>OU744319.1:7966472-9395942 GCA_916610145.1 Eristalis arbustorum | reverse complement strand
GGCATTATAATCATAAATTCCATCCACTTGTACTTAGAGTTGGGAAAGAAAATATTTGCGATACACACGTTTTTCCCTTCTTATACCCCCATCTTAAGTCAAAGGTCCTGTCGTTCCAGCTAGGTGATAGCAGTGTCGAAACTTTCATCGAGGTTCCATGTTAAATTCTTATGCCACTTGGCAGCGCCACGCGATGTGTCGGCATAAGAGAGTTGTCGTAAAAGGTATCCAAACTATCCCCAGTTCCACCTCGATCTGTGGCGTCATCCTTATTGTTACTACAGGTCCTTCATGCTGGACGCAGGTTTTCAGATGACGCTCTGCACTCATCTTATTTCAAGTGGCGCTTTTCAAAAATATCCCTTGTTCAAGTGAATAAATCGACCACTCCCAGTGCTGGCTTTCGCCTTGAAAAACATCTCTTATCCATATTTTGCGAATTTGATGTCCAAGCAGAGTGTGACATCGCCATCACCCCGTAACTATTTGTTTGGCATTCGGAACGGTTCCAGCTTAAAGTTGTCAGTGGGAGAAAATGCTTACATACGCAATAGAGCAGAACATTACACATTTCCGCCTACGAGATATAGTGTCAAACAAGCGGTACCATTCAACGTACCGGCATCCCGTATTAGCTCTCCGATGATTGAAAACTCACATCTTCACGCCAAGTAGGAATTTGCACATCTCCAAGTGTTGAGTAATGTCAGGCATGTGAGCCGACGAATTATAAGTGTCGCAGCATGAAAACGAGTTTTTAAAGACCCCATCATTTCCACAACATCCAACAATCGCACTTGCATACTAACAACATAATCACATTACTCCAAATATACACATTTTACAACACGTATCTATACATTAATACACAATAAAATAGTATTAAATAAGTACATATGGCTTGTTGTCGAACAAAATAAATCTAAAATTCTACAAAAACTCACCCTTTTCCATTTAAGTTTTTTATTCACTTTTTCTAAGCTGATCCGTACTGTATGAATATCAACCACTGAATGATATCCTTGTCGACATCGTGGCAAACAATGCGTGAAGCATTTTTGCTCAATAAATCTTTGTTTTCTCAGCTGCGACCCGTCGACACTCAGTCGCCAACGATCTCTTCGAAGTACAGTCGCGATATTATCCTTTCCTTTTCTTTGCTGTAATAACCCAATAAAGATAAGGAAAACGGATCCATGTGCATCCGGATATGTTTAATTGGTGTGTGGTCAAATATGTTCATGTACCAAAAAACCTATTTCTTACACGTGTGGAGAGATGATATTGTCTCTGTCAAATTTTGTAGCTTCCTTTTTTTGCGATTTTCATTCAATCTGCATCGTATGTACATATATGTATGTGTATGACTTGGTTAACCATGGTAAGTTCGACAAAGTGGGAAGTTAACATCAGAATTCAGGCGTAAATAGGTAAAAATGAAACTTGAAGTCATTTGGCAGAGAAGTCGATTCCTCGAAGCTTAGATGCGATGATAGCTGACGGAACCGGTGACTATTAGGTTGCCCTTTCATTTCAACTAATACATTTTAAAAATAAGATCTATGCTATGGTGGTGACGACTACCCAAAATTTGTTCGGATAAAGGTTAGTGGCAAGACCGGGGTAGATGGAGAGGCATGTTGGCTGAGGCCCAGGACCAAACCGGACTGCAGCGGCAGCCAAAGAAAAAGAAGAAAGGTTAGTGGCATGTGTGGAAGTCAACTATACTTAGTAAGTATTTCAACAAATGACAAATGAAAAAATTTCAGCGCACTTCCCCAACTTTATGTTGACTGGGTTAGACTGTGTTATAATAAAACTACTGTACTTGCTCTGATAAGCAACATCGGCTAATACTAAACCGGCCGCTACAGTAGCAAGAATGCTGTGTTGGTGAGGTTTCAGGACGACGTCTTATTTTGTTCCGCCTTTCATTGAATTATTTAAATATTTGTGGTTCAAAATACTTGGCCTAGATGACATGGTCCATGGTTCTAGCGACATTAGGTGGTATACAGTACAAGTTTCGTGTCGCAACATATTCCATCTCGGCAACTACTTTTATGTGGTAACATTTCTTCCTCCACAGTAGTTCGTACAATAGTTCACCATCGAGTCATTATAACTGTATCTGTTGTTCGTCGTCCTAACGGATTTTAATTCACTTTAATAGATGGAAAATCGAGAAAAATAATTCGGTGAGCAACTAGCACAGTACTCGCGAGGATATGTCAAATCCCTACATCAGCATCAGGTGTAGCATTAAGAACTTTTAAGGACCTGGTCATATTACTACCAGTCATTAAGACCAAGCTATAATGCGAACATCCGCAATGGTTTGGTGTTTATACCGGAGGCTTGGCTTTCCTGTCCTTCCGCCCTTCATGAAGCAAGAGGCTCGGAGTCAAAGACTCTCTTGGAGTATTGATACGGGAACATTGGTGTCGAGCCAGTTTATTCGACGTATTTCTTACTAATCATTTTGGAACAGTTCGTAAGATTTGCGGCTGTGTCTTCGCCCCTATTGACTTTTCTCGCGTCCGACATTGAATTTTTCTTTCGAAGCCAATCGGCTCTACTGTTGTGCCTACCTTTCAGCCTTCATTTCATGTAGAAGGACTGATTGAACAAGAGCTTTGTAAAGCTCCTTCGAAGCAGGAGCTTAGACTTCTGTCCTTTTCGATTTAACATAAAATTGCCACCAAGAGATTATGTGTGGAGTTCACGTCTCCTGGAGAAGACAATGACCCTTACTCTCTCAAAATTGTATGTGTCGATGGTGAGTTTTGTGTACTAATCAATGTGCTCCTCAAAGTGGGTCTGAAAGAGTTGTCATTATTCACAAAAGAATAGCATGACAAATTCGTTCAAGAGGAAAGAGGAAAATAACTTGCAACACGAATGCCTATTTCGCATCTTCAAAGCCGAAATTATGGACGCTATGAAGTAATGCAAGCAATCAGGAACTAAGGCAATGGGAGATTGCTCCATCTAATGCAATTACATATGTTATTGTCGCAGATTATATAACTTACAAAAATAAGGCCAGTTGTGTGTTTCCAACAGTGCTACATTTTTAGCATCCGTCTTAAGAAGTGGACACTCAGAACTCACTCGCCACCACAAGAGGCACGATCTTCTCCAACAGTCCGTTAAATTGCAAGTATAAACGGACGACGTGTTCCGTTTACCACAAGCAGACGTATTTGCTTAAGCCTGTAAATGAACAATGAAAACGATGTACATGCTGTCTACAAATACTAGCGCTTACCATCAGAAACTTTTCCACACGTTTGCAGATATATTTTAGAGGTAGGCAAGCACTTCATCTCGGCTCCGCGTTAAACAGTACAAGTACCATAAGTACAGCGGAATAAATAATTCTTACCTCTCACTCTTATTTCGGCTGTAGACGCAAGCTGAGCACCTTGATTGTCGGTGTCCTGCTCTGTGCTGCGAAGACATATATCATCTCACGCCGAGATGAAGAACCCTTTCGTCTATTCGAGAATATAAAGGTCTGCGTTCAATCTTTGGTCCTGCTTGTTGACTTTTGTAGAAGAAAATTCCGCCATCAGCTGACTTCAATCTACCAAGGCGTCTAGGGATTCAACACCTAAGATCTCTATTCTAGACTTCTCACAAGAGGGACAATAGAGCAATAGAGCATTGTTTCTTAACCTTTGAGCCTGTGTGGACACCAAGCAACGAATTTGTCTCTCGGCGGACATACATCTGTATTGGAATTATAATAAAGACGTATGTTTTGTTTTAGTAAAAGGGCACTGTGGACCCGCCAGGCAGGTTGAGAATGGCTGCAAAAGAGGAAACCACAAAAACCGATGAACCACCAAAGCGGACAAGGACCCAGCCAACTTAGAGCGTGAAATTGAAGGCACCTGCAGAATAGAACAGCGAAGTCACAGAAGTCCGAAGCACGTCAGCGCAATTTCACTGACTTACAACAGACTCTCGAACGAAAATCGACAGCAAAGTCTCAGTCTCTCAGATTCTCACTCAGCGCAGCAGATAATTGCTTCCCTTGTGGTTTACTTGCATATCTTCGCAATTTATGTGACAGCGACTGGACATGTTCATCAACAACCCTTTCCCCTAGATCTCAGTACGCAACAAAATGCAAGCTATGTGCCCCGCAGAGATAGGTGCCAAGGACAGGAATTCCTCAAATAGTCTTCCCATGCATACGAGGGCGCATCGCACTCACTTTCAAAGTAATCTATCATCTCGATAGCGCCGAGGCCCGAATGCCCGACATACCAGACACAGTCAACTGGCGACTGCGGAAACCACACCTCTTCAGGGGCAGACAGCCACCAGCACAGTGCCGCATACCAGCGCTCGGCGTGACTAGTCGCCGCAGCCGCATCACGGAATTACAGCCACGCAAAGAATCCCCCACAGCTTCACATGCACTTTCCAATCAAATGCTTATTAGTTATTGCTAATCAGAAACCAGGTCGCCTCTATGATTCGCGCCGTCCGGATGCGACTCTCACAGATCCGTACCGTAGATTGAGTGAAATATTTCAGCGTCGGTCGCCGGATGGATGCCGCGCTGCCCGCGAATGCTGGGTATGTGTACTGCTAATCGCGTAAAACATAACACCATTACCGCCATAAAATAAATTTTCTGCCATGATATGTCGTTCCGAGAAAGGACATCTGCGCTGCCGCAAAAACCACCCATTCCGCGACCATTGCACTATCCTCCCGCCGCCATACGGCGAGCCGTCATAGTGCAATCCAGAAGCGCGAAGCTCGCGGCCCCCAGTCCGAAGCCATCAGCCATTGATTTGAGAATTTCGTTTGAGCGATTTGATTTACGGTGGCACAAAAGCCCCATCTCGTCAGAGTGCGCAAACATCGAAATCCATGCTGTCCATGGTGTCCATGGATGCTCGCTGCTGCTCATTGATATTTCGATCGCGACCGTATAAAAATATTCTGTTGGTCATCCACGTTCAGAAATGTGCTTCTGTGAGCCGAACGATGGCGAACTGCCCAAAAACCGAGATCATCACACACTCTGGCTCTGGCTCTGGCGATCATGTTGCCACCACATTCGCAGCCGTTGGTGCTGCCGCTGCCGCTGCTACCGCTGCCGCTCTCTATCCATAGAGAGATGGTGTAAGATTTCAGATACCAATCGCGCGCTCTCCTTTGAGTGCGACGCTTTTTGCGGAGCCACCATGCCATACCACACCACACCACAGCACACTGCACCGGACAGTGGACACACCGGAGCGTCAGAGCGTCAGTCAGTGCTGTCATGGAATTTCATTCGCAACGCGCGCACCGCAATTGACTGCTGCTTCAATTTTTATGAACTCTGCTCACGGGCCCGCAGCCCGTTCAGTAGCAATGGCAACCAGGGCCGCGAGAGATCTGCGCGAGATCCGCGAGATGACCGTGCACGTGATACAATTATAGCGGGTTTTTGTTAATTTCAAATCTTTAGAGGAGATTGTCTTAGCTGTGGGCTTGGCTGCGCGCAAAAAACTGCTGCATTCTATATCGCGGCCGAACGCTGACGGAATACGTAAGGAGCCCCATCCGAGAAGGGGTGGTTTTTGTCGCACATCGCAGCGCGTCCGTGAATTAAACAAATGCAAATCAATTCAAATCCACTTCGAGGGTACACCAATTGGAGATTCTCACGACGCAATTATGCGGTGAGGCGAACTGCTGCACTCGCCCGACTCTGCTGCTCGCACAGACCTCTCGAGTCCAATCAGGGCGCGCGTTTGGCCAACCAATCCGCCGGAGCAACGCTGTAGGTAACCATTAATATCCATTTAAGTCTGGCCACTGATTCCGAGGTGCAAATTGACTTCAACGCCCCATAAATTCTTGCTCGCTGTCCCTGCTCGCGTCCCTGTCCGGGCTCCGGTAGGTACACGTGTATGTGACTCGAACAAGCCAACAAGCTTGTCCGTAGTCCATATCCGTCGGCAGCTCGTAGAAGCGGCGACAACAAGACAAAAAAAAAAAACAAAAACGAAGCGAAAACAACGCGCAAAAACCCCAGCTGGCTTCTGACTATCCAGTAGCACCGATCGCTGTGGCCCCGGCCGACGCAAAAGAAATGTGTTCGACAAGGGGAGTGATGCGTCCTTAGGAGAGGAAAAAGAAAAACTGCACAACAACCACAAAACAACGCGAAAAACACGCAATCATCGCGAATCGATCGCCTGGGAAAATTAAGTTTTTACTCTCGCTCTGTGCCACCAGCGCGCCGGGGAGCAGCATCGCACTCGGTATCGGTACGCTACACTTAGCACCTCGCTGGCAATCTTGTGGGTTCCAAAAATGGCCACGAATCCAGATCGCGATCGCGTACATAGATGATCGTAGAGCAGCACAGCGCATGTGCGTGCGAATTCGACGCACGTACTGCGATCGCGCAGAGCCAAATTGGTCGCTCGCCGATTCGTGGGGTTCGTTCAATTGTGTGTTCGGTGTCCGTGGCCGGTGTCGAACTCGGGGAAGTTAATTAAAACGCAATGCTGTCGAGGTGTGTTCGTGTGCACATACCTATGCCACCAACGACGGCGACACCGATGAATCGATTGAGTGCAACCGAAAATCAACTCCATGTGATTGATTGGATTCGCACGTTTGACAACACCAACACAGACGATTGAAGACGATTAGGAGTGGTGGCTGTGTTGGTTTTGTGTGCGGTGTGATTTGGAATGGGGATGAGGATGAGGAGATTTGATTATCAGCTGCTTACAGTTGCTACTTCCGAGAGCAATTACGCTCCATCTTTGAATGGAGGTTGAGGACGGAATGGAGTCAATAATCGAACTGAAATGTGCAGCAAAGGCCTAATTTGGTATCCCAGTGGAACTGCATTCCGGGGAAATGCGACAAACTTGTGCACGTTTGGGACGATGCTGGGTGGATGCATTAGATATTTATCCACCAAAAGCACGTCCCTTAAATGTATATTCACAGCTAAGTTAGGCAATTACCAAAGAGGTTTTTATGCAATCGGGGAACTAACTTGAGCGTTGTTTTTTGGAAATAGCCACGACAAAGAGTAGCAAAGAAGACACATCACGTTGGTTTTTTGATCGACTAAGTGGTTGCTTCTAATCCACATTGTTGTCATTTAATGATTGGGAGTGGCAGCTGAGCTTATGGACCCATAGTCCTAGCACTCGATGTAGTAAACCTAGTTGTAGGTCACTGTAGGTCACTGTCGCCATATTGAACCAAAATTTGTTTGCAAAACTTACGAAATCCTGCCCTCTCCCGCCGCTGTTCTTCTTCTTTTTATTGGGCTACACCTCTGACACTATCCTTAGCCGCGCTGCCTCCAATTTCGCACCCAAGTTGGTTGAGGTCCTCCCCCACTTGAGTGCATTATCGGCTTCGTGGTCTATTGCGTTGTCTCTTTGGGCAAGAGCAGTATTATCCATGCGCTCTACATGGCCTAGCCATCTTAGGCGTTGAATCCGTAGACGCCTGGCTGACCGAGTCGTCGATGTTGTGGGTCCTTTCTTGATGCAGGCATATACTTCCTTTTGCCCTCATTCACCGCTAAACCCATTTTTGCTGCCTTCGTTTCAATACAAACAAACGCTTCATGGATGGCTCGCTGACTTCGGCCAATTACGTCAATGTCGTCCGCGTTTGCACGGATTTTTTTGGGATATCGTGCCTCTAGTGTTTGTGTGTGAGTTTTGCATGACCTTCTTAAGTACAATGGTGGAAAAATCACATGATGGCGACTCGCCTTGCCTAAAATCTTTTATGACATCAAAGGTCTCGGTGAGTTCGCTACCAACCTTGATGGAGCAGCGAGAGTTCTCCATCATCATCCTGCACTACCTGACGAGTTTGGCAGGAATGTCAAAACTATACATGGCGCTGTATATCTCGTCTCTATGCATGCTGTCATATGCGACCGATCTGCATCTCTTTGGTTTTTTTGAGGATCTGCCTTAATGTGGAGATTTGATCGACGGTGGACTTTCCAGGGCTGAAGCCGCACTGATAGGGACCTATCAGGTTGTTGACGAATGGTTTCAGGCGCTCACACAAAACGGCAGAAAAGATCTTTCAGGCGATTCCCGCCGCTGTTTCTTTCTGCAGTCAGAGTCAGAAATATGTATTACGAAAATGTTGACCCAACAGGCAGTGACTTTTAAGGTGTCTTGAGGTCTTGTGGTGCCTTGAATACTTATAGACCAACATATGCCGACAAGTTCACAATGTTTGGAGCAGTATGTATAATGGAGTTTGCCATCACAAAAACATTTCAACACAAATTCACTTACATGCATATATTTCGCACTCAGTCATAATCGAATTCCAGTTCAGAGGGTTTAAAGAGTTGGTCGCATTTTCTACCTGCAGGTTCTGGGTTCGAATCTGTCTTCGTCTATTATTTTTTTCTGTCTATAGCAATATTCCTTCTTTGTTTTTTTTTAGAGATTCTTCCTGTCGTATGAAAAGCTTGTTCTATTGGAAAAATTCATATAACTGAGGGTTCATACAAGTGAGACTTCACTTTACTCAGCATATGCATATAGAGGGTGATCGTAAAGTTTGATTTTCAATATACCTTCAGTTCAATTTTGCCTGATGTCTACAAATCGTTCAGCTGTATTACGAAAATCAGTGTTCTGGGAGAAATGTTTTTTGTAGTCAGCAGCTTGGCTTGGCGTAGATATTCATATTAGTGCTTCCTGAAATTCAAGCAGATGGTCTCGGTGAACTCTGGTTTCAACAAGCCAGCTACGATTGACTCCAAAGCGCCAACATTACTAAAACTGCGAAAGCTGAGACTGTGGAGACTGGATTCACAGCAGATAAGTCTAAGCAACCAGAAGAAGAGGCCAGCTCAAGGTGCCGCTGTCTCTGAAGTCAAAATAGAGAAGATTCAGAATGTGGAACTTGAAGACTCTAAGAAGGCCGTAACTCCTGCAGAAACTCTCGGTGAAGAAAAGCTAACCGAAGCCACAGGTCAAATGGTAGAGCAGAAATTGAAATCAGTGGCCACCAAGACTGTCGAAGCAAGAAACAGTTGAAAAGATCGCAGCAGCTGATGTGTCTGAAAAAAAAGAGAAGAAGCCATCTGAAAAGAACACAGAAGACTTGGTGAAATGAGACCAGGTTCAAGGAGAAGTGGTTGCTTCAGTGGAAGCTGACAAATCAGAAAAAACCCAAAGAACAGCCCTCAGAAGCTCAGAAGGAACAACCAATGGGGGAGAAATCAGTCACAGAATCTCAGGCCACAAGGTCAATATCAGACAGAAATTGCTGAAGCGTCAGAGGTTGAAAAAGTGGCGACCGGCAAAGAAACCGAAGAGGCACAAAAAGAAGTCAAAGAAGAAACCACCAAAATAGAGGCAAAGAAGGACAGTTCAGTGACAAACGAGTCTCATGTGCAAGCTGATCAGCCATCGGAAAAAGAAAAAAGGACGACTTCGCAGTCCCTCAAAAAGAGGAAGAGGAACCCAAAAAGATTAAAAGGAAGAAGTCAAAGGCAATCCTTGAAAAGAAACCTGGCGAAACCCCTGCAGTTCAGCCTGATGCTGAATCTCTCTCAGAGACGAAACCGTTAGATTTCCGTTATCCGCTAGTCGAGTGAGAGTGAGTCGCCCAAAACTGGACCTTCCTAATGGACCACCTCAGACGTAGTCATGGCCAAAATTTACATGGTATCATTTTCAAAAAGTAAATGCTATGAATTGTCTTTTTAATCGATAGTAAAAAGTTTAAGTTCACTTTCAAATGAACTATATGTGTTTTATTTTGGATTATAAACCAAACTTCACGATGGATATCCTTTACATACCATGATGCGAATATAGAAAATAGTATTAAATAAATATGGCTTTTTGATGAAAAAAATAAATTTACAATTGTACAAAATATTGCTCAGTAATTTTCTTTTGTTTTTCAATCGCTTTTTCGACGCAACCGAATAATCCGTACCTACTGGACGGATCTACACCACTCAATGGCCACTGGTTGACACCATGGCTCACAGATTTCTGCCAGAGGAAGCTTATAAAAGACATTAACCCACACCGGCTGCATATTAATGAATCAAACGACTTTCTTGGTTTGATTCCTGTGGGCTAAGCGCGAGTTCCAAAAATGACATTTTAGTGGAAATCCGATGTAGAATCGCCCACGACAACCGATGCTACTTTGGCTTGTCAAAACAACTGGACTCGAAACTCCTTACTCTAAGGAACAAAACTATGCTGTACAAAACTCTTATTTTGCTAATTCTGCTACATGAAGTCAAATGTTGCCAGTTAAGCAAAACAGAAAAGCTGATTCTTGGTGCCTACGATAGAATAAATCTCCTACTGACGAATGGTCATGTGGATGGAGGAGAATGCACAACCACGAGATGAAAGGATACGATATAGTCCCCACGAAATTCTGTCGACTGTACTGCTTGCTCACATCGAACGCATAGACAGCAATGCCCCAGGTAAAGGCGGTTCGAATCGTAGGCTTTTTGGGCTGAGAAGGAGAGGAAGACCGAGCCACGGTACTGCAATACAGATTTGATGACTGGAAGAAAGTCTTCTAGGACCATTAAAGATGAAAAGCAGCTAAAGCTTAGGCTTAGGCACTGCTAGGCTCGCAGGCCTGATATTTAAATAGCTTAGTAGATAATGTGTAGGTAAAAGAGCTTCTTTATTTTTTGTAAGGCAATCTCCTTAGACCAATGTGCGACTTTGCAAACCTTAAGGCGTTTCCTGTTCTAGATCTATTGGTCAGGTTGGAGCCATTCATTCACCCCTATTACTTGTATTAGACTGTTCAGAGCAAGCAAGGCTCTCGGGCTTGACGGATTATTCAAGTGGTGAAGACAATTCTTAAATTACCCCGATAGTCTGTTTCTATTTCGTATTAGTTGTCCTTGAATTCAATTGATCAGCAATTGAAATTGGACAGGAATACAATCTTATTTAGGAAGACATTCAATGTGGCTTCCAAACTTCTCATTCTCGGCATCTTAATTTGCGCCTTTTTACACCCAATTCCGAGTGTGGAATGCAAAGAAGTCACTTAACACGCCTTAAAATTCTGCACGCTTTCCCTCTTCAATCTCATGGCTCTCATGCCAACTGTCAAAATGTCAATTTGTTCCCAACACCCATCGAAATCTCATAAATAACATCGTCTCGCAAAACATCCCATTCCCATCCAAGTGCCATCCCATTTGATACAAATCAAAAGCAGCGGCATTTCTAATTCGAACCTTATTGATGTTTCTCCACGCATTGATTGATAATTAAGTCGATGATGACAATAACCGTTTAGACAACTTCTAAAGAAGCCCACCGACCGTAACAAATTTCCCGCGGCACCAAACCGCCCAATCTACCGGGGGCCCACACGATCCGGCAAACAGTGGAACCACCTTTTGTCGATCGCACTGCCGCCGCCGCCGCCGCCGCATACAAATTGCCTCAAATATTCGGTTCGGTTTTTTGTGTTTTTTTTTGTGTGATCGTCATCGTTTTGCAGATGAGCCTAGATCCAATTACCAACGAAACAGGTATTGGTCGGCGGCGCGGCGTTGAACGGTCCATCTGTCATGTGTGCTCACATGGAGGAACCCAGTAGCAGTGGCACGGCTTATCTGGCTCCAATCTAAACGATGCCATACCAGATCAGGCTAATTGAAGGTTGGCACACAGATCTGCACTCCAGATCCGTTCAGTGTGTGCCGACACTCGACACTCTCCAACAAACTGGGGCCGGCTCCCTCTCCAAACGGATTCCGTGGCGCGATAATCTTTTGATATTCAAATTAGCAAAATTGTTAGACAAATGTCCAAACGTTTGTTCCAATTAACATTTCAGGAGATCTCTCAATAGTTCGGCCACCACTGCGGCGGCTCCTCAGTTCAATGATTATGCTAATCGCTCGCCATCGGTAGCTGGCCCAGGAATAAAATTATCCATCTCATCGGACATGTGTTTGCGTGGCGGTGCTGGTGGTGATGGTGGCGGTATCGGTATCGATGTCAGTGCCAGTGCCAGTGTCGGCGGCTCCTCTTTCTCTGCAAGAATGAAAAAAAAAAGAAAGGGCACCGAAAACCAAACACCGACCACCGACCACCGAACGCCGAACATTGTTCTCCACTTTCGACTGGAGATGGCCTCTTTGTCCAATAAAAGCCAGGAGCACCGATGGCTAACATTTCTATTTATCTTTTCGGAATCAGTACGCCTCGCACCAGCAGCGGTGGCACCTCTGCCACCTGTGCGTTCGAGAGAGACAGCGACCGAGGGGCAGGCTGTGATTACAATTAAAGTGAACCCATAAAAAAATCTGGTTTATGACGAGACGTGGAGTTCTTTGACGGGTTCATTGCTGCTGCTGTCTAGGTGACCGAATGCCTCGCTCGATGCTTGCTGTTGGTACTTGTTGTTGTTAGATGGATCCATCGCAGTGGTGGTGAGACAATTCGCATGTGAAGACATGGAAGGAGGATGCATGGTGGTTACGGTTAGCCGCCGGACGGCCGCTTGGCCATTGTTCCAGGAAGCTATTCGGACCGTAATGAGGTACTAATTGAGTGTCATTTCTTGACTACGACCGCATCAGAGTCACTTTGATGAGTGCTCCTCGGGATTAAGTTGTACCGAGGCGGGCGACTGTGTGGTAAATTAAAGCGAAGCATATCTAGACGTCTGAAGATGAGTGTTTTACGAGAAACGCATTACTCCGTCGCCGGAATGGGGTGTGCGTGAATGCGAAGGTAACGCGATAAAACGAGGCTGGGCAGCACCGGAATGCTACCTTCACTTGTTTTCGTTCGATTCAGATCTTTCACCGACTGAAATGATATTTAGGTGAAGACACGGACAACTTGTATCTTTAACTGTTGTTTTCAATAAAAAAAAACAGAGAAAGGTGGGGTTTGTTGTTACTGAAACCAGCGAACAACTAAGAGGTCAGAGTACATTAAATGAAGAAAGATTTGAAGTGATGCTGCATCGCTGATATGGATGGAAAGTATTTTAGTCCTTGGTTTGACGTGGAAAAACTTTTTCAATTTGTTTTGTGGAAAGGCCGATTCAGCAGTAATTCCGATTTAGCATGTAGGGGTCCTATCCTCATGGGCACTCAGTAGGGTCACCGCCTGCACTTGGTTCTAGGGGCCTCAGATTCGAATTCCAGTGAGAGCAAACTTAATGTGATTTTGTCCGGTTTTCAAATCTGGTCCTGTCACTATTTGAAGGCACCGGGTAATACAATGGTCTAAGAATGCTGCCCATTTCGCTCCCAATGACCTAACCCAACATATCCTTATGAGCCAGAGATACAGGTCCTTTAGCTTTTCCCATGAACTCTAGGTGCAATAACTAAGATCTAGTTTTGCTTACAATACTGTGAATTGGAACCGAATACCTAGATAAGCTCCTCAAAATTCGATGACTATTCGATGGTGGTGGACGACACTTCCTAAAATATTTCATTGCTAGCGATTGACTGGGTTATGAAACAAAGTTGGCCAATTTAGCTAGAAATATGTTTTATTAACTAGATAGGAAAAAATGTCACCATGGACATCATTGTCTGGCGCGCTTGATACAATAAGGGGGTCGCGGACTAGAGATGTCCGGCTACTCGGAGTTAAGGGGTTTTGTACCAGACGAATTGTTGGTTCAACGACCACTTGCCTACCTGTTTTTTCTAGACAGGAAATACTCCTTGAGCATTGTCAGTAACTCGAAAGAGGTGGCGTCGTGAAAATTATTTTTGTCGCTCAGAGCTGGAATCGAACCTACGACGTCGAGGTTGGAGTCGACGCATATACCCACAACGCCACGGGCCACCACTTCTCTACACAGGTTCGGCTTCGAAGATTCTTCGGACCGGAGCTGGGGTGTCCATCCGCTCTGCATGGCCTAGCGTTATGGTCTTAAGCGTTGTATATCCGTAGACGCTTGACTACGTGCCGCTTGATATGCCTCTATATGCTGCCGTACAGGCTATAGAGTTCTTCGTTAAATTTTCTCCTCCAGAACCCGTCAATACAAACAGGACCAAAGATCACACGCAGAAGTCTTCGCTCAAAGGGACCAACGACTTCTTCAACCGCTTTCGAGATTGTCCATGCCTCCGCGCCGTATAGCAGGACTGGGATGATGAATTGCCTCTTGAGCACAAAGAGCGGTTGGCAAGAATTTTACCATGCTTGATTTCGGTACTGAGGTTATTTGTACAATTTTTTCCCGGTACCAAGTTAAGCGAAGTCCTTGACTACCTCGAAGTTATAGCTGCCTTTGTAACGCTCTATCCAAGACGTCGATGTTGTATGTCCTTTCTTGAGGAAAGCATATTCTTCGTTTTGTCCTCATAGACAGGCAGACCTATTTTAGCCGCTTCCACCTCAATGTTAGCAAATGCCTCATTGACAGCTTACTGAGTTCTGCCAATCACGTCAATGTTATCGGCATATGCTAACACGCTACTAGCCTGCCAATTAATTAAATCTCATGTAACATAGGTACTCCCTTAACTACCTCCAAGTTAAAGATCAAAAACCTTTGTACTCAGACATCAAATGCCAGACGGTTGACAGGAGCCACCTGCCGAACGGCAAAACAACTCTGAACTCATCTTGATCCAAAAAGATCAAGTAGCCTGATCTCTCTAAAACGATCAAATCTTAGCACTGCAGTGAGAACACAGCCTGGCGTTCTAATAATGCATGCAAAAAGACGACGATGAGGAGGAACGCATGCAGCTAAATTTCTGCGAATGTCCTGCTGTTGCCTCAACTAGGAAAATCTTATGCTTCTATGACAGCCTAAATGAACACAGCAATGCACTAGCCGACGACCCATGAAGGGTCCGAGCGTGAGCAATTGCTGCCTTCCATCGGTGATGGTCCTGCGCTCTGCTTCCAAACATCAAGGCCATGCTGTCTTACATCCGCGATGACTCTGTACCGGAGGCTCTGTCCTCCTCTTATTCTCGAACCTTAAGTCTCGGACTCGAAGACTCTCTTTGCAGGTGCGTTGTTATCCATTCGCTCGATGTGGCCGACCCAGTGTAGTCGACGGATTTTTTGCCTTTCGGACTACATCCACATCTTTGTACAGCTCGTAGAGTTAGCGGGTATGTCTTCTCCTCCATTAGCCTTTCTCGCAGACGGGATCATATATCCGACGTAGAATTTTTCTTTCGAAGGCACCATGAATAAGTTCTGCAGTTTTGCTTAGTGTCCAATTTTCGGCTCCATTAGGCAGGACTGGCAACATGATAGACCGGTAAAATTTGTTGACGAAATTGAGTAGCTGTCATAAACAACCCTCCAAATTTAAATTACCCACATGAGGGTACAATGGGCCTGCCTATTACCTACCATGGCCTACGCACACTAGCTTTGCTTTCACAGCAAGCTCGGCCTTTTTGATTACACATCTTCTAAGCTGTTTCAAAATTTGTCCACTTTGGCAAATTCTTTGTAACAGCACTAATACATACATCACTCGTAAAAATTCTTCAAGATCCTTCAACTTCTCCACCTGCTTTAAAGGGAATCCACATACATGTAGAGCGAGATTGCCATAATCTCTGATTTGTCCACGCTAACCCAGTTAACTCGTTTATCCCAGCATCTGCCAAAACAGCTACAAACCTATCTACTGCGCGCAGGAGTTCCTTCTGCAAGAATGTGAGGACTCTCGGAATGTGAACCATTCCTCCCTTCAGCTGCTCTTCAACATCCAATCCATATATAAATATTCATATAATCAAAAGCGGAAGCGACAACACTCACCCTTCGTGAAATCCACATACATAGAATTTGACGACTTAGGAATACTGATGATATTGTCTCTCTATCTGGGAATTCAAAAATTATCACAACGCGGCAGCGACCACTTGCAGAAAAATTGGTGGTATCGTCTCAATGTGGCTTATAAGAAAATAACTCAGAGTCAACAAAGCGTAAGGATGCGTCAGCAGATCATGCAAACGATGATTGAGAATATGGATAAAGAATAAATTCTTTAAGACCGACATGGCGTGCAGAACGTGATGACATGACGAAGATGAATGTAACTATTTCCAGTTTCCCAACAAAATCGTCTATGCCCATGATCTTAAGTGGCGGCATATAGCTGATAAGTCGATGATTTTAGAACGTCTGCAGAGGCAACAAATTAGCCAAAACCGGAAAAAGAATGTTACTTAAAAGCCTAAAAAACGAACACTTACTTTAAAAGGTGCCTCGCTGAGTTATTCACGCGAAGAAGACGATTTCGATAGTGGATCGTCGAAACCGGACACGCGGCATTCCTTCATCTTAGATTATTATATGCCAAGTAGCCGTGTGGCGTTCAAGTAGCCTTGAAGCTACACACTTGAAATGTGATGAAATTAAATCGCCGATAGTCTCGAAATCATACCGAGTTCATGGTCATGAAGCATTGAAGAGCAGTTGAGTGTGTATCGCAAAATGATGTACATCAAAAACTAGTTGTTGCGTGTAATCAATGACTCTGATATCCTGCAGGTGTGTGTTGAATATTTGATGTTGAAATGGTTCTGTAACATTTGATGATGCGAGTTGGATAGTGTGATGCAATATCCAGAGGAGGAATCTGTTAATGGGGCAAGTCTTCAGTAAATGTAGATTGCCGCCTGGTACTGGCCTAGCATAATGGACCAATTTCTAAGTCTGAGTGTTCCATTGTGGCATTTTAAGTTTTTAAACTCCCACAAAGAAATGTCTGACGATTTGAAACTTGAACTCTGAAAAAGCAACCAAGTAAATGTTAGTACCAACAGTTAGTAAAGGGTGGCCAAGTAGCAATTAATGTTTTGCCAAGTGTTAGTTTTTAGCAGCTGTCAATGATGACCAGTCGCCAATAACATTGTGGGTACAAGGAAAATCCCGATAAAGTCTGTTTTAAAAAAATTGTTTAAAAATTGTGGCCAAACTTTAAAAGATAGCAAGCTGAAAATTCACAAAAGATTTGAGTGCATTTAAAGTCGATTCTACCAGTTATGCATTGTGGCACAGTATATAACTCGACATTATACAGTAAGGCTTGCAATTCCATCATGCAAACTATTCAGAATACTTACATATAACGTAGAACCTCGTCATATTTGAGAAGTGGTTTTAACATGAAGCAATGCTTGGAGTTGGTAAGGAGGAAATAAGCCAGAAAAGGGGACAAAGCTATTTGAATGATGTACTATTCCGGTGGGGCCTGTGGCGTTGTGGGCATGTGCGTCAACCCCAACCTCGACGTCGTAGGTTTGATTCCTGCTCTGTGCGGTAAAAATAATTTTCGAGTCCCTACCTGTTTCGAGTCTTTGACATTGCTCAAAGAGTATTTGCTGTCTAGAAAAAGCTTCTCAATCTTGTCCCTAAGTCCCTTCCACTCGTGAGAGAACAATAGCACGCACAACACGAGTATTTGCTGAAAAGCTAGGCCTTGGCAATCTACGGTCTTTAGCTGCACCTATATTATTAATATTATTATTGCGGTGGTGGCCCGTGGGGTTGTGGGTATGTGCTTCGACCCCAACGCACCTGTACTTGGATGTCGTAGGTTCGATCCCTGGTCTGTACGACAAAAATAATTTGCACATCCCCACCTCTTTCGAGTCACTGACAATACTCTAAAAGTATTCCTGTCAACAAAAAGCTTCTTAAATCTGGGCGAACGGAGTCGACAAAAAACTGTATTATGGCCTCGAAAAAATTCAGATTTTCAAATGTTTTCAATTTCCAAGCGCTTTTAGTCAAACACTGTTTCCAGCCATAACAGGAAGGAAAAAACTAAGTTCTCTTCTAATGAGAGTGTTTGTTTTGCTCTTTTGATCGCAATTGGATTCAATTGCACTTACATCGACCCAGTGAACTCACTTCACACCATTAATTATGAAATACAATGTCCTTCGAATGGCTGCCTCCGCTCGATTAACAGTAGCGCATTCTGTCACCCCTATTTTGTAAGACCTTGACTTGTACTGTCTCGTGGTGGGTATATGATTGAAACATTGCATACATCAAAACTAAGCAGAAACAAGCAAAACTTCAGAAATAATTTTCCTTGTACTTGCCTGTCAAAAAATGCAAGCATAATCTTACTTGGACAAAATGCATGCACAAATTAGACATTTGCAGCTTGAAAATTGGTATAATTGTATTCCAAGCAATTCTAATTTCCACGAGTTCTAATTATGGAGCCATAGCTGTAATAACAAGTTTGAGAGTGAATGCAAATGTTTGTGCCTACCTAATAACCAGGCCGGCTACTCATGCTTCCATCGGTGTCCAGGGCACACTGCTTGCTTCCAGTCATCAAGCCCAAGCTGTCTTACTTCCGCGAAAACTTGGTCTCTATACCGGGTGTTCGGTCTTTCTCTCCTTCATAAACCCCGGCTCGGATTCGAAGAATCTCTTTGCTGAAGCGTTGCTGTCAGTGCGCTCGACGTAGCCGAGCCAGGAATAAACCATATGCCAGGATTGTTGCCTTCCGGACTGCATCTACATCTTGGTAGACCTCGTTGACTTGGCAGATGTGTCTTCTAATCCACTCCTCTTCCTCGCAGTCTGGACTATATGTTTATCCGATTTGGAATTTTCGTTTCGAAGACACCAAGAAAAAGCTCTGCAGTTTTGCTTAGCGTCGAGATTTTGCTCCATGAAGCAGGATTGGCAGAATTCGAATTTCGCTGACCTGTTGACCCGTCTAATGTTGTTTTGACAATACTAGTCACTAGCACCGGTTGTAAGATGTCATTCGTGAAGTTCACGTTCACCTCGAAGTATTGGGTCTACTCATATATATAACTATTTACATTCGTGCGGTTTGCTAAGAGATGGCGTACCTTGTATTATTCCATTGGAACATGCGTTGGAAAGCTACTGTCATTGTACGTCATTTCAGGATATGTCATTCATTTGAATGTTGCCATTCCGGTTACGAACTGCTTGAAAAACTGTGGATGGGAAGTTTTACCCCACCCGCCTTATAGCCCAGACCTTGCCCCTTCTGAATACCATTTGGTCCGTTCGATGGGAAGGGAATTATTGCAACAACATCTCCAACAATCTGTCATTTCATATTTCGGTTTCGCTGCTGTCAATAGGTTGAAGAATTGTTCAGAGGTGTTGACTTTTCAGCACACCAGTGTGAACAAATCGTCGCCATTATAAGTTAGGTACACAAAATACAAAAATGTCTCAATTGCTCCGCAACCAAGCAACGCTCTCCCTCAACCCAAAGAATCAAGCTTTGTACAGAAGACACCTTAAAGTTGCGCAAAAAGAAATCGCATTTACTTGCGATCATCGCCCCTCACTTCCCCATCCATCTTCATTGCGAAAGCTACAAAATGTGGAAAAAAACAAAGTGGCTTCCGTCATCCAACCACCACCCACAACACCGACACCGACGACTCCCCCCAGTCGCACAGCTTCCACCATTGAAGTTCACTGATGCTTCAGCCCACACCATGATGCGCTGCACATCCACTGAGTTCCGCCCACAAGCGCCCCTTCTCTGTGTACGTTCGTACGTACACGCCGTCCGCGGGCATGACGGCTGCTTTAATAGAGCACGCCTCCTCGTCGAAATGGGCGTACTGCGGACGCTCGCGGTACGAGTGTGTATGCTGTGCGATACTTTTCACACCTCATCGCCTCGGGCACACGGATTCACACAAAAAGAGACTGTCGCTGTATGGACGCGTGTCACCGCATCTTAGTCACTCCAGCTCTGTCGGATGGGAAAACTGCCTCCCCTCTGGGTCACTGGACAGAGTTGAAACATCACGGTGACCTGCACACTGACAGTTGTTACAGATACACTTGATTGCTTCCTTTCACCGTAAGTCGACTGCCGAGGTGTCATCCAGAGCAGTTCGTTTACCCGGGCCAGGGTGCCCTGATCTCTCGTGCATTTCTCTTCGACTTTCTACGGTCATCTGGTGTTGCGCTGTGCCGCGGGCATTAAACCCCCGAGCAGATAGGCGAGATAATAAAAAGCGCTTTTGGGAAATTGTTATCTCCTTTGCGGCGCGAGCAACGTCTGCGCGCTGATCAGATGATGCGCGTTGACGACGCAGACGGCGAGGACGGTGCGCTGCAGTGCGCTGGGGTGCGGTACGGTGAGTCTATTTAACGCGGTGAGCTAAATTAATTTCTCATAGTTAATTGCTCTTTTGTGTTATGACATTCTTATCTTATTGCCGCCATAAACCCCTTTGGTCTCTTCTCCATCCGTTCGCCCATCCATCCGGCCGGACGGTCTGGCGGCTGATGTGCAGTGCAGTAAAGTGCAGTGATGCTGCTTGCTGCTGCTAGTGGTGCTGCAGCAGCGATGATGGCCGGTGATGGACTGTGTGCGCGCAGATGCCATAAAGTTCGCTTAAAAACCTGGAACGGATTTTGGTTTAGTGCTGCTGTTCTATTGCCGCCAGCGCTGTACAGCTAGAAGGCGCTCCTCTACGACGCAGACAGAGCAGACTCGATCGACGCGAATATCAAGATGTGCCCTATAAACCATTAAGCGTTAATTAAAGAGAGTTATACGAGGGCCTGCCAACCGGGGTGCACACACATTCAGTGGATTCCTGGCATTTTTAGTATCGATTTAACGATTTTGGGAGCGCAACGCGAAACTAATGGTCAGATGCAATGATTTAATTAACCTGGTCGGTGGTGAGCCAGTCGGTCTTGGAGCGACTTATGCCTCGTGCATGGATGCGTCTGCGGCGCGTTGTTGGCTGTAGCGGCATCAGCATGGTTCCCTATTGCCCAAGTGCTTCTGTGCTCCCTGCCAGTGTGTCGGCGGTCGTTACTGGTTACTGGTTGTCAGAAAGTCGATGTTTCGAAATCGATCAATGGGTCCTTTAAGTGCACTGCGACGACGACGACGATGGCAACGAGGCCGGTGTGCGGTTATTGACAAACTGCGGCCGTGGCTGTTGCTCCTGCGTAAATGCCCAGACAGAGCATGGCGGGGAGATGAAGAGGACAACAAAACCAAACGTGGAGACTCATCCGACAGTTGATGCTTAAAGACCGAACATAAACACGGAAAATTTATGTTATGATTGTCCAGATTAATTGCAAAACTGTGTTCGGGGCGCATGTCATCTCCGGTTTATGACCGAGCTTTGAGAGCTCCAGCTCAGCGTGTTGGCGCTCTGGGGTTCGCTGCTTGACCGGATAGGGCTGACGAGTGATGCTGACTGCTCTGGCTACTCACGCATCCAACCGTCAAAGATGTGCGGTGCATTAGTGTAACGAGGTCATTAACATTCGGCCATTTGAAGCGCCTGCACACGGGTTGGTGTGAGCATGGGCGTCTCACCTGCCGTTCGGGTTGATGGCGATTCGCTTCTTGGGGGATGACCAATTGGCGGTGGCTTTGTGGAATGGCGCATATTTCTTTTTGACGTGATGAAAATTTCTGCCGTGGGAATTTGAGGAATGCCTATGAGGGGCTTGCATCCCCTTTGGTATTCCAACTGGAATGGCGTAATGAGAATCAGCAAATTGAGTGAGAAGTTACTGGGGACGAAAATTGTTGACTAAATGGTTTGGTAATTGAATTAATTGGCAGTGGGACATTTGGCTTAAATGAGGAAGACTTTCTTGGTCTGCTTATACCAAGCAGCTTGGGTTTTTCTTAGATAAGTGGGTGGATTTTTGAACAAAAAATATTTTGACATTTTTCAACACCGTCTGCTTTTAACACGATTTAGTTATAAAATGTTTCAAACTTTATTCTCTTCGAATTGTTATTTTTCTGACCAGCCTTCTGTTTCGATGTACAGATAAGTCAATGAGTAAGACTGCGGTGTTTGATGATCTCAAAATCACTTTTGAACCACCAAAATGCAATCAATGGTCGGTGTAAATTATGAGCCGACAGCATCAACAGACTCTTCGTCGACAAATACAACGCAGTGCAATGCCATGACTACATAATTACATAATTTTACTTTGTTTGCACAGCTTTTTACAAAGATATGATAATTATTTCAACTGAAAAAATGTTAAAAATTGTATTATAAAAGTAGATTTTGGCTATAAATGATTAGACGAAGGATTCAATTAATTATATGTGGTGTGTGTCTCTTTCAAGAGAGTTCCTAAATTTGTAGAGGATTTGTCGCTCTTTGACATCTATCAAAAAATGAGCTGTTGAGTTTTTCAATTTTCGTTACAATCTGGAGAATTCTAGATCGCTCGTGTAAAATGTTTGGAGGGAAGTCCCAGGGAGGACGTAATATCATTTTCAGGATTTTATTCTGAACAACTTGAATTTTCTTTTCTTTTAAAAAGCAGAACCGTACGTCATCATTGCTTGAAAAACGACTTTGTGTATAACTAAATAGTTTATTGTAATCACTAAGTAAGGATTTGCGGCTTATAAGTGGATATAGCATTTTCGTTGCTACGTTTGCTTTGTTACGGATACTCATGATATGTTCTGCAAAAGTTAGCTTTTTATCTAAAAGGATTTCGAGACATTTAACAGAGCCAACCCATCGGATATCATATCGAGTTTAATTTTAAATTATTTGAGGGCATGAGACACATCTTTCTTTTTCTTGTAAAAAAGATAGCTTGGCTCTTGTCTCCATCTTATATTCAAAAATTACATTCAATGCTCCCTGAAGATTATTTTGTATAATAGAAGGTTGATCATCAGAGGTGTATAAAGCTAAGTCATCAGCATACATAGCTATTTCGCAGTTTGAGAGGGAAGGAAAATCAGCGGTATAAACATTGAATGAGGTTGGTGCGAGGACAGATCCCTGAGGAACTCCAGCGGGAATATGCTTAATATCAGAAACGCAGTTTTTAATAGAAACTTAGAATCTTCTTTCAGTAATGTAGCTTTGAATAATTTTAGTGATATGATCTGGAGACTGCTATTAGATGAGCTTATATATTAACCCATTGTGCCAGACAGAGTCAAATGCCTTCTGGATATCTAATGGTACTAAACTTGTAGATAATTTTTCAGTGAAACCCTTCTTAATGTGGTTTGTCAACCTTAGAACTTGATGGGATGTGGAATGTTCGCTGCGAAAACCAAATTGGTATTGTGGTATAATATTCTTGTCCGTGAGGATAATTTAAGATCCTCGATCAGCTTATTCATGAGAGATTGCGTTGACTGGAAGTTGAATATCAACTTTAAGAAGTCGGAAACCATTCTGTTCAGGACGCTCAGGGGGAAACGAGAAAGAATTGGCGAAAGTTCTCAATTGTTGGACGGCACGGGCAACCATTCGCGCAAAAGATTGTAGTCAGATACCTAGGCATCTGGCTAGATCAGTATCTACTATATATTTTAACAAAAATGTAGACGCTGCTCTGGCCAGGGCCTGAGACGCTTTCCCTCTTACAAAGAGACTGTTTTTTAGCAGCACTCACTTGGTTAAACGTGACTCCAAGCTTGATGAAAAAGATTCCTGTGTTTGAGGGTCTTAGTGCATGTCAGAACACCAGAGACCGAGTATATAAATTCCACTCCAACTAGGTCTTATACAACAGGGCGAACCTGATGCAAGTGGACAATTTCCTTGTGAAGTTGATTCGAGGCCATACTGCTAGAGCGATGAACTCGGTTAATAACCTGATCTCCGAGCTTGCTACCCCAAACCACAATGCCATGAAAGGGTACATCGTTACGACTTCGTCCCCCCGAAGCTTTTCTCCCTTTAGAAGAATACAGTCTTATAGATGACATAAATGCGTTACCGCTCATCTACCACATAGCCAGGTCAACTGTTGATGGGCGACGTTGCAACATCTGGTGGCTGGAGAGTGAAGGAACTCCTGCGTCGAACCCTCTGTTGCTGCCCATTGGTTAGATTAGGTTAAAAAGGGTACAAATAGTAGTGGCTCTTAGGGCCACATGAGCCCATTGTGTTACCACCCCGATTAACTCATTTCTATACCTGGAACTAGCTGACTTATACTGATGCCACTGTTCGTTCGGGTTAGCGGGCCTCTAGGTTTTAGATAATACGAGAGCACAAGAGCAGAAGAGGTCAAGTGTAGCCATACCTCTTCTTTATTGGACTTGCGTACCAATTGCGACAGCTTAGTCAGAACAGACACAGTGGTCCTTTAAGATTGAGCTCTGGCCAAATTTTCTTGGCTTTAGTGCAGTTCCGCTTTGTAGCTCTTTGTGGTTGGGTTCAGGTAGAGGTTAGCTGCATCGAGGAACATAGGATGCGTGGCTTCTTCTGGTTTGAGAGAAGAGGTTGTACCACTTCTAGCGACTTGTTGTTGCTTACTCTGTCAGTTCGTTAAGAGGCAGTTGAATTATGTTTTTGTATTGAAAACGTCATTGTTGTATGTTGACTCTTTGACAATCTTCCAATCGCCCATATCTGCTTTTTTATATCTATAATCTCTTGTTGTAGTTGGTGATCGGTGTTGTTCAGAAGGGAGTTGCATTTTATAAGAATAGTTAATAGTTCAGTACCACAACCAAATTGTCTTGAGTCTCACGGCAGTGCTGGCCCCACCTGTTTGCCGAGTAAGTCCAACGGAGGGTGATGGAGGAGTATGTTTATCGTTGCCGCTGATTTCATCAAGCCAGTTAGTGCACCTGGTTTAGTGCATAACTAACAGGAGTATAGGCTACAAGTTGCCTTCTATTTTAGTTTTGCGGCACATGGCTCGGGTCTGTTGGAGCATATGACACAAATAAAGTGCTGTTTGAAATTTCTAAGCCATGAACTGTTATCCTACTTATCGCAAACGTCTTACTTTCAGAGTTATGTTTACTTCAATTCTCTCATATAACCTAATCCCCACGTAGATTAATTTATACTAATCCTCGTACGTCAGAATTTACTACCCAACTCATCATACACTCCGAATCCGTCCTAGTCCAGTCCTCAGCCATCTCCTGTCTGCCATTCTAAGAATAGACGAATGCCGCAGTAACTTTTCTCAGAATTTGCATACATTTCTGAAATTCACAAGAAGAGGGTATCCTTTTGCACTCCAACTCATAGTTTCCTCACTTTATTCACATTCCCCCACCATCAACGCTTCAGAATGAATGGCAAACGTTTAAGTTATGCAAAAGTGTTAAAGCGATTTTTTTACACCTGACCTGCCTCCAGGCGAAAGCGTGGGCGTGTCTGATGCAATCTAAATGGTCGACGCAAATCACGATTAAGTCACGTCATCGAGAGCACTTCAAGCGCATTGTTACCATCGACAAACATTTCACTTTGAAACAGTGTCCAGTGGAAATTATGAAATTCCGACATCCGGGTGCGGCACGGCGGCTTGCTGTATACAAGAATGATTTGCAATTTGCATAAAAATGCAAACAACTTCCGGACACTGAAGGGGTTGCATAACAGCTACCCTCAGCGAAGGGAATGCCATTTAGTGAGGAATCAGAAAGGGAACATTTTGAGGGGAATATGTGGGATATTTGCGGGAAAAAGTGTTTGTGTCTCTGCTTAGATGGATGAGACCTTGAATGGGATATGTATTTATACCATTTGATGGGATATTTCCGAGGGGACTTTTCATTTCATGTAGGCACAATTTCTATTCGTGACAAGAACCTGCATGAAGTGAACATAAGTGATTAAAGATGGCGCGGGTAATTTTTGAATTTTATTGTACAAACGTCTACACTAGTTCCGGGAACTGTTTAAAATTTCTTTTGGTCGATGAGCATTGAGTTCAGCCTCAAATGAGACGACGATGATTCATAACAAATTTAGTTTACCTCTCCCTCCGACCGTTGCTGGGTATCATATGACCAAATTGATGGGAAAAAAATCAGTAGCAGCACCATAGCTTAGGCAGACAGAGATCTGATGAGTGCCTACAATCCTGAACAAAATTAAAAGTTTCCAAAATGGACAACAATTTCTATATCGTTTCCAGGCTGGATACAAAGACCAGCCTGCCATAGGCTGAACATCAAGCAACGGACTGAAGTCTTAGAATGAACCACCTATTATCACTGTCCGGGAAACATTTACTAATCTTCAGAAACTGAGTTACATCATAAAGCGGATCGCTTTCAAAATGATGATGCCCCTATTATTTGGGGGGTTTGTTTTCGTGTAACGCGTCTCCAAATGATCCTGTCTGCCTGAATTTTTTAATGGAAAAGCAGGTGGCTCAAAGTTGCTGGTGGACTTGAGCCAAACTTTTACTAACGTTGACAGTTGCAGATAAGACTACTCCAATACAACATTGCCCAACTGCAGAGAGCAATTTGAAGAACGTCTGTCTGTCTGATTCATGCCCGGGAACACACTGAACAGCACTCCCCCAAAATTGCACTTCCTTTTATCTTCTTTCAGCATGGACAGCACTGTGTTTAGAAAGCTTGGGAGTGAAATGGTGGAATCCATTTGCAAGTACCTAGAAACGCTGAATGAAAGACGAGCGACACCCAGCGTTGAGCCAGGCTACCTTCGCCACCTACTCCCAGTTACATTCTCAATTCAAACCTTCCGCCCAATGTCCACACTTAATTCCACCAACCCCCAAATCGAACATTGGAAGCAGATAATGTCCGATGTCGAGGAGTAAATCATGCTTGGTGTGGCACACTGGCAGCATCCACGCTTACACGCGTACTTCCCGGCCGGCAACTCTTTCCCTTCGATTCTCGGTGACATGGGCGATGGAATCGGTTGCATAGGCTTCTCCTGGGCCGCCAGTCCAGCGTGCACAGAACTGGAGACCATCGTTCTCGACTGGTTGGGTAAGTCACCACGCGAGGCTTGTTTTGTGTGTTAATTTCCAGGTAAAGCAATCGGTCTAACCGATCATTTCTTGGCACTGACGGAGAGCAGCAAGGGTGGCGGCGTTATTCAGGTACACGAGCTACAAGAAACTCGCCGTTCTGCTGGTTGTACCGAAATAGCTGGTGTTGTTTATAGATCAAATCAAAACAGTCGGCCAGCGTACGGCGTATGATATTCAGTTGTTCGCTTGCCTTTCATTTCAGGCTTCCCCTTCTGAGTGCATTCTGGTCACGGTGCTGGCGACGAGTGCTCAGGCCGTGAAGCGGCTGAAGTCTCAACATCCTTTCGTTGAGGAAGGTCATCTGCTAGCCAAGCTGATGGCGTACTGGAATACAACTTAAAAATTATGGGAGCTGCTTGAGACTGATTCACGCTATATGCGTATCTGGCACACTTCTAGGTGACATCTTGATATTATATATATATTTGGGTGAAAATTTCTCTTAGCCAGCAGACAGACACTAGGGTAGAATGTCACCTCACAACTTGGGCTGAGGATTGCGATTACAAATTACCGATGTTGGCTTAATTGTAGTTGTTGCACGTGGACAACCTAACCCTTGGAGTGCTGAGTGGAGGGCGTTAGGTCCTCCCAGACTTTGCAATTTCATAATGGCAGCTTTTAAATAAAGAACGATTTTTTGTGTGGGGGATCTTAGTGACCCACTCTGTCCCTTTGGTTACAAAAAACTCTAAGGGTTAAACACGTCCTACACTCAGCAGAATAATTACGTCAGTCAAGTTTGGAATACCTTTTGCACTCGATGCGTGTGGCAAATTGACTAATAAAGTGTGCTGCAAAAGTGAATTCTACACATGACAGTTGATAGTGGGTATGTTGTTGAATCCAGTCTGTTTTCTAAATCACCATGAACAGACATAGCGTTTAACAACACGCACAAATAACAAAATAGTTTTCAAAAACTATTAAACTATGTTCTGTTTAAGGAGATTTCTTCTTTGGGTGGCGCTACAGTCCATCTCCATCTAGCCCGGTCTTGTTCTAGTTGCATCCAGCCACGCGAGTTCAACTCGCGAAGGTCCCCTTCTACGCCATCGTGGGTGTGGTCTACCTTTACCGCGTTGTATGTCGTACAACCACGAAGCCGATGGCGCCCTCAATGGGGTTGCTCAAGCTTGGAGTGCGAAATTGGAGCCAGCTGGCCAATAATCGTGCCAGCTGGAGAGGATTGTTAACTGAGGCCTAGGTCCCCCGGACTGTAGCGCCACAACAAGAAGAAGAAATATATTCCACACAAATAAAAAATGTCGATTATATCAGGCACACATTTTAAAAATAATAATATGGGCGGCAGCCAGCCAGGGGCCTAGCTTCTCAGCGACGACTCGTGTTGTGCGTGCTACTGTTCTCTCACGAGTGAAAGGGAGCTACAGTTTTATGCCGAATCTGAACGGCTTTGTTTGAGAAGCTTTTCCTAGATAGGATATACTCTTTGAGCATTGTCAGTGACTCGAAAGAGGTGGGTTCGTGAAAATTGTCTTCGTCGCACAGAGCAGGAATCGAACCTACGACGTCGAGGTAGGGGTCGACGCACATACCCACAACGCCACGGGCCACCACGGCACACATTTTATATAAATTTAAATATAGGAAGTGCTTTAAGACCTTTTAGTTTCAAAAAAGCAGCAACGAATAAAATTGAATCAGCCAATCGAAGGGATCATGGGTCTCTTCAGGGTGCGAAGTGAACTATTTAGAGATCTGACACATCCTCGACAGCAGACGGTGGACATACACGGCAACACGTCGACGTTCCCATTTCCAAACTATTCAAATGTGGCTAAAAGACTGAAATAATTCATACAGTTTGCTTTTCATCTTACTTAAGGTGGCGCTACAGTCCGGGCCGGACCTCGGCCTTAACCAACAAGCGTCTCCAGCCAGCTCGATCTTTAGCTAGCTGTCTCCAGTTTCGCACGCATAGTTGGTTGAGGTCCCTTTCCACTTGCGCGCGCCACCTGAGTCGCGGTCTTCCTCTACTGTGCGCGGTTGGATTCGAAGTCTTTTCGGGCCGGGGCATTGGTTTCCATTTCAATCGTTGGATCTTCACTCTTCTGGATAAGTCGATGTCGCTGAACAGCCCGTATAGTTCGTCGTCATATCTCCTCATTCACTCACCAGGGGGGACCGAAAATCACACGAAGAATTTTCCTCTCGAAGCAACCAACAGCAGCTTCATCCGCTTTTGACAAAGTCCATGCCTCCGCGCGATATAGCAGGACTGGGACGATTAAGGTCTTGTAAAGCGTTACCTTGGTTGTTCGAGAGAGGGCATTGTTTACCAATTGCTTTCTTAACCCAAAGAAGCAGCTATTGGCAAGTGTTATTCTTCGTTTGATTTCAGCGCTGGTGTCATTGTCTGCATTGATAGCGGTTCCTAGGTAGACAAAGTTTTTGACTACCTCAAAGTTATATCTGTCTGCTGTGACGTTCTGACAAAGACGTCGGTGTTGGGTGTCCTTTCTCGTTGGAGAGTCTTACCCTCGTTTACCGCTAAGCCCATCTTGGCGGCTTCCGTCGCAGTACCCACAAAAGCGCCATTGGCATAACTCCGCGTTCTTCCGATAATGTCAATATCGTCGGCATATTGCGAGTAGTTGGAGGGGCTTCTGGAAGATTGTTCCTCTGGTACGTTGCTGTTCATCAATTTTAAATAAATAATTTACTTTGGGGGACTGCTGCTGTGGAATGGTTTTCTAAAGATTTTGATTTGCTCTAGGCTCAAAAAGCGTTAAAACAGATTAGCGATGCGTTGAATGTGAAGACCACAGTATTTTTGGAATTTGGACTTCATCTAAAATAAGCTCCCTTAGTGGCCCATGGCGTTGTGGGTATGTGCGTCGACCCCAACCTCCACTTCGTAGGTTCGATTCCTGCTCTGTGCGACGAAAACAATTTTCACGACCCCACCTCTTTCGAGTCACTGACAATGCTCAAAGAGTATTTCCTGTCAACAAAAAGCTTGACAGCCTCCTTCTTGGCCTTGGTCTTCTGCCGACACACGTAGGTGACCACGCACAGGGTGAAGAGCAGCACGAAGAGGGTTCCAAAGGCGATCAACGAGACCACGTACTTGTCGTGGCTCGCGCTGAGCTTCGAGCCCTTCGGCGGACTGATAGATGACGTGCGAGTACCCCGGCGGGCACTTCGACGAGCAGTTGAAGGACGTCGAGTTGTCGTAGTAGTCCCCGTCGCCGAACACCTTAAAACTGCGGCAGGCAATGCAGTCCTCCGAGCCGGGACCTCCGCAGTCCTTGCATTCCGAGTGACACTCGAAGCATTGACGACGCACCTCGTCTCAAAGAGTATTTCCTGTCAACAAAAAGCTTCCCAAACTTGGCCGTTCGGAGACGCTATAAAACTGTAGGTCCGTCCCTTCCACTCGTGTGAGAACAATAGCACGCACAACACGAGTGTTTGCTGAGAAGCTAGGCCCTGGCTCTCTATGGGCTGTAGCGCCACCCACAGAATTATTATTAAGCTCCCTTAGCAGAAGACCACCATCAAAAAGAAAGACGAATTCATTTATTTTTTTTATTAATTATTATTTATTTTATATAAAAAAAAAGATTTTGTTTTAAAATATTACATTTCTATATAAATATGTAAAAACAATTTAAAACAGTGTGTACAATTTAAATAAATGATAGATACTACTTAACAACTAAACAATATCTATTTACTTTCCATATGTAGTATATTTAATTTATTTTTTTATTCTTTTTATTTATGCTTGTGTTATTTGTTTTTTTCTTCTCATGCTTGGTCTGTTTGCTTATAGAAATTTGTTGATGTTTTACTCTTCTACTACTCCACATCGAACGGCAAAATAAGTAACAATGTTTTTTTTTATGTTAAATATACAATTATACAATTTTTTTTTCAAAAAAAAAATATATATTTTGATTTTGTGCCAATAAATTAGGGTTTTCTTTATTTTAATTCTTATTGATTAACGGTGAAGGCAAAAATGGCACAGTACATTACTAAGTATATAAAACACACTGATTGCTTAAATGAAAGGAGAAATTAAACAAAAAAATAAAACACAAGACTGATTCGTTTTGGCCCGACTGTCTTGTCGGCGTGGCAGAAACTGGGACCGTTCGTTGTGTTGTCAACGAAGGGAGACTCCTTAAAGTGAAGGCCGACAGTTCGTGTTCTATTTCAAATAGAACACAGCCGTCGGTGCAGTTCACATGTCGCGTCTATCGACAACTACATCCGGGCTGGTAAATTTACATTCTTTTTTCTTCTTTCCTCGGTCTATTTGCTATAAATATCTATACTTAAATACAATTACAATTAACGTTGTTTAATTATTTTTCTTGTTAAGACTATTATCACAGATTGATGTACACTTCGTGCGAAGTGCGCGATGGTTGTGGGTTATTTTATGCGTTAAGTTAGAAGAACTTTTTACATTTTGAAGTTAGCGGTAAGTTACATAGATTGTGCATAATACATGAAGAACACACACACTTATACATAAGTACTAAGGCTACAATCTATTATTCCGCTTTAATGTACAAGAACGGGAATAAAGGCACTTTTTCTTTTGATAATGAAATTTTACATAAACAGCATAACCTAGGCCTAGCTAACGGTATACGTACAACGATCCTAAAACTTTACACACAAGGGTGGTCCTCTTGAGAGCTACACATAGCCCGCTGGATGTACAAGTACAAGTGCTCACTCGTACGCGACGTGGCAAGTATTTTGTTTGTTTGTTGGTTTTTGTATTTGTTTGTTTAGGAGGATTATGTGGCCCCCAGTGGGGACGACCGCGCTTGAGCCATCACACTCTTGTCTCACTGCGGTGCAGCGGCTGCAGCTCTCGCTGCGTGTCGTTGTAGTACTCGTGATCGGAACTGGTTTGTTCGCCCTCGACTATGACGCCATTGGCTGTGCCGTTTGGCATGTGGACCACTGGGATGCCAATGGTCTGGGTTGGGATTGGGGCGTCGCCGTTGCTCAACGGTTGGCCGTTCATTAGGTACTCGGGATTGTCCACACTGGCTGGCACGCCGATCAGGTCCATGTAACCGCCGGGACCCGTTCCGATGGGGTTCGCACTAGTCGTCTGGCATGTGGGCATCAGGTAGTCGTCTTCGTCGACTGGCAAGTCTAGGCGGAGGTTGCCGACGCCAACCTCGCGGGCGTTCGAGTCTGTCTCATCCTCACCACCCGACGAGGTCTTGTTCATGGGGTCCTTGCAGTAGCGGTTCAGTTTGGTTGGCAGCTCGTCGGAGGCCTCGTTGCTGGGACCCGGCCTGGCGGCCTTTGGCTGCAGGTAGTCCTCAGCTTCGACTATGGGCTCCGGACCCTCGAAAGTCGGCGCCAGCTTGCGTATGAGATCCTTCTCGTCCTGGCTTGTGTACGAGGGCAGGCGGGTGAACTTGTCTCCAGCTATGACCAGATACCGACCGGGGTCTCGCGCGAACTCGGCGAACACGTTCACCAGCTGCTTGAACGAGGGTCGCATCTCGGCGTCGAGGTGCCAGCACGAGAGCAGGGTGCAGTAGATGTCCAGCGAGCAGATCTCGGGCTGCTCCAGCTTCAGACCGACCTCGATGAGGTCGGGAATGTCTTTGGCGGGGATATTTTCATGCGGCCTCTGGCCGAAGGTGAGCAGCTCCCAGATGGTCACTCCGAAGGCCCAGACGTCCGACTTACTGGTGAACACGCGGTGGCGTATGCACTCCAGGGCTAGCCACTTGATGGGCATCTTGCCGCCGGCGGCCTTGTACTCGTTCGAGTCGTTCGACAGGAGCTTGGCGAGACCGAAATCGGTGATCTTGACGCAGGACGGCGTCTGCACGAGAACATTTCGCGCCGCCAGATCTCTGTGCACCAGACGCTTCTCCTCCAGGTACGACATGCCCTTCGCGATCTGCGTCGACCAGTTGAGCAGCGCCTTCGAGCCGATCTTGTCCTTGTTGATGCGGACGTAGTCCAGCAGGCAGCCGAGTGGCATCAGTTGTGTGATCAGCATCATCTGTGAGGTCAGGCAGACAGCGAGGAGTTTCAGCAGATTCGGGTGCTCCACTGAGGCCATGATGTAGGCTTCCCTCAAGAATTCTTCACTTGATTCGGAGCCGGACGCCTTGAGGAGTTCCTTGATCGCAACTGGAATCTTCACGTTCTCGCCCTCCGGCACCCATACGCCCTTGAATACCCGTCCGAACGCACCCATGCCCAGGACGCCTCCCTTTCGCAGCTCAGCCTCCTTGACGATGCGGAGCTTCGACAGGTTCGCTCCGATGTTGGTCGGCCGCAGGGGCTCCGAGTCCTCACAGCCAGACAGGACCATCGTCATCTTGACAGCCTCCTTCTTGGCCTTGGTCTTCTGCCGGCACACGTAGGTGACCACGCACAGGGTGAAGAGCAGCACGAAGAGGGTTCCAAAGGCGATCAACGAGACCACGTACTTGTCGTGGCTCGCGCTGAGCTTCGAGCCCTTCGGCGGACTGGCCGAGCAGTAGGTGCCGAAGGACTGATAGATGACGTGCGAGTACTCCGGCGGGCACTTCGACGTGCAGTTAAAGGACGTCGAGTTGTCGTAGTAGTCCCCGTCGCCGAACACCTTAAAACTGCGACAGGCAATGCAGTCCTCCGAGCCGGGACCTCTGCAGCCCTTGCATTCCGAGTGACATTCGAAGCACTGACGACGCACCTCGTCCGCATAGTGGTCCGGTGGGCACTCGTCCTCGCACTGTTCGCCTCGCTTGTAGCCGGCGCACTTGGAGCAGACTTGTTCGTGGAATCCGTAGCCAGTGCACTGCTCGCAGCGCGGGTGGCACTTCCTGCAGATCGCCTTGCCAGCCAGCGGCTTCAGGTTTCCCTGCTCCTGTGGATTCACGAACTCCCAGTAGTAGCCCTCTGGGCATTTGTCCTCCTTCTTCAAGCACCGGTCCACCGAGGCGTCGCTGTTGATGATGGCCAGGTTGCAGGTCTTGCAGCCTCCCGGTCCGAGGGTGTTCCTTGGTCCAGTGCAGCCCACGCAGGTGGGGTGGCACATCTTGCAGGTGCCGCGGTCGGAGTACTTGTTGTCCGGGCACTCGGGGACGCACCGCTGTTCGTCGCGTACGTTGACGCACTCGTCGCAGTGCTCGGCGCCGGGGCCTGAGCACGTCCGGCACTCTGGGTGGCATTCCTTGCAGGTCTTTGCGTCAAATTGGTAGGCACTGTGAATGGATCGAGAAGATGTTTGTTAGTAACGGTCGGGAGCAGCGGATGGGGGTGGGGGCACACTTACTTTGTAATGTTCTTGCAGTCGGCAATGCAGGTTCCATTAAACTCAAAGTTCTTGCACTCAAGACACTGGTCGGCTCCAGCGCCCCAGCAGCCAGCGTTGTTGCATTGATCGGAGCACACCATGCCGTCTCTCTCTGTGAATGAAACGAAGTCATGAGATTGGAGTTGCATGAGGGATTTTTCTGAGGGAATACTTACCACAATCGGTCTCGTTACGGTTCTTCGCAATGACGATACCGTGTTCGATGGACTTCTGGACCTTTCCCCAGGCTATGTTGTTCACGAAGCACATCCGTTCGTTTTGCTGTATGACCACAGCTCCAGAGTTGATCCGTTTGAGGCTGCGCAGCTCCAGGCTCTCCAGCGATGACACCACAATCGACAGCGAGGCGAAGTAGTTCTCCATGAGCTGACGGCCGTGAATGATCTCGAGGTTTCTGAAGTACGACAGGTTCTTGAAGTCTGGATGGACGCCCTGGATGTCCAGGTATCCGGCGATCTCCTTCACCGTTGAGAAGACCTCCAGCCGATCGGGGTGCATGGACAGGTATCGGATGCCGAGGGAGTAGTTCTTGTACACCTCCTGGTACCCAGTGAAGGTCTGCTCTAGGATACGAATGGAGCCCTCGATCACGGTGCAGCCCTTGAACGAGTCGATGTTGCCCGAGTCGAGGATCGCTTTGCCTGGACAAGTCTTGGGGCATGGGCCATTGCAAGGCACACACTCGCCATCCTTGGCCATTTTGTCCGACGGACAGCTGCGCACACACGCCCCGCTGTCCTTCAACAGATGCTCAGGGCAGTCCTTCACACAAGTGGCTCCGTAGGCATATCTGCCTTCTGGGTTCGCCTCCCACAGGTAATTGGTTGGATTGTACTTCTGCATTGGCGGGCACTCCTCCTTGCACACCCCGTCGTCGTAGAAGTTCTTGCAGGCGATGCACTCCTTCTGCGTGGGCCCGGTGCATCCGCCCGCACAAAACAGGTGGCAGCACTCCCGGGGCCTCGGTCCAAAACACCGTCCCTGCGCACACTGTGGCGAGCAGTTGATCTTCGAGAATTTCTGACAGTTCTGCGGTCCATCGCCCCAGCAGCCGTCTTGGCAAGACTGATCACACTTCGCGCACTCCCTCTCGGGCAGTGTGAAGTTGTAGATGTACTTGTAGATGTCCTTCGGGCCTGAGATGATCTCGGCCCAGTTGATCGTTTTGATGTGACACAAATTCAAATTGCTAAAGAATCCAACCGAGCCCTGAAGGATGTCCCGCAGCGCAGGCATCTCCAGTGTGTACATCTTCGAGTATGTCGTAAACAGGGCAAACTGTTCATCCTGAACGTTCAGCTTAAACAGTGTCCTTCCGCGAATTATTTGAAGTCTGTGTGAAAACAAAATGGATTCGATGTTAGTTGAATGTGAGAGAAGAGCTGGGGGGTTTCACTCAGTCACTTACCTTGGAAAAATGACATTCTTAACGTCCACGTGACTGATCAGTATATAGCCGGTCACCTCCCGGATGTTCTCCAGAAAACTCAAGTCCAAGTTGGGATCCTGCAACCATGTGAGCTCCAGATTACCATCCACATACGTACAATTGTTGTAGCGATCGCGTAGGTTCCTATAGTGATGCTCTCGGTTCGACGGCACCGACAATCGGGACTTGGTTCCAATGCAAACTGCAAAAAAACACACAAACAAGATACAAGGTTGTTAGATAAATTGATTTTGGCGCCACACGTCAGACAAATACGTCATAAAATTCCCAATTCATCCCTAATAAGGTAGCGTGTACCTGGATCAATAAAAAAAAAACAACGTGATAACAAGTTCCCCGTCCCCCACGATTGGATTTTGTTCAGCCAGCAGCAGAGAGTGATCATGACCAAAAGAGTCATCGATCTAGCCAGTGATCGACACACACAGAAACTGGTCGATTTCACAGAGTAAAGCTTGTCCTTTTACGGTGAAAACCACCAGCAGTTGATGGTCGGCGTCGGGTGTGTGTTTATGGGGTAAAACAACAACGGCAACAATCCGAGGAAGAACAAGAACAAGTGTTGCTGTGTTTCTGTTTCTGTGTCTGTCTGGGAGGTTTAGTGCCGTGATTGAATTAATTACACGAAAGCTTTGAGAGGAAAACTAGTTTGTTTTTTTTTATTAGCTCTTGTCATTTGACATCTAATCAATCAATCAAGTGTTTTTCTTTGACTGAGATGATCTACCGATCGGCGACAGGCGACATCTTTTGGCAAAATGATGAAACTTGCGAGGAATTTGACAGAAGGTTGGAGCGATCTCTCGTAAGAAGGAAGGGCCTAGTCGGTGTCGGTACTGATCGTGGTGAGAACGACATCTCTTGGCAAAAAGGTGACTTGTGCAATGTCGGCAAGAAATTTGCGTTTTCTCTTAATAATGAAGGGTCTAAAGCTGATCTCGAACGGAGTCGGTACTGATCGTTTGAGGATCGCTCCAAAATCGCATGATAATCTGATAGTCTTGGCATTCATTGATCTCCACTAGATTGAAAGGAACGATCTAGGCTGATCTTTCTGCAAAGGTGTGCAATTTGGCAGCAGCAATACAATTTTGGGCGATCATTTCACTCCCCTTCGAAAAAAGGAAGGTCCTACTGCTGATCTGCAACTGATCTTGGTGATCAATTTACAAAATTTCATTTATTGTTCTCCTCTTGATTAAACGGAATGATCTAGGCTCTATTGGTGATCCTCAAGGTTGAGTTCGAGTTCTCCAATAATCGTGGTGAAGATCAGGATCTTCCCTCAGACTGCATAGCGACTTCTACCGATCGTGTCTCAAATGTCAAAACCCCAAGGGAATCAATCAAATCCCCGCCACAATTGACACCACAAATCGTGGCAAAAGTCAATACATTCCCAATCAATACCAGAGTTTGATTCATAAAGAATTCAGCAGACAAACCAACAAAAAAACAAAATAAAAACTGCTGGCCCGCTACCAGTTCAAGTCATTCAACTCATAATCAATTTTCATTCCCTCGACATGTATGTGCGCTCCCTCCCTCCCCCCTCCCCCTCCCCCACTCAATCAACCACACAACTATCAGAAATTAGGTGCACAACTCCTGTTTCACGTTGAAATTCAATTCGAATTCGCAAGAGCTATTCCTGGACTCGATCACACTGATCTGAAAGTTATTCTCGTTTTGTCTTTCATTTCCATTTTCCAAACGATAATAAACATCTGCACACAAATGCAGTTCGCATCTAGAAGAGGTACTCCTCGTACACTGTATCTGTTTTCCTTAGAACGACGTGAGGCCAAAGAAAATTCCCCAGCCCAACCTCAGTGGCATGCACTGTCGCGACATTTGGCAGGCATTACCTTTTCAAATCTACACTCAACTCCTGTGGAATGTTCCTCTCCTCTTTTATTCTCGTGTTTTTTTTTGTTTTTCGTTTTTTTTTTCTCTTGTTACTTGTGTGTACTGGAAGGCGACGATAATCCGCGCAAATGTGGTGCGCGGCGGCGGAGTGCGCAATGCGCGCCGACCACAAGAAATTCTATTATTGTTGGACTTTAGACCTTTCGCTGCGGCCAATGATGGCAAACACAAGTTGAAGTTGGACTTAGGCAGCAATCGGGATTGTGTGAAAGGAGAGTACACACAGGGAGAGAGATTGGTAAAACCAGTCGGGGCAAATGCTCACCATTGGACTTGGGCTAGAGGCGTCAGCTTCATCGTCGTGATGATGAAGAAAAAAAAACATAAGGAAAAAACCAAGAAGAAAAACGATGACGATGGCGATGGCGATGGCGACGGCGAAGACAACGTCGACGACGTCGCGGTCGGCCAGCAATTGTACGGATGCATTCGAGGTTGCATCATAAAATAGATACGAATATCTATATACCGTACACATCGATCGTGAGGTAGATTTATTTGGAAATCTGTTATTTGTTGCCTCGAGACACGATTCGTTCTCGAAGAAAAAAGACCTGGAATGGGGAACCCTGGGGGACGGAGGGAGTTCCGAGAGAATAATGATGGAGAGGAGAAAAGGATTTCGAATTGGTCTGAGGAGTTTGGTCCCGAATTGTTTGATGATCGTGATCGTGGATCGTGATTGTTCACTGCTTTGGGGTAGTCTCTTCTGCGGCTGATGGTGTGTTTCGAAATCACTGATATTCATAAGATTGATGCAGAATCGTGGCGTACTTGCGGCTGTCTATTTCTCTCTATTTGATATCAAACGAATTTTTGCCGACAATAGAGAGAAGTTGAAGATGACAAATGATCACGGACTGCACTTGAAGTGGATACTATCTGCCCGTTCGACACATGTCACGGATGATTAAAATTCATTAGGAAGCGCTAAGCCCACAAGTGATCGCGCGCCGATTGCCATGTGTCCGGTGAAACATCGAAATTAGGGTCAGAATCTATGAATTCAAAATGCACGCATTATTCGACCCATCCAACCAGTTGCAGACGAAATCATGAATGAAACTGAAATTTACAAAGTTCGGCGTTCAACTCTTCTGTCGATCTGGTCGGCGGCACGCACCGGAAACGCTGCTCGTAAAATATCATCACAGCCGTGAAAAGCCCCCAAAGAAAAATGATAACGATTTTCAGTTTCAGACACTAACGGTGCCCCCTCAAAAAAAAAAAACCGAATTCGAATCCGAAACCACCCACTTCCATACAACAAAACCCTCAGCCTCATCAATAACTGACAACACCTGAGATGGCGTGCGCCCGCGCGACAGAGCGGGAGACGCACAGATTTTTGGAAAGTAGGCCTCAAACAAAAGCTTTGGTGACACAAAACATTACAGGCATATGCACCCACCTATTTAAACTTTTTCTCCACGCACCACGCTCCGCTCCGATCTGTGGGCGACAGTTTATCACCGCAACCGCAGCCATTGTGAAGATGCGCAGGGCCCCCAGCCGGCTCTAAGAAAGTCACTATCATTACCATAAACATTATGCTAACTAAATTGATACGCATTAATTAGTTGTTCGGACCAATTTCCGATTCTAGTCGTGTGGTGGCATAAAAGACGAATTTAAACAATGACGCAGATGACAAAAACCACACACTCCACCACTCTCACACACAGCCAACAGCAGCAGTCACATGCACGCGTGCTGAAGATGTCTGCCGTTTTGGTCGTCTTCCGCCGAAAAATGAAAAGCAACAACACAATCATGTGTGGGCTTGGTTTGGTAGTACGAGAGCAGGTTAGGCACAGGAAGTTGGTCAATATGCGGTTTTGTGTTTGGTACACGATTGTTTGCTTTTATTTTCTTCTTCTTCTTTTTTGCTGGCACCAAGTGATGAGCGTCTGTCATCGCTGTAGAAGTGGGTTTCATTCATGTCATTAGTTGTCGATTTGAGTGTGTTTTGTTCATTTTTCTTTGATTTCCGATTACAAAACCATATGGCATGCTGAAAGCGCGCCAGTGCCATTGATTACTCGCCTAATGCCATCAATCATAAAATTTGCTGACAAATCGGCGAACATAACTGCCAACTGTGCGACGAGTGTGGCGTCGTTTTTTTGTTCGTTCATTTGCATGAATCTTTTTCTAGGTTGATGGCAAATCAATTGCAGCACTCATATGGGTTTCGTTATTTGATCTGTGCATCCGCTAGATAGAGAGAGAGAGGCGGCCGTGTTAGGTGAAATCACATGAAATCGATGCAAAGGAAAGCTGTGAACCGCACGCGCATTCCTTGTGATTGTGGTGAACGTTTGCGGCTTTGTGGAGACTTAGACGACTCTCGATCGGAGGATGCATACTGTGTGTGAATGGGGCATGGGCTGAAGATACCCTCTCTGATAACCGCGTCATTTGATCGAGACGTGTGCATTTGATGGGTTTGAACGGAACGGAATGTTGATGGAGAGGAGGTCGTTGATCAGCGCCTATCTTTGACTTATGTCTTTCTCTAAGGGTTTTGAGTGCAACCGGATGTGAAAAGATCTTGGGTTGACATCTTCTCGATCTTCAGATTGACTTAGAGGATCCGGACGTAAACCAACAAGCAATTGGAAGTCTGCTACCACCTTCTGTTTTTATAAGGAGGTCCCGGGTCTATCGAGAACTTGGGCGCTAATCAACAAGCCTTGTGGATCATTTTTTAAAAGCAACCGAAAGTCTCCATTTTTTAAGAGGGCCCTCTCTTGTACTTCTTTGGATGGAGCTATAGTTCAGAGCGTCGACTGAAAAGTGTTCTTGAATTTCTCGGAAAACAACTGTGACGGTAAATGTGTGACCAAGTTTCAACGACGTCTCGGACAGATCGTCACGATAGACAGACATAGCTTTTGAGGGAGTCAAGAACTATGCCTCCTTAGGAACCACTATCAATTCAGACAACGACACCAGCTCTGAAATCAAACGAAGGTTACCTCTTGCTAATCCCAGGTTCTTTGGGATAAGAAAGCAATTGATAGACAAAGCCTTCTCTTTCGAACTACAGTGATCCTCGATAAGACCTTAATCGTTCCTGTTCTGCGGTATAGAGCAGAGGTGTGGACTTTGTCAAAAGCGGACGAAGGTGCTCTTGGTTGCCTTGAGAGGAAAGTACTTCGGGTGATTTTCGGTCCCGTCCGCGACTATTTAGCGACCTCGTCTTAGCCAGAAGGGCAACGATCGGGATGGCTGGATCATGTAAAGCGGATGGAACCAATCCAATGCTCCGACCCGGAAAATCTTCGAATCCACCCGAGGCTCCGCGGAGACGCAAGTGCCTGCGAAACTGGAGGCAGCTAGCTTATGATCAAGCTGGCTGGAGACGCTTGTTTGTTGAGGCACAGGCCCACCGCGGACTTTAGCGCCATCTAGAGTAAGTTAGTAACATCAGGCTTGTAACAATCACTTCCTTCTTAGGATAGAACTGCTGTTCTTGAGCATCTCAAGTTTGATCGACACTTAAGTTCTCACTAGTTGACATCTCTGTGTAAGAAAGGCCTCTCTAACTTCCATCATAAAGGCATTATTGGATGGCAAAGTCTGTTTGAATTCAGTGAACTTCAGTCAGTACTTATCGAGAGTTGATGCCTTTCTGTTGAGTTGTCTTCACTTTTTCTCTACTTTAATTTGTCCCAACTGGTGCTCGTGCAATCAATATCTTCAAAGCCCATTCGTGCTAAAGTCAATGAATCAGACTTTAAAATGCCTTCTTTCAGCGATAAGAAAATCGTTGTTCCAGCCAAGGCTGTGCGATCGTCTGATTCAGGTAATTGCTGACCAAACCTTCAACAGTCAGTCCCCTCAAGCCATCGTGAGCAATTCGTTGCTTTTCTTCAAAAACAAATCAATTGCGAAACAACTCACGATCCCCCTTCTCGGAGAGTGGGTGGGTGAGAGTGTCATTTCTATTTATCACATCGAAATGCTTTAATTACACATTCATTCCTACGTCTCCTCAGAGAATCATTTTTCACCGCCAAAAAGAAAGAAAAAGCCCGCCGCGCCGCCACAACCAAAGGCGTAGCAGCATTGACAGTACGAGAAGAAAAATGGCTTAAAACCACGCCGCCCACAACCGCCTCACCGCCATCATCATCATCCTCATCAGGCAAACAGGTATTTCCATCAGATATTCGGCGGAAGGAATTCGTAAAGGGCACACTTGCGCGCGGCATCCCTCTCGATGGTCTATGCGGCTGCTGCTGGTGGGCGGGCGGTCGGTCGGTCGGTCTATATATGGAACGTGGCGTGTGCCGCCCGAAATGCTGCATATCTAGCCAGTGTCAGAGATCTATGGCGATTGTTAGATTTTGTAAATTCAAATTATGTGCATCTCATTGTAACGGCTTTCCGCTTGGAGAGGTGGGCATATTCATACGATTTACCACACAACTAGGCCGCTTTCTCAACAGAAATAGACAAAAAACCAAAAACACACTCATCATCGACCATTTCGAATGAAGTTCTGATCTGGATCGTGTGTGCGGTGGGAGGGGTGGAGGCAGGGAAGTAACTGCTGCAAGGCATTAATAAATAAATTCCAAATTTCCAAATTTCCAACCGTCCCGACGTATCTCTGACGGATTGATGATGGATTTGTTTTGTGCGTAAGTGTAGTTAAGAGCCCACAAAGCGCACAGACCTGCCCCGAGGACAATCGTTTCTGAATCGAAAGAAGAGGGGGAATTATTAATTAGAGGTTATAATAATTAATGATTGGTATCTTCCGTTGCGGCAAACAAAGCTGAGAATTCTCCAAAAAAAAAACATACGAGAAGATGGGGAGAGGGCAGGGGGCAGATGACATGAATGTTTGAACAAAATATTTGGAATGTCCACGTCGGATGGTTGGAGCTGGGGAAAAAGGAAGAATTTTATTGTGCCCCCAATTTGGGAGACGCCGACTTTAATGGTTGTACCGTGCAATTTCCAATGAAATTCCCTCTTGCGAACAGATCGAACACGACAATCGAATGGGATTCGTTTTTTTTTTGTTGGCTTGGGTTCCTTTCGAGAGGACAACCTCGAGTGGCGGTTGCTTTGCGTTGACATTTTTGTGGGAGTTTATGAGAAAGGATTGTCCATCTCTTTGGTAGTTTTTTGGGATGAAAATATTCGCCTGGCATTGATGAGCGATGTGGTGGTTACCTGGCGGGGAGTTGGATGGGAGCCAATTAGTTTGTCGGAGGACGGAGGAACAGTGAGGGCATGGCTGGGAAATGATTTTGAAGCAATTCAGATTAGTGACATCAGTGTGTGCGTGCGGTTTCCGTTCTGTGAAACAGTCAAGAGGGTACTAAGATTGACTGACGACAAATAGTGCCTCATTGCAGCCAGTTCGAGACGATGTCAGTTTTTTCCAAGACTAGAACATGGCTGTCGGGCGATCAAAGAAATAATAATCAGTTAGTGGCCCACTGTGTCCCATCTTTGAATTAATGAGCCCGCGATGTCAGAAGACAAAACGCCCGCACTTCACGCAGAATATATAAAGATGTCAATTTAATGGCTTCTTAAAAGCTTTTCATAAAAATGGACAACAATCAGCGGGCCTAACACCTTAAAATATTGATTGACACAACCTCACACGTTTCTATCTTCTTTCAAGCCCATTCACCGCACCAGCATTCGGTCATAACTCATGCACCTTATCGGAGCCAGTTTCAAAGCCGCGACCTGGGAGGCCGATCACCCAGGCCACCAAAAAGACAAAAAACAAACCCAAAACCCATCCGATAGCCGAGGCAATTTATGTTCGAAAATGATATTTATGCGAACATTCATTATGATAGTGAACGTCAAGTGGTTCTTCAACTTCACTTATCTCGAAGTAACCCAAAATAAAGTCTCAGTCTCGACTGACACCACATAATTTAGCAATACACACAGATGCCTTCATTAAGTCAGTCTTTTGAGAAGCTCCCAGCCGAATCGATTTTACATGAGAAACCAACAAGAGACAACAAATCGAAGACGTCAACCAGGTGATTTTCCAAACAGACAGCAGATCCGGGTGTTAGCTTATAATTAACTCGTGCTAAGTGACACCACTGTTCCCAGTGTCGATTCTAGAACGAAAACACCGAACATCTGCCAAGTTAACATGATCTTTCTAAACCAATTAGTTGAATGCGAGCGGATCTTTTTTTTGACACTCCTTAGCCATCATCAATGCTGACGTAATTCTGTGCAACGTATGCAGCAGCCTTAGTCGAACGTCAGCGGTTGTCTCCTCCAATTCGACACACATGCCGAAACATGAGACGCAATCAAAATTTAAGAAGAAAAAATATAATAAAAATTAATTACTTAATTAAAACTGACGAATCTGGTTTTATTTTGAATTTTTTCCTTCATTTATTTCTTCCTCTTCACGCGAACGTATAAACGTACCCACAGCCAATAACGTTTAGCACTCTAATCAGGTCGTCAGAGAGTGTGTAAAATCGGACTTTGGTATGTCCGGAATGTTTTGTTTTGGATTTTTGTCGCTTGTCTGTCCTCGCCAATTAACGCGACCCTGTTTGTCTATCATTTTCAGATTTCATCGAGGGGAGCATAGTTAGTGTGAGGCTTACCGATAAAACAAAATTAATCTGAAATCAATAAATGACCCCACATTGCAGAGCTGACTCACGGTGGCTTGTAATTGCCGCATGCGATTGTGCAAAATTCTTATGGCACAACGATGGGCATTGGCAGTGAAGGCGACACACGAGGTTTTGTTGCCTGTTCTTGGTTGCATGCTCGAACAGGGGTTTTTTGTGTGTTTTTTTTTTGTTCGTTCCTTCATCGACATCGACTAATTGTGCATAATTGCCGTGCATCTATAATTAGTACACCGACACATTAATGCTGTGCACCGACACATTTTGTTTTGTATTTCAAAAGACAGTGACTGAGTGACTATGCATTTGACACTTAATTAACACACAACTGGCCGTGTGTGTGCGTGTGAGTGCTGTGTGTGCATCGTCGTTACTCAATAATGTGTATCGTGTTTCGTTGTTTGAATTAAAAAAAAACCAGCTAACAGATGGACTTTCGTTATTCCCCGTCTGCCAGACGAACAGGTAACGCGACAGCGGGTGATCTTCGAAGACACGAACGATTATCCGAAGGAGGAGGGGTTTTTTTGAGGGAATTTTCCTACCTGAAGCATAATCGTTATCAGGTTCCATTTATCTGAGGAGTGTGCGTCATTTAAGGAGAAGAAATCAATCTGATATGACATTCTCGTTCAAATGACGAGCGGCCAAGAATGTACAGACTGTTGCAAGGGTTTGAAACAAAAGAGTTGGGCAGCGAACTTGAAATGCTTTCAAAAATATAAAATCCATAACACCACTCAGAGCGAACTTTGTGTCTCTACCTTTCTGCTGTTTTTTGGTCAATAATAGAAGCTAATAACAAAGCAATAAATTACTAACCAGTTGCTCGCATGCGGATTCAGAGAATTCGTCGAATTTTTCTACCTTTCCCTCATGGCTCACCGTATGTGCCGGAGTGTGCCTGAGATTTGCCCGAGACTGCCTCGGAGTGTGTGTGTTTGCTTTTCTGTGTCAGTGTGAATGGATGTGTAGGTCTCTTGTAACCTGTGGCATGCTGGAAAGTTCATCATCATGGACCACGTTTCTCTCTCTTCCTCTATCTCTAAGACAAATCTTTCTCCACACAGACCACAGTCCACAGTCCACACCCTTTCTCCGGCTCCACCGAAAATCTATAGTTAATTTCATTTAGCTCCACCGAAGAAACAACAAGCAAGCGACACCAGACAAAATCAAAGAAAGACAGAAAAAAATAAGTATAACCAAACAATTGCCCCAAAGGAGAGACAAAATGATGCTGGAACCGGACTGTGATGGTGGACTGTGCGCTTAAACGGTTTTTCGTGGAAAACATTTTACAAAACAACACACACCTGGAATACTACTATCCGAGTTGTTCTTAAAGCAACAAAAAAAAAAAAAAAAAAAACACACACGCGCACACACTCGTCCGACCCCGATACAGATACCTAGAAGCACACCAAGAGAGGGAAGCGAGCGAACGAACGTAAGAACGAACGAAAAAGGCAACTGAGATACGACCAGATACACAAAAGAAACAGACAAAAGGGGGAAGACAGAGAAAAAATCAACAAAAAGAAAAAAAAATGAAACGAAGGAACGATAGTTGTGGTATAAAAATTCGGGTCGGGCTGGGCCTGCCTGCTCGAGAGTTGGTTGATCGGGTTTGGTTCTCCTGTTCGGTTGGATAACCTTCCACTCTGGGCCTATATGGGATTTCCAAAAGGGGGGCACAGCCAGCTACAGCAACAGCAACAGACACAGTCACAGCATCACCACCGAAGACCATTAAGATTTTAAATCCGAGATAAAATTGTCATAAAATTATTGTTATTATCGTTCCTTTTAGCCAGGGCCCACTGATGGCTGGAAATTCCTTAAGAATAAATCAAACGCTGTTACTATGGCCTGGGCGGCCTACAAATTGAACAGGCAATGGCTGTTGCTGTTGCTGCTGCTGTGGCTGCTGTTGATGGAGACGGAGGAGAATGTCTTTCTGTTTCGTATAGGGTTTCTCTAACCATTGGCTCGGTTTTTTTTTTCTGTTCATCTCGTCGAAATTCATTTCAATTAACTTAGATTGAAGTGAGTAACAGTTAAACAGGTTTGCACTCTCAGCCAGCCACCACCTCACCCCATGTACGTACATAAAAACGAAGTAAGTGATGTGTGGTGAAAGTAAATCGAAGCACGTGCGGTCTGAAGTCAAAGGAGAGACACTCACTCAAGCAACATCACACACGGGGGGCTAGGCGAATAGACGCGGCACACACGACGACGACGATGATGACGGTAGTCATTAACGCGCTCTCCAGACGCGCAGTGTGGATAAATAATTCATCGGAATCTTGCATTGTGCGGAGCAGACTAATCGCGCACCGAAAGGAGTTATGTGCAAAACGAATTCATAGCCACCATAGCCGGAGAAGCAGAAACAGAAGCATTCTAAAATTGCTTCGCTTTGACTCTCCGGGTCTCCAGCAATTATCTGTGGCGTGAGCAATAAAACGCTTTCGAAAGACAATTGAATATCTGCGCAAGAAACTGGACGCGCGAACCTAAGACGGAGACCACGACGATGACGATCATTACGATGGTATAAAGTGGCAGAGTGGCAGAGTGGCGGCGCCACAAACTCGTTTGGCGAATGGAAAAACATTTCGAATGCGTGTGCAAGTTGGTGGCACTCATTGCGTGATTATCTTGTAAACGAGTTAGCCCAACAGGAATGCACTACAAATGGGGTTGGTTAGGTTGCTAGCTGCAGACAATGCAACCGAACCATAGAGTCTGTTGTCTGTCGTCTGAGTCCGGGTTACCTCTTGCGAGCATATTGATGATGGGCCCTCAGGAAAATGTCGAGCCTAATTATAGGGTTCTGCTGCTGCTGCTCTGTTAGCTATGCCTTTGCGCCGCTTTTGAATCTCTTTGCACACCCGTCAGCTTCGGTTTGTGCCAGAGCCCATGTCTGTGCCTGTGCCTGTGCCTTACAGATGGCTGTGCAGCATTTTCTGTGTTGAACCCATCAAATCATCTCTCGGCAGTGTGTGGTGCGACAAAGTACGCCTACGTTGTTTTCTTTCTGTCTCACTTGGTCGTACACTCGCCTCTCGGTTGACGGGTGTGCCTGTGTGTGCATCTGTGTGTATTAAGCTCGATCCCCTGCACACCGCTCTTCACGTGCCGACAAGCCGCCGTGTGCTGTGTGTTTTCTTGTTTTGCGCCCAAGGAAAACCTGTATTGAGTTTGAAACCAGGAATAAAAACTAAAATTCAACTGCGCGTGCGTGTGTGCGAGCGAGTGTTCAGGTGAGTGGGTATATCGCTTCGAAGATGTGTGTGGGGAGAAAATTTATCTGCAAATAGAATATATCTAAGTCGATTGCTTGGGTCATGTTGACATTTGCCGAGGATACTTCTTTCGTGTGATTATTGCATTTAGCATGCAATCTCATGCGACAGGGTGCAATGACAACCAAACCACTTCCAGTCGCTAGACAACGGCAACCACAACGACGACGACGATGATGATGATGACGACGACGCACGACAACCACTCACTATCCAGTTTCGTTCAGTTTGATTTTCTGTCTTATATTCTCGTAGTCCGTTGGTTTATTTTTTGTGTGTTTTTTTTTCTCTCCCATTATTATCTTCTAAGCGTCGAGGTTGGTAAGGCAGCTTTTACATTGCGTTAAGTCGAGCAGCAATTTCTATCGTATTCCCTTTTGTGATCGCAAGCCACTTTTACACACAATATCCCAACGATCCCAACGATCCCAACGATTGGGATTTTTCGTCATTTTTATTCCGTCGCGAACGCGGGTGGTTCTGCGCGGAGAAAATTTGTCTGATAAGGAGAAATTCAAAGTGACGCTTTAAATGTTGAAATGCATGCTGTGATACATTTATGTACATTTACAGCAAATAGAATAGACATTGCGAATCAAATTACTGACAATTATGTAACATGTACCCAATAAAAACAATTATCGATGCCTCTTGATAATTGTTTTTAAAAGAGTTGCAGTTTTTTGCGCAATTACGTGCGTATTTGAAATGATGATGGGTTAATGACAAAAAATTTCATATGCGTGCATATTTAAATCCTGAAAATACATCCCAAAAATATTCTAAAAATTAAATAAACAGTAGATAAGAGCATAAAATCATCAACAAAGTCTTCCTGCAATAAAGTCCCTAATAAAATGCATTTTCATTCCAAAAATTTCCGGCCTCTTCAAACATCTGTGGTACGCATCTGATAATGCGTCCGTGTACCAGCCACACAAGGCCGCACACGATACTAAAGGAAAAATTGAAGAAAGATAAGGGAAAACACGAAGAATGAACCTCGATCCTCGATCATCTTTTCACCCTTTCACACATACGCCCCTTCTCTTTCTCACATATGCATAGCATCCATGCAGTACCCATCGCTTCGAGAACAAGAATGAAGCAACCGAAAAATAAGCGAAGGGTGACAAAAGAGAATAGGCCGAATCCCAAGATTTTTCGTGTACATGCAATTCGGTCAACCCCCCTTACGTTTCACTTCCCTTGCCTACAAGAAGAGTCCCGTTAGTGACGAATTTAGTTCGTGTAAAAGCCGCCTAAGCCTACATTCAGTTACCGTCAGAAGCAGACAAACAGACAAAGATCTTTGAAGTACTTTACTGCATTAGCTTGTGTCATGCACGACACAAGCCGTCCCATGCTCGCCACGTTACGCGACTCGACGGTGAATAGTTTTTCGAGGTTTAATTGTTTTATGATTTCGTGAATGAAAATGTAAGTGACGTGGGCTGTATATTGAATCATTTAGCACATCGCTCCATCTCTTCAGCTGTGTTTGAAATCATGTCATGCAGAGGAAAAAAAAAAGGAAATGCTTTTTTGTTCGATTTCTATTGTTGCCAGTTGCCACACATCATCTGGCGGCGAAATGATGTCATCTGGGGCAATTCAATAATTTAATTATTACTCTCTAACTGTTGAGACGTTCCCTGCGCAGCAGTGGATGTGAGTGCTTTGCAGCCTTTCAGGTGTCTCCATTTGTTTATGCAAAAATGCTCGATCGTTGTCGTGAGATGATGATTTTGTGTATTTTTTTGGCCTGAGATGATGATGAATTTCATTTTATGACTTTCCAAAGTGATCTTTTGAGTTTAAATGGTCTTTAATTTCCGAAGGAGATCAAGAGTCTAATACGCAAGAGTTGGCTTCAAAAATGGAACACACGTTTCGGTTTATCTTGGTGGCGATCAGTTCATCTGATCTGTTGTAAGATCGGTGATCATGATGTTTTTTGGGAAATACGAGATGATGTCTATCAAAGGGGGAAAAAGAAAGCCCCTTCTCGATTAAAGTGCGATTATCTTTTGAAAATCGAAACTGATCAAGCCAACTGATCATTAGCATTTGGGGAGATGATCAAATTCAAGCTAGAGACTGCATTTTTGACATTTTGATGGGATCGTGAGGCAGATCGTCTATCAATAGCAAGATTGATCATATCTCGATCGAGGTTTATGAGGAATTTGTAAAAAAGTTTGATCAAAGATCGTGGCTTTCTTTCAAGTGGACTGTCGCCTGAATCATCTTCTGTTGTTCCCCCAAAAACCTATACATTCCAGGTGATCGTATGCGATCAGACGATTCCAGAAAATGTCTGTTACAAGGCAAAAAATAGACAGTTTATTCAACTTCATCCCTAGTTTGGTTTGAAATTGTCTGGTACCCCGATCTTACAGGCTTCACTGATCTTGACATGTCTCTAAAGGATTACTTTGTAAGTGGATCCAAAGAATGTATGAATTCTGCTAAAGTTGGAACCAAAATTATACAAATAATGAAAAAGTGGATCTCCAGAGCAGAGTCTCCAAGCAAGATCTTTGACAACCAATACGTGCCACGATCAGCAATAGAATTTGAGCTGATCTCTGGAGAGGCCTACGAATTGTCTCTTGAATTTAATCATTTGACTTGATCTTGTTCAAAATTTCTGTTCGACAGTACTTAATTCTCGGGATTGAGTGTCTGTTGTCCGAAAATGTGACCTGAGAAGTTGGCTAACAAAGAAAAGCGTTAAAAAAATCACTGTCATATCCTGATACTAGTTATGACAAGACCAAGGGCTTTGCGAGCTTCAGGCTATAACTCAAACCAAAGACCCTACGAGAGTCTGATCAAAACTGCCAAAAAAAGATCGCTGCTTCAGTGTGGCTTGATCATTTCGGTCTATGTTGGGAACATACCTCAAGACTACAGCAAGTCTACGAATGTCTATTCAAACATACAAAAAAAAACCCGAACCCCTGTGAATTTCTGACCAAAACAGTCGAAGACTGAGTTGTTTACTCTTCTGGCGCCCAACGATGCTTTATTGCTTCCTTCAGAATGTCTTCACCGCTCTCAAGGCTACTCACTTCCCGGAGGGTCTTTCCCCGTCACATTGACACATGTCAATGCCCAAATACATATTTTCTGTTCTCTCAAAAATCAAATCTCTTTTCGTGTTTTTTTTTTTTTTTTGCAAATCAGATTTTGGCCAAGCGTTTTTCTGGTGGTCATCCCACCTCAGGCCAGCAGATTTCGTCCGAAACTGTCATCGCTATTGACATGGAATTCCAACAGTCGCGTCTCTTCTTTCCATCATTGTCATCATCACCATCATCATCGATGTCATCGTGGTTGCGCGTCGCGGATCGTCGTCGTCGTCAGTCGGTGTTGTTGTTTTGTTTCTCCGTTTTGTCCTCTCTTCGTCTGTTCATTCCTAGAAATTCACAAGGAACGTAACAACAACCGAACAACAAAACAGAAGAAAAAAAAAATGAAAACAAGACCGAAACAGACAGATTGCAATGGAGGTTGGTTCGCAGTCGCTTGTCATGCACCGCCATGCGTCCATAGTTCACTCCGGTTCCTACGTGCCATGCATAATTTTACGCAAATGCGACAGTTTTCCACTCTTCCCATGTTATTTGCATGTTATGGGGCCCCCCTCCTGCAGTCGACCGACAACACGATATCGATGCGTTGTTGAACGGTTACAGTTTTGGTTTTATTTGTCACCTTTTTGGAGCTCGTAGATACTAGCGAGCGTACACTTATTTCAGTCTGAGACCTTTTCAGGGTGCTTGACATATCTGAGGGTCTGGGGTTTGGGGCTTATCTCATTTTTGTGCTCCTCTAATGTTGATGTTGTTGATTCGTGAACAGAACTCTTTTCGTATCTTATCTCAGCCCACTTCGCCGGAGGCCTGAACATATCAACAAAAAAGAGGGAAAAAATATATAACTGGTGCACAACCCCACCATGGACAGAGGCGAATGCACATGCACATGCACACACGCATGGCGCGTCTTGTGTTCGGTGACTTTGTAAACAGAGTAATCTACATGAACATAATCAAATAATATACGATGTCTTAAGAATTTTATGATTTCATTTCTGGATTTGTGAATACCGTTGACAAGCGCGCCGTGTGGACATGCTGGAGGCGGGGGTGGACGCGGAGGTCTCTGGGGCTTAAGTCCAGGTGAGAGTCATATTTTTGTTGACACAATGTTCCCGACTTCTCAGTGCAATCATATCTCTCAAGTGTATTTTTCGAAAGAGAAAAAAAAATGACGAAAACGAATTAAGTACAGATACTGCCAGTAGGTCTCCCTCGGTTTCGGACACGACGTTAAATGCTCGTAAAACCCGAGATTGATGGCTTTTCAAGCCCAAGTTAGAGCAGGAAAAAAACCGAAAAAAATATCCAAAAAAGAAAAAACTGAAGGAAAGACGAGAGACAAAAAGTGAAGGGGAACAAATAAGCAGCAGTGCCGCGAGTGTTCTCTCGCTTGTACACGGCTGACAAATCGATTCGAATGTTTGCTAAATTTGTTACACTCATGCAGCAAATAATAAAAGTAAATATTTTTTTTCGAGGGATGGCAGAAGATTCGACGTATTCGGGAGATAAGAGAGACGTCTTGGGTCTTTTTTTTGAATTTTTGCGGATGGTAGATATTTATTTCGGTTAAATTGTAATTAGCTGATGGATCCAATGAGACGCTTGGCGGCAGTTTAGAGAATTTATGCAAATCCAACAGATTTATTCACACTCTTCGACCGAGAGATGATCAGAACGAGCGAGCGAGAGAGAGAGGAGACGAATGAGGATGAATAGATGGATGGATGGATGGATACAATCTAATCATTAGCAACGCGCATTAATTAGCTAGTAAAAATTAATAAAACAACGGAGTCGAATTTTTAATTAATTGACGCGTGGATTCTTTCTCTTTCGCTCACAATGCCGTTGGCTCATTTGTCTTGGCAACGCGAAATTTCGTTTAAAAATGCGGATGTTAACAAACAGATGGAAAAAAAAGCAACAAAAAAAAATTAAATAGACGGTTAAACAAAATGGCTGGCTAACGCGTCTTTGTTTGCTGTTCGTATGTAAGAAGATAAATGGTTCGCAATTGCTAGTGCGGACAAGATACCGCACATCATCTGGGCCACACTTCAGCTCTCTAGGAAGCCAAGCAATTAAGCGGTATTTTTTTGTTCTTCTGTTGCAAAAGTTTGCTTTGCATCTCGAATTTTGGAATTAGGAAGTGAAAGAGCATTGAAATTTGGTTAATCAAACATGTTTACTCTGGGCAACCTTTGAAAAGTTTTAATTGGGAAAATTAATGGGCTGCGGAATTTTTGGGCGAAAATGTTTCCGGTTTCTATTCTCGTCAAGATCAATCGAAAGTAAATTGATTCGATTGGATTTTTAATTCTGATTCGTTTGAGTGATTTTTGGCCAAGAAGGGCGGAGGTCAGAATTTGGTGGAAAATATTTTTGGCCATGGAATGAAGCGATTCGACCATCCATCTGATCAAGTACTTAGCTCATCGATTCCCTGATCAGAAATGCTCCGCAAAACGTGTAAATTCCATGCAAAATTTGGTCGAAAATGAGTCCGTTGTTCCCAATCAAGGGAGATGTATATAGCCCAACAAGTAATAGGAAACGTTTTCCTGCAAAGAGTCATCAATTTTGATTTTTTGGTCAAAACTTCAGTGAAGTCCAAAAATGTTTCTGATCAAGGAAAAGGATCTCAGAGAGGTGAGAATTTCTGATCCTTTCAAATAAAAACAACACCCATCCTTTGGTCACAACAAAAAAAGAAACATTTTCGACCAATGAATTCAAAATTTTGATCAAAATAAACTTTTGATTCAAAATGTAAACAATCTCTTCGTCGGTGATTTTAATTGATTGCCCGCAACATCTCAAAAAGCTTGTCTTCAAATGTAACACCCAACGGATTGCTTTGAGTCAACATTCTTCCCAAACAAAACGGTTATGGATGTGTCCACTCAATCAATCGTGTGTGTAACCTCTGCGAAGTGACCCGCGATTAACGTGTCAATAGTTTGTTCATCAATAACAATCAATCATCGACTCAACACTTTACGTTATGCTCGTCATCTCGTCGTGCCTGGACGATGACTTGTGTCATGCCTAAAAATTGATGAACCACCGCGATGACAGATCATGTACATACTTCTGCACAAACGTTGACAAACGAAAAGAATTTCACACCCCAAATGTCAGACTTTTAAGTCTCTGGTTAGATTCTTCCACAAAACACCGTCACTACGTGGAAACCGCGGCAGTGAAGACGACACTCAAAGCCACTCGATGCAAATTAACTATAATTCCCCGTATAAAATCATATTCTCTTAGGCATTTCAGACGGAACCGTGTAAGAGACACAGAAAATTGTTATTTAAATTAATGCCATACGACGCAGTTCGAAGAAAAAAAAAACCAACACACATATTTTAATTATCATCGGTGGAAAGGGTTAATCTCCCGAGGTCGCAAAAAAAATGGAAGAAACAGAATACAGAAAATATTATTAATTAACAGATTGTGAGCGGTGTGTTCACTCGGAGACCTAGGTTCTGTAACCTTTTCATTAATTTATCTTGTGTCGACAAATATATGATTCGTTTGTGTTTCTGTTTCCAAAACATTGTGGATCATAAATTCGGATGGATTGGAATTTATGAGATGTTATACATCGTGTCCCTTGGGGTCGGCATTTATTTATCATGGGAATCGGCAAAGTCGCTTTGGACAGGTTGATTGGTGTTGGCATATTTTTTCACGTTTATTTGGGAACAATTCGGCGCGGCTTGTGGAACGAATTTCTTATGAAAGCTGAGAATAATTTGAAACTAAAGACTGAGCGCGAGCGGCGACTAATTTTGCTTGGTTTCAAAATTCTGCATGCTTGTCGATTATGAAATAGTTTTTTTTTTTTGGGTGTGGAAGGGATTGAATCAGAGTTGTGGGGTTGCATAAGAGGGAACAATGAACCTAGCCCTATTTGTGACATAATTTAATAATGCCACCCTCGATATCATTTTCTGAATATTCGTCTGTATTCGCATGGAATTTTAGAACAGTTCGTCTGAGAAGTCAAAAAGTCAATTTTGTCCAAAACTTGTGTTTATAAGTCGCTCATGTCTCAAATTTTTGAGACCTTATTTATCAAGGGCAAGTGACATAGGCCCTCTTAATTTGTTTCAAATTTTTGACGTCTTGTGCCAAAATCCGAGGCGTTCCTGTGACTGATGAAATTTGTTCCAGGAACTTAAGTGCTGTTTCGAGAGGTTTGTTTAATGAAACTGAGATTCATTCCAGACTGCACAAGAAGGATCAGACTCAATTTGTCCCAAATTTCGAACCAAATTTGTCAACATTTGAACGTCTTGCGCCAAAATCCGAGGCGTTCATGTGACTGATCAAATTTGTTCAAACAGCTTAGGTGCTGCCTGGAGAGGTTTTTTGAATGAAACTGAGATTCATTCCAGACTGCAGCGCCATTCAAAGAAGAATCAGTTCCAATTTGTCCCAACTTTCGAACTAAATTTGTCCAAATGTTGGACGTCTTGTGCCAAAATCAGAGGCGTTCATGTGACTGCAGCGCCATTCAAAGAAGGATCAGACCCAATTTGTCCCAAATTTCGAACCAGCCAAAAATGTCGTATAAGCCTTAGATCTTAAGCTTGAAAGATCACTTTGGTAAGTGACAGAGAGCGACTGGGTGTCTTATGTCATTCTCCTTACATCAAGACATGTAGTGTTGACATTTGAGCATATGTTCAGATTTTTGAAAAATTTTGATCGCATCACAACAACTACAAAACTTGAGAGGTATTATTCCCTGCTTTGAGTACCTAAACATAGTGTTTCCCAATAAATTTTGATCAAAGTGTATCCAAATTTTGACGCATTTCTTTTTTGGGCGAGAATGGTAATCACAAGAGAGTGGGATGAATCAGAAAAGCTAACATAATTGACATGATATCCTGCTGGTCTCTCGGAATCCCTCTAACATTTCCGACCACAGAGACCGAAAGTCGAATATTCCCTTAATGCATCACAAGCATTTTCATACATCATTTTTGCTTGAAAGTGTCTCAAAAAAAAAACTCGCAGATCACCTACATACCATACATCATTGTGTGTCAAAAATTGTTATCAAAACACTTACTTTTTCCCTTAACAAATTCCGTACGACCACTGACATCGGTGCTATTGTGTGCATTCGAAATCGAAATGTTGCTATACTTTTGCATTTGATACTGTTTACTGGACTGTAGCTGCTGTTGTCTATGGTAACGATCCTGTTGGCGTTTTTTACCGCCGCCACCGCTGTTGTATCGTTCGCTACCATCGGCACTGCTGTATCGATCATTATTACGCACGGTACGATCCCGTGCCGATTGGGACTGAGCTACAAAATTGAGGAGCAATAGTCCCACTATTAGTAATCCTTTCATCATGACAACATTATCCGCATGTGAATTCGTCGTCGTTGTTGTTTCTTGTTTCTTTTACTTCTTTTTTTTTTGTTTTCACTGATCTCGCACTCGAATGAACGATTTCGTTTTATGTTACTCTGTTAGCTAGTAGCTGACTTTCTGAGCTCTGGCTCTGGCTCTTACGTAGGATACAACAAAACACAGGCAACACACAGACACAAGCAAACGCGCGCGCTCAGGCAAGCACTAGAGTAGCCACCGAAACCTATACACACTTCTCGTCACTCACTTAACTTCTTTTTGTGTGACATGCAAAGCCTGAAGTTGAAGTACCGCCGCCGCGCAGCGCACTAATAAAACAAGAAATTCTCTGATTTTTTTACGATCCAGTTTGAGTGATCGTTTATTTTCCTCTTTCTTTTTTGGATTTTTTCTTTTTTTTTTCTTCCTTTAATTTGTTATATATAATTTTGTTTGGTTTTATTTATCCGTATTTGAAATTTGGACGGTGACACAAGACACTGTTTAGCGCACACTGGGATCGAAAAAGGGGGCTCTGGCTGTTTTCTGTTTTGGTATTTCGAGAACTTGCACGTACGTAGATTGAGTTTCAAATCGAGGAACACACACAAAATTAAATCCAATTAACGATCGATCGTGTTGGCCCGCGATTTTGAGCAGCTCGTAAAAGGGCTCCGTAAGTGAGACGTATTTGTTTTTGTGGATTTCGTTTTAGTTTTGGTTTTTGTTTTTTTTTTTTGCAAAAGCCCGTCTCAGTTCGGATTGCGGCAAGTATACAGTCCGGCGTCTGCGCAATCATACGTTTTGGATAAAACTGATCGTTCAAATCCGACGCCTGCTCTCACAAACACCGATCGCACTCAACTATGGGCCCCTATACAATCACAGTCGCTGAGAGTCACAGTCGAGCGGCAACAGCAACAGCTGGGTTGAAAAATCGCCGTGAAATCGGAGGAGAGCGCCGAGCGTTACCTGAGGGTTACCTGTGTTGTTCGGTCGAACACACTTCAACCATGGCTTAGGCTACGCACACTCTGACAGATTGTCGGGAGAGCGATTGTCTGTGTGTGTATGTGTGCGTGCTCTCTCTCTCTCTCCGAGCCATACCTGTGTGCAGAGAGTTCACGTATACCTCTGTGCATTTGAAAACCGACCCAGGAAGGTAGCGAAACAACAACGCAACGCGCCAGGTAAACCCTGCAAATACACACACACACCACTCTGCCCTGTGTGTGGGATCACTTGTTGTTGACGCGCCGGTGGTGGTGGTGGTGATCTGGCCGTTTGCTGGAAAGTTATGGTCTTCTAAACAATGGTGCACCCCCAATCTTGCAATGCAACCGAAAATGTCATCTCAAGGGAACGCTCTCAGTTCGGGTGTGGAACGCAATAATGAAGATGAGTCCGACTCGTGATCTTGTTGCTTTTGTTTGCCGATGTTATACACGCGGGACGGTGTGTTGTGATTGCTGAGCTTAAGGCGTTGTTGGCTGGTTGCTTTCTCGAGTGGGCAGCGAAGAAGATATCGATTATTTATTTCGTAAGGGGTTATGACTTGAATTTGGCCGTTTGTGGCAATGCGATTGCCAAGTGTTAGGGGGGAGAGTGGGTTTCCTGACTGGAGGTGATGATAGGAAAAGAGGTTATAATTGGGTTCATTGGTGTATTCTGGGTTGGGCAATGGGCTAGAGACCATCTAGGAATCGAAATGAAATTCGATTATCGTCGTCGGTAACGATGCTGAACAGAGATGGATCGTGGGGATGGGTTGGACAACAGAACAAGATCTTCGACGCTAAAGGTTTTGAACGAGCACATGTGACCTCAGGGCATATGCAGCAATCACATCAATTAACTCGGGGTCTAGGAGGGAACTGCCCGCTTAAAGAGGCAGAGAAAGGGTCAAGCAATATCACGTTTAGATTGAAGGGGCCAACTTGCGTTGGGCGCCATTTGGAAGTTTAAGTCGTAACTGCGTAGAAATTCAACTTTTTTTCGAGTTTATGGTGAGAAACCCTTAATGGAACTGAAGGCCGTTACTATAACCGAGCATAAGTGCTCCTCACCCACCCTCAGTGACAAATCATGTCACAACAATGTCTTGAAAGGTAGCTGTGGTGTAGCAATTCAAGAGGATTTTCAATCAAGAAGCCTCCCTGTCTTTGAGTACTTGCACTTACGCCTTCAAAGTAGGTTGACGCCATCCGAAGTTAGATCTCCATCTCCTCCTCCTTGCTACTGAACTGCGTTGAGCCATATTCAATCAAAGACAACTCATGCGTTGTACTGCGCAGCTGCTTAGACCCCTCATCCAAACCCCCATACGAACACACCCTCCTCAGCACATTTGTTATTTCAATTCAAATAAAAACAAAAAAGACCGCTCATCATCTCATCCTCATCGCCGCGCGTCGCGACCAAAGTCCACTCATGCGCATGTGAATGCCGCAGAAATCATTTGTATACGAGAGATTAGAGGTAACATGAGTCCACTCCCAGTGGCACTCCTTGTGGATCATCTCGATCTTCATAAGAGTTTATTGCATTTCCGACGTAACGACCTCAAACACTTGAGAAATTCCTAACCAAACAACTCTAGCCGATGGCCATTAGCACACTCGAAGGCCCTTACCAGTCGATGCCTTCCCCCGTTGCACTCCCCTTAGCTCTCGCTCGCTCGGTATCCATGTTTTCATGCTCCACATCGGTTTTTGTTTACAAGTTCTGGCCCTCCGTCTTGCATTCAATTCGCCATTCGGTATTCTTGTGATTCGGCGACAAAATAATCCCAATCAAGCAAGACACCCAAGAGCCGTGCTCGGAGGAGCGTTCCTCGTTCGTTCTTGGCGATCTCCTCTCCAAAAAGCCACCAACAAATCAATAACAAAACACTTTGTTCCATTGCTCGTTTTCATGTATTCATTGGCACGCCAGCCAGTCGGCCGCGATTTTCGTGTAGTCCCCATCATCATCGTCGTCATCGCCGTTGCGCGCTGAAGAACAAAAGGAGAGTGCCCGAAAGAGCCAAAGGCACACACCACGAACCAACTCTGAGACGTTTTGTGCGCCCGTTGGAGTTCAGCCTCAACTTCGGCTTCAGCCTCGGCCACGGTGTGTTCGGCATTCACAAGAACACAGGTCAAGCCGAACTTGTTGCTGGCGTATTTCCGAAGAAACGTTTATCGCGCGGTTCGATATGGCCTCAATCTCCTCCCCGTACCGGTCGCCCTCCCCCTCAACCAACGTTGAATTTTCCATCCATTCGAATTGATGGCGCGCTTTTGTTTTTGTTACTCTCATGCTGGCGTTGATGATGGTTGCGCTTGCGTCGTCATCTCCATGGCAGTGGCGGTGATGTCCCACCACCAAAACCAACCTTCGCCGGCACAGAGAAGGCGCGAAGCACAGACGTATGGCAAACAAGAAAACAAAGAAATGAAAGAAGCGCACGAATCACGAGAACACAAATTTTTTGAACAAACACACGTTTTTGTCATGCTAACAATTTTCTGGTTTCGTAAGTGGATCTCTCTCGCCGTCGAGTGGGTCTAAGTGGATGGATTTTCGGTGGGTCTGAGTGGGTTTTTGTTTTGTGCTCTTTTCGTACGTATCTCTCATTCGTTTCTTTGGATTTTTGCTTAGATAGGGGTTCCTTGGAAAAGTTCGCACGTACTGAAGGGAAGGTACGCAAAAAATGATGTTCATGCAAATTGACCGATCGTCCGAACGGAGACAGAACCGCGCTCAAACATTTCGAATGAACTTTGATTCTGGATTACTCTTGGCATCGTCTGAAGGTGTACACTAATTTGCCTACAAATTGTGATTGATTGAGCTTCTGATTTGAGGCTTTGGCTTGGAATGAGGTTAACGATAGTTGCGATGGGATTATGTAGACCAAGTGCTGATGGTCTAGCTCAATCAGAACAATGATTTGCGAACAGAAGGAGAACATGGCACGAGTCAAATACGTGGAAATTGTGCGGATGGTGTTGAAAGGGTGTCACGTAGGTCATTGCAGTAATAATGATGGCTGGAGGCACGCCGAGGCCAATTCTTAGACTGCTGACTGGCGTGCCATCAAGAATCTTGAGCCTCCGGGTAGAGTAGAGAGCCTTAGGGGCTAAAAGTATGGCTGGACCAACATTTTTTCACTTACCCTGAGCACTTCAGATTCCCGACAGCAGGATCGAGGCCTGGTGATCTCTAGTGCGTGCTCTACCACCGACTCCACTTTTTTGAATCGTGCGGCTAGAAAAAGAAGGAGAAGTCCCTTGATGTTGCAAGTGGACAAGGTCATTACTGAGACTCACAAGGCTACTGTCTTTCGTACCGTGGAAGTCCTAATACTTTTGTGGAACGCCTGAATGTCTTGCAATAATGTCTCTAACCACTAGAACTGGACCAGGTGATCACTGCAACTCCAAATATGGAAGGCCCAACTTTTAAGGCTTTGATCAGTGTCAGTGATCAAAGGGTCTAGAGAAAAATAAGGCCACGTTGACCGAAAGTCCGTAGAATTCGTTTAAAATGAGACAAGACTCATTTGAAGTTCATGTCAAAATATAGCCCATGACCACATTGGTGGATAGAGTCCCAACGACACCTGTCAAAGAAACCACATCATTGACGATGCCATTGACTTTAGTAGAACGCCAGACGTGTTGTCTGCTCAAGTCAAAGCTACCAAATAACAACCCCACATTGTTGCCAAGGTCACTGCCGCAATCATGAACAATCACCGCTCCAGAGTCGTCTCAAATTGCCATCTAGTCTGTTCGCCATTGTCTCTCTTTTCACTTCACTTCATGTCAAAATATAGCCCATGACCACATTGGTGGATAGAGTCCCAACGACACCTGTCAAAGAAACCACATCATTGACGATGCCATTGACTTTAGTAGAACGCCAGACGTGTTGTCTGCTCAAGTCAAAGCTACCAAATAACAACCCCACATTGTTGCCAAGGTCACTGCCGCAATCATGAACAATCACCGCTCCAGAGTCGTCTCAAATTGCCATCTAGTCTGTTCGCCATTGTCTCTCTTTTCACTTCCTTTCACTTCACAACATTTTATTGTCACCATAAACTCCGACAAGTGCACCCTACTTCTGGAATTCCCCAAGGGTTACCATCACCTCATTATAATCGCCGTCAAAAGCAATTCCAAGCACTCAGCCAGCACACCACCGCGTCCGTCTGGTGATTACGAGCCTGTGACACATCACGAAATCGGCGGTCATCGTGCACCCAGCAATTATCACCTCGCAGCCGAGGAACAGTGCAGTTTTCCCTTCTAATTATCAACAGAAATTCATTAGCCACCGCTACATATATCTTCGCGGCTTATCGTGAGCACATTAACGAGCATAACTCACCGGACCCGGGCAGCAGCCATTAAAGTCAATCCCCCAGCTCCACCCATAAAGCGAGACTGAAGTGTTACAAAGCGATGTCCTTACCTGGAAAGAGAAAAAAACAGAAAGACAAACATTAAAAAATTAGTTATAACTTTGAGATACGTATCTAATAAAACGTGGAGATGAGAGAAAGGGGAAAACAGAGGAGTATCTCGGGAACCTAATGAATTCACAACTGGTGAACACCATTTTTGTGGCGGGTCGGCGTCTAATTTCAAACAGTTCTCTCTCGACGGCACCGAATTCCACCTGTCAAGCCGCTCTCGCACACACACGCGAATGCAGCCAACCGAGATAGATCACAGGTAGAGAGGTGATCTCCTGCTGATCTGAAGAGCCTGGGATTGATTCCGTGAAATCGAACGAATACTTGAGTGCTCGCTGAACAAAAGGCTACAAGGAGAGAAACTCGAGAGGCGTGCCATTGTCTTTCAATCAAAGGCCTTTCGCTCAAGGATCTCCTTGTGAGACGCGATCAGTTCTCCTTTGCCACGCTCTGCCACAGATCTGCCGAAAGTCATAAAGATGAAGGGAACAGGAATACACACAAAAAAAAAAACATACAGACCAAATCAACTCGGAGCGAGATGACGTATGACGAATCGATCGGTACCACCGGCCAAGCGGCCAGAATATCGCAGCCGATGGATTCTGGTTTGTGTGTGTTTTTTTTCCGTCCGTTTTCTTGGATATTTTGAAGAAACTACTTTCGAATTAGCTTGGGGTATATTGCACGGTGAGCGGTGCGAATGAACCAGCAAACGGGCAGCGGCAACAGCGGTGGCGGCGGCGGGTGGCCGGCTGGCAAGGTCTCAAGGCAGCATGATGCAAAATGGGTCATAGCGCCAGGTATGTATACAAGATGTATGCAACTTGTTCTCGAGTTCCGCTTTGTTCGGAATTGTGTTGCGAATTATTGATTTGTTTTTCTTGGGAACCCTCTTGAGCGACACCTCTTGCGAAGGTGTGACTCTGTGACAAAGGGAACTCAAGTGTCGCGGACACGGGATAGAAGCGGAGAATATTTACGACGGCCGGGCGATGGCTGTCTGACTTGTTGATCTACTTTTGGAACTCAACTTTTCTACTTGACATAGTTGGTAGGATGATGGGAGGGAGGGAAGAGTTTTGAAGCGGTTTCTTAGGAGGGTGGTGTAAGTTTTCCAAAAGTCACTTCAGTTGTTGCACGGACACATCGAGCTGTCAGTGGGACATTTGCTGGCGTTTCATGAAAACATCAAGAAGGGTGAACTTTTCGCAGCTTCTTTCTATTTCAGGACAAGCTAGTCGAAGACATCATCGACTCTGAGCAACTATAAGCCAACATTCCCGACTGAGGTGGTGCCTGAAAGTGGAGAAGGTCCTCAATCAAAATGGTGCTGGAAGTTAGAGCCAGCGAGCGAATCACCGTGCCGACTGAAGACGATTCCAGGATGATACCAATGCCGGCACGGAGGGGGCCACGAAGAGAAAGAATCCTTGACGTCGTCTACATTGGCTCATCAGTAACATTGGCACCGAACCCATTCGCCGTCCATTTGGTTACAGGATGCTCTGTGCTCTACCATATTTAGGGCCATATTGCTGAAGGCGTAACGATATTGTCTTGGTCGCCCTTGAGTGGTTCAAGGGAAAGGTACTGCGGTTGATGATGGTTCAGTCAATTTAGGAGAATATTCAACCACATCCTTCTTCGTAGCCTACAACACTTGAGGAAGCTAGGAGCAAGTAGCCCCGTAAATTCGACTGGAGTCTATCCAACGCGGGTGGTGACCACTTATGTTGTGGCACGTGACTTGATCAGCGAATGAACTTGGGTTTGATTCTATCAAAGTTGATGCCATGACCAGCGAGTGAAAGCCTCAGCTTCGGCTAGAGTCCAATGGCGCTGAGGATAACCTCAGATGTAGTGCCTGCGATTCAAAATCACACTGGAGGCATGTTAGATGACGCAAGTCCAAGATTTCGACTCCATCTGGAGATCGTGATCATCATCAACTTGGTTTGCAAACGAGAGGCGACTGTATTCAAGGGAAACTCCTTGTAAGTGGAATGTTGTGCGATTTGCGACACTCCCTGCGTATGACGTACATCGGACCTAGTAAGCCTGTGACTGGAGATCGCTGTTATGTGACAAGCGGACCATTGCAACTTTCGGGCTGAACTGTGGATCTCATGAGACTATTCCCAAATTTGGGCGACCGATCTTCGGGATCTATGTGCGATCGTTGATCTTTCACACGTTTTTGGCACATGAAGATGAAGAATCAACCACAAGCAGTTCAGTAACATGAGTCTAGCTGGGAGTCCAACGAATCCAATGGCTAAGGTGGCTTGGTCAGGCATGGGCAAATTGGCTGCAATCCAAAAGGTGTTCAGCAATCAGAACTATGGACGGAAGATGCCATGGCATGCTTGTGACGTACAAAAGCGGAGACGGGCCTCAGGCAACTTGAAGTGGGCAACTGGAGGCCACAAAAGATCTCGTGCTGGAGACGATTCTTGGTTGAGTCCCATGTCCAACCAGCACAGAGTATAAGAAGAAGCTGCATATCTGCTGTTTCTCGTCGTGTCTTCTGTGAGAGTCTGTGGACAATTTGTCGATCTGCGCGACTGTTGTCAGGCCTTCATTTGTCTTCAGTCTCAACTCACTCAAACTTCGTTTGGAAGCGACTGAAGTCCAGTCACTGAACTGTTCCAAGACCTCAAAGTTCCCGGTTTCTTTTCTAATCAGATTCCCCGTCCCATTTCCGATCTCAAGGCTAAATCTTTCAGAATTCCCTACCGACGAGTCACCAAAACAGTCGTCACGTCGACCTCCATTTGAAAAACGACATTCTTTCCCCGCAATTAATCACTCAACAGGTCGCGTCTGTCGTCCAGGCAAAGACCTGGGTTTGGCTACCAATAAAATCCAAATTACTCCAAGAAACAAATCCAATAAAAACCTCACCATCACGAAGTACCCACACTCAGTTGCCCCAGATTAGGATTGTCGTAAAACACCAAGAATTCCAATTTAACTTCAAAAACCTCTGTGCAGCGAAACAAGAGGTCTCTGGCCAGAGGCACAGTAGCACTCTCTCGCTCGCTCTCCCGTCCAAACCCCAGTCATGCGTCCATTAAAAGCCTTATCATCATCAAGCGGCTTGTGAGAGATGCGGTCAAGAACCACTTTAGCCGGAATAGAACAATACAAGCGATTATCGTCATGATCATGATCACTGAAGGGAACTCACGTGCACTTCAAATCTGACAGCCATCAGTGGCTGTGCGGCATCAGCGAACGTTTTGTTTCAGCCGTCAAATCAATCACTTGTGTGTAGTCGCCTCTAGATATTCACAAAAAAAGTTGCTACTCATTACAGTGAGTGTGTTATCCTTCGCTGCTGCTCGCCGCCTCCCCCCGCTCCCCCACCCGATCGGAGAGGTTGTCAAATTATGATAAATACTGATGCGCCACAACCACCTGAGGCCATCCATTTCCACTCTATCCACTTCGGATTTCTCCGCTCTTCATCATCATCAATAACCCGTGTGTGCCTCGAGAGTCTCCTTGTGCCACCACCGCGACGGCACACAGCATCCACGATCGCCGCCGCCGCCGAATCAAATGTACCAAATCGAATCCGAAGCGAAGTGGAGGAGGAGAAAAGAGAAAAGTATCTGCTAGACGAATTGAGAAAGATTCTTTGAAATATTTTATCTCTCACCCTCGCACCTCGACTCCTGCTCGCCCTCGTCCACAAACACACCGTTGCCAGTTGTCTTGACTTTGATTTGGGAATTGATGGGCTTTTCACGATTTTCTTCTTTTTTTTTCTCTCTGCTTGGTTGGGATTTTTGGACAATACCATCGAGATCGGCCTTTGTTTCTCTCTTGTCTGTCTCGCCCCTCTCGTCCGCGCGGTATGGCAGAGTCAAGGAGTGAAGAGAGCGAACAAGTTCAGCGATCGGTTTTCAGATGAAAAGATCTCAGGTACCGGCAGGTGATCGACCTTCGTCTCATCTTGGCGTGTCCTTTGCCAACAATGATCCACACGGCATCACAATAGGCCCGGGATTGGATTGTCTTGTCGAGGTACTCGACCTTTTTTGTGTTTCTTTTTCGGTTCGAATATCACTTTCGAGTGCACATGTGATCGGGCATTTTCCCTAGACAAAAGACTGTTTTCGGTTGGCCGGCCTTTGTGCGGGCCCGATAATGATGATCATGAGTGCACCAGTGCAGCAGTGCAACGTGCAAAAGAACAAGCACCGCATGCGGTGCTCTAATATCTCATGGGGCTCTGTGCGGTGGTTTGGCGTGCATTGTCTGCCCGAAATCCCCGAAGGTATGCGCTACGCAACTGAAACAAAAGGACATAATTCAAGTGCCACTTCAGACACTTTGTTTGCACAGAAGTGCTCGCACGTAGGTGCCGGGCAGTTAATCCTGTTGTGCGCCTCCAGTGTTGCGCCATGCACACTTGGACTAAATTGAAATTTCTTCATAATTGATTCAGTGTACCGGCATCGCGAACGGTGCCGCGAGGGAATGTGAGAGGTTCCCCTTCTTTTTATTTTCCGATCGTGGCCTGGTTTCGTGAAATCGATCGATCATGCGGGCAGATTTAGCGCGATCGGTAAACTGTCGGGTGGTCCCTTCAAAAGGGGGCATTCCATAAGCCCCACATGAACAGCCGCACAAAAAGGGCTGACAAACGAAAGGGTTGCACGTCTGTTGTGGGAATTGAAGGTAGCTTTATCAAAAAAGCCTCGGTAATTCCTTCGAATTGGTTTGGGCAAGTGTCTGCCCCGAGCGGAGAGCGAGTGAGTTTCGAAAGAAATCAAATACCGTGGGATAGTGAGTGAATAGATTTGATTCAAGAACTGCTATCTGTGTACATATTTTGTCAGCGGGAATTGGTGTTTCCTAGGAAATGTGAGGAGGCACGGATTGATTGTGGAATTTTCATGCAAATGATTTACGCTCGAAAAAAAGCGGGAATCACACGGTAAACAAACGAATCTATTCTTCTTGTGGAGAAAAACAAACGTACGACATTCACTTACGATGGACAGAAAGGGTCGCCAAAATAAACACCAACGGGGAGGGACTTTGCAAGGAAATTGTTGTCAATGATGACAAATGGCAGTTATCTATTTAATTATCGCCCTGAGGATTCCTTAAGATAAGCCGGGGATTGACAACATCCGAGAACGAGGATCGGAGTTGAAAACAAAAAAAAATCAGGACTTAATTTTTTGGTCAATAATTTAAACTCACAGATGAACACTAGAGACACGATCTTCCAAAAGTCCGATCAACTGCATGCTTACACGGATGACATTGACGTGATTGGACGGACACAGCGAGCCGTCAATAAGGCGTTTGCTGGCATTGAAGTGGAAGCGGCCACAATGGGTCCAGCGGTAAATCAAAATAAAGTACGTGCTGTCATTACGGAAGGACGCACAACATATCCACGTCTCGGACGTAGCGTCGAAATGGTCAGAAAAAACTTTGAGATAGTAAAGGACTTTCTCAGTTCTGCAGTAAACAGATCTCAATAACATCAGTACCGAGTTCAAGCCAAAAATTAAATAATCGCAGTTTCTTTGGGCTCAAGAGGCAATCGAGTAACAGAGTCATCTCTCGGAAGACCAATAAAACAAACTGATCACCTCTGTCCCGCTCTATGGCGCAGAGAAAGCGACGCTATTCATAGCAGATGAAGAAGCTCTTGGTCGTTTTGAGAGAAAAGTTCTGGATGCAATCTTTGGTCCTGTTTGCTTTGATGGCTTCTGGGGGAGAAAATTGAATCACGACTTGTACGAGCTGTATAGCAGCATGCACCTGGTTAACAGTCTTCGGAACAAACTCTTAACATGGCTATTTCAAGATTGGGTAGCATTTTAAAACTCAGATCATTTGAAGCGGGTCACATTACAGATCATCCCTTAAGCCAATTTTTCCTACCCTCCTCTAGAGCTCTTGTCGAGAGAATCTAGATTTCGAAATAAATTCGACACTCTTTATAGCCCACTTTGTTTGATCATTGAACGAGCGAAACCAATAAGATTGGACCAAAAAGGGATCGTTGTTGCTACTGATTGTCGAATGGGATTATTGACGAATGAATAAAGCTTATGCGACTTAGAATATTTCTGCAGGCAAGGGTACAATATCGAGGAAGTATGCGAAGAAAATTCGGCAAAAGGAGACCGCCTCTCTAAAACTTTGTCAAAGGTTCAACTTAATCCAAAAATTTGTCAAAACTGACTTCCAAATATTACTTCCAGAAACACCAGGCGTCGTCTACGCTGCTTGAAGTCATCAACACCAAAAGGTACGGGATCTCGGCTTCGGTGACCTTTCCAATGGGCCAGATTGGCGCCCGATGGATTTCTGTCTTCCGGACTGCATCCACATCTTGGTACACTTCGAGTAGAGTTCGCAGTTCTCGCTTCTCCTCCATACACATTCCTCGCAGACGGGACCATATATCCGACGCAGGCGCGTAGCGATATCGATGTCATCTTCGTGATCCAACAGTCGGACTGACTTGCAGAAAATAGTGCCTTCCATGGTTTGGAACTGCGCACCGCACTATCTTCTTCAGTAATGGATTGAAAAAAAATCACATGACGTGGTGAGCAGTGAAATCAGTTTCCCCAGGATTCTCGCGCTTCTAATGTTGGCCTGTTAAAATCATTGTACACGTGGCATTCGCTTCCGATGGTAATAAGGCAACGAATGTTCCTCATCGTCATCCTGCACAATTCAACGAGCTTGTCAGGAATGTCAAAACTAGACATGTTCAGCGTGCCCTTGAAACCGACGAATACATTGGTGTTAAGTGCCAATCAGCATGAATGCAAGCTCTGGCAATAAATCGTTGCAACTAAATGCCTCAAGTCAGAACAAAGACTTATCAGAACACAATCTTGAACATTCCCAGCTGTCATGTCGTTCGGTTTATCAATTAATTCACTCTTGTGTTCCCACAGCGCACTGGGATACACCAGACAGAGCGGAATGACTCAAATTGTAGGCAATTACTTCGAGATTGGCCAGAGACATTTTCCATCTCTCTCGCAGCGATCCAGCAACATCATTTGACTATGAACGATATACTTCACCTCTCCTCATAAATCAGGTGACCACATCATTGTTTATCTAAGAGCATCCACACGCCACGAGTAAGTACACAACCCAACCCGCTGCGATATATTACCTCGACCACGCTTAATGCCTCAGATCTTATCCGATGGCATCCTTTTGTAAAAACTGTGTCCAAACCTACCTCGGATTCGCAAGAAAGAATCAATCCCCGGGCACACGACGGGAGGAAAAAAAGCCCCATCTTCGCATTCTCGGAAATCTCGATCGCTCATCGTCGTGATGCTAATAAACTTGCAGCAAACTTCAAAGCCCGACCACCGCCACCTGGCAATGCTGTTGACTCAGCCCCGCTCCACCGCAGCGAGAGCAGTACTTTCGCGAAGCCATGCTCACGGCTCAAGTGTGATTCTGCGCGAAAATCTCGTTTTTTTGTTTGTTAAATCAAGCCGTGTTATTACCCTCGTGTTGTGTCAACCACCTCGCCCCGCTGCCACCAGCCAGCCGGCCAGCCAAGCTGACAAACAAACCCATTTCATATTGTTTACATGGTAATTAAAAGTTCGTTCGGTACGGTTCGCGTCGGAGTGGATTTGTTTTTTGTGTCGACCCCCCTCTTGGAACGGAAAACCAAATGAAACGAACAGAAATACGTTCGTTTTACCGGCGACTGAAATACTTGTGTACTTAAACGATTCGAAATCGACGCACAGCCGCGAACGCTTTTAATAGCTAAGCGAATTCCGAGCCGCGAGCGCCCCCCTCCCTCCGCTTGGTCAGCAAACAGGGACAGAGTTCTTTAATTACTGCTGAAACGAAAATACTACAAAAGAAAGAAAAAAAAACCCAAACCCAAGCGCTTAGCCAAACAACAGAACAGACTTCGAAAAGCAGCGCAGCGCAGAGGCAACGGCAGCAACACCTAAAGCGCCTCACAGCAAATCTATCCGAACTGTGCGCTCAATTCTTGTAATCGGATTTCGTGGAGTAAGATACAAATAGCTCCCTACAGTCTACGGGCGAGATGGCCCAAGCGGGGGGAGCTCAGCTCAGCACATCTCATCAAGGGCATTGGCTTGGCATGCGTTGACAATCCCTCATTTGCCCTATTGGGCCGCATTTGGCTCTGCCGCACCACCACCGGCTCTAAGCCAATTAATGGCCATCATTCATTGCGAAGGGATTTTGAGGGAAGAGAAGAAAAGACATAAGATGTCGCAGCGCACACTTCGCCGAAGTTTAGGCCTAGCCACCAGCCAGAGTAGGCTCATGCCAAAGAGCCTCCCAATCAATTAATAATCCACGTGGGCACAACGAATCGATTGTTGTCTTATCTGGTCGCTCTTCCGGTGAATGCGTGGATTCTCGTCCAGATTACAGCAGCGTGCGCGCCGCAGGAAATCGCCGCGAATGTAAGTATTTGCGAAAGTGGTGTCGTTTGGGATGCTCGCCAGGAGGAGTGTACACACACGCACACGTGCTGCGAAGGTATTCAAAGCACACAAGGGGTTATCTTATCGCTGGTCGCAGGGTTTGTTTGTTTCTCAAGATAGTGGGCCGTCTTAGGGGACAGAACTATATTTCATCACCAGGGCACACTCGGAATTAGATTTGTTAGATAAAACATCTGGCTATCCAGCAGCGAGTGTTTCTGAGTGGCCGTCGTTGTTATTCCGGAACTGTTCGCATGGCCGGCCAGAGTTTTTATTCAATGAACCAATCGGCATTAGAAGCTAGAAGAAGTAACACTCTCGAGTACAATTCATTGGCAAAGGCATACACCTCACGGCAGCTCTCTTGTGGCAGCATTTCTTTTCTTTTTCGTTACAAAGCACTCCACACTCCGATGTGCTCGATCGAATTTGTATGCGTGGCGGTCTCCCGATTCCATCAATTTGAGTTTTATCCTGTCATCGGTAAGATTGAGTGTAAATAATGAAATGTTGCCCTAAAGTTGACGGGTTTGTCAAAATTTCACATGCGCGACAGGTTCTATGCGCGTCGACTGCTACTCTCACGGGCTTGGGGAAAAGATGAATTGACGCGCAAGGAAAGCGATAAGTGCTTGTGCCAAATTTGCTGCCGACAAGCGCGCTGGCTGTTCATCTGATCAATTCGATGTCACAATCTCAGCTTACGTCAAAATTATATTACATTCCAATGAATTACGAGCGTTTTTAAACTCGAGACCAGGCAAGGAGATGGAATGGTGGCGTTAGGCGAGATGGTCACTAGATAGTCACTGTTGACTTCTAGATCTTTTCAAAATTCTTGAAATCATAGCTCCTTTGTTAACGTCTGGATATGTGAAGAACTCTCTGAAAAACAAAGACAGTACAGGCCTCTGCCAGTGGACCTCTTCAATCAGCAGAATTTCTCAAGCATGCGCACCACTTAATCTGATGACCCTCTGTTGCTTTGTTCTAATACCTTGCAACCGACACACTTTGTAAGGCACGACCGCCTTCTTCTCGAATAACGATCAGAGCCAAATTGCAAATTGTGTGTCGTTAACAGTCTGTGGTGGGTGCAAATAGGTAATGTCCCACAAACAAACTGGAGTCGCCTTCAGAGCGCTGAATTTTCAAAGAAGGTGCACAATAGGTTCCTCCTACTCCTCAACTGTACAGCTTTTGCAGAAGTCGTTGTAGGCAAGCCCAATCTTAAAACGTGAGTTCAATGCAAGCTATGAGACTTAGCATGGTCCTCTTAGATCGAGAGTAGACTACGATTGGCATCCTGTGCTAGTAGATCATCTATATTGCGACACTCTCAAGGTTCATCATGTTCTAAGCCTGGATGCTGTATCTAAGTGTGGTCACGTCCTTTTTACACAGCCGAAGCATAGCTTGCCAATGGCGGCTTAGTATGGTGGTCGTGTTTTAGGACAGCATAGTCCATCTTTCGTCAGCTGCCTTCAGCTGCGCACACCAAGTTGGTTGAGGTCCTTTCCCTTGCTGCTGTACAGCCCGTATAGTTCGTGGTTGAACCATCTCCTCCAAACGCCATCAACGCAAACAGGACCAAAGATCGTACGCAGAACTTTTCTCTCAAAACAACCAAGAGCTTCTTCATCCGCTTTCAATAGCGTCCATGTCTCTGCGCCATACAGCAGGACTTGGATGATCAGGGTTTTATACAAGGTCAATTTGGTGTTTCGTGAGATGGCTCTGTTACTCAATTGCCTCTTGAGCTCAAAGAAACAGCGATTGGCAAGAATAATTCTGCGCTTGATCTCGGTACTGGTGTTGTTGTCCCTATTTACTCCAGAGCCTGGGTAGACGAAGTCCTTGACTACCTCAAAGTTTCTGCTGCCCAATATGACGCTCTGTCCGAGACGTCGATGTTGTGCGTACTTCCGTGATTACAGCATGTACTTTGTTTTGCCCTGGTATATCGCTAGACCCATTTTAGCCGCTTCCGCTTCAATGCCAGCAAACGCCTCATTGACGGCTCGCTGTGTTCGTCCAATCACGTCAATGTCGTCCGCGTAAGCAAGCAGTTGAACAAACTTTTGGAAGATCGTGCCTCGGGTGTTTACGTTTGAGTTTCGCACGATCTTCTCAAGTATGATGTTAAAGAAGTCACATGACAGCGTGTCGCCTTGCCTAAAACCTTTTTTGACATTGAAGGTCTCGGTGAGTTCGTTACCGACCTTGATGGAGCAGCGAGAGTTCTCCATCGTCATCCATCGACGCACAACCTGACGAGTTTGGCAGGAATGTCAAAACTAGACATGGCGCTGTATAGCTCGTCTCTATGCACGTTGTCATATGCGGCCTTGAAATTGACAAATAGGTGGTGTGTGTCGATCTGCATCTCTTGAGGCTTTCCAGGATCTGCCGTAATGTGAAAATTTGATCGATAGTGGACTTTCCTGGCCTGAAACCGCACTGATAAGGACCTATCAGGTTGTTAACAAAGGGTTTCAGGCGTTCACACAGAACGGCAGAGAGTATCTTGTAAGCGATGTTAAGGAGGCTGATCCCTCGATAGTTGGCGCAGTCAAAGGGATCTCCTTTCTTGTGGACCGGACAAACGACGCTGAGATTCCACTCATTGAGCATGCTTTCCTCCGATCATATCTTACAGATTAGCTGGTGCATGCGCCCAACCAGGTCATCTCCAGCTGCCTTAAACAGTTCCGCGGACAATCCGTCCGTTCCAGCAGCTTTGTTCGACTTCAGTCTAAATATCGCTATCTTGACTTCGTCTAAATCGGGGAGACGGAATTCGTGTTCATCATCGTCCAAATTCTCAACATCGACTGCGAGTCTACTACTAGTTGTCCATTTTCGTCCCTGCAGGCTTCGGTCCGAGGTCTGTATCTTCCTGATACTTGTTTTACCTTTTGCTATGAATAGCGTCCATTTCTTTGTGACATAGAACAGGACAGAGGTGATCAGTGTGTTCTATTGATCTTCCGAGAGATGGCTCTGTTACTCGACTGCCTCTTGAGCCCAAAGAAACAGCGGTGCTAATCGCTAATCGTTCTGTCTTCATCTCGGAACTGTTGTTTCGTCCTTGCTTATTGCAAAGCCGAGGTATACGAAGCTCTGACTACCTCAAGTCTCTGACGCTCTGGCCGAGACGTGGGTATGGTGCGTCCTTCCGTGATGACAGCATGTCAATGTTTTGCCCTGATTTACAGTCGCTTTCACTTGAATGCCGCACTTACGGCTAGCCAATCACCTCCAGCACCAAATTCACATGAATGTTCGTATACAGCGCCCTGGCGACAATATTTCAATATTTTGATTAAGTATTTGTTTATGTTTTCCAAAAATTTCAGTAAAAACAAACAAAAATAAATGCGTCGTCCTACTGCCACAGAATCACCAAAAAACGCCACCCGGGCTTGAAGTGAAAAGTCTCCCTCTCTATCGCCAGCTTCTATGTGCCAACGTATTTAACATATGAATCGATCGAGTGGAAAGGATTATGGAAATACCGCCGAGTGAATAATCGACCGACTTCTGTTGGAAGTCATTACGTTCTTAGCACGTCCATTATTCTCGCTGCTGACAAAGTGCTTCGGCTCTTCACTAACTCGCTGAGACACAGTGTCACAAAAAAAAAACCGACCATATTCAATAGACCACGCGAGTCGATGACTGAAAAGCGCGACGATTGAGGGAACACATTCCAGCGGGGATTTGTGCCGATGACCCCGTCAGCATATGAAAGCCAAAATCAAGAGCTCAGCCGGTAAACAAGAATGAACGACGAAATCCACAAAAGAAAAAAAAACGAAACAAGAATGAAAAAATTCAAAAGTTAATAGAATTTCCTTGAAGTACGGGTATAAATTGCAGACCGTACTTCTGGACTGGTCTCTCACTTAATCGCTTGGATACATCGAGCGATGCACGCCGCATGGAGTACAGCGCGCCACCGTGATGGCGAATTATCCTCGTCACCGGTGGTGTGGTGTGTCGGGCCCGGTCGGTTGCCGCATTTGTGCGACTCCGTAACAAATTCGTGGAAAATTAATCTTCAGATATGCACGACGTACTAAGCAGATACACAGCCAGACACACCGTGAGGGTTCCGTCGAACGAGGCATGCGCGAAGGAAGGGTGAATTGAGGACCGTACCACCGGCTAAGTGCCGTGCAGAGATTATAATCCGTGGTCCAGGTATGGTCGTCGTCGTCGCCGTCGCCAGTGCCGTCGAAGTGTTTTTGTTTTTGTCCCGCGATCAATGCACAAAATGCACAGCGAATTCGCGAAAGACTGTGAAACCAGTAAAACACGATATTTGGATACATCGGCATCCGTGGCGAAGCCACACGAGGAAAATCACACCGGAATTCACCGAGCGGCATTCGCCGCGGAGCCGATATGAAATCTCAAGGATGTTTGGGTATTATTATCGAGGAGGACGGACAGGCCAGCGCAGAGGATGGGAAAATAAAGCATAAAATGGGCAGTGTGACGCCATCACGCTGGAGCTTTAATCCTTACCGCCGCCGCCGCCGACAACGGCGACTACGACGACGACAGCGACAACAACGGGGATGACGATGGGATAGCGGCGACCGCGATGAGGATGAGAACGAGAATCCCCGGTGATGTACCATCTATGCATCCCCCCGAGGGTTATTTTGCATACGCGCATACGTCCGCGTGAACTCTGTTGCCGCGGCATGTTAGCAAGGAGATTCGTTTCGACGTTCGAGAGATAAAGGAAGGCAATGGCGAGTCTCGGTTGGCGAGAATGGGCTGCTTGCATTGGCGATGGCACGCAGGCATGACATGGTGTTTTGGGGAAAGCCTGGAAATTGCACTAGTCGTCACAGAAATGTGAACTAGGTGCAATTCATTGAACGTGACCGAAACAGGCCGACATATGAATGGTCTACGTGCCTCCAGTGGAACTTTGACAGCTGTCAAAGCTTAGACTGATGTTACATCATTTCAGTTGGGGTCTTAGTCGACAGAAAAATACGGTTCTGTGCCCCTTTGGGAGAGCTGTGGCTCTTGACAGTCAATCTACTGCAACAGACAGCTGTCGCTCGCCCTGACAGTCAGCTTATTTGACAGCTGTCATTTGTTAGATGTCGTTCACAGAAAGAGCTGTTGTTCGAGAATAGTGTCAAATTATATCAAAAGCATGAGAATAATGCAGCGAGGAAATTTACCACCCCCTGACAGCTGTCAACGAAGTGAGTAGAGGGCATCCTCCTCCAATTCGGCGTGTGCCATCTAGCAAAACGAACCTCAATGCAACTCGCCCATTCGAATTGTCCTCCTTCACATCCACTGACCACTGAATGAGACCACTTGTGAAGATGTCTAGGAGGATGTTTTACATGCCACCATACAAGTGCCCTTTACCAGCGTCCAACCAGTCTCTCCAGGCAACTCACCGGTATCCGACAAATGCTGCTCTACACCTTCATTGTTCGCCAAAGCCCGGCGATTCCCCTTTATAGTCGCTGCATCTCTTCCAAATAATGAGGATTCTTGGATATTTCGCTTAAAGAAAATTCCATCTAAACTACTACAACCCGCGCCGGAGTCCTGGAGCGAAGCACACTGCGCACCGCAACCAACGATGGCGACGGACGTTAATCTGATAAGAGAGAGAGCGAGCGTCTCCACGAGCGGACCACGACCACAAGAAGAGATGCCCTTGGTTTGGGAACAAATGACTTGAGCAACAACCTTCGGGCAAGCAGCAACCTCAAATTGGCCAACAAAAGCAGAATTCTCCACGTCGCAGGGCATTTTGTCGTCGCCCTTTTTTCTGTTGTCTGTTCAATTGGGTGCTGGCCGCCACGACCGCTCAGCGAAAAGGATTAACGAACACGCTTTCGGGGATCGTCAAGTGAACAGATAATGTTTTGGAATTTGCACGATCGGAACTCCATAAGTTCACAGAAACGACTGGCCGCCGTGCGGCTAGGTGCGGGACACGGGGGCGGTGAAGCACGCCAGATTGGCCCGCAGGAGTGAGCATCTTTCGCTGACCGGTATTTATGGGAATCTCTGACGAGTTAGACGGTAATCTCTGTGGCGGCTTGTGGAGCTCACCTCAAAAGCAGGACGCTAACCGAAGTACAGAAAACAGGAAAAAAAAACACACAAAACAGAATCTAATCTTGACGACCTCTCCACTAAATCATAATTCGTGACCACGAATTCAAACGAGGAGCACGATCACCGTCGATCACACTGGCACTTCTCGACCGCGCAACGCGAGTTTCCTCCTCCTGCGCCTCGCCGACAAAATGTTTTGCGCTCGACGCGATGTGTTGGCTTTGTTTTGTTTTCACTTTGTTTTGTGTGTTTGTTTCGTTTGGAGATTTTTATGGTTTATCCACTTAGGACCCGGTGAAGGAGGCTCTCCGGCGAAGAAGAAATAAAAAGCAATTTTCACTTCACTGATGAACAAGCGAGCAGGCGAGTGAGCGAGGCACAGCACAGCACAGCGGCTGTGTAGTGACATAAGTTACCTCCACACTCGAGTGTGTTGACATTATCTTGAGAATACGCGAGTTCTGAAGCCAAATACAATTTAAGAGTCACATCGAGGCTCTTGGGGTAAACACATAAAGTACACTGCTTGCCTGCTAGCCAGCCAGCCAAACCGCCTGGCCTGTCTGCTTAGCAGTTAGGGTTCTGATGAGGGCAAAGCTAATCCTTTTCTCGTGAACACATCTGGAATGCACTCTAAAGTATTGAACCACTTTAGATGAGGCTGTGAGGGAGAGCGAGAGAGAGGCAGTGAGATGTGAACGGGCGGAGGGGAAGGTTTCGAGAAGAAGTTGGAGATCTTAAACGATTGTGTACTTAAAGACCACAAATGCCATTGAAGGTCTGTGACCTGATTTGTTTAGTTATTCGAGTGTTGGAAAGTTTTAGTATTTCGTTGTTGTTGTGTTTGCACACTTTCAACTGATGGAGCGTGTAAGTGGTTGAATATTTGACAGGAGTCAGTCTGGGGCTTTGTGTTCCGTCAGATGTCTGATTTGGAAGAGAAGAGAAAGATTGAGGGGAGGATAACAATTTGTGATTGTCAAGAGAGATAATGACAGTCATCTCCAACATTTATGCAGCGTGCCATATTTTTGATAGATGTGACGTTTAACTTCGTTTTTCATTATGGACAGGAACACGCGCCGTTAAGTGTAGTGCAAAAATAACCCCCTTCTTATTTGTTTGGTGCTACAGTTCGAGGTGGACCTGGGCCAACAAGCCTTTCCAGCCACCAAGATTTTTCGCCAGCTGCCTCCAGCTGCGCACACCAAGTTGGTTGAGGTCCTTCTTTACTTGTGTGTGCCATGTCGTTCTAGGACGTCCCCGGTTGCGTTATCCCACTGGCTCGGAATCGAAGACAGAAAACAACCAATAGCTTTATATGACAGCTGTCAAAATAGATATTTACTTCTAGGAGGAAAAAAAGTGTGGTACAAAATGCTGCCTACTACCCCAGGCCATCTTCGAAAAGAAATTCTCAATCAGTATTCCCTCCAGATCGGACTGGATGACTGACATGCAAACACTGAAAGATCCTCTGCGCATCTTCACAGATGGATAAAAGACAAAAGAAGGGGTGGGTGCGGGTGTCTATTCACAAGACCTCAACATTGCTATCTCCGTGAAGCTCCCTGATCACTGTAGCGTTTTTCAGCCAGAAACCATAGCGATTAAAGAGGCACTGTCTTGGCTTAAAAAACAATGTGATATCAAAAAGGGATATCACCATCTGTTCCGATAGTCAGGCCGCCATAAAATCCCTCGACAATGTCATGTTCTACTCAAAAACATCCCTTAATTGCAGGCTGTCTCTTAACGAGATGGCCGAGCATTTTAACATTGACCTCATGTCTGTGCCGGGACACTGTGACATACCAGGAAACTGAAAAGCCGACGAACTCGCTAGGTGTGGTACAACCTCATCCCTATCGATAGCAGGGTACCACCTTCCATGCCGATCGCTACAGCCTATCATCTTTTAAAGATTCATACAATTAAAAGCACCAATGACAAATGGCTAGAAGGCACCACCTGCCTTAAAACAAAAGAAATCTGGCCATCACTTAACCTAAAACGGTCACTCAGTCTACTTGGACTCAGCAAGCCCTCATTAAGGACCCTCATTGGAGTCATAACCGGGCACATGCTCGCAGGATGGGTGCTCCATATAATGATTTTTGCAGAAGCTGCATGGATGAAGAGGAGGAAGAGAACACTCATCACCTTCTCTGGTCCTGCAGTGCTCTTGCCAGTCGTAGGTTCCTGCACCTAGGAGCCTACTACTTCAGCAGCCGTAATGAGCTAAAAAGTGCCAGCATTGGTCAACTAAATCGGTTCATTAGCAGCACCAACTGGTTCCAGCGTTAGGAGAAGTTAATCCGCGTGGTACTCTGCATAAGTGTGACTGCAGTCAGCCACTACAACCTAACCTAACCTAAAATGCTGCTTTATGTCACTTGGTTCTATCACTGCCAAGCAAAAAAAAACAAGTACATTTTTATGTGACAGCTGTCAAATTGGTCAGTTTTATTTGGGCAGGAATTCTCAGCAGCAGCCACTCGTGTTGTCCGTACTATTGTTCTCTCACGAGTGGACTACAATTTTATGCCGACTCCGAACGGCCAAGTTTGGGAAGCTTTTTTTAAACGCACGTACTCTTTGAACATTGCCAGTGACTCGAAAGTGGTGGGGCCGTGAACATTATTTTTGTCGGATGCATTTTCTAACTGACATTTGTCCGAATTAGGAAGACTGACATATGCTGACGGCCTTCCTAATGTCACTGTAATCGATTACTACCAAACGAAATGTTTAACTCTAATGACGTCTGCCAAGCATGGCAGTGCCGTTTGGTCCCTTTTGACCAAGTCGACCACGTTTGATGACAGCTGTCAAACATCAGTTCCTCCTTCTGATCAGGAACATGTGCCATGGATTTATTGGAATACAGAAGAATTGTACAAAATATAACTGCTTCAGGCGACTTTAGTCCATCGGAGTAAAAAGCATGAAATGCTAAAAATTTTTGATGACAGCTGTCAAAGTGTGCCTTAAACAAATGGAGCAAATACCTTACAAGACTTAAATTGGCTTTCCTTTTCTGTGACAAATTGTAAGTAGATTCAAAAATTTTGACATGTTGGCAAATATTTGACTGTGCTCTGAAAAGTGATGTGAACGTCCCATTAACCCATCTAAAGTGCATTCCTGCCTCGTGATAAACAGCCACAGAGGCCAGTGAAGCTCTTCATACCCGTTAAACCGCTCAACTAAGAAGATCAAATCAAACTGTTGGGACTCTAGAAGCCAGGCTTATGGCACCTTCGCGGTCGAAATACCGGAACACCTCTCGAGAAAGTCATTTGATGGAAAATTTCCCTTCAAAGGCCCACGCTAAGCCCATCATTCAATCATCATTTTTCATTCATAAGACCTAATTCCAGCTCACAATTGAAAAAATTCCTGATAGGAAGGCATAAATGAAGCCCTTAAACCAGATCGTTGTTCAGAATCGATGCTCTAATCCTTTGTTGTGGCTGCAGTGCCACTCTGGCCATTCACCAAAGAGAGGGGGTTACGTTATCGGTATTTAATGTACCTACGCCCTCTAAACAACATTTTTTATTGCCCAACGTCCGGTAGCCGAACCGAACAGCCCTAATTTCCATCTAAGGCGGTCAAATATGCATGTCCCATGCATAAATGCATTTTCGTGGGTCGCCCAATCCGGTGGGTGGCCGCTAAATCATCAGCAAACCAAAACAGCCTACGGAAGAAGTGTGTTCATCGAAGAAGCGACACGCATAGAAACCCGGATGAAGATGGAAAAAAAATAACAAAAATTGCATTCCACACCAAGTGATGGCCGGCACAGCGGCAGCAACAGCAACAGCAACAGCACCAGCAACACAGAATAACCCCAGCACCGTGGTCTATAATCAGATTAAAGCATAATTGATGGCCGAAACGAGAAGAAACGTTCGAAACCAGAATTAATAATCGAAAAGTCTGATGGCGGAAAAACCACCGTGGCGGCGCAGCGCAACGCGACCACATGGGCCGTATGGAACCGGGTGAGCTGCTGCTGAGCGAGTGGAGCTGGTGGCGAGGCTAGATGAAAAAGCCAAACCAAAACGGCACACTCGTATATCCGCGAAATTTCGCAATTATTCATTATTTCGTTCTTTTTTCTCCTTTTTTTGTTGCATTTGCGAAGCAGCACGGGTGCACCGGTGGTGCGGCTGCACCACGAGACCGTAAGAAGAGAAAGAACCTGAATGTGGTCCCGGGGTTGAGCGTGTATTAGGTGATACCTACATAAATTAGCGGATTAATTATATCCGTACCTTCGTCATGCGAGCACAGAGGGAAGCACCGAACCGGGGGAAGGAAGACTGCTCAAGAGTGGCGTGCAAGACGACAGGATTAGCACGAGCTGCAATCACGGTGGATAAATGAAGAAAAATCCTGATGTCAGAGTAGCACACCTCAGTCATCGTGGATCATGGACCCCAGCATCGGGCATATTGTCCATCTGGGGAGCATGCATACTATATCCCCACCTCAACAGTAAATGCTATGCAAACAGTCGTGATGCCTAAGACGGATTCGAAGAAGAAGCTTCACTTGGCGGGCTTACTTGGGTAATGTGCGGTGCACATGGGTTCGGTTTGAGTAGGGTTTTGCGGGAGGAGCGATGGAAGAAGTTCCTTCTTGGCGGGGAGAACATTCTTTGAAACTTGGAGAGGAGGTGTCAAATTAGCGTTGGGCGCCATGTTCAGAAATTCACAAATTTGTCGGTCGGTCTTGGTTGGTTTTTATAGTAAATCTGAGGAATATGTTTCTTCGGTAAAAAGAACAAGAACAGTGCTAAGGAAGTGAAGTCTTGTCACCAGACGACCAGCACTTCGATGCAGCTAAGAAAACGGCCTAATTTTGACACCGGAACGCTTGTCTTTGCCTCCGATGAATTCAGAAACCACTGGAAATGTTGTTAAAATTTTCTTAAGGATCCCTCTATAACCTTGCGCTGCACTAAATTCTAAAGGATAAGGGAGATCAGTTCAGCACGGGACGTTGTTTGTCCGAAATTGTTCGGATCACTGGACTCACATATTGTGAAGCTTTTCTACAATTTTTGAACGCACATCTTGGATCTGTGATGGCCAGTTTTTTAGCCGATTTACAGGACTCTTCGATTACAGGTGAAGGCATTCAAAGGTTGGCATCATCCATGGCGAGAGGTTGGTACAGTTTCGGAACTTCAACAATCACGGATGCGAATCGAAATAACGTTCCAATGACTTCGTCAAACTATGTTGACTTGGCCTACGTCTCACTGAATTCTTTCAGCCCACTCCTGTTGTCCAAGTCCAATTGATGAACATCTCGTCTTGTCTCTCCACTCCCGTCACCGATTCTGCGATAAACTTCGCTTGCAACTTAAAGATCCCCATCATCTTACTGCCACCTCAAGCCACTGATGTTTTGTTTTTTGCCCCTTGCCGTCACAGATGATAATTTCTCCTAGGTAGAGAGAACTATCTGACGGTTACCTTTCATGCCCCTCGGCATTCAACCGAACCCAACAACGACTTGGTGTATCGCTGGCAATACAGGCCAACGAAGGCTGACGATGGCGATCGTGATGATGGTGATGGTTGCCCTCTATGGCAATGTGGCCATAGCTTCCAGGTGCGCGTGTGTGCGTCCATCTCGAACAAACTCTCCAATAATTATACCAACTCTCTCCACCAGTGTGTGTGTAAGTCTTTGAAGTGAATTGCGATTGAAACCGGTTTTCTTGGAGAGCAGATTGAAATTCCAAAAATGGTATCCCAACTGGCTCGACGTGCGCACTCCTTCTTTCTCCCTTGCGGCGGCTTTGCCTCTCTCTCGGATGCTGTGTGCACAGTTGTGTGCGAGTGGACCACACGAACACACACGAGCCTACTCCACACCTAGCTGGCTTCAGCTACCAACTGCGGCAGTATACCTTCAAACCTGGCTGACTTTTTGGTGGCAACAAAAAAACATTCATACACACGCACACCAGCGCACACGTGTCGGATCCGTGCTGCACACTTGCTTGCGTCCCAACTCCAATAAGACCAGCAGCATACAGATGTGGTTAGGCTCGTGAAAGCATATTTGGAATGCCTGACAATCCCATGAACCGCTGATGTGACCTATCCGCTATGACACCGCGCATATGGCGGATGGATGGGATTTGTGGTTTCTATCGTGCACATGCAAGGAAGCCCCCCAAATCCATCGCGGATTCCTGTGAATCTTTCGCGGTTCCTGGGAAAAAAATTCAACCACCTCGATTTTGCAACCGCCACCGCGGACAATGGAAGCCATTGTGCGTGCTAGAGCTAGATAAACACAAGCGACGACTATCTACTCGCTGGTCCTACACTCCGCCGTTCTAAGACGTCAATATTTGCGTTGTCGCGCGTAAATCTTTGAGTTTGCCTTTGCCGTGTGTGCGAATGCTAATTGAATATCCTCCTAATTCGGTCGCGATGACTGCACACCGCTTTGGCGAAACGCAAACAACTGATAAGGAGTTTTCAGAGCTCGCGATAGGGGTACGATTCGAAGAAGAAGGGAAAAAAAACATCGACGATCGATAAGGGCGCGTGGATGGGAATGGGAGGCAAAACAGCTCAAGAGAACAAGGCTTGCTCTGCTGGCGAGGGGGTGTGGTGGGCGTTTAATTAGATTTGGATAGCTGTGGCTAGTGTATGGACTTGCCGTGGACGAGAACCGATGGGGGGTGGTTTTTGTCTGTGGTTTCGATGTTTTTGATTTATTTGACGAAAAGTGATCGAAAAGCGGTTGTTGCTTGAGATCAATCTTGACGAGTGGCTTAACGAATGCGCATCGATGAGTGGTTGGTGCCTGGAGTTGGTTGATGCCCTTACTTAGCGAAGTTTGGTGCGAAACCGACCGATTGGTGTTCTAGCTTAGCGAAGTGTGCTTTTGACGAAGTCTTTGACGATTGCTTGTAGTTGGTGTCTACGATGAGTGCGTTTTGAGTGGTTTGTGTCTGTGAGTTGAAGTAATAGGGTGACACGTTGAGTTTAGGAACGAATGGTTGGAGATGGGTTCGGTGATCGTGAAGTGATAGAAGATGGGACGTTAAAATTATAAATGAAAGCTTATAGAGATCAAATTGGGAAAAGATATTGCTTTTTGTTTGATTCCATCGAATATACTGGGAAATTAAACCACAACTGGACAGAGTGCCAATTCGCAAGGAAAATTGACTGTTCTTGCGGTTGAGGATCTGAAGGCAATACTTTTTGTTTTGAAGTATAGATCAGATTGCGCTGGCGAGATCTGCTTATTGGTGAAGGGCCAAGTCCAATCCACACTGCAGAGATAGGTAAGGAAGTATGTATTGGGCCAATTATTTGGGCGAAATCGAATGTAAAATTGCGATCAGAAACCTTGGCAAACGAGTGCAAGAAAAATAAATTTCCCATCAGTTTTTAGTTTGATTCAACGAACGGGCGGCGTGGACTTTGCTGGCTTTGAACGTCCAGTCCCAGTTCCATACTGGAAAACAATGTGGAAGAGACCAACCGTGATCGGGATTGTTCGGAAATGCCAAGTTTTTGTTGGTTTTTCAATGAAGCGATGTTCTTTCCTTTCGTAAGACCAAACTTTTTCAAAAGACTGCGCTCCAGGTTTAAAGTGGAAAACCGAAGAGATCTTTAGGAAAGGGAGGTATTTTTGAGTTTCGCATGAATTTGTCAAAAAATGACGAAACAGTTTATGTTTTTTGGAGGAAATCAAGACTTCCCTTGAAGGATTTTTTCGGCAACACTTCTGACGAGTCAAGTAAGTTGCCTTCAGCTGTATTTAAATTGTATCTGGCCTTCGAAGTGTGTCCATTGATCGGTATAAAATCCTAAGGAGCCCCATTTCCCCCACCGAGTCCACCTACATAAGACAAATGCACAAAATTCCCCACACTCCCTACGCCCCTGACTCGACGTAGTTCCAAAAAAAAGCAACTTCCTCTTCCTCAGGAAATCGGAAACAATTTAATTTTCCTACAAGACAAATTCATTCACATCCCAACCAATCGAACTCAGTGTTCACGCCAAAAATTCACCCAAGTTCAGCATACAATTTTGGCCGACATGAGCTAATTTGTTCGAAGCCAAACCCAAAAACCGATTTGAATCGCACTCGTAACGTATTTCTTTGACGCCACTAGATGCGGTCGATATGGAACAATAATTCTGCTGACGTGCTGCGCATACTCAGCGCCTCTAATCAATTCGCAGTCGTTTCATTTTAAATTATTACGTCTAATCATATCTGTCATACTCGTGAGAGTCGAATTTTTGTGCAAACGCTAGGCGCGAACGACTGAACCCGCACAATAGGAGCTTTTGTAGTTTTCCTTTCGGATCAGGCATTTGAAACACGTACATTGTTCTCGGCGAGCCCACTGAGCGGTGAATATATTTTTGGGTTTTTTTTTTGCATAATTAACCTGACTGAAGCGCGGAGTAGTTGAGTGCTCGGTTACTGGGCTTGGTAGAGATTAAGCCGCCTGAGTGATGGCTTTCTGTGCTGGGTGGAAGGGAGTGATATCGGTTCCAAGAATGTCGCGGCCATGCTTATTGATGGATTATTCGATCGTGGCTTATGTCATGGTTGGCTGTTGTTAGACTCGGGTTAATCGCTCTGCTGCTCTGTTATCAACAAGCTGCAGTTTGAGTCATTTCGGAGTCGGAGAAAACAAGATTTCTAAAAATAAACACAATTACTAAGAATTCTGAAATGAGCCGAACTGCTTACAGATTCCGCAACAAAAGCCAACGTTCATAAACAAAGTTGTTTACAGATGACTGAGATGTCATGTTTGTTCAGATTGGCGCCACAACGAGTGTGGCTTTATGGGTTAAATGAGAATCGTGTCATTGTTGATGTTTGCAGATCGTCTAGCGAGGAATTCACTTTTTATGAATCACTTTCGAGCGTAGTCTTTGCAAGCTCTAATAGTAGACGTTTACACTGACTTGTCCACTGGGAGGACAATAGGATAGTCCTCGTATCACTTCATAGTTTGAGTAGGATAAGATGAACACAAAGACATCATGTTCGTAGATGCAGGACGTGTTGGTATTGGCTCCCATTGTTAAGCACTGGTCCAGAGACTGTGATGCATTGAGGGCAGCACTAGCTCAGCCGCAGACCCTGGTTTTCAAGAGTAGGCAGCATAAGTTGCAAGGCAAGTACATGGACTGACTTCACAGGGAGAGATAACTCCCAACATGGGTAGGAAATGGTCGCGCTCTCGAGGACAAGGCTTGACGATTCGTCAAATATAACCATTGTTGATCTTGTTGCTGAAGTCGTGATCTGCGAACACACTCTAGGCTGGACACAGCCACAACTGATGTCAGAACGCCACAATGGCCATGTAGATCACATCGACAGTTCTTGGCTGAAAAATCTTCCAAACCGAGTCTATCGACAACGCGACAGACAACGGATGAGCGGAAGAGTTAGTCAGCACGCATGTGGACCTCAGCTAGCATGGAGTCCCCAATTAGAGGCTAGTTGCTTAAGTTCGGAGTCCACCCTCAACTGTACCGCAACAACAAAAGGCAGAACAAGTTCACTGGAGAATGTGTGACAAAAACCAAAACCCTACCAGAAAGTGGATGCGTGATTCAATAAAAAGTCCAAGTGATCCGTGCTGGCGTCATTTTTGGATGTGGGTTGCTTAGTTTTTGTACATTCTTCTGTCGAACTAGGAGGACAACAATCACAAGACAAACTTGCCATTTATTTTCCAAAAACTACGCCCAGTTAGCTACACTAGCTTCATTCTGTTACCCACGACAAGAAAGATATTCGATCTTCAGACAAATTGGAGTACAAACACTTGTCAAGCTCACTCCACAGCCCTTAATCTCATCGAGGAACAAGAATGTGAAGAAAAACCGCGTACAACCCAAGCCCACATTCCCCATCCACATCGCCCTACTCAATCGCTGCAAAATATCCCACACTACCGTCGTCCGCAAGTTCATTCACTTTTGCCTCTAAAAGGACCGCGATCGGTCTTAGACGCCGATCTTCCCCGGCCACTTATTAAACTACGCGACACACACAGTAATTACATTCCATCTTGGCCCCCTCCAGCACGATCGGTGAGTTCCAATCAAGTTGCCACCATTTCCGGCGATTTACATCCTCCAAAACGGGTTCCTCACATCAGGTTGCCGCACGTTCGCACATCCTTGTCCCCTAACTCAAGCGTATGATGGCGGTCAGGTTGCGCGCCACTGAGGACGGCAACAGCAAGAGAGTTTGTTCTAGGAACGATTATCTCGATCATAGCGTGGATAATGAACCATTTATTGATCACCACTTGCCGTCGGCGTGTGCGTGAGCCACACAAGCACACGCCGAGAATGTGCTCCACCCTGTACGACATATGCAAATTCGTCAGCACGAACAACAATTGAACTTCAAACACAATTTATTGGCCAGTGCCAACTACATGTCAGCTCTGTATCTGATGACAGATCTGCAAAAAAAAAAACACAACAAATCGTTTATTTTTCACCAGACGGACGGCGAAAATAGTGGAAAAACTGTGTCAAGCATATTCCCAGGCTCATTGGAAATGCAGATAGCTGACACTTGCAGTCCCCGCGCCAATGAGTTGGCATCGCCACTGCAATTAGCCCGATCATGGGATGCGATGGCCCCGGATCGGCTGGTGTGAAAATTTCGCACTATCATCGGAGAAAAACAACACCACTTTTCCCACCCACCCACACTGCGGGTCGGTCGGCACCCAAGCCCCTCCCCAGCCCACTCGCGATGATGATAAATGGTTTAATTTATTTATTTATCGCGAGCCACGGCAAGGGGGAGCGACGTGGTTCGCGTCTATTGTTCTCTCCCATCGACTGCGCTGTTGTTTTTCTCGATTTCGTCCAAAAGCGAGTGCGCGAATTCGGTAACCCACATCGATCGGAACGATGTTGACGCCGCGTCGCCGGAGCCGGTGTCACATCGCCCAGCCGCGGCGGTCGATGGAGCTAGCGATGCGTGAATTTGGTGGGTTCCTTTCTGGCGTTGGGTCGTTAAATAATTACCACGCTTTGTGATTCCCTTGTGTGCTGTGTGTCGGCAGTAGGCAGTCGGCAGCCAATCTCCCTGTCTCATTGCGCCGGCCACTTGGTGCTCCTCTCCAGATCGCGGGATCAACAACTGATTTATTTCGGAACTAAAAATGCGACAGAGCCCCCAAGCCAAACATTGTAATTAGCACCAGCAGCAGCAGAAGCCACCTCTGTGGGGCAGAGCAGCAAAGCAAAAAAAAAAAAACAGTCCATTAACCCGTTCACCGTTACAAAAATAGTCGCAACGACCAAATAACGAATGAGTTATTACCACATTAGCGGGGGTGGCTGCACGAGTATAACAGTTGAATACCAGCCGCGCCGCACTCGGAAGGAAGGAAGCGAGAAACCATCGCCCACACGGTTCTGAAGGGGGAAGCAACAGAACCTGACGCAGAGCTGGAGGAATCTCTCCCTCTCTGTGTGCGTTTTCAGGTCTGTCATGCATGTCACCCGGTTACAGGCCGAGCACTGCCAATCCACCTGTTGGCCGGGTATCCGTTGGTAATTACAAGTTGGGAATTTACTCGAGCATTTGGGTGACATTATAATTATGGAAAACAGGTATGGTTCCTGGAACGACCGGTGCGGTGTGGTGTGGTGTGGTGCGTCGTGAGGAAGTGAAGTGATCCTTATCCCCACGGACACACATGTAGCTGGGCGACGCAGCAGCGGAACTAGAAGTCCGTAATTTCCATATGGCTGGCAAGATCTGAGGTGGTGATTGACGGCGTTACAATGTGGTTGGAGTTACGAGCGTGTGTAGATATGTCTCCAGTGTGCGTGAACGACAAGGGGAATTCGTTGTGACTGGAAGTGAGGGCTGGCGTGAGGGATTGGCGGAAGCGAAGTGGGTGAACGGAGATCTTGTTGAAGGACGTTGGCGAAAAAATATTACTTGCGGTGAGGTCTGTACGAAATGAGTCAGAGTGTGAGTTGCGAGTGAGTTTTGTGTCTCTGCGGCTTGTTGCCTGTTTCTTTCTTGAAGACGAAATCTGAGTTCGGGTCTTGTGATGGGCAGAAATTGATGCGTAATTTCATGCTACATGAGGTTTAATGATATTTTCCGGTGGTCGGTGGATCATGAGAGACTACGGAGACACGAAGGGGTGATTGGAGGCGTAGAAGGGATTGTTGATTTTGTGTGCAGTTGCAGAGGTGTGTTGGTGGGAACTAAGCTTATCTTCCACAAATTGAGATTTAAGGAAATAGTTACATGTTTCGATGTCACATTCCAAAAACCAAAGTCACATGATCGACGAATCGACTATGTTCTTGTCTAATCATATTTCCTTACCCGAGAACAGTCCCTGGCTACAGCAGGGTCTCAAGACGATGTTTAGTTAGTGAGACGTAAAATCAAAACTGTGATTAATTGTGTGCAATTTAGCTTGAGATAGTTTTTTTTACATTGCAATATTTAAATGTTCGCCTTCCGCCTAGTAGTTAACTCTTCAGTCAATAGGGTCTGGCCAGAACTTTTCCATTTTCAAAATGTCCGTCTTTCTTTTCTTCTTTTCCCTAAGTAGCTACTATATTTTTAAGTCTATATCGGCTTTTTTGTGCTGTTTTTCTTTTCAAAATTTGAACGTTTATTTAAGAAAAGAAGTACAATAGTATTATTCAAAGATGGGCAACAATCTGACTTTTTCAATGACAACTTTTTACAATGGCAGTAGCTTTCCAACGCATGTTCCAATGGAATAATACAAGTTACGCCATCTCTTAGCAAACCGCTTGTCGGTTGTGTCTTGATCAATTGATAAATTTCGTCAACTCAGTGCAAACTGAAGATAAATATAGCGGTAATGACTTGGAATTTGAAAGTCCACATAAGCCGTCAGCGTAAACCTCCCGAAAGAGCTCCATCTCTATTTACAACAGTTGGAGCTTCTGGACGAACAGTTTACGCTCATGCTGGTGGATTTATTGCATATGTTTTTCATCTAAGAGCACTGCAGTCAGAGGTGGACCAGGGTCGCACCCAACATGAATCTCCAGCCAGCACGATCTCTCCCCAGCTGTCTCTAGTTTCGCACTGAGGTCGCTCTAGTCTTGTGTGTTTGGACTTCCTCTGTTGCTTTGTCCTGCTAAAAAATTGTATAGACTTGAGCTTGGTTGTCTAAACGCTCTTGATGACCTAGCCATTGATAGCATCATAGGCGTTGGATCCAAAGACACAGATCATAACTCATCTCGCTGTACAGCCCATGCAATTCTTGGTTCACTCATAGTCTTCAAAGACAAAAAATGTATGCGTCGGCATCTTGAGCCCTTGTAGAAAAACACTCCTGAATCACAAGGAGCTAAAGCAGTTGTATGATGGAAGCCAGTGAAAATGGAGTTGATCTGATGGACAGGTTAATGGTTCGAAATCACAATAGAGCTAAGGAGTCGAAATAATGCCATTACACTGTTTTACTATTTTGTGGATATGTGGACGCAAGAAATGCAAATCGCCACTCACCATCTCTTCGTCGATTTCAAGGCCGCATGACAGCGTGCATAGAGACGAGCTATACAACACCATGTCTAGTTTTGACATTCCTGCCAAACTCGTCAGGCTGTGCAGGATGACGATGGAGAACTCTCGCTGCTCCATCAAGGTCGGTAACGAACTCACCGAGACCTTCAATGTCAAAAACGGTCTTAGACAAGGCGACGCGCTGTCATGTGATTTCTTCAACATCGTCCTGGAGAAGATCGTGCGAAACTCACACGCCAACACGATCTTCCAGAAGTCCGTTCAATTGTTAGCATACGCCGATGACATTGACGTGATTGGCAGAACTCAGCTAGCCGTCGGCGAGGCTTTTTTGCTAACATTGAGACGGAAGCGGCTAAAATGGGTCTGGCGGTGAATGAGGGCAAAACGAATTATATGCTGTCCTCAAAAAAGGACATACAACATCGACGTATTGGACAGAGCGTCACAATGGGCAGATATAAGTTCGAGGTAGTCAAGGACTTCACTTACCTCGGCTCCGGAGTAAACTGTACAAATAACATCAGTACCGAGATCAAGCGTAGGATAACTCTTGCCAACCGCTGTTTCTTCGGGCTCAAGAGGCAATTGAGTAATAGAGCCCTCTCTCGAAGAACCAAGCTGACTCTATACATGACACTGATCATCCCAGTCCTGCTATACGGCGCAGAGACATGGACAATCTCGAAAGCGGATGAAGAAGTCCTTGGTCTCTTTGAGAGAAAAGTTCTACGCACGATCTTTGGTCCTGTTTCTGTTGACGGGTTCTGGAGGAGAAGAATCTTCGAATCCGAACCTGTGGGGCAACGCAACAGACGACGCCCGCGTTTAGGGTGGCCAACTTGGTGTGCGAAACTGGAGACAGCTAGCCAGAGATCACGCTAGTTGGAGAGGCTTGTTGGTTGAGGCCCAGGTCCACCCCGGACTGTAGCGCCACACAAAGAAGAAGGATATGGTAGCAACGAATGCATTTGTCTTATGTAAGCAAAGACATTTCGAGAAGGCAAATACGTGGAATAATTTGTCCGAAGAGGAACAGACTATTCGCCTTTCACAATTCCGTGAGGAAATAGCTGCGGGGATTGTTTGATCCATGGAACTAAAGGTCGTCCGTCGTTGGCTGAAAGTGTTGATCGGTCTCTGTGTTGGCTGTCATTCACCATAAAAAGGACATGACAAAATATTGTTCTGGTAGTTACTTGATTAAACCACAATTATCGAATTTTTACACACAAACCGGCAAGAGCGGCCTGAGACAGTCTCTGCTATTTTCTTCGTAAGCTGATGTAAAATGAATACCTTAAGGTTTAAACTTAAGCTTCTTTTAGTTAAAAAATTCAACTTGATCCGACCCGTTTTACGATCTTGCCCTTTTGAAGATTAAGGAAACTTAAATGCGTCATAATGGGCTCAGACGTGGACAGAAGATGATCCTATCGCACAGCGACATCTGTAAAAGTCTCGAACAGTGTGGCAGCTTCCATCATGCAACCATTTAGACCTAGTGCATTGCGAATTGCATTGCGCTCGTCCAAGACCAAGTTTCACTTGCCTATCCGCTCCTGCCTACTTTTCTTATGTCTCGTGATCATCCATCGACTTTATGGCTTCTAGACTCCCGCTCTCTTCTCCACTCCCAGTCAGAAAACCCATATCGAATCATCTAAGGAGGAAGTCATAACATCTTGACCCATTAAAAATCAAGCAAAATGAAATCCCATCCGCTCCCATCCCATCAGAGCAAACCCCGTCCAATTCAAAATCTCAAGTGCTGTACAAAAGGCATCTTCAAAAATGTTCAAAAAATACATTTGTTTTCTTACAACTCACACAATCGAGATCACTGCAGACGATCGATATCAATCATTTCACTTCGACTCCGGTGCTTACCTAAAAGAGAAGAGAAAAAGATCATGGATTAGTTTGTCATTCCAATAAATTGCATCGCTTAATCCTAATAACGTATGGGTGCAACCCTTCCGATCACATAAACACGATACGCCACCATATGTGTGCAGCACGCCACGTCCACACAATGGATGCGCCTCAATGGAGATGCATTTGAATAGGAGTCGGTATCGGTCCCTCGTGCATTGGCCTCCCCACAGCCGAACACACATTTACGGCCCATAATGTGGTCGTCCCCCTTAAGTGCTTCAATAACGAACAAAAAAATAACATTTTTTAAATAAATAAACACGCCATTGTTGGAAATCGCGTACATGAACGGAAAGGGCAAAACAAAAGCACACACATAGGCGACGACGAGACTGAAATGAAAATTCATGTGAAAATTGCGATCCATAGTTGGGTGGGTTGTCATTAACTTTCGCACCAATTATCGGCCAGCCAACCGTCACCATTCGCCACCACCACCACCACCACAACGACAGTGAATTTGAATAATTCTCACGATGTCTCTGCGAGTTCCATTCACTCTCATCGTCGCGGCACAGCAGCACTTACATCTTATTACGCCACCACTTCACAGCGGCGACGACGAGGAGCCACACCACATCATCTCCTCTTCAATTTTTTGACACCACAGATAATGAGTCAACACTCGCTCGTTACAAGGTATCTCCTGCTCGTCGTCGTGCGAGCTGACATCTAAATTCCTCCCGATCGACGATGACAAACGAACGAACATCCCTGCGCCATGTGTCCGTGCGCATATCTCTCTCTTTGAATTCAAGGGGATTTGCGTTTTGACATTTTCCAAAACGACCAGAACAGCGGCGCGGCCTGGGGAACTGGGAAAAGATGAAAGATTTCCCTCGCCGCCCTGTGACACTGTGACATTGAATTGCAAGATGTGGATCAGTCCTGCTGTTCTTCTTCTCCGCTGCTGCGTCTCCTTCGCGGCGCGTCTAAGTGGAGCTTGGGAAATTCTCACGGTATCTTTTTTTCTCTTCCATCGCGCCCCAAATGGATTTCGTTTTCTTTCAGTGATGCCAAAAATGTGAAAAAATTCTCTGTTTTCTTCCCGAGATGTTTGTTTCGAAAACGATGAACAACCACCTCAGACAACAACAGGAAATGCTGAAATAGTGCTCGCCAGTGACCTGCAGAAACTAGAAACGACTTTCTTCGACACAAACATCGGTCATTCATACGACTTGCGGTCAAAATTGGATGCACGACGAGTTCCATTCGCATTCAAATAAAGTCGATGGGTTCTTTAATATCGCGTCCAACTATTTTAGTTATTTTCAATTTTATCTCGCGCATCTTTGTGGGAAAATAAGGAATCTGTGTGTTTTTTCTGCTCTCTCTCTCTGCTTCCAATTCGATCGCCATTTGGCCCGGCTTGGGTTTTTTCTCTTGTGTGTTCCTTTTGTTTGGATATCCGAGCACTTCATCTTCGTTCGAGATGGTTTCTCGTTTTATTTGTTTACCAGCTTATGTTTGGGCATCCATTAAAAATTGAAGAGTGGAACAGATGCAAAAATTTTGAGTTCTGGAATCCCTCACTAAGAGCCTTTGGTTTTTTGTTTCCTCCTTTTTCCACATTTTTTCTTTCGAGAAATGCCATGAATTTGGAATTAAAGATGTGCCCGATGATGGATGTTCAAAGGCGTATGCAGTTGCAGTTGTTGATCAGGAATTCACGCATAAGGCGATTTCGATTTTGACAGTGACGGTGGAATTTTATGTGTCACACTGGCGATTAAGGGTGCAAGAGGCAATCGAGTGTCATTGACCAGAGGGAAGAGAGTGCATTTTTGCAACGTCTAGTAAGGCGGAGCAGTTGGCTGGAGGGCGGCCCGAATTGACTGGCAGACCATGACAATGAGTCAGACGAGGGCATTGAATTTGGACTTGCTTTGCATTTGAAGAGATCTGCGGAAGATTAAGAGTTCGTGACGCAATGTTTTCAAATCGCAGTTGATTACTCAGTTTAGTGAGCTTATTGCGATGCCGGAAGCTATTTATATCAAGCAGCTTCACAAGAACTCAGTCAAACCGAGTTTTCTGAGACCAAGGATGTTGTCACCGTCAAGGAAGGCAAACTGGGTCGCAAGCATGAGCATGACAATGTATCAAACTTAGTCCAAGAATAGCCTCAAGACTGCAGTGTCAACAAGTGTCAACTTTTACTGATAAATCATCAAAAGGTTCTGTCAAACTAAATGTGTGTGTGTTATTTTCGTGATGCATAGGCGTAAACCATATGAAACACCAATATTTTTGATGCCTTGTGACAAGCCGCGAATATATCAGAGAATGCTTCTCAAAAAAAAATGCAGAGTGACCAGATAACAATTTTAAGTCGTCCAGTTGTCATTTTTCAGCAACTGTCAAAACTAATATATTAAAAAAAAAAGGAATTGGCCAACACTCCTCCTTCGATGACTGACGCCCAAGCATAGTATACAAACGGGTCGAAGTTAGAGAGTGGAGTAGGAGCAGGCATTGAAGGACCCAGATGTGAACTACCCGTGCCACTCCCCAGAGTGTCCACTATCTTCCAAGCTAAACTCTTCGCCATAAATGGAGCAGCACATTGCATCAACAACAGAAATTTAATAAGTACAAACAAATCTACAGCCAGGCCGTGCTTAAGGCCATAAACAGCTTCACATTCAGCTCACAGTCAGTCTGGGAATTGCACAAAATAATCAAGACACTGCAGAGAAGGTCGAAACTGGTATTGGTGCCAGGACATGAAAACCATGAAGGAGATGAAGGCAGATATCCTCTTCATGTGTTCAGCAACATTGATGTACAAAAACAAATTAAGAATAACATTAACATGGGTGTCGCTACATAACGTAGAGGGCCAGGGCCTAGTTTCTCAGCAACCACTCGTGTTGTGCGTGCTACTGTTCTCTCACGAGTGGAAAGGACCCACAGTTTCATGTCGACGCCGAACGGCCAAGCTTTTTCTGGACAGGAGGTACTCTTTGAGCATTGTTAGTGATTCGGAAGGGGCCGTGTAAATTATTTTTTTCACACAGAGCAGGAATCGAACCTACGACGTCGAGGTTGGGGTCGAAGCACATATCCATAATGCCACGGGCCACCACAACAAATAAATGCCATGTATAAGTTTGGAATAACCCGAAGGAACTTACACACTCCAAAAAATTTATGAGAGCTGATCCCAGAAGAACCAAGGAGGCTCTCAGATTTAGCAAAGCCTGACCTTGGGATACTATGTTGTGCACTTACATGCATCTTCCTATGCAACTACGTGCTATTCAAAATGGGACCTAACAGAACAAAAAACTGCAGACACTGTGGACAATCAAAGGAAACCATGGAGCACCTACTAGTCGCGTGTCCAAATCTGACACCATGCTGATACAAAACAACTAATGGGATCGCACTAAAAGGAACACACTATCGGCATATTCCATCTAAAGAGATGATACATTTTCTCAAGCTAGCTTTTAGGTCCTATACATAGTAAGGGGACACAAAAGAAATCTGGTTGCAGTGCTAGGTGACTCTATAGCCACTCCCCAGTTTATTCAATTCAAATCAAGGTTTGCCTTTTCAGGCTTGCACCAGGGTTTGCATCCGACCGCAGTTTTCTTGTTTAGAAGACAATTGAGTGAATCCAGTCAAGAAGCGCTTTATTGCGTCAAATAAACCAAGGTAGTCAGTGACTAGCTCATACAATGTGTCCAACAGGAACTGACTGAGACGCTGTCTATGCCGACAAAACCAAGGTTTGACAGCGGCCGTCACGCGCCAATTTGCATTCGCCTGGCAACGATTAGTAGACAAATCACAAATGAGCTTGTCCACAGAGCCTGTCTCAAGTTGAAGAACTTCAATGTCAATCCACTGATGACTAGCAAAAAAAAAAAAAATACATGCTAACCGCTCCCATCTCACAAGGAACCCCTTGCACTGTCACATACACATTGTTGACATTCCAAGAGCCTTGTGTCAGCCGTCACAATGTCTTGAGTCTAGCCTTGTGCGCGGCAAAATACCTAAGGTCACCCTTTTATAAACAATCACAGACAACCCTCATAATGTCTCAATAAATAACTGCAGGACATCGTCAAGGTACGGAACAGGAGAACACAACGTGACACGTCGTCCCCTTCATCGTTCACCACAAAGCATCGTGACACCAAAAATGGACAAACAGACGAATGACTACAAACCATCGGACAACAAACGACAAATTCCAGTTTTCTGCATCGGTTCGCCGTTCGGTCCTTTGCCAGACGTCAGCCAATTATGGTGATCAAACTCTCTAGATGCCCGCAGTCCAGGCAAATATGGTCCTTACTACTTTTCACATTTGGTCCTCGTTTCCAAGCCCTCCCTCCCTCCCCGCTGCAACTCGATCGATGCGCTCAGGCAAAATGAATGCCTCAACTCTGTGCCCAAGTTGACGGAACATAATGTATCTTCATTGTCCGCTGTCTGTCATTCAGAGAGTGTCTCCTTCTCCGCTCTATGCTCATAGTGGACTCTTGTTCTGTCCATTTATGCGATCCGCGATGTAGGATGCAATTGTGGACCATCTCTTCGGCTGGTTTCGGATTAGAGAGAACGATGGACTGACGCTGATGCAGTATGCACCCAGGCAGCGGTCGTTCTGTGCTTGATGTGTTCCAATTTTGGTCTTGTCAAGAGTTATGATCGCGCAAATTTGGTCTCCGGCAGCCAGTTGGCTCGGCGCAGAACCGGCTACTGTGTGCCCGTTTCATGGAGATGATCAACTTAAAACTGGTCGTGTAATGAGTAGCATTCATGCAATCACCCCTTTCCGCACATGTGCGTCTATCGCTTAATCCTGTAATAATAACTCTTAATGGTCTCTCGCTTGGAGAAAAACAAAATTAATCCTCAATCAACATGGAGCGTGTGATTTATGGTCATTGTGGCCCGAAGACGGGTCATCATGCTTGTGACCACCCTCTGTCCTCCACCCTCCATCGCTCAAAGCGAAGCGAATGAGATACAACGTTACGGTCGAGCTCATTGGGGATAATCTGCGGAGCAGTTGACCATTAACGCAGCGCTTTAATTTTATGTTATGTTCAGTTCTGTTCTCTTTTCGGCCCAAATTACGCACCGACTTGGGTCTTGAATGTAAATATTTTTCTCCTGTCAGTCGGTCGGCGATAACTCGCGTGACCCCGGTGCCCGATTTAGCTGTAGTTGCCCACAACAACAAGTATCTGTATCTGTTTTCTGTTTTCTGTTTTATTGAATTTTATTTCATTTTTTTGTCTGTGCTCACACAACAAGCCACGCTCTGTTCAGACGTCGAAGAGCAATAGCCATTGGGGATGAGATAAGGAAACTCATTAATTTCAATTGAATTTATTTGGAATTCGATTTTGAATGTATCTCTGCTGCAGCGGCGAGGATGGTCACGACGATTGCATGAAGCAATTAAGGCACTCACACACGCAATCGCACAGATCGGACAATTTGCTGCAGCTAGCTGTAATTGATCACTGACGTAGCCGACTGTTGACTGTTGACTGTTGAGCCGGCCAACGACGCAACAACGCGAGATGAGAGATGTCGCAATGTTTGAAGGCAAGACATTGCTCAAGTCGCACGCCCGTTGCCCGTTGTCTGTGCCGGCCTATCAAGACTTGGAATTCGGTTCTGATAATTGTCCGCTGGAAAAATTATGTTGACTACGACCCAGGGGTTAATCATATTTGATCACGACGCTCTCAGTGTGTGAAGCATGATTCTGATGTGGGTTCGGGTGAAGTGAATCTACTGCCAAGTGGAATGTGGGTGAGGTGGCATTAATTTCTAGTCATTTCTAGGCTGGCTTTTTTTCGGGGTGCAGCAATAAAGAGTTCGGATTATGCAGAGCGGGGTGAATGCATGGGAGAAACAGTGGCGCCTTTGTGCATCGAAAACAAGTGTGATTTCAATAAAATTTCCAGCCCATCACTCACTGAATGACGTTTATTGTTCTGGCTGACTAACGATTGACATCATAATGTCACGAACCCAGAGAGAGGCTGAGGCAATTTAGATTCGCATGGAAATCGATGAGACATTTCGTTTTCTAACGCTGCGACAATGTATGTAAGAACAGACTTTCTGACGAATTTGAAACATGTGACGCACGGGGAATTCGTAAACGGAGAAAAGGGTTATTTGTGGAGTGCTTACTTTTAATGTGCACTATTGCAGTGATTTCGCTCTTCTCGATAGACGAGACCGGTCGTATGGTCAATGATTATGAAACAAATGTGTGCCGTCGAGCAAGAAATGATCCACCGCACATTATCTAAGCAAAAACATAAAAGTTGACATCTACAATTTGTAGGTAGAAAAGAAGTTTGTCTACATCGGGGCCAACGTGAACTCTGCGAATGACATCTTAGTTGAGATCCGACGTAGAATCGCCCTTGGTAACCGATGCTACTTCGGTCTGTCAAAACAACTGGGCTCCTGACAAGAAGGACCGAAGTCATTCTCTATAAAACCCTTATTCTGCCAGTCCTACTTTATGGAGCCGAAAGCTGAACAATAAGTAAGGCTGCAGAGCTGATTCTTGGTGCTTTCGAAAGAAAATTCTACGTTGGATATATGGTCCCGTCTGCGAGGAAGGCGAATGGAGGAGAAGACACAACCGCGAACTCTACGATCTGTACAAGGATGTGGATATAGTCCGGAAGGCAAAAATCCGTCGACTACACTGGCTCGGCCATATCGAGCGAATGGACAACAACGCTCCAGCACAGAGGGTCTTCGAATTCGAGCCTCCTGGTTCGAGAGGGAGAGGAAGACCGAACCTCCGGTACAAAGACCAAGTCATCGCGTATGTAAGACAGCTTGGCCTTGATGACTGAAAGCAGCGTGCCCAGGATCGTCACCAATGGAAGGCAGCAATTGCTCAGGCTCAGACCCTTCATGGTTCGTCTGCCTGATAAGTAAGTAACTAAGGACTGACAAAACTCTTATTCTACCAGTCCTGCTGGAGTCCTTATGGAGCCGAAAGATGATGCCAAGCAAAACTGCAGAGTTGATTCTTTGTAACTTCGAACGAAAAATTCTACGTCGGATATATGGTGCCATCTGCGAGGAAGGCGAATGGAGGAGAATACACAACAAAGAACTCTATGAGCTGGTCCAGGATGTGGACGAAACTGACTCGGCCACATCAAGCGCAGAGACACCAACACTCCAGCTAAGAGGTGTTCGAAGCTGAGCCTCCTGGTTCGTTAAGGAGAGGAAAACCAAGTCTCCGGTATAAAGACCAAGTGATCGCGACGCAAGACAGATTGGTCTTGATGACTGGAAGGAAGAAGTCTACTTCATCGGCTCGGACAAATCGAGCATACCGACGTCAACGTTCTAGCAAAGACGGTCTTCAAAACTGAGGCTCCTGGTTCGAGAAGGAGAGGTATTTTCGGTATAATCGTGAAACAAGACAGCTTCGTCTTGATGACTGGAAGCGTCGCGCCCAGGATCATTAACGAAGGAAGGCTACGATGTCTCAGGCTCGGACCATCCACTGGTTGTAGGCCTGGTAACAAGCAGAAAGGCACTGAGCAAAATTTGAATTTAGTTTACAGACACTGAGTCAAAAGAGAACATGGGCGAAAAATACGATCTTCTAGGATTCAGTGGCATGATGACATGAGGGTGTACAAACTGGTTATCTGAGGAGTTGCGTCTAAACGTATATTTCAAGAGAATACGTTTATTCTCTCTTAGAAAACTGAGAAAAAATATATTAGACGGTAAAGTCTTTGTGGTGGCCCGTGGCGTTGTGGGTATGTGCGTCGAGCGTGCACGTACATCACGAGTGGTTGCTGAGAAGCTAGGCCCTGGCCCTCTACGGGCTGTAGCGCCACCCATATTATTATTATTAAAGTCTTAGTGATCGCAAGGAAGTATGATGTGTTGCCTTCTTTTTGATTCTCATTTCTTAAAGTCTCTTCGGCGTTAACTAAAAGACTCATAAAATCTCTTGACACAACGAAATAATAAAGACTAGCCATAACTGACTTAAGTGAACTTAAGCTTACGTCGTAACCTTCTGATTTGTGTTCTTAACTCCTTCTAATAACTAAATAAAAATTTACAACTCTTTAATTTACTTGCGTGAAGATCAATTAATAGCTCTAAAGCGTACCTTTATGAAAATGGACGAACTTAACGAAACGAAGTGAAGTGTTTTGAAGCATAGCTCTTTTCACATCAAACCTAAGCCTGAATGTTGTTTAATCTTCCTCTGCCCTAAATCAATAAGCTCTGTTTGATATAGTCAACGATTTTATTTCCACCATCAATCCTCCCGTGTTTCCTCTGCAAATTCTCTTCCCCCTCTGTTTGTTCGGTCATCAAGAAATCCCATCATATTACCAGCCTCCACATCTCCTCGTGCATGGCGTGAAATGATCAATCAATCTGTCAATTCATCAGTAACATACACCTTCTGCAGGTACCAACTCCACTCTCAAACTCTCTCTCCCTCCCTCACGCACGCACACAACCATTAGAACTTCCCCCAAATAATTGTCTCAATCAGAGTCTTATCCATTTCCTTACACACGATCCGCACCAGATCCGTATCCCCTTAGGTTTGATCTTCAACAACAACCAATTTTTTCCGCCCGTATTTCCTTCCACAAAAAACCGAAAAAAAACAAATGCATTCCGTTACAAAAGGAAGTTCTTCCCTGAAATATGAACGCACAAAAACCTGCCTATCTTCGATCAATAACTTCCATGAATAACCTGGGTTAGGTAGTCGGAGCCATATCGTTCACCTCCATTATGTCCTTTAATTTGACCCTCCAGGCGGGAGACGGCAGCGAAGAGACGGGAGGAAGAGAGCGAGTGAGAGCAAAGGAAAAAATGTATTACCAACAAGCCCTCCGACAAGAGAGAGGACGACTTCTACGCATGAACGCTAATGGAAGTGCGATCAACCAAGAAAAATGATTTAAGACTCATATCCTGTTGTTGTTGCTGAGATGGTGTGCGAACGAGAGGGGGTGAGAGAGTCGGAGCTGGTTCATTGTTCTGGAAAAGTGGCAGCATTAGTCTGAAGTGTGTAACGTGATCTATGGAGACCCACCCAAACAGTTCGTTGCACATGTGTGCGGCTCATCTTGTCCAAGAGGCAACCATAAGGTGCGCGACGATTCTTGCGTAACATTCCCGACGGGCAGCGTCGAACCATGGGAAAATCTTTCTCGCCAGATCCTTGTCGGATAGCAGCATTTGTTCAGTCGGTTCTTGCATTTGCAGTTTTTTTTTTCTGGTTGATATCGTGTTTGACATGCAGACTGACAGCGACTGTCAAATCGGCATCAAATCTGCATGTTGAACACAGCTTTGCAGCGGATTAATATTCCTCGAGGTTGTGGCGAGTACACAAAGGCAGAGGCACAAAAAGAAGCAAAAGACAAGAATCATTAACCAGGCCTAAGAACTGGCTGCCCGACTGACTGGACTCGTTGGGCTTGTTAGGAGCCCTATCTTTGGTCATGTGGAGTGATTTAGTGAATTATCGAAATCAAATACAGAAATGCCTGTCTGTGCATAGAGGGAATAAATTTCAAGCGAAGCATAGCTACGTGACAGCAATGAGAATCAGATACGCCACAAAGCGGGTACGTTACGCACACCGCTGCTGTTGCCGCTGCTGCTGCTGCTGCTTCTGCTGGGGCTATGCTTGACCATGTGGAGAATTCCAGAACATGAAAGAGAAACAGAGGCCTGCAGGAGACCGCTGGAGTTGAAGTTGGGCCTCTTAAGCGCCCAAGTGGCCAACTTCGTTATTACCATAAAATGTGGCTACCACACATATTCGATACAGCCACTCGACTGTGTAATATGAAGCATGAATAAGTAGCGTTCGTCGAGGCTGTTCCCTGTCTCCTCTGACTCAGGTACGACGACGGTAGAGAGGGAGTGGAGCCATGCCAGTCAGGCACGCCAGATGAAGAGTACGCGTACGGCCGCAGCCCCGATCAAGGGTGAGGACAATGACGGAGGAGGAGGAGCAAGAGGTGAGATGATTGCATTTAGTAGTTGTAAAGTATACACAATGCTACCTATTTGTTTTTAATTAAATTTTCAAGATAGATACGAATCATTCAGGCGTAAAATGAATGCCTGTGCATTATGTCTGGGGGCTCGAGATCAACGCGATTCCATGCATACACACATTATTGACTGGGCATACACGGAGTGCCTCTGAGCGTCTGCATTGTGTGTGCCGCGTGTGTGTGCCAGTGTGTTTAGCGACATTTTTGAAGCGCTTTTGCTCGGCGTACCTGGCGCGGCGGGAGTGTGAATTTGTTCCAGGTTCAAGGTACGAGGTTTATGCTGAATATGACTTTTGTCTGTTTCGCGTTTTTGTTCTGTTCTTTCTTTTTGGTTCAGTTTGCGCTTTTATGTAGCAACGAAATTCTTGGCGAAACGTGCGTTTCGGTGACCGTTTTATTTGAAGTTGTGGTTTCATTCACCTTTTTTCGTGTGTCTGGATGGGATTGTGTTGAATTCGCTGTTTTAAGGGTTTCGCACTATTTTTAGGTAAACAACGGTAAACAAGGGCAACATATTGTGGCCGGGAAAGGTAGGCTTTGATGAGATTTGCATATGTCGGCTCACGTGTCGAAGTTTGTTTCCAAGCATTTGATTATGAATGTCTGGTGGATTGCAGTGGAATTCGTGGACAAAAAGACAAAACAAGTTTTGGAATTAACGGTCATAACGAAGTGTAGAAATGTGACAAGGGTTTACAAGTTTGAACGAAACAATCAGGTGAACATTCAATGGAGATACAGTAGAACCCCTCAACTCCGTCGCTTCAGATAATCCAACCATTGTGCGAGTCGACTAACTTCTCCCGTCGGGGATTCACGCCGAGAACTTTTGTCCGATTAATTGCAATGTTCTCCCTGTAGGAACCAAAATAGTGTTGCAAAGGTTGTTTATTTTACCTTTTCTGTGGTTGGACCCAACCTCCTCTCCCAAAGGTGACGGAGTAGACGGGTCCTGCTGTACTCTGGAATGCGACAATTGTGAGGCTATTGAAAATAAATCAAAGAAACAGAAGATTCTTGTCAGCGTTGCTAAGAAAATGGAAAATTTCAGCTTATGGAAAATTACAGACTAGGCCGTTGAAACATGTTCCAGACACACTGTTGACATTTGGAGCGGAGCAAGTCGGCAAGTGTCCTCAATCAGATCGCTTTAGATGTATCAACGGATTTATTCTTTCTGTCCAACAAACTTCCAGGAGAGGAAGTAAGAAGCATTGCTTGTCTCAGTTGTAGTCGACTCATATCTTGACAACTTGACTTCTCTTCACAAGAACTCCGAAATAACTTGGCTTTTTTACTTATTGATCACCTTTCGCCTGATAATGGCTCTGATGACAAAATTAAGGATAACGCTGGCCATTCGCTGTGTCTTCGGACTTGGGCGGCAATAGAAGAATGAAGCCCTGTATCATAGGGCCACGTTTTTATAAAACCTTGATAGTAGGATAGAAGCATGCATTCTGTCATATGCGGACAAACTGATTCTTGGTCACTTCATTAGGAATATCCTTCGAATTTTATTGCGAAGAAGGAGTTTGGAGCAGAAAATTGAGTGACGAACTCCAGGGGCTGTACAACGATACTGAGCTAGTGTCAGATGGTTCGATGATATAGACAGAATGGGCACAAAATACCAACGCTTCGGCTCGGAAGGCAATTGAGTCAAGCCCCAAAGAGCAACTTGGTGTAGGTAGACCTGGTTTAGGGATACGCCTCATAACATTTAGATTAGGATGTAATATTGAATGCCGCAAGGGTACGTCGTAGGTCCCGTACATGAACGACTGGATGACGCAGTTGGTATAGTGGCTGCCCTTGGTTAGTGAGGTCCAGGGTTCGAATCCCAGTGAAAGCAAGGCACCGCTTTTATCTGGTCCAGTCACCATTCGGATGAAATTAACGATCGGTGGTAGCAGTCTGACTATGTGTATCACAGTGGACCAACAATGGTCTAAGAGCGCAGGCAGCCCAATAACCTAACCCAAGACGTGTGCTAGATTCTAAGATAACAGGAAATGCGACCGTTTTTGGAGGAGGTTGTATGAAGTTTTCTTGAGCGGATGATCCAGACAAGGAAATGGAGGCAGAATTGGATTTTTTGGAGAACAACATGATTTCACGATTTCACATGTTTTGTTTTTGTTCTCAAATTATCAATAAAATTTGCACTTATTTTAAACAAATTTTATTTTAAGGGAACTTCAGTATTGCCACCACATCAACACATCTGGTCCTCAGCGGTCCACCTCCGAAGACAGACAGACAATACTAGCCAATGTCAACATCGTGGTCAAAATTCCAAATAAACGTTGCAAATAATTTCAACCCGATTCGCCACTACAACTGAAAACGCAAGCAAGCACTCAAAAAAAAAAAAAACCGCAGACCTCCTACGTCAGCGAGATTAACTGAAATCCATACGGCTTATCGAATTTTTATTTATTCCTCCACACATTCACATGCATAGTTGGATAAATCCACTCATTTGACAGTTGACGTGAGATCCGCGAGATTCCGATCAACAAAAACAAACGACTCGAGCTGACTGACATATTCCCGCTTATTGTTCTCCCATCTCTTTCCGTTGCCTGTCTGCCGATTAAATATTGACAGCCAGTGCTGCGCTTTCATTTACAGCAACACGAGTGAAAATGCATATTATTTTTCTGCGGTTTTCGAGACGGCCGGCCCGTCGGGTTAAAGGCCGTGCACACTGATACGAGCAGAAATTTCCAATTTATTTCGAGCTTCCTGGAATCACGAACTCACGGCACCAGTATCTGTGGGATATTTTTTTCCCTGCTTGATTTCTGCTGATTTTGTTTTTCATATTGATTCAGCTGAATTCGAGTTGCAGCAACATTCATCGAAGTTGTGTGCTTTTTCAGAGTTGTTTGTGAAACTAAAACACAAAATAACGCGACGTGTGCACTTATGAGCCAGCTCATCAGGTCTTTAATCGAATTTTGCAACTCGGCGCACAGGTCTTTGTGCCAAATTGCATCTTTGCGCAACGTAAATAGACATTAGCCAATTGAGGAGCTCAAGCCATCAAGTGAATGTGGTCGTTTGCTGTTGGATTGGGCACAGATTAACATGCATACACGGCTTGTGAGTGGAACGAGAGGAGAAGAGGATCCGAAATGACCACAAAATGCATAGATAAACATAACCACCCTGAAGCGAGCACATTTCCACACGAGAACAATCCAATTTGTCATGCTGTCAGACGGACAAATTCAAAACAGACTCAAAGCGGTTTCCAATGAAAAACCTCCTGACTCACTCCTTTTCTGAGAGCGAGACAGAGGGCCCCCCTTTTCCACCCCTTCCCACCTGTGCATCGGCATCAGCACAATCACCACGACACCAGACGTGATTTAAATTCGAATTTGTTGTGAGCTTCACAGCGCATATGCGTGTAATTTAAATTGTTTAACAGAGTCAATAACAAAAAAAGGAAAACATATTTTCCGCTGGCCGGGGAAACCGATGTAATTATTCATGTCATCATAGAGGCCCACAATGTTAGCGACGAACGAACATGGCCGCGGGATTGGCCCGAGGCGAGTGCAGTTTACAAAACTTACGACTGCCATCGATAGTGCTGCTGGTCAAGGGGCCACGCCGTGAGGTGTGAGTCAAAATGCAAAACCAGAAAAGGAACATGAAACGACCAGACGCACACACATGGACGTGTGGTGTGCCTGATTGCCTCGTCTTGGTGTTTTGTGGAGAACCTTTCGCCCGGTATCACCCATCTGACCCAAAATGTACGAGTAAGTGCGCGGTCACTGCGTCGCTTCGTGGTAGCGATGGCGGCGGTGGGGAAGATCAAGGAACCTTTGAGCTTTGGAATTTACTTTAACGGACACATACGCCGTATGTTGTTAGCGCACATTGCGGTTAGATGATTTGTGACGATTGTGCCTCTTAACAACAAGCAATTACTGGCTGAGATACAAGATACACAGAAATCGTGGCTAATCGTTCGGTTGTTTCGTGGGAAATTGAAGTGATTATCTGTGCAAATGACTTTATGAGCGGCAGTTGTAATTGCTGGCGATCTTTACGAGACCTCTTTCAGAATGGATAACGATCGTCCAAGGCGATCTCTCACAATCCGGTGAAGGGCCCTAAATTGGTCGCAAGATAAACAATCGTAGACTAGAAAACAGGAAACTTTTGATTCGAATCTTCGATTGATGATCGACATCACGATCGTTTGTTTATCCGTCACGATCGCTTGTGAAGGCTAAGTCAGCGATTACGATCGCTGAAGTGAGTTATAATGAAGTGATGCTGAGATTTATGGATGTCAAGTTTGAGACAATTTATGGATGACACGTTAGACGGCCGGCCCTAGGCTTGAATCTGATATTGCCGCTACATTTTATTGCACATAAAGTGATGAATGGTAGCCCGTCTCGGGGCTAAAGTTGATGTAATTAATCCTGGCTTGAGAAGCTTAACTGAATTCCTTGAGAAATGACTGTAATTAACACGGCGATAAGAGTGGATAAATGTTTACCATCCAGAGGGGGCAGTTACGTGAACAGCTAGGGCCGTCGATGAATGTGATCAGCTGGGTTGCTTTTGGGGAAAAAAAAGGTTTTTTTGACAGCGTCTCACATTGATATCATTTAGAGTTATACTCGTTATATTGAAGGGTTTCCGGCCATGAACGGCGACCTCAACTAGGCAGTCAGAATGGTCCTATTCACTGACAGCTAAAACGAAGAAATGACAGCCAATGAAACCGTTAATTCCGGCAGAAAATAGTTGGCCGCTACCCCTGTACTTAGTGAGTGGGTTCGTTGATTTCTACGGCAGGTCAAATTTCAGACCCGATCAGTTTCGTAACTGATCCCATTTCTCACTGTTAATGGATTGCGTAGATTATAAAGCGGTCCTAAAAAGTTGTTAAAAATTCGACAGCTCAGCGTCGGCTTAAATCAAGGATTTAGAGCCCAGGTTTGACACAACCACAGCAAGCACAACTAAAAGGCGTTGGTCTAGAAACTAGGCTCTCTAGCGTGGTGCTGCACTCCGAGGTGGACGTAGGACTTGTTTCTACACACAACCTCTCGTGACTGCGTGTTGCGCGCCATTTATAGATTCTCGCTTTGATTTTTTTAATTTAAACGACACTAAGTTGAACATTATTCCACACAAGAGAATAGTTAAAACTAAACAGCTGACGAGTTGAATTGCGTCACACATACAAGCACTCGTCTACAATTGCCATCACATTCTAAGCACCACACGCAAGATATTTTAATTCAAAGTTCCCTTCTTCCTGATGCGCTCTCATCATTAAGGAAGTTCCCATCACTGCGGGGTGTAGCCTCATCAAATCTAAAGTGGCGCCCAACAACAGAACCAGTTCGGACAGCTTCCAGCCTCTCACAGCATCTCAAAGCGGATGCTGGCGAACATCTTCGCATCCTTCACAAACTAGATTTTCTTTTCCACAAAAAAACAACAACTTCCTTCCGATTCTGAAGAGGAACATCCTCAACCCATTACGAGATCACTCCTTTCCATGTTCTCCTCCGCCTTGACATGAACAAATTTCCACAGCAAATCTCATGTTAGCGTGATGATTACATGACGTCTCCCTAATAACCACCCAACGTCACGCATCATCTATCATCACGCTCACATGCGGCCGCTACAGCAACAAAGTATGATCCTCGCGTTCTATGACACAAAATTAACAAAAAAAAAAAATAAACACGAAACGAAGAAGAAATAAAGACGAAGACACATGAACTAATAATCAGAGCATGGTACGGCAACAAAAGGAAGAAGAAACGACAACTACGAAGAAATCCGGAGTAAGTACGGAAACAGGTCTAGCACCGGAAACTGACAAATGCGCAATCTATGGGCTAAGTCCCTGCGCGGCGAGGCCTCACAGGAATCCCTCAGGAATGTCGAACACGGAAATGAGGCACGGTGCCGAAGCGACAAAGGGGATCGTCCGCGTCGCCGCTGAGGAAGCCCTCATTACGCACACTTGGCGACCATTTCGTCGATTCAAACAAATCCGGTTACAGGGCACAATAGAGCGTGCACTCAATTTGGTAATTTGATAATAATTGCAGGATACATACGTACGCGCCAGTCAGTGGGGCTGTGTGAAATTACACAACCGATAGATTATGAGGTTGCGGCCATTTTGGAATTCATTTTTTGTTCCCTCCATCCGTCGAATGGTCAGCAGTGGACCACCACAGCACATTCGGCCAGTCAGTCGTTCACACAATTAACCCACTCAATTGACAGCAATTAATGGAATTCAGTTGACAGCGCGCATCAGATACACACGCGGTCACAGATGCCACCACAGCTCTGCGATGCCAGCCGAAATTAATATCGGGATCGGGTGCGTCTTGCCGACGCCGCCAGTGTTACGATGATGCCATGACTTTGATGTGAGAGAAAACAAATGTAGAAAAACAACAGCAGCCGCAACATCTAACACTGTTTGGCGCAAGACTCTTTTCTCTGAACACGGTCACACGGTGGCTGGCATTCAGTACAGGTTCTTCGCATCGTCTTCACGCGAAGACAATGACAGCGACAAAGTGAAATTGTCATTGACACAGAGGAGGACGGAGCGAGAGAGAGACGTATTCGATTACAGATCTGGGCTTGAAGAGGAAGATGTGTTGAGACATCTAACCTGGTCAGCATGGCTGCCGGTGCTGATGGCAGTGGTTGGTGGTTGTGACCTTTTTTCTGCTGCGGTTCGCCTGAAGTCTGTGAGAGAGAGATGTGGTGACTGCCGACTATGATGTGTGGTTGTCTATTTTACCGAAGCTTTACGTGTGGGCCTCAAGGAATCTGGGTAGAGTGCGATGATGTCGTGGACTTGTTTTTTTGACTAGTTGGAGATGCAGGGAGTTGGAAAAGTTATCTGATTGGGTGTGGCAGAGCGAGTGCGTCGATAGATCCTCTGGACACCCAGCTTTTAATCTCGACGCGAACAACTGTCGCCTCTACTACCCCTTCCGAGCCACTGAGAGTGTTTCGAATGATCGTTGCTGGCATCTCACCAAGTTGAGAGCAATTACAGGATGCGCAGGTCCATGGACTGGATAAAACTTTGCTTTTCGCAGTTCTTTCGGAGTTCTGAGTGCCCAAAGCTTTTGACAAATGTGAACAGAATTAGTAGGAGTGGAAATGGCGCGGTTTCAGGAAGGCGGTGTCAAATCTCACACAACATGATCTATTTTGGTTTTGGCGAGCAAAATCGTGCAGTTCAATGGCGGTGCATCTCTCTTCTTTGGAAAAGCCTATGATCCTCAAGCCAATGGCGCTTTGAGAACGAGAATTCATCAAGCTTAGCCTAAGACATTGCTCAATTTGTGTCAAAAACGAACGTAAGCATGTCCCTGATATCCCGCTCCTAATCGAACACCATTCTGACACAAAGTTACTACTTGTGAGCTTCAGAATAGGGAGCAGAGACTCCTGTACCGTCTTCCATCAAGAAACAACCGATATGCTCTTGAATCGAAGTCCATTGCATCAAAAGTCTATTCTCGGCAACAACCTGATAGAGAGATGGCCTTCGCCAAGATGTCCTTCGAAATGTTGACTCCGGCGCCGGAGGTGAACTCCGTATCAAAGACACGTTCTGAAGCTCTTATCGCCAATCAGCGCCAGCCTGAAGCGCGATATTCGTTCCGACTTTGTCTCGAACCGGTGCCCCAGACAAATCGAATTCAAAATCTCTCCTAAGTCACAGATCATGTTAATCAATAGAGAGAAGAAAAAAAAAGCAAAACGAACATAACATCACCCAGTACCAGTGTGCCCGAGATAAGACAGCAACCTCTGACCCCTTTCAGCTCCAACGGCTGACAACATACAACATCTCGCTCGAGATCATTACTTTGTAGAAAGAAACACGCACACACTGGTGGCTGGTGGCTGGTAGTTGCCTGTAGGAGGCAAGATAAAAATTGTACTTTTGACCTTTTTTTTCCACGAGGAAACCAAGTGAAGTACGCTTCAGACCGACCAACTCCAGTCGCGGCTTAAAATCACAGCTCTCGGCTCTTGTCTTCGCTTCGTCCTCTCTTCGCCTTCTCCGTGTACGCCTGTGTGTGTGGGGTTTTTTTTTCTTCAGTTTTTTCTTTCGTTTTGCCTTCTTGTTGTTGTCATCATAATTCTTTCTTTTGTACACCTTTACAACACACAACAGGAAACTGAACCGGCTTGAGATAGGGAATACGATCTTTCTCACACATGCCATGCTATCGGGGCCGAGAGCCACAGGCACCACACACCGCCACGACCACAGCCAACGCCGCCGCACCGCACCGCGATCAGCACAAGCATAAGCACAAGCACAAGCACAGGCACAGGCATCAGCAAAACAGCAACAGCCACCGCGCCACCATTCGATCCACTGGCGGAGCTTGTTTCGTACCCACTTTTCATCATGACTTTGTGCGGCAGTATCGAAACGAAGGTGGCTTGCCAGCGGAGCCGGCAGAGGGGTTGCCTACCTAGACCTTTCCATCTTCTCAGAGACCAACGATGACAACAGCGAAAAAGGGAATTACCACAAGAGTGGATGGGATGTGGACTGTGTGCCGTGCGCTGGGATCTTGTTCAACTTCTTCGCTCGCCTCTGATTGAAGATCATTTGAAAGCATAATTCACAAGAGATGGCGGCGCGGCCGTGCTGATGCTGGTGTGTAGTCGAGGGAAGAGTTGCCAAAATGGTTACCAATTAAGTTCATAGATTTAGCGGACCATTGACCTCGAATGGCGGGATCCCGAAAATACGAGCAAGACAAGAAACCATAAATCGTCTTCTGAGAAAGCGCCTAAATTGGAGCAAACTCTTTCACATCGACGGCCAGTATCCACACACATGCGCGACAAGCAGCAGTTTAGCAAACGTTAATACCAATTAACCGCAATTAAGACGGAGCACAGAACAGCCAACGAGCACGCTCAGGGGCTAAGCGGCTCTGCAGCACTCCAAAGACGTTCTGCGGCCAATTTAGGTCTCCCTCGGCTCGGTAGGGATTAACTGCATTGCGTGTGCTCGCTTATGAAGTGGGCTGGGAAGCGTTTAAGCGTGTTTTTGTTTCATTTTCGGATTCGGACAAACTAGGTATGCACAGTGTGACTTGGTGGTGTTCATTAAGTGGCATACACTTTCAAAATTGAATTATTAGGATGAGGGTACGTATTGGAACGTGCGAGCACCGCACCAGCCTTAGCTGCCGCCATCAATGGCGGTGACGTCGGTGATGGTGGTAACTGAAATTAATGTCGCATGCAATCGGTCCTCCACGGTCCGCGCGGAGTAACTCTGTGCCTTCATCCACTCGAGGAGAGGGCGAACCGACGTCGTCGTCATCGTCGGTCGCCGTCTCAATCGGACGATGATTGTGTGTGCGCCATGACACTTCTGCCCTGTGGCTCAATTGTTTTTAATTGACCAAGCTAAGGCGAAACGAACGAGGGCACGGCGAACAAAATTCTATCTCCTCGCTCTGGTTAATTGTGTTTCTTCGGTTTGGCGTCGGTACAGATTCCGAATGCCGAATGCCGAATGGAAGATGATTCATGAGAGTATCTAGATCATCATTGCTCACTAATTGATGACGACGATCGCAATGATCGATTTTCCGTTCTTTCTTTGTTGCTTTCTATTCAATCTTGACGTTGCCTGTCATTGTGCAGAGACATCGTTTAAGTGGCAATCAGTGCTGTGAGCAGATGACGAAGATCGAAGATTCATCATAATCAAATGGGTGCTCACCATGCGATCAGTGTGGCGGCTGTGCCGTTGTTGGACTCATGATTGGCGCTGATTGTATTTTCATTGAATTGCTTGGACGCTGGAGGGAACTACTTTGAACCCGTTTTGGCTGAATTTAAGCAAGGGTTTTGAGTTTGCTCTTGATCTCTTGCCCGGCCGGGGTATCTTCGGTCGTTTTCGTTCTGAGACGAAGACTCAGAACAGTCAATTAGGATGTCACATTTCCCGCGGAATGGGAGATAAAAAATAATGGTAACGGCAAGAGATCGGCATGTCGTGCGATAAAAACGAAGAAACTGCGGGATGATCGTGAAAGGATATCCCTTTGATGGCCATCGATCAATCGCCCATCTCGGTGTGATAAAGGATTCGTGTCTGATTTCCGTTTTCATTCACTTTGGATGGTTTATCACGAAAATTTCTGAAAATTGTAAACGTTTTTGCACGATCAGTGTTGAAAATACCAAATGGTCGTCATCAGCTTTATCATTGCATGAAATTACTTTGATTCTCATTCTACAGTGATTTCCCCAAGTCCTGTGATCGGTTTTGGCGATCATTGATCATATCTTGGTGATCGTGATGATCGATTTTCTGCAATGGACATACAATTTTGCAGCTGACTAGCGATATAAGCTTTAGTTTAAATAATTATCGTTTGAAATTTAGTAGGATTTTATGGCGGCCTGACTATCGGAACATCCCTTTTTGATAACACATTGTTTTTAAGCCACGACGGCGCCTCTTTAATCGCTATGGTTTCTGCCTGAAAAACGCTACAGTGATCAGGGAACTTCACGGAGATAGCAATGTTTAGAATTTAGTAGAATCTCTCGAATGAATATCTGAATAGCTGGCCACTTATGGTTTCTCGGACGCTGATCGGGACACATTTTGCCATTCTTCAGAACAACATTTTGTAAATTTTTGAAGTTTTAGGTCACGCGTAAGGACCAGTGCAAATTTGGTGGCGATCGGACAGCTTGGTGTTTTGTCGAAGGTTGTTAGACATATGCACTTGGGAGATGACACTTTTTTATGACCAAGAAGCAGTCGTATTTTGCGACTTCGAATTCGTCTCATCCTCGTTCAACGAATTGCTCTTTTAAAAGTATTTTCATTCGTCTCTTTCTTCATTTGTTCATTATTTGCGTTATCCGGCCAGACATGGGCGTCAACCAATAATCCCCAATCTTAAATCTACCCCAAGACGAAAGCTGATTAAATGTCTGATACCAAATTGTGCCCAGTCTAGACCGCATGATGCGAAACGTTGTAAAGGTCCTTCGCCAATTTTTGAATCATCTAAATATCCAAATACTATGTACTCCCAAAAGTTAAATGATCTTCAAACAAATAATAAAATTGCCCCCAAAAAAGTATTCTTTATTTAAAAAACTGCCACACTCTAGACCAAATCTCTAGAGATATGTCTGTATTATACAAATAATATTTTATACGACCGGAATCGATTTATGATTTGCGTAGACTAGTATCTCGTACTTCTTCACTGGCACTTGTTGGCCACAAAGTGGAATGTACATGCAGCCATGCGATGGCTGAAACTTTCCCATAATCATGTTTCCGAAGTAAAATGTGCGACCAATATAAAGGGGCTCTCCCTGAGCCGAGCGGCCTACTTCAACTGCATATGGGGGGAGATTTCCACTGTCGGCAAGTTCCCAACAATACTCTGTATCGTTTATCAGCACCTCAAACGTAAGTTTTCCTACTTCACCTTCGGGTGTGGTTACGTAGGCAGTTGCATTTTCCGGAACAACCAGCGCCTTCCTACGTAAGTGCGTGTGTCTTCATCAAAAAGTACGGCATTTTAGGGCATAATCCCTCCTGCCACGGATACCCAAGTGCTGTTGTATTTGAATGACGGTAGATGGCCTAGAAGCATTAATGACAACATTTAAGATTAAATCCGGTCGAGATTCGTAGATGAAGCTGAGATTCGTGTTAGATTTGCGTCATTCGCTTTAAATAGTTGCTCAAGTATATTCAGACATTTCTGAAAATATTTTGCAAGATCAGAGTTGAAGAGAGAGTTCATTATCGTATTCATTGGACGAAAGCGTTAAGTGTGAAAAAGTTGTTCCATCTGGTCTTGTGGTGGAAGTCTTTGAACGACCTCTGATTATTGTTGCGAAGATCCGTCAACAAAAAAAAAACTCAGAAAACGATCAGATTTGGCACAGTCAACATTTTGTAAAGAATCGCTAACAAGAAAAATACTGGTCAATGAACAAGATTCATTTCGGAGGAGACATTTTCTTAAGATCATTCTAAGGATCAGTAGGTGTCGTTCCAGTTGCCAGTGGTGTGAGGTGATCGTAGCAACGCAACGCTTTGGATGGTAGGTAAACGTATTTTCTGAAATTTCTCATCTTTTTAGCACGATTACAGTCAAAAAGATCAACAAATCAAAACAGTCAAAAATATCAAAAATCACAGTCACTTTCATCATTGCAAGAAATTGTTATGACTCTCACAGTGATCTCAGCATGTCTTGCGATCAGTGTTGGGAACATCCTTTAAACGGCCTTTAAGCGGCTTCTGATGAGATTTAGTGTGATATCCCTAACAAGGCGATACATGCAATTATAACGCCCGGACATGAAATGTGCAGCTGACTGGCAGTAAAAGCCTTAGCCAAAGTAGTGATCGTTTGAAATTTAGTAAAAAGGGGAGCGTATTGGCTGCGCAACAAGGTCACCTTTAATACGCAATCCAAGGCAATCTCAGTCAGTGTCAGATATTCCCAAGCGATAACTGCAAAATAATTGCATGCATCTGCACGTTTAACCAAAACAATTGCTTGTGCAACACCCTGTGTTGCCTCAAGTGAAACGGATAGAATTGCACAGATTACAATTGAAAGTCATTGCTTACCTTTCCCGAAATAACACTGAGAAAAAAAATATGAAGCACAGACTTAAGTACGAATGAAATAAAAAGTTATCAATTGCATTGTGAAGGTGAATTTGAATTCGTATTTGAATTTTCATTTTCCCATGAAGTCGCCCCCAACAACGTTGCCCTGACGTTTGCTTTGTTGTTCTTATGCTAATTGAATGTGCCAAGAATAGGAACTGCAGCCAAACAACTATGACGACAGGCGAACGCCGGCGTTGTCGACCGAACCGTCTGAACGTCTGCTGAGCCGGACTGTCTGAAGGGCCTTTGAAATATTGTCGGTTAAGTGGAAATTGCCGTTACAAGTCTCACATTCTTCACTCTCCTCGTTTTCTTTCAGTTATTCTCTCGGCTTTTCCCTTTTGTTTCGCGTGCTCACGTCTGCTGTTCCGCTCTGAAATGGGTTACGGAATAGGGCCCTTTGCCGCCTGTGCTCGCGTTAAAATCACGAACCATAACATGGTTTGCTCTGACCATGAGGCCGAGGGTAGACTGAAAGTGTATCCCATACAACAAACCATATGCGACCCGTTACCGCCTACCTTCTTGAAAAGATGTTGTATCTCACCGGCAGGATGAGCAAACAGGCTAACAGATATTCGTGGAAACCAAGCAACAGCTTGCATCTGGACCTCAGCGTGTGTATCTGCTCCGTTTCATCGCCGACGATGCACACAAGCTGCCACTGCCACTGCCACTGCTGCTGGTGCTGTGTCCTTGCTTGCTTTCTCTCTCACCATCCTGGCTCTGCTGCCGAATGTATCCAATATCAAAAAAAAAAAACACTTTCTGTGTGTTGAAATCGGATACATTTAAGCAGGTTGATGAACGGTCCTCTCCACAGAGGACAATTCGCTTAACCCAAACGATTCGGAGAGTTCTCTGAATTCCACACCATCGGAGAGAATTTATAGAACTTATGAAAACTGAATGTAAATTGAGGAATTAATCACGTCCATCGTCGCGTCACACGTGTGTGCGGCGCGCTACCATCAACCAACCGGGCGCACCCAACATAACCTTTTGCATAATCTGCTCTGAGTGTGCCGTCGCGCCTGTCTTTGCGTATACCAATTTGACTTCCTCTGCACGATCGGTACATACGAGCATGATCGTATGCGTGTATTGTCAACCGTGAAATAAGCCCTCTTTTTGAGTTCGTCGATCCTTTTGAATTGGCCGCACTCTAATCTGGACGACAAGATCACCGATCTGCCATCAAACGATCGGGAAGGGAAGAAATGTGAGCATGAGTTATGGATTTCCATATTTCAGTGACCAGTGACAGTGAGTGCGAGCCAAGGTGAGGAAACTTCACTGAATGGATTTTGTGACTCTGCAGTCAACGTAAAGGTTAATCCGTTTATTCAACGCACCCTCACAGTAGTGGACACTGACGATTCATTTCCGACCATTGCGCGTCCAGCAGGCCGACCATGGGCATGCGTATGAGCTTCTGCGGATGTTGATGGCAGTTTGAACGCATAAATGAGGCGAAGTGGTATCCGTTCGAGGAGAGGTTTGAAATCATTTTGTCAGAGGTGCCTGTGAAGGTCAAGGAAAATGGGTAAGATGACTTTTGAGATGATCTGAAATGTTTCAGTACGAGAAGATCACTTTTGTTGATTTCCGACTCGGATTATCAACTGGGTAAAGTCTTATACACGCCGATCGCGTCCAGAAGTCAAAATCAAATACCATCCAGAATGAGTTCATGTACCTAATTTAACACTACTGCCGAAGGAACGTTTTTTGAATTTCCCTCAACAAGATCATCTGCGATCAATTGAAAACTCTAACGCCCGAACCCTTAAACATTAGGTCCAATGGCAAAGGCAAGTCAATTTATCTGCACGACATAAATACTATGTCCATTCCGCTTCATGATCACTTCAGCGTCTATTAGATATTTCCGCTCAAGAGAAAATAAAACAAAACTTCAATAAATACGAATTAATTACAAGCCACCACCACTACACAACGCAAAGTTGACTTCTTTGACACCCTATATGTGTGCAAATAAATTATGCCGGAAGTGACAAAACGATAAAAATCAGTACGGTTTTTGTGTTGGGATCCTTTTTGCACGGTATCCACCATCCACAGCAACCATGTACTGGTAACTGAGTTTCATTGAATTAATTAACCAAAGCGACACTGTGACATAAAGAGCTGCCACATGCAACAAGTGTGTGACGCTTTGCGCACATGCCATTAAAAATTCCCGCGTCGATGGACGTTTTGAATTTTTCTTTTATTTTTTTTTCTGTAAAATACAATATGCAACTTATGCTGATGAAGATCACATAGCCAGTTCTGGTCATTCGATCAGTGGAATGTTTGATGCTGGTGAGTTACACGACACGTTCGGAAACTTCGTAGTGTAATTGAAGGCAATTGTCGACAGCAAAAATACAAAAGTGATAGGTTTACTATACATACTACAGACTGATCACTGTCTGCTCTGAAGAAGTAGAGTAGTGTGGTGAGTTGGTATATTCTTTTTGTCAGCTGACAGCAACGACCGGAGTTCTGAAATTTGACGGAATTTGTGGATAGTGATCTTGAGCTAAACATGTTTGATACAAATTATGATCACGATCGTCAACTTTAAAGAATCATTTCAGTTCCGATAAAACTTCAATGAACCGAAGACGGCAGCACTTCGCAAGAGAATTCACCTTCGCGGCGAATTTTGAAGATCACTTACGATCACCAAGACTGTGAAAGTTCGTCAGAGACTTCACAGTTGATTGATGACGGCGATGTTAGCAGACCATACTCATTCTTTGAGCTCTATTTCATTCTTTGAAGATCACTTACGATCACCAAGACTGTGAAAGTCTGTCAGAGACGAATTTTTGACAATGTGTAGGATATTCCTTGAGGATTGTTATCCACACCAAGTTAAAACGATACCCATCCCAACCATAGACGACCAAATTGAAGATATTCACGATCACGATCACGATCATCAAAACATCACAGATGAATAGAGACAAGATCTCTAATTGCACACGATCACAAATTTATGTCTACGAAGATCACATTTTGAAGACCTGGTGTAGGAATCAATTGTGTCTTGAGGTTATTTTGGGGTTTTGGAGAACATACGCTGTCACTAAGCATCCTCCGTCGCGACGACTCGAGGCGTCAATAGCCAAACTTTCATACCGCAGTTTTCACTATTTCTTGGGACAGTCTCAAGGTTCTTTGTGCTGCTTTTGAAATTTATTCACAATTGTTTGGTGGTAACGTTCCATGTTTGAGGGGTCCATGTAGACTTAAGTTGTAACTGAAGATCACCCAGGATGACCACCTTGGACTGTACAGGCTCGCATGAGCACGGCTGTGCCTTTGAGGATATTACACTGCATAGGAGATGTCATTCACAGTCATTCTCTGAGAATGTTTCGCATGCTCATCAACAGTTGATTGATGACGGCGAGGTTAGCAGACCATGCTCATTCTTTGAGCTCTATTTCGAGTCGAGCGAGTCTTCAGTTTTTGATCTGCATTTACGGATCATTCAAGACCACATAATCTGCGCATTTTTCTCAAGTTGATTATCAACTACACTCCATAAGAATTGTGCAGATCAATGGAATATTTCTTATCCGATGTATATTGGCAGGTTAAACGGTGTTGATTAATATCTAATGATCATTTGGCACTTCCTCTGACAGCTCAAAAGATGTGTTAAATTAATTGAACAATTGGAAGCCGTGTGATCATCCAATTTCCACCGATCGTCACCTTTTGACCAAGAGTTCTCATAAGAAAAAAAATTAATTCCAAACTTCCTCCCAAGACAAAACAAAAAAACCATCTTCTCCTATAAAGAATAGAAATTACAGCCCACATGGATTAAAAGTCTCCAACAGTGTATCTACTTAAGAAAATTTAAATTAGGTCCGCATATTGAACTCATTCTCAAAGATTTCCAGCGCACGAAACCAGTTCCTTGGGAGTTTTTACAAAATTTCTTAATGAACTTTTGAAACCAAAAAAAAACAAAGATCATTTCACAAGCCTTCACAGCCCGGGATACATGCCGAGAAAGAAACTACACAAAATTTAAATATTGTTCACCGAAAAACCAGTTTCCGAAATGGAAGCGAGACACACGAAGCTTACGTGCAGCACCCAATTGAGATAAATTTGTGTGTCGCATACCCTTGTCGATTGTCATCGATTCGAGATAAGATCCACAGAGCAGCCTAATTATCAGATGAATTGCCATTGTAATTCAAAGTTCAGTAGTAATATGTTCTAAATTGAGAATCGACTTGTTCGGGTGGAAGCAACAAACGACACGAAAGAGAATATTCATTCGACACGATCCCATAGATCAATGATCCTCTACTACACGACGGGGAGACGCGCTCCGTCACACAATGGCGATCAGTCGGCTGGGAATTGTTTCAAAAACAGAATGAATAAAGATTTATATGCCATACTTGAGAATCATAATGAATTGGTTTTTGAGGATTTTTGATTTATCTACGTATCCAGCAGGGCAGTCTGAGATCATTTGCAATTATGGCCGTGTTCGGATATTCAATTGGCGCTTTCATCTAGAATTGATTTAGTGGCTGCGATGGGGCAGATAGACGAACGATACTTAGAATCCGAATGGAAAGTTGAATTTGTTTGGTTTATTAAAAGCACTGGCATGCGATGGGAATGATAAATGAGCAGGTTCTTTTGAATTCATATTATTTTTTTGTGTTATTTTTTTTCACCCTGTTTTTGTTTAAATTTAGATCACCATGTGAGAATTGTGTGAGATTTGTTGCCAAAATTTGGTATTGGTGGATCGAGTTTTAGGTGGTGGTGGTGGTGGCATCCCCCTGTGTCTGATCTTCTTTTTTGACAGCATTTTGATTAAAGTCTTCCGTCACCGGCCGGTGATCGGTGAGAAATTCTGATCAAATTTAATCATCACGAAACCTTGGTTCAAAGATCGTGTCTGCGGTAGTTGTGGGGAAAATGATCAATAAGAGGCCTATACTGGAAGCAAAGACTGTCGCATTGTGAGAAGAGATTAAGTTTAACGTTCACTTTTTCACATCAATAGAAAGGTGATCGTCAAGGGCTTTTGCTACTTCTCTTGGAACCAGGGCTTTGAATTAACTCTTTCAAAGAACAATCTATGCGTATTTGTGACTTGATCGATGATCTACAAGGTCTTCCCAAATTTCAGAACTTCCCATGAAGCTTCCTCTTCACTTATTCTTCACAGCGAAACGTCACAACTTCGCCAGATCACTTGAAGCTTAAGTTAAATCCTCGAAAAAGCTGAACAGGAACTAGCTACAAGTCCCTGACATCGAATCACTTCAAGTGATTTATTGCCAACTCCACAACTGATTCGATCCATCCATTGACACATTCCACCAGCATCCACTACATCCTGTTCGAAGACGATTGCAGTATCAAAAAACTATTCCTGACACACATTATCTAGCAGATTAAAACCATCAATTTGCTAATGTCAAAGGCCGAGTCGAAAGAAATGACTTTCAAGCCACCAGCACTGTATCTAACCTCGCAATCATTGAATTAATTCAACCCGAGAGTCGAGGGAATGTGAGCAGGTTTAAAATTAGTCACCCATCAAGATCACATGCCATCAATTCCAAGCAAGCCAATAACATGCCAATCGAAGCTCCGCGAGCACTGCTCTGGAATCTTGTTGCTTGTTGTCAAAGTGAAAGCGAAACCCGTAACATAAAATCTATTCATTCCTGTTTTTTCTGTTTTTTTTTTTCTTCATGAGAAAAAATCTCACAGATCCTAGAACGATCTTCCCACGATCGGCCTGCCTGCACGCCCATTCTCATCCGAGGAGCGGCGTGTGTTTTCAAGTGCATGCAGCCGAAAATATGAAGGACTTTCATTCATTGAGCAGATCATCCCCTCTTGTGAATGCAGCTGAGCAGCTGCTGGACCCAAGAAAAATATAAATTCTGCAGAGTGTCTCCGTATCAGGGTCCATGAAAGAATAATCTCACACAAGTGGCCACTTGAAAACGGACGCCTGCCCATCACGTCACACACATGCATGGCGCGCACATTTTCATTGCTCGATACCGACACGCAAAGTAATCATCATTTCTCTGGATCTCTGGCTCGGCGGCGGCATCGTACCGAGTCGAGGGCTGCCCACTGAATGGAGAACGATACGGCTTCAGTCAAGTGAAAGAGAGTATAAGTGGAGCGCCTGTCGAGCCGCCTTCATGGCGGTCAATTGAAATGCTTGATTGGATTCGTCGCCAACCCTCCCCCCAACACAACACAATGAACGCACACTCGCATGCTTTGTGCGGACACGGACGACTGGCATGGGGCTTCTATCACACACCGGCAACGGATGGCCCAATCCGAAGCGAAAGTCGGATGCGCATGTACCCACACGGTGCATGCTCAGAAATAGAAAATATAAAGGCCTCCTCCAGCTGCAACCTACCACGTCTCTGTTTACCTTCAAAATAAGACGGCGGGCTGCCGGGCGTCCCGAATAGCCGAAAACCGAAAGAATCTGTTTACGATCGATCTGGCTTGTTGTTTCAAGCGCAAAATCGCGGCCGCCAGCTGGAGAGGGTTGCTTATTTATCGAACGGATCCACCGGCAGCCATTCTCTCCCCGCCAAATGGTTGCCATCGCCATCGGCAGTGAATCGATTGGGGTGGTGTTCCTTCCACTTTGAAGTCTTTCGTCGTCGATCTTGACATACGAGCGTCGAGTGTGTGTGCGTGGGTGAGGCGTCGAGACAAAGGACACATTTGCGTATGCACGCGCCACGCGGGGACCCAAGCCATAATTCATAACCGGAATTCGAAATTCCAGGAAAGCGTGTGGTGGAATGCCAATCATCCCGAAGTGATTGTTTCCTTTCGACGACCCTTTCCTGCCAGTCCCCGGACCACGACCTTTATTGTTTTTCTTTTCGCAAAAAGGTCTCCTATGCAGGAAATGATTTCTAAGTGTCATCAAGTGTTCCACTTTGTTTTGTTGTTCACTTTTTGTGTTCTCTCTCGCCTGCGAAAGCGAGTTTCCCTGTTCCTCGAATCCACGGGCCTCTCTCTGCTGGCGAAGTGCAGACGACATCCGTTTGTTGTTGTGTGTGCGACAGTGCAGCGATGCACATTCTTGTTTTTCGAAAAAAAAAATATTTAGGGTTTGAAATATGAGTGGCTTGCGACATGATTATGAAACGTCGGCACAAGTATTTCCATGTGCGATCGTTGGCTATGGTGGACTTTGGACAAACCTGACTGACGACGGGAGGCAGCACATGTGAGACACTGATTCGATTGTCACTGAAGTGAGGTACTTGCAAAATGCGAGGACCACTTAAACACGGAACTGATTGCCGCGGCTGGATTGCTCGAAGTGGCTATTGTGTGCAATGTCTGAGTGGCACTTCGTAGGGTTTCGTGGAGTGAAAGTGGAATGTCTGGCAAGACGAGTGGACGAACCTTCGGATGACAATTCAATTAACGTTGAGGACGACTGAATCGAAGATGAAACATAGAGAGGGAATTTCTTTGTCTCGTGTGAGTGACGTTTTTTTCAAGTGGTTTGGAATGTAGAATCTCTAGAATTGGTGTTCTCTCTGAACTTGGCACGGAGTTTGAAGATGTCAAGAGGGAGAACATCGTTTGATCTACGAAGCTATGGAACTTTAAGAGCCGTTGAGGGCGTTAAATGGAAGACCTTACAAATATAACATTTTAATTACAATTTTCTCAAAATTTCCCATGAAAATCACACTCCAGATGAAAAACCGCTCAGAGGTGCTGAGATCAAATGGACTAAAATCTCAGGTTCCTAAATTCTCTGAAATCATCATGAAACTGGACACAGGGTCTGAATGTGTCCAAATGTTCCAAATATCGTTTTCCTGAATCTCACAGGAGAATGGTTTGGAACCCAAGAGAAATTGCTCAAGCTGACATATAGTGACACATTATTGTTCCCTATCGAGAGGCTAACATTTTTAAAGTTTCGCTACACTCGGTAACTGGCTAGGAACTTTATGAAGCTTCTGTCACGTCGAACATACAGAAGTCTTAAAATCAGGTGACAACACAATTCGTTTGGAACTTGGACTCAAGGGCACAAGAGTCTCTACACAATATGTGTCCAGTTAGCAGATTCGTGAACCTTCTGTTAGTACGTTGCATCGTATACTTATGTTTCCCAAATTAAGGCCCTAAAAGTGATAGACTTCGCTTTGATTGTAAGGGTCTCCTACGTTTACTTTTAAAGGGTAAAACACTCAGCCCCAAACTCAAACTAACGTGAAGAGAGATCTCATCAAGTGGAATCTTACTGCAAGTTTTAGCAAAACACACTGTGTTCGAAGGACCTAATTTGGTGTCGTTTCTGAAAACGACCCAAAACGGCAGATCAGAGGAAGATCTCCAGAAGCCTGGAATGTTTTCCTTACGAACCTCTGATACCCCAAAAAGATGTTTAAAATTGATTTTCTTTGTGAACCCTTACCCAGTATTCTGGTTGGGTGATGTGGTCACAACTGATAATTTGTCTGTAGTGCGAAAATTGTGATGCCAACCTTATGAGCAAAAATCTCCCAAGAACAGTAGCCATAATATGCTGAACAGTGATGGCAGTTGGAGCAATCTTAACCTTTTTTTGGGATTTTTCAAAGAGAGGCACAGCTTCTAAAAAGCGGAAAATCAAAGGCGCTACAAAAAAAACTTGTCACGTTCATGTTCATTGCATCCGAACGAGTGGAGGGAATATCCGATCCAAATAGAGTAATGTTTATGGGAACATTTTTAGAGGACATTGCAAACTAAAATCAGTGTACAAAAATTTAAAAACTGTGTGAGAAACTCACTCTTTACCTTGACTTCTTAAGGTTCTTCTTACCACTTTGCATTAAATTAAGTCTTCAAATGCGCTGGCGGATGAGTAGAAGACGGAGATAACACTAGAAATAGTAATTTACTTACGAAAAGGACACATTGAAACTCTAGAAAATATTTTTGACGTTAATTTGCACAAGCTTACAAATTTTTTTGAGGGACCATTCTTAAATGACAGGCTAAAGTCAGTAGTCTCTGAACAGAACATCTTTTGCCTGAAGCAGGTGCTGAAAGTGCTTTTTTCCAGCTATTAAGCATTGCCTAATCAAAAACGAAACTGAGAGACTGTCTGGACTCTAGACAATTCTTCTTCTTTGTGTGGCGCTACAGTCCGGGGTGGACCTGGGCCTCAACCAACATGCCTCTCCAAATAGCGCGATCTCTGACTAGCTGTCTCCAGTTTCGCAAGTTGGTTGAGGTCCTTCTCCACTTGGGTGCGCCACATTGCACACGGGCGTTCTCTGTTGCGTTGCCCGACAGGTTCGGATTCGAAGATCTAGACAATTGCACACTTATTTAAAGAAGCACTGAAAGACTGAAGTGGCAAGTGACCACTCTAAGATAAAGTGTTCTGATTAACTCAGGGTCAATGACCAGCACTTTGGTCACCATTTTCTACACAAGAAAAACCATTGTTTTCGGACTTCGTGGAATTTATAAATGATTTCACAAGTTCTGAAAATAATGTTCAGTCTCTGTTCAAATATAACCGAAATGTACGCTTGAACACAAGCAAACTAACTTTGCTTATAAAATTCGTGTACTTTTTCCGCGGTTATCCATACACTCACTCCCATTTCAGATAAGACACACAATTTACACCACATTTCTACGTTCCCCATGCACTTAATTTAGCATTTGTGCCAGGGATCAATCGCCGATTAACCAAAGCCCATCCCATATAGATACCCCATCAGCAGGCGTCCTTTAGACCCGTTCCACAGTCGTCACCCGAAAGTCAAGCGCGGAGACAGTGAGTAGTTGTGAAATAAAATTTACTGCCAAATATTAGATTGTTCACTATCTTATCAAACGCCCATTAGTTTTGTTTACACAATCAAAGACGTGGCCCAGAGTCACTTTAGTCTGCGCATCGGCGATGGTGGCTTGTTGACAGTTTCTTATCGTCGCACCTTGATTACGTTAGCCATTTAGTCATCGTCTGATAATACATCAGTTTCGTCATAATAACTCACTTTATAATGGGCAATGGATTCAGCGGAAGAGTGAAAGAGAGGTGGAGCCGTCTCGACAGTGCACCCATTTAAGTCGGACTATCGAACTAGCTAGCGTCCGACCGCCTATTTGGCGGAAGGGAAAGCTACAATCTCATAAAAATCCATGACTGCATTAAAGTGTGTACAAAACGAGTCACGAAGGAGAAGGTTCACACTGACGCGACGAGGTACACCTGCATCTGTACTCTGTAGGTTGTTAATCTGTTTTTCTTCTCTCCGTCTCTGTCTGTACTTCGTTTGGGCTCTTGGCTCACCTGCCGCAGCATGCACCTTTGTGCCGACATGGGTGTATGCGATTTTTTTTTCTTTTTGCTCTCCCACTTTTCTTCGCAATAATTTGCTGATTCGACGAGGAGATCGCAACCCAAACTAGTTCACACAGCCAAGTGCAACGCAACGCAGTGGCGTAGGTGACAGATGGTCATGTGCTTGGCGGGGAGATGGTGCGCTGGGCTTGTGCGACTGCTGATGAGGTATACAATTAGCGCAGCAGAGGCAGGGGGAGATGTACAGGGAAAGGGAAGCACCTATAAACTCAGATTTTAATGATATGAAAGTTGTAAACTAGAAGACGGTGGTTGTTACTTGGGTGACGGGGAAAGGCCGCCTGGTGTCTGAGTGACAATTAGACTTGTTAACTATGACATCAGTTTTGTAATGATTAAGATAAGTTTGGATCAAAGGAGAGTCACAAATTGAACGGCAAGAAGATGAGCAACAGTTCTCCAGCTCTCTTTAGAAGATGAGCCAGATAGTTGGGAACTCATCGTGTTACAAGGCGAGGATTGGAATTTCTTTAGCTTTTAGAATGCTTTCAAACATTTGCGAGCGCTTGCACATGTCTATGGTGCCCACCGAACTTCTACGAGCCCCTACTTTTTGACTAGCAGAACGATTAAAGGACCAACTGCGAATCCTACTATTTTCGGTGCCCCCACTGCCGACGGAACCCTCGGTATCCCTTTCCTCTTCAACCTCAAAGCCGACAAATGTTCAGTCCTCGACCAGAATCCACACAACAAGTGCTGCCTTCAGTCGGATCTCAATCAACTGTCAATTTTGAAATTCTCCAATTTAGTCGACATTAACTTCTCAACGAATTCCTAAGCCACAGCGTAATGCTTTTCTCATCTCATGGGAGTGCTTTTGAATTCGCCATCGCGGTTTTAATTGACTTAATTCAATTCGTAAATTAGACTGGCCTTCACACGTGTAACCCCGAGATCTCATGCCATTTCCAAATCACTCAGCTCCCATTGCTCCGCCCGGGCGGACTGCAATCAGTTCCGTTCAATTCTTCATCAGAATCACATTAATCGCCACAGATACCCCTTCATTTTCCATGGACTCCCATGTGGGAATTGGATCACAGCCATATCTACGATCACTACATCATCATCAACATAATTCCCATGAATTGGTTCACAGAATATTCTTCCGCCTGCTTTGCATCCGAGTTGATCTTTTTCATTTGAAACTCATTTCTTTCGGTTTTTTTGTTTCCACCCGAAATGTGTAATCGATTTGTTTTCCCGGCCTAATCTCATCGACTTCAGTGCCCAATTAAGACGAGCTTATGCAGCGTAGGACGTGATCTTTGCCCGTTTGGGTGGTCCGATCGGTTGTCGGTTTTCCAGCAAAGCGTCTGATGGATACAGTGTCGAATTGCAGAAGCATTTGCCGAGTCCATGCATACAAATTAATGCATTCATGATGGGGCATCTTTTGTTTTTTCTGGTGAATCATAATCAGGTGAAAGTCGTTGAATTATGTTGGGAAACTTGTGTGAGAGAGACTTTCGTGACCCTCTCGAAAGATAAGAGTGGCCCGGTCGATTGGATGCAGTTGGTAGCTGCAGATGCATGCATTCATTTTGACCATTCCCAGGCTTTGGGCGCTATGATGAGTCCATTTCTCTTTGAAGGGGAAGTATTAAGTCCGGCAAAGTTGTGTCATAATCCCTGTTTGTTTTGTTGGTTGACAGCTTGCGATGAGTTGTGGCGTGTTGTCTTGTCATGGGCTGGAGCTTCGGTTTGGATAATCAAGAAAGTAGATGGATATGAGAAGTTCAGCACAATGGCCAACACAGAGGCAGGAAGTAGACAGGGAAAGCAATGACCAAAACAAACACTGTTGCTTTCAGCAACAAATGCTGCATTTGAGGTTTGGTTCTTATTGGAATCGAAGGTTTCTTGGACACGACTTGGTCTATGGGCTTTTGATCCCTTCTCCTTTTTTGTTGCTTCTAGTAGTCTCTGTTGCAATTGGTTGAGATCTCCATCCTCTGGTCCAAAGTTCTTTAATTGTATTCATCCATCGGCACATTCTCCAAGTTTCTCGGCTCAACTGGCACTTCTTCTGTTGTGGAGCACTTTTAGAGAATCTCTCTTAGTTATCGGTAGGCTTCTTCTTAATTCTTAGGAGTCTTCACCCTCAGTTATCTTGTTACAAATTCTGCATACAAGTGGAACACAACATAAGCATTACCATATAAACCAAGCTGCCCAAGCCGATCCTTTACCAATGACTCTAAATGGCTATCGTTATTGACTTGAATAAAATTAACCTTGTATCGGAACCGAACGAAAGTAGCGGCGTTAACCTTAAGTTCCCACTACAGTTTAAATAATTGCTTTTGAATACTTACGCATATTTCAACACCACCAGGCATTTACACAGAGAGCGATCAATGGCCGATGACCGCTCCCATATAAGTCAGCAAAATTTAACGAAACTTAACGAAAATGAGCGTTATGGTCAAAATGTACACTATTTTTTGATTATTCCTTCGATTGCTCAAGTTGACTTAAGTGTCTTTCCAATTCTAACCAAATCCTGGAAGACGTGGCGAGACATTCTGTAGCCACTGACTACCGACAACCCGTCACCAATTACGTCACCGACCTCAAAACCGTGTTTCAGTAAATTCACTTGTAACTGCACACTTGTGGTCCAACCTAACACTTCATTTGACGCGACATTAAACAAAATCTACCCCAAATCGCAGCCACCTCACATCTCTCATTCTGCCCCTCTCTCTATCAAACACAATTGTGTCATGTGAAATTGACATCAACCGTGGTCAGCTTAACGACCCAAATCAATTTACTCGAAAGCGATTTAAACTATTTTTTTCCAGTTTCGCTTTGAATAAAATTCTCACTGAAGCGTGAATAAGTGTTCAAAGACAATAAGCCGTAAGCCTTGAAGCAGCAGGTTAACGTACGCACACGAATGTCACAAATAAGAACACACTGTGACACGACAGGCGTACCTACCAGCGTACGAGCATATCGCAAACATGTCGTGAAGTGTGGCTTATTTATTTTTTTTTGTTCAAAACAGAACATTCTTTCAGCTGACGGCAATTAAAAGCCAGAAACTAGTTCGATCCGTAAAATTGCTATCCACAGATGCAAACTCGTTCATTTGGCCATCGGTATTCGTGTCGATAATCGGCCGGATTGGCAAGAGAGTGAGAGAGAAATGTGCTTATAATCATGCCAATTACGATGCAAAAGGCACAAAGAGAGCGGGTGAGACTCATTAGCATCGCAATAAAATGCACCTATGGGCGACGACCACTGGTTTCGCTTGTTATCTCTCAAGTGCAACTATTTCCATTACTTGGCGTTTTGCAATAATTCCATGCACGCCAGACATTGAGATACACACTCTCAGTCGAGCACGCCACCCACCGCTGGCTGCCTCCTTCGGCGCAACCAGAAGTAACCTCCAAAAAGCAGCAGTCTCCCTCTGTCCCCCCAATATGCTTGACAAGCACATCTCATCAAGCACAACTACATGCTTTGCAGATTTGCTTGCCAAGCCGGAGAGAGGGAGCGCGACTGCGGTCTAAGTCGTCGTCGTCGTTCTGCGCATAGTGCCAGATCGATGCAACTCGGTTCGGCTCGTTTCGCTTATGCAATTAACGCGTTTATCTCTCAGTTTGCCAATCGCCACGACGGGTGTCGGTCGGTGTAGGGTACGGTTTCGGTTTCGGTTTCAGGGCTGGCCTGGCCTGGCCTGTATTTGTGCCACTCGAAGCCAAATGCAGTCGCGTCTGAGCTGGGAACCCGAAATTGCCTGTGGAGTTTTTATCAATCGCATCACATCGCCAGCTAGGCGAAACAGCTCATGAATGAAGCTAAGTGCTGCAGTGTGTGCGCAATCGTCTGCGTGTGACAGGGACGGTGTGGTTTGCGATGAGGGAGAGTGAGAACGAGAGACGCACAGGTAGAAACCATTAGACGGCGGCGACTACCTGTCCAATTATACTCGATAGTTTTTACCTGTTCAAGGGTGCGACTGAGGAATTCAATAGCGCAGACCGACAGATGCACTTTCCTCACCCGACTAAATGAGTTTTCGTCTGATTCAATGGCTCGCATTGTCCATTTACTGTCGTGTCCTTTTCTCTTCGTTTCTTTTTTTCTTACGGAACCGCCACCGGTTTGACTATGAAATCACAACCGAATCCATCAATGGAATGGAATCGGAGAGGAAGGGCAAACAGACTTACCTTTCATGTCGCCATCGTCGACATATCCTGCCGATGTGATGCTAGACGAATATCCAGGCTTGAACATATAGAATTGGCATATCCAAAAGATCCAAAAGAGCAGCCGTATATCCATGGTTCTCCGGTTGTATTTTCGTCGATCAATGAATGAATGTTTCTGCTTGATTCGATTGGTACACAAACACTTAACGCGGTTTATTCACAAGACTATGCTAATTGCACTGGCACAAGTTGTAGATACTTTTCTATTGGAATTCAATACGTTTAGATGTTGGGCGATCCATGGTACTTAGTGTACATTATGCAAAGCTCGAGTTCACTCGAATTAATGAATGAAATGTTGGTGTTGCGGGAAACACACACCAACGGTGAGGAGAACTGGTAAAACCACTTGTTGCCCCGAAAGCAACATTTGCATGAAATGGATGGGACTACTCCTCTCTGGGATGGTATTTGCACGTACACTCGTGTGTGGATATTCGCGCGCGCGGTTTCTTTTCAGAAATTTGTTCAAAAAATACGACGTTCGTTTTGTTGGACTCTTTTTGTATTCCCTCCCTTCTTCACAATTGGACACACTTGTTGGCTGCAATGCAGTGGATAGTTTTGAAACACACAAAGTGTATCTGAGCAGACAATCTGTATGTAAATGCCAAACTTCACCACAAGTACACGGTTGTTTTCCGATCTTTTTTTTGTTTTCCTTTTTTTTTATTCCTCTTCACTAGCACTAGATAGGGATATTTTGCAATCACTGCGGTTGTGTGTTTCTGTATCTGTCAGCACCCGGAGACCATCTTCTATCCACTCGATGTTATTGTTGTTCGCTGCCTAAGCGCGATCCGTATTTTGTTTTTCTGTCGTTTGTTTTGCTTACAATCCGTCTTCGGGGTGCTTAAACGTTATTGTTTATATGAAGAAATAAATATAACAAAAAGCCACACGAGCGTGAATCACGCAACGCGACAACCACTCCGCCGCACGACTTAACAAACGCGACAATAATGAAAGAAGAACACAACAATAAAAATCTTCACAAGAAAAATAATAACAAATCGCAATTGTTTGCTGTCCATAAGAATGTAAACAATTCGCGTTGAGAATTTCAAATTAAAAATAAAACAATAAGTAATTTAAAAAAATTAAAAGAAAAAAACTGAATTCGAAACCGAGTAGAAGGGAACAATCGCACGCACTCCGTCCGCCGTCCGTTCGCTTGGAATCTCTATGAACAAGTGTTTACGGCGAAACGAAATGTATCTGCAACGAGTGTACTCTCAACAACTCAACACCAATACTAAACAAACACTGAACGGCGCGGCGACCGAGTAAAGAGCGATGAGTGCCTGCCGATGGGTAGTGTAATGAGAAATGGTGTCTGCAGCAACCCAATGAGATCGACCGCTGGAGTGATGAATGAAGAGAATGGACACTGAGAAAGTGCTTATCGAATCTCTTACGGATCGAATGGCCGGGTCAAGAGAATTGTGGGTGATCGTAAGAGATTGTGCGATCTAGTGGCAGCATTCAGTGAATATATGAGAGGAGTTTGAATGGGGAAAAAACGTGTGTTTTTTTACTGGATCTTGTTTATGCGCTTGTGCTTAGTTTCTTCAGCAACCACTGTTGGAAATGTAAATTTAATTACTAGATTTAATAATTCTAATATCAATTCCCAACATCGTGACCAAATGTTTCTAGATTCTTTTGACTCGCTTGATCAAACGTTACGGCGAAAGGATACATGATTTTTTTGGTACTATGATTACTATACGATTTGTACACAAAGAATACATTAATCATTAAAAAGTTTCAGTTACACAAGCTAGAACTGGGAGCATTGATAAATTTCTTGTTGAGATCTCACTTTAAAAATATTGACTGGACCTACTGGACCTACTTGAATTACTATAATGGTGGCGCTACAACCTGTCAAGGGCCAAGGCCTGGCTTCTCAGCTACCACCCCTGTTATGCGTGCTTTTGTTCTCTCACGAGTGGAAGGAACCTACAGTTGTTTTTATGCCGAATCCGAACGGCCAAGTTTGAGAAGCATTTTCTAGACAGGAAATACTATTTGAATATTGTCAGTGCCTCGAAAGAGGTGGGACCGTGAAAATTATTTTTGTCGTATAGACCAGAAATCGAACATACGACGTCGAGGTTGGGGTCGACGCACAGACTGACAACGCTGCGGTCCACCCCTACTTGAATCACTACCTAATCTTGATCTTCTTTTTGATCTCTTCCATAGACATGCGGCTGCAAGCACATTCGTCTGATATTGCTCCATATGTGGGAGGAGCTTGGCTCCGTACACTCTACCATCCTCAACAAATTCGAACAATACCAGGCAACACCGACCTCACAACAACTAAGCCCATCTTCAAGAAGAACTTCTCAACCAGAACATCCTGGAAGTCTGCACATCATCCGCTGGACGGTCCTCTGAGAATATAACTAAAGGATAAGAAAAATGAGGAAGAAGTGGATGGAGGAATTTTCTTCAATTGCTTGATTTTCCAACCATCATTCCCACTAGATCATTGTAGAGTATTTCAGAAAAAAATCATAGCGATTAAGAAGCTCTCTCCTGGCTGGCACAGGTAGTATCCTCTGTCCTGGCAGCCATTCAATCTCTGAGCGCAGTCAATTCTCAAATCCAAGACGTCCCTTAATTGCCGCCTACCTCGAGGTGGCCAAGTATGTTCACATCCTGCTCATGTGGGTTCCGGGACACACAGGCATCCCAGAAATTTTGAAGCAGACGAACTCGCTAGAAAGGGTACGACTCCAACTCTCCTTCCGGATGGTTACTCGAAACTATTAACCAAACCAAATGCTGATGGTCCACCACTATCCTTGATCTAACGCGTTCACACGACTTGATAAGGATTAGTAGGATTCTCAGAACTCTAATTGACGGCTTAACCAGCCAATGTGCCATTGGTATACACGCCTCCAGATTAGGCATTCCCTATTGCAACTGATTTCTGCCGAAGCTGGAAGAAGCTGAAGAGAAGGAGGAGACCATTGAGCGCCTTCTCTGTAACTGCAAAGCTCTCTCCTCTCGCAGATCCAGATACTTAGGCGCGTATTACTCTAATAACTTGCGATAACTGAAGAATAGTCATTTACATCGCTTCTTGGTATTTGTGGTATCACAACGGGCTTATTTTTTCCTAAGTGTGACTTACTTACTTACTTACTTAAGGTGGTGCTACAGTCCGGGGTGGACCTGGGCCTCAACCAACAAGCGTCTCCAGCCAGCTCGATCTTTAGCTAGCTGTCTCCAGTTTTGCACGCATAGTTGGTTGAGGTCCCTTTCCACTTGCGTGCGCCACCTGAGTCGCGGTCTTCCTCTACTGCGCCGTCCCTCGGGGGTGGATTCGAAGACTTTTCGGGCCGCATTGGTTTCCATCCGCTCTTCATGACCTAGCCATCTCAATCGTTGGATCTTCACTCTTCTGGCTAAGTCGATGTCGCTGAACAGCCCGTATAGTTGTATCTCCTCCTCCACTCACCATCTATGCAGACGGGACCGAAAATCACCCGAAGAATTTTCCTCTCGAAGCAACCAAGGGCTGCTTCATCCGCTTTTGACAGAGTCCATGCGTCCGCGCCATATAGCAGGACTGGGACGATTAAGGTCCTGTAAAGCGTTACCTTAGTTGTTCGAGAGGGGCTTTGTTTACCAATTGCTCTCTTAGCCCAAAGAAGCACCGATTGGCAAGAGTTATTCTTCGTTTGATTTTAGCGCTGGTGTCGTTGTCTGAGTTGATAGCGGTTCCTTGGTAGACAAAGTTTTTAACTACCTCAAAGTTATATCTGTCTGCCGTGACGTTCTGACCAAGACGTCGGTGTTGGGTGTCCTTTCTTGTTGACAGCATATATTTGGTCGTACCCTCGTTTACCGCTAAACCCATCTTCGCGGCCTCCGTTGCAATACTCACAAAAGCGCCTTTGACATCACGCTGCATTCTTCCGATAATGTCAATATCGTCGGCATATGCGAGTAGTTGGATGGACTTTTGAAAGATTGTTCCTCTGGTGTTGACGTTCGAGTTTTGAACAATTCTTTCAAGAACGACTGTGACTACCATCTACTCATGTCGCTTTTTGATCGCCACCTCAGTGATTCATTGGGATTTCTAAGTCATTCCAATCCATATGAGGAACTCCATAATTTAATAATTATAAAGTATGATGAAGAGTATCGCATTATATGCGCAAGAGGTCTTCGGTACATTTCTGTTATCAATTGCACAGGCGAGCGTTTATTACTTTATTGCGGATATGACCCAGCGCTTCTATGTTTGGAAAAGGACGCGACGAGCGCATCTGAAATACTTTTTTTTTGTTTTAATTGCTTATGCTGTTTTATGACGGGATATTTAAGACCTAATCAGACTTTAACGGATGAAATTCTCATTTCAAACACTTTCTGGTATAAAGTTAGCATCGATTTATAATTGAGTTATTCCTTCAAAATATGGCAAGTAGTGAATGGCTGATGTTGGACAGACTAAATATTGTTAGATTTATTTAGAATTAAACTTAAATGATTACAGAAGTTACGTTCAGAAAGTCATACTATACGTCAGTTTGCTGTGTCATAGATTCCTAATAAAAGAATAGACTAAATAGAATAATATGTAGCTTTTGCAGTTGTTTCTATGTATATGGACGATATGAGTTTATATTAATTGCAGTTTAATTAAATTGACCTTTCTCTGGAGAGACTCGACGGTGCGGTGTAATGGATGCGTCGCCTTCTGCATGTCTTCCAAAGACTGGAAGATTATGATTGTCTGAACTGACTATTCCTTTTCTTTCTGTCACAGAATAATTTGCACAAAAATGACCTCCACCATTACCGATTATCATTAATTTGTTTAATTCTTTCGATTTACAGATATGCTTAAGGTCCCGTAATGACATGATGATTCGTCGACATGAAGAATCAATCGATATCAGTGACGAATCATCAAAGTTGACAAAGGTCAGCATCAATCCTACAACGATATAAAGTCAAACCCATCAGCCAACTGCCTTGTTATTTCCAACTGTTCCAGTACACCGATATGAGTCTCATAATATAAGTAAATAGTTTCGACAGGGGCTCTGTAAATTGTTATGCATTATGATTTTTCGTTCTTAGTTGAAAGTTCCATTAAATCACTTTGTTTCGAAATTGGTTGTAAATAAATAAAGGCAGAGTCTACAAAACCAATCATAAACCATAAACCCATTCAACCGCATTTTTTCGAATAAGCAAAAACAAACACGAATGGGACTTCATTTCATATTTCCCCTGCTGGCATTCTTCAAATATATCCCTGAATGCAACCACTTTAACATCTCACCACACCTCATCGAACTGGTTGGTGTACTTGCTTATGTGCTTGACATGTTACATGGAACTTGCATAATTCCAGGCGCCATCAAACTGTTCATTTGCGACGAATATTTAAATGGACTCAACATCGGTTAGCCATCTAATTCCTGTGAGAGAATATTACAGTTCCCTTTTGGAAGGACAATGATGGATCAATTATTTGAACAGAAGATAAGTCTTAATTTGTCTGGAAGTCGTTAAATTTTGCTTCGCAGTGTGTTTGGACTTGTGTATTTGGTGTTGTATGCTCCTACCTACATAGAGTCTGCTTGGCGACTGTTGTATTGTATTTTGTCTGCTTTCTGCTGTAATCTCGCTCGACTTAAAATAAAGGAACATGAAAGCTAAACAAACAACTTTGCAGACTAAGAGACAACTCAGATCTCCAACTCCAATGGAGAATATTTTCAAAATTCCAGAGATACATGCATCCATGTATGTAGAGAACTGTGAAAATATTTACTTTCTTCCCCGGTAAGTATTTGCGCGATACCATTGTTTAAACAGCTTCGCATTTGAGAATGAGACACTGGCAATAATTCGATTTGCCAATTTTCAAATTAGATGATGTCAGATGTGATATAAAAACAACAGAAGTCTGCACAATTAGAAGAGTTCTACGTTAAACGTTCAAGAGAATCTATCAGAATGCGTGTTATCCTCGTGTTTTTTGTGGCCTTGAGCATCCTCATTTCCCAGTCAGCAGCCGCTGTTATTCCAGTGAAAATTCCCTATCGTCAGTACACGCCGCTTTGTACACTATATAATTTGTACACGAACTCCGATTTGGATTGCAGTAATTCATGTAAAGCTAAGAAATACGATGCTGGACTATGTACCTCGCTGTTAGCTTGTGTATGTTATTTTAATTAAAGAATTGGTTCGTCGTGTGTTTTAATAAAGACAGAGGAATCACTGCTGTGTTTGATTTATTTGTTCTTTTAACGTGTCGGGTTGGATACTTGGGCCATTGGCACCAGTGGGTCAGGTTCACTTGCGCGGGTGATGCGTTGTGTGTTTCTGGACTCTCATTTTCACCTGTTGGCAAAATGGTTTTGTTTCTTCTTTGGGCGGTAGTTAATTGAACAGAGTACCCTGATATCGGCAATATTTTTGCAGTTTTGAACAGAATACCATTTGGCCTGGGATGTCAAGATCATGCTTTATACTCAGCTCACTCAAGTTCATGCACTACCCTACTACTGTTGTCTCTCCATTTGTCTACTACCACCACAGGTGGTGATTTTTTGCCATGATTCTCGTTCAATATTGACTGTGAGCTCCTCTAACCACCTCAGCATAGACCAATCATTTAAAGTTATGTACTTCTCATCTAGAAGTGTCAAACTACACGATGCCGGCTGACTACCGACTGGATCGTTTCTCAATCAAATTGAGATTATAAAAAGTCGATTGTTGCATTAGCTGTGTATCCTGTGGTTTCCCTTGTTCAAACCATACATCGTTAATTTCTTAGATGACTTTTAGTCCAATGAAGAATGTCTTAGTTGTATATTCCATCAACAAAAAAAACGTCCAATGACACCACCGGCATGTTAATTTTTATTATCGAAGTGGCACATGATCTCATCGCTGTTCATACTTCTTACAGCAATGCGGGTGGGGCTACAGTCAAAGGGGAACTTGGGCTTCACTTCTAGCACACTCGTGCTGTGCATCCTATTGTCATATCACGACCTAAAAATTTATGCCGACTCCAAACGACGAAGTTTGAACAGCAAAACTATTTGTGAAAAGTCAGTGACTCTCGTGATGTGGATCTGTAAATTTTGAAAGCTGATCGATTTGTCGATTAAACACAGAATTGCAGAGTACACGTCGACGCATCACCCCACTACGCCACACTGATCATGACTATGGTTCTTAAGCAATCACGAACAGCATACTTTTAGCGACAAACAAAATAAATCATACCATAAAACAAAGCGTACTTTTAAACAAAAAAATAACCTTCTCGTCACTCGATCAATGGTTGATTATGTGCACGTGTGCAGTCAGCATGGAAAGTAGTTGATATTTACAAAAAGAAGTTTCCTGCTTCATGGACGTGGAAAAGGCTTTCGACATGGTTTGAATAGAGGGCTTCATCTGTAAGCTGAATCTGATGGGATTCCTCTCTAGCCGCATCAGAATAATCTACAGATTCCAGAAGATGCAACGTCCTAGTGGAAGGCAGCCAATCAACTGAGCGGAGCACCAAGAGGGGAGTTTCACAATGATGCTCTTCAACATCCTCACGTCAGATCAACCGCCTCCAACCAAAACAGTGAATTGTTGTATATTCACAGATGACTCACAGTCTAATGCCAACTCACAAAAAATCGCTAAGAAGTCGAAATTGAGACAGCAAAGAAATTTCACCACTAAAGCAAATGGTTGGAACTTATAAAGGGTAATTTTTTATCTAATATCTTTTAGCAACACTGGTTTAAACAGCTGACTTACGTTTCGTGTTTTGTTTCACTGACAAACATCTTCAGTCTACCAAACGAACAACGCTTGCAAGTTATTGAATTTCGTTATCAAAATGCGTGCTCCGTTAAGAAAGTTCGCGCTTCTTCCATTTTATGGTCAGTTTACTTTTTGGCTCAATGGGAACGTAAATAAGCAGAATTGTCGATTTTGGAGTGAATATCAGCCAGAAGCATTGCAAGAGCTACCAATGTATCCAGAAAAAGTCACAGTTTGATGCGGTTTATGGGCTGGTGGCATCATTGGACCGTACATCCACAATGATGATGAAAATCGTAACGTAACTGCGAATGGTAAGCGCAACCGTGAGATGATATCCAACTTTTTTTGCCCAAAATGCAAGAGCTTGACTTGCATGACATGTGGTTTCAAGAAAACGGCGACACATACCACACAGCACGCGCAACAATGGACTTATTGAGTGGCGAGTTCGGTGAACATTTTATTTCACGTTCGGGACCGGTCAATAGGCCGCCTAGATCGTGCGATTTAAAGCCTTTAGACTATTTTTTGTGGGGCTATGTTAAAGCTCATGTCTATACAGACAAGCCCGCTTCAATTGACGCATTGGAAGACAACTATGAAGCATGTATTCGTGAGATACCAGCCGAAATGTTGGAAAGAGTATGCCAAAATTGGACTAAGCGGATGGACCATTTGAGGCGCAGTCAAGGTAAACATTTGCATGAAATAAACAGGGCATGGGCCTGTGCATCCAGGGCAAAGTTGTTGATTGCTCTCAACTTGGCGAGATGCCAGCAACGATCCCTGTAAATGCACAGGTCAAGTTGACATACAGCCTCCCCGCGGCGCCCTCTGGATAACGCCCTCTGGATAAACCAGGACCCGGTCCTCCAGGTTCGGGGGTTTCGCGTGGGGTTAACTTCCCCACCGTGTAAAACTCGCAATAGTTCAGAGACGGCAACAAGCCTCGGATACGGATGACCCTACTGCTGACGACCATGGACAACGAAATAAGGACAACGATTTTCAGTTCTTCATCCTTTGGAGGCACTACCTTTACGCTCTCACATTAAGGTGCTGGCTTACATCCACATCGGGATGGTCTCCTTAAACATAAAGGATGATTTTTGAATTTAGAAAAATGCATGAAATCTACGGTCCATATGATTTAATGCTTCTTCTTCTTCTTCTTGTGGCGCTACAGTCCGGGGTGAACCTGGGCCTCGGTCAACAATCCTCTCCAGCTGGCACGATCTTTAGCCAGCTGCCTCCAATTTCGCACTCCAAGTTGGTTGATGTCCACTTGAGTGCGTCATCGGGTTCGTGGTCGTCCTCTATTGCGTTGTCCCACTGTTTGGGAGTCGAAGACTCTTCGGGCTGGAGCAGTGTTGTCCATGCGCTCAACATGGCCTAGCCATCTTAGGCGTTCAATCCGTAGACGCCTGACTAGACTCATGTCGATGTACAGCCCGTACAATTCGTGGTTGAATATTCTTCTCCAAGAACCTTCAACGCAAACAGGAGCGAAGATTGAACGCAGAACTTTTCTCTCGAAGAGACCAAGTACGTCTTCATCCGATCTTGAGATGGTCCAAGCTACCGCGCCATACAGCAGGACAGGTCTTATATAATGTGAGCTTGGTCTTTCGGGAGAGGGCTCTGCTACTCAATTGCCTCTTGAGCCCAAAGAAACAGCGGTTGGCAAGAGTTATTCTGCGTTTAACCTCGGTACTGATGTTGTTCGTACTATTAACTTGGGAGCCAAGGTAGATGAAGTCCTTTACTACCTCGAAGTTGTAGCTGCCTATGGTGACGTTCTGACCGAGTCGTCGATGTTGTGTGTCCTTTCTTGATGACAGCATATACTTTGCTTTGGCCTCATTCACCGCTAAACCCATTTTTGCCGCCTCCATTTCAATACAAGTAAACCCTTCATTGACGGCTCGCTGAGTTCTGCCAATCACGTCAATGTCGTCCGCGTATGCTAGTAGTTGAACGGACTTTTGGAAGATCGTGCCCTTTAATTTTGGCCTGACTGCTCCAGTGTAGTATTAGAACCTCCAACAAATAAATAACATCATTGTTTAATTTTTTACATAAGAAGGTATTGTGTTATCAAAAAACTTTGTTGAGACTCATTTATTTTCAAAATGACCCGTTTTTTAAGCTTCTCGGACTGAAAAATAATTTAACTTGTGGTAACACTGATCAGCACTAAACCCGCTAAATATTTTTCTACGAGTACATCGATTGGGGCTACTTTGAATTGGTTTCATGGCAAGAAAATAGAGTATGAAAGAAGCAAAAATTACCAATCAAGAAGTTTGACCTAAAAAAGTATTACTTACCATAATCCACGTGCATTCATGCATCATTAAAAAGCCCCCTCAACATTGTTGCTGTTGCACAGATCTTGCTACTTCGGGCAAAGACTTACCTCCACACCACTGAAAATCACAATCAAACAACTACCCACTCTCGTTAGCTTGCATAAATCGTCTTTATTCAGAAAAATGTTTTAGTTTTTCCTCATAACACATTATATTATTTTACAAAAGCGAAATTATTTTATATTTTTCGTTATTACCTATTTTCATTTATTTTGATAACTTTTAGCTTTCATTTGATTTTTTTCGTTTATTTATTTACTTTTATGTTCTTATTTTTCCTTTGATGTGTGTTTTTCTTTTTTTTGAGTGATTTGTCCCAACGGGGTTGCTTTTAGCAAAGCGTTTTATTTATTTTTTGTGTAAAATTTATAAACTTTTACATTTAAATCGTTTGTTTATCCAAAACAAGTTTTGTTTTATTTATTACTTTAAATAATGTTTTAAAAAATCATCAAAACTTAACTACAGTTTTTTCTTTTTCTTTTAATTCTGTATATTTCGTTGTTAATAATATAATTTAAATATTTGTGGGTGTGTAATATTTTCTTTTAAAAACATTGGTTTTAGTCCTTTGATATGGTTAATTTATCATTTATCTGTGTATGTCTTGTTTAATTTATTTTCATGCGCAGTTTGTCAAGAATGCATTTTTTACAATCAAAGAAACAAAATGGGCCCAAGGGGGGCCTCTGTCTTATCAGCTCTTGAACGTGTTTTATATCAGCCCACGTAAATTAACATGCTATTTATTTTTAATTAGATTCTTAAAGGAGTAGACACCTAGAAGAGATAGTCGAATAGGAATCGGTTATTTTCATTCATAGCGATCACGAGATGTAGGGTTTTTTGGAACAGGACAGCTAGACAAATCACTGCTCAACTGCCCTAATAACCTAGAGTCATGGAGCACAATCACTAGAAACCTAGCTGAAGTCGTAAACGGGTTCTTTTAAGGGTCTACTGAAACATCTGCTTTTGGTTTCATGTCTTCATGATCATGAAAGGGCCTCTTAACATACCAGCAAAAATGTGGAAGAATCTCTCTCGCAACAACTATTCACACACTTTCCTATTGATAGCCGTTTGCCTTGTAAGACTACTTGTGAACATTTAACCTCACAACACTTATCAACCAATTCAAGGTCGGTAACGAACTCACCGAGACCTTCAATGTCAAAAAAGGTTTTAGGCAAGGCGACACGCTGTCATGTGACTTCTTTAACATCCTACTTGAGAAGATCGTGCGAAACTCAAACGTAAACCCCCGAGGCACGCTCTTCCAAAAGTCCGTTCAACTGCTTGCTTACGCGGACGACATTGACGTGATTGGACGAACACAGCGAGCCGTCAATGAGGCGTTTGCTGCCATTGAAGCGGAAGCGGCTAAAATGGGTCTAGCGGTAAACCAGGGCAAAACAAAATACATGCTGTTATCACGGAAGGACGCACAGCATCGACGTCTCGGACAGACCGTCATATTGGGCGGCAGAAACTTTGAGGTAGTCAAGGGCTTCGTCTACCTAGGCTCTGGAGTAAATAGGGACAACAACACCAGTACCGAGATCAAGCGCAGAATTACTCTTGCCAATCGCTGTTTCTTTGGGCTCAAGAGGCAATTGAGTAACAGAGCCATCTCTCGAAACACCAAATTGACCTTGTATAAAACCCTGATCATGCCAGTCCTGCTCTATGGCGCAGAGACATGGACGCTATTGAAAGCGGATGAAGAAGCTCTTGGTTGTTTTGAGAGAAAAGTTCTGCGTACGATCTTTGGTCCACTTTGCGTTGATGGCGTTTGGAGGAGAAGGTTCAACCACGAACTATATGGGCTGTACAGCGGAATGCACCTAGTTAAGCGTCTTCGGATCTAACGCTTAAGATGGCTAGGTCATGTAGAGCGGATGGACACCACAGCTCCGGCCCGAAGAGTCTTCGACACCGAGCCATTGAGACAGCGCAACAGAGGACGTCCTCGCACTAGATGGCGCACACAATTGGAAAAGGACCTCACCCAACTTGGTGTGCGCAACTGGAGGCAGCTGGCGAAAGATCGTGCTGGCTGGAGAGGCATGTTGGTTGAGGCCCAGGTCCACCCCGGACTGTAGCGCCAATCAAAGAAGAAGAAGACTTATCAACCAGAAATGGGTGTGTTGCAGAGGGACAAGGCGACAAATATGGGATGCAGCAAACTATTTACATAATTGCGGATTGAGCTCTCACGCATTTCACTTTGTTAACTTCACAAATAGATCCTCGTCGATGGACATTACCTCAGTAAACGGAAAAGATTTCACTCACGAATCGCTGGCTGGAAACTCTAGGCACTGTTAAGTGCCTCGTCAGTGTGTGTTGTACTCTCATGTGGCCAATGAAGACCTTACGCCTGATAGTCTGAGGTGAGGTTCGATGTCCAGGTAAGGCTTGGGTTACAAGAAGTTTGCAATACAAGCTGGGAATGGAAGACTTTTGATTGTATATATATCAGGGAGCCGCAGAGAAACTTTTTAGGCAGTTGTACTCTTTGAGCATTGTTGCTGGGGCTTTGAAAATTGTTGCTTTCGTACGTTGAGGTTCAATTACGTCGGAGTGGACACACATACCCACAACATCATGGTAGAAAGATCAATTTGTTTTCTTCTTTTTTTGATTTTTGAGAATGTGCCGATCGCAACTCGTTAACCAGACTTCACAGCGAAGTCATGAAACTGAGCAAACAAGGATATGACAAAAATCGACTGCAATTGCTTGGCTAAGAGAATCCCTCGATTTCGAGAAACATTGAAATGCGAAGCCCCCAAAATAAAGCGATTATAGCATTAATAGTGATCAGATATCATGTCGCAACACAATTTTGACCCGTAAGTAGCTTGGCCGGGATCATAGTCAATTGACCAAGACCCGACAGCTTGAAGAAGCCCATAGACCTCACTTCGGTAAGCAGCATATATTATTGACCACCATAAATTATTGAATCTTAGTTCCTCTAGATACAGACTTACTAGTTCGAGGTAAGATCTATAGCAAGGAGATAAAATCGTCGTGACTATATGAGGACTTTGGTGTTAGCTCGACAAGAACCGCAATGAGTGGGAGACACTATCTGTTAAGAACTATATTCACTTCTATCAGCTTGTAAGGCGGTATAGACCTTAATAATAATATAATATAACATGGGTGGCGCTACAGCCCATAGAGGGTTAGGGCCTAGCTTCTCAGCAACCACTAGTGTTGTGCATGCTCACGAGTGGAAGAGACCTACAGTTTTATGCCGACTCCGAAAGGCCAAGTTTAAGAAGCTTTTTCTAGACAAAAGTACTCTTTGAGCATTGTCAGTCACTCGAAGGAGATGATGCCGTGAAAATTATTTGTGTTGCACCGAGCAGGAATCGAACTTACGACATTGAGGTTGGACTCGATGCACATACTCACAACGCCAGGGGACACGTAAGGACCTTGACGTCATGAAAAAAAAAAAACATGTTACCTATGACTGGATCAATCGTCACAAAAAATAAGTGGTATATTTTTGGACAAGATAAAAGGTCTTAAAATAAAATTGAATAAACCCCATGTCAACTGATTCCCTAAAACGTCGGTGCGAAGAAGTTCAGCAGATGAAGCTGTCTCCTTTTAGCAAGCAATCACATCAGACTAGCTTGTACCTCGTAAAAAAGACATCCCTGACAAACTGTCAATACCATCAAACAGATTAAAATCATACACATCAAACTTATTTATTCTTAGCAAGGGATTCAAATACATTTACACAATTAGTATTTCCTTTTGTTTTGGTTTTCTCTCTATAATAGGCACAAAGTGAAATGAAAAAATTATGATTACGCTGTAAAAATTTCAAAAGAAAAATTTGAAAAATTATTTGCAAATGCTAAAAAATATACGTTACATGTTGTTACATTTACTTTAAGATTATAAATCAATTCCCTGTTTGGTTTTTATGGTATGCTTCCTCCTTTCATTTCATTTTCGGATTTCATTTTGTTAAATTCATCACTTTTTGGTTTTGTTTTAAAGCTAAGTAGCTGCATTATAAATATCCATACATATGTGCAAGTTAATTAAGATGTAAAAGAAGACAAGGTTTAACAACGCTTTCGGTTGGTCATCGCAGGACTTGGTACAAATTGGAAATACATTATATTCACAAAAAAAGAAAACAAAACAATAGTTAAAAGTAATTTCATATTTCTTTTGCGTTTAGTTACAACTGTTCACTTATTTAAATGGCGAGTATCTATGGTATGTAGGTCTCCTTTAACTATAGATGTACGTTTTAATCATTTTATTTTCATTCAATTCGGTGAGGGTCACTAATTTGTTTTGTTATCTACTTTGAAAACTACAAACACGTTCTTCTAGTTTACTTGTTAAAGATATTTATTTCAACTATTATATAAATGTACATTCAGCTTAAAGCTGTTCACCTAAAGCTCAAAGCAAGTGTAGTAGTAGTTTCATCTCCATTGTCAACATCAGCACTCGTTTGTCAGTTGCAGTGGACAAGTGTTGTTGATTCGCCTCTAGAACGACTTTCGAATTGGTAGAGATTGAAAATGTATCTACGTATCTATGTGTCTACAGTTTGTGTCTACAGAATCGTGTCACAATTGGCGACAACTTTGGAAAATTTCCAAGGGAAAGAGTAAAGAAAACATTGTACACAGTGACCGCCATTGTTCGTTGAGTCACAACTCCGATCCTGTCGCTTACCGTGCTTCATCTGTATATTTCTTTCTTTTTTTTTACAGCTAACTACATTTTTGTTAACAATGTTACGTAACGGTTTATTTTACCACTTATGTTTGTTTCTTTTTTGTTTTTTGTTTTTTTTTTTTACAGCATAAACTTATTCGGATATCATCTGTGGGCTATTGGGGAGACACTCTAAGGGCAGGTATAGTATTCTAGTAAGTATGTCAAATGCATGGTACTAAGTGAGAAAGGAATAAATCAAGAAAATCAAACAAATCAATAATTATCGTATCGTTTGTAAATCTAGCATGAAACCGGTTCGGGCAGAGGATTCTCTGTGATACGTATCTTCGTTGAGTTTAGATTGATTCCCGTGTAAACAGTGGCATTGTCCATGTCCACGTTGGTGTCCATGTCGTCTGTGTCCTCGCAATTACCACTTTCGCTGATATTTCCATTCGTCATGTCGGCATCCTTCTGCTGTTGCTGCTGCTGGTGCTGCTGTTGCTGATGATGGTAGTTACCAAAGAAGATCGATGTCGATTTTGATTTACTCGCACCGGATGGCGTTGTCGGCGAAGACAGGGGCGTTACTGTGTTTTAGTAGTTGTTAAAGCACGCACAATAGGAGGGGGATAGTTTTGTTTTTGTTAAATATTTTTTTCGCAACCATCTTGATGGTTTTGTTTGTTTGTTTTGTTTTTGTAGATAGGGCGGTGGTCGGGAGTATGGGTATGAGAAGTGGTGGGATTGGATTTGGAAATCAAAGAATATTGTAAATTAAGATTTATGTATGTTGTGCTGAGTGTATTGTGTGTGTTTTTATTATTTTTATAATTGTCACGTCGTTTTGATAATAATGATGAATTGATGAGAAGAAGATGGCGATGAACGGTCGGTGTTTTTAGGAGACGCGTCGTAGATGGCAGCTAACATCTTTTTTTTTATAATTTGCGCGTGCTCAAGGGGTTATTAATACCCTTAATTGTCCGGGGTCAAGGCACAGCAAGGGCCGAAGGTATAGAGGGAGAGAGAGAGGAGGTACCTGTGCACATTGGTCTTAAATATCTGCGGATCTATCCTTATGATTTGCAAAATATGTAAGAATATGATTTAAAGTAAAACACAAGTTGTAATTCTACTTCTAAGTATGACCTTATTGTCCGGAGAGAAGCGGTATGTCAATCAACACACTACATCAGCTATCTCCAACAATTAGTAGTAACAAGTTTGGTAAGCTATGCTATGATAATTGATTAATATAGGACTCTCCTGTGGATCTCAGTCTTGCTACACTTAACAGCGCTTTCATACCGCTTGAGGAGAAATGGTCTAAATGTAAGTGGAGTTCCGTTGAAGCAGGTGGAGACGTTTAAATAACTCGCGGTCTTTTCACGAGTGATGGGAGGGGTAAGACTGACTTTTCCTGTATCCTGTTCCTGGATCACTTTTGAAGCAGCTTGGAATACTGATCTTCCATCAGAAAGGCCAAGATTGATGACAAAGCAAAGATCGGAGTTCGTTATAAATGTTTCAACTTTGGTTATGACCGAGAGAATAAGATCGTGAATGCTTGCTGCCGAGTTAAGATTTTTCTGTACTGCTATGGGCATTACTCGCCGGCATCGAGTGAGAAATATGTCAATATGCGAGGAAATCAATGTCAAGCATCTGCTTCGCCGAACGGAAAGGGCTATGCTTCGATGGTTTGGCCACAGCCCAACCACCGAGGCGTGCTTATAATGCGAATCCATCCGGTAGACGACAGCAGGGCAGACCCAGGACAAGGTGGTTGGGCCAAGTCCAAAAATCCACCTGGTTGGGCCTTAAATCCTGATGAGCTAGAGGCGATGGCGGAAGATCGAGTGGCCTGGAGATGTCAGGCGTAACGCCCACGACGCCTATAGTGGAACATGACAGAAGGATCAGGTCAGAAGATGATGGTGATAATTATGATAGTCCACCTGCAACTTTTTGTCCTATTTACGTTGATGCAGGCAAGAGTTACATGAACTAAGCCATTAAATGCAATTCTAACTCTTCACAACAAACTGGTTTGACCCCTTGTCGCAGCATATCCAGTACTCTAAATATGTGTACAACAAAGTGCTAATCCGAGGGCCTTTTGGGCACCTAACTCGTTGGCATTGGCGCTGATCAATTTTCAGTCGTAGCAACAGAAAGCCCTATGGACAACTGTGACAGTACGTACGGTGATTCGCACTGGTCTCCCCAAATGCATCGGGGAATCGAAACACTAGGGCAATTTCTATCACCAATTGGTCAATACTTTTTTGACCATGGTGCGATACGTGTGTTCCTTCATGTAACATTGCGTTATCTGAAGCAGCAGGGAGCAACAACCAGAAAGCGGCATAAGAACTTCATAGCCAACATCTGGATTCTACGAAGTGGAAAAAACACCTTAGCAACAACCTGCGACTGATAATGGTGTGCTAACAGTTGAAAAGAGAGTTACGGTGAATCGAACTGGTGTACATTTTGGAGAGAGAAGCAGCGTTAAGGGAATTATCAAGGATTTGGCTGGAGGGTGTTTCGAGCAACGCATAAAAACTTTGCTTAAAGGGTGAGAAGAGTAAATACCAAAGATGGACTACAGAAAACTGTGACCTATATTCTAACCTTTATGTTGAGAACTATTACTGGTGTTATGGGCCACTTACTACTATCCTATCTCAGTATATAACACACCACACACGAACGAAGAGTCTTTGACTCTCCACTAGTGGGAAAGAGTAGTAGAGCCTGGAGGAGGCCCACACAGCTGGTGACACGCAGAACTGGAGATGCACCAACTCGGCGCGCATAATTGGATTGCTCACACTCGACAAGAAAAACAACAGCGTGACTTCATCTGCGTAGTGTGCACTCTGCAACCCTATTTGCATATTCTACAGCTTTAGCCCAATGCGACTGTTGCCAGTTTCCAAGCCCGAAGAAATTGATGTGCGGTTGAAAAATACATCTATCTTCTAATGACTGGCTTATCACAAGAGTAATTTTCTACAGCTAAATGTTGAGAAATAAAACACCTATTTGGTGGAGAAAGTGGAACCTGGTTTCCAAAATGACCGACATAAGTATACAGTTCCTTTTTAAAGAAGTGCAGATTGAAAACTATGTGAAAAAGTGTTTCTACATTTTAAGCTGAAAATACTGTTTGAAGCAATTGATACAACATTTCCTGTACCATTGTTAATCAGTGATAGTTTAAATTTTACAAACATTCAAATGTTGTCTACCATCTACGACCGTTGACTCCGAATGAAGAGAAACGTAACGAAGAAATACAGACAACCCTGTGAAAACATCATCTTCATAAAAAACGTCGCATTTGTTTGTGTATCATTTTACTTTTTATTTATGATTCATAATGATATTCTTAAGCTCAGAACGTCTTTCTCGATTATCATGTACACAATCGAAAACATTTTGCTTTTATTTTCATAAAACGTACCCCGAAATTGTTCTACTGCAATTCGTAAATATAAAAAAATAAACAAAAAAACGAACACTCTACAAAGTAAAATAATTGCGTATACAGAGTTTTATGTGCAAATGAAAAGAGAGTAAATTTTAAGCAATCAATTGGTTTGTTATTTTGTTTTTATTCTATGTTATCTACTAAATACAATGATTTCGATCTTAAAAACGATACTTCACAGCTACAACTAAATCGAATAAAGATACAAATCGTGCAAAATAAAACACAATCGTATATAAATTAGGTGGTACACGATACAATGACTTTATTTTTTCTCTTGACCATGGGTGTATTTATATATGCGTATGGCCGAATTTATGCAAAATAAAAAGAATATCTAAATCATGAAAAAAGAAATGAACATGTAAGATTTGCTTTATTAACAAAAGTACAATCAGTCGTGTGAACTTTTTTGATTTTTCTTGTTCTCTCTGCAGAGAAACTTTGGATTGGGTTATTTTTGTTCTTCTTTTGCTCACATTTTTATCTGTGTTTTAGATTTTCATATACAAATGTATCCCTGTCTTGTAGAAGTTTGTAAAAAACGAACTTTTGCCAAAACAAGCGTTGAGAGCTTTAGCTTCCGGTGAATGCAAAGGCCTGGTCCAGAGACCGACCTTCCCTTCATTTCAGCGAACTCTCAAAGTTAATTTGGCAATCGAAGTAATTGCTCATTGAACAATCAACTACAAGAAACAGATATGAAATACAAATTAACAAAAATTACAAATTAAAACTGACATAGTTTTTTTCTTAAAAAACAAAATAATATTTAAATACTATATAAATTTATATAAACGTGTGTATAAGAATATTTATATATATATGCATATAGGGAACATAGAAAAAGAAAGTAGAAGAAAAAAAGTAAGAAATTGCACTCGGGAAGCGTTTAATTGACATCCCTTCTGTCCGTTGTCGAATGAGTGTGATGGAGCGACATTAGACTTTTAGACCTTTGTGAATTGTCGAATGACAATTTCGATTTCAACGTTTGTAGTGCACCAACAGCTAAACAAAAAAAAGAAGAAGCAAATTAAAAATAAGTAAAACAAGGTTATGAAATAAATAAAAAAAAGGTAAATAAATGTACAAAATCTTAAACAAAATACACGACGAGAGAAGCAAAACTGAGCAATAATTGGAGCCACTTTGATGTGATAAACAAATGAATAAAGTATGAGATGATTAAAGTTAAATGTGTATTCAATAAGTTGTATTAGAGTTACTAAGTTATAATATGTCTGTATATTATTTTTATTTAAATAATAGAATTTGTAAGTCAAATTTGAAGTGAAGATTGCTGCTGGGCATTTGAAAAGACAAGAATGCTTCCTAAATGCCAAGGGAACTGTGGATGCCGTAAGAAAAGTAAAAAGATTGATTTGAGGTATACAACGAGACTTTTGAAAAGGAAACGGCTATAACGAAACTACTGCTCGAAGAAGGCATATTTATTCTTCCGTCGAAATATAGTGAAGACAATTAGTCCATAATATGGGTGGCACTACAACCCGTAGAGGGCGAGGGCCTAGCTTCTCAGCAACCACTCGTGTTGTGCGTGCTATTGTTCTCTCACGAGTGGAAGGGGCCTACAGTTTTATGCCGACTCCGAACGGCCAAGTTTGAGAAGCTTCCTCTAGACAGAAAATACTCTTTGAGCATTGTTAGTAACCCGAAAGAGGTGGGGTCGTGAAAATTGTTTTCGTCGCTCAGAGCTGGAATCGAACCTACGACGTTGAGGTTGGGGTTGACGCACATACCCACAACGCCACGGGCCACCAATTAGTCCATTGCGACTTGATATTTCGATGTGATGAAGGCCTCTTGCGCTCAGCAATGATTTTAGTTTTATCATCAAGTATCTAATAAAAACGGTATACAATGTTGTTTAGAATGCTGCTTTAAATTGAAGTCATTTAGTCCATTAAAATTCAACAGAAAAGTTGCGTGAATGAGTCTCGATAGGTTAGCGTGGCGACCCCTTCAGACGACTAGGCGTTTCTATCACTCATCGCTGATCCGAAAAAAGTTGCACACATAGGAAAGCAACCGAAGAGGTTAGCAATAAAAGTTGCGCACACAAAATAGTAGCCCAAACAAATGGGAGGGAAATGGAAGTAAGGACACTTAGTTCATGGCTATCCAACCACGTGGCCCATTTTGGTCTAGTTTCACTGTTGTCTATGAAAATGAAAAGTGGACGTTCGTAGTCTTTCTCGAGCATATCGACGATTTTAACATATGTATATGGAACGGAATAGATTAAACTCACACCTGTGTTGAGCTTGACAAGGGCTGTAATCTGCATATCATGCTAAATGAGAGCCTATTCGAAAACGCAAACTTTGCAAAGCAAGAGCAACAAAGCAGTTCAACCATACAATCGCAAAGCATACTTTCGAACAGATTATTTGCTTTTTTTGTTCTTTGAAAAATAACAAAGCAACACGATTTTGAAGTTTTCTTAATTTTGCATTTATTTGCAAAAAATATTTGCGCTACTGCTATTTAGAATTGTCTGCTTTATCGTATATGCATTTGCGAATGATATGTTTTGCAAAATTTGCGCAAAGTTTCCGAATAGGCCTTCAGTCACAACTTCATGACATAAAACATAGTCTGTTGCAACATTCAAAACGAAACACGAGAAAGCCTAATTCATTACGTTCACCAGAACAATAATCAGAGAGGTTTGAAAATCACTGTCCTGTACTGGCTTCATTCCATAGGTCGATCCCGGGCCTGCACATTCGTAGAACATTAGCAGCTAAGTACGTGTATGATCTTTTCGGGACCTTTTGGGTACATGATCCATTTTTTTACAACAAATTTACATGTACAACCAGTTGTTTTAATATTCAACCCTGTCACAGAATCAGGTCGTAGCAAATTAACGAATTGAAGTTGCGAAAAGAGCTACGAATAATGTACGAAATGTACAACTTGGATGTAGTAAAGAACTTCATCTACTTTGGCTCCCAAGTTAATAGTACGAATAACATCAGTACCGAGATTAAACGCAGAATAACTCTTGCCAACCGCTGTTTCTTTGGGCTCAAGAGGCAATTGAGTAGTAGAGCCCTCTCTCGAAAGACCAAGATCACATTATATAAGACCTTGATCATTCCTGCCCTGCTGTATGGCGCGGAAGCTTGGACTATCTCAAGAGCGGATGAAGACGCACTTGGTCTCTTCGAGAGAAAAGTTCTGCGTTCAATCGTTGGTCCTGTTTGCGTTGAAGGTTTCTGGAGAAAAAGATTCAACCACGAATTGTACGGGCTGTACAGCGAGTAGGCAGTCGTCTACGGATTCAACGCCTAAGATGGCTAGGCCATGTTGAGCGCATGGACAACACTGCTCCAGCCCGATGAGTCTTCGACTCCGAACCAGTATGAAAACGCAATAGAGGACAACCACGAACCCGATGACGCAGTCAAGTGGAGAAGCACCTCAACCAACTTTGAGTGCGAAATTGGAGGCAGCTGGCTAAGGATCGTGCCAGCTGGAGAGGATTGATAACTGAGGCCCAGGTTCACCCCGGACTGTGGCGCAACAAGAAGAAGAAGAAGATAAATAGAAAAGAGGATATGCTTATGATTTGTTAGGGGTTTGAATAAAATAAGATAAGGGAACATTAAAAAAGCCTTCTTAGTCATGATCACCTCCGACGAAATATTAGAAGCAGTCATTGGTCCCTTCAAGAGAATAGTTCTGCGTGAGAAATTTCGCACTGTTTGCAAGGATTACAAGGGCTGTACAGTGATTTAATTGACCTCTCAAAGACATGAGCCAGGCATCGTGGATCCACCACCTAAGGTGACTGGACGTGAAGAGCGCCTGGACATACTTCGAACCTGTGGGACGATGGGGTTTTGTTTGGTCCACACATGTGGAAAAGGAGCTGAGCTCACATAATGTGCGAGTCGCAAGCAGAAAGCCTAAGATCAGTCTTGATGTAGAAGCCTGTGATTTAAGACCCAGGGCTAATCCTAGCGCTACAAATAACACCTTTATGTTACTGTTTCAAATCCAGGATGTCAAAATAGAATCACAAGAAAGAAGAAAAATAGTCCCATATTGTCATCCAGTGGGATTGAGTAGGTTTTGAGCTCAATCCACTGTCCAGTTGAACGATGAATGAATGATGATTAAAATAAAAAAGAACCAAAAAAATACAGCTCCCAGCGAAACGAAAATTGCAAATGAAACGGAATATCGTTCAAAAGCCTAACTGAACAACAAAAACTCACTACTACCAGCTACGCCAAATAAAAACACCTGAAAGTACCTCTTAAAAACCGTATAAAAAAGCAATAAAGAAAAACAAGCAGGTTACACAGAACTTAATCAACTAATTCTCTAACTAGTGGTTACAAGTTTCCACACATATTTTGTTTCTTTTCTTTTTGCATAAATATTTTCTCCATTTAGTAAGTACGAAACTATGCATGTTTTTTTTATATATTTTGTTTCAAAAATTCTGAACGAGCAAACGGTGTGAAGGTGGTCGTGGGGGGTAAAATTCATTACAATTAATAAACATCAGCGGGGCTACATGTGATGAGTAATTATTGCATTTTTTCAGCTGATGATTGAATGGAAGATACCGCAATAAAAAGAATTTAACAAACGAAAAAAAAAATAGTAGACATAAGAAAATGGGGTAGTATACGTACCAGAAGACAGAAAATACATATTTTTTAATTTTAATAGTTTTTAGTTTTGAGTTGATCCAACGATGTTGCAGAAGTTGTATGTAGTTCGATGGCACACATACACAATTATTTTTCGACAGATTACGCGATGAATGGAGGTCGAGAATGTTTATGAATTAAACGGATGACCAAATCAAAAGGGAGGAGGTTTCGGTTTTTTTGATTGATTTTTCAATTTTTTTTTTGTGGGCGGAATAATGGATGGCAGTGTATGGTGTAGTGGTGGTGGTGGTGGGTAATAAGAGAGAAAAAGAAAAAAATAAATAAATATCCAAATTACTTAAAACATTTCTTTTTCGTTTTGTTTTGTTTTTTTCTTTATAAAAAATCCCTACGTCTTATTCTGAGTGTTGTGGTGTATGTCAGATGTCTGCCCTAGTGTTGAGTGTAATTTTGTTTGGTTTGTTTAACTACTATCTTTCTTCGTTGTGAGAAATGAGATGACCAATTTGTAATTTGCTTTTCACAATTAAAATACAAGAACAACTGTGCAAATGAGTGAAGTTAGAAGTAGAAAACAAAAAGGAAGAAATATAATAATAAACAAACAACAGATCCATCTGCAATTTAAAAGATAATTGAAAATGAAGAATGTGGCGCGCACCAATGTTACTGCCTTTTCTTTGGTATACATGCTGTTAACGAGTGTTCTAATGTGAAAACAATGTGAAATGTGAGTCCATAAGTTTTCGTTTGCGTCTCAATTGAATTTGAGATTTATCCATAAATTTCAATGTGTAACTAATATATTCTTAAGTATTTTATTCTTAATTATAATATTAGTCCTTATACGAGTAAGCAATTCTTTTGCAAATAAGTCAAGAAGACTCCTCAAGAGAAATTTGGTATTTAGCAAATTGATCAATATAAATGAATCAAGTCTGGCAAGGATGAAGAAGAAAAGCGAACTGAAATAACAAGATTCCACTTCAGGAGAAAAATTGGCTTTGAATTTTCAAAAGAAGAAAAAACGTCGATGTCTAAAGGAATCGAAGCCTAAATCTCGAAACCAGGCTTAAGCGACACATGCATTAGAAGAAATGCCAACATTTGAGCATTTAGAACAAATGTTGCCAATTGAATAATGGCATGGCATATGTCTGTGAAAACAAGACAGTTTAGTTTTGACAGCAGAGGTTAGGTTAGGTTGAAGTGTTCGCCGAGAGGACTTTGCTTTTGATGAAGCGAAGAAGATGACCGTTCGTGTATGACTGCTAGTCCGGCCAGGTTTTTGAAGTAATAGGACTCTAGAAGTTTGCATGAATGGGATGACAGAGCACTACAATTGCATAACAATTGTACAATGGTTTCTCATTCATCCAATGATCAGGATTAGTTCTTCATGGTTCGTATATTCTTCAGAGGAGGCTTAGGTGACGTAGATTTCGTCGTGGTTGTCTTTTGAGACTTGGGGGTCATTCTGAACGATATCTGAGTTGTCTTGATTGGTTTCTTGTACACGGCTGAGGACATAAAGTCACTGCGATGCTCTGGTTGTATTCTAGAGGCGTGAGTTCCAATGACGTTATGTTCATTGATCTCAAATTAATAGTAATAATAATATGGGTGGCGCTACAGCCCGTAGGGAGCCAGAGCCTAGCTTCTCAGCAACCACTCGTGTTGTGCGTGCTATTGTTCTCTCACGAGTGGAAGGGACGTACAGTTTTATGCCGAATCCGAACGGCCAAGTTTGAGAAGCTTTCTCTCATTGAGCATTGGGTCGTGAAAATTGTTTTCGTCGTACAGAGCAGGAATCGAACCTACGATGTCGAGGTTGGGGTCGACGCACACATCCACAACACCACGGGCCACCACAGATCTCATATTGATCAGGTTGGATTATGGCTCAGGTTCGATCACAGATCTGCTACCATGTGTGTGGTGTTGAGGAATTCACCAGCACATAACACAAAGCGACCGCATTGATTGATGCTACCATATGACATGTTATTTCGCGTCATCATAGTATACGCTCAAATTCGACGTTGAACATAAGGAGAGAGTAGTTTAATGGAGTTCTTTTTTTATATTCTACGTCGGATATATGGTCCCGTCTGCGAGGAAGGCGAATGGAGGAGAAGACACAACCGCGAATTCTACGAGCTGTACAAGGATGTGGATGTAGTCCGGAAGGCAAAAATCCACACTGGCTCGGCCACATCGAGAGAATGGACAACAACGCTCCAGCAAAGAGGGTCTTCGAATCCGAGCCTCCTGGTTCGAGAAGGAGAGGAAGACCGAACCTCCGGTACAAAGACCAAGTCATCGCGGATGCAAGACAGCTTGGCCTTGATGACTGGAAGCAGCGTGCCTAGGACCGTCACCGATGGAAGGCAGCAATTGCTCAGGCTCAGACCCTCCATGGTTCGTCTGCCTGATAAGTAAGTAAGTTGAATGGAGTAGAATTGAAGCTTGTATTGACTTAATGATCAGGCCTGCGACCCATGAACTCGTACAACGACTTATATACTTTTAAAGTGGAAAAATGCCTACAAGGCAATTAATTTACAAGACCAGAATACCAGGTAACAGTGTTGACTCGAAATTTAGTGCGTTCCGAGGTTCAAATCTACGTTGATTCGAGAATAATGCATTTAAAATTTTAAAAAAACATGTTAGTTCGCTGTTCACTGACACATGCGTTGAAGCCTCAAAAAGGATTAAAACACACATTTTAAAGGCATTTTGTGCTAGCATTCGATCAATCTTGTATGGTTTGCTTCAGCAACAATAAAACCTTAAAAACTAAATATAAACAGTTTCAATTTATGAACCGAAAGCTTATGGACACTATTAAATAATCTTAAGTGGATCAATTAAAAAAAAAAAACACCATAATCAATGATTATACAAAAAAAACCTAAAATTTTGAAATTCGATTTTATGTGTCGATGTAAAACGAATTAAAATCCAATTGCGACGCAGAAAAATACTGCAGCAAACTACCAATGCGTAGATAGAAAACAGATTAATTCAAAATAAAATCAATTTCATGAAAGAAAAAAAAAACTTCAAGAGATCGAATGGCATAACTTAATATTGAAAAAAATGTCCAATTTTGTTTGATTTCACTTTATTTTGTTTGTTTTTTTGCAAGCAAATTTTAAAATTTTATTCTCTTTAATCAAAATCTCAAAATACTTTTGTTTTTTTTGGTTTTGGTTTTTTTTTATAAACAACATATTCTTATAAGTTTTGTTTTCATCATTTTCTTAGATGGCATATAAAGTGTCTCTTTTTTTTTGGTTTTCTATACATACATTTCATATAGTATATAAATATATTTCGTAAGCTGTTCACAAATTGATATTTAATAAATATATAAGATTTTTTTTTGGTTTTTCATTTTGTTTATAAATTCTAATTAAATTTAATGAATGCAAACGAATTACATTAACAATAATTATAATATAACTTTTCATTTTTGCTTTTCTACATTGTTTGTCTCTGGTTTGTTTTCTTTTTGCCGTCAAGTGCTGTTTACAAAACGCATTCATTCATACACAAAGCTTCCCTAACAGTTGAGCACTGTGGCTTTCAAGCGTTTTCTTCTTATAGAAAAAACATAAAATACTGATCAAAATGTCTTTGGTTTTGTGGTAAACAAATTAAAGTCAAAGCTTTCTTTTTCAAAAACTCATCCATTCACAGAAAGTAGAACACCTGTAAGGCTATAATAAATGTTATATGGTAAAAATAACAAACGCTATATCCGTGAAGAGGATTCGTGTACGCTTTACCTCGCTAAAGCAAAACACTCTAAGGATCAGGTTTCTAAAACTTATGATGACGCGCTAAGGGCATCGAACAATGAGTTTAAAGCCGCATGCGGCATGAATGTGAGTTTGAGTGGATTGATTGCATTTTGTTTTCGACTAGTGTGGAAAAGACTATTCTTATTTGCTGAACACTCGTTGTTTTTTTTTAGTTTGAATAAATTAAATGTAAATGATAACGTGAACGAAAAAACAAAACGGCTGGATTTATCGGCAGTGCTTTGTTTGAAAAAAATGAAGCCCATAAATGGAGTTGATCTATTCTGCTACACTTCTCTATGTTCTCGAAATTAAATTGGCTCTGTTCTCTGCGATTCAATAAAAAAAAGGGTGCTTCTCCATCCCTTGGCTTTGCTTCCGCAATGACTTTTGTTGGCACGCTGAATTATGTTATTCAACTACACATTTGTTGGTACAATCACTTTCATGCAGTCGCTTGTGTGCCTTCTGTTTTCAGCATGTTTGTTCAAATTGAGGACGAAGCCTATGGTAAACACCAAAGTGGAGGCATTTTCAAATTTGCATAAACAAATAGGGAACATCGATCTCAGTAGGCGCATTTGTCACTCCCCTTGGAATGCAAGAGGGCAACGCATACCCATTCAGGAAATATTTGTCGCACTCACATTTTTATACATATGCTCCGTGAATCAATAGAATGCACATTTGGCGTACGAGTGCACAAACATTCAAGCTGCATAATTACTTGGTTACTGCACAATATCAAGATTGACAGAAGGGATGTATGCACGCATGCATTGTCGCAAACAACGCCTGCTCGACACAGTGACTGCATAATTGAAATTCTAATGAAGAAATGGAAAATAAGTTCACATAGGACGTTCTGCCGCAAGTTCTAGCAATTACTTAAAGTTAAGCATTACGTGACAAGCTGAATGGGTGCACTAAAGTTTAATGCTTGAAAACTAAACATGAACACAACAGATCCCCTTGGTATTTCCTCAGCAGAGGCTTTGTTAATTGGATACGTTTGACATGGCCAAAGATTTAGATTCAGTCATGTTTTAAGTTTAAGCTATGGAAATAAATCTTGGAGATTGCCTGAGTCTGGATTTTTTGATGAGAATGAAAATTCAAATCCGACTCTCAAAATACTTAGTCGAAAAGATACCGTCCAAAAGACCATTTAAGCGCTTAGGAACGGGGAAAGTCATTCAGCAGCACGGCTATGACGGACACAGGCCCAGACTTAGACGAGGTCAAGGTAGCAATATCAAGACTGAAGTCTAACAAAGCTGCTGGAGCGGACGGTTTGCCCGCTGAAATATTTTATGCATTAGACCCCTTCAACTGCGCCAACTATCGAGGGATCAGTCTTCTTAACATCGCGTATAAGATCTTCTCTGCCGTTTTGTGTACCCGCTTGAAGCCGTCACAGACCAAATCTTCACACTACTGCAGATCCTGGAAAAGACCCAAGAAATGCAAATCGACACCCACCATCTGTTCGTCGATTTCAAGGTCGCATATGACAACGTGCATAGAGATGAGATATACAACGCCATGTCTAGTTTTGGCATTCCTGCCAAACTCGTCAGGCTGTGCAGGATGACGATGGAGAACTCTCGCTGCTCCATCAAGGTCGGTAACGAACTCACCAAGACCTTCAATGTCAAAAAAGGTTTTAGACAAGGCGACGCGCTGTCATGTGATTTCTTTAACATCGTCCTGGAGAAGATCGTGCGAAACTCACACGCCAACACTCGAGGCACGATTTTCCAGAAGGCCGTGCAATTGTTAGTATACGCCGATGACATTGACGTGATTGGCAGAACTCAGCGAGCCGTCAGTGAGGCTTTTGCTAACATTGAGACGGAAGCGGCTAAAATGGGTCTGGCGGTGAATGAGGGCAAAACGAAGTATATGCTGTCCTCAAAAAAAGACATGCAACATCGACGTGTTGGACAGAGCGTCACAAAGGGGCAGCTATAAGTTCGAGGTAGTCAAGGACTTCACTTACCTCAGCTCCGGAGTAAACTGTACAAATAACATCAGTACCGAGATCAAGCGTAGAATTACTCTTGCCAACCGCTGTTTCTTCGGGCTCAAGAGGCAATTGAGTAATAAAGCCCTCTCACGAAGAACCAAGTTGACTCTATATAAGACCCTGATCATCCCAGTCCTGCTATACGGCGCGGAGGCATGGACAATCTCGAAAGCAGATGAAGAAGTCCTTGGTCTCTTTGAGAGAAAAGTTCTACGCACGATCTTTGGTCCTGTTTGTGTTGACGGGTTCTGGAGGAGAAGATTCAATCACGAACTGTACGGACTGTACAGCGACATGAGCCTAGTTAGGCGTCTACGGATCCAACGCTTACGGTGGCTAGGTCATGTAGAGCGTATGGACACCACAGCTACGACCCGAAGAATCTTCGAATCCGAACCTGTCTGGCAACGCAACAGAGGACGCCCGCGTTTAAGGTGGCGCACCCAAGTGGAGAAGGACCTCAACCAACTTGGTGTGCGAAACTGGAGACAGCTAGCCAGGGATCGCGCTAGTTGGAGAGGCATGTTGGTTGAGGCCCAGGTCCACCCGGACTGTAGCGCCACACAAAGAAGAGTCTATCATGCCCAGCCCGTTGCCGATTTCACAACCTTGAACTGGATTCAATTTGTAGTTTAAGTTAAAGAGAGTACACTGTCGTTTAAAACTCAGTTCTGCTGACTGCACATAAGCAATCTTGTTTCGCTCTTATTTTTTCTTTCTGACATCTGCTGTTCCCCAATGAGATATCGTTTGCAATGGATTCCTATAACACAGCTTTTCCCTTCCTCGGTTGAAAGATGCTCAAGCACTTTAAACGTGCAAAGCATAGCAAATATATCGAAAGCCATTTCAAAGTATAGTAAGTATAGCAGTAACGGAACGTTTTAAAGTGTTGCTATTTTTTGTCGTTCGCTGTGCACAAACGGAGTTCAACAAAACTGAGGTTCAAACTTGCCTGTGAAACCGAGCAAGTTCAAGTTCTGCTGAACTTAAGCTTATTCTGATTAAGTGGTGGGCAGAGGAAGGCAAGGCACAAAACGTATGAGCAATGCCCTAGCTACGACATTAAAATTGTTCTTGGCGATTTTAACGCAAAGCTAGGAAGAGAGAACATCTTTGGTAGTACGGTCGGGAAGCACAGCCTACATGACACCACATCCGATAACGGATTTTGGCTGATCGACTTTGCTGCGGGGCGAAATGTAGTAGCGAGTACAAAATCCCCACATCTCGACATTCTCCACCGATCCCGGTTGCGGGCGGATTTCATCTAGTTTGGCATCACTAACATGCGTGCATCCTGATCCACGCTATGCTTCTAGCACAAACAGAGTCTACTCCGTTGCCTCCTACATAAAATCTGCCCCCAAGGGTTTTCCGAGCAGGCTCCTCTTCGCTCATGCGAGCTAGGTGCCAAGTTCACCGGACATGCATCATCTACACCATAAACGTGAACAGACGAAAATGCTCCCACTTTCCATTTGTCAGGATTTGTAAGGATAGTAGCTCAAATGTGGTTACAAATAATCCCAGAGTGTGGAAGACTCCACAAACGTTGCCTGTTCAGCTTCAAGCTTTGTATCTTCCTTCCCAATTCTGCTGTTCAATAAGCCGTTCAATATCTCGCCATGTGTTGCTTGAAGATTAGCTCAGTCATAAACATTGCCTCGAATAAAAGGCTTGCAAACATGTAAGCAAAAAGTTGACAACACATGCAAATAATCCATCAAATGGAAAACAACGTTAATCATCGAAAGCTTATCTGTTTCGTTGGTTCACATAAAAATTGAATTTACTTTGAAAAATGATTCGACGATGAAGCATCAGTGTAATGATTCCAAAGTGAACAACCAATTTAAATGAAAACCATGAATACGTGACAGCCACTTGAAATTCCTTCATCCGTGCACATCTGCTCTTGAGAAAATTCATTAACTGAACACGAGGAGTTTATGAGAGTGGCGTAACTTCTTAATATCTTGTGTAAAAATTGTTCCTCAAGCGCTCGCAAAATTTTTCATTAATCAAATCCTTCATCAATCTTCAACGTTGCGAAAGTGGCAACAACTTATCCGTGGACTGTGAAGCACAACTTTCTGTTGCTCTTGTTCTCGATGCATAATAATAATTTGCATAACTTCGGGTAAAGTGAAATTCCTTAATCGTTGAATAGAATTTCGAAGGGGTTTCAACGGAGCTAAACTAATCTTCATCTCATATTGGGCATTCCTATCTTCTCCTCCAAGAGAGCACAATCAATTAATTGCACCGCACATCGAAAGATTGTTGGGAAGCTATGCTTTGCGAACAACCGATAAGCTTCACACTGAATTGGTTTGCATCCATGACGGGGAATTGTTCAGACATTCGATTGTGTCTTATTGGAACGCAGATTATAACCGCCTTTAATCGGGAAACAAGAATGTGTAGCAATAAATCTCAAAAAAACGACTTTAAGGAGAGCCTTCTTTCCCTCCTTCGGGCTTCTCTCAAACTCCATTCGATGGGCTTCACTTGTGTTGTTGTCCGAACAATTTCGTTTGTACAGCAGAAGCATATAAAGCGTTAACTACATTTTTCTAGATTATTTCTCTGTTGTGTACTTAGTAAAAAACAAATCAAACGTATAGATTCGATGCTTTGTGAGAAATATTTTCTTTTACTTTGATTGCAAAATCACCAGTTTTATGTACAAAAATTTAATTTTCACGTGTTTTTGTGTTCATATTTATATATATATTTTTTTGTAAGGAAACAAAGAAAGAATTTTGTCTAAAGAACCAAAAAGAAACGGAAATGAAACAAATTTTGAATAGCTACGAACGGAAAGTCTTTGCATAGGTTGTCTTTGAACTAAATGTACAACATATTTCGGATGAGAGAGAGAGAGAAAGATAAAACTTTATGCTACAGATTCGAAAACACACACACGCACACAATGAGGAGAAACTATGCAGAGAGACGACAACGTAAAGAAGAAAGATTTCAAAAAAAAACAAAAACAAAAACAAAAAATGAATCATTTTGTATATCTGTGGTGTGTTCTTTCTCTCTAGGTTCTCTATGATTTATGAATTCGTTTGGATTTTATATTTTCTCAGATGCTTTTGATTTTATCGTGATGTTTGTAGAAGTTGTTGTTTTATTTTGTAGATGAATCTATATTTTTTTTTGTTTGTTTGTGGTTTTGTTCTAACACTTACCGTATCCCTCGCCTTGGAGGAAAAGCCGGAAGGCTTCAGAGAGTTTTGCAGGTTGCTCCTCAAGCACCATAGCACAATCAGAGATCTGCAAGGACACCGAACAGTAGAGCATTTCAAAGCACAAACAAATTCAAATTTGCTTACCTTCATCCAGGTTGAGTTGGCAGGGTCCAAGCGTGAGTTTAATGTAACGGTATCCTCAACATGTGGAGACAAAGCTCCAGTAATATTCACCACTGTACACTTCAGAGTAGTGATTGCTGCCTGTTGTCCAGGAGTTGGTGGTGGCGACCGGGTGATGTTCAAATCATTTCGGTGGATGTATGAATTGATGAACATTGCCAAATTGGTCGGATTGACAGCGTTCTCAAAATGATGCTTGTACATTTGCACCAGATCGTGATTGCGTTCCTCTGGATTGCGACCGAAGTGATGCCACATCAGGTAGTCAACGACACCCTGGGTCATGCCTTTCGTGCGCAAGAAACGGGCATTAAAACTTTGGTAGCCCCATTCGATCCAGCCAGAAGTAGTCGATACACAGTTGATTAGGCAGAGGCCGGCGACCTTTGTTGGATTCTGCAGAGCGAAACGTGCCAAGATGTTGGCACCAGCACCAACACCGAATCCGATGACAAGTTTTAATTTAAACTGCGACAACACGAATAACAGTTGTGATGCCAAATCGTCCATGGATGGATACACATAGCTGTGGAAGAAAATTAACGTGCATCCTTCATTAAGGTCAATTGATTGCAAAGGTTGTTGATTGTAGTTCGTAACCAAGCCGCAGATAGAGATAAATTTGAATACGCGAAGTTAAAGGGGGAGGCAAGTGAGGTTAGAGCTACGTCTCATGTACACACATCCTGTATTGCCTGTGACGGAAAGGTCGCGTAATTGCAGTAAATCGTTGTAACAACAATAGCGGTGTCCAACCAAACAATGAGTATGGTTAATGGAGTATAAAGAGTAATTAATGGAATGGAGCGGTGACCAAAATAGAATCACGTCCACATTGTAAAGTAATTAGTAGGAGAAGGGACTGCCATGAAATCACCCTGCCGATGCATGCAGTCATTGTGTGTTCGGATATATACTATAGCGCTGTCGGGTGGAGGCGTTTGATCCCCTCCGCTGTTTAATCATGTCCCACGCAAGCTCGTACATTCTACAACTGATTCCTGTGGGCTATCTGCAACGGGGTATGCCTACAACCAAACTAGTTGTCCTTAAAGCACGGTGTCTCGAAGAAATAATAAGTGATTAATTTTGTCTCTAACTGATTAGATCTCTTTTTCTCCACTGTTAAACTATCGTCAAGACAGGTGTTAAAAAGGAGACAAATTTAAAAAGCTTGAAGAGAAGTTATCGAATCTGAGCCATCTGAGCAACACAGAATGTCTCCGAACGAAATAGAGCGCATAAGTGAGGATGGACCCCAACTAACTTAGTATGCGCAGCTGGAGCTGGAGAGTGGAACGAAAGAACGTGCTGACTGGAGAGGCTTGTTGCTTGAGGCCTCGAACTGTAGCGCCATAAGAAGAAGAAGAAGATGGTGTGACATGCAACTGAGTGGACAATGCAACTGAAGACGTCCTCCATCGAGATGTCTCACACAAGTGGAGAAGAACCTGAACCAACTTGGTCCGCGCAACTGGAGGCAGCTGGTGAATTATCGTTCTAGCTAGAGAGGCTTGTTGGTTGAGCATCAGCCTCACTTTGGACCGTAGCGCCAAGCAAAGAAGAAGCTATGTTACGATGAGTCCATTGAACTTAAAGCAGACAACGTTGTAATTTTAGTAAATTATTCAACCTGCCTAGCAATTCGTAATATCAAATACCCAAAGCCGCATGTTTCACAAACGGTCAAGACAAACATTGTCACGACAAATGTACCCTTCGTGCTGTGGAATGATTGGCAGTCAACTCAAGAACTTTGCTATCTGTCAAACTTTACTAAAGTTTGCATGCAAAGACATTCAGAATTCAGCCGGTATATATGTAGGTCAGGTTAGGGGGTGGGGGCTCAGCCACAAATAGACCTGTTGGCCCATCAGAGTTAACCTATTTGAAGTCCTCTGCAGCCTTATTTAGACGGAATGTTCCACTTTAATAAGAGTAGAGAGTAAGTAGTTATTAAGAGAGACTTTTAGTAAGATTTAAGAGATTTTGTGCTTTTACAGCAGCTACATCAGTTAATGAATTGTTGGGCTGGGTTTTTGTAAGTTTTAACTAAGGCTGGGTAAAAGCAAAGAAGATGCTCCTGAGTTTAGACCACCACGTTTTTTTGCAGTTTCTGCATCTATCTGTGGGGAAGCAGGCGTAGTCTTAGACCTGCCCACCAGGCACTGGCCTGTAATGATCCCTACAAGTAAGCTGCAGTTAATCTTTGGCGACATTATTAGTTTGGTTTTGGTGCTGCTGTATTCGGACCAGAAAATGTTGGCTTTGAGGCAAGAATTTATGCACTTCTAAGTATTGTTTGCTGTTAGCAGCAGTTTATTGTCAAGTTCATCGACGAAAAACTTCATCCGAGCTGCGATGCTTAATTTGTTAGACGACATTACTCCACTCTTAGTTAGTTCGTCAGATGTTGCATTTCCCTAGATTCCCACAAGAGGGAGACTGCGTTGTTACTGCAAAGGTCCTGCAGTGGGTTGAAGCAATTGAGTAACATTTTGGACCAGTGCCGGTATACATGTAGCATTGGCGCATTTGACTTCAGAGCTGCCGACGTTTGCTGACTTTGGCTGTAGATCTACAGTGTAGTTGACTGAATTCTCGACGGTAGCCTTAACGTCAGGTCTTAAAGGGGAGATGTCAGAAACAGTTCAAGCTTAGCTAGCAGCTTAGCACAGCAAGGTAAGTGCGTTGATGTTGAATGTTTGAGTATTGTTTTTGTCTCAACACATAGGGCCATCCGTGCCGGGACTTCAAGAGGACTAGAAGTCAATTTACCTAGACAGTGAGTATGAGTTCAGATACATCTTTATAAGAAGATCTAGAGACACAAACACCCAGTAATTGAAGGAAATCAGTAACCCACTTTCTGTGCAAGACATTGTGAAATGGAAGAAAGTCCACGGAAACTTGGCATCAATCAAACATGAGTGGTGTATGACTTTATTTCAATCAAATTCTATTAAATTCTTCTTTTGTGTGGACACTAAATCCGTTTGTTCTAAGTATAAGGTTAACAGAGTCAACCAAAAATATGACAAAATGTTTACAAAAAACTTACTCTTCTGGTAGAGTGGGTGCCCCATCTTCTTGTCCAGGTGCTGTAACATGGTACACACAGAAATTGGACAAAATCTCTCGCATATCCGGGAAATTAAAGAATCCAGAGAAACTTGTTGCATCTGAAAAAAATCAAAGATTAAGAAAAAATCATCAACACATCCCATCAGTGTGTATCACTGTTCAAGAAGTCCAACTTACAGTTCAAACCCAAATCATGATAAGTCAAAATTGCCGATTTCTTGGGATCACCTTGCACGGCCACATGAAGTTCACCTTTGTCTGTGGTCACAGTGTGCACCTCACAATTGTCGGCAATCGAATTGCGTCGATTGAATTGCAATTGAACTGAACGCAATTCAATGTCATCCATAGGATCAACTGGCATGGTGCTATAAAAATATAATTTTTTCCCAATTAATACAATTGAACACAGACTCACTCCAGCCGAGTGTGAGGGGACGGATCAAAACACAAGTATACTCCAGTGAAAATAATAAATATACGCACACGCATCTATCTAGAGAATAGTCAACATCAATTTTACTTGTCCTAATTCATAGGATACAACATGAGCAACAGTCTTTTTTGTTTTTGTTTCTGTCAATTTTCTAAAGTATGTCCCTTTTTTTGTATTTAATTCTATTTAATTCCATTACAGAGTTTTGTTGATGTTTACATACACGCACATTGTCTTTTTTTTTGTATTGTACCGAGAATAGTTCATGCTCAAGAAGTATATCAAGTGCAGGCGCTACTGTGGTATTCTCAGTGGAGAACGAAATAAACAGAAACAAAGTATTTTACACAACAAAAAAAATAGAGAGAGAGAGAAAAGTAAGTGGAAGGAACAACATTTTATAATATCGGGTGTACAATGCTCTCCTGGGACACTTTTACCACGCAATTAGAAGTTTTCCTTTTTTGTTCAGGTCAAACAGAGAGGAAAAGTTTTGGTTTTACTTTTTTTCCTCCCGCAGTTCCCCGGTCTGATGTGGTTTTCAGAGCCGGAAAATGTTTGCTGGGAATTCTCCTTTAAATCGTTTTTTTTTATACAAGTAAATACACATTTTTACACAGTTTACCTCATGGATAAATACAAATAATAAATTCATCCCATCGCATAGAGGAACTAAGGAAATAAAAACTAAAAAAAAAATGTCCTACAACACAAACAAAAAAAAATGAAAAACAACGAAAGCTGTTCTTACCCAAGTAGACGTGCCTCCTCGGCAGTGTGTGCTGGTGCTGATGGCATCTTAGTGTTCAGTGTCTTACCAGTTTTGTCACGATCTCTGAAATAGATACTATAAACATGCAAGCAAAGGATCTTTCCAAAAAAAATTTCAAAAAAAAAAAACAGAAAAAAACAATTGTATCTAGAACTATTTTCTGGTTTTTTACACTCAAAATGTCAGTATTTTAGTTTGTATCTCAAGAATACTGGTCTTTTTGTTTTCCCTCACCCTTGGGTGGTGAGTAGAAGAATTTAAGCCAAGTTAATAAAAAAGAAACAGAACATAACAAAAAAGCATACGAGGTTCGTGTGTGAGTGTGTGTTAGTGAAGGGATCTAACATAAAACATTGAAAGAGGAAGAATAAAAAAACAAGACAAATAAATACAAAACAAAACAGATACAGTGTCATGTACACAGAAGGAAGGACATATTCACAATAGAGTTAGTAACTGAACAAACAAAAAAACAACAACATCGCAAGCGAGCCTTCATCACAAGTTTATGATTCAAATGTTGTCTCGTGATGAGTGTGTGCTCGTGTGGGCTGTGCCTCGTCCTTGACAAAAGGGAACCCATTGAAATATATTATGTAGCTCACGTGTGAGGGGATGAGTGAGAGTGATGACGAATCGTGCAAACGAGCAGCTGTAAGAAATATTGCATAGAACACAACAACAACAGCAGCAGCAAGATGCCGTCAAGCAACAACAGTCAAGCAATGCCGTCATATTTTAGTAAAGATTTAAACCACAAAGCAAGATAAGATATATTAAACATTCCCGAACTTACTTTTTGTTTCGTCTTTGTCTATTCATTTCATCTTTGGGCAGCCCGAGGGAGGTTTGACTAAACAGCCTCTCTTCGGGCTGAATGACTAATTTAAAGAATATTTGAATTCTATCTGTGTGCGTACAGTGTTCATCTACCATAGAGCCCGCCCCTCCTCGAGAGAGGGTTTCCCATATAACCATATAACCACATCGTCATACTTGGCCAAGTTTTCTTGCTCTCATCTGCGCATAAAATGCCAGTGAGTCGTCGGCAGGATGAAGTGGAGACCTATCTCTCACACAAGGTCAATTAGGAACCAACAAAAAATTTTACGCACGCTCAAAAACAAAGCAAAAAAGAAGTGAGTATACAACACTGCCAACAAGAAGTAATTTACGACAAGAGAGAAAGCACGAGCCGAATAAGACGAGGAGGGCACATTAAGATACGCGTATAAGCTCTTTCAAGAGGGAGATAAGAACTTTATTGCTGAGACTGTGCCGATATACTCAGCAGCTTTGAGAGTGGGACCAATTTTATTGACTTTTTGCTCAGGGTGGAGGGCGCAGGGAGCACGTATTTAGTTGGATTGTGAGTAGAATTGATGTGAACTTGTTCAAATGTTTACTTTTAAATGCAGATTCTTTTTTTTTTTTTTTTGTGGAATTTGAAAAATCAATAAATGTGGGAACCTGAAATGTTATTGACCTGCCTCAACGTTTTTTCTTCTTTCGCAGTTGGGATATAAATTAAAGCAAGAGGGAGGCCGCTTAATGACTTGGAAAAAGTAAAACCGAGGGCAATCATTGTCTCAGGCGAAGGTCGTAGCATTTGTCTTACTTAACATCCTTTGTAAAACGTTGATAACACGCCCTCTTCACAGTAACGAGTAACGACCTTATAAAATTCTTAACCCAGAACGGAGTCTGAAGCGGGGAGGTGAATAAAAATGAAAGCAGTCGTGATCTAAGAGCTCTTTAACGGCAACGCTGATATAATTATTTTCCCCCGACTTTATTAAGAAGATAATCTTCTATGGGTGTTTAAAAAATCAGGTAAGCACATCCGTTCCGAAGTTGATTGTCTGGCTTCAGAAATTATTTGATTTGATGAAGAAATTAATGTGTTGCTACACTAATTGAATCTGCTTCCTTAGGTGAACTTTGAGTTCTTTTGACTCAGGCTGAGACTTTTGAAAAGTTTTGAAGTCGATTACGACTTTTCGCATTGAAATACCGGATATTTGGGTCGGATTTGATATCCCTGATTCAATCGCAATACCGCGTACTGAATTCTCTTTCGAGGCTTTATTTGTTTATTTTAAGGGTTGCAATTTTACAATATTTAACAACAATTTCTAAATGTGCTAAAATTATGAAAACTGACTTCAAATATAATGATTCTGATGAAGACACTTAATATGAGTAGATTGTGGTGAGTAATTCGATTGCTTTTATTCGCATAATTCGATAAAGCTTATTAACCTTGCTCTCAAACTGGGATTGGAATCGTGGACTCCTCTAACCAAGGGTAGGCACTCAACCAACTGCCCCGGCCATCTGTCAATTGGCCAATTGAATGCTTGATAATTTTTCTTGCTTTTTTTTGTGGATAGGGCTCAACAAATTCGTTAACAAACAAAATGATACGATATGGAGAGGTGAAAATCCACAGGTTTCTGTCAGAAGACAGATTGCATCCACAAAAGGTCACTGTTTGGAGTACAATTGTCCAGGCCTGTCGATCTTAAACTTCACCATAAACTCTCATTCCTATTTCCAAATGTTAACCACATTTTTGTGGCGTCGGAAAGAAAGAAGAGAGTTGTGCCAAATCTCACGAAACACGTACCATTCTGCTTTTATTGCAAGAAACATTTCCTGGCAGGTTTTTTTCCAGCGATGTGAACTGGCCAGCGAGTTCTAAACTATTTATAAAAGTCGAACAAGTTGACAAAATTTGTGGGCTTGTGTCACGTAGTTTATGTACAATTGAACTCGTTCCGTAGATTTTTTCGCAAAACGTCGTGCGATTAACTATCGAATTCCTGTCGTGTCTAAGAATGAGGAAAAACACATGTGTAGGTTCATTAATAACTATTGACAACTTCGTCCTGATTTGTCATAATGTGAATTCGTAGATGGATGAGGGTGAGGATTCAGTTGGAAAGTTTGTCCATCTATGCTACGCAGTTTCAAACGAATTGAGGATAAAGGTATACACCACACTCCTTCAAAGCGACAATATCAGGGGAACTGCCCATACAATTCCGTGAAAATATTTCCCCGTATACACCTCATGTTCGTTTCATAATTCGGGGTGGTAATCGCAGTTCAACTAGTTCTTCCGTAGGGTCAAAATGGTAGTTCTCATGAAAGCAAGTAGTCAAGTACTTGGCTACTTGGCATTCGAATTCAACTCCAAACACTCTCTGAACAGAAATCGAATCAAAGACCACCTATTACCTCATGCATTGAAAATTGCATATTTCTTCAACATCCCCCCGCAAAATTCACACTTCACACCAATCTCTTAATTCAAACATTTAATATCGAATAAATTAACTTGCCATGGAATCGAAAATGTTATAGGTACATAAATATCCCGTCATAGACACACCAAAATGTTCATCCACACATCAAATGACTGAATTTCACATCTCAAATGTATCTTCACACATTCTTTGTCAGCATTTTTGCACTACGCCAAGGAACGTATATGCGTCTCGCAGATTAGATTAGTCTATTTATGAACGAGGCTATCGTTTAACACTAAAAACGATAAATTAAAAAATGCAAACAGAGTGTGTTTTTGGTGTGATGCGCATATGCACACTCAGAGTAAACATCCCCAACAACAATATTTTGTTTCCAAATCAGTACAAAAATATACGTTTTAAGTTATTTATATCCAGCACACACTCAACTCATTTTTTTTCTGGTCGGGGGTGGCAGGAAAGGCTTTTAATTTGCGGAAATTTTGCAAATTGTTTTATGAAAACAACTTAACACCGAATTTTATCTCTCAATTGCCAGCTCATTTCGAAAATCACTTTTACTTTTTCTCCTCGGGTGGCGTTGCAATATGCACGTGAGTCATCTGGTGTGACGACCATTTGTGTTATGGGGGCGAATGTTGTTACAGAGGAAGAGCGGAACTACTGATGTTGACCTGAAGACGACCATCACATGTTGTTTGGGGGGAGACAAGTAAAATAACCCAAAGATAAATTATACGAACATTTGGAGGGTGCCGTTGAAATGTCTTTTTTTTTACATTTACACCCTGTGTCATGCATTCTCGAGGTAGTGATTTCAAACCTCAGAGTTGCTGCATTTACAATTGAATGAAGAGCTGAAGCTCGAGTCGACATTTATAGGTATTTATCAAATCTAGTTACGCCGTGGTTCTTTTTGATACGCGCTCCTTAGATCACTCGGTAAGTAGGTAAGACTTGTGATCAAGTATTTAGTTTGCTAAGCTAGTTTTGAATTTTTTACTGACTTATCTGTCTGTTAATCGAAATTGCAGCATAGTAAGACCAAGGATGCTGATTTATTTCCATGCTGTGATGTACAATTTGCAAATGATCTTTGAATGCGCCATGAGTTCCTTATAGTGATTGAAAGCAAGAAACTCGAATTTTGTCTCAGTAACTTTGTTAATAATGAAAATGGTCACTTCCAAGATGAGAATAACCGAAAAATGAGAACGAAGAATAGGGGTTTAATTTCAGCGTTTATAAATCATCAAATTTATCAATATTCAGCTATATTTCTTCAAAAATTAAATAAATTGAATTGTAAAACAAACAAAGCGGCGTTGTGGGTATGTCCGTCGACCCCAATGGCGACGTCGTAGGTTCGATTCCTGCTCTGTGCGGCGTTGTGGGTGTGTCCGTCGACCCCAATGACGACGTCGTAGGTTCGATTCCTGCTCTGTGCGACGAATAAAATGTCCTCTTTCGAGTCAATGCTCAGAGAGTATTTCCTGTCTAGAAAAAGCTTCTCAAACTTGGCCGTTCGAAGTCGACGTAAAACTGTAGGTCCCTCCCACTCGTGAGAAAAACAATAGCACGCACAACACGAGTGGTTGCTGAGAAGCTAGGCCCTGGCCCACTACGGGCTGTAGCGCCATATTATTATTATTGAAACAAACAAAACTCCCGCACGTTTTTACGCAAATTTATCAATAAAAGGCGTACGTGGATTAAATTATAGCAAGAAATGTTTTAAATCTGTAATCCAAACCTTGGCTTTGCTTTGAGTCATTGAATTTGCTACTGTCGAGTTTAAGGGTCTTTCAACACTAGTCTAGATTTAGTGTGAATTTGACACACATTATTTTTCTACGCGGAGATAAAACGAAGGATATTCCTGGCCAATCGCTGTATCTTTGGACTAATGTAACAATTGAAAAAATAAGCCCTTGTCTCGGAAAACCAAGCTGTGTCTATATAAGGCCTTGATAGTCCTAGTCTTGCTGTAGGGCACAGAAGCATGAACAGCGTCAAATGAGGACGGAGATATGCTTGGTCGTTTCGAAAGGAAAGTTCGTCGAATCATATTCGGTAACATTTATGAAGGAGTTTGGAGGAGAAGACTGAACAACGAACTCTATGAGCTGCACAATGACATTGGCCTAGTCATAGGAATTCGATTGTCACGACTCAGATGGCTAGGACATGTAGAAAGGACATGGACACTAACGCTCCGCCTCGGAATGTCTTTGAGACTAACCCTGAGGTAGAGGAAGACCTCGCCTCCGATGCGTAACCATCTGGAAAGAGATCTGCTTGGTGTACGAAACTGGCGCTTAGCCACTTAGCACAAGATCGCGCTAGTTGAAGAGGAATGCTAACTGAGGCCCAGGCCCACTGTGGCGCCATTCAAAGAAGAAGAGAAATGCGAAATACTTCAACTCACATTCTACTAACAGCACCAAATATCAGATTAGCATCGCTAGCAAAAAACTTCTTGCCATTTGTTAATGATATCCATTTGAAGCGACGTACATGGATGCATCAGGTCTGTCTGGTAGTGTCATACACATACAACGATTTTCGAAGAAAGAACTTTAAAATCATTGTTCTACGGAGACAAGCCACTTTCATCTTCATAAGCTATGTGACATTTTACATTAAAAAGTATTCGAGTTGAATACTGAAGCTCCAGGTGGCTGTTCTAATTAAACAGTCTCTGTTCAAACATCGTCAAGAATGATTCAAGTGAAGCTCTTGATATTTTATCGGTGTCTCCAATCGCATGGTACTTGGCAAACCCCAACCATAATCGTTTGACATCCCAAATAAGCAAACACTCGTTAAGGAATAACAACCAGCCAACACACAGTAACCCTGCTCAGAGTTAACTGCAAATGACATCAGTCCTGGCACAAACGCCCACTCCACTTCCATATGCACAATGTCATTGGGTCATTAAACAATCTTTTTATTGCCTTCCAAAAAATATTCATTTGCTGGCTGCGCATTACGGACAACGCTCCGCATTTCAAAAGCAAAAGTCCGGTGAATTCCGTTGCCGATCTGTGAAGCACCCACCGAAAGTTTCGTTTGTGTGCACAAAGTGTAGATAAACGAAATCAAACAACAGATAAGATTGATATCAATTATGAGCTCATGACGTGCCTCGAGAGGCCTGACACCCAGATAGCGCGGCGACTCGATGAAAATCAATTTACCAACTAGCCTGTTACCGAGAGTCACGTTTCGCTGACATCTTATCGTGGCCCCAATCGGAATGGGTGTGATTCAGATCCAATCAACGAACATTACTGGCCACTAGTGCAAAATCGATTTCAAACGCCAACGACTTGCACACACCACTGTGCGCCCACACAAGCCGCTCTCCGAAATCGCGATTACCTACGAATATAGCCCGCTCTGCACTGCCCACTCTTGTGAATGGGCCGCTCTCGCCCACACGGAATTTCATCGCGCACTGTGTCCCCGATCCGAGGAGCCCGAGCGCAAATTCAGTTCCTTCACCTTTCCGTTCGTCATTTGAATTGACGGTGTTTTGTGTGCCACTGCCCACCGGCGAGTCCCTGTGGGATTGGACGTGCCATGCATTTGTAATCGCTCCCAGGAAGTCGTTCCAAAATAAAATACATCTGTCCTTCCACCCTCGAACTGAAATTACATCCAGTTGTGCGGTGCGCGCTCGGCATTCAGTGCCGTGCCATGTAAATGCAAACGGCAGACAAGTACGAAAAACTCAAATCATCATCATCATCTTCTTGGCTGTAATCCAAGTTTCTTGATGAGTTCCTCTTCCACTCTGGCACCGAGCACTGTGGTGGATTACGATAGGTGTCGCAACGGCTGTGCCAACAGCGGCGGCAAATGAAAACGTGTGGAAACGAGTGGTGGGCCCGGCTCACCCATTCACCCAGATGAATCGGCCTCCGACCAGCGTGAACTAGTTAAAGCCGGACAAAGCGATTATTTCTGACTGTAGAGTGCGCGCCGCGCACACTTGCCTAAGACGTCGTCGTTGGCGGGGTTTGTTGACGTTTTTATTTTTTGCACTCACCCGCCGCTCGAGAGTGGCTTGGAACGATGCTAACTGCTGTTACCGATGTTTGCAGGCTGATTAGCCGATTTACTATAATGGATGTGTTTACATTGCGCGAGATGCAAACAGAGTAGACGACACCGGATGTCGCCCTTTGCAGAATCGGTGAGACAAATACAACGACGACGTCGACGACGATCGAAGTGAATGACTGGAGAATGCATTGTTTTCGTGACACCATTCAATAAAGCGGCTTCAACTGGTTCGATTTTCCTTTATCGAGCTGAAACGGGTTTCAAACAGGGGCGGAACAGTGAGGGTATAATTTACCTGGTCGCATTTTGCTTTGTTTATGCCGTTTGAACTGCGTAACGATACAAACGACCTTGACTTGGGATTGCCTTTGTTTGGTAAACATCATTAAGACGTTATAATTGTTTATTTCGGCTGTATGACTGAATGCACTCGGCGACAGTGGAGACTTTGAACCGAGAACGGGGTTTAAATGGTGACTAAAGGCGATAAGGCAAATGACAGTATCGGTGATTCATTTGCGTTCAAGGAGACTCTGTGGTTTTGGTAGGATTCACTCGAAAGGATTAAGAAGTTCGTGGGAAATAAAAATTGACAGCATTTTACGAAGCTTTAGACCTGAATTTAGGGTTTAATGTTGACAACGATTGATTTTTAACGTTTCGGAGAACGATCGATGTTTCAATTTTGAACCGAACAGGGAGTTTAGACTTAAACGCTTGGGTCTAAGAAACAGGCTTTCGACTACTGTTGAATACAAAACTTACCATACAGCTTTTAAGACAAACAAACTTAATTTGTTTCAAAGCCAGTGCAGATCGTTGCAACATTTTCCAAGCCAAAGTCGAGTGCCTTAGGAAAGTCATTGAAACACATTTGGGAAACAAAGTGGATAGCAACGCTGACAACACATGGTATTAAACCATAAACAATTACGCAAAGCTGGTTCTTGGTGCCTTCGGAAGAAAAATTCGACGTCGCATACACTGTCCAGCCTCAGAGGAAGGCAAATGGAAAAGAAGACACAACCGCGACATCTACGAGCTTTACAAAGAAGTGGATGTAGTTCCGGAAGTTAAAAGTCTGTCGACCAAAAATGCTACAGCAAAGTGTCGATTGGTTCGAGGTGGAGAGAAGGACCAAACCTCCGGTACAAAAACAAGTTAAAGCAGATGTAAGCCAGCTTGGTCAAACTCAGTGGAGGCAGCGTGCCCAGCACCATCATCGATCGAAGGCGGCTATTGCTCAGGCTCAGACCCTAAATGAATAAGCTTCAATCTACAACATAACCATCAATGTTTGTTTGAAATTCTGCCACAGGGCACCACGTTGTTCAGCCTTTACTGCTGCTTATGCTAAACCAGCAACCAAAGTTGAAGCAAAAGCACATAACGATCACTGAAGAAATGCACACCAGCTGCAGCAGTCATCGATAGATAATTTCACATTGCCCTTTTTGACTTTTATACAGCAGTCACAGTCAACTGATTTCTGCTATTGCCTTTTGATTGCTTTCGCCTTGCCTTATTCTTTAAGGATTGGTCTTCTTAGGTTAGGTTAGGTTAGATTATTGAGCTGCCGGGGAAATTGCCAACACACTTAGACCATTGTGATACTGACTTTAATTTGATCCCAACGGCAAATGGACCAGATTTGAAAACCCGATAAAAGCATATTAACTTTTGCTTTCACTGGCATTCGAACCGGGGACTCCTATAGTCTGCTTAAAAAATATGAAGATTACAACCGACAGTTTCATTTAGTTCAGCAGAATCAACGTTTGAATACACATATTTGATAAACACCGAAAGTCCCTAGTTCCAGTACGACACAATATATTTCATAGTTTCAGCAGCAACATTACTTGACACTTGCCAGATCCAGTCCTCTTCTTCTTCTTAGGCCGCTACAGTCCGGGGTGAATCTGGGCCTCAGCCAACAAGCTTCTCCAGCTGGCACGATCCGTAGCCAGCTGCCAGATCCAGTAACCGGCATAAAATAAAAGATTCACTTCATCCCGAAAAAAATTAACGACACGCATAAAATGGCTCCACGCAAGTATACCAATGTATGCAAACCTGACTGAAGAACGAAGTAAGTGATATTTTTCAGTCTTCTAAAAATTGTAAACTTTTTGTACCTAGGTCGGAAAGCACAGAGCTATTGATATTTGAACAGTTAATTGTTTACAGTTTGGCTCAGTCAACGAAAAGAAAACACTTGGGCTTAAAGTTTGCAGTAGACCATGGACTTGTTGACAAAAGTTGTGCATTTCAAGTTATCTTCTTTACTAAATTAACTTTACGAGATGATTATATTGTGTCTGATAAGAACCGTTTGCGGGCAGTTTTATTGCTTGTTTTTTTTTTATGTTGCCGGCGATTAAAATGGGAATAATTCATGCAACCAGTGCAGAATATTCAAGAAAATATGGTTATACTGTGTAGTGATTACTGATTCAAGATCACTATCGAAGACAACTGGTGAAATGAAGTCTACATTCGACAATATGTGCATTTTTGTTTTAAAGATCATCTGACGTAGTGGTGGGTCAACTCGAGTTGATTAACCGAGTCAATCCGAGTTATGTCCAAACCGAGTTGAACCGAGTTGAATTTATGTCAAGCCGAGTTGCTAAAACTAACACGAAACGAATAAATGGACATCAAATCTACGAACCATTCGACACGGCGTGAGCACACAACTCGATTTAGAAACTCGGGTTGGCTACCTCTAAATTGAACATCATATCTGCTAGCCTTTTAAATCGGTGTGAAAAATAAGCTTAGGTTGGTTACGACAAAGAGGCCGAGTTATATTGCCTCACATTCAATACCTACTTAGTTGGAGTTCGGTATCGGTTCTGTTTCTTATGAGACCGGTGTGGACGAGGCCAAGTTCCTACCCGCTCTTGCCTCATTGTTTCTTTTTGTATTTTTGTATGAAATGAGCGTTTGTTTTTTTTTGAAAATTAGACACTAATTATTAATGGGAAAGTAAAAACGGTCAGAACTTGTTTGTTGTGCAACATTTAACACTGCTGCCATTTGCTTTCGACTCAAAGAGTCATCTCCATCCAATATCGTTTGCAATTCGGCGTCTTCAAACTTTTTTGGTGGTCTTCCATGTTCTTCATTTCTCACATAAAAATCATTGTTTCTGAACCGCTGAAACCATATTTTTGATACGCTCTCCTTGAAACCATCTTTTTCATGTTGCTTCTAATAGAGCATGATCACCATATGCCTCGACAAGCATCCGATGCGACTCTGCAGCACATCAAATGAAAACAAAAAACGAATGCTTTCCGCAAATCATCACTTTCTGGTACAAAATTCGACATTTTTAACACGATGCAAAAATATGATTTTGTCTGTTCAATGACTTGATGTATACTAAATATTTTTCACAGATGTCATAGCAGACAAAAAAAAAAATAAGGCCTCGTTCACAACAAATGTTCCCTATCGACACATTTGTATCTTGACGCTCACTTCATACTGTATGATCCAAGCTAGCTCGATTTTGGTTTGAATCAGTTTGAACATTACAAAAAGAAATACACCTACTCGAAGTGGGTGAAACCGAGTTAGCAACTCTTCAGTGAGTGAGTGATAGTCTGATACATCTCTGCTCTGGAGTGGCTTGTTGCGATTCGTATTTTGATCAGTGCAGAAGGGGCTTTTGAAACAGTGGGACATTCACTTATTTTTAGAAACCATTATTATTTTAGGCAATTAATCCTTTTATCTTGTCTTAATGTTAGGTTAGGTGGTCGCCCATGGCATTGTGGGTATGCGCGTCGACCCCAATCTCGACGTCGTAGTTTCGATCCCTGGTCTGTGCTACAGAAATAATTTTCACGGCAACACCTCTTTCGAGTCAATGCTCAAAGAGTAATTCCTGTCTAGGATAAGCTTCTCAAACTTGGCCGTTCGGAGTCGGCATAAAACTGTAGGTCCCTTCCACTCGTGAGGGAACAATGGCACGAACAACACGAGTGGTTGCTGAGAAGCTAGGCCCTGGCCCTCTACGGGCAGTAGGGCCATCCATCTTATTATTATATTATTAATGTTAGGTGAGGTTAAGTTAAATTTGTTGATAGTCTCAATTGAATCAAGTCTTAGGCCAGTCTGCTGTCAAATCGTTCCCTATGAGCACTGAATATTTGAACTAGTCCTCGAACAATACTCTCTAACTTCGTACACTTGCTTGGGTTAAAAATATAAACGAGTTAAACCATGTCGCCGGTTTAATCATTCAAAAAAATATGACCCAAAAGTTGGAATATATTTGTTGACAGACAACAGTTATAAAGCAATAAACTGTGTATATTTCGCCTTAAAGTTTTGATGGCCCATAAAGGCAACCCATAATGTGATCCACAAATACGAACGAATGCTTAATGTGCACAAACGTACACAACTTGACTCATTGCGGATGTAGTATGCGTTTTGATTACGAATAGAATTCGTATGATTGTCGTAAAATTCTTGTTTACACATCGCACTGACTAATGCACTACTAACCGGAGAATACAATGAAGCGGTTAAAAAGTTACAAGTCATGTGTCTTTTGTTGCTGTCTGCCATGACTTTGAGGGGAAATATTTGAAGAAGAATTCAAGGGAATGCGCAATCGAATGACGAAGGATTCACCACAATCAATGAAAGGAACTCTCGAAACGACAGCTTGACGGTGATTTTTAACCTTTTTAACCAAGACGTCACTCCGAGATCAAGTCTGACACAAATTTACTTATGTTTAGAAACAAATGCGGACAGTAATTAAAAAAAAAAACAACGAATAGACATCACACAGGTAGCGTGTCGCTAACCTTTCAGTTCCACACGGACGTTAAAACTGAAATTGCCCATAAAATGGCCTGACAATTTGTAAGCATTCGTAACCTTTGCGTTAATTTGTCGTGCGAATGTTACCTGCCGGCGCCCATAAATAGCTGCTACATAGAAGTGCGCATTTAATCACGCTTCATTAGCATGCCCGTCTGTCAGTTTGAACGGGCATTGTGTGCTCGTAGCACATAATCGATTGCTGGCGTACACAAAATGTAAGCTCTAATTATTTATTCACATTTCTCCCAAGTGACTGGCCGCAGCTGACTGTGAATATATTTCTTTCCCCCGATCGCTTCATTAAACTTTAAACAACTCAATAAGTCATGACCCTTCAGCCACCACCGTCCGCTTTATCCTTTCGCTCACGAGTATCCACTTGGGATGAACAAGAATGCTCGTACATAACCGAAAAAAAAAACTTGGCAGCGCATCGGATGTACTAATAAAGCTCTCACAACAGCCAGGTCATAAATAACCCGAAATTGCTCATGTCCATGCTGAGCTCATTTCGAGTGCATTAACCCAGTCAAACAGTCACAGCCACAGGAACTCGAAGGGAAGCGCATAACTTTTCCTGGCCGTCCCTCCAGCAAGCAGCGACACTATTGGCTTTGTAAAACGACCCTAGCCGTTGGCTTTTCCTCCTCAACCCCATTCTCTGCCAGAAGCCAGTAATGACTAAAGTCATATTAGATAGTCTCCACGCCGATACACCCTACGAATCGATTTCGACGTGGAGGCTTGTTGTGGCCATTTTCCACGTCGGTAACCATGGTAGCAGACTGAAAAATTTCTCACTCGTGAATTGTGAAAGATACCGAACGTTTATTTTTTCACAAGCCATTGTGTCGGACTTCACACTCAGCTGAGCCGCTAATTGGATTGCAAATGCTTCGCCATGAGATCATCCGCAAAATGTGTGTGTGAGCCCAAAGCATCTACGCGATGCCATAAAATTGCGATAGCCTATGTAATCCAAAGTATCATTTCATTTCATTTTTTTTCTTCGACTTTTTCCTTTCAACCCAAGGCAGGCCGCCTCGTACCCCCATTCGGTGATATTGATTTTTCCGCTGGAAACGTCGTGACGTGTGACTGGCTCTGCGGCCCAAGGAGACGCCACCAAGACTACAATAACGCTGGTGACAACAATACCATAAGTTTTTCCGCCGCGCCATGAACGGCCTGTGAAAACGGCTGACATGTGTACATGCTGACATATGATTAACCTAATTTGCTGAATTATGGTGAGGGGAACGCCGCCTCCTTTTATGTCGAACGAGAATGTGAGCAGAGAAGTGCTGTCACAACCTGCAGGGTGGTCGGTCTTTTTCCGCTCTCAAGGTGAAGTGGATGGCAGAGTTCTCACTCGATTCCTTTTGCTTAACGACATCAAAATGATGGAACAAAAATCAATATCCCCCTCAGTCTACGTTCGCACATTCGCCTGTGAACTGCGACCTGGCGGGCGGGGATGCATTTGTATTTGTCCTTCCCCCAGTCGAGTGAACTAATCAAATATCTACTCGGACGGTGACAGCAAATGCACCGAGGAATGGCTATAAATCATGCAAGTCTCATCCATTAGTTTTTATTGATATTGACAGAATGCTTGCAAGGACTCCAAATGCATTAGGGATGTGTATATATTCCCCATTGGCGGCTTCCAACTGCAACCTGACAACTGTCAACTAAGACACGAGTTATGTTATGAAAATCGATGCATTTTAGGTTGGGTATTTTGGCAAGTGTCTACACAAAAGCCAGAGGAGCCCAATTGGCGGACAACACTATTCCCGTGCCACCACCCGGCTGAGTGTTGCGTGACAAACTCCGGGTGACCTCGAAGTCGACGTCCATGACTATGCTGGAACCCTTGTTAATCAGAAGAGGGGGGGGCCAGGGCCTATTTCAAATAAACGAATCGCCATAATGCTGGCGACGAACCGGCAGCAGTTTATGCTTCAGCAAAGAAGTGTGTACGCAAGACGGCCTCCCTTCCCCACACACACACAGACACCCCGTGGCTGCTTGTAGTAGGTACTCTTATCGGCGCAGAGGACGACAACAACAGGATGTTTTTTGGCAAACGCTTCGTTTAGTTGAAATATGATGGAAATCGATTCGAAATGGCCTTTCGGTAGCTGAACCTAATAGACCCTGAGCCATAATGCATTAATCATGCATGAATTCAGAAGGACGAGAACGTTAACTGGTCGGGGAGCATTGTGGCTCCAGCCATTAATTGTACCGATAAATTAGTCATAAGGTATTCTTTCGAAATGTCCAAAGAGGCTTCGAAGCTAATGAACAGGTTAGTTCGACTGGAAATTCAATAAGTCATGCCGTATTGACTGGTTCCCTTGAGAAATGAAAGCGATATCTTCTTTTTTCTTAATGGCATTTCGGAAAACGTAAAGCGAAGCGAGGAGGTAATGCGCTTAAGGTTTAACTTTGGGAACTTCTTGTTGGAGGGTTGGGGGAGTTTATTTTTTGGAACTTTTGGAAATTGAATTTGTTGGGACTCACATTTGGCAGAGAAATTCAAACAGAACTCGGGGACGATGTTTGCATGGTCTTCGCTTTTGTAAGTAGAAGCAATCAACTCAGCCCCAGGCAACGCTCTGGATAAAGTAAGTCCAACTGGACAAAGTTTTCCCCGCGCTTTAGAGGCTCGCGACACGCCACTTTGTTTTCAGTACTCCATCATAACTCGTGAGGTTTATGTCGTATAATCTTATAATCTTATTTGCTTTACGTTCCGGAAATACCACGAGTCTTGACATAGAAGGGGGACCCAACATGTCAGATCGACAACATGCGAATCTTGACAAAATCAGAGGAAGGAAAGCTTAAGACTACAAGCTGAGACAAAGTAGAGTTCTTTATCCAAGCGATTTAAAACGTAATAGGTGTCACTCAGGATTCTATGTTTAGACCACTACACATTCTTCAATGGCTGGTCTATAATAAGTTCTTGGCCAAAACAGCTTTCGAATGCCTTAATTGTGATCGAACAAGGATTTCAAGTACATCTCGGTAGATTGTACTTAGCATCTAGGGGAATTCTACTACTGACTGGGCTAAGGGGCTAGTCCAAAATTTAGTCAGAACGACTTGCACGCCGAGACTGATGTCTCGTTAGGATGTTACGCCTTGATGTCCTGCCTTAACGATTGCCTTTGGTGAAATAAAATTAAACTGACGTACTGAGACAGACTAATGCTCTAAGCTTCGACTTCGAAAGTTTTTCTAGTGAAAAGTGAAAAAAAATGTTTTAGGAGCTGTACTACGACTTGCCCTTGTAGCTGGGAGAGAGTCTTGCCCACCATATGGAGGAGAGTTCCAACAACTTAAAGACCACGACACGAGATCATAACGCTGACCAGAAAGGGGATCTCGCCCACCTCTGATTATAGCGACAGCCGAGGACGACGAAGGCATTACAACAGAAAATAATTTGGACCAACCAATAAGGTTATAGCTGCATTACATCGGCAAGCACAGCTGGAATGACCGAAATTCGGAGAAAAATTTAAGTTCCCTTTGTAATCCAAAGAGAATCACTAATTTTTAAATGCCGGGAAGATCGTGTACTTCAACTAGTTAATGTTAGTTTAGGTCTGGGTTGCTGTCTTCAGAGAGCAATGACAATTAGGTCTTTTCTTCTTTGATTGGCGCTACAGTCCGGGGTGGACCTGGGCCTCAACCAACATGCCTCTCCAGCCAGCACGATCTTTCGCCAGCTGCCTCCAGTTGCGCACACCAAGTTGGTTGAGGTCCTTTTCCACTTGTGTGCGCCATCTAGTGCGAGGACGTCCTCTGTAGCGCTGTCCCAATGGCTCGGTGTAGAAGACTCTTCGGGCCGGAGCTGTGGTGTCCATCCGCTCTACATGACCTAGCCATCTTAAGCGTTGGATCCGAAGACGCTTAACTAGGTGCATGCCGCTGTACAGCCCGTATAGTTCGTGGTTGAACCTTCTCCTCCAAACGCCATCAACGCAAACAGGACCAAAGATCGTACGCAGAACTTTTCTCTCAAAACAACCAACAGCTTCTTCATCCGCTTTCAATAGCGTCCATGTCTCTGCGCCATAGGTTTGACAATCAGGTCAATACAGACGAATTGGTGTCAACCAAGCGAATTGATGTAGTTTCACCTTTAAACAGACTTTGGAAGCTCGCAAAAACTATAAGGAGGTAGTCCATTGGAATTTAAGTCTTCGTCGTGCATGGTTTATGAAATCAAACAGTGAGTCGTGAAAGCACCTTCACCCACAATAACAAAATGATGCAAATTTTCAAAAATATTTACTTTGACTTCATCTGTCAGTGTCTAAAATCTGGCTCCCATCTACTTCCCAGTTGACAGCCAGTAAACAACAACCTCATCAGCACTGTCTCAGTCAAGATGATCGCCACATCATTCCCCCACCAGCACCATCTTATCGTGCTGCCGCAACCTTGGTCTAAATTAAACAAAAAACAAACCCCTAGTCCGAATTAATGCACCCCTTGCTTGTACTTTCACAATTATGACTTCGATTTGGCACAAAAAGTAATCGTTGCAAAGTCCTGAAATATCTGATTTTACTGATTGCTTGTTTCATTTTCTCTGCCCATGCAACACATTGCGGCCCTCAAAGTTACTTCATTAAAACCCTTATCAATTCCCACCACCGGCACGGACTTTCGTGCACACAATAACAACGGGCACGTTGCATGCTATACAGTCGTTATGGTTAAATAAACACAAAGGTATGCATTTGCATTTGAATCGCAATCTAATTGCACAGTTGTGTTAGCATTTGTGAACGTGGTCATTCGAATTTTAATGAATTCGTGTTCTGAGTCGGGGTTCTGCACTTTTTTTTTGTACCCCACTGTCCTGACGGACCCAGCCGACTTAACCTGCTGCTGTAAGGATGTGTTCGTTCACGACAATCAATTAGCTTTAGTTTCTTTTCAAGAGAGAGATAGATGTTTTCTTTGAGATACGAAACTATACAGAAACTTAAGTCAAAAAAAAGAATATGACACACTACAGAGGAACATGAGTAGTTACCCCCCTAGATACGAGAAAACACAACACAAAAAAAAAGGAGATACAAATAAGAAAGAAGAGAAAACATGTCTTTGAGATGAAGGAGGAAACAGCTACACCTACAAATAAACGTCAACAAGCACTAATTGTATGTTTTATCGTTACACCAACCCCTCTGAACAGAATTCAAATACATGTACTTTAACAACTTTTTTTTATATACATACAATAAAGATACGGTTACACTTTATAAATTCAGTTAAAAATAAACACAAATTTAATTAAAACACAGAACAAAAATATACCATAAACATATTTTTTTTGTATACAACATCAACCAACAGAGGAGAAGAAGGAGAGGAGTTAAAGTATCTTACCTCGATCCGACAACCATTGGACGTCCCTTGGAGGAGGCTAATAAATCAGCTGTATCGCCAGCACTGCCGCCATTACTACCAACAACTTGACCAATTGCCCGTTTAACAGACTCAAGCACCGATTGCGGTCCGGTGGGTTCTGTTGTTTGATTATAGATGGCGCTATTTGGGTTATCACCCAATGATATATAACCACCCTCTGATTGTGGCATGTTTTTGTTTCCTTCTCTTTGGATTTGGTTTATTTTACTTCGACCCACACACAGACGGAGATTCTCGCCGTATTGTTCGCGCCCTTGTCGTCAAATACTTATCTTAAGATTGATTGGATAGACTTTGGTGGTTGCGGTTTTGCTATTCTTTTACATTTATTTTTATTTTATTTTATTTTTTTGTTACTCTGCGGTCAGCCAAAAGCGTTGCGTGCGTATCGCGTGAGCGTTTTCGGCAAAGCAACAATCCAAATTGCAAGTATATAGTATATATGGATACACACGAGTATTTATTTCATTTTTATTACCAATTTTTTGTTCGGCAAAGGAGGAAGGCAGATAGATTTACATGAATAGTTTATATATTTTGTTTTGTTTTTTTTTTTATAGTATTTTGTTATCGAAGTAAAATGATATAGGTGCCGTGTGGTGGCGGTGGTTGGTGATGGTTGTGGTGGTGGGTGTTCAGCCAATGCATAACATTCGATTTGTATTGATTTATTATTTTTTTTCATATTTGGAAATAAAATTTTCGCGATTCAATCAAAAATAACGCAACGGAACGAACAGAATGGAAAAAAGAAGAAAAAAAAAGAAACATCAAATGAAATATAAACACAAATAATTGAGACTCGAAATAAAACAAGGCTTGGAAAGAAAGGAAGTCAGAAAAAATGTTGGATATTCAAAAAGAGCGAGAGAAAGAAAGAAGAGGACGTGTGTGATAGAAGTTAGCAGATCATATTTGTGCGTGGTTAACGTGTGATGGTGACGTGATTTTGTGATCATGTTAATTTCCCCTCAGTCCTCGAATACATCAAGAATCAAAAGAAGCAATTTAAGAGAAAGAAATAAAGTACTTGTAAGCAAGATGTTAGTAACAGCAGAGAACTAATTGTTAATTGCAAAAGAAAATGAAAGAAAAAAACGCAAAGAGAACGAAATAATTTTCTTATTTGCGGTTAGTTAAGCACGATTGACGTCGGAGTAAAACTTGCATTTTCAGTTAAACCATGAGAGGGCGCCTAATTTGAATGATGTTGGACGAATGAATTTGGGTAAAGCGGAATGCTGTGTTCTTGGGTGAGTTGACATTCATGATGGTCGGTAGTTTTATTGGAGATCTAATTTGTGGTCGCGTCTCTGACAGATGAATGCTAATTGGTGTGATTGATGGGAAACTTGGCTTTACCTTGAGGGAGTGAAAAGCTGACAAAAAGGTTTTATCGTTTTTTTTCCTGTCTTCTTGGCTGCCCCCGTTGAAACTGAGGTGACGCAGGTAAAATTTCATCATTTTAATGCGTGGATTTATTATGATGAATTTATACGATTTCGTTGACGATATCTTATCGAAAAGAGATATATGGAGATAATAAAATTCAGGCAGGTCTGTTCATATGTGTACCTCCTTGTTATCAGTTGACGTAGCTTGAGACACTGAAATGCAGCAATTTCACAATCAAATCAACACTTTTCTTTAATATTTAGTTAATTTTGAATTGATTTTTAACTGTGACGTCTTTTTTTGCTGTGTTCATCATCTTGTGGATTAATGCTACATTCGTTGCCGCTGTCATTTGTAAAAATAAATTCTCTTTGAGTAAATTTTGAATTGATTTTTAACGGTGACGTACATTTTTTCTTGTGTTAATCATTTCGTGGATTATTCCTACAATCGTTGGCGCTGTCATTTGTAGAAGTAAACTCTCTTTGAGTAAACATTTAATTAAATTGTACTTGCTCAGATTTTAGCAACAAATCATCTGTTTTTTGGTGAAAAAAGGTTTGTATCTCTCTTGCCAGCTGTCAAAGCTGCCAATGACATTCAGTTGTCAAAATATTCAGTAAGGTGTCCTTTTTCGTCATGAATCGTTTCACGGTTGCCGAAGTAACATAAATTATTAAAAAATATGGGAAACGGATCAGCTCCTTGTACGAAACATGCATTTTGTCGTAAGGTCCGTCAATGTCATTACTTCAGTGTTCAGAGGATTCGTCGCACTTGCTTGAGCGCTAGTGCACACAGCAACCAGAAAGAGGTTTTTATGATTTGAAGAAAACTTTGCCTCGGTGACTTCCCGTATAAAAAAAGAAATGCTTCCACGCAATGAGACCGTTATCGTCAGTGTTTAGAACAATAGAGCAAATAGCAGACAATCGGCAACTATAATTTTGGGGCAGTGAGGGAGTGTGTCTACCACGGGGCAAATGTTAACTCCAGAATGATATATGACCGATTCTACTTCTGTTTGTTAAAAAAACTGGACTCGAAAGGACCAAAATTCTCATTCTACCAGTCGTGGTTTATGGAGCCGAAAGCCAGATGCTTATCAAAACTGCAGAGTTGAGTTTTGGTGCCAACAAAAATTATACGCCGGATATATCGATATATTTTTTTAATGATTGTTGTCTGAGCTAAATAATAATAATAATAATAATAATATAATATGGGTGGCGCTACAGCCCGTAGAGGGCCAGGGCCTAGCTTCTCGGCAACCACTCGTGTTGTGCGTGCTATTGTTCTCTCACGAGAGTTTGAGAAGCTTTTTCTAGACAGGAAATACTCTTTGAGCATTGTCAGTGACTCGAAAGAGGTGGGGCCGTGGAAATAATTTCTGTCGCTCAGAGCTGGATTCGAACCTACGATGTCGAGGTTGGGGTCGACGCACGTACCCACAACGCCACGGACCATTACTGTCTGTCTGAGCTAAAAGAACATGTAAATGTTGCTTATGACAGATTTCCTTTTCCTTGTAATTTGCAACTGGAATGCTTTATTAAGACAACAGCTTTGCAGAAAGACGTGCAATCGAATAAACTATCGAATTGCATTTTTACATAAAATTTCGCTTACGATAATTTGAAAGTTAGGGTTGTCGCTTGGCCACGTCGAGGGCATGGTAAACAGCGCTTTAGAAAAAGAGTGTCCTGGAATCCGAGCCTCCTGGTTAGAGAAGAAGAGGAAGACCGAACCTCCGGTATAGAGATAAAGTCATCGCAAATGTAAGACGGCTTGGTCTTGATGACTGGAAACAGTGTGCTCAGGACCGTCTTCGGTAGAAGGTAGCAATTCCCCAGGCTCGGACCCTCCATGGGTCGCCTTCGTGATAAGTAAGTAAGCTTCTATGGCTAGAGTTCGACAACGTTGGTATATGCGAGCTGCGACGCGACTTGACAACATTAGCCCTTTTTCTCAAGGGACAAGGTCAAGTTCTCTTGCCCACTCCCGTGTATATTGTATCATAGGAATGTCTATGACTGTGCCACTAAAGAGCAACACAAACTGCTCGAATTAATTGAAATATCCACAAGACAACGCTTGCGAAAGAAAATACATCCAATCAACCGTCGATTTGGAGCTACACCACAATGTGTACAAGAATCAACTGCGCTCTTTCTTCCGCATAACGAATTTTGGACTACCATCGCAAAACCCTTCTCGGTTCACTTCATAGCAATTTGCATTCCCATGTCTGAGATATCTCAAAATGACAATGCATCCATTCTCCGTTCCAATGCACTCATGCTTTCAGGACGAATGCATTCCATTCGACTTTTCGTTGATCAAATCTCATAGCAAGTGCTTTCTTCTTCAAAATCCTTGTTAATCAATTTCAAAGCGCAGCACTCTACTCTTCCCTATTTGTGCACCCCCACACACACTGACAAACGAAAAGCACAAATCTGTACTCTCAAGAAGATCAAGAAAGGAAAGTCCCCCGTTTAACCTTGAGCTCATCTCCCTGCCAACCAGCAACCGTTCCATCTGACTGACATTGTGTGTTTGCCCACTCAAATATACAGCTCAACTCAAAGTTGAAACAATAATTCTTGTCTCCAGCCCCACAGCCGCCCCTCGCACATATTTATGCATGCAAAATCATCGTTTCGGAGTACGATCTGCGGAGCCGGGTTCTCGGTGGCTGCTGTTGCTCGGTTGCCAGTGTGCTTCTGCACTCATCCGACTTAATTAAATCCAAATAAAGTCACAGGGCAAATATACTCCAGTTGCCCCATACCCACCGCCTCACTACGCCCCCGCGGACCAAATGGTTTTTATCTCTTGCTGTGCACGGACTAGCCGGATTGTCGCAATTTAAATTTAAATTAAACCTGCTGACACACTGATTATGGGTTGAGCCGAGCTGCGACGACGCTTACACGCCATGGCGTGGCGCGGCGCAAAGAGCGAACAGAGAACGCCTCAGTCCGATAGTGACAAATAAAGCGCTGTTGTAGCTACTGAGTGGGACAGGGCAAATATGAGTAAGCTGCTGGTGGACAAAATGGGGCGGGGAGGGGAATAAAATGCAAATGCGTGTCTGGGTAATTAGCACTCCTATCGCACAGAGAATCACAAGAGTCGCCGGCGGGGAGGTAGCCACCTTCGCTTTGTTAGGCGCATGTTAAGTCCCTCGGAACGCATGTAAATGCGTCACCAACCAGGTACTGCGGCAGTGCACAGACGGGGGGCCACATCAAACGAGACCACAACGGGGGCGTAGTGTAATTTCATTGAAAGGCTTCGCCGATGTGTCCCCCTGTGCTGGGACAACCAGGTCGAGTAAACGAACTGCGAAAGCCTTCCTCTGCCCGTGTCGTGTCCTTCGATGGGCATACTACTGCAGCTTCCAGTGCTGCGACATAATTGTGACCCGATTCCGATACAAACAACGTATCTCTGCATAATCGATGCAAGGCTGACACGTATCACTTTCCATAAAAAACGCCCAAGTGTCACCGAAAATTGAGGATGGTCATCACATCCCTTATACACCACCCTTCTAGTAAGTGTGGGGCGATTTAGAGAGAAACCCTTAAATGTTATCTCGCCAGTGCCATTGTAGCCACATAAACCGGATAAGGTTTCATGGTTGACCGAGGTCCGGGCATGCATCCCTGCGATTGTGTGCGGCTCAGTCGATAGTGGCAAATGAAATGCAGCTGCATCGCCAACGATTTGCGATGTTCTCTGTGGGAATTGTAACCACAATTGCAGTGGTGCCGGCGATGGCGTGAGGGCTCGTGTTCATTTGTGGAGCTGAATAAATTTTCCACCAACACTGCACAGCTTCGGTTTTTGCTGTTTTTCTTTTTCTGCACGTCCAAATGGGGACGTGTAAGCGAATTGTTTAATAATGCAATATACATTTAAAATCGTATTTTATGTGCCGCCGTTTTTCACCTTAAATGAGTTAAATGTGGGCGGGTGTACACACCACATGATGGCCTAGCGGTTGGATGAAAATAATTCTGCAATCGTTGCTAATAACGATGAAACGCTCTTTATTCAATTGTAAATTAATTAGCGATCAATTTCAATGCATTAGCGTGTGCGTTCGCCATGTTGACGATTTTTAATTGCTGTGCAAATTGACTCAAATCAATTGACGCATCAATAATAGGCCCGTCAACCGACACTGATTGGGGGGAGGTTTGATTTGTGTTACAATGTTTATTACCATTTTCCGAATGAATGTTGGGTATTTCGTGGGCAAGTTTGTTGGAATTCAATTTGAGAAATTCAATTTACACGTCGATGTAAATTTGAACGGAAAATTTTGACTAAAGTCGGAAGCTTGCGGTGTTTCTCTGGGGGATTGGGAGGGCTGACATTGTACTAAGACTAACTGATCAACATGGTCGAACTACCGCGTCGGATAAACCAATTTGTCATAAGTCAGAGTGTGAACTATCCGCCCGACTGTCATATGGAACTTCAACTTTTTTGTCGATCGTACTACATGCAGAACAGTGTGAGCACTAGTGTTACAGTACAAATCAGAAGTATTGGAAGGATTTTTCACCCTTTCGAGTGATCGCTCGTTTAACATAAAACTCATATATTTGTCGTACGGATACAGACTTTCGTAGATTTGCGTTGTTGTTAACTTTAGCATAACAGTATAAAGAAATAAATTGTAGTATTTTTGTAAATGTTTTTACATATTTTTCAGACCGTTCGGTATATTTATAAGAATTATTTTGTTAGAATGATTGGCATTTTTAACGACATTATAAAATGAATTATCAATAACCAACTACAATAAGCGTGTTTTTTTGACTGGTCAGTACTCAGCTTAGTAAGATTTTACACGGGCAGCAACAGCAAAACAACTTACTGAGTTAAAACTACTTAGTAAAATTTCTCTGTCATCACTGACTGAAAAATCTCATTCATAGATGGCGCCAGAGGAAACTATTCGTTTATTAAAGCTTGATTATTTGACACTTGTGGGTGTTTACTATACTTGTGCAAATTTATAAAATATCAAATCATTTATATTACTTGTTTGGCTATCCATTATTTGTGTATTTTCTTTGCTTCTGAGAATTAAATTTTACTTATTTTTGACATTAGAGTATTTTGACATCTAATGCAATGGACGTAAACACACATACCAACTTTCGGAAAAAAAAACTTTAACTCAGCAAAAAAGCGTTTTGTTGGGAATTATTTCTAAGCTAAGTACTGATTAGTCAAAATACTTCCCAATCGGGCCATTTTTTGACATTATCATGGGCAATCTCGCTAATTGTTGACACTATATTAAAAGCAAGATGGCGCTGCTCTGTACTCCTGACAAATGTGCATAAAAATAAAGTAGTATGACTGACTTGAGAGCACAAGCTTCAAGATCTGAGGTGAACTGCGTTGGACTAGGGGTTTTCCAATGGAAAGTTGAATATTTCCTTAATTCCATTATCGCTGGTAAACATTCATTCACGTCTTCGATTTCAACGAGTGAGCATCAGCGCGGATGAATGAATACGATCGAATTTATAGTCGTTTGCTTATGTAGGACATCACCATCGCCGAAAGAAGAACGTTGCCACGAAACTAGCCTTATGAATGAGATCTGTCTATCGTTTTGTACAGTGAGAACGCAAACATTTTTCGTCGTTCGACCCAAAATTTGCTAAAGCATACAGAAGAGCCAGAGAGATGTCCTTTGGCAAAAGCACCTAACCATCGCCTTGATTTCGGCACACGAGTGCCAACTGAGTTCGTGTTTATGGACAGTTCCTCAACTTTGATGAATTGTGATGTCGGTCCAAAACCTCCTGGTGCTCTGTGTGCAACTCTACGCCGATTTGAATCATTCACGTCGCAGACTCACAACAGACTAGGGACTCATAAGTCGTGATAAACTCCATAACCTGCTGAATAACGAACGCTCCAAGGGCTACTCGTCACCTGTTACGTAAATCACTTACATCCTGAACAGCATTGCAGTTCACAATCCAACACGCACAGGATAACGAGAATTCTGCACACAAGTAGGACAAATGATACGAAACACAAAGGACGAGGTTGCCACACAAAGGACAACGACGGTCCTCACTGTTAAATTGAAGTCGCAAAGAACGAACCACCACACAAAGAACGATGAAATGCGTGGTCTGTTGACATGCGACTAACATCCATCAATTGTCGCAAACTGCTCTCGTTTCGTTGAAAACATAGAGTGCAGTGCACTTGCGAAAATCGTTCGAATGTGGGAAAACTGTCAGCAAAAACGTGTAGGTTGACCAACAACGACGAAGAATGTGACCACTGACGACATCAAAGTGCTGTTTGAACGTGGTCGAGTTGACGTTGACGTTGACGTAAGATGGATCCATCATTCGACGTCAAAAAAATGGACACAGTCACAATGCATCCCTGATGTCATAAAAAAGCAATGGCGTTCGAAAGGTCATGCCGATGTCACGCCGATGTCACACCGATTTTGTGGAAAAGAGAGGCAGAATTTACGGAATAGATTCTATCGAATTATCAAATAGACTCAACAAATATTCTCGTTGAACAACATCTTTCCCCGCAAGTGTGAAAACATGCATTAAGACTAGTTGCGCCCACAATCAACGTGATCCTCTATAAAACAACTCGCTGATAAAAGACTTACATCGAATGAAGAGTTAATCGCCGATGAAGGGGATTACAAAAGCAGACAGACACGTTGTATTGCCCGAACAGATGTAACGAGTTCAGATATGGTTGGCTTAAGCATATCAAGATGGGGAGCAGATTAAATTGGAATTGCGTACGCACTCCACCGATTCAGTAAATTAGGGGTAACTCATGGACGTTTGCAAAAACAAAAGAAGATCGACAACCCGACACGACCCAAAACAAAGAACTTCCAATTCTGACTGACAAAAGCAGCTTCAAGTCGCGAATGATCTCATTGTCTCTCGTGTGCGTGCAAGTCTTGGGAAGAAAACAGTGTCCAATTATTACCATATCCAGAAAACAACAGATTACTTTAATTGGTTTGTTTTCAAAAGTTTTTCCGCATGTACATGCCCAAGTAGCATCCCCAGGCTGAACAATGACGAGCTGCGTCGTCGATGTCAATCATCTGTAGTTCCGTTCTGAATTTTCTCTCACAATAATTTTGCAGTCACTGTCAGTGGTATCATTTAGCTGACACGCAATTTGTTTCCCCACAAAATCATCTACTTTTGTTGCACATGAATTTCCTTTAAGTTCTCGCGATCATCACTCAAGTATGAACGCGCCTTTGTCGAGCCTCTGTTCAATTAAACTCGTTAAGCCTCCTCATTTGGACATTTTCAAATTAAACCAGAACAAAAACAAGAATCTATGCACACACCGACACGAACTAGCATACAGCCGCCGCAGACCGCGAAAGGAAGTCGAGAAAATTCCACTTGAGGTATAACGTCGCAATAATCTCCTCAAGCGGCAGCGTGCCACATCGATGATACCAACCCCCGACAGCCACCCTCGAGCAGGGAGGGGTTGTTGAATATGAAAAGCTATGTCTACTTTTTATCATGAAATTTATCTCTCTGTATCTGGAATGAATACGCCATTGAGATACGCCACCGCAAGCGACGACCGCCAATCGTCAAGCTAACGTTTGAGACATCAGATGAAGTCATTCAAAGACTGCCGTGGAGGAGGAGGAAAAACGAAATGAGGCTCCCAGCTCAAAGGAAGTCGATTGAAAGTGATTCCGGCCGACAGTTATGAATTTCTTTGTGTCGCGCGTCTTGTGTCATTGTTTTTGTCGCCAAATTAATCCGAATTGTCTGCGAGATGGGACAACAGCACTCGGCGTTAATTAGACGTTAATTTCTCAAATCCCACAGTCCGATTTCGAAGAGGGGAAAAAAATATATCGCAAGGCGCAGATAAGATAGCAGCGCACCACTTTCCAGCTAATTGTCTCAACAAAAACGAAGGCCTGAGATTTAGCGAGCAAATACGCAGCAAACAGAAGCAGTTATCGTTAGATTAAAAGTCAATTTGGTGTTATTTGTGCTCAGCTTACCGCTCATTTGCTCATGGATATGCGTTCGAAAGTGGAACGCTCTAGCGAACGACACTTGTTTGCTTGTGGGTGCGGACTCAGTGCAGCGGCGTTAGGCAAACGCCCGCCTCCACGCACGGGGAGCACACTTCATCTCTGAGGGTTATGCGGCATATTTATTATTCCATCCAACTGCGTCTATCGTTAAAAGTATACGATCGTAAATAAAAATAAATGCGAGATTAAAATTAAACCGCCCTGCGACAAAAGTCCAAAAACATCGGGATGTGCATATTAAAACCGAAATGCTAATAAAAGTCACGGTTGCCGCTATTTCAGAGACTAATCCCTCGCCGATGTTTGCCGGGTGATTTCGGTGAAAAGTTGCAACCACCCCTGTGGAGAAGTTGCGAGAGTTTTCGCCCATTTTTGTAGCTCTTGAATAGGTAAACGCCAGCTTGGGGGCTTAGCTGCGTTGTTAGTTGAGCGGCAGAAATGCACAAGTACGCAGTGTGGAATCGCAGCTCATTCTTGATCATGAAAGTTGCTTTCGGAATGATGTGAGCTGAATGAAAGAGTGATATGCAAATCGATGCGGATTACATCACCGCGCCGTGTGCGGTTGTATTCGGTTTTCCTTTTCATTGAAATTTCAGACAGGCATGAAATTGCGAATCGGTTAGTAAGTGCCAAGGTTGACCTTACCCGACTGCTCTCAAAATAAACATTGCCGCTGAGTATACGTTCGCTTTGATCGGGTTTTGATTGAAAATAACAAACTGATGGGTTTGAAGATTGTGCTAATGGGGGGAGTGCACGTTGAGAACAAATTTGTTTTGTTCTGGTGTTCCAACTAATTTGGAGTGAGAAGCTGTATGCAGTGAGATTTGGTGAAGAGGCGATTGTCGTTTAGATTGGGCAGTAAAAACGAAATGAATACCTTTGACAAACGTTGTAGGTACTTCGTCTCAAATATTTTCAAACTGAGCCCGTTGTAATACCAAGCAGCTTCCTAAATTTTTTAGTTAAGTGGGCTGCCAGTGAAATCGCCAGGAATCCATTTTTGGATTCAAAAAGGGGACACCTTTAACGAAGGACTGACACTTAACCAACTGCGCCACCCAGAGGTCTTAATCAGGGGACAGTGAATCTTTGTATTGCAGGTTCCTCCCTCAAGCGGCAAGTACCTGGAATTTAAACACAGGACAACATAACCTTCGCCAGTTAATCAAGAATCCTTTCGATTTATCCTGTCTATATTTACGGAAGTGATTCTGTTGTCTTAGTCTTGGACATCAACTCAAATTTCGAGAAACTTAAATAAGTCTCGGGAAAAGACTTGTAATTTCAAATTCAAGTCAAGTCAGGTAAGTACATAAAAATCATCTGCGTATTTATTTTAGTTTTACGCTTTTTTAATTGGCAACAATTTTTGAAACGACCACTTTGGTAACTGATAGCGACGACACGGTTTACCGAGGAGTGGCATCAGTCGTGAAAAATGCCGGTCTTTGTCTTTGTTCAGTTTTATGTCAAGTATTGGATCCTGATAATCATGTGGTCTGGATGCTTGACATGAATGAATATGCTTTGATTGATGATGCTTTGATTTTTTTGTTTCTGTCTGGTATAGGAGAACGAATAATAGATGGCAGCAGCTTAGAGCAGCTTCCTTACCACTAAGTCTTGATGGGACACTGTCTTCAGTCTCCTAGACTAAGCTTATCTTGCTTCCATGATTCTGATGAACGAAGTTTTCTATGAGATATTACCATTCACTAACAAATTCAACACATTATAGTGCACGAATATTTGGCTTTCATTATTTTTTGTATATTTGTCAGAGGAAGGAGGTGTTTGGAATACCTTTCAAAAAAGGGAGAATTTTCTACTTCTTTGAGTGGCGCTACACACCGGACCAGCACGTAATCCAACAACCCTCAGCAGATAGCACGATGTCTTGCAGGGAGAACAGATAAATTTGTCATCGAAAGTTCTAGTGCCCTTTCCTACTGAATGACATTAAGTACTAATAACCCTTGAAGCAAGACAAACGCTTTTTAAATAAATAGAGCCCCTTAAGTGACGTTCACAATATAATCGTTAGATTTGAAAAATAGAAGAAGTTCTTGATTTAACGACATTCCGCTCAAACTGCCAGCAGAAGAAGAAAGTGTTGGATAAGCGGATGATTTCGTGCTTTGAAGTTGAGTGTCGATTGATTTATTTTTTACAGGAATGCGGATTCTGGGAAAGAAACAAGAAGTGCAAATTGACATTCTCCACCAAATTCTCGATTTCAAGGCCTTATATGAGGGCGTGCACAGAGGCGAGTCATGTAAAAATGTATGACTTTGCTGCCAAGCCATTTGACAGAGTTTAGCATCAAGATCTTTCGTCGAAAATGCGTGCTTATACCTTTCGAACCGTTCAATCCAAGTTGTTTTGGATGGGTTCAAGTCTGATATCCACAAAATATATGCTGGTGTCCCCCAAGGCTCTGTTCTGTCTCCGACACTCTTTCTCATTTTTATAAATGATATCCTGTCTGCCACTTCTAATCCAATCCACTCCTTCGCTGATGACAGCACCCTCAGCTTTTCATATTCGTTCCAAAATGCCCGATCCTGCCCTTCAGACGTAATATTGGAGCGGCAGCGTATGTCAAGCACATTGAATTCCGATCTGGACAGCATAATTAAATGGGGTAAGAACAACAGAGTGGAATTCAATGCTTCCAAAACTCAATGCTGTCTTCTGTCTCCAGAGCGAACCCCTGATAATCAGCCATTATCCATGAATGGCGCTTGTATCGACGAAAACGGAAAACTTTACATCATTGGTATGTACATCAACACAACACTTAGTTGGAACGATCACATATTCGAGGTCGCCAAAAAAGCTGCGAAATGTTTAGGTTTTCTTAATCGATGCAAGAAATACTTCACCCCCTCTGATTTGGCTTTGATCTATAAGGCCTTTACTTGCCCTTAGCTTGAGTATAACGCTCATATCTAGTCTGGTGCCCCCAATACCACCTTGCACCTACTAGAAAGAATCCAAAAGCGAGCGATCAAACTTATACGAGACAACGATGTCGCGGGTTCATTAGACTCGCTTGAACATCGACGTACCGTGTCGTCTTTGTCCGTGTTTCATCGTTATTTCAACAAACGATGCTCAAGTGAGCTAGCCAACTGCATTCCTCCTCTCCTTGAATTCACCCGCAATACACGTCTCGCCAGAGATGCACATCAGTTTACCCTTAAGCCTACTTTCGGACGCACAATGGAATTTAGAGACTCGTTTTTTAGCCGCACCACACGAATATGGAATGCTCCTCCCAGCTCAATATTTCCCATAGATTACAATCCGCATATGTTTAAGACCAATGTGCACAGGTACCTTCGGCCCGTGCTGTGTCTTGACCCCGGACAATTAAGGGTATTAATAACCCCTTGAGCACGCGCAAATTATAAAAAAAAAACCTGTCAGGAGATTTCTTCAACATAGTTCTGGACACACAAACACGATCTTTCAGAAGTCCCTACAACTGTTGATTGACAGAACTCAGCGAGCCGTCAGTGAGGCATTTGCTAGCATTGAGACGGAAGCGACTAAAATAGTGAATGAGGGCAAAACAAAGTATATGCTGTCATTATTAGATAACATACAACATCGAACTCTTCGACAGAGCGTCACAATGAGTAACTTCAACCTCGGTGTAGTCTAGCCGGAGATTGCCCTAGTTGAATCTGTTGGTTGAGGTCCACCCCGGACTGTAACGCCATACAAAGTAAGTAAGAAAGTTAAATCACTGGGCGAAGTGGACACATTCTATCCGTTGCTTAAAGAATTTATCAATAAATTGGTCTTCTCGTTGGATTTCGTTGAAACCAAACTCGGAAGCAACGATGGTATAACATTCACTTTCCATTAACATCGACAACACCGTTGTCACTACGATTTTAAAGTGATTTAGTTCATCTCTCAAGGCACGTTCAAGCTGCTCTTCAAGAATTTCCTTCCCTCATTGTCTAAAATAACACAACCTTGTTACAATTCAATCCCGAGGCAAAGGTCTTACTCATTTGCATTCCCCTTAACCTCTGCTGCTTCTCCAAACCCATTGTGCGGAATTTCCAACCTTGACTTGAGCTCTACGTTTGTGATTGGAATTCAAATCATTGAATGACTGTGATACCGATTCGCAATCAGGTTTAATGAACGCCCGATGTCGTCTATCGTAATGAGTTAATTTATCGAACAAACCTCCCCATCAACGTGCATGCGAAATTGTCACGAACTGCGTAGTGCGCACTTCCACCAGCGAACGTGTGTTAAGATGACTACGATTCGGTGGAAAATGTGAACTTTCTGTACGACTAGAAAGCGCTCTCTTGATCTGCAAAGCCACTCTGATAATTAGTTTAGACTGCACATCGAACGACAAACTTTTTTTCCCAGAAGCAACCCACGCTCGTCGTTTCAATTAAGACATCCACTCGCAACTTCAATGCATTCGATGCCGGATGAAGCCATTCCGAGTGTCAGCACTTCATGTCACAGACAAAGTTCACCGTCCCCTCAAATAAACCGTGGAAGTAATGAATTAAGGTCAACGATTGATAGACAAGCCGACGACGACGCCAGCTTCATCTCGTGTGTGAGTGTGTTTGTCACACACAGCAAAGGCATAACAAAATCATCAATACTACTTTGATGCCAACATCTGCAGTGGAACTCCACTGTAAATGGAGTACGTGATGTTCGTCAGTCTTTTTCTGGCGCAGTGCTTCGTGCAATCAAAAGCATGACGTCATTGGGACTAAAAACTTGAAAGGTTTCCACCTCTCGTCGTCTTGTGTTTTCGCTTTTCTTTTGCACTCAATTTAAAGTTACATTTTTTCGCCAGTAATGACTTTTACTCACGTACCCTTATGTAGACAAGGACTTGGAACACAATGGCCCGCCGACGACGAGGGCGAAGGCGCGCGGCGTTCTTGAGCAACAAAAACTCAATCAGGGCACGAAGAGAAGACATAAAGTAATTAACTTTAATTCGAGAAAAAGCGATTCTCGCTCCAAAAATGGAATGTTAATTTGAGAACCGTCATATATCCTTGAGTGCAGGCGACATGAGGGGAGAAGCAGTTGAAGAAGGAGGTGGCTGCTAGGTGCTGGTGGTTTCTTGGAGACGAGAGCTGAAGGAATTTCAAATCATTTGCGCACACTTGGGGATGTGTTGAAAAGAGCAATTACAAGAAAATCCAACAAATTATTATTACTGCTGCTTGCTGCTGTGTTGTGCTCCCCAAATGGAGCTTCCTCTTGTGGGCCTGAATCAGTTCAGTGGTGTAGATGATTTGAGGGGATGTGGCCTAGGTTGACCCAGAAAAAAAAACGTATTGTTGAACAGAGAAACAGGAAATTCAAAAGTGTATACCTGAGATACAGCAATGACCTTTTATTAGATCCCATTCCCCAGGTCAGTCGATTTTATGATTGCCGCGTTGGGGAGATTTGTTTTTGCGCATTTCGGAACGGAGATTCTACTGAATTTCGCCCCACCCACCGGCGAGCAAGGATATATTGAAATATCCCCCTGTTAATGGCTGGGATCGACCCAAAAACAACGAGAAAGTGAATATGAACAAGTGTGAGATTTGATTATGTAACATTCCCAAGCTGTGAAATATGATTCATGGCAAGATTTGAAGAGGGGATGAATTTTATGACACATCATTTGCCCTGAATATTCCGTGAGCGGGGAGGCCTCGAGCGGAGGAGGGTCATAAATATAGGAGAACTTTTTGATAAATCTACAAACGTGAATACAAACAAAGTGTAACTGACAGTGTAATAAACTCCCAGGCAATTAATATCATTGCGAAATTTTGATGTGTTTTTTCCCGAAAACTTTTCAAGTGGAATCCTTTAAGGAAAGTTGGCTGCTTTACTGTTTTCATCGTCTTGAAGGGTAGAATAAGTTTGGATCAATGGTTGAAATAATTACATTCAATGTGCATTTGTGGCCAGGGCTTCATGTGGTTTTGCTTGTCAGTGACAGGGCCCAGATACGGCCAGCATTTTGACCTCACATTCACCACACGCCACGAGAACTTTTAAGAAAACAAGGCATTTTTCACGGACGAAAATGTTAAGCAATTCATTAAAATAAGGTTTAATTTTTTCCCACAACCTGGCAGCACTGGACCAAGCAGATGTCCGGTCACACGACAGCACGAATGTGAGTCACTAACCCGACTTAAGTCAATAACTCTTGAGGATGGACGGAAAGTTTTTGTTTTGCTCCGTTGAGGCGTCATCACTCAAACTGATTTAGGAAACGTCAAAGAGATCACTGTGATAAATTAAACCCTGCTTAATATGACAGGCGCTATAAAAGATGTTAGTTTTTGCGGTAAATTATTTTGAAGAGACGCATATGATGTGATTATTGCGAGAGGGTTTGTGCACGGGTAGAGTGATGAAGCTGAGATAAAATTACTGATTTGCAATTGACAGTAGTTACGTATCTACAATGCCCACTACTTAGTTTGACAGTAGTTACGTACATTACGTGTAACTTAGTTTACTTTTAAAAACAACAAGACCATGTTCAGTAAGAATGTTCAATTGCTTGTTGTCCTCTGTTTAGCCCACACAGTTTATTGAAATTCTTTAGACTTACGAGTGCCAGATTAGTCATCCAATCTCGAGGTCTTCATGACTCGACTTAGTCTTGACGTGACTGAAGTCGCATTTAAACCTTATAGTTTAACCCCAAGCAAATGGACTAAGACAGAAATGCCCGCATTTCTGCCAGCTACGAAACCAGGTAAACAAAGTCCTTCAACTACATAACGACTCAGAATGTGCACTGTCATTGACACAAACATTTGCAAAGCCAGGCCATCCGGTTGCATTCTCTCAAGCACCTTGCATCTGGCAATGACTGACAAGCTGTATGCGCATATTGCGCCGTCAAACAACACGCCCCATTCTCACTCACACTACATCTGTTAAGTCAAACGACCTTGTTATTCCAAAAAAAGAAGTAAAATTGGATGAACAGTTAATTCCGTCTACTCATGGTCACCATTTGAAATCGCGCAACAAAAACTCAAATCGCCCCAAAGAGCAATTAGATCATCGATTTCCATCATTCCATAGCACGCAGTTAAGATAAAATCGAAAACGAACAATACGAAAATAGATTTGCCATAAATTTGGTGAGTAAAAAATGAAAGCCTCTGATGCTATCAAGTCAATGCACGTCAAAATCAATCGCACTAGTCAACAAACGATGACGCATGCCAAAATCGAATACACAAGTCACTGGAAACGTCATTTGACACCAACACGTTAGACCAGTTCGATTTGTTATGAATGGAATGCAAGTCAATTAACGGTTGCATTTATTCAAATCAATCGAATCGATATCAATGATTTGAAAGTGCTTTAAACAAGTTCGTTTTGTTTGAAATGTGTTTTTTGTTAATCGTTTTCGTCTGATCGATTTGAATTCGCAGACTGCAGCAACCCCAACAAGCTTTGGGAACACACCCCATTCGGTGAACAGACTGGAATAGTTCCTGATTAACTCTGCGGGAGGAAACCGATCTCCCCGTGACTCAGCTTGTTGATTTGTTTGCGAAACTGTCAGATGATGGTTGCAGCGATGAAACGTGATACGGTTGCTAAGAGGTGCCGTGGTGAATTGCTAACGTCATTCGCACCTACTTTACGAACTACAAGCATTCACTGACATGCTACACTGATCGAGAAGTGTGAGATTACACTGCTTATCGCATTTGATTTGATGGACTTTTTTTTCGGTGGGTTTATAAATGTAGGTTCTTTGTGGTTTCACTTAGTGGAATTGTGTTACTCAATTTCATTGTTGTTTGAGTAACAACGCTGAGTATATTTTGTTTAGAAATCAATGAGGTCCGCGAGTAGGTTGTCTGGGTCGTTAGGCACACACGCTTGTCTCTTGAACAAGAACAGTTCAATCAAGTGGCTTGTATTGATCTCATATGTTATGTTGGAAGATTTGTTGATTTTAGTTAGTTGATTGACTATTTGTTGCACCATTTCTAGCAACTTTTACTATTTGGGCTGCTGGCTTAGGATGTCTACCAACTACTTGTAGCTAGTGTAGTCTGTCGTAACAACAAGGCTCTTCTCGTTGAAGAAATCAATTTGCACCTTCTTTGCAAACTAGGGATACAGGATACCAGTGATATAGTGATTATTCTGCGCTAGTAAATGAAGAGCCTTCAAGATTAATCCAAGCTGTTTGCACTTCATATCGAAAATTAAATAATCTTTATATTTGGGCCGCAATTTTTTCTGACGTTGAAGAGACAGTTACATTTTAGGGTGAGAAAAAAAACGATTTCTGATATTTAACGTCAGTTAAACAAATTTTCCCCATACATGTCAAAATTAATAAGTCAAACCGCTTGTCACATCCGCCATCTTTTTATTTTGTCGTCATTTTCTGTTATTAATGCTGAACAGATGCGTTTCGCTTTCTTCAAAATGGAGTAAGCGTTCGGATTCGGTATAAAACTGTAGGTCCCTTCCACTCGTGTGAGAACAATAGCACGCACAACACCAGTGGTTGCTGAGAAGCTAGGCCCTGGCCCTCTATGGGCTGTAGCGCCACCCATATTATAATATTATAATGAACAACCCTGAATGTAACTGCAAACTGATAAAATGACATACGAAAGCGCCACAATGTGCAATGACAGATTGATAAAACAAACTTCGCTCCATCACATCTTGCTTTTCCTACATCATGAATCAAAGTCAACAATCCAGGATAATATTCAGCTATTTCTGGATAAGGTCAAAAAGATTGATAGATATGGTTCTTGCTCCAACTGACATAATTTGTCTGAATATTATCAAGACATGTATAAATCAATTTTATACGTGTCGAATGTAAGCCCAGCATCAATGTGCGCTTGTCCTTAAAGTGAACGAATGTTCGTTAAGTTTGCAATTTATTGTGCATTCGCAGAACTTGACGGTAAACTGTGCTTCGAATGAAAGAAAAGAATGAATGTTTACATTTGAGGCTCGATCGGACAGATGATTTTTTTTATAATTTGCGCGTGCTTCAGGAGACACAGCAAGGGTCGAAGGTATAGAAGCAGAGATAGAGGTGGTACCTGTCCACATTGGTCTTAAATATATGCGAATTGTAGTCTTGGGCTTCGAACTGCATTCCATATTCGTGTTGTGCGTCTGAAAAACGAGTATTTGAATTTAACTGTGCCTCGAAAAGCAGGCTTGGGACAAATTGATTTGCATTCTTGGCGAGAAGTGTATTGAGTGCGATTTCATGGAGAGGAGGAATGCAGTTGGCTAGCTCCATGTTCAAGCGAGTTTAATGAAACCTGGATTCTCTCCAGTAGGTGGTCTTGAGGTCACCAGATCAGATTATTGCGTTGTACCTTCTTCTTCTTTGATTGGCGCTACAGTCCGGGGTGGACCTGGGCCTCAACCAACAAGCACGATCTTTCGCCAGCTGCCTCCAGTTGCGCGCACCAAGTTTTTTGAGGTCCTTTTCCAATTGTGTGCGCCATCTAGTGCGAGGACGTCCTATGTTGCGCTGTCCCAATGGCTCGGTGTCGAAGACTCTTCGGGCCGGAGCGGTGGTGTCAATCCGCTCTACATGACCTAGCCATCTTAAGCGTTGGATCCGAAGACGCTTAACTAGGTGCATGGCTCTGGAGTAAATATGGACAACAACGCCAGTACCGAGATCAAGCGCATAATTCTTGCCAATTGCGTTGTACCTACTCAAGCATAAATCAAGTACACGCCTTGTAAATTAAAGCCAAATCAGAAGTGTGATATGTTTCTTGCATCGATTCAGTAGTTCCAAAGAACGTTTACAATTGATACAACTTTACTTGAGCCAGTTTTATGTTAAGTTTTGAAAATGTACATAAGGATAGCGGCTAGTAACAGCAGTACAATAATTGCAAGGATTTGAATTTTCCAACAAACTAAAGTTTATATTTGAGTTCAAATGATGAATTTCAGTTGCATAAGCCTGTTTTAAATTAATTATGAATTCAAGGAAGTAGAAGGAAGGAATAACGTCTGTTGGTAGACGATGAGTTCTTCGTTCGTTTTCTTAACAAAATACTCTTTTTCCGCTAATATTCCTTCTCTATCCCGAACACAGAACTAGTCAAAGAAAATGGAGATGAGCAAATCATAAATCGGTTGGTATCGGAGCTGTTGTTCAACAAAAACATTTCTTACCCTTACTTTCGTTCACCCTTCTCTCGATTTCTTAACTTTACTTAAAAACTATGCCGTGAATGAAACCGTTGGAAGCGATTCCTTCCCTGAAGCTTCTCGAATTATGTAACGCGTTCATACAGAGAGAAGAACATAAATCAAACTATCTTAGTTTTGCATGAACACACCCTCAACTCGTCGCAAACGCTTAAGAAAACTGAATTAATGCATGCCAAGTACAGAACTGGGGGCAACCAACTCAGCAATTTACATATCGCAACCAACTAATTAATACACATTGATAGTGGAACATGCAATCACAAGGAACCGACCCCTCTTACCGGTTTTTTTTTACCCCGACCACCCGCAAACGAGTCATCACAGAGACGTTTGTTTTAGTGCGCATTCAGACTCGAGCCCTTCTCTCCATCAAAACGCGTTGCGATAATTACCTATGATTAAAAACAAACTAGACCACCTGTCAATTACTGTACACGTTTTCTGTTTTTATATCATCGTATTTTCACATTTGCTGTGTGGGCAATCCATTTCTGGTCGTCGAAAAACCCTAATAAACAGCAACAAACCATTGTGTTCGGTGGCGCGACCTAAAAACGACCACACACACATCTGTTCTCCCATTAAAGCCCGGTTCGACTTTCGGTCACCATCGCAGGTAGACGTGTGGGGGCATTTACATACACTGCGAAACGAGCAACCACCAGCCGGTGGAGAAAACTAATTCTCGTGTAGTTCTTTGGCGGTCCCAATGGACAAACAAAAGAGTGGTCACAACACCAAGGCTGTGCCACAAAAATGGAAAAACACACACACAAAACCTCAACCCTTACGTAATACAGTGACAGCAATCGGTCGGCTCCCCTGTCGTGGGAGTACACAGCACACATTGTGGAACAACCGGGGTTAGAATAGGAAGCTCCAGATAAATCGATAAAACTACTTTGGATCGTATTTTTGTTAGCCAGCCAGCCAGCCAGTCGTGGTAAGTAACGAGCGGCAAAAGGAAGCGGTGGCACTCACCGACGGGAAAGGGGGGAACGAAATTATAGAAAATGGTTTGGCCAATACTTGCACACCCCCAACTCGGTGGGAGCTGGTGTACACCGACGGACGTGGTGACCTTGTGGCAAGTACTCCTCGAGAATTGTGACACATACAACGTCGTCCCCCCTCTGCAGCAAGCATAAATCAATGAAAATTATATAAAGAGGGCGAGATTAAATGCCTGCCACTTTGGTGATGATGTGCGCCGCCCCCAACATCGTTACATGCGTCATCGTGTGTACATACATCGCCATGTTGCTTGAAAAGGACTTTTTCTCGCATTGTGCAACGAGTGGGGAACGCACACGGCACACTAGGCTTCATTCCGAAAAGGTGCATTGTTTCAGCTCATTATGGGACGCTCTTTTAAGCTAAGGTTCCTCTAATTAATGCGCGAACTTGTGCAGTGTAAACAGAGTTTCAAGGACGCAACACCACTCGAGGGCTTAAGCCGCCATGTGATTCCATTTACTCTGTGGCCACGCCCGCGACTTTATGATGTGACGTGACCGAGGAACGGATTAACCAACTCCTACCACTGCACACGCAGCTATTCCATTCCGAATGTGTTCATGTGACAAGAAGGACATTTAATGTCCACCAGTCAGTCGGGTATTGGTTTGCTTTTACAACCCTATTGACCTCTTTACTTTTGCTCTTCCCCTTCCAGGTTTTAATGTTCCATTCAAATATTCGAGCTGTTAAGTCGAGTCATAAAATATTTCCACATCCCTCCGTGGCGTGCCATCATGCCGCACATCGTACCCCCTGGCAGTGTTCAAGTGTTAATTGGATTTTCGCTTAAGGACAAGAACGTCTCATCAGCTTTTCCTGGGGGGGACACAATGGCTTTTCAATTTCGATCAAAGTCCTCGTAAATCTTGTGTGTTTTATCGCCCACCGGCTTAGTGATGGCTTGAGGCATCCTTTTTCTTCCCGAATTGATCTTGGAAATGTCACGACAAAGCAATTTCTTGTTATAATCACGGCCGGAGGTTGGCACTCGTTGCATAGAATTCATGTCATGTTTTGACACCCACTGGGTCAATGTCAGTGACACTGTTTTAGTTATAACGGTATTCGGCAATATTTAAGTTATGGAAGGGTATACGATTGACTGTTTTTGGCTTCATTCGTTGGAAACTAAAATCAACTTACTTACTTACTGTAACCACTTCCTTTCGTTAAGTCTCGTTCACTTCTACCTTGACTTTGAAATTTGACAATTTTTTGCTCACAAAACAAGTGAAAAAACTATTATCTTCAAATTCTCACACCTCCGTATTTGTTGAAAAACACGTGTCACATTTGACAGGATTCCCGTGAGAAACTTTAAAGAGATCGTCTTTATGTTACTCTACAGTCCTGGTTGGACCAAAAATCGAAACGAAGCTCCTCAATCCTCAAATTGCTTATTAAAATACTTCAAGGTGAATGAAGAACTGAAAGAAAATAAAACGTCTAAATTTGACAGTTCTGTCATGAAACATTAATTTGAGCAAAATCGACGCCAGGCACGAATACGTCAAGGTCGTTGTGACATTCGATGTGGAACAAAGGTAATCCCACTCGACGATGACGACTTCGTGTTCTGAAAGTGAAACTAGACACGCCACTGAAGGCATACGTCGCAATACTGATAATTTGCAAAAAAAAAAAAAGTTCATTCGCACGACGCAATGTCATCTAGTGGTGTGCTATTGTTGTTTTCAATTTTTTTTTTTTCAAAATTTTAAATGTACTTTAAGTGCGCACGTTATGTGTGCGCAGTTAAGACCATCATATCTTTGGTATTATTTTGCTATCAGGCGAAAAGATAAGAGATAGTCGAACGTATCTTATTTTTGTCAAAATGAAGACCACAAATCACGTCATCTGTTGTTAGGATTTAGGAACAACACTGTTCGTGAAGCACTTTTAAACAGTATCTTTAAAAATGTAAATCGGGAGATGTGTTTTTACTCTGTCTTTATATAGCCGCTGCAACATTTATAGTAGCACATGCATCATGTTGGCTTCTGTCTGCCATAGAGCAGTACAATGGAATGAGGAATTTTAAAAAACCGAAATAAGAAGCCAGAGATTTGCATTCTATTTGCGTTGTTTGCATATGGGTGAACATATTCAGTCAACGAACTGTATGATCTGTTCAGCGACATGTGTCTAGCAAGGCGTGAACAGATCCAACGTCTAAGGTGACAGTGCCATGTAGATCAAATTGACAACTTGTCTCATACTAGAGGAGCCTTCGTTGGTGGTACAAAAGACTGGAGAAAGAAGAAAACCACTTTAGATTGTTCAAATAGAGTCAACCCCAATCAAGACCATACACATTCCAGCCGTTTATCAAAGCTGGAATATTGGCGATAACGGTATTCGACTTCTTCTTAGTGTTGGTAGTGTGTACAAGTATGGCTCTTGATGTACGAGAGAATGGGTCTGAAGCTTTTAGGTCTTAAATGTCATGATTGAAATGACAACTGTAATCACTTCCTTTCGTTAAGTTTCGTTCACTTCTCTGGGGGGGGCTACTTTGAAGTCTTGAGATTGGAATGAAGACAGTGCTGTCGAAGTCAAAAAATGCGTTTGTATGTGTTATGGATAGATCTGTCAAAAAGTATGCTGACAGAGTTCAACTTTATAAGATTTTATGCGACCTGCTCGTGGTTCACGAAATGTGCCTATTACAGAATATGTGTTTTTGTTGTTTATTTTTTCCCAATTTTAAAGTGTTCAGCGATTAATAAACGGTCCATATTGTTAGCTCGAATGACAGTTAAGTTTCACGTTTGCGATTGACACAGAGATATCAATCGGAACAACTAATTGGAAGACCTAGTAATATACTTACATAAACAACAATTAATTATTCTACTTTATGATGCATAGTCGACTAGTCTGGTATTCCCATTTCACAATTTTATAGCAATAGGAAGTGACTAAGAAATTAACTCGAGAGAACTCCGCACTTCGTGCCGATCACTGAAATCAAGGCAGAACAAACAATCAAAGCACGCATCAATGCAAACTGACCCACCAATTCCCGACGCTCTACTACAATTTTATTATTTACCAAAATCACTGAAAATTACCGCCAGTGATTTCTCATGATTATTTAATGCTGATTGGAGTTGAACGAGCTAAAATAATGGGAACACACAGACTGCCGTCTATGGCTTTCGATGACCGCAAAACCGTGATGGAAATTATGATTCATCATCAACAGCAGTGGCAAGTATTATATTCCCTTCGTAGAGGGGTGGAAAAAATACGAGCCACCGCAGAACATCACAAATTGTTCAATGAGGTAGATTGCTAAGTGGCAATCCAATAATTTGAAAAATATATTCATTTTAAGTCGATTCATGGTGGCTGATGGTGGAGAGCGAGGCAACTTTTAATGCGCGTCAATTTTATGCGACGCCACTTGGATGTGGTTGTGTTCGAGGGCCAACGTTATGAGTCTGGCGGAAATGTGGTTTGGCATGGGTTAGGTAATTGTATATCCTTTTCGAATTCTGACTCCCAGACGGAAGGACACGAATGAAATTGAGCACTGCCCTTAGGTATTAGATTTTGAAACTATAAGACTTTCTCGACCACTTATCAGTGAAGCTGAATCTGAACAGCAACGCTCATGACAATGTTCACAGCTCATTTACTTCACTCGCCCTTTTATTTTCCCGGGACTTCAGCAACCTAATTCGCTTATCTGTGACTCACCCTGCTGCAGTCGGTGAACGGAGACTCGTTGCAAATCGAAGAGCTCGTAAATGTCACTTGATAAGAGAGGAAAAACATTGATAACGTAAACATAACATTCATTACAGTGTCAATAAACCAAGCCTCTGCGTGCACACATCGACACACGTCAAAACTGCACATACGACTTGTTCATATGATTTATGATGGCTTTCCGTTATTCAAGGTGTCCATTTGACAGCAGTATTCAATTACCAATGACCCATTTACAACGAGCGATTAAGAAGTCAAGTTCAACTGCGCTGGACAGTAGCTTGCTATAGAACGAACAAGTTTTAGTGAAACTGCCTCGGTGTGCGCGTACTTTTGCACGCCTTGCTGGCACAAGTCTGTTCCGTATCCGAACGCAGCTGCGCTTGAAAATGACCAGTTACCGTTGAGGAAATGATAAAATTAATTCGATTGTGTAACTGAGAAAGTGGTTGCTAACCTAGAAAGGTCCCCCAACTCGCTCAGAAGTACAAGGTCTGATTGTGAGGGCAGGAGAAGAAATTAAAAAACATGAGAAGCTCTTAATATTTTCCTGCACTCAAGGATTTAACACACTTAATGCGGCCACACAAGTCAGCCACAAGAGATTGGAATCTTCAACTCACTTGTGTGTGTACACACACCCACGTACAAGTTGCCACCGCCATGGTAACAGGGAACCTACAAACTTTTCAAACCACACATGTAGTTCCCCCACATCGCAACGAACTGGTCGGCACACCACACAGCTGTGGGCACAGCACCTCCTTCATTATTATCGACATAAGCACATTCATTTCCTTGGCAAGCTATCCTTAAAAATCACTCATTAAAATCGCCGGGGCACGCTGCAATACCGACGAAAATTAAAGGAACACATCGTGGAATGTAGCAGTCACGTTTTAGAATGAAAAAATACGAACAACAAAAACAAAAAGATTATACAAATGAGAGCGACGGACAAGTGAAAGGATTCCCAGCTGACTATTCTTGTTCAGGGACTCATTTGCGAAATGAGGGCACATACATACAGCTGCCGCCCTATACACTACAAAAATGCATTAAACCACCACTACTACCACTAAATCCTCCTGCTGCTACTGCCGCTGCTGCTGCTGGTGGTGCTACCACTGTTAAGAGTGTAGGTCGTCGTCAGAGTGAGGTATTACGTCAGAATGAGGTTGGTATCCATCATCCCACTGGCATGGAGTTCGTTGCTGCCACCGCCGACATCTGTACCAGGCAGACAGACAGGCTGACTACTGCTTTTGGCCCGTGACTCATTTCGAATATATTTACCCAATCTTTGATTACATGGAGGTTTTTCGTTTTTATGATTTTTCCGGGGTACCATATACTTGGAAGGAAGTGGTTTGGGTGGGTGGCTAGGTACATACAAATTCTCATTCTCATTTTTTTTTTTCGGTTTCCTCGTTCGTTTTTTTTTACCACGCTAACCATCAAGAACAACAACATTGAACAGCACACGATAAACGTTACATAGGAATAAGAAACCAAAAATTGCAACTCTAAACGGAAGTACAACATGAAACGAGCAAAGAACGGGGGGCGGGGGCTCCGTGCCAGACATAGACAAGTAGATAGACGGATAGATAGTATTGTAGGTAAGTAAATGTGTGGTGGACAACATTGATTAGTAAGTTACACAAGCAAGAATGAAATTCAAAAAACGAATGAACAATGTTCACATCATTGTAATACACACTACATTCTACATGGTTACGAGAGTACAACAGAAAAAAGAATTAGATTACTAAATGAAAACTCTACCAACGAAGTGCGATGAGGAGAGTCCATTGTAGAAAAGAAGAAAAATGAAAATTGAAAAAGAAAAAAATCGACAAGAAATGAAGGGAGGTGGATTAGGCAGGGCAGGATTTGGGAGTTGTAACAATACTTTTTTTTTTTTTGAATGGCAAAGATGTGGAACGGAGTCAGGAATCGGGATCAAAAAGAAAAGTGGGTGGAGGTGGGACGAAAGAGTTAGGTAATTCACTGTCTACGGAGCGGCAACTCACCTGTTCTTCTAAAAGGGAGGTTTCCAAATAATTCGTTTGATTCCTTTGTTAAGCTGCCTAAGGCCTCGATTTTCCTTTTTTATTTGCGAAAAAAAACTACACCTTTCCTCGCTCTATGATAACCTTTTCCTTTTGTTTTTTCTTTCTTTTTTTACTTGGAATGAGTTGTTGTTCACGGAAAATCGATTATTTTTCTTCTAATAATAGGTATATTTTTTTCTTTTTTGCCCAAAAACTGAAACACAAAGTTAAAGAGTTTCTGATTTGATTGCACTTGAATATTTGTCACTTAGTACAGAGGTTATTGATGGTGTTTGTTGTGTGTATTTTCGTTGCAGAAAAATGAACAGAAAAGTTGAAAAACTACAAACGACCGATATGACACTCGGAGACGTCAAATAACTTCCGTAACTTCACCTTGCACGATGCGAACTTCGAATGAGAATTGAGAATTTTATTTCTGAACAATCGTCTACTCAAGTAGGCGCACAGTCGGTGCGAGGTTGATTTTTTTTTTGTCACTTTTCCAGCGTTGGAAGGAATGAACAATAATGAGGTGTTTTTCTTTTTCTTCATTTTATTTTTCTTCCAAATGTCAAAACGATATGGCTTCCAGTTATTGGGCTGGGAATTGGAATGCGCATGTACTCTTGAGTGAATGAATGAAATGAACTGCTTTGTGGAAGGAATGAGAAGGCCTGATGGACTGTCGAATGGGCATGTTGCATTGACTGGATTATGGGTAAAAGATTTGTTGTTGAGCGTACATTTTGTAGATGATTGAAAACAAATTGAATGGTTTTATGCGCCATGTTCACGATACAAAAATTAAATACAAAATTTGTTTTAAAATTGTTTGAGAAAAGTTTCAGGTGAGGGTTGTTTAGTACACTTAAGAATGATACAAATGCAATATCATCTCCGTGTAGCAGAGATGGCAGAGTAATAACTACGCGCAGTTATTCAAATAAAATCCAATCCAAATATGTTTCAGTTTCCCTATTCAAAAACCCAACTGAACTTATGTTAAATTAACATCTGAACTATATTGTCACACCTAGCGCGCTGTCTACTTTTGTTGCGTACACTATTGTACATTAAGTACCTCAATGACGCAGCGGACATATGAAATGCATTTAATCCAAAAAATGACATTGTTGCCGGTGAGCGGCTTATGAGAATTTCAATTTTTATCAAATTGGAAGTTAGAAATTTTTTTCTACGTTAAACGAACTAACATGAGACAAGCTTTATCTGCTTTTTGATACTTTGTCGTTCGTACATTAGTGTCAAAATCACCACTAATTTGAAAGCCGCGATTCCATAGTCGCTGAACTGAATCAAATTTCACTGGGAAAGAAGTTTATGAATATGGTTTATTCACATATACGTAGTAAACCGTTAGTAAAAACGATTCTACGGACTTAAGTCCAAAGGGTAGTAATTTGATGTCAGCAGTCAGTCAGTCTAATTTGATATATTAGCTGTCAACAGACCAAATGAAAACTCTCACAAGAGACGTGTTTGCTTGAGAACTCAGTACTGGGCTCAGTCATGATTCTAATACAAAGCTCTTTACTGACTTTTTTTTCTTTCAAGATTTGTGCAGACATTCAAAAAAAAAAAAAAAACTGCCAACACAAGCTGAAATATTAACAAAAAACAAATAAAAAACAAAAAACCCACACCAACACAAATGCTAAGTAATTGATGAATTCCAACCTTTAATAAATAAATAGTCTCAGGTGCCACCTTTGATTGAGAATTCTTCAACGTGATTTATGTTGAATTTTACAGCATGCTTTTAACTCAGTCACTGCTCAGTAAGTTGTTTGGTTGTTGCTTTGTGTGTAAAAATGTAACTGGGCTGTGTAAAGATTCTCAAAAGAACACACCTTTTATTCACAATCTTAACTGGGTAGCAAGAAAAAAACAAACAACTTCCAGCAGACCAAGCCGAGGTAGGCATAAAGAAATATTGTGGTTAGGACCTAAATACAGAGTGTATTCTCTGGATCGTGCAGACTCCGGAGAATACGCCGAACGTAGACAGCTTCTTGGCATGTTTAATTCTTGAACATTGATGTTCCCACACTGTCAACAAGTCTTAAGAACTACTGTGAAATTCTTTTATTACGACGTATCCAAGTAGGGAGTTACATTCAGATTCTTGTTAAATAAATATTCACTCACACATATGATCATCTAGTGTTGAATGTTCCGATTGCACGTAGTCATGATCAAACAGAACCAAGATCAATGAAGCTAATTGCCAAACAAACTGATTTGAATCTTCAATGACAACGTCCACTGCATAAACGTTTACCTAAGATCTACACCATGCAACATAAAGCTGTCTGCTTCTAGGCGCAATTTCACATTAATGTCGAAAAATTCGATGTTTTGCTTTTCGAACTCTCACATGTGAGTATGTTTTAAGGCAACCGGAACATGGGTGGTGAATTGATCGGTGATGTGAAACTGTGGTGAGTGCGGTAACTTAGTTGACTTACCTTAAATTCCAACATCAGAGTGTCTCACTGCCCAAGTGAATAACACTATTATAGCACGTACTCCACACTGACGCCTTCTGAGGATCAGGGCGATTAAAAAGCTCAAGTCCACAGACCAACAGGTCGTATGTATTACGTGTTTTTGTATGACTCTCAGACAGCACTCGACCTACATCCACGGGCCGTAGCACCCATCGTGTTTTGCTCAATTCGCTTTAAGGCCAATAAGCAATAACTGCTGCCAAATCGTTGCGGTTAGACACTCCACGCTGATAATGATTGACGTTCCTACTTCAATTGAATAGTCCGAAAATACGAGTTAAACCTGATATTAAGGTACACAAACCATTTCTAGGTTTCGTGATTGCGAAAATCTTTCGCGTGTGTCGCCTGAATTTTGTGGATTTTAAGAGATGCAGACCGAGTGGAGTGTATGCACACTCATACGACGATGTACAAATGTGACTAACGCCAGTGATCATTATTCATTTGTCACGGCGGACAGATATTGCTTGCAAGTGATTTGTTGTATGCACATGTCAAAGCGACAGCCGCTTCAGCTGAGTCTATTCTCAAAGATTTACGCGACAAGCGTGAGGTATACTTCATCACTGGAGTAGGTAAACAAATCAATAAAACTAAAACATACCCCCTGACCCGCTCCTCACGGCGCACGGTAGCTCCTCTGACAGCGCATCCATCATCACCGTACTCGGGTGTGAAAGCTGGGTTAACGATTCCCGAGAAATCTTCCTCGTCCACCAGGCCGCTGATCGTCGTTATCCGATCGTGGCTTTTCACGTCCAACGCCAAAACCGTATCCCTGGACTTTGTCATCGTTTGTGCCTTACGCACCATCGACGTGGCTCTCACCGCTGACTTCTGAATGTGCAGGTCGTCGCGGAAACGATGTCTGACACGGCGCACTGAGGTGAGATAATTAAAATCTTCCACAAGCTTCTTACGTGATCCGGACAGTCAAAGGCGCGGCGGCGTCGATAAAGGAAAACCGCAAGAGACACAGCAACACTCACTCGAACGACACTTCACTTGCACTTTTAGCGATCGGGCGCGTAGAATTCACCTTTAGCACTGGCACCTCGCGCTAGTTCTGAGCATGTAATAAGCCCCGCAGAGTGTTCGGCGTCGAAATCGGAATAGCACAATCGAATCGAACGAGATAAAACATTTCCCCCGGGAAGATGGGCGAACTGTGTGACAATTGAATTTTATTGACGCTCAATGGGGCGGAAAATTAAAAGCGATCAAGGTCGCGTGATGTTTTGTTGTGTTGTTCTCTCCCGTTTCAGCAACACAAGCCAGCGAAATGCGAAATGAAGTGGGACCGCGTTTGGAATTCAATCAACTAACAACAAACCCGGTGCGAACACAAAAACACACAGCGTACAAGTTTGTCTGATGTATTTTGCAAACTGCAACCAGTTTGACGATGTGATTTGATTATCAATGCACAATCGTACGGCAAGACAGAGAGAGAGAGGGAGAGAAAGCGCGATCTGCGGTTGTGGTGATGATGATGGTGGTGGGATGGCGAACCGAAGCACGCCGCCACCGAACCGACCGGCGCGACTTACATTGTTTGGAGATGTGTGTGTTTTTGTTTTTTTTTTTTGCTCGTTCACGTCCATCACCACCTCTGATCAGCTGTAGTCGCTTTGGCGGAGAGTGACGGCTTCTTGGAATCACATCTTGCGGGGGACATAGACTGATAGACACGTCGTGTCTGGCTGGGACTTTCCCGAAGTGAAGTGGTGGAGTGCCATGGGATCAATCGATCGGCTGGATTTTTGACTTGTATGTGTGTACATAAATCGTAAAGGAGAGCTCATTAGCCGGGGGGTGCCATCAAGACAAAATTATAATTAAGAAACACTTGAAATAAAGTTTAGTCACGATCACGCAGGCATTCTGACGGGTCACTGGCAAGTTTTCAAGAAATTCGTAAGCCACTTTGCATAAAGTTGCTGGAGATACATTTTAATGAGATGTTTTCACTTTGAATCGTTTTATTGGGCTTTAGATGAAACATTAATTTACGTAAGTCTATGTCAAGGTTTTTAGCTTATCGTGACGGGTATTCACCGACTGAAGATAGACTTTGCACCCTTAAACAGGTTTCGAGACATCGAGATGGTGCTGATGATGAGCAGCGAGGAAATAACTTTGAGAAAATTTGATTTCATTCATGGCGTGTGATGGTTGTTTGTTGTTTTGCTTAAATCGAAATTTCTTTGGAACGCAATTCGCGCTGCTTTGAATAAAAATAACCGACATACCGTGGATGTCTTTCATTAAGTATCTGATTTTATGGAGACGCATGTGATGGGCGACGAGGGCGCACTCGCAGAGGTCAACCTGGGCATGACTCTTCAGATAGCTCAAGCAGTTACTAGACAAAAGGTCTGCGTGCGAATTGTTGGCCAATAGAGGGAACTATACGAGCTGACCAGGTGTGTACTAGTACAACGTCTAAGGTGGCAGTACCATAAAGGTGGCATCGACAACTTGGTTCCATCCCAAAGAGTCACAGTCGAACTCCTGTGGGATACGGAAGCTCCCGTCTAGAGTGGCAAAAAATAGAGGAAATAGAGAGGGACCTTTATCAACCCACTTGATAGAATCCAAAAGCGAGCGACAAAACTTATAGACAGACAACGACATCGCGGGTGCATTCGATTCGCTCGAACATCGACGTACCGTGTCTTCTTTGTCCGTGTTTTATCGTTATTTCAACAAACGATGCTCAAGTGAGCTAGCCAACTGCATTCCTCCTCTCCTTGAATTCACCAGCAATACACTTCACGCTAGGAATGCACATCAGCTTACCCTTAAGAATGCTTTCGGACGTACAGTGAAATTTAGAGACTCGTTTTTTAGCCGCAGCACACGAATATGGAATGCTCTTCCCAGCTCAATATTTAATAGACTATAATCCGCAGACACTTAAAACCAATGTGCACAGGTACCTCCTCTCCCTCTATAACTTCGGCCCGTGCTATGTCTTGACTAGACAATTGTGGGTATTAATAACCCCTTGAGCACGTGCAAATTTAAAAAAAAAACTTGGTGGTGGCCCGTGGCGTTGTGAGTATGTGCGTCGCCCCCAACCTCGACGTCGTAGGTTTGATCCCTGATATGTGCGACAAAAATAATTTTCACCGCCCTACCTCTTTCGAGTCAGTGACAATGCTCAAAGAGTATTTCCTGTCTAGAAAAAGCTTGTCAAACGTTGCCGTTCGGAGTCGGCATAAAACTGTAGGTCCCTTCCACTCGTGAGTGAACAATAGCACGCACAAAACGAGTGGTTGCTGAGAAGCTGGGCCCTGGCCCTCTATGAGCTGTAGCTTGGTGCTTTCAAAGGGACTCTATCGTGTAACCTCGAGATTCTTGTTGGCTTCAGCCCAAGTACCCATTTGACTGCAGCCTCAGGACTGAGACTCGGGGAGACAATCACAAGATAACAAGCATTATTGTGCGGGCTACAACAGGGGCCAAAGCTAGATCGAGTATCATTGATCCTTTATCAATTGACTTTTTTTTTATAATTTTGTTGCCGCTGGTATCAACTTATGTAGAACACACCGCTGCACCAGTCAAACAAGATCATTCAGAAGTCGCAAAGCAAATAATGCAGGATGAGTTTAATAAACGTTGACGACAGTGTCGGGGATCATGTTTCGATAATTAAAACCGATAAAATGAAAATTATGCACATTTGTGAATCAAAACAGAGACTGCGCAACCACTGAAAGATGCGAAGCTGTTGAAGTCGTCGGAAGTATCAAGTTTTCATGCATCATCAAAGATGACGTCTTTAACAGGCAGATGCACATTGTTTGCGAGCACAGCTACAATCACTTGCGATGGCGTACTTAAAAAGAAATGCAATTGAATATGTTCAAAGGCAGGTGCACTATTCACTTGCTGAATTGCGGGTGAGACGCGACATCGTAGCTTGGAGGGCATGCTGAGAACAACAATCATTTGGAATAATAATAGAAGATGCTATTTCCTTTCTATTAAGTTTAGATTAGAGAGCGAATCGAAGGTCTAAGCTAGACGTAGAATCACTGTACCTCCAACTAGTTCTAAGATTTTTTGTCTAGTATGTAAGTGTGTTATGAATGTAATAAAAATTAATTTGTGGTGGCCCGTGGCGTTGTGGGTATCTGCGTCGACCCCAACCTCGACGTCGTAGGTTCGATTCCTGCTCTGTGCGACGATAACAATTTTCACGACCCCACCTCTTTCGAGTCACTGACAATGCTCAAAGAGTATTTCCTGTTTAGAAAAAGCTTCTCAAAATTGACCGTTCGGATTCGGCATAAAACTGTAGGTCCCTTCCACTCGTGAGAGAACAATAGCACGTACAACACAAGTGGTTGCTGAAAAACTAGGCCCTGGCTCTCTACGAGCTGTAGCGCCACCCATATTATTATTATTATACAAATTAATTTAAAAAATGTGGAAAATTCTTTCTTGATTCTTGAACAGTTGATTAAGAAGACCTACACTCTGGACTCCCATCGGCATTTTAAAGAGCACTTCGAATTTGGCAAGCAAGCAAGCAGGTTGAACGTTCCATAAAAAGATTTTCTCAGAAGCTGCATGCATGAAGAGGAAGAACACAACACACATCAACCTACCTACTTGTGTAGTGGTCTGGCTAATCGTAAGAACTTACACCTAGAGGCCTTATTTTGGGACACCTTTTTCTAACCCAGCTAACTACGGATTGCGTGGAACCTACTAAACAGGTCATCAAAAACTGGACAGACCGCTTGAAGGAATGCCAACGAATCTGAGGCAGCCATTTGAGTGGTGTGCTGTTCCTTACATAGTGGTATGCTTACTTACTTACCATCCAGGTCGGCTACCCATGTAGGATCTGAGCCTTAACTTCCTTCCATCGACAACAGTCCTGGACATGCTGCTTCCAGTCATTAGGACCAAGCTGTCTTACGTGCGCGATGACTTGTTGTTTTTACCAGAGGTTCGGTTTTCCTTTCCTTTTCGCACCAGGTGGCTCGGCTTCGATGATCGTCTTTGCGGAAGCAGGACTAGTAGAGTAACCGAGTTTCTCCATTCAACTTCCTCACAGACAAAATGATAGAAATTTAGCCTGAATATAAAGTCCGAATGGCCATTGGGACGACGCAACAGAGGACATTGTCTATCGAAATGGCGCACGCAAGTGGAGAAGGTCATCAACTGTGCGCAACTTGAGGCAGCTGGCGAAAGATCGTGCTGATTGGTGAGCCTTGTTGGTTGAGGCTTAGGTCCATCTTGGAGTGTGGCGCCAACAAAAAAGGAGAAGATAATCAATGTTATATATCTGGTGTTTTAGTGAAGTTCCTCTGCTTATCGCCAGCTGCGCACACCAAGTTGGTTGAGGTCATTTTCCACTTGTATGCGCCATCTAGTGCGAGGACGTCCTCTGCTGCGCTGTCCCAATGGCTCGGTGTCGAAGACTCTTCGGGCCGGAGCTGTGGTGTCCATCCGCTCTACATGACCTAGCCATCTTAAGCGTTGCATCCGAAGACGCTTAACTAGGTGCATGCCGCTGCACAGCCCGTACAGTTCGTGGTTGAACCTTCTCCTCCAAACGCCATCAACGCAAACAGGACCAAAGATCGTACGCAGAACTTTTCTCTCAAAACAACCAAGAGCTTATTCATTCACATTGTCCCACACAAATTAATTAAATCAACCACAATTCATACAAACCAAGTGGCTTATTGACACTGCCAAGCCGCGAAATATATTTTCAAGGAAATGTGTCTTGCAAGAAAGCTCAAGCTGGTAGTGTTGTGTAAGATGTTTCATCGTCTTGTTGAAATCACATATACATCCATACCACGAAATTGGCATGCTGTATACAAAAAATACATCGATGTTTTATTCGATGTAATGCATCGAAACTTTCCATTTGTACACAACGATGCACTGATGAAAATCATCTGTATTTCCGATGAATCGATGTAAAATGAGCAAACCTACCACAAAATAAAAAAAAATCGATTAGTATTGACAAATGACTTCATCGGACTAATTGTTCGCCTCTGTGGGCAGCTGACTTCAGTCTAGAGTCAGTTGAACATTTTAAGGGTGATCAAGTCAAATAAAAAGGAAAAATAAAGATCCAAATGCAAGGTACGTCACAATGTGGCATAAGGCACACCCCGACACAGCACTTGTCACGGAGTCAGAGTATTCTTCTTTGCGATACTTTAAATGACGACGTAGATATTTTTTAGTAGTGCGTCCATTCAATGATAGAGGCATATTTAACATTTAAATATATAGTACGCACATTGGACGTGTAGTAGTCCAGTAAAGCCAAAGATAAATATAATATTCAGCCAATTCGTCACTATAGGTTTCGAAGCATTAAAGATCAACGTGTGGTCACTCGAACTTGCTCATCAGCACCTCTGCCTTCATCATCCTCTTAGTTGATCTTGATGACTGTCTCTTTTCATAGAAATTGTACAGCATTAGTTATAAAGAGTTGCACAATTGTTTATTCCATTCGTTACTTAGAGATATCAATTGACTTCAAATGGTGATTCGTTATACTGGACGTCCAGACTCCAGTGTATGTATATCTTGTCACGTTATTTGTGGTGACACTCCTCCGAAACGACTTGACCGATTTTTATGAAATCCTTTGTGTAAATAGAGTTGGTAAGTTTGAGATTAGGTCGTAAAGTATTTTTCATACCGCTAGATTCAAACGGCCAACAAATAAGCTGTGAGGACATCAATCGTGTAGACACTGAACGCGCATCGGCAATTGTGTGGATGCACGTTTTACAATAAGCTCAAATCACCTGAACCAGGCGCATTGTCGGTAAGATGGACTGGCTCTATTGAATGAGCACAATAAATTATTGAAATTCTTCAAATGACACATGCACGAATGGTAAAGTAATACAATCACGCTATTGTCATGAATCCTGATAAAAGGAAAGCATGTGCGTAGATTAAATTCACCTGTTGTTAACGAGGTTGCTGGAATCATGCTTGGCGACCGCACAGCGACGCGAAAAGTTGTGATTTAAAGAAGAGACAATAGCCTGGAGTTAATCGTCGCCACACACCCTTAGAAGGACGCTCTCCATTAACTACTAATTTTCTGAGGCAATTGATAGCGGTGGCCGTGGTGATAGTGGTGGTCCGTGGCGTTGTGGGTATGTGCGTCGACCCCAACCTCGACGTCGTAGGTTCGACCCCAGCTCTGAGCGAGAAAAATGATTTTCACAACCCCACCTCTTTCGAGTTACTGACAATGCTCAAAGAGTATTGCCTGTCTAGAAAAAGCTTCTCAAAATTGACCGTTCGGAGTCGGCATAAAACTGTAGGTCCCTTCCACTCGTGAGAGAACAATAGCACGCACAACACGAGTGGTTGCTGAGAAGCTAGGCCCTGGCCCTCTATGGGCTGTAGCGCCACCCATATTATTATTATTATTAATTGATAGCGTAATTTCTGCGGAATCAATCGGTCTACTGATCAACTACTGCACGATGCAGACCAGAGATAAGGTGTTATATATGGTCTCTTATCTCTGGTACAGATATAATTCAAGGTCATGCGGTGGTCGGCATTACTTATTGCTTTTCATGGCAGATGGAATATATACAAATTGTTTATCCCAACACACAGCGACAGGATACAAACGTCTGTAGTACTGATGCCGGACAATCATTCACACTCAAAATGCATGAAAAACGCAGACATTGCCACTGACAATCGGTGGGTGCTATCGTATTCACCTCTGCTGAGCAAAACATTCGATGCTTATTTTAGTGCTTAGTTCTGTAGTTCGGTGGAGCAAGTAAAATACGTCCATAGTCCAGGTCTATTAGTAATCTATGAAATGCCTGCCTATAGTAGACGCAGATATGTATGTAGATATTTATATTAACCATAAATAATAATGTGCGAAACGTTGCTACTGCAGACTGACTATTTTCTTTAGTAAGTGGCCACAATTCAACACAACTACACAACAAATATTGTAAATGTCAAACCTTAAACTGAACTCCGTTAAACTTTCGCTCAAAACCCAGGTGGATCCATGTACAATTAGAAAGTCGTCTTGTATTAAACACTCACAAACATATAAAGCAAGAACACTTCTTTCGAAAACAGCATTCAAACATGCCCTCAACTCACCTCACTTAGAAAATGCTCTCGAAATTCATACTTGGTTGATTCCTTCAGCCATGTCGTAGCCAACACTCTTGCTTCAAAAACTCACCAGTCCCCACATCTGTGACAGTTGGAATAGCGGTTTTAGCATCCATTCACCAGAAGTCGTTTACATAGACGAAATCAAACAGCAAGCATCTCAAGGACGCATCTTTATGTTCGTTTGAATCGTTCGAACTCATATAGCCTTGCTGCTAAGCATCCTCAACTCACCTTTATGTTAGGTGTTTGTTTGGTCTATCACGCGAAACTCGAGTCATCTGAGTGAGTGTCACTTTCGACGTAATCCACTGTCAACAGCGTGGCGCGGCGTTGTCCAGCTATCAAACTTGGTTCATTATACATTCTTATGGCATGTTCAGTTTATCTTAAACCTCGCGATTTTATCTGTTTCAAATATATATTTATTTTATTGTAATCGACAATTTGTCGCCATTGCTATTTCAATAACGACGCACGATGATGCATGGATAATGTCGTGTTTTGGAACAGCTTGTGCCCGAGGGATTCAAAGCAAAATGGCAATTAATATTCTAATATCGTATATAGATTTAATGAATGCTTACACATTTGTTCCTGTCAAATTGCTTGAAGATGGATGGATATAACTGGGGGATGTACCGATCAATGGGCTGTTGCTAACACATTTCTCAAACCGACGCAAAGCACGAGAGGTGGGTTCATGTGTAGACTGCTAACTTGTGACTCATGGCATTTATAGCTGGCTGAGTTGGTTGGAATACATTAAACTTGTAGAAAGGAAGATATCGCTGACCTAATTCAGTGTGGTTTTGCATCAATCGGTTTCTAGCTAGTATGATCTCTTACTGGGTTTAATTGGTTATTTGATCAATCGAATAGATTCGACAAGGCAGGTTACGAGAAGCGAAGGCTCTTGTCTTCGCATCTCCATATAACACTTTATTCAGATGAGGATCTACCAAAGCGGAGAACACATCTTCCTCACCTATGGCTAAATGATTCAATAACGTGGCTGAAATAAAGAATGTAGGTGTCAGGTACTTTCATTGTTTGGTCAAAGGATTAACGGGTTTGCAGAGTCTCCACCGAGTAGATCTGGGTAATATAACGTATTGATGCTGGCCTATGTAATTGTGACTGCAACATGCTGACAGTCCACCACCTAGCTTGACTTAAGCGGAGAAACTCTTCAGTGTTCTGTGTAGTTTTTCGACTGTAATTAAGCCGCTCATCTGCAGTTGTCCAAGCAATTTGGAGGATTGGGAGCATGGGATCAGATTCACTCTATTCATTTGTCAGCTCATCAATAATAATAATAATAATATGGGTGGCGCTACAGCCCATAGAGGGCCAGAGCCTAGCTTCTCAGCAAGCACTCGTGTTGTGCGTGCTATTGTTTTCACACGAGTGCAAGGGACCTACCGTTTTATGCCGACTCCGAACGGTCAATTTTGAGAAGCTTTTTCTAAACAGGAAATACACTTTGAGCATGGTTAGTGACTCGAAAGAGGTGGGGTCGTGAAAATCGACGCTCAGAGCTGGAATCGAACCTACGACGTCGAGGTTGGGGTCGACGCACATACCCACAACACCACGGGCCACCACCTATAGAACCCCATTTCGAAAGAATTGTACTCCCAAGGAGTCTGATTTTTTGTAAGGCTGAATATAAGTTCTACAACAGGTCCTCTCAAATACATGAATATTCTCCATTGAACTATTTAGTTCCCACATTGAAGCAGATAGTAATCAGCTCATCCAAGACTCGCATCAAAAAAAAAAAATGTTAAAATATCTAGAGAGTGGAGGTCCACTAGTGCTGTTATCCTTTCTAACAGAATACCTAGTCCCTAGCAACCAGTTGGCCACAAGGCACCTCCTCTGCTGATGTAGCGCTCTGGAAAGTCGTTGGTACTTACATCTAGGTGCCACGTTCCACGATCTCAGCGAACTAAATAGGGGCAGCATTAACCAGACAAGCCGCTTCGGCAGTACCAACTAGTTTCAACTTTATGCTACTCGGGGCCCTAACATGCCAACTATCTGAAGGCATTCGGCTGGTTGGACAAGAAACAGACAGGAAGAATGACATGAGGGAATGGGCACTAGGAAGGGTAAAAGATGACCTAAGTGTGGCGGGCCTTAGGCAGTTCCCAACCTACCTACACTTCCATGAGCCAGAGTCTGCAAACCAATTCTGCTTAGTGTTTACTGAGACCTTATGAAACTGTTTCTAACAAGTTTTGATGATCAATTCACGGGGATCGTAATATTTCTCATTGAAAGTCACTCTAAATGAGTGTCACCTCGATCGTAGGATACGTTGTATGTAAATGTTGAAAAGTATTGGCCTCTCGCTGTGGCTGATCAGTTTTAGTTTTGAATGTCCCAGCCGAAGTTATTTTGATATTTCTAATAACTTTCAATTGGTGGGATATAAATATATTCTTCCAAAAAAAAGTCTTCGAATCCACACCCGAGGAACGGCGCATTAGAGGAAGACCGCGACTCAGGTGGCGAACGCAAGTTGAAAGGGACCTCAACCAGCTTTGCGTGCAAAACTGGAGACAGCTAGCTTAAAAACGAGCTGACTGGCGACGCTTGTTGGTTGAAGCCCAGGTCCACCCCGGACTGTAGCGGCACCTTAAGTAAGTAAGTAACATTCTTCCAAGTCAGCCGTCCTACTGGTTGTATGTTTCGTGATTAATATTTTTTATCGGAAATCATTTTAGACACAGCACGCAAGTTTTCGAATCCATGCTTGTTGGACAACATAGCAGAGGATGCTATCGTCTTATGTGGAGAAGAGCCACAATTTCAGCAGCAGCTAGCCGGAGACGCTCATCTGAACTGCAGTCGACACGAACAAACCAAGATTGTATTAAGTTCTCTTCAACATTAACCATGGGTGTTCTCTCGCGTGCTATCTCATGCAGAAGCGCTTAAAGTCTTCTACCAGGAAATGTTTGACTTAATGCTAACAAAATTCCGGCCAATCATTGTCTCAATCATCGCTATACGCTATTATCAATCTGACAATTTTTTACGCAATTGCATATATTGTGCAACGACTATTCGAGTTATTCTCAGTACTTTGCATGCTGGTTTTATTTATAGCATTTACGATACAGTCGGAAAGACATTTTTAATTAGGGCTGTCTACCATTGTCTCTAAAGTCATTTATTTTATCATTATTTCTGCTGTATAACAGTAGCTCTATAATCCACACACGTTCCCAATACGCAGGCATCTCTTTTGGCAAAATGCTCTTGTCGAACATTGCCCGATTTGCTAATAACATCTTAATCATTCTATTCAGTCGCTGTCTTACAGACTTGCCTTCGAAAAAGAACGAGATCACCAGGCCTCATTGAGGTAATTAACTCATTTTGTTTTTTCTGATTCCTCTCGAGTATGTGAGGCACTTGCTCTTAAATGCAGACTAAAGTATGTAGCTTTTTTCTAATATAGGCGTAAAAATTGCCGGCATACATACGACACGTATGGCGAGGCAGTTTGAACAAATGCACACCATATAGACGTAATTAAATATCAATGTGGGGATTTTTATGTTATCTTTTGGCACACTACGGAGATCTCCGGATGGCGATTTAGATGTCAGTGAATAAACAATGAAAAGCTAGCCTTATCGTGTTTGTTTAGCATAAGATTAACTCGTCCATTATGAGCAACACGTGGTTTTGTTGAATTTCAGTGATTCTTTTTGAATAAATTACGACGCATGATTCGATGAGCTTTTCTCTGAGGGGAGGAGCAACTAAAGTTTTGTTCGTGTCCTTACACAGATGGGCGTATCCTTTTCGCTTGGGAACATGTTTCGCCACTTGCTTGAAAAGACTGGAAGCGCATTGATGTGGTAAGTTGCAGACGTGCAATAGGCTTGCATACTCTTAGGAGTAGACATGGGATAAGTAGCTTTGGGAATTTACGAAAGCTATTTCTGGGGATGCCATATTCTTGGAATTATATATTAAAGGTCTTTTAAAAAATTATTGTTGCTGATTTTAAAATTGATAAACGATATTCATGCCGATTATGGAATCCACCTTATCGACTGCGGAGGGAGTAACTCACATCCGCAATCGAAGTTCAACCCTATTATGGAATCCGTCGGATGAACTACATTATCGATCCGCAAAACTTACTTTAATAATTAGAAAGCGAGTGAGATCGAGTAAACAGTCAATTTCGTTGGCTTAAGTCATTCAATATTAAAGATTCGAATATCGGCTTGTGTACATATCTTACAACAGGCTTACATTTTGCTTGTAATTTCAATAACCTAAGAGACTCATTTCAGTATTAATTTGTGGAATTTTCTGAAATTTGATGACCCTAGCACTAAGTGTAAACGGGTGTCTTGAAGATTTTACTACCGTTAAGTAGCAAGTGTGCCCACGCTGTGAACTTAGCCTGGCATCTACAGCATCAACTAGTGATGTGCTTGTGTGCGGATCAGTTGTTTTTAGACAGGTATACTCTCTCAATATTATCATGGAGTGGTGAATTATCAAGCTCGGTCCTGTTGCTCATCAGTAGCCACTAATAAAACTAATTCTGAAAGCAATAACTGCTGGCGATTTGTTTTTCAAACAGGATAAATTTTGTCTAATGCTTGTTTTTTTATCATTCTAAATCGGCCAAGCTTACATCTAAATAGGGGCTATAATGAACGTCTTGAACAACAGACTGAATGATGGGCACATACTCTGCATGCTGTCATCTCATTCACAAAAACCCCAAAACTGCCGGCTGAAGCATAAACCGTAACAAAATGTCAATCAATTACCGCTACGAGTGCTGTTTCAAACCACCACCGCTTATGACATTGAATAAACATAGTCCACAGCTCCAAAAACTTGGGGATTAAAGCACCTTTCCTTCCAATACGTGACATGGCAACTCTTCAAAGCTCCCCCCACACACATAAATGTTGCTGCAGCATTTCATCGCGTTGCACAACACAATTCCAAGCATTCCCACCACATTTGACCACGATGATGGTAGAAAGGGAATATCATCAAAAATTCGAAAAACGAATACACATCCCGTAGCACAGCAACAAAATCTCAAATGCAAATGACAAAGCCGGTTGTTGTACGTGAGTGTTAGGAAGGAGGGATGAGGTTATTCAAAAACGGGGGTGGGGTGGCCCCAAAAACGCACAATATCTATACTCTCGCTTGCTGCCTGTTGTTGTGTTGTTTTCCTTTCTCTGTATTTTCCGATTGGGGGAAGGCAGCCGAGCCGCCGCAACAACCGATGGGCGATGGCGAGATATCCAGTCAAGAGCCAAACACAAACGTTCAGTTGTTTTCCGAACGCGATGCCAAGTGGTTGTGATTGCTGCTAGATACCGTCATACGTAGCGTACAATAAATATAAGCGAGAAAGCGCACTAGAGAGAGACAAAAACGAATATATTTTTACAATTCCAAAATAGTTAATAATTTTACAAAACGTAAGTCCAACTCCAAATTAGAATTAAATTAAATTAAATTGTTTTCTTTTTGTGTGTCTAAATTGGTGCGGGGATTTGTTGGTTAATTGCTTGCGCACGCAGTTTGTTTAGAGTTGTAAAGTTGTGAAGTGACAGTTCATTAGAACGAACGAACGAACGAATGAACATCGGTGTTGATCGTTGGACGGGTGTGAAAGAGTACACATCACGCCGGCACACACACTCACCCCCATACGTTCTGAGAACGATCGCGTGAATGATTACGTGGAGCTGCGAGAGGAAATCAGTTTTTTTTTTTTTTTTCATTTTGTTTTTAGTGAAAAGGGTTAGGCTTCTTTTAACCTGATTAGGAATGCAGTGTTTTTCGAAACTCTTCCAAAGTTCTTTTTTGGACGCTTGGCTTCTAATGACATACATGAGTGTTTATCGGCAATATTCCTGCTGATAAGATCATGAAACGTCAACGACCAGTTTAACATTAACTCGGTGTCTTGTTCTTTGCCATGGCACAAGTGGCAGTGGAAGAAGGAGAACAAATGTTTCGTTTTTTTTATTTTTTTGAAGATATGTGGCATGACGAAGTCGTGGCATGGCAATTACATATTTGAAATTTCATTATCACGATGACAGGACGCAGTCTTATTTTTGTTTACTGACTGAAGAAGAAACGGTAAAAAAAAACAGCACACAGTTAAATCGCTGGTTCGGTTCGGCGCTAATTGCCCACATCATTTGTATAGTTCGTATAGATTCCCGTGTGCACACAGTAAGATCACACTGAATGCCGCACGATACGTGGGGTCAAGAACCTTTGCAACTCGCTGGGTTCACCTGATGGGTACGTGAAGATATCACCACACCGTAATGCTTTCTAGTAGGCGTATGCAGCTGTATAGATTGTTGTTTTTTTTGCTTATCAAAGAAGAGCACGGTTTTGTGATGGTTTTTGCCGGTAGATGAGTTCATCTGGGGGTTTCTCCTACGTTGTGTTAAGTGATTCACGCTTTAGTTACCTGCGCGAACTTGCATTTAACGAGGGTCATAATGATGTCAACATTTTCCCCTTGTTTGGCAAAAATCTCAAGACTATTCCGTGTATGGAGTAATACGATTTCTGTTTTGTCTCAATCCGGGAGAAGATTTTGAACTTTCTCAAAAATTTGTTTGACGTAAACAATTTGCTTGTCACTTATTAGCAGGTGTAGTTCTGTTTCATTTGAGAAAAAAATCGATTGGTGGTCTTAAACTAAAATGAATTCTATTGTCTATCTCATTTTGTCGATTTTGCAAAACTGATAACATCCGTATTTTTGTTGTGAAGATAACACACACGCAAGAAATGAGATTATTTATTTCATTGTGACACGATTTCAGCTTTACAATAACTGTAAAGGAGAATTTAGACTTTAGAGTTAATTGCTTACAATTGCCCCTTTAGAAGATTCACTTTGATAACATAATTGATTTAGTTATCAATGAATAAACAAATTTTCATTAAATGAAGAAGTGCCTTTTTGATTCTATAAAGAGATTAGTGTCATTGGGATTGTAGCTAGTCCAAACGCAAAACATCCTTTTCGTCTTTCATCTCCAAATATTCATTCAAAGAAGTCACTTCTAACATCCTGCATTCTTACTCAATGCAGCACATTTCCTATGCCACGCGTTACAAAATGGGACCACATCAAAGCTAATCATGATCAAAAAACGAAAATGAATTCTTGAACAAAAAACATGTTCTATTTTTTGAATTTTTCTTGCACCATGAGGTTGCATAATCTGACCCATAGATTAACACTCTTGATTGTTTGTTAGGTCAGTTGCTAGGCGTCAGTGTCCGTTGCAATCTTTTGCTTCTCTCTTCTATCTTAGATATTTCTTTCCTTTCCGAATACAATCTTTTCAGTTCAATTTATGATGTGAATTCAACCGCATCCATTTCAAACTCACTCAGAGGAATGTATTCAAATTTAAGAAGACGGTGAAGTGAACGTCAGTTTTAGCTGATCTGTCAGAATATCCGAAACATGAAGATGGTAGATATAATTTTCAGAATGACGTAAGTCTTGTCTGATCTGCCAGAATCTTGTGGATGTCAGACATCTCTTTCACAAGGGTTGTGTGCGGATATGTGAACAGCTTGTATGTTCGGCGAAAAAAGAATTGACATTCATAAGCGTTAACTGGTAATTCAAACAATCCGCCTCTAAAAGCTGTACACATGTACACATGTACACATAGCGAGAAACATCTGCGCAAATAATTTACTTCAATTTCATAATTCTTCGGTTTCATCAATGTTGCATCAGATCACGGAGATGGTTATTTAACACAAAAAAAAGTATGACAAGTCAGTAAAATGTCCGCACAATCGCACCATTTATGAGCATTTCATTAAATTCGTGAGCAAGCGTCCATAAAACATCGCAAATTATGAAGTCCCGTTCAGCGATCATCTCAAGCGTGCAGCAGTTGTCATTCAGTGACGTCGGCTGATAAAGAAAGTAACACGAATGACAATGACAATGTAATTGCAATAATAAATTTGTTCTGTTTGTCTAAGATAACAAGCGGAGCAAACTTTCACTTCGAATATGATTCGTGGGTGTGAGATTTATTGCTTTACGACGCACTTCAGCTGCGAAAACGTCACTATTTCCTGGCGAAAAATTCATTAACAAGACTACCATCACATACTTTTGACACTTGTCAAACCTCACCACATTTTCATTGACACTAGTGACTTTTTTCTTGTCATAACTCGCCACATTTTCATTGACACTTGTGACTTTTTACTAGTCATACCTCACGACATTTTCTTTGGCACTTGTGACATTTTTTCAAACGGCATTTCGTTGAACTGACGTGTCTTTTTTTGATTGAATCATGTGTATGCTCCACATCAACAGATATTCTTTGTGGTGCGACCGATGTTTTTGTTATTCACGCTGAGACAACGACTTGAACCGGTTCCAATGATTGTATGCGCCCGTGAAGCCGCTTCAATACCGCGCGAAATTTTCAAACCAGTTCCTTGCTAGTGCTCGAAATGTTGTTAAAAGGAAATGAAATTACAAATCAAGTGCACTCTAAACGAAAGTAGAACGTGACCCTTGAATGGTTGTAGTTGATTCTTTGGCTTTACATAATTTGGAGACGTTGAGATTTTCGTGTGTTGGCTTCACAAGCTGACAGCTGTGCAATTTAATGACGTGAAATGTCAAATTTTCAAAGGACTGGTGTCAGGTTAACAAGTGCAGTCAGGGATTGTAATAGGTGACGTGTTGGTCTAGCAATGTTCGTGATTGTTTCTCTGATCAATTTCAGTTTGCATCCCAATGCGCAAGTGGTTACATCACGACGCATAACCCCTTCGAGAAGAAATTCACACTGATCACTTGTTGTGTCATATTGGTTCGAATCACTTAATTTTGTCCCGCTTTCTTACCCCACCCAGCAGGTCTTGCAAGTGTTTCGTTTCGCCGCTGAGCTTCCTGATCACCCTGCCAATGCAATTGCGCAGGCAAACAACTCAAGTTACGTACAACAAGTAACACTGAAAGCACATCAAGCTGAGTGACCTCCGACAGCTGGTGGCACATCAGTTCGCCTTGTGCATTTCAATGACATAAAAATCCTGCAAGATATAACCGTCCATCAAAGCTACCGAACATGTTTCTCAACCCCCAAAACAAAAAAACCAAGTGCCTCGACATTACGAGACATTCCGTTTGGATGTGTATCTGCGATGTACCAGACGTGAGTGTACATCAAACCCGCAGGGTGTTGCAGATGCAAGCGTGCCTTGCCTTGTACGCGATCTGGCCACTTTCCCTCAATTGAATCCTGAATGTTTGGGTACACCGCTAGTTTCACCTCAAGTCACTTACGCAACGCATGTGCAAAAATAAAAGGGGAACTAAGACTCCCAAAAAAAAAACCATTAAGCATCGAAGTTTCTCTTCGTTTCGCCTTGAGGGGATTAGAGATTTTCTTTTTTTTTTGAGAAAAAGTGCCTTTTTTGGCGGTGGGAGATGACAAAGCAAACGAAATCAGATCCGGAAAGTGGGCGCCCGATTGTGATTGAGAATCTCTGAAAACGATCGTAATTGGTGATTGTTTGTATCCCCACAGATATCAATTTCACATCTATTGTTGTGTGATCAGTTCCGCGTTGCACCACCAGAGTTCGCCTAATTGAATTGTTATGCAATGTGCTTAAATGAAACCTACCTCTGCTGCATTGTGATTGGGCTTAATGATTTTCTTTTGCGATGATATTTCAATGTGAGACGTGTTTCACATATTGTACACAAACTGGCCTAGAAACAAATAGCTTTCCCCCCTCACATGGACGCTGCTGGCTGGCCGGAGTGTGTGGAGTGCATCATCGATGCGAGTGGCCTAACTCAAGCAGCAATCTCTTGATCAAAGAGTGTCTGCAGAAATGATTAGGATGCCGGTTGAGTTTGGCATTTCTGCATTAAACTTGTTTGCGTTGTTGGTCAGTTCGTGCGAATGGCTGTGTCTGACTTTAAACCCAAATGGATAGTTAGTTGGAATAACAAGTTGTTAGCGAGGCTGGCACTTGCAATGTCAGTATGTGCGGCGAGGAGTGGCGTGAGCTGATAATCTGTGTGGGCGCATCTCTGAAGCCAGTCTAGTGTTATGCTTCCGGAATAATTTTGCTACTGGTTTTTCTTAACGGTTTGAGTGGAGCTAATGAATAGGAAATTGATTTAATTTGTTGTTGACAAAATGTGAACTTGCAGGGAAAGTATTAAGTTCGTCAACTATCTAATAATTAGTGTGTATTCCAAGCAGTGTTCAAAGCAATTCAAAATCGGGCGTTATGTTAGCATCAAATCACAAGACCCTCATCCATGCTTCAATTAACTGAAAGCTTGTCACTGACAGTCCAACAATCATCACAAGTGTCAATAGTTGATGGAAAGATGTGGATGCCCTTGGAACGACTAAGCTCATAAAAAATAAGTTCTGTAAAAGTTGTCAAAATGAGGGAGAAAATATTATTCCATGTTGAAGCGGCTAGATGGCGCAGTTGGTTTACTGCCTGTCCTAGGTTATAAAGATCGAACCTGGGATCTAATCCCAGTGAAAGCAACTTAAATGCCTAAATCTTAAATGTAAGGAAATGGGTATGGTAAGGCATTCGTTTCTGGGGACCCTGGCTTAGGTGCTACTATTTGATTGCTTTTTCAAGTTTAGGGCTCATGCCAGTGAGTCAGTAACGAATTTCCGGCTTAGTGACATCACCATTAACCCGGCACAGGGCTAAGTGGATCACAACAGATACCGACAGTTGTATGCACCTACTTAGGTTAGGTTAGTAGTCTGACTGAACCATATTTGAAAACCAGATAAAAGTATATCTCCAGCTTTCAATGGGATTCGAACCGGGGACTCTTATAACCAAGGGTGGGTGCTCAACCAACTGCTTCATCCAGCCGTTTGTATGTACTTATTTAAAGTGAATCAATTTCTCCATTAAAGGTCGGATACTGATTAGTGATGGGAACTATCGAACGAATTGCACTATCGATAGTTAGTAACAGAATAATTTCAACTATCGAATGATTTTATTCATTCATTCATTCACCGACTGAGTTGTTAAAACAATACACGCTAGGGTTGAAGAGTGGGGAGGGGGCTCCCGTTTTTTTTCTGAGGTTTCTAATCCTCGATATATATAATTATCACAAAAAATAAATCAAAACCGTCTTCCCCGTCTCTTACCCTAAGGGTGCTTTTTTCATGTGAGTTCCCTTTGCCTCTCACAACGATCGACAAAATCAAATACCATTCTTATTTTATTTAATGCATACATAAATACATCATTTGTACTTAATTCATTGCATTCATAAAATACAAAGTTCATTACATAGTACTAACATACTAACTAATTACATCCCTCATTCCGGTGTTTGGCTATTCTTCCATCGTCTTTCAGAAAGAATTGCTATTAAGAAAGACTATTTGATCCAATTTTTCTCCCTTCAGGCGATTTCTTCTTCAAACAACTAAATCCATTCACATTTTTGCATCATACAACTGAACGAATCGTTCATAGCAGCCGATAGTCCAAAGTCCAAACGAACGAAAAAACCATTCATTCGACTCGATAGTCCAAAGTCCAAGCGAACGAAAAAACCATTCATTCAACTAAAACCATTTGAACATTTTTCCATCATACAAATGAACGAATTCGAACTCGTCTCTTAACTGAGTCGAACTATCGGCTCGAACCAAACCATAGAACAATCTGTCATGCAAATATTTTGGCAATGTGTGTATGCATACACAAAATTCTCTCTCAGAGAAGCTGCCATGCCGACCATTTGACTCAGTCCAACCAGCCATACAAGGCCCCTTTTACACGAACTAAAATTGACAGCAAGCATTTCCATTTTTTAGGCAGAAAGGTGAAATTTGCTGTCAAAATTAGAGTGTGTAAAACTAAAAAAGTAAAAACTATTGAATATTTTTTTCATTCAATTTGATGAATGAATGGTTTTCGACTATCGAATAAATGAATAGTTTGCAACTATCGAATAACTAGATAGTTTTTATTCGATAGTTCCCATCACTATTACTGATAATGCTCGTAGGGTATTTTCGCCAGTGGCAGATTCGATGTTTCGAGTTTCATATGGCTCTCTGCTCGTTAGACAGATAAAAAAGAAGCGCTAATTTGGTGCTATACACATTTTTTGTATCTGGTTCTATAACGTGTATCCCTTTCTAGCACGAAACTGGAATAAATGTCGCCAAATTTGTTGCCAAAAACCATTTGTATTCCAAGTAGTCAAGCAATTCATTGAATAAAGCCTCAACATGAGCTTAACATAGCGGTTGCGTTATTTCTTCTGGTTGAAAAGCGATTAACGAGCTATAAAATACTTTTATTTAGAGACTTCTCTTTCGCCCTTGAGTTGCGTTACTGGCGACAGTCGTCGTCAAAATAAGACGAAACATAAGTCCACTGAGTCTGATCAGCAGCGATGAATTTCATCGACTGGTTAGGTGTAGCTTCTGTTTATTGAGCATACATCCAGTTTAGTTGCGAGTGAAGCAGTGCTAATTGTCTAGTCCACCACAACAGGCTTTCCTTTAGAATCCACCACATACAGCTAATTTAATTTATAAAATAAAAATCAAGATTTTGTGGCAAGCAAGTGTTTGAAGTGTGTTCTCTTAGTGTTTATCGTTCAAATCTGGCATTAAGTTGTGCTCATTTCTGAAATGTCAAATAGGAAATTGTTTAAAGGCCCATTCAAATGAGCGGCGAACTGCGAACGCGAACTTTCAGAAACAACCCTTTACCAGCAAATATAAACAAAAAGTTAAACTTCTTGGTATGCAAAAAGATTGTAGCTGAATTATCGAGTTTTTTCATAAAAAAACCAATAAAAGTTAGTTTAAGTTTCCTAATTAATGATTTGAAAGTTTTTCTCTACGAATCAATCATTCTCTCCGCGAACTGTCAAACTGAATTCGTGATACACACTCCACGACCAAAAAATTCGCAGTGAAGTGTCAGTTTGCATCCGTAGTTATCCGCGAATAAAAAAACTCCATATGAATGAGTTGTCAGAGCTTGCGAACTTCGCAGTTCGTGGCGACCTCATATGAATGGGCTTTAAGTTTGTACAACCTGTACAGTTTTCGATTTTCATTTCTGTCACAGAGATGTCATAAATGTCGTGAAATTCCGGCTTTTTAGCAATGCCAAGTACTCCGTCTTAAACCCTTTCATGTCTTAAAACACCGTCTTTCCCATTCCTGTCAGCACGCATTTCTAGAAATGTTCTAATCAATACAGAGTGTTGCCTGAAACCTTTCACCCTTTAAAGATCTTTAAAGACCTCCCTAACCTGATATTTTTCTCTTCCCTTTCAGATGATGTTCAAAACAGTACTTATTGTAATGTGCCTTTTTGTGGCAGGCGCTGTCTGTGACGACCTCAAAATCGACGTTGTCAGTACGCCTGAGGTGTGCGACCAAAAAACACGAAGCGGAGACATGTTGACAATGCACTACACTGGCACACTGGTGGACGGCAAGAAATTCGATTCCAGGTAAGTTGAATTGAGCAGTAAATTGATCGCATATCAGCCCATCGAGCGGCCACCAAAAACGCACAAGCACACAATCCTGTCGCATGTAATGTGTAAATTAGCGCTCAACACTTTTCGTTCATTCTTTTGAGCCGGCCGCCGCGTTGCTGCTATGCACAATGCAGATTGGACTCGTAAATTAGGCTCGTGTCGATAAGAGATCTTTTAACCAGAAAATCATCACATTGGGGACCATCCCCGACACACAATAGGGCTGAAAGCAACGGTGTCATGGACCCGGACCCTGTGCAGCTAACACGTTCCCTCAATCTCAGTCAGTGCGTCCGTGTCTGTGCATCTGTGTGGATGCAGTGATTTAAATTGAAAAAAGGGAATTTTCCCAATTTATACAGCCCGACGCGGCTCTGTCGGCTGATTTATATTTCCCACGTGAATCCACGTAATTAAATTCAAACAAATTTGTGGCCACCCATCCTCCCAGTCTATTCGGGGCTTGCTACCGCCACCCGAAAATTGCCAAGTGTTGGCATAATTAACTTAGGAAATTGGAAGTGGAAGACGACGACTATTCTGCGGATAAGTGTGTCCTAGAATGTAGTGCGCTCTCCCTGGCACAATGAACATGTTTACACAGAATTTTCCCCGGATTAAGTTTCAAAATTGTGAAGCGGAGCTCCTTCGTCGGCGATGACACCTTGAGCGTGTGTGGTTTCAGTTGCTCTGATTTATGACATGAGTAGGAATCGACGTTGTTTATTACGATATTTTTGATAAGCCGACCAAGCGGTGCGGCGGGAAGCGTGTGCTGATAATCACGAGTGAGCCGACACGTTCTCAGCTCCAATTCGCTGGAGATTAAATGGGGAAACATAATAGATTCGCCACACGAGAGTGGGACACATGTTTGGCTGTCCTCTGTCTGGATGTGTACGCTCGTTGAGCGGGGCGTTGCAGAAAGAAACCTTTGACTGACAAAATTAAATCATATTTCACCTGAATGGTTCGAAATGACATGTTATAGTGGTGCCCTGAGGGCGTGTGCCGAAAAGTACATCATAGTTTAGCTTGGCGTATAACCTCAGCGTATGGTTTGAACGATGGAAGATGGATGATAAATTTTTGGAGAACTCCTACCGGAAATTGTTTCATAATGTACTTATAGTTTGGAGCTGGAGCTTTGACATCAGACAGCACCACGCGAGTGGAAGGACTTTATGAATTACAGAAATAGTGTGGCGGGAACTCTCGTTGAGATTTATACAGTAGCGGATTGAGGGTGATTTCGATTAAGGCCCGATAATTTGAGTGAATAAATTTGCTAAGGGATGCACGAGAAAATGTCGAGTTATTTTTTATGTGGCGCTGCAGTCAATGGCTGACCACCAACAAGACTCTGCAACTGGCGCGATCCAATTTCAGTTGTCAAAAAATAGTTGAGGCTCTCCTCCGTTTGTGCGCTCCATATTAAACTCGCGAGTCATCTGTTCGGAGCCGACGACTATTCAGGTCTGGAGCAAAGGTGTTGAACGCTACACTTAGTCCCAACTTAGGCATTGAGTTTGTAGGCTCATACCGGTTCGTGTTTGAATATATGTCGTGAACAGAAACAGTAATAGAGATCGCAGAAAGGATTTTCTCACGAAGAGTCCAAGGGCTTCTTCATTCAAATTGTCCATGGCTATGCATTGCATAAACACAGGAACGCTCTTGACTGCCATCAAAATCCCAGGAATTAGCGATTGGCAAGAGTGTTTGTGTGTTTGATCAAAAAACATCAGCTCATCGACGTAGCATACTTTGTCTTGAGGATAGCAAGCATACATCTCTAATGCTATCAAAAATGTTTGATTTTCTGGTCCTTCGAACCGAATTTATTGCAAAAGGCTAGTTGAAAGAGCGTTGAACCCTAAACAAGTTGCTCCTTTGTTTTCAAGAGCTTCTGTTGTCCTTAGTAACAATAAAGCAATTGATAACCGAAATTAAAGCAATCACAGAAAAAAAACACGACTGTTTCTAAATTCAATGAAGACGCCCTAACGCAACGGTTTTCTTCTTTCCACTCTTAACAACATTTCTCAAATGACAGGCGCCCTACCTTACCTCTAACCAGCCCTGTTCACATTACCATGCGACATTTTAAGTGGCTCTCTACAAAGCACAACATCTCTCCCATGCCCATGCACCCATCCATCCATCCATCCATACAGTCAGAAGTTTAACTGGAAAAATCCTCCACCAACTCCACCTTCGCATCGTTGTCGTCGGTCGTCCTTGCCTAATTGAGTAAAATCAAAAGCGAACAGGCGGATGGCAAATTGTTTCGCCAGTTGACCCGCTGCTTTGGGCGAATTGCTCCCCGACGAAGTTTGTGTGCGATGCAATTTGAATTCATTTTGTCACAATCTGTATTCCTCCCCCCTCCCTCCATCCGTGGCTTGAAGTCAGACATATGAAACTTGTTGATGTTGAAGCGTTAAAGCAGAATCTTAAATGTTGATTTTATTCCTTGACTGAGCACACTCGCACCTTTGAGAGTGAGTGCATCTTTGTGTGTGTACGGTGGCTCATTGTGGATGCATCAGAGCTTGAAGGATTTTTAAAAGGTTGTGCTCTTGTGGTTGCATCGCGCTGAGGATGGCATATGCCAGAGGGCACTATTTTCCGGAAATTAGCAGAAAGGAACATCTTTTTCACATCGTTGACGAGGGATAATCTCCTTCGCCTTCTGCCGCGAGAGAGTGCTCTTGTACGGCATCCTTGAAGCAGGTGCACAGCGCGAGCAATTAAAGCTGGGGCCGACTGAGGATGAGTTTTTAATGCTTAAAGCAAATACACGAAGCTTCGCGCGACAGAGGACGCTGGCAGGTTTATTTTCTTGTTTCACTCCTTTTCATTTGACGTCCAGAGCAGGCATGCTTGTCCTGATCAAATGACTAATCAAACACAAAAACCGAATGAGCGGTACTCAATTAGCCACGGGTTGGTGGCCAATGACGGCAATACCCTCGGTTATGACAGCCGTAAGTGAACCATTGGGTGGAAATTAATTTCAATCGATGGGATCCAGGCCCAACCGTTTGGGGCGCTCTCTTCTTTTGATGGCACGGCCAGCAGCATCTTCTTCCTCGAAGACAATTGCATACGTGTCTGATTAATTATAAAGAGGATTACGTTATGCAACCATGTTTGCCATTCATTTCGGTCCGACATCGGCACCGTCAGCGACGACGCCGCCGCCGCTCACGATGAGGTCACATTAGATCACCAGAAGACGACGAAGCGGGAACAGTGAAAAACCGAAACAAATGTAACCACCATCCACTAACCAGTCTCGTCCGTCCACCCATCGTCCGTCCTCCATCCGAGTGGAGAAAGTGAATTGCATTCGGGTTTGGGTCGTTTGCCAACCTCCAGGCACGTAGCTGAAGGCGGCTTTTGGATGAATAAAATATCTGGCACTTGGGGTGACTACCGCTACTAGTGGTGTTTTGAATGAAAAACTCACCTCAATTTACTTCCTGTTGTATCATCTTTGCATTGTTTTTGACGACGACGACAACGACGACACGGGCACAAGTGGAGGAGGACAACAGCGACACAACGACGCAACGATTCGCTGTGTCTCTTGCTCAACCGCTGTTTGAATTATTTATCCCCTCCACTGGTGGCGCGGAGAGGCAAAACGAATTATAAAATATTTAGACAATTGTCCAGTGGAATTCGCGTCACGTTTTCACAGCTTTTGTCACTATTTTGCAACCTGTTTCATCAGCGTTGTCGTCTAAACGGGTTCACGTGCGCTTAAGGGTATCTCTCTGTGTCTCTCCCCGGTGTCACCTTGCGCTTGCAAATTAATTCGTCATTGTGTAGCCGAAGCGGGCCAATTACCTAATTAGAAGTTATGACTGTAGCATCTCATTTACTCAGCCCAGCGACTAGAGAGTACCTCAAGTCCACAGCAGTAGTTCCTGATCTCTTAAATTTGACATGAAATAGGTATCTTGTCGGTGTCTGCTGTCAGGGCATGAGTCGAATTTATGACTGCACCCCGATACCGCGCCACTGGTAGATTAATTTGTGAATTTTTTTTTCCCCTCTTCGGTCATAATTCTTGTCGCTGCAAGGTAACATTACTTCACACCAGCCACGGTTCGCTGCATACATTGTGAGCGAGAGAAGATATATTGTCATGTGCATGCACCATAAGAAAGTCAAGTGCAGTCAGCCCACCAGACACACACACACATGCTCAGTGCCCAAATACTGGTAGCAGAAAGTTTGCCGTACTTATTGCACTTTTTTCCCTGACATATTTTCGTGCGCTGGAAAGAGAGGAATAGTGAAAGTTTCTAGTTGTCCATTCTGGGCTGCGAGAGGCGGAGGAAAAAAGACAAAATCTGAATCGCATCGATCATCATCGATCGAGTAGAAAGTTTATGGGTGCAAACGCAAGTGGGCACTCGATCGAAGGCGGTGAATCAAGGAGCGCGTTAAAGACTTTCACCCAATTTGATGCGTCAACGTAATTAAGGTTCTTCAACAAGTGATAGTTGCCGCCGTGGTTATGGGATGTGTTTGTTTTGCTGTTTATTCTCTCATGTTTTGCGGGGTAACAAATGTAGCTTAATTAACATACAATAGGAACGCCTGAGGGTTCTTCAACTGATGGTCTTTGCATACTTGCACCGGAGTAGGGGAAACTCTGCCCATTCGAAGTGGCAACAAAAAACGGAAATTGCCTTCTCACGAGAGATCTTTCAAAAGGAAACAACATCCGTTTAGCATTCTGCTTTTTTTTTGGCGATATTTTCTCTGCGATATTCTGTTGCTGAAGCGAGGCTTTGTGTGGCGTAACAATGCTGGGGGCTTATGCTTCTTTGAACGATTTATGACGTGTAATTATAGGCGATTTATTGGTTGATGAATGGTAATGAATGTTTAATGTATTTGGCTTTGTTGTGACAAGAAGAAAAAACGTGATGCGACTTCGATAGCACTAACTCTTTGCTGTTGACGGATAACCTTTAATTGCGTTTAATTGATTTATTCGGTTGCTTGTGATGAAAACTATGAATGTGGTAAAACGTCAGTAATTGAAAACGCAGACTGACGGACTGCGGTACCACCTAGTATAATGGCCACTTTTCATTTAGTTTAGGCAACATTGAAGCTTGAATTAGATTAAGTGCTCACCACTTCTTTAGGAATTCGGCCTAGTTCCACGTCACTTTCCACGTAATTGTTCTTTACAGCAACTTATGAACAAATGATCAGTTTCCAAGAATGCCTTGGGATGTTAGTGCGGGGGAAAGATTTTCTTCTGGAGTAGCCATGCTCCCAATACGGTTGTAAGGCGACGCATGAGATTCCAGAACCCCCTCAACGTTTGAACTTGATGCTCCATCCTTCTCTTGCATCATTTTCACTTTCTACCGTCAGACAGACGAATTGCTTATCGAAAATTCTTCTATCCAACGAACGCAATAAAATCAAACGAGCGCACCTTAACTGCACTTTAAAACCCACACACATACAAACAAACCAAAATGTCGAGCCATAACTCTTCTCCAGTGCAATTTTCGTTTCCGAATTAACGGCCGCTTTACACCATGTGCCCGGGATCTCATATGTTTAAGTTCTTCATTCGCATTCTGGTGCTCGCCATTTCATGGGATTTATCAAAAAGCGCATCGGGAATGGTAATACCGTTCGCGTGAGCCCCTCAGCAACGTCTCAAGCTGAAGAAGAATGTTTTAAATAATTAATAAGCAGCGCAATAGGGCACCACTGGGCGTCTGAGTGTCTAACCCATGGTTTTTGAATGAATCGCGTAGACTGTAAATTTTTTTTAAAGGAAGAAGCACGAATAAATGGTTCACGAACGTGATGCTTTGATGTAACTATAAATTGTAACGAAGGAGGGTACTTTGGCAGAGCAACGCACTTCTATGATTGGAGGTTGAAGAGGAAGACGTACATTGAGGAGAATGTGCTTTAAACTTGTATAGGCAGTGGCGGTGCGGTACGGCGCGGCACCACCTTAGTTGCAGTCACAACATAATGATGAGTCTGTCCGCATTCACTTCCTCCTAACATGCCAAGGGGAAGGAGCGTCGTATTAATCCCAAGATACTTTCGGACTTGAGGTCGAAAAACCCAACCGACCACATCTTTTAAATTCGCATTCCCACAGAGATACCCGGCCCAGGGGCTGGGGCAGACGAAGTTGAGAAGTGCTAAAAATTGAGATTCATTCAGGGCTCACATAAAAATCGCATCGATATGCTCTACATTATTCAATAGGGTTACATGGGTGTACACAGTACAGCCAGCGAGGCCGGGGAGTCCTGCAAGGTCTCCACATCCATTTGAATACATCTGATTCGGGAATCACTCCTGGGTGGAGCAGTAGGAATAAATATCTAAAAAAAACGAGTTTTACAGGAAAAAAATATCAAAAAGGAAACTTCATCAAATATTTAGTGGACTCATAAAAAAATACAAAAATCCAACGAGAATCCTGTGCGAGTGGTCTGATGGTCGGTAGAGAGTCGAGTGGAGCAACCACCTGCCGTGCTGACCGATGATTTCATCCCCAATTGAAGCCGTTTATAGCGACTCACCACACTCTGATAATATGTGGAGTGATTTTTTGATTTCTTCCTGTCCCATGGGTGACAGTTGCTTCCCTGTTCCCGGCTCGACTCAATGCTGTTGTTTGTGTAAACAGTCCGGATCTGAGGCAGAGGAAGAAAGGGTATTGTGAATTTAATTTGTGAATTGTTCTCCTTCCTGTGTTTGATAAATTATGAAAAGTCTGTGATTTTTATCCAATTGACACGTTGTAATTGGTATCTGAGGGATAATGCAATGTCGGGAGATTGAGGGCGTTGAAAGTTCGCCATGAGGATGTTTATTGATTGCACGATGTGGGAAGGTTTTCGTCTCAGAACTTAAATGCAAATTTTTGGAATGGCAGGAGGGCGATTTATGTCAGCTTCGAGAGATTACACTAACCCTAGACCATTTTGGTAAATAAGCCATGAAATTCTTGTTTCTGTGCCAGAGAGCGGGAATCTTTTTAAAAGCCCCACTGTACTTCACATTGGGAGACTTAAGCCAACTTAAACAATCGAGGGGATTCACATAAATGTGATTGTGTGGACACAATAACTACTTCAACCAGTTTCGTTAAGTTTCCTTGATTTTTATTTACTTAAGGGGGCGGGCATCAATTGCTAGGAGCGTAAATAACAATTTATGTCCCGATGCAATTGTGAACACTTCCAAATTTCACAATTTGCCTGCCCAGTTTTCGTTTGGTTCTGACATCAGTTCAAGTGGCTTTAACTCAGGTCGCTTAATCTGCCTTTATGCTTCCAATGAATCGAAGCATCCCCGTTGTGCCACATTATGACGGCAATTATTATTAATTTGACGTGTTTTCCGCAAATCACCTCTAAACCGCAGCTCGTAATATTTTGAGAGCTTGACACCTAAAACCGGATACGTCCATATGTCCTCCCCTCGTCGAGGTAACCATAAAAAAGGTAACTCCATTCCTCTTCCACTAGATATTCATGGCAATGCATGTAATAAAAATTCATACAAATAACCAAATGTAAATCCGGCATCACCGTAATCTACTCAGAAAACCGAAATCCCGCGTGTGAATATTGCCAAAAAACGCGAATATAAACACAAGGGGAACACAAAGACCACGTGTTTTGTTTGCAAAGACATTTGTATGCGATTTCTTACGTGTAGCGACCTCCCACCTATTTTTTCCCCACCAAACAGGGTGATTCCGGAGTTGATACCCCTCGAGAATGGCATAAAATATTTAAACGTTTCTTTAGAACCAAATACCGACCATCCATCCCCCATCTGCCGCCTTGAGACTCGGATAATAATAACAATAACGATACCGTTGTTGAGCAGAGCGCGAGCACGAGGTGGATTTCGCTAAAGTGTCACTGTCAGAGACGTAGATTCTGGGGGAGAAATGAAGTAACGGAAGTAGTGAAACAGAAAACACCGTCATGGAACAACTTCAGACTCCTACGTGTTGTTCTCTGACAATTCACTAAGGTTGCTGTAACATTTGCCTAGTCGCTGTGAGCCTTAAGAAAAATGTACAAGCATCATTTTGGCAATGAATTGTCAAGAGATTAACTAAAAAAATGAACTCCGCGCGACACGACATAAAACGAAGTTTTATCGAAAACTTCACCATCGGGACAGAGAGAGAAAAAAAACGCGGCCCGACTCCGCAGACACCGAGACGCCACCAGGCGCATATGTTTTTAAACGAGGCACAGGTCGTAGATAATAAGGACTTGCTCCCGTGTCGCATTGTCCTGATGCTCCTGGGAAACATGTTGCAAACTTTTTGATAAAAAAATGAAAACGGCCGGCAGAAGGCGATGTTACGCTGCAATAAATAAATTGGACGTGCCCTTAAGGTGACCATTTCACTCATTAGACAAACAACATGAACTGATGGTGCGGCTCTAGGGTGCGAGGGAGAGTGTCTGGCTTTGAGGAACGGCTGGGTGGCGGTAATTAAATATTTAGCACTTCGTGGAGGATGAGCACTCAATCAAAGTGGAACGTTGGAGTTGCTGGGTGTTTCTGTTTTTATTCGCGGGATGTGATAAAATATTTACAGCGTCTTACCCCCTTATTCGCATAATCATGCATGACAGGTAAAAGAATTGTCTTTTTCAATGTTTTTTCCTTGTTTTTGCCTCGCACCATTGGGGTGTATTCTCACATGGGGGTGATAGCGAGGGAAGCAGCTTGTCGCACTTGTCAGTAGGTTTTGCAACGCCGACACCACCCTGAACGGTGGGTACTTCCATAAATAAAATTACAAAATGATGAATCGTGTGAAGAGATATGCATGAACGAACGCGCTCGAGCAGCTATCAAATTATATGACAAATGTGTTAGTGTGTCATTATTTACCGCAAGATACCGTCAATGTCTCTCAATTTAGCGGTAATGTGCTGCAGTTTTCTCACTCAAAACAAGATGAAAAATTTAAAGACATTTATTTCATGCCACTTTTTCGTTTTGTTTCATCTTTCAGTTTGGACCGCGATCAACCCTTCACATTCCAGTTGGGCGCTGGTCAAGTGATAAAAGGATGGGACCAAGGATTGTTAGACATGTGTGTCGGTAAGTGGTGATGCACTTCATGGAGCAATTAAAAACTTTTCACTCCGTTGTGTGCTCGTTAAAACATTGCATTCTGTTTTTTTTTTCTTTTTTGATTTTTAGGTGAAAAACGTAAATTGACCATTCCACCAGAGTTGGGCTATGGTGACCGCGGTGCTGGAAATGTTATTCCACCAAAGGCTACCCTCATTTTCGACGTTGAACTGATTAACATTGGCAACACACCACCAACCACGAATGTCTTCAAAGAGATCGATGACAACAAGGATAACATGTTGAGCCGCGAAGAGGTAAACCTATATGTATGGGTCGCACTTTTATTTTGTTTGTTCTTCTGATTGTTTCTGGTCATTGGTGTACTATGCGGTCGGGGGAGGGATACCTGTCATACTCTACTGAGGTGAAGGATGTACTCTCTATATTAATTTTTAGGAATACCTAATAATGCGAGTATTTCCAAATTAAGTTAACGACATCCGGACGTATACACTTACTCAATGTAGACTTATTTTAACTTTTACCCATTTCCGTTGGAAATTGTTTGTTGGTTGACAAAGAGGTGGGAGTGGGCTGTTTACATGGTTAGAAACGGTGGACAGAATTGGTAAGCTGTCAGACCCAAGAAACAAAAGCGGCAAGGTGTTCGATCTGCAAATACTGGAGTAAAAAGGGGATTTATTTTTTTATTTCGATAAGAATGCTTCGCTTTTTGTAAACAGCTGAAAGTGAAGTGTGTGCTTCTTACAATCAAGCATTTTGAAATTTCATAGATACAATTGCCGAAATCCGTCACGAAAAGAAGGTTACAAGTAGTACAAATAATAAAAAGTCTGAGAAAGCTCAAAAGACAATGCATCGAGATAGACAACCATCAACGTCACGTGTCTCTGACTCCCCAGACCATGTAAACCTTCACAAAATAAACAAATTTGGACTGATTAAAGACTCAACTCAAGACTCGCCTGGCTGAAGACGTCTCGATGCGTAACCTCGAGACTATTCAACTGGATCTTACATCTTCATCCAAGGCCTCTGTTTTGTAATTTCTTTCGCGCATCAAAAGCTGTGTCCATCAACGTTATCGCGTCCATCGAGATTGAATGCATCAGATATCTTACGAAAGACATGATTCATAGGCATTGTGTCTGCATCCGGGGAGGATGGACTTGTGAGAAAATTGAAAAACTAATTGATTGTTGAAAGCTGTTATGAGTTGATACAAAAGCATTCTGCTCAGTGCTTCATGTCTTAAGCCGAGCTGGAGTTGAATGTAAATTTGATGATCGCCAGTATCTGTTGCATCTACGTCAGGGTTGAGTTTGAAATAATTTCTTTAATCTTTCATAGTTAATCTTGAAGCCTTGCCTTGAGCGCGGAAAGTGGAGTGTCTAAAGACAATGGAAACTCATTAAAAGGCCAATCCGTCGCATTCTTCGTTATTGATTGCAGTCCTCATTTGGACTCCTCACCATTCTGCAAGTGTGTTCCTGTATCCATAAGGCCATCACTATTTATTACACCATTAGCGGGAAGTGTGCCTCTTAAAATAATGTTACGTGATGAAGTTTAGCTAGCAAAATGCAACTAAATCCCCACAATTCTCTTCAAAGTTATTTTTTGTACCTAGCCCCAGGTTAAGCACTATTAATCAATCCCAGTAAACCAGTCTCAACTCACCTGAACGTTCATTGGCTTCCCTAGACAACAACAACAAAAAAAAAAGTTCAAATTTCTTATTCCAACAGCATGAGTGACTAATGTTCAAAATTCCTTTTCTAGTTACTAATCAACTGCACGATTTCCTTCTCTATTGAATTCTTTCCAAGCTCTAATTACATTGATTCACACATCACTCATTCACATCTGCGTCTTCTCTCCGTCTTCTAGGTCAGCGAATACTTGAAGAAACAAATGACCGCCGTCGAGGGTCAGGATACCGATGAGCTGAAGAACATGCTGCAGGAGAACGATAAACTGGTGGAAGAGATCTTCCAGCACGAGGACAAGGACAAGAACGGATTCATCTCACACGATGAGTTCTCAGGGCCAAAGCACGACGAACTGTAGAGCAGTGCCCGCGAGCGATAGCGTTAGTAGAATAGTTAAACGAAATTCATTGATTTTTTTTCCCGATCGTATCTTGTGTAATCTATTAAGAGAATGCGCTAGCGATAAAGTTTGTTTAGCATTTTTTTCAAGTCATTTTTACATATTTTTTTTTTCGTTTCGTCATCTTACGGTAGAGTATCATTTATTTATGAAACCAGAGAGTGCACTTGTATTGACACAGTTTTACATTTGAAACTAGATTGATCATATTTTTCTTTGTCTTCCTCTCCTTTTACGTTTTCTTTGTTTCCTTTCCATTATTATATACTTCTATTGTTGTGTAAATTAACGAAGTGGTAAGTTAATTAAATTTGTATCCATGTATAGGAAGAAAGTTAAAAGAATTTTATAAGATAAATAAATGGAAACTTGAACAATTTCTTTCGTTGTTATTGTCTTGTCTGCAACAGTTGTCTTAGATAGGTAAGTGTCCTTTACATCGCACACTTGATCAACTATGTCGTTTTGTGGGAACGACTGACGTACTTTGACGCACTTTCTTTCATGACAAGGGAGTGCACAATTGTCCTGGAAGCGGCTTCAGAAATGCAGATCAACAAACCTTCATATACGAGCTGTACATTGCCATTTCCACTTCTGACATTGCTGACATTTCCGTCACGTTGACAGGACGATGACGGAAAATGTCGGCAACAAACTATCTTAAACCTTTAATGGTGAAATTTGTGGTGAAGGAGTGGGTACGTTATGCGACGTGCAACGGCCAGTACTAGAGCAACATCTTTCGCAGCAGAGTTAGTTGTTAGCATAAGCTGATGACAATGGAGTGGTTTAATGTTGGTAATGATGTGCTTACAGCCTCGGGGAAAACAAGCCAATGTGGCATTATGCCAGGAAAATTCACCACCGATCAGTATATGCACACTACTTTTATTTCACGATACCCATTACCTTTCATCGATTATAAGGTCACGTATGACATCACTAATAGAGACAAGCTTGAAGCAGATGGTCCATTTGTGTAGGATGACGAGGGGGTACACACGCTGCTACATCATGGTCGGTAAGAACCTAACCAGGGCCTTTGATGTTAACAAATAATTTAGACAAGGCGCGCTGTCATGCGACTTCATTAACGTCTGTCTAGAAATAATTGATAAACTTGCACGCCAACACCAGAGGACCAATTCTTTAGAAGTCAGCCGACGATATTGACATTATCGGAAGAGCTCGAACGGGCTGTCAACATAAAATGACACCCATCACCCATGTCTCGAAAAGAACGTCCCATTAGACAGGTATAACTGTGAGGTAGTCAAAGAGTTTGTCTACCTAGTAACTGGTGTTATCTGGGTCTACGAAAGCAATTGAAAAACAAAGCTCTCTCTCCAACAACCAAAGTAACGCTCTTTAAGACCTTAATCGCCCAAATCCTGCTATACAGCTCAGAGGCAAGGACTCTGTTAAAAGCGGACGAAGTTGCTCTTGGTTGCTTTGAGAGGAAAATTCTTCGGATGTTTTGCGGTCCCTAACTAACTGCGTGAACTGTTCCGTGACATCGCCATAACCAGGCAGGTAATTGATAACCAGTGCTCCGGCCAGAAAGTCTTCGAATTCACGCCCAAGTTTCGGCGCAATAGGGGAAGACATTGAGTCAGGTGGCGAGCACGCAAGTTGGGGATCTCAACCAACTGAGTGTGAAACTAGAAGCAGCTTACTAAGGGTGGAGGAGTCAGGAGACTCTTGTTGGATTCGGCCCAGGTCTTTCCCAGACTGTAGCTTAAGTAAATAAAAACTCAACAAAAACTGATCTCGTGAAATGGTGGCACCTAAAAACTATGAAAAAGAGTAGAATTTTACAGTAATAGGGCTAAGGGCCTTGATTTCTTCCAGAGGAAAGCTCTGCGCTCGATCTTGCAATATAAATGACCCTACGGACCCAATACCTCAGTTCTCTAGGCCGTGTAAAGCGTATGCTTATGTTAGCTCCTGACAGAATAGTCTCGGACTAAGAAATTGTGATGCAACTCAACGGACTTGCTTAAAGTGTCGCACACAAATGCAGAAGCGCCTCAACCAACTTGTTGTGCGAAAGCCCAGACAATTATCCAGAGATCTAACAAGGACGCAGTCGGGATTGCCTTGGCATGTGTTTAGCAAGAAGATCTAAATGTTCAATTAATTATCAGCACCAACTGCGGCAACAACGACGTATCAACTAGTCAAGGAGCCAAGGAAGGGCCAAGGAATGGCTTCTGATCCGCCTGCTGACAATAGCAACTTTTCTTAAGATCTTCACTAAACCGGTTTACAGATACAGCCTTCGGTTTATTGCATTTCAGAGATGCTTGGTATTTCGTTGTTCTGTAGCCCGTACTTTTTGTATATACTACATATAACCCTATTGCGACATGTGTCCTCTAATACGTTAGATTCCAATAATCTCTGAAACAAAATTCTTGACAATATGCAAGTTTGAATTTCTCTGACTATCTACCAGAGAGCAGTAAAAGACATCCCGGGCGCCAAGACTTGAAAACGTCATTTTGTAGATCTCCATGAAATAAGCACACAATTTTCAAGTCTTGGCTCCCCAGGTAATTTGAATTTTTTGATACTTTTGTTAAAAGTAATTCTATTTAACATGTCATTCACAGCTTACCGACTTTTGGAAACTGCCTTACCATTTGGCATCTGATATTTTAACCATTAGTACAAGAAATGAATTTGTTCAATCAATCTAAGAAGGGTTGTTCTCCTTTTTCTTTTACCCGAATTATTTTATTAAATTATTTTGCGTCAAGTAAATTCTCATATGTATCAAATATTTATCACTACCTTATCATAAAAAGATGTTCCACTCAACTACTGAATACATACATATTATAGCAGCAAATTTCATGCCTGGCAGTACTGCAATAATTCAATGACACTTCGTTGTTTTGTTTTGCTTTCGATTGCGTCAAATTTTCTCGGCATGCTTCCCCTTGCTGTCATCGAAAATAAAATCTTTTTCGCTTGGCAGTTTTCTTTGGCGTAGTTCATTCCGAGACTTTCATTGTTGTCTGCATTAGATTTAAGCATCCTGCAATTGTTTGGTAATCACGTAACATCATGAAGTGCTACTACGAAGAGTTGGGTGTTGCACGCGATGCCAGTGACGCTGATATTAAAGTGGCATACAGAAAACTGGCACTCCGCTGGCATCCGGACAAGAATCCTGATAATCTCGATGAGGCCAAGGAAAAATTTCAAACACTTCAACAAGCCTACGAAGTGCTCTCGGATCAGCACGAACGTGCATGGTACGACAATCATAGGGAGCAAATTCTTCGCGGCAAGAACTCTGACTACGAGGACAACTGCTTGGATTTGTTTCAGTACTTTACGGTGTCATGTTTTAAGGGATACGGCGATGATGACAAGGGATTCTATAAGGTATACGCTGAGGTGTTTGAGAAACTCACAGCTGAGGATGCTGAGTTCATGGACGACGAGGAGGAAATTGAAGAAATTCCCAAATTTGGCAATTCAACAAGTAGTTACGATAATGTTGTCGGGCCGTTTTACGCATACTGGCAGAGTTATTGTACGAAGAGGACGTACGCCTGGCTGTGTCCATATAATATCCAAGAAATTAAGGACCGTCGGGTGTTGAGGGAGATTGAAAAAGAAATGAAAAAGGTTGTACAGAAGGCCAAACGGGAACGAAACGAAGAGGTGAGTAAAATAGACATTTTCGTGTGCTCCTTCATAGCTCGTGTCTTGTGTATTTTAGGTGAGGAACTTGGTTTCGTTCATCAGAAAGAGGGACAAACGTGTCCTGGCAAACAAGAAGCTTCTCGAGGAGAAAGCAGCTCTCAACCGCCAAAAGCAGGAGCAAAACAGGCTCGAACAAATCAGGAAACGCAATCGGGAGCTAGAAGAAATTCGAAAAACCAATGGTCACGCCTTTAACGATGCCTACGAGGAGCAGCTACGACAACTCGAACAGGAATATGGCGAGGAGTTTGAATCGGATTCGGAGGAAGAGGAGGAAAGTGGGTCACAAGAACTAAATGAGTTGACCAAAGACATGAACTTTGACGAAGAGGACGCGCTGGAATATGTCGATGACTTGTATTGCGTTGCCTGCAATCGGGCATTCACAAACGAGAAGGCATTCATGAATCACGAAACCAGCAAGAAGCACAAAGAAAACGTAGAGAGGCTTAAGAGGGAAATGACTGAGGAGGAGAACTCCTTCGATAACAGCGCCGAACCGGAGGGAGAAGAGACGGTTCCTCCTTTAGCTGAGGAGGACGACTTGGATGACCTTCGTGATGAACTGGAAGAGGTTGCCGTCGAAGAAGAGGAAGAAACTGTCGTCGCCTCAAACAAAAAAGGCAAAAAGAACAAGAAATCCAAGAAGGCGCCAAAGGTCCCCGTACAACTCGAGGAAGACGTCAGTGGAAATGAGGAGGCCATTGACTTGTCAACTATCAACCGAGACGACGAAGAAAGCGATGACGAATGGGGCAAGGGTAAGAAAGCAACAAAAAAATCAAAAAACAAAAAGCCCCAAAAGAAGGCCGCCGCTCCAGAAGAAGTCAAACCACCAGCTCCGTCGATATCACAACCACTTCCAGAGGAGTCTTCCAAGAAATCGGCCAGCAATGGCATTCAGCCCGAATCCCCCACTCTCGATGTCAGCCATGTCTGCGTCACCTGCAAATCTACGTTCGAGTCGAAGAACAAACTCTTCACACATCTCAAGAAAACGAACCATGGCGTTTACATCCCCAAAGCGAGCACGCAGCCAGTCGACGCTCAGCCCACGAAGAAGTCCAAGGGCAAGCGCAAGTAGTCGGATGCTCTATCCACACCTCTTCTCATCGCCCCCCTGAAACCCTCAATGTGATCTTATCATAAAACACGTAATTTTTATTGCGATCCTTATCCTTACACACTAATTGTGAATGAATTGTTGTAAATTATTATAAAAAAGTTAATAAATTCAACAAAAAAAAAATAAAATAAAATAATAATGACTTAAGACTAATGTGATCATCTCGGAATTGTGACTCCCTCACGGCATGCAGACCAGCCGATCGCCCTCCTCGACGCGCCGCTTCACCCGACTTCGCATGTTCGATGACTCGGCCTTCAGACTGATGCCAGCACAAACAAAGCACAAGAGTGACCCAATGATCGCACAGTAGAATGATATACCTGAAAGGAGAGAGAAGAGCTGTTTGAGAGACTACATAATATTTGCGTATGAATGTTGTGTTGTTGCAACAGCTGAATTGATAAGTGTGTGCTCCACTGACGTCGTCTGTCGGTCTTTGTTTACCTTCGAAAGCAGACTGGGTGGAAATGAATAAGGTATTGGCATGTGTCCACTTTTTGGAAGAGTCATTTATTCATTTTTTTGCATATTTTTATTGTGCTCCTAAAAAGTGGAAGTATTCTCGGAACGTGCGCGACACCGTTGTTGGGAGCTGGGTTATTTTGTATGATGTTCCTGGTCTTGTGACTGGCTGAACTAATTGTCAAGAAGTCAAATCTACGATTTCAAAGTTCAACTCAAGTTCCAACTATTACAAGCTGATCAGCACTGGAAGCTATCGTTGCAGAGATTAGGCACACTTGAGTTATTATGTCCACGGGTGCTACTAATCCTGTAGCCACTCGGTGCTTTGAAATCAATTTGTAAGGAGTTTACCCTTAAGCTCAATATCAAACAAATTTGGAGCAGTGAGTCCATAACCTACAGACTAAGCAACAATACTGTAAAATGGTAGGTATACAGATCGATGAAGAACGGGAGATGTGGTATTTGATCCGCGGACTAAATACATACTTCGAATAGAGAGATGCGTTCAAATTACTCTTGACAGGAAATATATCAACTGCGACATAGCAGTAATGTCGAATAGTTGTGCCGCTATCCTGGGACTGGACTCCTACATCATCAAACTTAAGCTTGTGTGGAAATGCCTGCAGAAGCTCAAAGAGCTAAGTTTTTTTTTTTATAATTTGCGCGTGCTCGAGGGGTTATTAATACCCTTAATTGTCCGGGGTCATGACACAGCACAGCCGAAGGTATAGAGGGATAGAGAGAGAGGAGTACCTGTGCACATTGGTCTTAAACATCTGCGGATTGTAATCTATGGGGAATATTGAGTTGGGAAGAGCATTTCATATTCGTGTGGAGGGGCTAAAAAACGAGTCTCTAAATTCCACTGTGCGTCCGAAAGTAGGCTTAAGGGTAAACTGATGTGCATTCCTGGCGAGACGTGTATTACGGGTGAATTCAAGGAGAGGAGGAATGCAATTGGATAGCTGACTTGAGCATCGTTTGTTAAAATAACGATACAACACGGACAAAGAAGACACGGTACGTCGATGTTCAAGCGAGTCTAATGAACCCGCGATATCGATGTTGGATTGGATTAGAAGTGGCAGACAGGAGATCATTTATAAAAATGAGAAAGAGTGTCGGAGACAGAACAGAGCCTTGGGGGACACCAGCATTTATTTTGTGGATGTCAGACTTGGAAAGTCAGTCTACTCAGAAAGGTAGTTTCTAATCCATAGAAGCAGAGATTCATCAACACCATAAGCACGCATTTTCGACAAAAGAGCTTGATGCCAAACTCTGTCAAATGCTTTAGAAAAATCAATCGCAACAATCTTGCTTTCGCCTGCATTGTGCAAAGATTGGTTCCACTTTTCGGTGAGATAAGCTATCGGTCATTAAGAAGCTTCCGTGATTCAAGATATTTCAAAAGCTGACGATTTATCAGCGTTTCCATGACCTTAGAAAGAAGGGACGTAAGTGCGATGGGTCGGTACGAGGTGGGTGACAAAGATTCGCCCTTTTTAGGGACGGGCTGGACAAATGCTGTTTTTCATCTACTCGGAAAGAGACCTGAAGCAGGAGGAAATGAGCAAAACTCTGTTGGATGCCTGGGCTTCCTAACCAGGAAAGGAGCATCGGAACCTTTCACAAGCCCTGAAACATTATGTGCTGTAACAGACAATGTCTTCAGAGAAGAATAATTCAGGGAAACAGAAAGAAGGAACCACACAGAAAACTGGAACAATGCATGAAACAAGCCAAGATACTCTTGGGCCAAATAACCGAAAAAGATTTGAGGCAAGAATAACCTCCGTATCTTAACAGCCTTTCGCACAGGTCATTGCAGACTCAGGGAGCACCTCAGAAGAAAGCCTCTGCAGAGTCTGGAGAATATAATGAAATTTCAGAACATATACTGTCAAAAGGCAAAGAATCTGTGCCATCACCGGTTACCAGAGGAAGCAAGCCAAAATACAACTCTGAAAATTACTCCCATAAGCTGATGGAGGATTTCCTTGGTATCTTTGAGAGAATGGTACTACGTACGACGTTGGCGCATTGTGGTTTCTATTGTTAGTACATGTAGCGAAAATTTCAAGTATAAACTGTATGGAATGTCTGAAAATGAATGAATCTGGCCAGACACGAGTCTACGGCTCCAGCGTCTAAGTTGGTTCGTGTTCGGGTTCGAAGACTCTCTGACATCGAGCCTGTGTCACAAGGTGACAAAGAAAGTTGGGCCCTTAAACAACTTGGAAAGTACAATTGGGAGCACCTAGACATGACGCTAGGGATGACGTGGTGAGGATTTTTGGTTGAGGGTCAGGTCCAGTCTTGACTATAGGATGGACTTGGTTACATATGTATTCCAGGGCAAAGTTTGAGACGTTCGTTACCATTCATTAGCTAATCAAAGTATGACCCATTGGATACCTAAACAACCAAACCAAGCAATCTCAGTTGCTTAGGGCTTCTGTAAATTAATTCTTCATATGCCGTGACATGCTTGTAAGCTTGCATGTACAACAACCACTTTATTACTCATCGTTAGACTCTGGAGGGTAGAAATAGGAAGACTATGGGCATAGAAACGTAACACACCCTTCAAATGATGTGGAATGTTAACGAAGCGAATATTACTGAAAGATAGCTTGAGCTCTTTGATTGCCTCTTGGACTGATTTAATCTGCTCTTTATATCGTGTTTATTAGAAGTTGTAAATCATCACCCATCATCATTTGTTTCTATTCCGCCTTCTGTCGTTAACCAGGTCTGAAAGAGAATTTTTGGATATGCTTTATTTTCAATGACAGGGGAACACATATGTAGTCCGTTTGGTCTAAAAACATCAAATGACGAATAAGAGCTCCATCCCATTGAAAGTGAGCACTGTGATTCAACCATATATCGCCTTAATTGCGTTTGTTGTTATAAATGTGTTTGTTTGGGGACACCTGCAAGCGTTTTGAAGAGTGATATTAAGCCTAAACATTAGGTGGACTCTCGGGCGGTTGTAAACTGGTATAATGTTTGTAACCTTCTGCACAGTCCACAAAAGCTCGACGATTCTTACATGAATTAGGTTTACTTCCATTTACCCATTGTTAAGACATTGGCGTTAGTTTATTCCTTCTTTTAAATGTGGTCCCAATTTTTGATACACGAAATTGAATTGTGATGCAAGCTTAAACGATACATCTGCCCAGTGTCAAAAACGGGCCCTGTGTGACGTCAAAAACAAAAACATGGCGGTTTTGACAAGCTGACACCTTAATTTCTTTATACCATGATTATGTGATGTGGATGGTGCTACAGCCCGTAGAGGACCAGGGTTTAGCTTCTCAGCAACCGCCCGTGTTGTCAATCACAATGACTTTTTCCAACAATGCTAAATGTTTTTCCAATTTTCCAAGTCTCCTCCTCCTCACTGCCGAGTTTTTCCACTCCTTGCTGCATTTCTCTGTCATATACAAACAGCTCATCTTCCCTCAAACCAAGTCCGAAACAGTCTTTAAACTTGGGTCGCTCCTATCACGTCGCCGTTTCTACTGCTTCTATCTACATATATTAAATCCCATCCCACACGCAATATTCTCAGCACTGACAGCACAAGAACCGTCAGAACTTTGGCCACCCTGTTCGCCAATAAATAGAACTCCTCACAAAAACCAAATGAAATTACGTCCTTAGCACACACCTCCGCCAAACGCCAAAAAGAGTTAATAAATGTGCAACACTTAAAATGAGCCATAATAGAAGAGAATTCTTGTTGTGTCCTCACCCACGCTACACATTGATGGATAGAATGGCTCCGCTCCGGGTCCACACAGCGCCAGCACCCTCTGTGCGCCCCAGCCCATCGGATGCAAAAATATCGCCATCATTACACTGATCCCTGCAGGAGAAGATGAGAGAAAGAATGAAATGGCAAAAATTAATGATTCAACATCTCAACTGATCTCCAGCATGCACTGCACCGCTCTACTCACCCGAGACCACTTGTGCACAGCCGGTAATGTTGTGGATACTTTTGCCGAATAACGATTGCCGACAACAGGTGAGAAGCGTCAGGAACACGGTCGTTGTAAGGACAGCAAACCCCAACGAGATGAAGAACATTGCCGCTTTCCATTCGCCCGGGTAGACCCGACTGTCCGTGGCGAAGCCGTCCAAGTCAAATGGCCCGCAGTGATAGCCCATCCGTTCCATCTTCTTGCACCGTGTGTAGATGCCCACCGACGGATACCGGTGGGCGGTGAGATTTGATGCACCCGATGCCTCCAGCTCCACGTGGGGACCAATCAGCCACTTTGGCGTGACTATTGCCGACACGATAAACATATCAGCGGTCAGGCTCAAGATAAACCAGACTAGGCTGCCCCCCGTGATGATTATGTAGCACATTCTGTTTGTGTGTGTTCCGCGCACCTTCTGTTCCTGTAACTTGAATTCTGTGACCGACTACTGACGTCCTCCAGCCGCTCATTTAGACTAGAAACTTATCTCACACCGCTGCCGCTGCCGCTGTCGCCTGCAAGGGAGCACAAGAACACAACACACTCTGTCAGACGGGTGAATAACAAATGTAGGAAAAAACATCCAGTGGAACGTGGAACGGAAGCCGAGTAATCAACGTCCCAATTTCGAACTACTAATTCGGTTTCGGGGCAGCCCGAGAATAACAATGAAGACGATCAAACATGTTTACATGACTGGGCTCTTCCGAGTTACGTCATCTTTATATTCAACGTGCGACTCAAGAGTCATTCCTCACCATATCTCACCACTCCTCGCCGCCACCGATCGTTAGCCTTTGTCGATCGTGCGTCGGGTCGTTGCTACAAATGACGGCAATCGGCCACCGGCCGCAAACGATTCGGTGGAACTTCGCTTTGGAACGCTGCCGCGCCATTCTATTGTGGCCTATCGCGGGTGTGTCCAACTTGATTGCCTTTTGTTGTTGGCCGTCGTCAATGATGCATTTCGCTAAAATTAGGAACTTTGCGGTGGGTCCCGGCTGATCGAGTAATGATCGTCTGGGACAACGCACAGCGCTGGGCTTGCCAGTGCGCGCGCACAAGTGATTCGCATATCGGTTTAGAGTTACAACAGATGTGCTTGGTCAGGTTTAAAATTAATGTATGGCAGGTGAATGCCTTTGCCAACTCTCTGAACTTGCGGCGGTTTTTCTCTTCGCGACATTATGGAAGTGCAGGGACTTTGGTGCATGCAAGCAGATTAAATTCCCTCTTGTCTGGTTGGACGATAAATATAAACTTGTCGCTTTTGAGTCGCGCTCTGCACGTGGCTGGCGATGTGATTGAATTGTTCGCTTGTGTAAGTTTACTTTGGCAAAGAGCGCCAACTTAATGAAGTACTTTGCTTAAAGCTGGGATTGTTCTAGATAATGTGTGCATGGTTATGGGTATGGTGCAAGTCCATTTAAACAAGATTAGAAAAGTTTCGAGTTCGTCTGGATGTGACGATAAAAGTTTATTTTTGGAGTGACTGCAGCTCATGTGGAGCAATTGCATAATTATTGTACATTACAGCACCATATCGGCTCCGAACTGCGGTAGAATATTAGCAAAGTTAAGTGGGGAAGAAAGATAAAAATGAACGATTAAACCGTGATTCTTTCTCCCTTGCCGTGAATGATGTCTTCATCAAGTCTTACCAAAGCCGTTTTGCACGCTTCGGCGGGCAAAAGTCAACACGGAAGGCACTATCTTCTACAAGTCAGTCCAGCTGTTGGGATACGCTGATGACATCGACATTATCGCGCGGTCCCAACGGGACACAGTGGAATCTTTCACGGTAATTGAGGAACAGGCGAAACGAGCTGGTCTTAAGGTCAACGAGGACAAAACAAAATATACGCTGTCGAGCAAAAAACGATCCGCCACACACCACCTAAGCCAAAAACGTCACAATCGACAGCTACAATTTCGAGGTATGAAAGGAGTTTGTCTACCTCGGGGCAAACGTAAATTCCACGAATGACATCGTAGTGGAGATCCGACGTAGAATCGCCTTTGGCAACCAATGGTACTTCGGTCTGTCAAAACAACTGGGCTCGAAACTCCTGACTCGAAGGACCAAAGTCATGCTCTACAAAACCATTATTCTGCCAGTCCTACTTTATGGAGCCGAAAGCTGGACATAAGGTAAGGCTGCAGAGCTGATTCTTGGTGCCTTCGAAAGAAAAATTCTACATCGGATATATGGTCCCGTCTGCGAGGAAGGCGAATAGAGGAGAAGACACAACAGCGAAGCTGTACAAGGATGTGGATGTAGTCCGGAAGGCAAAAATCCGTCGACTATTCTGGCTCGGCCACATCGAGCGAATGGACAACAACGCTCCAGCAAAGAAGGTCTTCGAATCCGAGCCTCCTGGTTCGAGAAGAAGAGGAAGACCGAACCTCCGGTTCCAAGTCATCGCGGATGCAAGACAGCTTGGCCTTGATAACTGAAAGCAGCGTGCCCAGGACCGTCACCGATGGAAGGCAGCAATTGCTCAAGCTCAGACCCTTCATGGTTCGTCTGCCTGATAAAGAAGAAAGAAGAAGAAGTCCAGCATATCTGAAACGGAACAATTTTCAGTTTCTCTTAAATTGATTAGAATCTCTGATTGATCTCAGTCGCAAGAAGTATTCTCGATTGGTACGTGATCATCTGTAGAACTCGGAAATTAGACAGAATAACCGAAGAGGTCCTTGTAAATTTAAAGAGTTAGCTTATGGGGAGAATGTGAGCCTCACATATTATGTTGTAGTGGTGATGATCTGATCGTGATCTAACGCATAACCGACATGGCAACAGTGGCAAATTCGGTTTGTCCGATCAACATGTGACAAAACTCCTGACAAAGGACGATGACCACAAAGAAATTTACTAGATCATTTCTGGTGCACGCATGAAGCCTAAAGGTGGACGATTAGCAGACATGCAGAGCTGATTCATGATCCCCTCGAGAACAACAACTGTGAGGGGCCTAAGGCTCTATAACAACCAACCTCGAACTCCGTGATTTGTGAAAGGAGGAGCAGAAAGCTGGGCTATTAGCATCTGCCGAGCTGATTCGAAAGAAATAAATGTACAGAGGTCGATTGGGCATAAAAACTCTATGGCAAGGGTTTGGATGTTGTCAGAAAAGTAAAAATCCGTAGATTAGGGCGTGGTCATATCGATCGAGGGTCATCAAATCTGAGGCTCCTAGTCCGAGAAGGAAAGGAAAACTGAACATTGGAATAAAAGCGATGTGATCGCGACTGCAAAACCACTTGTTTTAAGTGTTTCTCCGACATGAGTTGGTTGGTTTCACGCTGTACATGGCTTAACCACCTAGACATAGAATCTAAAGTCTTCAGCTGGACTATTGATCAAAATCCCTTATCACGAACAAGGATTGTAAGTATAGTGATTCTCTGGAATTGCTTTGAAGCATGAGACTTATGTATTCTTCAAACCCAAAACGCCAAGTTTGGGATGATCCGACAATTTGTCTAATATCCACAAAAGTAATAACTTGAAGCTTGTCAAGCAGTGTCTGGGCAATGTATTCAATCGAATTTATTATTCATCCATTATTTGTCAATGACTTCTTTGTGTTTAACTCATGAAGGAAGGGAGCAGAACCCATAGAATGTGGTTGCATTTAATCAGATAACTTAATAGGGTGGGGTTCTGAGTGGAGGACTTTAGAATAGGTTCAGCAACCTCTCGTGCTATAAAATGTTCTCTCACGAGTGAGGGGAGCCTACAATTTTATGTCGTTTCCGAGTGGTGAAGTTTGGGCAAGCTTTTTCTAGATAGGTACATTGGGTAGTGAGTCGAGAGACATCCAGCATAAGAGTGACCATTCTAGGAGTAAGTATAGACTGTGCCACATATCTTTGGAAAGAAAAATGTGTTATTCCTAACTAGTAAAGGCATGCCATAATCACGTCTATCACGAATCCCATTTTATTCAGAAATGGGATAGGATCGCCGAAATATCGATCACAGATTTCGTTAGAGTACTTTTACACGAACTAATTTCGACAGCCAGCTTTTCCTTCTTGTAGGAAAGAGAGGTGAGACGTAGGAAAAGCTTCACCTCACTTATCTACAAGCTTGGTGTCAAAATTAGTTCGTGTAAAAGTACTCTTAGTAGTAGAATCATACTGAAAAATCGACTACAAATGTCGTGAAGATTGCTTTCACTGAATACGAACAAAGTGTATAATGTCTAAAAAAAACAATAAAGTGAACTTTTCTGTGCTTTTCTTGCAAGTTATGTACGTCGGAGTTCGTGATTCCGTGCGGACTTTGTGATAGCATTTTTTCGCAGTTCGTATCGTAACTTCAAACTGTACGAATGGAGTATGCGATACGGATGAATAAGCATCTAAGGGTAGAGTTCGATAACCTACTGTATGTCACTTTGACTTATTTCTTTTCACTTTAATTTCTTATGCTAACTTTGACTATGAAAGCATATCTGATGACGACTCAAAGTTCAAACTAGCAAGCTGCAAACTGCTTTCCCATACAGATTATTACAAATAGCAAGGAAGTGAAATGAACGCCGGGCGCCATTCGAGAGCGCTTGAATAGAGGCCGAATTGATGGAACTATCTTATGTCGTTTAACGAGTCGGCCCGTAATCGTTGTGACTCAGATAAAGGGAAATACTTATGTATGACATGAAATACACTCAAGCCGTGGCAGCATGGGGTGAATAAAAATACATCGCAGGGGGTTGCTAAATATGAAGATGTATTCTCTAATGCGCCGTCATGGGTGATTAATGTCCCATCTCAGCACGAAAGGAACCCCTAGCCGGTAGAAGCTTGGGGTTGAATTTCCTAAGCTGAACTGAGTGAAGGGTAAACATTTAATAAAATATACCATTTGGCTATGTCATTAAATTATTTCTGCAAAATCATCGGCTAGAATGGGAAATTCATGCGCGTTCGGAATGTGATGGATTTTTCTTCTGTAATTTATAATTTAGAATATTTTAATGAAACTTCAATACATCTTATGTGCTTTAAAGGCTTTCATAGATAATTTTACGACGATACGCAGTGAGTGCACTAAACCGTAAGAATCATCAACAAGTATCAACTGTTTGGACTGAAAAACACGAGTAAACGTGTATGTATAAAACAAAGGAAATAGAAGTTCAAACTAGAGGAGCAAATCAATAATTGCCGTAGAAGGATACACTAAATGTTCACTTCACATCGCTGGCTGAAGATCGCACGTTTTGTGATACTTTTCCGCACTCCACTCTGGGAGGTTCTCAGAATGTTTTGCTTTTTCGTATAGGCTAGTCTCGTATTAATGCACGAGTTCACTATGTAATATTTATTGATTGTTTATTGCTATTTCTTTAATCGTTGCTGTGTTAATAGTTTCTTCAATTGATTTCTTGTCTTTAAAACAAATTGGGTTTATTTATGACAAGTTGAATATTTACTGTCAAAAAACCCTTGATGTTACAGACTTTGTCGCGCAAAAAAGTTGGCACACCCCATGTCGGCAGATCGAAGGCGAATTCGTGATTGTTTACTTCTAAAGCTTTTGCTTTTCTTCCACTCAGAAAGTTGTTGTATCGTAGTGATTGCGTCGACTCATGTATAATATAACATAACATTTCAATTCACGCGAGTTGCGCTTCCACGGTACTACTTGCAGTAGAAGGTATTCTCGTTCGTCAAAAATTGTCTGGCCACAACTGATGATCGTTTGTTAAAATAGCAATAAAACGGAGACAAGGGAAACACAGTACTTCGCTGTCAGTGGCCAAATGAGTGTGTATGTTATTTTTGATTCTTATGAGTTCAATCGATCGTTTTTGAATTAATGTGCATATATATATCAAGTGCAGGGTGGGCTTGGTGCTGAAGATGTCTTTGACAGAAACACAATTACAACCTACTTCTTTTATACGAATTTGAGAAATCTTGAACGGAACCATGTGGATTATGGCACTATACGCCCTTTTTTGGAAGGGAGAGTATACCGTCCAATTAAGTTAATTTAATCAATGGCACCATCGGGGCGGTAAAAGAGAACCCTTGCCAATCCTTGTGCCTCTGGGGCTCAAAAGACAATTGAAGAACAAAATCCACTCTTAAAGATCTAAAAAGGGAAAACCTTGGCAGTCTCAAACCTGTTACGCATGGACACTAACCAAAGTAGACGAGACATTTTTTGGTCGCTAGTAGAAGACCGTGAATCCGAACCTGTCGGGCAACGCAACAGAGGACGCCCGCGTATAAGGCGCACCCAAGTGGAGAAGGACCTCAACCAACTTGGTGTGCGAAACTGGAGACAGCTAGCCAGGGATCGCGCTAGTTGGAAAGGCATGTTGGTTGAGGCCCAGGTCCACCCCGGACTGTAGCGCCACACAAAGAAGAAGAAGAAGAAGTAGAAAACCGTAGAAAAGTCTGTTGCAGTGTCTTTCGTCCTACATGTCTTGATGCTCTTCGCAGGAGAAAGCTGAATGACGAACAGTACATCCATATCGATCTGATCAAACGATTTGGAGCCTTTCCTCTCTGATGGCTAGGTCATGTGAACATATTTAGAGAATGGACATCAAACCTCTGTCTCGAAAGGTCTTCGAATTCATCCCCAAGCCCAACGCAGTAAAAAAAAAATACCACTCCTCCGGTGGCGTACACAGTTGACAGTACACATCAATCTGCTGATCGTGCGTATCTGGAAGCCAACATAAGACCACACATCGGACGAGAGATGACCATGAGGCTCGATCCTCCGCAGAGAACTCTGAATAAGAGAAGGCAATGTTGAAGCAACCACCTTATGGTGGGTCTACTGGTATGCCACTTACAGCACGTTTCAGTTTTATTTCTATGGTTAAACGCTTTGAACGGAGCCACTAACTTGAATACATAATGCTTCCCATAGAAACTACTTAACGAAGCGCCGTCATTAAGTGGTGATGTCATTTCAGTGCTGTCAGTGGAATATTAATAAAACTCCCCAAGAGTTTTGCATTTCCTGTGCTCGCTCTAATGTGACATCAAACCATCTGCCATGATGGACTCATATCTAGAGTTCGTATCGTGCGGCATTCAAGGATAATCGCTTTATGTTTGATGCCCTTGCGTTTCCCCCCTACAAATGTACACCACAAGACTAGTCATTAGGAGCTGTGGACAATCCAAATTAGAACGGACATCCTGCTAGGCTCTGCTGAGGGTACAATCTCTGCACAACCTGGACTTGTCAAAAGTAAATGGAAACATTACGTAATGTTCGGTCCCCCGTAGGAAATAAGGGATGTCTCTGTTTGCGAATGTAAACATCCACACTCGATCAACAACTTCTTTGAGCGGTGTTTGAATAAATATTTAATTAAAGGGGATACTCTTACTGTAATTACACAATTTCCAGCGTTATTCTAATGTGTTTATTTATTTTTCCTTTATTCAAGGGAAATGTGGGCGGTGAACGCTCTCTCCGGGAATGTAATTGCTTTGCCCTCTCACCGCCGGCATGCGTAGGTAATTAATTATGCCCGCACCCGCTCACTTTCAAGCACACATCGTGCTGTAATTATGATTGCTGGCGTTGTTGTTATTATTATTATTGTTATTATTGTAATCAGAGAACAGCTGGAGATGAAGACGAACAAAAAGAAGAGAAGAATCGGCTGAGAGGAAACGAAAATATCAAATTCATAGTCATTGATTGATGCTCCCCGAAATTGGAACAGTAACAACATACATACGTACCGCGTACCGCGTACCGGCACTCACAAGTCACAAGCCGTTCGTGTTGAACCACCGAAATTGGAATACTGAGTACAGCTGATGGTGAAACCCCCCGAGGGACTGCTCAGATCTCAGATAGACGGCGGATAGAAATAATCCATAAGATACTTTGTTTAGTTTGACAGAAGCTCATGGTTTGGCGCTCGTGGAGTGTACGAGATTGTTGTGTAGTTGGATTTTTTGAAGGCAAAAGAAAAACAACAAATACACCCAAATGTACGTATGTAGTTTGTTGTGCGATTATCTAGAGAGCAATGCCCCTTGTTTGCATTGCTATGCGTTTACACTCGGCGACGACGAAAAAGTGTCTTGTTTTGGATTTTGTATGATACGTGCAAGATGACAGATAAACAAAACAACACACACTGTTCCTTGTGTCAGATGATAGGGAATTCAGAATTCTCTTATTTGATTTTTGAAGTACATACGTAAATGAGTTTCATTATGTCGACAGATGTATGATTAGTATGCGTGACTCTATTGATGAAATGCATTTTAAATGCAAATGCATATGGATATGCGTTCGCAATGTCAGTCAGTAGCCACTGACAGATATCAGACATGCAACATGGGATTGACGTTTGCTATTTACTGGAAGAGAGCTTTGATATCTTTTAATCATTTAATGAGAAATTGACGTTTGCTGTGAGTTAGAAATCAATAATTCTGCGAACGATTCAAGGGAATGACGGAAATCACAAGAAGTGTGCTCGAATGCCGCTTATACGTCCTGTTTGCAATGATGGTATCTGGAGAAGATACAACAACGAACGATATGGGTTGTACATCGGCTGATTCTACTGATGGAATGTTTTAGGTGGGTGTGTCTCATGGAATTGTCGTGGCTGCCATCTAGAAGAGTCTTTGACTCCAAGCATGTGACACGGACGGCGCTGCAAAGGACGGCCCTACTTATGGTAGCATTTTTAAGCCCAAAAGTACCGCAACCAGCATTTTATGTCAGTTGGAATCAGTTGACAGATCAGCTAGCCGGAGGGGATCGGCTTGTTGGTTGAGGCCAGTTCCACCTTGGAGTGTAGCGCCAAGCGGAATAGATCGAAAACCGTACTGAAAGCAACAAACCAATGAAGACGAGATGCTTTATTTTCAGATAATCAGATAATTATTTGACAGATAATCAAGCATTTTTTGACAGTTGACGAATACACGTATATTGGGTTTTCTTGGGCACAGTTGCTTGAATTGGCAAAGATTCTAAAGAGTGAAGAGAAGAAAAGGGCTTGAACATATCGGTGCCCTTACAACAAAGACCTTTTGACGCTTGATAAGCGAAAACTTGGGAAAAGAAAGCTAGCTTGAGAAATAGAAATTCATGCGAAAGGACGAAATCAAATCACCGCATTTTAGAAGGAATCAAGTGCAGTTGCTAAGAGATTAACTAGGTTATGTCTAAATACCTTCAAGTATTCATCAAGAAAAGCAGCAATTCATCAAGATTCTTCAAACTTACGACAATCGCTTTCATTTTAAGCCAACAATTACTCCCATTCAGCTAAGGATTCATTTGGTTTGATTTCACATCTTGCACACGACTAGGATACCTCCTTACTCATTGAATTCACCTTCTCTTCGGCCTCCTACATCTCTTCTTAGAATTCCCACCACGAATAGCTTCATCAAGTTGCAGTGAAAGAGCGAACTACGTCAGCATTTATTAGTGCTCATCCCAAGGCACCACAATGACGCACAGCCTTGAATTTTCAGCTTAAATATAAAATTACCATAAATTAATCACCTCTCCAGAATGAGCAAAACAAACCGAAAAAAGAAAAAAAAATAATTCCGTGTATACACAATCTCCACGGCGAACACTGTGAGCGAGTAAGCTGTGTTGCTTTTTTTTCTTTGGTTTTCGGGAGTGCACCCTTTCGTGTACTTCGTTCCCATTCGACGCTAACACAAATAAACAATTGGCCGGTGCGTCAATACCATCTGTTCGATTTTTAGTGGCACATCGTTAGATCCACTAATAGAACATAAATGCATAAATAGAGTGCTCCAAAGTATGTAGGAGTTTTTTGTTGTTTTTTTTTTTGGGGTAAAAAAAGGTGGGTCCCAAGTAGTATTACCTTCGTTTCTGGTTATTCAATACGCGCGCGTTCGTCTTTTGGTCGCGCGCACATCAAGAGAGTGCGTGTCCTCAGCTCGGTGTTCCTCCTGCTCGCTTCGCTATATGTATCTAGATATAAAACTGTAAAATTTATATCGCGGTCGGATTAGGAATTTCTGTCATGTTCCAGTGCTGTTGTTGTTTTCGATGCCACTATGCTACACTGCACGCTCCTCACAACTCCGCGCTCAACACACACCCGCCCGGCCGTTGTGTCCGTTGGCCTATCCACAGCCGGTATGCAAATTTACCGCCTTCACCGCCTGCAGTGCCTCGAAAGACTCTGCTGACTTCCTTCACTGTTCACTGGATCCAGTCGCAGTGTAATAATGCGTCGACTGGTGGCAAAAATTTTGTGAAACGATCCCAAACGAGTGCCGAGTTATGTGTGTGTGTATGCCTCTTTTTGGTTCTATTTTATTTTATTTTTATATCAAGTCAAGTTCTTTTTTCTCTTCTATTTTCAATTATGAATTGTTATACGCGCGCGCCCCACAACAACAACACCAACTGCACACTGCGACACCAAAGTACGAGTAGTAGCGAACTGAGAAACACAAAAAAAGCCCCATTGAGGGAGGCTTCGTGATACGAGGTTATAATCCAGCCGCGATGACTGCCAACGGAAGACTGACTGTTCGCTGTAGTCCTGCGATGGTGACGATGAGAAGACTGCTTCGGCGCGTTTTTTGGAGGGCGCGAGGAGTTTTCGCTTGAACGCTTTTTGGGTTTTCAATGAGATCGGGTTGAGTACTACTCGTATTATATCGGCTGACGGTGGACGGGCTCGGGCAGCGCTGTCACTGGTGGTGCCCCTGGTGCTCGTGGTGCTCGTGGTGCTGGCGGTGGCTGGTGACTTTGGTGCTGGGAAGAATGGCATGACAAGCAATGGGTCTTGGGAACTGTTGCAGTGTTTTTAATATGTTTTTTCGTTCGCTCCATTTCTGTTGTTGTTTGGGATTTGAGTCAATTCTCGTATTTGTATGTTTTATTTAATTCGGTTTTTTTTTTATTTGTCATTTTTTGTATGGGAAATGTTTTGGAATTGACATGAGATTCTGGGCTCAGTCTGTGTGCGGATAGCCGGGGGAATGTGTGCCCTCGGGGGAGAATGTGTTACGATTGTTTGGCGTTTTCTGATGAAGATATGCCTCCGGAATGAATTGGCGTAGTTGCTAGAGGAATGTTCATGTTTTGAGATAGTTCGATGTGAGGCAGAGTGAATAACTGGTTGATGGGCAGATAGTGGTTATGCAACATTCTGCCGGACACTAATTAGGATGGCTTAATGAAGGCGGCTCTGGCAGTGGAAAAGGAAGGCTGGTCGAGCCCTGGGGTGGGTTTTAAATGTATCATTATGCAAATGGGCTAGTTGTATGAACATGTGTAAGAATGTACGCATGAGTGCTTGGAGCAAGCGATTTCCTTGTTGAGAGTGATGGAAAACGGGATGGGTTGAGTGTGTAACTTGGAGTTTGATTGTACCACCTTAAAGGTATATCGCTGTGAGGGAAGTAGAAGTGTCATAAATCTAGTAATTTCGTCGACCGAGGTTCGACAATTATCATTAGCTTAAGTGGACCATTAAATGGATGAATATGATCCACAAGTGCTATAAACGTCAGTGAAGTGGTTGGTGATGAAGTAAGTGCTGTCTTGTCTCGAGCAGTGTGAATTCGAAAAGGGAGGTCGACGGAAGGTTTGCTGTAAAATCCTTGAATGCACTATCCAGTCAAAGACTTTCCTGACCGGCAGCCCATAACTTTCTGTGATGATCAAGTGTCTTAGCATTCGCATCTTGTGGGACTTTGCGAAATTACAGGAAATTTACAGCCGGATGAACGTTCTGGCATTACAGGTAAATGAACTCATCTCATTTGAGTACCTCCACTACCATGAGACTGGGTACAGCAAAACATTTTTAAATTGTTGAGAAGAATTTGCCTAGAATTGCACTACCAGCAAATGGTCTGAAGCCACATCATGTCTCATTTCGACGTAATATGTAAATACAGGCTACACACAAATGTAAACCCTCACATAGCCTAATTAGGCTGAGTAAATGCTGGCATTTAGGAGTGATTTTGATGTTATTAGATATACTTACAGACGAATTTAGGACGAGTCTCGCCTACAACGACGTATGCTGCTTTGCAGTTTACAGAGGCGAGTAGAAAAAGAAAGAGAGATCATGTCTTTTCGTTCCTGAAGAGCGTTCTAAACTCAAAGCAAATGCCACTTAGAAGCATGTTGGTTAGATATGCGAGGCGACTAACGTTAACCATCTTAGTTGCTTTAAAAATATCACCAGCTGTTTTGAAGAGTAGGAATGGTTAAACGGTGCGGAGTACCACAAAGGGGCTATGCTGGCTTAATGTTGAATCATTTTGCTGCTAATCACTTGTAGACCGTGCCACAGCCCAATCAAAGGGAATGAAAGAGCGGATGTATTGGGTAGAGAAGGGTCTGCAAAGGACTTCAGCGGACACATCACTGCCACCACCGATTATATATGACAAACCCATAAAAAAATCAAGTCGTCTTGGCCTGCAATAGTTGACTGTCAGACGACAAGATCAATTTGGCCAGAGCTTAAAATCGGCAAAACGAATCAGCTTATGACGTTATAACGAAACTCCTTACGTTTGCTAGTCTGGCCGGAGCTGCTGCGACAAAGAAGAAACCGAGACCATTGCTTAGCCACGGCTCAGCTCTCCAGAATCGGCATCTAGCTTCTCATGAGATCCACACATGAGATCTTTAAAATTCATAAAAAGCAGGGGAGCTGCTATCCTCACCAGACATGACGAGTTAGAAGAATTGTGTACTCCACAAAAGAAGGGATTCACAATGTGCCCTGTAGCCTCCGAGTGAAAGTGAAGGGCATCACACCCCCCTTCCAAAACCTAACCTAATCAATCCAAGCCTCTTGTACCTGACCTAAGGGAAGGTGTTGAGTTTTATCACTTCTTTAACATTATTTACCTAGCAATGAACATTAATGAGCGCAATAAATATCTTGGCAGAAGTAGACTGGTTTTCAACCTCTCATGCAAGAAAAAAACAGAAACCTGTGACTGAAGAAGCGGACCAACACTACTTAATTGTAGAATTCAGCCCGAAAGATAAGTGACTATAATAAAAACAATACTTTACTTCGTAAATCAGCACAGTTTCTGTAATAAAACAAAGGACCAGACGACTCTGCACCTTGACTAGAAAATTCAATAAATTTGTTGCTGCACTTCTTTTCTGGACCAAATTAGTAATCTGTGATCTCTCATGACTAATAGGTGAACAACACATTTCATTGCATTATGAGTGACGTCACATATTTCATATAAATACTAGTAATCTAAATCGGTCACGGACACACTACGTGACAGTCAGTCACTTCACATAGACTTCTCTTAAAGACTAACGAATTTATCTACATAGCACCGGCGACAGTTTAGTAAGAAAACAACTTTTTACTAAGTGAGACAAAATCCCGAAGGCGTGTGCAACTTACTTCATTACTTATGTAGGTGGCGCTACTACTACTGAATCTGACACTTAATTAAAAAGCCTCGTTTACTATCGGCATCCACAGTTGCATACCAAGCTGTTTAATGTGCACACTTCCGCTCACTTTTGTAGCAACTTGGACGTGATCACGCTTTGAGATTTTTGATTCGTGTAATGTTGGGGCGTCTGTGGGGAGTTGGTGGGTTTGACTGTGTGCGCTAGAGTTATGTCGTGGTTTCTGGGATAGGGACCAAAAATGGAGGTTAATAACTGTCTTCTTAAGTGACCAATGGCATTCAATTTGGAAAGAAGTCATGCCTCTAAAGCCATGGTATTAAAAAGCACAGGTGACGTACTGGCACCGCGGTAGGGAGGGTAAGAAAACCTAAATTAGAAACTGTGTCAATTTAATGAGGTATGTATACATCAATATATCTCTTTCCCAGTTATCTCGTCGGGCCACTTTAATTTCTTCGACAACATGGCCATAGGAAGCTTCTGAAATTTATCTACATCAACACCCGGGATAATATTAACCAATGGCTGGGTTAATATTCAAACGTCAACTCAAAGAAATCCAATAGTTGATTCTGAAGCTCCAAGCCCATGGAATCTGTTGTGTGCATTGCGTCATGTCAAAAATTGACAACTTATAAAACCTAGTAAAAGGGAGAGAGAGAAAAAAGATGGGCCATAGTGAAATACATCACAAGGGATGAAGTCGGTCAACTTTTAAATTTTGTTGTGTTTGACTGTTCCGTACATGATACCCAAATGTGTAAAGATGTGTATATCACGTATGGATGCATGTGTATCATTGCACTCTCATGTGTTATGTTGGTTTTATTACGCAAATCTTTACAATTTGGGAAACATGATTTTTGTGGATTGTAACTGCAACGCAAGCAGCAAGTGCGACGACGCAAAATCTCATATGGAGTTGATACTGAAATGTACAGAAAAAATTAAATTAGAATTAGAGGTTGAGCTTCCGGTTCGGTTCAGTTAGCTTAGCATTACGTCCGTTTTCAATTGCTTTAAGATTTTATCCACCTAGATCGCATGGACACCAACGCTTTAGCTGACGTGGTTTTCGAATCTGAGCCTCCTGGTTCGAGAAAGAGAGAAAGTCCGAATTCCCGCTATTGACCAAGAAATCGCGGATAAAAGACAGCTTGGGCATGATGAAAGGAAGTACCGTTTGCAGGACTCTCATCGATGGAAGGCAGCTATTACTCACGATCGGACCCTGCGTGAGTCACCGTCTCGGCGTATGTAAGAGCTTACAAGAACTTCCAAAACATACTTTCAATTAGACTATGCAGAGTACAATCAATTTAACTTCCGTTTGCAAAAGAACATCTTACCGAAACTGAACGATGTTGTTAGTTTATAACAATAATAATCTGAGTGGCGCTACAGCCCGTAGGGGACCAGGGCCTAGCTTCTCAGCAACCACTCGTGTTGTGCGTGCTATTGTTCTCTCACGAGTGGAAGGGACCTACAATTTTATGCCGAATCTGAACGGCTTTCTCTAGACAGGAAGTACTCTTTGAGCATTATCAGTGACTCGAAAGAAAGAGATGGGGTCGTGAAAATTGTTTTTGTGGCACAGAGCAGGAATCGAACCTACAACGTCGAGGTTTGAGTCGACGCACATACCTACAACGCCACGGGCCACCACAGTTGTTAGAAATCTCTCTCGCCCATTATGGTTGCTCCTTAAAGTGTAAATGAATTTGAGTGTTTACAAAATATCAATTCAAGTGATCTAAAAATAAGTACGCACATATAGATGGCTTAAATTATAAAGACAAATTTTGTATGGGCCTATTCAGAAACGCAAACTTTGCAAAGCAAGAGCAACAAAGCAGTTGAAACGTCAACGGCATTGTATAACTGTAGGGCGAAATAGCCCACAAGGACAGCACTAAAAACTCGTTTAATTCACATTTTCTTCTCCGAAACAAATACCGCCCGCAAAGTCAGCAAATGAAAAAAAGAAAAAAAGCAATACGTTGCATTTCCAATTGATATGCTTTGCATAATTAGAGAAAAGTTTGCGTTTTTTCCGAATTGGCCCTATTCTTATGAAATTTACGCGAAAGTAGTTGAAAAAGCGTCAAAGATGTCATCCATCTCGCTGACCAAGTGTTACAGATGAGTTAAACCATGTGGACCCCCACACTATCTCCAGATGCATCATGTCAGTTGATAGATCGTTTGGGTCAGCAACCCGCTGTGTTATCTTCACTTCACTCATTTTAAGTAACGATGCATAACTTTCATCCATCATTCTCGAGAACGTCTGGGAGAGTCTCGTTTGTTTGTTCAATTTGTACAATTCCAATTTATTAGATGCATCGCCTTGGATGAATGCAAAAAAACAGGGCGTACTCTATTGGTGAGTCAACTACGTCGCTGGGTGTCTAGCTTTGATTTTAGAGACCGCGAACAACCTTCATAGCTCACGAAATCCCTTCACCTTCTGAATCTGAATGACAATATCAAAAGAGTACACCTATCAAAAATATAAAAAGTCTCCAGTCGGACATAAGTTGTTACTTTGGAAGTTGGACCCAAGTCGTCCATATTGTCTTAACGGTCGCATTATAAGAGAAACGGAAAAAAGGTCATCATTTCACGAGTTGTCTCCTTATCGAAAATAATTTAAATTTTCATAATTTGAAGAAAAAATAACTAAAACTGTGTTTAGTTAAACTCTGCGGTTAATTTCTCTCGACCGATAAGATATATTGATTTTCTAATCCAAATAATTTACCTATTGCAAGGAAGATAAATAAATACAACAACCACAGACTGCAATAGGAAATGTGATCAAATTGGCTAATAGCAAAATTATTCAAAATACAAACAAGGTCCGGTTGCCGGTCGCGAATCTCGACTGACCGATTTCGGGCATTTGAAACTGAACCAGTACATTCGGGCAATTGTTATCAACGAACGTGAGTTGAACAAATCAAAATGAAATGCCTCACTGGAGCCCACATAGGTCACGACAGAGCCTTGCCTCTTTTTCAGCTTCGCTAATTACATTTGCATATTACATCTAAGATCAGTTGTTTCAGACCGCATGCATGAGGGCATTAACCTACTTTTCCGAACGATTTATTCTACCATCAGCTTTCAAGTGATTTCTAAATTTAAATGTATAACTTTCATTGGAAACGTCCCTCGCGATAATATGTTTTGAATCAATATAAACTATATTCAAAATTAGCAGGTTCCCCACCTTTCGAGGGACTGATTCAGTAGAAAGTGCAAGTTCACCAGCGCGAGAGGTCTTTAGTTTCGAATTTAAATTTCTGCTCACAGTCTGCCGGAAATTTTCATTCATCGCGGTACCATCAGATTGTCAATCCACAGAGTCGAGTCGAAGCCACGATTGCAAAAGTTGTTTGCGAATTTTTACACAATGGTTTGTTGCGGATATTCCACGCGTTTCGCGGTTGCGGCGATCGTCTTCTTGTCCTTGACGTTGACGCCGAGTGAGGAGAGCTCACCGCCCTGCTCGAAATATGAAGTTCTCATCGTCAACGCGAGGACTTGTGTGGCCCGGTGCCCGCTCAGCTGTGGGGGCGGCATCTGCTACGATGACAATACGTGCGCCTGCGAAGATGGCTACTCGGCGTCAATTAGCAAAGGATACCTCTGCACTTCGGACTGTGTGGACGGCTGCAAGAAGGCGGGAGGAATCTGTGCTGCGCCCGATTTGTGCGTCTGCCCGAAGGGTACGAAATTCCACGCCACATTCAAGAAGTGCCTATGGCATCCGAACTGGGCGGACGCATGCAAGGGGTGAGGTCTATGATTGATTGCCGAGGCGTTTATCGAAACTGATTGAGTTTGAAAATTTCAGACGATGCCGGTTTGGTAGCTGCAGCAGTGACGGGAAATGCACCTGTGCTGAGAGTTACATCTATAACACCACAGCAACGGGGTCCGATCAACTCTGCTATCCGAGATGTTGGAAGTAAGTGAAGTGTTCAAGAGGAAATTAGTTGCTGTCGAAGACGGGCGCAGGTTTACGTGATTTATTACCCGCAGTGCTTAGAGTGATGGTTGTGTTAAAAGTTATTTACCGGCGCGACGATGCATCGTGGTTATGGATTCGTAATTATTGCTTGACTGACGTGTCCACTTTTCCGTGTTTCATTTAATTGGTGCTTAGGTCAAACTGAGAATGTTTTACGAAGTTAAGTCTTCATTAAGCCCTCTTCGTAGTGTCTGACTGTCACTTTTAATGGAATAGTTAAATCTCATGAAATAGTGGTGACAACAATGTTTGGCTCTATGGATGAATGCAAGACTCTGTTTAAGCGCTGGTTTGATTCTGATTCATGTTTTCCTTTTTGTGTGTTTAAATGTGGTGAAGATTTCAAGTCCAAGCGTGATAGTGATTCTGTGGTTTATTTTTTGGTCGAAATCCTGAAGCGATGGCAATGAAAAAATTAAATTTCGTTCAACAATTATGCAGAACTTCTTGTTCGTGTCCAGCCTGAAGTGCGGGACAAAGGCATGGACTGTATGAAAATCGGTTGAAGAAACTGTTGGTCGATTGTAGAGAAATGGCCACAGGTTGTGGCGATTCGGAAGTCAAAGAACCTTAACCTATTTATGTGCACAAGTGACGGCTTATTGTGTCATGACACTCTAAAAAACCGTCATTGAGACTGTCATCGTTCATGTTATGAAAAGTTAATCTCCGACGAATCTTCAAAAGAGCATTTCAAGTTGTTCCGCACATTAATTTCTATTTAACCCCAGTAAATGATCTGTAAGCTTTTCTTGAATGAATGACTTTAACTAGATCTCGTTTCAAACTTCAGTATAAGTCTGCCATCATATCTGAGTCCCCTGTTAACGCTCTTCCATTGTCCAAAGATCCTAATGGAACGTTTCACCCAAAATGACTAAGATTTTGTGGAAATATGACCCAATGCGAGTATAGGAAGTGTTTATGCTCATGTTGCACATAGCTCTTCCAAGTTCAACAGCATGTACTCAACAAGCTTGACATATTCATCAGACTTCTTTTTACCTAAGAAATGAATTCCCAGTTTGGCTTCGACTTCAGTCATTGATTGGACAAAATTGAGATCCTTCGCGAGTTGACTAATCCATTAAAAATACCTACCAGCTTTCAATTATTCTATACTTAATCAGTGTTGGGACCTTATGACAATTGTGGTGCATTTACTTCTTCTTTGCGAAATTTTCAAATCCACCACAACTACAACCCAAAGTGCAAAATCGACCACACTTTTTATTTTTTTCCTTTATGATATTTATTGCTGTTTTTTGCTTGATAGCCGCTCTCAGACTTTTATTTTCAATTAAAATGTGTACACAAAATTACAAAGACATGTTATAACTGACTGGTGGTGGCCCGTGGCGTTGTGGGTATGTGCGTCGACCCCAACCACGACGTCGTGGGTTCGATTCCAGCTCTGTGCGACGAAAACAATTTTCATGACCCCACCTCTTTCGAGTTACTGACAATGCTCAAAGAGTATTTCGTGTCTAGAAAAAGCTTCTCAAACAAAGCCGTTCGGATTCGGCATTAAACTGTATGTCCCTTCCACTAGTGAAAGAACAATAGCACACACAACACGAGTGGTTGCTGAGAAGCTAGGCCCTGGCCATCTATGGCCTGTAGCGCCACCCATATTATTATATATTGTTATAACTGACGGCTGTGTTATAAAAATGTGAGTACAGAGGAGAGAGTGGAGCTGTTCATTTCGTTTGTAAAAGCAGCGTTAAAGTGGTATCTGAAACTTGTTAGAAATTGAATAGATAAACTCGACCTACCACACTCTTTTTCAAATCTACCACTTATTTTCTTCGAAATCCACCACGCTTTGAAAATCTCAAGTCCTGTACACGGACGCGGAAACTTTCGTGAAATAAAATTGAAACATACCCCACTTTTCATTGCTAAGTCTGATGCGGGCGTGGCTAACTAAAGGCACGTTTATAACATTTTTGTAGTAACTTTTTGTCCTTCTCCCTAAATACCAAAAAATGATAAAGTAACCAAAGGAAAAACTGTTGCCACATTTAAAAAAACGCGTCAGCTTGAGATAGAAACGAAATCAGAGGAAACAAACAACTTTTATTATTTTGCTGACCAGTGTTCTATACTCACCATCCTCATCCATAACCGAGTTTCCTTCTTAGTTACACACTTAAAGTTGATTTTTGTTTTGTTTTGTTAAAGTTTTTATTTTAACGAACTTGATTCGCATTCACATTTATTTATTTGGTTTAAGTATAGGATTTACTTACATTGAAAATAACTTTTTAATTCACAGAAAATGTGGACCAAATGCATATTGCTACTTACCTGACATGTGTGCCTGTACCAACAGAAGATCCCACTACAACGCTGACGGGATCTGCACTCCTTAGCTAAAAATACATGGTGATTCCACTAATAGATTTAACATAACTGCCTCCTTCAACTATGCATAGCTTTAAATTTGAAAAAAATAATAAATAATTTATTCTTAAATCAAACAGACCTTTACTCATTAGCAGTCATCTGCAGAAATTCCAATAATCCATGACATACTCTTAGGCGCAAAGGAATATCTCCCGCCAAAACTCATCCGAGCATATATGTACTACATCGAATATAAAAATATTCGACCATGTGCGCACCCCACACAGCAGTGCTCTAGTAACGCACAAACAGGTGTTTAACTGTAAGTATACTAGCAGAGGTTGGGTTAAATTCTCAGCAAACATACATACAAGCGGTATCATCTCAAAAAAGGCAGCGCGTGTGGCATACACATGGTTCAGCGGCCCTCACTTCTTAGTTCTTGTTCATCATTTTCAGTGTACACTAGCGCGTGCGAATGCATTCGATGTAGTACGTTCTTGGATTGGATCTTGATTTGCTGACGTCTTTCTGACGGTGGTGAGCAGACCATAAAGCTCTTTATAGAAGACGCAAATGCGAAATGCTTAGGTGTGCTAAAAATAATGCGAATTTGTCACAAATTTGACAGGTTCGTCGAGAAGAATTCTGTTGTTTATCGTTTGAGTTCAGAAACTGGCAATAGTTGTGCCATCGACGAGCGCCATCGGAGTTGGGCTGAAATGTTTATTCACTCGATTACTTTGCTAATAGAGGCGAGGGGATTTTTTTTTTAATACTATTCGCAATAATACGATACGTTTGTAGGGCGTGGAATTTCAATGTTTGCTGTACAAATTTGCAGGAGGATTATAATACGCAGTGCTGATGGTGATGACTCCTGGGTGGGAACGTGATGCCAATTCATATAGCTACATACATACATTCTGTCATCGATGCTAATGGACGCAATTAGAAGTTGAAGACCTACAGCGAAGAATCATTTTTGGACTCACTCTGCGGATATAGGTCCATGCTAAATTTACATCAACTTAGTAGACTCGGTGCGGCTTTTTTTGTATTGCGGAATTTAGAAATGATATTGCTAACATTATGAGTACTCTCTTGATAAAAAAATGTGTTTTTTTTTTTCATTTGCGATTATTCACGTACTGCATACTGACTCATAATTTCTACGAGCATGCCGCAACTCGATTAAAGGCAATTACCTGGGTTATCTTGCAAAGTTAACGTTTAAGATCATTCTCGTGAGATATATGATTGCCTGTACGCCTGTACATTTGTACTACGGCGACGATTCTTATTGTAAAGTCGGTTAATAAGCTGTGACATAAACAGCTCCTTATGAGATAATTATGAGACTGACATATTTTACAGAACTTGAGTAAGGTTATGGTCACAGACTGGATTAAGGCAGACGGCTTGAATTACGCCCCGAAATATCGAAATCATGTTGGAGTTGCATTGCATTTTGATCAGATCAGATCAAGAACCGGCTGCTAGTATTTCTACAAACCGACAGAATGCTACACGAGAAGTGTAGATCAGAAATTATATCTCCGCCTCTTTGCTTCTGCAATTGAGATGAGAATAGATGCCGGAGGAACCAAAATAAGAGCTTGAGCGGGAGCAAACGTGCAATAATCGAGAAGCTTTATTGTAGCTGTCCCGCCTTCCCTGCTGGATACTCCAGTGGGTTTTAGACCAAGATCAGCCTGGCTCTGGCTTATGCCGTCAGCTTAACATTGCTGATTGATACTCTCATTCCAGTTGTGTGTCCTTATGTCTGCCTAAATTGCCATTACGCCGAGGAAACATTCGCAGAGAGAAAATTATTAGAGTAGATACTGCATTTCGGTAATTGATTATAAGGATGTAAGGCAGTCGATTATAAGGCGTGAATAAGTACAGACGACTACTGGCGGCCGTTGCGTTATGGGCCTGAACCTACGTGTCTAGGATTGCCAGTACGACAAAATTTTCACGGCCCCATCTTTCTTGAGACACTGACAAAACTCAGTGTATATCTGTTAACAGATGACTTCGCCTCCTGGGGGAGTTGGTATTGAATTGTTGTCATATTTCATGCAGTTAATATTTTTGTTTCGCTAGGTTAGTGTTTGTCGCGATATGGGTTACGACAATGTGTAAGAAGAAAATTATCAGCAAAGTGAAAAAAACAGCTGTATGTAAAGAACAATTTAGTTTCTTTACATCCCGTATACTCAATACCACGACGATTTTGCGGAGACTTCGGGTCATTCAACTGATCAGATGGTTGGCTCTTTCTGAAACAAAACAGTAGCTAACGGATGTACTGCAAGTTAACCAGATCTACAGTGTGATGTACAAGAATGGTAGCGCGTGATTTCGTATTCTTCTACAAATGTAAGCTTAGGCTTGATATTTCGATGTTCGATCTTATTGAGGCCGCCCACTGTCGGAAAACAAGCACCATTTGCAGAAGCCCCATCATGGGGAACGGAAAATGCGGACAGAGAAAACTGTCGGTCCTAAAAATGCCATATTGTCTTCAGTATGCCAATCCAGTCAAACATCCCTACGCACCAAGCTAAGGCTCATTGAATTCAATGTCTAAACTGTACTGCTGGGTGCCTGTGAAACCTGGAACGTTATGCCTCCATCTTTAAAGGATTACTGGCATATGTAAACCGCTGGCTTCCATACTTTCTTAATATCCGATGGACGCAAATTATATCGAACCACGTATTGTGACGCATAACAGGTGAAAATCTTTTGAATGTCAAATTAGATAGCGGAAGTGGCGCTGGATTGACCACACGTTGAGGAGACCAAACAACAACATCGCGAAGCAGTCCTTAGAAATAGATCCCCAAGGTACACGGTGAGTTGGTGGACCAAGAACTACTTGGAAATCAACAGTATTGCAAGAAGCTGTAAGAAAGCGTTCTACAACTGATGTGTGGAAGAAAGTACTAAGGAACATTTAAAAAGTTCAAAATATTGTAAGGATTTATTGCTGTTAGAAAATTTTTGAGCGATCATTATACAATTCATAAAAGAGCCACATAGACTGTTTTAAGTGGTTTTGATGGTACTGCGAGATAGTATTAGCCAGATACCCACCATTCCAAAAGACAACGTAAAAGCTTTATTATAACGACAAAAAGTCGATGTCGGTGTCGTTATGATGCCAGGCGGGTACACCATACTTTTAAAATGTTTAATTTGTATCCTGTCTAATTCAATGTCAAAGTACGATGTTAAATTATACTTCTGTCTTGATCGAACATCAAACGTGACTTTTGGGTTCAATCGAGCAACCCTTCCTTTAAAACTAAAATAATTCGAATGTAGAACATTCGATATTCCAAAAAAAATAATCAACAATTGAAAGAAGAGACAGCCCTACCTCCAGCGAGGTAAGCAATTTATATTTATCTTGAGCTAGAGCTTAAACGAGTGCCCATCATTCAATTTTCAGTTGACAATAAAACAAAAATTGCGCCCATCAAAACAGTATCACCTCGTATCTGCAAACACAGGCATCCAAAATACCTTGAACTTTATTTTCGTTTCCGAGGAGAGTGCGCCACACGAACAAGTATCTATCTTCATCAATAAATATTATTGGACTTAATCTAATCTAACGCAGTTTCTACTTCATTTCAATATCTTATCGCTCGCGTACTATGATTAATCTGCCATATATCGTAAATACTACGTGGTCGGTCACAAGAAACCTCTTAGCAGAAGCCCCGTAAACTGTTACAAATATTGATACGTAGGTAGTTGCAAAAATAGACACTCGAATAGTTTATGGATATGGTAGGTCATTGTTCTCTGTTATCGCGCCTATCTGCGATAGTTTCGCATAGAGAAAATGGTGCGGAAGCCTTTACGGCGCAACTCATGTACTACTCTACAATGATACAAAAAAAAAAAAACGACAAAATTATACTTTCATTATGTGGTATATCCGAGTCAGCTGATTAAATGCGTTATTTTTGAGTCGCCTTCACCTGCGCTCCACACCACACCCCTTTTTTCAAACGGTGACCATTCGATATAAATAACAATAAGTATGTGCTTGTGTTGTGATACTTCGCAGTAGAGAGTAAAAGACTCCCCTCTACCGAGGCGCAAAAAAAGACCCAAAACTGGTTTCATCTGTTTTCGTGTTGGCCTCCAAAACAAACTGTCCGAGAATAAGAACAAAAAGAAGTTCTCCTTATGAAATGCGCGGAATTATCGTATGATTATTGTATGTAAGTACTCGTTTCCCTCCCAGCATTTAGCGGTTCCATCCAGCCGGCTGTTTCGCATGTAGATACATATATACTACATCGTTCTCGAATATGTTTGTATCTAGAGAATACATTTTTATCTTAAAGTGTGTCTCACACATTCACAACTCTCTTATGTATACACGATTGTGTCACATTTCCATTCAGATTTTGTATTTGCGAGCAGAAATAAAGTGGAGTGAAACATTGGAGGAGTTTTCTGACAGACAACAGTGAGTCTGGAAACATTTTATGCGCTTACCCGTGCTTTGGGTTATGTGTGTTATAAACTCTCACAGTATGTGGCAATTTCGCCGTTTGTATACACTAAACTAGTGCTAAAAAAATTAAAATTAGATTCCTTCGAAATGAATTAACCTTGTTTTGTAACATATAATACTCGCAGCGGGCTATACATACAGGAAGAAATAATCAGTACATATCAAAATACCTAGATATTTTTGGTAAATGTGGCGTGAAATATTTGAGGTTCTTTTTCGATCTCTCTGTATAGAGAATAAAGTCGTAGTAGAGGATGTTAATTGACTTACAATGATTTCTTTAGCTTCGATCCAACCTTGTTCAGTCGTACAATCTTAAAAACATTAGCTTATGTATCAACCACATTTATAATTAATGAATCTAAGGAGACTTCAAGTCAATTTACTAAATTTAAAGACATTTGCGGTGATCATATGTTTCGTTGAGTTTCGTTCACTTTGTTTAATTAACGTGGAAGGAATATAATCAATCGCTCATTTTATCGTAAACATTTTGTCTAACAGAGGCGAAGTTAAATTTTTAAATGATCAGTTCTTTTACAAGCAAGCCATCCAGCTGTAGTCTTGGTGGTACTGGTCTGTATCGCCAACAGAAAAAGAACAGCCTTGATTGTCTTTGTATGCACTTGTCATTTTCCGGGTCCGGTAGACGGCGGGTAGAAAGGGTTTTATTTGCTTTCTAATTCCGTATCGTAAAAGTAGAAAGAATTCTATGGTTGTAGTGTGGTAAAATTTCATGTTTCAATATGCGGTCTAAGAAGTACCTAGTTGAAATCTACAAAGGAAGAGCATTCTATGCCGGTGTTCAGTGAACAATTACTTAGTACGTCAGCAAAACGAAATGTATGCCGTTAACGTTGCCAGTAGAGAGGTGCCAACCTGAAACCTTCTTAAATCGAGTTAACCCGAGTAGCAAATGAAACGAACCGAGTTACAACTCGAGTTGATTTACTCGGTTTCAAACAGCATTATTTGATCCGTTGATGGTATTCAATTCAAAACACAGTAGAACATAGAAAGCGTTGGAAACAGAACTTAAGTGGGTATTGAAAGAGGCAGTACAACTCCGACGAAGCAATGTTCATAAGCATATGGAATGTATTCTGTTTCTTATCCAGCCAAAGCGAATTATGTGGTGTTCATCCGAGTCGAATGGATCACAATTTTGATGTTAATTTTTTCACTTCCTTTTAGTTTCGGCAACTCGGTTTGACAATGTAACTCGGGTTGGCTCGGTTTATCGACTGGAGTTGGTTCCTCTCTAGTCGCCACTGTATGGGAATAGAAGGAAACTATACTCAGTTTTTTTTCGCGCAACGCACAAGAACTGAACCTTTTGTCTTAGATCGGCGATTCGAATCAACTCAGCGAATTTCGAGTCAAGACTTGAGTCGATATCCAAACAAAATCGAACTGACCCAGGCGCTGAAGGTTTTTAATGGTGTTCTAGAGCACAATTCTCCTTGAACATTCGATAGCTCAGCGGGTGGTGAGTAAAAAAAACTAAAAAAAATCTCTTCTATATTGGGTAAAATGATTTCTAATCACAAAGAGATTAGATTTATGGGTATTTGTGGGACCCAAGGACCTAGAATGATTTCTATGTCAAGAGATGCATATCTACCTTTTTGAAGTAAAAAATACGTTAGGTACCTGTGACACAATTAAATGACCTAAGTGTCTTCATGAAAAAAATCCCATCCACTGCCTGTCATTTTCTAATTTATTGCCTTACTGTTTATAGTGATATGGATTTAGCGTTATTTTAAACCAAGCATGGATAAAAATGCATAACAAAATCCATCTAGATAAAACAAACATCCACTCACTGTATACGTTTAATTCTGCCTATGTGCCCCAAAAAAAAAAAAAAACATCGAAAAAATGCCTCCTCCGAGGAGATGATAAAATTGATCGAACTTTCTCGATTTACATTCCCACAAGTTAACAGCAATCAGCTGTGGCATACTATCATCAAAGGCCCACTCCAAAGGCAGACCGACTAAGCAATAATGCAAATTAAATGTGTGCGAATGTACATAAATCTGTGTATATGTATGCTAGGTATGTATTTTAGTATTCAACTTACCTACGCGTGTTCGGTCTTTAAACACCCCGTTCTCCGTGGAGCTTCCCTTAACCGACTGCGACTACCTACCAAAAAAAAAAAAATAAAGTACGACATGAACCGCTCACAATTTTCTCTTCACCATTCAGTCTAAGTTCTTCTCTCCTCCGGTGCTGTTGCCTGTGGTCTGCTCAGACGTCTCCCTAGTGCGTGTTCCTCGTCGAATTTGTGAAGCCACACGACCGCCATTAGAAAACATACATAGCCTTTCAATCGTTCAATCGCTGTTAAGTGGTTTAAGTGTTTAATCTCGTTTAATTAATTCACAAAAGAACTTCACGATTTCGATCAATTAGCGAAGATGTGCAACTTGAGGGTTAGTAATATAAATATTGTAGATTTGTAGTTCCATTATGTGCGTTCGGCAGAAGCTTGTCGCATTCACTTTCGATTTCGTACTCGTGTGACTTAGCAGTTGGTATCGTAAATAGAGGAAATTAATCCAGACGTGGGAAAGTCTGCCGATTTTCTCACGACACGGCGTGACAGCGAAACAAGTGCAAAGAACTGATGCTGTGGCTTGTGGGTGTGTGTTGGTCATAGATGTTGTATGCGCATAGGGTGAATTTTACGGTAGACAGTTCCGATTGAAAGTAAGTCGGCTTCGTTACATAAGGCGAGTACAGTCGCCGACCCTGAATTGAATGCATGCATGTGTGGGTGTGTGGTAAGAGGAGAAATTGTGGAAAAAAGGGCCTGTCAACTCATCTTCAAAGGTATTTTTTCGCCCCACGCGGTTGAGATTACCTCACAATCTACTCACTTACCTTCAGCGTTTTTTCTGAAATCTCCTCTTGTTTTGTCTACCGTAGGTCAATGCCTTTTGCGATGTCTTATCGATTTTGCGAGCGGTTTTTTTTTGGATAACTTCTATTCATATCTCACATGCGGTTATGTAACACATCTGCGTGACGAAGTATCATTATAAAAATATTCTTAGGGAATTACAAAGCACTGCTGGAAGGCTTTTGAACATGCTTGTTTGTGTAATTTATATAATTCCATTATTCATAACTCACATGTGATGGCGGGCTCTATTGAGTTTAAATCACGGAAGCCTGTTTGTCATCGTTTGCATTGTGATGAGTGTAATTTCATTCAAATTGGTAGCAGTGGTTAAAGGGTGTCTATGAAGATCGCGTATAGCGATCTTAATTTAATTGAATGCGTTCCATTCTCACCTGATTATAGTCTGAAATAGCGGTGGGTTGACGTACATTGGTGTTCTACTACGTATTTGCTAATTAGGAGATAACAAATTGTCGAAAATTCAGGTGTATCTGCTGGGGGCTGTTGTCAAATTTGTTGTTGGTTCCAGTAGCTATCGCGTTTAGATAAAAGGTAAACAAATTGCGCACTTAGATAGGATTCTGCGTGTGTGTGTGCATTTGATGGTGGTTATATAACTTTGTTTAAAGTATTTCTGTTTTTTTATCTCTCAGTTGTTATTCCTTATTTCTTCTTTTTTTTCGCCGAAATATGATCGAAGTGGCAGGCGACTTGTTTAATTATAGACCGCACTGTAGAATTTTGAATGGAAGTGTGCTTGAAGCAACTTGAGTAATGGGTTTTTGGCTTTCAACATGTTGACGACATGTCATTGGCTACAATTACTGCATACACTTTTAAGATTTATGTGACGTTGATTCGAGATAATGCACATAAATATAGTATTCCATTGAAATTTGTCATAAAACCCGTGAAGTGGCTGGGGTTGTGTAATCACCGAAATTAGTCACTTATTTGCATGGAGATCACCACATTCGCTGTAATCTTTGTTGTCATTTTGCGGCTTATAGAAATCAGTGCATACAGTCACTGTACGAACTTGTCGAACTTGTAAACGTTAAGTGATCACAAATGGTTAATGATAGGAACTTTTTAAAGATTCACGAATTTAACTGCCTTTTTCGAATTTTCAGGCATTACCTGCCTTAGTATTCAGTAAAATATAAACAATGTATGCCCTATTAACGAGAGGGGAAGATCACCACGATGCGCTGGTAGGCTACACCCCGGTGTACTGCCTCCTCAGTCACAATGTTCGTAGACTTTGCTTACCATCACCTGATATGTGCAAAAATTGCAAGGAGTCAGAAATTTACAAAAAATTTAACCAACTCTTGCTGCCTAAGCTGACTAGGCTCCTCATTTGCTTCAGATGATGTCTCATCACCTAAGTATCGAAGCTAGTTTAAAGTCGGTCGCTACCCTCCCGTTGACAGCAGTACCTTGAATTATAAAACCACCCGTATTACGTTGAACACATAATCTACATCGTGAGACATGCGTGACAGTAAATGTTCATTGAGTAATACAATGCCAAGCTGCTGCCACTTCGATTATCTATTAATCTCAAATCGCAATCGGGCCCTTAGTCGTCTGCTAAAAAGTACATATTTGTACAGCACTACAACGAGGCACACCTCTCTGCGACGCGTGATTATCTTTATCGGTTGTAACTAAGATATGTATGGTACATGTGTGTATTGAAAAATAATTTTTTAAATAAAAGTTACTCCAAACGACTCTTTCTTTGAACTCTAAATCATTAACTTAGGTCGGGTTATGGGCACAAGTACGATAACTTTTGAGCCGAAAATGTCTGTTTTTAGTAAAGGGGTTCAAAACAAGTATTTTCGCGCCATGTGGTACGGTTCAAAGACTGTAATTTCAGTTTTTACTCATTTTGCACCATTGTATGCACAGGGACTCGTAGCTTTTCATAGTAGGGCATGATTTGTAAGCAAGATGTGTATTTATGCACGTACATGCTATAATCAGTCAAATCAAAACTTTTCTCTCAACGACGTTCAATCTTTCAAGTTTGTAAGAGGCGAGTACTTTTCTGAGCCTCAGTTTTTAGCAGGCTGTGCTGAAATCAAAAATAAAGCCGACTTAAGGCCCTAGACCCAACAAATGTGGGCCATAAGTAGAATGTATCACGACGAAAGAAGTTGGTCAACTTTTAACTTTTGTTACGTTTGCCAGTTAATTCTCACATGTGTCGTGTGAGTTGTTTAGTTTTCGGAAGCAACGAACGTATTCATTGCGCACATGTTTGCAAACCGGCAATTACGATTTTTGTGGATTGTCAAATACGATTTTTGTGGATTGTAACCGCAACGCACGTAACGCATTCTATGGCAAGGGGCATGTATACCTGTCTTGCCTCTCTTAAACCTTTTGAACCAACTCCTTAAACCTTTCTTTAAGCCCAACTCGCCAATCAGAGGATACGATTTACATTATTTCGTGAAAAACAGGTCAATCAGCTGCAAAATCGGATGTCTATATATTTAAAGTTTCGTACGTGTGTAGGGCGCTTTAAAGAAATGAGCAGCAACTTTTCCCTACTCGACTGCTTAAATATTCAAACTTGAAGGTAGACGTATATAGGCTTGCTATCTATTTACCATACATAAAGTATACGCGGCAGCGATGTCTATTTTTTGTACATTTTTTCCATGCTTCTCTGGGTGTAAAATACCAAAAGCGTGAATGAATAAATATGTAAATTGAATTCGAACTGTTTGCCTCGATTTTCTGCGCTGCCTACTGATCAAATATTCAGTTGGGGGCCTGGCCATATCATTAAACACCAAAAGAAATGTTTGCAGATCGGCAGTTGCTGTACTGTAATTGAGTGAGAGTTTTTGAAAATACCCATTTTTTCACTTCATTCGCACATCGCTGTTTTGAAACCAAAAACAATGTCTGCCTCTGTGTCGAAATTTCGACCCTGTCCTAATTCAATTTTAATTTACATAGGTTACGGCTTTCTTGGTCCGACTTTCAATAACGCATCAATATTTTAACAAACCAGTTCAACTCAATAATTACCAATTGCACATTCACATGTATCCGACGATGAACTTGTTTTCCACCAGAGTCACCCACCCATCAGCTCGATACCTGTTCTTCTCGGTTTTTTTTTTGTTTGTCATGAATTTTCTGGTGCAGTGAATCTACGTCACTTTCATACGACACGTCAACATGAAGTTATTCATTCTGGCATGAAGCCAAACAACGCATGAATGGAACAAGAGAGATCTCAAAATAGAATTTCCACAAAAAAAAATATAAATATTTGATTGAAAATATTTTTTTGTTCACGAATTGTAATGAAAATGCAGCGGTTTTTAATCGATTGTCATGGAAGGCAAATCAAAATGAAGTGGCATAAAACTCATTAATCTGGTCCCTGTTTGTGTTGAATCTGGGAAATTTTTACGATCCACATGAGGTATTGTTGACTGCTCGGGTCATTGGAATGAAAACTCATTGTTTTCATGCTTTTATTTTATAACCACTTTATCGTTGCTCTTAATAACACATAAAACAACTATCGACTCGGCCCACACAGCCAAGGCCAAGTTGTCGGTGATTACTTAACGACAGCAACAATTGCCGACAAGTTCGACTTGACTGACAAGATACTTATTACGATTTGAAAGGGGATGAAGGGTTAAGAGAGCACTGGGTCCAGTGGACTTCCGTATACCATATTTCTGCTGAGAACTTGTATGAATTCGAAAGAAAATCTTATTGTTGCTGTATATCCCCAAAGATGAACACAATCCTCTTATCAATCTTCTACAGAAAGTTTCATCGGCTCTACACAAACTGTTCGTGTGCAATTCTATGAAATATGGACAGCCAAATCATTCAATCCTAATGAACACTGGCAATGGATATGCGAAGTTCTGGTGCCGTGCAACCACAATGGAGAAGCTCCCCTTGGTCATTGCCACACGTTACAATATTCCCTTCCTCTTAAACAAACCAGGCCTGGGCTACTACGTCTCTGGAGAAATCTACGACGTTGACGATAGAATGCTTGAGTCACTGGATCGCTTCGAAGACTGTGAGGATATTTACAAGCGCGAATTACACGACATGAACATTGGCATTGGAGAGGGGTAAGTGTACACACACGAAAATTATAACAACAAAATCTTCATGTCTCTCCCCGTCTTTTTTTAGAACTGTTCCATGTTGGGTGTATTTGTTGCAGAAATATCCAGAAAAATTGTTGTCACTTCCATTTTTATCATCGTATGAGAATTCCCCCGAATATCCTTACGTAACAAGGAACAAAAGAAGTCACAAGTATCCTGCCAATGAAGATCTGTCCTATTCAGCGAAGGAAGAAGTGACATCTGCTTAACAGGATATCTGTACACATTGGTAAATCATCGCAACGAATAATATATATTTTTGGTTACTTACGTTCGGTCGATACATCACACGTACACATACATAAATTAGCATTTACTCGGGTGAACTAGGACCTTCAACGTTTTTGAATGAAAATCTAGTGGTTAGTATTCCGTGTTCCTTTTGATGGAATACAGTAAGTTGTATATACCTAAGTATATTTTGTAAAGAAAAAAATAAAAATGAAGCAAAACAATCGAGAATTGTATTTTTGTGCAATGAATTTGAATTATTTTGTCAACTTATTGCGGTATTTCTTAGCTTAAACAATTACTTAAGTTCAAGTATCTCGGGATCTTTTTTTCTCGAGACCAAGCTGGGCCAATATTGAAATCGCTTGGAAGATCTGTAATAAGAAATGCGGAGTTTGGTGTCAAACACAAACAGACTTCGTGATGTGGTGGGAGCTACTCACTGGGAAGGGTGAGCAACACGACAGTATGAGAGGACCTCAATGTTGTGTAACTACTTCTCAGAAGCACACAAACAATTCGAGTTAGAGAAAAATTTGACTTAGGGAGAGTCCACTGTACTTAGATGGTTTCGACATATTGCATGAAAGTCTCCATTATCGCGACCTTCGATTCGTGCCTTAAATGCGACTCCGGCAGGTAGACGACCGCTTGGCAGATCCAGGACGAGGTGGTTAGACCAAGTTCGTCACTCGGTAGTGCCTAGGTGTAAATTCTGATGAGCTAGATGCGATGGCGGTGGTTTGAGTGGCCTGGACCCCTATAAAAGGTTAGGTTAGGTAGTAGTGGCTGACTGCTGAAGAGCAGTCACACTTAGGCCAGAGTAGGTCCATTGTGATACCACGCGGATTGACTTCTCCTAACGCTGGAACCAGTTGGTGCTGCTAATGAACCTATTTAGTTGGCCAATGCTGGCACTTTTTAGCTCGTTACGTCCGCCGAAGTAGTAGGCTCCTATGTGCAGGAACCTACGACTAGCAAGAGCACTGCATGAGCAGAGAAGGTGAAAGCCGATGTGTAGTTGTTGAAGAAAAGGATATCGAATCAGAGCTTCGTCATCTACACGGAGAGCAAGCAGCAATTATGGCACTCGAATCACCATTTTCAAGATTGTGGAAATTGGTGAGACTTTGTCGTATTTCTTAACGAGATTTGTAACCTAACGGTGTACTCGCTCCTGGACATAGATATATTTCAGGCAACTGTGAAGCAGAAGAAACAGAACAACAACCATTGGACAAACGATTGAAAACATCTGAGTGACCAAGATCACAGAGCTAGCGATCGGTGGTGCTCGTGAAAGGTGGATCAACATTAACACATGCTTACATACGAAAAAAATCTGGCCAAAATTGGACTTAAAGAATACCAAGGCAATCCTCAGTTTTGGCAGGAAAAACGTAAGTAACATAGGAGTTTTTGCAAGATGGACACGTCGCAAGACTATCACGCAACTTATTCTGCAGCACATGCATGAACGACGAAGAGGAAAATCCTTCACATCTACTCTGCATCTGCCTTGCATTGGCCTCCATTAGGAAGAGAACAATGGGAGAATACAACTTTAAAAAGCAGACTTTTCCGAAAACTATGTCAAATCAATGTGGACATCTTTTGGAGGCTTTTACACTTTTCATAATTAATTCTGTGCCAAAACAGAAGCTTTTCACATAATGTGTTGCGACTATTTTTGTCCATGATCCTTTTTTGAGGAACGGCAACATTGTTGCGACACAGTGGTAAAGAGGGTGTAACGATCAGAAATGTACTTTCCAACACACACTGTCTAAACATAGGAATATTTAGTGATGAATAAATTCCTTAATCAGGTTTAGTCATTGCTGACATAATGTAATTGAATTCCTTTTTACCAAAAAAGAAACTAATCATATTTGAATGAAGACTTGGCAGCACTTCTCTCTTGCACACATGACAACTGTCTGTTCAGTTTTTATCCCACTCTTGTTACAGGAACTAAACAATTAACTTGTTTATCACCAACAATCATTAGATTTGTGTTAATCTATAATTGTTGCGTGAGTGCGTGTACATTGTTATCTCATCCAGCTGATTTCTATCTCACAGACTGCGGGAAATTGCTAAAATTAGATGATTCTTGTAAATATTCCCTATCACAAGTAGATAACGTAAGACTTCATTTCTTTCACTCTCTGAAGAAATTTGTTAGTAATTCGCGAGCCTTCGCAACGATGGCTACATCAAATCTAATAAAAGTATTCGTCTATGGAACTCTGAAGAAAGGTGAACCAAATCACACTCTATTATCCAATCCGGCCAACGGGAAATCACAATTTTTATCCACCGGAAAGACGGTAGAGAAATTCCCCCTGGTGGTCGGAACACGTTACTACATTCCTTTTCTTTTGAATAAAAAAGGAATCGGTAATCATGTGGACGGCGAGATCTATGAAGTGGATCAAATGATGTTCGCAAAGCTGGATGAACTCGAGCAATATCCAGAATTCTATGATCGAGAGATTCAAGAAATCCGCACGGAAGATGGGTATGCAAATATGATGTGGTTGTATGGGGAAATGTATTGAATTGGTTGTCTGCTTTAAGGTCCACAGTTCCGTGTTGGCTGTACTTGATAAGGAAGTACCCTGAAGTGATGTTGTCCAAGAAATACCTGACATCGTACAAGAATAGTGAAGAATTTCCATATTGTGAAAGGTCTAAACGTGCCGAGAATATTAAAGTGCTCGATGATCTAGATTACTAAAATGTCTTATCGTGTCTATTGCAGTGAGTTTGAGGACCCACCGCTAGAGGAAATATTCGCTGATATGGCTGTGAACTATGAGAGAAAAATTATCGATAGCTGATTGTCATCTACGGCGAAACAAAGGTGGTGTGTGGACATGAAAAGTGTCGTTTTATAAGTGAAAATAAAGTGCATGTAAAACCTATTCAAAATTGTATATAATCATGTGGTCTTCAAACTGATGTGCTCTCTGGAAATTGTCAGTTACTTCTTGCCAGTGACAAGTTAGTAGAGCAGTGAATATTGAAAGTTGTTCGTATCAAGAATTAAATTTGCAGTCTAAGAGTCGACAAAGAAACCGTCTACACGGGTTAATTCGTAAATCTGGTGCATTATTTGGGCATTCGTATGAAGCCCATAACACCCAAAGCGTGACGCTTTGTCATCGCTAGGATCTTGGCGACAACTCAAGTTTCACATTTGATCCTAAGCATACCACCATACGTCTAGGTCGTGACATTTGTTTGCGATTTTCTTGAAGGTTGATCACAAAAACACTCAAAATTCTGTAATGTACCGTGGAACATCAATTTTCTAGGACAAGGCTAAGTCCACTCCTTCAACATCCTGAGATGGTCGCGCAAACCAAAAAGGCCCAAAGTAGTGATACGATCAATTCAGCTGTTGAAGGTAGAAATGCAGATGACAGTGACGTTGTTAACGGTTCACAACGAGCCGATAATGAGACGTTTGTTGACATCTAGACGAAAACAGTTAAAATGGGACTGTCTTGAAAATGATTCAAAAACTTCGTCTATTTCGGTTCCGTAAAGAATAGTACAGCAACACCAGTATCGATATCAAAGTCAGAATAACTCTTGACAACTATTTCTATTTGTTTATCAAGGAAGCAAGTTGACTTTATACAGACATTGATCAGTCCTGCTCTTTAGAGACGTGAAGCGGATGAAGACATCTTTATTTCCTTCGACAGAAAATTGTTTTTCATGCAATATTATGTCGTTCTCACATTGCGGTCATGTGGGAAGCACGACCTATTTGGCATGGAGCGTGTAGAGCACTTGGCATGGTGTTTAACTCTGAGCCTGTGGGACATCAACAGAAGAGTAGTCGCCTTCCACACAAGGCAAAAACAGCTTAACTCTTGGATGAGAAGATGACATCAAACAGCTTAACCCTTGGTCATAACGCCAGACAGTGAAGAGAAATATCAAGACTTCCAAATAATTTTAAAAACAGCAACGCGCATTCCGTACGCTGACAATTTCACTGAAATTCCGGTTTCATCAAGCTATCCAAATCAAAACAAAAGACATTTCCAAAAGATTCCTTTCATATGTATAATAAAGATTTAAATATGTTTTAATTTGATCTTCTCACATAATTATTTAGTTTTTCTCTTTTCTTTTTGTTTTATCAGTTATTCTTTTCTTTAAATTTAAATTCTATTTGAACGAACGATATACTGTATGTTGTGTGTGTGTGTGTATGTGTATATAGGACAAATGATACTCGCAGGACATTCCTTGGCATAACCGGCGCGGCACTCACAACAGACGAAACAGACGCTGGCCATGACGAGTGTGTGATGATTTAAAAGAACTGACGCAGCGTTCACACTCGCAATTGGTAAATTCTAAATTCTAGATGCAAAATAAATCAAATTAAATACACTCAGCTGGTATGTGGAGGAATACGTTGGAAAGCGGCCGCGGTTCGGAAACAGGTCAAACAATATGAAGCGATATCATTACGATAACTGGGGGGGAAGGAGTAGGAGGAGGAGCACAAAAGCAGCGGGCAGCACCACAGCCTTCAGATACGTAAATCTATAATATTTTTGTCGGTTGTTTTTTGTGTTTTTGTTTTCTGAGTTCTTTTCTTGTTTTCGTTTTTCTGTATTTGTTATCGAAACAATTAGAAAAATATTTGCAATTAAATTTTAGTGAGTTTTGTTTTCTGTTTAAAAGAGGGGAGGAGGAGGTTGCTGGCGGTGACGAACTCAACAATAGTCTAGCTATCGTCCTCTTCTAGCGACTTAAAACGATTCGCTACCGAGACTGGGGCTGCTGACTGCTCTTGGACTCGTTGCACCCGACCGCCGTGTCGAACTTCTTCAAATGCGGGTTCATTTTTCTTCTTCTTTTGTTCCTCTGGCCGGGCGGCACCCAGTGTGGGGAAGTAATCTTCGTTGGTAATGTCGGGTGCGGTGCCTTTGCGGAGTTTATTCATACGCATAACTGCAAGATTTTGCTGTAAAAAAAAGAAGAGAACAAGATGTCGAATAGTTGTTGTGAATCATTGTGGGGTTTGTTTATTTGTGAGTGGGAGGTGGCTTTGAATATGCATTTTGGTACAAAAGTGTGCATTTTTGCTGTCGGTTAAGAATTTAGAGCACAAAGCCGAACCCGGTTTTGAGTCGGTGCACGTGCTGAACAGGTCAGGCATATTCTGGGAGTCCAGCCACGAGTGGGCGGTTTGAAAGATCGATTCTGTGGACACAATTTCTCTTCCAAGTCCCGCACTTTCTAGAGCTAAATTGTAGCCGCTTCTCTAAACTCTGCCGAATGCATCTTTTGTTTATAGTTGGACGCTAGTTTTTTCCTTGTTTGTACAAACGACCAAATATTTTCTGCCACATAGCAAGCCGGTGAGTGAGACAAAAAAGAAAATTCCCCAAAAAGCCGCCCTCCCACCATCTTATGCAACAAAGAAAAGGAAACATGTTTTCAAACACTTACACTATTCCTCATAGCCGGACTGATGTAGACTTTGCTTTTCTCGATCTCCATTGGAATCTGTGTTACCTCTTCAGCCGGTATAACTTTCTTCCATGGGCCGTGACCTTTCATCTCGGACAGTTGATTACCATCATTGCCCTCGCCCTCTTCGTCATCATAACCATCGCCATCGCCATAGTTTTGAGAATTTTGCTCTTCATCGTTTATAGTTAATTGTCCGATTTTAAGACCACTGTAATCCTTTCGCTCGACCTCAATCTCCTTCCACTCCTCGTCGTTGGATACCTTTGGAGTGTGTTGTACGACCAACAAAACGGAATACATATTTACATTCGATCTCCCGAAATTAAACAAATAAAGCATTTTCGCTTACCTGCTCCGCAACGTTGTCATTAGTGTCGTTTGCCACGCTACTCACAGTTGGTGGAACAACAGCTGCTGGTGCTGGTTCTTTCTTCGGTTTTGGTGGTTCGCGTTTTGACGTGTCTTCTAAATTCTTGACCAACTCATCGGCAGTCAAGAATTTCTTTCCTTTTGACTTCTTTCGATCTTTCTTAGCAAAAAAATCATCTAAATCGGCCATTGTTTATGCTATGTAATTTTATCTAATTAATAAGTGAATTTCTATGCAATTTTCCTGGATGGAATTTCAATTAACACGAGAGAATTCTCCGCAAAATTAACATGCGGATTTTGACGACGGGGACTTGCCACTTGCGACCTTTCAAAAAAAAAGAATGTCTGCAAGCGAAACAGAGATGAATAGATTGAGATGAAGTGTTTTTTTCTTTTTTACTCTCCCTCTTTTGGTGTCGGTCGTTGTGCTCGATGGAGTGAATTTATTGACGAACTGATGAGACAAAGTACCGAGTAGGTGATATTTTGATGACAAGTGCTCGGAATGGGTGCGTTCAGTGTGGGATATGGTTTGTAATTAACATAATGTGTGCTTTAGATGAGCAGTTAAATGGATATGCATATGTTTTTAATCATCTTTAGGGGTTTGTAGGGTGCAAATAATGGTATTTTTTTATGTTACGGGATACATGATACAAGATACAATTTTACAAAGATGCAAACAACAAAATTGTTATGTTGGAGAGAGTGCTATGAGCTTTCATGAGGACGGAAATCAATAAAGAGAAGTTATGAAAACACGAAAAATTATATAGATGTTAAAATGCATAGCATTTTCATTAAAAATTTGCACAATAGCTGAACACGTGTTTATAATGCAAGTATATATATTAGCATCTGGTATATTTCTAGCAATGTTCTGCGAATGCAGGCAAGGTTACTTCGGCTTCAATGGAAACAGGTGTTAGACTTAAGTGAAGTGTAACAGACAAACCCCATAACACAAGACGCTTCTGCCTCACGCATTGAAACACCGATACACACGTTATTCGTGAATGACAAAACCTCTTGTAACTTCCTGGTTACATCTGGATCGGTCTTTAAAAGGTTTCGCCGAGAGGAAAGTTGACATCTACATAGGCGATCGTATTGCAATTGAAGGCACTCTTGCGTGAATCTACGCGCAATCGTAGAACCCTCCACCCATTACACAGTTACTCGTACAAGGCACGAGCGGAAATGAACCGCATCAATGCATGCGTTTTCTTTCAACTTTATGTAATTCGTGCTCAAAATTTGTTGTTTCTGCAGAAAGCCTTGCGCAGAGCACATCATTCTAAGACGATTTCGTGTGTATCGTTGCGTTTAGCTCGATACGCAAAATTACATTATAATTGTTCAATTACTGATGACATTTTGGGAGACCCGCAATCGGTGACAAGAGGCACAATAGAGGCACGTTTAAAAGACTTATTGAATCATTCGGCAGTTAATTGCAGGCATTGCCTTAGCGGCGGCCTTGAAGGGTAATCGAGCTGACGAAGAGCTTCTGTGAAAATATTGTCTGTTAATGACCGATGCAGCTTGATCGACAGGTTGACTATGTGTATGAGAGCAGAACTCTACGGCTTGCGTTTTAGCTTTGCAATTAGTGCATTAGTGGCTGGATGGTTATGGTTTTAATCACGAAGGGTGGCTAGGAATAAATGAGCTGTTACAATACATTGTATGAATGGGTCAAGGTGTGAGCCGTGGTAAGTGATGAATTCTTAAGAAGTTACATGTGCTGGCGGTGGATGTTGTAAGTGAGACGAAATGACGATTGGCAAACTTGGGGGAAGGAATAATTTGTTCGGCACACTTGATAGTGCGGATAATGTTTATTGAGCAATACGCAACGCAGAATGAAATTGAACTGAATTTTAGAGAGGGTAAATTGGTGTGGGTTTTTGGAAAGAAGGGAGGCTAAAAGAAGTCGAAACAGGTAAAACACAGTAAAAGTTGGCGCTTTGTCAAGCAAACCTTGTTTGCCGCATACAATGAGGAATCACATACTGGAATGGAGATCAGTGCTTTGCGCAATCGTGCATCTGCACATAATTTAGATGTTGTTTTACTTGCCTGATATAATCAAGATTATAAGTAAAAGCCATAGTCTCGCATAAGACTGTGCTTGATCTCTGTGTTGATGTCATTTCTTGTCGTTAGTTCGTAACCGACTAAGCTCATGGCGACATTTCGGACGAGTTGTTAGTGATCCATTCTTAGTGATACCATACATTTTAGACGTCTCTCTTACAAATGCCATTAACGTCTCAAACGCTGCCAACAGACTGTCAGCGGTCGGCAGCAAAATGGCGCAAATAAATCATATGTAATTCTAGAAATATAAGGAAAGTGTAGGTTTTGTCAACAATTTCTTCACGTTAAGCTACGAGTAGGGGTAGCGTTTGCAAAAATCGTACTGCAGAAAACTTCACATTGATTTTCTCAAATCGGAATAAGGTAGCCATGCGTTTCTTTTTATGGCTCTTATCTTGAGGCGTTGCGAAGGCTATGCCTTCTTCTCTTCTGCCACATAATCATCTCCATCGAACACCTCTTCTCCGCTCTGGTGGGCTGAATTGTACCGTGCTGAGGATCAACTTGAGTGGAGGGGTGGCCCACTCCGAAGATTAGCTGAGTCACGAACAGTGTGCCGAAAAATGTGTTGTGGATCTCCATGCAGGACACTGTGACAATACAGACAATAGCGAAGCCAACAAACTGCCTAGAAAGCGCAGAAGTTGAGTACTCTTTCCATATGGAGATCTGCCATCGATTACACTCGTTATTACACAACATCGGATGAACCTGGAAAATTATTCATATTCATACCTATTTGTATACAATTGAAACTCACCTCAAAGAGGTGTCCGCCCTGCAATGATTTGTGTAGAAACGAAGAAGGAATGCAATATTGAGTGCTTATTCTTTGTAATTGCAGCAGCTTTGCTTCCGTATGGGAAGCCATTTAGCGCCATTTTACGTCTTCATCAAAAATGTAATATATAGCGGAGTTTCATTCATATTAATATTAAATATCAGTCCTACAAAAAATGTCTTGCTCCCGGTGATACTATATTGAAGGCTAATACTATTCACTTATATGAACCAGACTTATCCGAGACTCTTTTTGTTCCCCCTCATATTGATATACAGTGGAGGAACGATAAATAGAACCCTAACTACGATAAATAAAATTATTTTAACTACACGTATAAAATAAGACTAGGACTTTAATGATTCCATAACTACTCATCAATTTGTATTAAATTTGAACTTAATATCACATTTCTTTGATTGAATTTATCATTTATAAAAAAAATTAATAAGCTAAGCTAAAAATAAAGGAAATGCCGGATATATAAAGAGCACTGAAAGCAAAAAAGAAAGAAGCTCAAAGAGCTGAGTAGGAGCAACGGACCAAAAATCTACTGGCCATAAAGGGATGGTAGAAATGGCTTATTCTGCTTGTTAATCATCGGAATCCTTGACCATTCTGTGCTGTAGGAGACCATGTTCTCAGATAAGAATTCCGAAAATAAGAAGAAGGAAGAAATGCTCATGGAATGAAGCAAGCCAAGAAATTCTTGGACCACTGCAGACTAAGGGAACACCTAAGGAAGCTATTGGTATCAGAAAAAAATCTCAGCAGATTCTGTGGAAGCTCCAGAACATGTGCTCGGATTGTGTGAGCACTTGGCCCACAAACGGCAAAAGTATCTGGGAAACCGGATATCTGAGGACGAAGGAACCATCTCTCGTCCTCAGATTCCTAAAGGAAACTGGTTCCGAGAAAATACTGAAAATAAATCTCTTCCACCGATGCTCAACAAAAGTCCACAAACCCCAATTCAACTCTGACAGAGTTGTATGTAAGGGAAACTCTAGGAGAGCAAATTATGAGCAAGAGGGGCACATTAGATCTAAAGGTCGCCGTGCAACACACCCTCAACATGTAATACCTTTTGTTTTATTTTTGAATACATTTTTGTCTTCTTATAAAAGTTATTGCACATTTTTCACTTAAAAAGTAAATTGACATCATTCCACAGAATGTCAATTGGATTGAAGTTCAGACTTTGTGGAGTCCAGCATAGAGCATTCATCGTATTGTCTTGAACCCACTGTTGTACTCACTTGTGTGTTTCGGGTTATTGTAATTGATAAACTTCCAATTTATGGGCAGATTCGAAGTCGAGTGTTTCCATAAGTGATAGCAAAAATATTCTTAAATCGATGTGGATCCATTCAACCAGATATCTAAATAATAGGCCCAACTTCGTGCGAAGAAAAATGGCCATTCCAATTACTCCATTGTATCTAACGAAATGCTCTTTGGATTCATGTCTTGGCTTTTGGGGGAATGCTTAGTCTATTGAACTTCGACTAATCGAAGAAGTGAAGAAATTTTTACAAATGCAATAATGTCATAATAATTCTTGGAAGTGCTACTTATCCTTCCGCCACTGTAAGTGAGACTCCACTGTGTTTTAAAAATCCATCTCCGACTCTAACGACACTACATTTATTCTTTTTTTCTGTTGGACAATTCAGCAAACATCATTCAATTGGTTCGAATTGGGCTTAATCGAAAGTAATTAATTTTCTCCATTCAGTCAATCCAAAAACAAACAACAAATCATTAGTTTGAGATTAATCGGATCTGCCTAGATTCCCCATTCAATGGAAAGTAGTTTGAGTAATTAGCTCGCACTGCTGATGACCTAAAAGATATTAAAACGAATCTCTTGTGTAGCTTAACTCCCTTCAGTTTACTGTCTAGACTTCTATAACCCATAAAGTCTACCATAAAAAACTTGAAATTACGCATTATTGTACATAAATTCTTCGCAAATATTAAAACATTCGTGATGAAAGTTCAAAGGCTCAAAGTGTACAGAGTCACTCTGCTCTGGGTGGCAGTGCATGGTACGCACACAATTCGTATAATTGATTGTTGCGCTCCTCTCTGAGGAAATTACCACTTTTTCGTCGTGTCCAATTTGTCCTATCCGCTGCTGTGTACACCGCCATAATGTATCTTGAAGTTACTGCAAAGCCAGATTTACGGTGCAGTCAATTAGTTCGGTATCAACACTTGCCTATTATATTGCAGGTCAACAATATGCTTCCGTTGGCATTCTGATCACACACACCAACACCAACACAGCACACATCTGTGAAATTCGCAAGCTTAATGAACAACATTTCGCGAATCCATGTTAAATGAGCTAAATTGAGACAAAACCAAACCGCCAACCGTCTTTCCACTCTAATAAAATCAAATCGGTCTTAAATATCCATTTCAGCTAAATGCCGATCTCACGCATCTTTAGCGCCCATGGAGCGAATAAGTTGATTCTTTTACGAGCCTCAATTATCGTCATCAAACCGTTGACATGACAATGGTTCCAATTTACCGACACACACCGTCTCTGCGTAGCGGCCTTCAATGAAAGCGAAGAAGTCCCCAATAACACCAAGACGCGCCGCGCCGCACCGCTCCACCACCTCAGGAACGAGCATCTCACTCACTTTCTGCTTTCAAGAAAGTGTTACGTCCTACCAACAGCCAAAACTCAAATCTCATCGTGTGTACAATTTCGCATCTAGAGCGAAGCCCACATCGCAAAACCAGAATGATGTTGGCCGACACGATTGTTGTGTTACATCTTCTGGTAGGAGAGCTGCCTCATAATACCACGTTGTAGCAGTAGCGAACCTCAGTCTTCAATCGGACGCCGCTCAGCTCGCAAGTCAGCAGTCAGCAGCAAGTCTGTCATCTGTCGGATCGGTCTAGTGTTTAGCACATTAAAAGCGAACTCTGTACACGAACAGTTTTTAATTACTTCCCCCGTCGTTCGAGTGTGTGTGATTTTCAGCGCATAAAAGTGAAAATAAAAGTGCTTGTGCTTATAATTCGTGTTACGAAACGCCAGAAAAGGTACGAGTATTTTAATAAATATGTACATTTGTGCATTCCTCTTTTCATAACACAAACAGTAGCATTTCAAAGCAAAGGAGTTCGATTTCGAATCGCGCAATCAATTGAGTTTCCTTCGTATTTCGTACCCAGTCCACTAGAACCTGGGGTCAGAGATGATTGCTTCATAAGCCAGCGAACGCTGTCCTCTGGCAGTAGGTCGTTTTCGAATGCGGTCAGCAGCATTGATTTGCAAAATCCAAACCAAATTTTGAATCAATAATTTCTGCGTAGAAAGATGCTTATTTTTTGCGCCATTTTAAGCATCCCCACGCCGAGAGGCCATTGATGGCATGGCCATTTGTCAAGATGTCATCCGCAAGATTTTGCATTTTGGTTACCTAACGCCTTTTCAAAATTGAGATGCAAAGTGATGGCTGTTTTTTTTTTCGTCTCCACTGACCGCTGACCATATGCAAATCACAGCATTAGCATAAAGATTGCAAGTCTTTTGGATGATGTCTTTAATAAGAGTTGCCAAACGTTCGATATAAATGGTGTTATTATGGGTGCCGAATCGAGGTGGACAGCGATGACTTTGAAAGTGATACCACGTGTTGATGAATGTCTTCAATGAACATCGGATATTTACCATAATTCCATGGCAAAGATGAATGCTTCCGCGTGATTCAATTATCTATTGATATTTTTCTTGTCTATGGCTGAGAATCTTCGATAGTCTTTTGTGTCGGTAACCTCTTGCGCGAGCCGACCTGTTCGTTGTATTCTTTTGCATTTGATTATAATTTTGGAATATTTAAAAGATCACTGATTTACAAGATTTGATGGTTACATCGCAGAGAATACTTCCAGTGTGACAAGCAAGTGCATTGTTAGGCAACAGAATGCAAGGTTAGGCTAATTTCGGATTCAGATGTTCGGCAGTTAAATCAGTGTGCAACGTCTTGAGAAGCCTGTTCCATTGCAAACTGCTTAAAGTCGTTCGATCCACCAGTGTGGCAATAATGGTAATTCGGTTTGCATTGACAATTGATGGCTGGACCCGACGTCGATGACCTGTTTAGTTGAAGTTGTTGAGATGCAAATGTGAAGCTTACTATGCATTCAGGCGATATTTTATGATTGTTGTCGATCAGCGTGTAATCATTTTTTTCTTTTCATATTGCTTTAATCAAATATAACTTGATTTTTCTCGATCGAGATGTCACACATTTCGACACATCGTGTTCTCCAGACAGTCTGGGAACGGTCATTAAAATGTTGCAGCTGCACTCTTTGAATTAATTGAATGGCGGCTGGGTGAATTATGCACTTATCAAGGCTAAGCTGGAAAGTTGGGGTTCGGGTGGCTTTTCTTTGACAAGCAATGTTACGCATTGGATCAAGTTTACGCAAATTTTATGTCAAAAAGTGGTACTATCAGTATTTCAAATCGGATTGAGCCGACTCGTGCGTTTGTTATTTCGTCAGTTAGAGGATGATTTTATATGCATTGAAGACTCGAAATAATGCACATACTCTGCAGTTTTTGGCTCTTTCCATGCTCAGACTTGACAGCTGTCAAAAAGTCTAAAATGGAGAAGTTCGACTGTCTCGATCTCCTGGCTTGCATTCAATGCAAACAAATTTAATTAACGTCCATTACGTTTTCCGAAATTTCTCCATGGATCCCACAAATCACTAATTAAGTGGATATTTGATGCCAGTAACCTCATTAACTTATGTTGGCACACATCAAGTGCCCCAGAGGCATTGACCCAATCCAATGCTGTTGGCGAAGTTCATTGTCTTTCGCAAAGAAATGGCTGAATTATATTTGCTTCCACCGAACAGAGGCACCTCGGGCTTTCAAATAATGTCTTCACTCCTCATCTGGATGTCAAGGTGCAGGTCTTTTTATTCGGACATTTTCTTTTGAACTTTGACTGATTTTATGAGCAATAATTTCATCTGTATGGTGCTTAAATAATGCTGGTGGTGTATGCTTTGACCTGACTTCCCTCTTAACATCTTCTTCACAGTTGATATTGTGGGTAAAGAGCAAAGTGCCTGTCTGCTTGTCTCTCCCTATTTTTTTTCGTTTTTTCGCCGATTATTTCACTCACTTTTCTACGACTACCCCATAATCTCTTACCGATCATTCCCAATTCCAGATCCCATGTTGGTCATTCTTTAGCGTTCTGACATAGAATACAAGTCTTTAACATTTAATTATGAGTTGTAAGCTAATTTGACGTTGATTGTATACGTGGTTCTTGTGCTTTGCCTCTGCGTAAAATTCAGTTTCCAAGTTCAAGCATCAATTATCACCTCAAAGTGTAGTGACATTCAATTTTCACCAAACAAATGGAGTTCCCTGTAGTCCGTAGATCGTGGTGATTGATTCCTTTCACTTTATAGACAGCGGTGACGGAATCTTCTCTTTCTTTAAATCTGAGCTTATCCCATTTAAAGCATGCGTGATGATTGAGGTCGAGTGGTGCATCTTCTTCTTTCTTTCTATCCTGTATCAATGTTTGAGTCAATGAGGCAACTTTTTTCCGCGCATCATTCTTTACAGATTTTGTTTATTTTATTTGGGTCCGTCTTATTAACGGCGTTCACATTGTACTCCATGTAGTTCAACCGGGTCGTACGACCAAGAAATGTGTTGCGTTCACATTGTACTACGCGATTGACAGACTTCAGAGGGTAGCTTCGTGGCATCAACATCGAAGCGTGGGTTCCTTTTTCAGTGATGGTGATGCCGAAATGATGTGGAATAAATAATCGATCCTAAGCTCTATCGGAGAAACATATCACTTTCAATCATCCGCTGATAGCCACTCGCTGAAATCAAAAAAGCGAATGAAAGTTTGCGCTTCGATCGTATCACAGTGTTCACATTGTACTATTCGCGGTACGATCGAGGGCAAAAGTTGAACTCCCATACGACCGTTGTACGGATCGTTCACAAATTGCTTTATTTGACGCGATAGTTTATTTGAAACGCTGTCCTATATTTTCTGTGATACAAGAGTTCTAGAAAATCTGTAATATCGTTGTAAGCTCAAGCATTGGAGAATGCTTGTAATTTCTGTGACAGTCTTGGTCTCTTTGGTGCACCCACATGGTGCACCTTGGTGTTCAAGCTGATTGCATTTCTGTGCCAGTGTTGCATGGTTTAGAAGTGTGTGTCTGAGCTACTGTTTCCTGGTCCTGCTTCATATCTAAGACCGGTGACAACTACAAAATATTGAGTGTCAACAACTGCCACGAACATTTCTCAAAAGAGTCAGCATTGAAAAAAACAAATGTACCCCGTTTGCTATACTTTCACTTCTTTCCTGGAGCTGCTTTTGTACTCGCTTATTCTACAAGTCGTCGTGAGTCGTAGTGGAGTGGTGGGTAAGTACGCTGACTCCTACTCAAATTTACGTGCATTGCTCTACGTATTTTCTATTACGGGCGCAACGAATAACTTGCGTAATTCACGGCTCCATCTCTCGATTTTGCTTCTCAATCTACCATCAAACTGCAGTGTAAAATGGATTGTAGAAATATACATACAACACACGTAGTTCCTACTGAAGATACGTGTGAATCCACTACGGTCTGTTGCGCTTAACGATATTCTTAAACGAAACTGTAGTTGCGAGGATCTTAGCTAATAACAAATGAAACAAATAAAGCTTTTTTTTCCAGAAAAGGTTTTATTTCATTTTAGCCATAAAAGCATCGTTAAACATAATTCGTTATCAAGTTGGTATGCGGTAATTCAAATGAATTGCAACAATCACGAGACATTCTGCTTGCCATTAATAAACATGACTCTTTTTATGCCTTGAATAACTCAAACACAAGTCAAAGTCATCAACAATTGGAATTTGCCTGAAATGTTTAAAATTGAGTGTCATGCGTATGGAACAGCAGAACAGATGCGATACGACATTGCTATGTACGACTGGAGATACGAGTAGACATTCGACATTAGGAATGTGGATCTACGTCTCCACCAAAAATTAATCTGGAAATAAAATTCTTTACCGGGATTATTTACGTTTTTTGTATTTTTTAATATAACCAGTGTGTAGCCAACAATTGAGAAATATCTTTCAAACGAATAGGAAAAATTATACAGTGCAGTAAAGCTTTGATAACTCGAAGTCTTGTTAACTCGAAGTCTTGATAACTCGAAGTCTTCATAACTCGAATGAAATTTGTTGGCGTCAAAACTTAATTTTTGATATAATAATAATATAATTTGGGTGGCATTACAGCCCGCAGAGGCCCAGGGCCTAGCTTCTCAGCAACCAATCGTGTTGGGCATGCTATTGTTCAACATGAGTGGAAGGGACCTACAGTTATAGGCTGACTCCGAGCTGTCAAATTTGAGAAGCCTTTTCAGACATAAAACTCTTTGAGCATTGTCATTGACACGAAAGAGGTGGAGCGGTGAACATTATTTTTGTCGCTCAGAGCTGGAATCGAACCTACGACGTCGAGGTTGGGGTCGATGTACATACCCACAACTCCACGGCTATTTGATAACTCGAATATTTTTGTGGAGTAGTAGTTTCCTATTTAATTCTGTGGGGATCAGAGAGTATAAAATATTGAATTGAAAAATAGCTCAATACATCTAATGTTTCTTTGTGTAATATTGCCTACTCTTTTCCCTCCTCTGAAATTGTGCTTCTGTGTAAACAAATACCATACTATTGTTGCTACTTTTATTTCTGGTCGTCTTGACATATCAAATAAAAAATAGGGACTTAGGGAAGGCTAAGCTAAATCCCTTTTCGATTCACATGATGGCAATACTCTTCACACTTGCGAGTCCACCAACACAAAAGAAATCTTCTCAAAACTGCCATTCACAATCGGAAGACTAGATTGACATCACCCAAAACACGTTTGCAAGACAATCTAGGCTAAGCGTCAGCTCAATGTCAGAAAGATACATAATCGTTTACAAGATCAGATGAAATTTGCCTTTCAATTCCTGTCCTCGAATTAGTCACATCGATCGCTCACGTTTTATTCAATGAGGTTTCCGTATGAATTCCCACATTTCCCGTTTGATAAGTCAAAGAACCTACGATTGATTGCTCAAATTTCGCAAGAACTCAATAATTTCCTCATAATAAACATCCAATTTATGTCCGCTCAATTATGCAAAAGTAAGCCACACGATGCTTGAATAATTTCCTAGTGTAACCGAGCTGGCCGCATAATTTGTATTTAAATACTCCCGGAAAGATGATTAGAACACATTCCCTTGACATATAAACAGAATCAAAGCCCGAAGCCGGTTTGCCATTGTCACGTGGTCGAACGCAGTTCTTCCTCGTGGGTCAAGAATTTTGATCTTGACCTTGGCCACAAAATTAATTTGTATACAAGAATCCACAAGCTAGAAGCGTCTGATGTCTTCGTTTTTATCCGCTGCGCATGAATAATTAATGTATTCAATTGGGATCATCAAAGAATGGATGGGTTGTGGTTTGGCACGGTTGTGTCAAAATGAGTTGTATTTGTTTGTTGCTGGTCGAGTGTCACGGTCTCTCGTGTGGAGTAGGTGAGGCTTTGGGGCTTTTGTCTTCGGTTTGGAGTTCCTCCGCATGATTGTGTGCGGCGGTCATGGGAAAGCTGTACGAGATCACCGAGTGGACGGTAGCCAGGTTGAGGCGGCATATTTTGGCCGTCCGAACAATTGCATTCAAGCGGAATTCGTTGAGATAAGTGTGACTTTTTGGTAACCTTCTAAAGTGTGTGCCCTCCCCCTCGTGTAGTGTGTACATTTCTTATGAATGACAATGTAAACAGTTGGTCAATGGAAAGATGGCTTATCGGAAACTAATTTGTTCCGCCACGTACTGCTGATGATTTTGAAAATAAATAAATGTTCACTGTTGCAGACTACACACTTTCCACAAACCGCCGAGGTGTTCGTGTTCGAGAGACACTAATTTATTCAAGCACACAGCTGGGCAGTTATTTTTGTAGTTATATTTTATCGGTCACTTCGACGGCTATCCAAATACAATATCAAGTGAAATCCTTATGGGAGACGGCTTTATTTAAACTCGTTTGCTCGCATTGATGAGACGACCTAACAGTGACGCATGCCAAGTGTCGGCAATATCTTGGCCTTTGGTGCTTAATTCAAATGATGAGAAACGTGTATGATTCGACACGACTAACATATGAACAGACGTACGTTCTAAAGCAATAAAGAATACAAGTCGTCCGCCAGCTTGGGTGCTTTCGAATTGTGATTTAGTTCAAGCGGCTTTGAAAGGTAAGAGCAGTGAAGCATGCAAACTCCGTGAATGTCTTACAAAATACCGATCTAGTTTTCGTTTCCTTCAGACAATGTATACATTTGATTGATAATTAATTAATGAATTAATTGCAACGTTGGCACGATTAGTTTATCAGAGAGGTCATGCGTCAAGACTGTTGAAATTCATTGAAAGAGAGTGTCACATAAATTTTTGTTTGTTTTGTGAACATACTGCTTAATGTCTTTCTTCCTCTGATTCAAGAGCTGAATCGTCGATTATCCATTTCCTTCATTCTAAATGTGTCCCGTGTGAAAAAGATAACTACAAGCTGGTAAATACAAGGAACGATTTGCTTAGCTACCTGGATCCACATCCGGATTTGTTGCCTTTATTAGGACCATTTAGAGAAAACATAAATGTTATCTGCCCGCCAGACGATTTTATAAAAATAAAAACATGTTCCAACATAAGCACATGGACGACATACTTTTTAAGCAATGCAGAGTCACAAGACAAGAAAATCATGTTTCCAGCTAGTTGCGGTGGAATTAAAAGGAGAATCACTTAATTATTTCGAATGTCGAGTTTATTGACTCCAATAAAGGATGTGTTAAGATGTTTGAAAGCTTTCAGGATGATCATGTTTTCAGGCCATATTTTGAGAGAATATCTGTGAGAAGTGTTCAATCGTTTGTTAGAACACGTTTTTGCAACTTACACACCTTTTTACATCTTTACTTACTTATCTATCATCTACTATTTTGTATATTTGCTTTCTCATTCTTTAAAATAGGTCACTGAAATAACAAAAATTGTGACCGTGAAATTTTGGTGATTTTAGCTAACGTGGTAATTGTGTGTTCAATTGATGCATGTTCTTCGACAGCGTCTGCACGGGAAGTCTTCACTAAGTGTGTGCTCAAGGAATTACACAGGTACCGTCTCAGCCTCAGCTCCATAGCGCTACCACGAAACAGAGTAAGCCTAGCTGAATTCCAATATTGCCTGCAAAATGTTGCAGTGGTTTTAGCAAAGTTTTTGAGATGCAATTTCACTGCGGTCACATCACTTAATGATTTAAAAAATGACTGGCCTAGGGTCTTGTAACGACTTATGGTTAAGGCTGGATAGAAGAGGGAGAAGATGCTCCAGAGCTTCAACCACCTCTGTTTCTTTGCAGTTGCTGCATCTATCTGTGGGAATCAGGCCTAGTTTGTGAACATGGTGGATCAGCTGACAGTGGTCTGTACTGACCCCTTTTAGCAAACTGTATTTCATTCCTGGTACCAAGTTTATTCATTTTGTTTTAGCGCACAAGATTTTGGTTTTGATGCATGAATAAGTGCGCTTGGAAGCATCGTTTGCTGTTAATAGTAGTTCATTGTCAAGTTCATTAAAAAAAGTCTCGAGCTGCGAAGCTTAATTTGTCAGACGACATTGTGACGGCATTTTTAGCTTGTTTGTCCGCTGCAACATTTCCCTACATTCCCATATGCACACGAAGCGAGACTGCCTTATTGCTACAGAAATATTCCAGCGCATCGAAGCAATTCAATACCGATTCGGACCTAATTATATTTTTGTACTTCTAAGTGTCTTTAGCAGTGCTTGACTATCTACATAGAAATCAATGGTTTGCTCAGCTTATGAGGCATTCCGCAGCTTTTTTGGTTGGCCACCAGCTGACCCTGAAAGACATTACTTCTTTCGTGAAGCTTGTAGCAGATTTTAATGTCTTGGGATGCATTATATAGCCCTGCATGGACTTCTTCTTGCTGCTTGGAGCCGTCTGTGTATGCGTTAATTTAGTTATCCGACTGAGGTATCGCTTCCAAACATTGCCTTTTAGTCGGCATTATTGAAAGAAAATTAATTCTGACTAGAGATCACTGGAATAACATTTGTATGTGGTTATACAGATACAACATGTTTTTTTCTTGGAGAAAATCTATTTGGCCTCAAAGATATGTACATACACAACTTCTTCTCATGTTCCCCCGCAGCTGACCCAGAATAATAACGCTATATACAGGTGGTATGGTTTCTACGTCTAACGTCTTTCAAACTGTTAAAGAAAATTGAAGCAAACTTCAGAGGACGTTGATGTGACTTATTTTTTGCACAATACCAAAGTGCTCCAGCAGTTTTAGTTGTTTGATGTCTTACTCAAATTCAAATATATAAAACTGCTTTCGAACTTGAATGTTTACCGATTTATAGCAGATACATAGTATTTGTGTTAAAAGGCATTGAGTTGTTATACGTGTTCCGCCTCTGAAATCCTGCTTCACAGCTTATGAATAGATTTGCGAAAAAGACGGAAATTTGTTTATTATGGGATAAAGCCCAATGCCCGTGGCTTATTAAATTCGAAAATCTATTGTATGCTACAATGAAAAGTCTGCACTGTGTCTTGCACCTATTTTGTGGAACAAAACTGCAGAAGCCAAATGAGTCAAACATGCTCTAGACTTAAAATAGCTGATTTAATAATATTGTGTGGGGATCTAGCAGGGTATGGAGCATGTAACTATTACCTGCTTCACCAATTAATAAATGTGTAGGCATTGTGGCCATTGTTAGAAAACTATGAATCAGATGCTAACCGACTAAACATGCCTTGCCAATAAAAATAACGCCCGTGACAGGAAACTACTTTCTCATCCAGGACAGCACTTTAGTTCGATATCTTGAATTCAATTTAATTCAAACTGAATTCTATACCTCATTTGAAAATGCGAAAAAAATAAAAACAGTAAAAGTAATTTGTCTTCCAGTTTTAATCTGTCAAACATCCGAAGTTCCTGTCATAAGACGTTAAGTTAACGAAACTCAACGAAAGCTCACAAAATGTGCTAATGACTACGTGGCACTATTTACATGCAATGACATATGTCAGTAAGTTGATTTTTATGGTTTAACTTAATACCTAACCAAAGTAGTTGAACCTTAGCCATAATTGATTGTTAATGTCTGTACTGGTTGATTGTCTTCACGAGCAAACTGTCATTGCAAGGTGATTGTTAATGAAGTCAATGACGTGTTTGCGTAGAGGCTGTAATTAGGTTACTTACAATAATATTTGTTTACAGGATGAGTGGCTAATGAGGCAACAATTGATTATCACCATGATTAAATGGTAATGGGTACAGTAGTTCATTGTGACTTCTTCGAAAAGTCCACAACAGTAGGAGACAGCTGTAGTATGTGTAGCTGTGATCATTGAAGTTGCGCTCGAAAATCAGAACGTACACAGTCGACTGATTAGCATATTTTTATTGTAATCAAATCAGTGGCAAACTTCGAATCAGATGGAATACACATACTTCTGTCCAAGGGAGGAGAAGTGCATAATTTTTCTACGGAAGGGTCTAAGCTGGGATAATCTTGGATAAAGCCAGAAATCGATGGATAAGTCTGAACATCGGATTAAAGACAAGGATTAAAACCGCTGTTGAGCAAAGAGATACCGCGGATGAATCGCGAGTTTAGTTGAGTCGATTCGAATTTAATTCGAAAATTAATTTTTTCTGGATTTCAAATATGGACCAGGTACACTTTTGCCGTTGAGATCAATCAGTGGTAGTTGTTTGTCATCACGTACATTTATCACTGCTCCGTTGTAGTCGCAAGAATTGTGAGACTCTTTACATGAAGCTATGCTCCGACAACACATGGATTGCGTTTTGCTATACCTTATAGCGGCTTGTGTAGAAGCAGAGATCAGAAGGAAATAGCTCCAGCAATAGGACTCAGTTTTAGGAAAGGGATAGTTTTTGAGAAGTTGAAGGGTTAGTTGGTTTTAATTCGAATTGAATACAGTATGGATCTTATTGGTTCTGATAATAAGGAAGATTAAAACGACTCTTTGGCTATGTAAGCCACAGTTGTACAATCCTCAGAGGACGCTAATACTCCTCTACCTACGTACCTGCCCCATTTCAATTAAGCTTCACAAAATGTCTTAAATTCCAATGGAGTGTCCACAAGTCAATACTTCATCTTCAATTCAATTGAGCCATTCTTCAATTCAACTAATTAAAAGTCTTTACTCAGTTCATGGTTACTTTGCTCTGTTAAATCATCGACTGTGGATATTATAAGACAGGGTTTACGAACCATGTGCGTTTGTAAATATCTTTTATTCATATCTGCTTCAGCCGCATTTTCAAAATCACGATCTATCAGAAGTCAAAGTCAGCCTCTTGTCGGCGCATTTCTCCCTTTTGCATGCACGCTCTAACCACGCGATCCACGAGTAATAGCGTTATTTAATCTCTTATTGACTGCGATTGTGCACAGAAATCATTGATGCTTTCATGCATACACGAAAAGTTAAAGAAGAACAAGTCAAAATAAAAATATAAAAATATTACACAATAATCTGAATCTCTCACGAGCAGTCGGGACAATTTTGTTAAAATTTCTCGCATCGTTTCAACCTAAATCAGGTAACCGCAAGCGGTTTCGCGTCCGCTGATTTCACATATTGCACAATATTCCAGAAAATATATTTTCGGAAGTAACGAGGACAATTTTTGCTTAATCAAGTTCAACATCTCGACGCAGACCAGTTTATGGCTGGGCAGACTTTAAATATAAATTTAATGGAATTGTTTATGTCACCGCATGCATTTCACTCATTCTCTTTCCGTCTGGCAATGCCTGAGTTTGTTCAGCGACAAGGCAACAAAGGGGAATCAGAACCTACTGAGCAGTAAGGTGTGTTGCTTTCTCGTCGAGATGCATTTTATACTACTATCTTTTTTTGATTTCTCCAACTGCAATACAGTTAAGACAAGACCAATCGATTTTCACAGGGGTCGAGTATCGTAAATTTATGGCAATTTTGGGTGGCAACAGTTCCTGTTAGCTCTTCTCGCTTTTAGCGGCTACTCGCAAAGGTTAGCGGTCACTCACCGGCGTCAGATTTGTGACTTATGTTCGCCTCGGAAAACCCGCGCGAAAGGGGAGTGGAGAATCTGGTATGAATGGCGCGAAAACTAACGCGTTACAAGATAATCCACTAAACTCAAACGCACGGTTGTGTGTATGAGCTATTGCGGCAATGAGGGCGCAAACTTGAAACAATGACTCGGCTGATTATCTTCTGTCTTGACCTGACGAGAGCAACAAGTTTTCTGTTTACGTACAAGTTATGACCATTATAACCGCATGAGCGGCTTTTAAGGGTCAGGGAAGATCAACAAAAAAAGATGAATGAGTGCGTGTGTTGTTCAAACACATTCCAGCGGACGTCATTAAAAGTGTCTGCAAGGGAGAGCCGGTTACCCGCGTCGCTTTCGCAATCCCACCCAACCAGCTGCTTATCCTAGCAAAAATCAATGTACAGTTGGACTCAATTTGATCAAACTTCCGTGGAAATGGTGTATCAGTTAATCACTTAAGTGTTTTCGCTTCACTGGGGTCTGCAGACTGCAGCACATCGCCGTCGTTGTCGTCGTCGTCATTGGGTTACATAAGACCATCGCCCGTCGGTTCACCAGCCAGTAGTGGAAACCCTGTCCAGGTTGTGAATGATGTCTCAACGCAGCGCATTCGTTTGTGTGTACTGTATACTCGGTTATTTCCATGTGGTTGTTGCAATTTCTCGTACAGTATTGGATTCAATTAAACGAAATGAAAAGCTGCGTTGTTGAAAGTGATATGAGCGATGATCTAGCCAATTGGTATGACGTTGAATATGGCTGGGATGTGAGGTAAAAGTTGAAGAGAGCGCACTGTCTGGTTGTTCACTAGCAATGGCTCAGTGCTTTGTCCGGTAATTGGATACAATAAACAGAGAGGTTGTAACGCAAGGTAGGAGTGAATTATGGTTACGACGCTTAGCCACGACAGAGATCGACAGATGCACACTTGTGCTCAGGCATTTGCAATAAACAATCTGACAAGTTTAGTTTGTAGTTTGATAGTGATTCATTGCGTCGTTGCGAAGGAGTATTGGCCAGATAAATGTCTGCTGTGGGTTGGGGTGCTTATCTCTTAGATGATTATTTTTATCTTGAAAGAATGTATCCTAATCTCTTTTGAAAACTGCAAAGCGGTAGTAAATAAATTTAATTATCAACACTTCTAATGATCCCGCTGATTATCTTGCTATTATCTTGCTGTTAGTCAAATAAGATCATGTAGATATCATTAACTGTTTACACAAAGTAACTTAATTACGTTTAGGGTCAGCGGGATTGATGGAACCCGCAACCGTGTTATTCGATTGACTGATTGAAATTGTTTATGTCTGTGACCTGGACATGTAGAGTGTAATCTGTGTAGCCTGTGTCGTCATTTCAGTAGCAAAACGAGGTTAGCTTAGGTCATCTGCGTCCGTACGGATAGTGGAAAGCTTTTAGACACATCAATTTCATCTGTATCAATAGCATCATTATTAGTTGAAGGTCAGAGAAATTCTGTCATTGTTGTCATGTTTTTTCCCCTCAGATCGGGGATTTAATTTTGGGCCTGTTGCACTCTCAGATCTTTAAACTGATCCAACAATTTTTCTTCGGCAAACAATTTAAATTCGAATAACGAAAAATAATATAATAATAATATGGGTGGCGCTATAGTCTGTAGATGGCCAGGATTCTCAGCAACCACCCGTGTTGTGCCTGCTATTGTTCTCTCATGAGAGGAAGGGCGGGCTCTACAGTCTTACGCCGACTCCGAACGGTCAAATTTGAAAAGCTTTTTCTAGATAGGAACTATTCTTTGAGCATTTTCAGTGATTCAAAAGAGGTGGGGCCTTACAAATAATTTATTTGGTGTCGCTCTCTCCAGGGATCGAACCTACGACGACGAGGTTAATATGCGTTGTAATCGGCGTACATACGCACAACGCCACTCTCACTTGGTGTTTCGCTACAAAAAAAAAAAAAAACACGAATATAAAAAATCGTTTCATAGATTCCTTAGCATTTCCAGTTGTACCATCATATACGGCTTCGGCTTTTGATCACCTTGGAATATTTTTTGTACACAAACTAGGCCAGTGGAACAGTTCGCACAGAAGTATTTATTGCATAAAAAAGAGACACAAACAAGTTTAATGAATTTGTCCATAATTTAGAAGCGGATCACTAAGCCGATTCGAAATATTATTTTTTGCCAATTCTTTCCACCTGCATTCGCATGCGCTCAACCCATTTCCAAAATCGATGCGCCATAAACGCCTCCATACCGGCGCATACAATCGTCAACATTAACCATAAACGTAGCCTTATGTCACAAATTAACCACAAAAGGATTTCGAAACCAGTTGTTTTTCGCTGACTTCCGGCAGGCTAACCAAAATTTCTTCAGAATTAATTTCGCAACAGATACGTCCAGTTCCAGATTGTGGAACATCTGGAATGTTTTTTTTGTGAATCTGGTTTGCCAATTTCTTAATATTCTTCACAAATTGCTGCAGTTACCTTTTATACCACGACTGAAAAGGTGTTTGGTGATTGACACGCAACATGTGAGGGTTATTCTTATGATTCTGAATTTAATTCCTGCCCCCGAGTAAGGTGTTCTTGTTTCGTCTCCTTCTATTGAAACACATTAATTCATAGAATGCTTTACTTTGACATATTCTTCTTCTACATACAAATGCTTGCGTGAAAAATGCCATCGCTGTCACATTTGCATTCGGAGAGAATTTTAATTTTAAATAGTTGGAACAATGTCACAGTTGTGTTCTGGATTTGATCCTCCAAGCCAGCTTTGTCTTTGAGGACTGAAATGTGTCCCGAGCCTCCAATGCAATGAGGTCCTTCTTCACTTCTCTCCCTCTTTGGGTTGTTCCATATTCTTAGATGACTTTTTAGGGCGAAGGCAACTTCTTCATGACGATGTATACAGAAAATTTCATTGGTGGAAAATATATCGAGTCATGGTGTTTGTTCAGATTAACAGTGAATGAAGCAACTAACAAATACTCTGAATGGCTAAATTGTTTAATTCAATGTCATTGCTTTTCCCTGCTCTTGGAACTCGACCAACCAAATCGCTGCTGATAATAATAATGTTTGCGATGTTTGATAGCTGACGAATCATCTACGAATTTGACCGCAAACACGTACGATCTGTTTAACTCTCATCCGTTCAAGTTTTTTCGTTATCAGTCTCCCTTAATAGTAAACATCTAATTTGGCACTCTCCAGAAATGTCAAACTCATGACTTATTCAAAGAAAATAACCATAGTTTCGCCAATTAACAAAAGTAGATAAATTATCGACACAACAGGATTCATGGGTGGGTATTAGCAGTTTATTTATACGCAATGTAGTGCTCTTTGCCATAAATCATTTATCCGCGTGATAAAAAACAGTAGAAAGACCTACTTGACTTGTTGGGTTCAGTATGTTTTAACCACAGAAGCGTCAAGCGTGGTTATAGATTATGCAGAGACTTTGCATACCTTTAAACTGTCATATGTGGATCCTAGTTGCATATTCTATACGGGGACCCAATAAGAGCGATATGAAAATAAATTTAAATGAAATAACAACAGCGACGCAGCCGTGGCTTTGTGGATCTCTGCGTTGACTCATGCGCATTTCAACCTACGGTGTCTAGGTTAGATTCCCAGTACTACGAAAATAGATTTCGCAGCCCCAACTCTTTCGAGTCACTGTAGTTGTGGCTGTATAAGCTAGTCTCTGGTACTTCACAGTGGCCTTACAGCTTTACAGTCTGAGCATTCCGTCGATTATGTGGCATGAAGTGTAGTTTGAAACCAAGGCTCGGATACGATGTTGTCAAACTCTAGTCTCAACAAGTGGTTTCATATCGCTCTATACCTGGGACTAGTGAAGGCAACGGAGTCTACTTCTCACTTAAAGCGCAAGAAGCAGTAATTTTGTTCATTGAGCCGTCGAGCAAAAAATGGGTCTGATCAGAGAAGGTGAAACAATCCCCATCTCCGGCTAAGATTTTGTCAATTTAGAGAATTTTACATCTTATACCGATGCAGGCGCAAAAAAAACTATATCTGTGACAATATCTGTGATTTCTTGTTTATGGCAGCCTAAGGTTCAACATGCTATGCTGTTTTTCTGCTGCGCCTCTGTATACAGAAGTCATTTCTAATTGCCTGTACACTGAAGTAAGACGGACCTCACGAAGAATTCACGTTGAGTTTCGGCAATAGATTTTTTTAAATAATTGCCGCCGTGCTTGATGAATTGGTAAGACTCCGTAAAAGTTTTGACAACCGGATGTAGCTATGGCAACTCTTGGAAAATTGTTTTCTGGCCGAATAGTGGCGGCAATCTGTCGATTGATGTGTGTCTTCACAGCTTCAACTTCTGTATTCTGTTCGTTGTCAGTTTCATATGAGTCATTGCAAGCAAGTCATCTTGTAATGTCCATAGCTCATAAGTTCTCAAGATGTTCTGTAACACATTCAGTTGCAAGAGTTTCACAAATGTGCATGCATGTCTTGGAGTGGCTTCACAAAGCCATACCCAATTGCAAATGCCGCTCGTTGAAGCTGTCTTTATGCAATCGTCGCCACCTGGCACTCGTCTCAGACATTCCTGCTCAGATAAACAAGACAAATCACATAAACATCGAGCCGTAGTCGTAAAGTCCAACAAGATCGGTATCTAACTAGCTTTTGTTCAGCTCTAGCCGAGCATCGATTAGGCTCGCATTGATACAAGTAATTGATTTTCATTTTTCTTTTTATTCCAGCCGTAGCAGCAATGGCACAGCTCACACCTGTTCAGGCGTACTACAAGGACAAGACGGTGTTCATCACCGGCGCGTCTGGGTTCATGGGAAAAGTGCTTCTGGAAAAGCTCCTCTACTCTTGCTCCGATCTGAAGGAAGTCATCATTATGATGCGTCCTAAGAGGGGTAAGATTCCCGAAGTGAGGCTCGAAGAAATGTGGAGAATCCCGGTAAGTCACAAGCTTGCAATCCCTCCTCCCTAGCACCTGCTTATTTAACTGTTTCTTTCAGATCTTTCAACGGATCAAAGAAGAGAAGCCTGAGGTCCTGAAGAAGGTCTCTCTCGTTCAGGGAGATGTCACATATGACGGTAAGTCGGTCAATATTAGGGTAGCTCACTGTAATTTATCCGTTTGCTCCTTCCCTTTATAGGACTCGGTCTGAGTGGTGACAACCTGAAGCAAGTGCTTGACAACACGAACATTGTATTCCACATGGCAGCCACTCTCAAGCTTGAGGGAAATCTGAAGGACGCCATTGACATGAACACCACTGGAACGAAACGTGTCTTGGACATTGCCAAACTGATGCCAAATCTGGAAGCATTCGTACACCTGTCCACGGCCTTTTGCAACTGCGATCAAGAGGTTATGTACGAGAAAGTCTATGAATTTCCACACAAACCGGAGGATCTTATGCGTCTGGCCGAATGGATGGATGTGAAAACGCTGGACAACATCACACCCGAACTGCTGACGCCACATCCAAACACGTACACATACTCAAAGCGACTGGCCGAAATACTGGTTCGGGATGAATATCCCAATTTGCCAGTTATCATCGCTAGACCAAGCATCGGTAAGTGCATTTGACTATATTCGTACAAATTTGCAACAGTTAATGGCAGAAGTGCATTTGTGTGGCCATTTGTGGAAACTGTAACAGCAGCAGTGCGCACTCTGTTTGCTCGAGCGCGTTGACCAGGAAATTCCAACGCATTTATTTCTTTTTTGTCAGCCGCCGGCTGGCGTTTCTGTAGTTATGCAAGATGTGTTCACCTGCGGCTCGGTGTACCACTGCACTACTGTGCTGTACCATTGAATGTGCAATAGAAGTTGCATAGAGTTTTCAAATCGGCTTAGTTGCATACGATTTCCTTTTCTGCACGTCCTCCACGCGAGTCCATGGGAGGAGAGGAAAAAAACTTGATTTTCTCCTTTTCTTGCTGATGGAAAATCGAAAGCGAGATATTTTCTAGGTTTCCTTTGCAAACAATTTTTATCTTCCTGTTTGGTGGGTTTGCAGTGCAACTGCTCGGCGGGCACAGAGTTTCTTACGTCAGCCTTTGGGTTTTGTGTTTGTATTCGATTCGCCTGACTGTCCTAGAATGTGCAGAGGCAGAGTGGGGTTCAGTTGACCCGAAAGACACTTTGTTACGTTGAGGAAGGTGCCTTTGGGGCACCTGCTCGCTGACTAATGGATACTTTCAATGAAATTTAATAGAATTTCCTTATAGCCGTTATCGGATTTGTTGTTAGGAATTATGGAGGTACATAGTTTGCAGAAATCAGTTGGAAACAATTACTGACTTCCTGATTTATGTAGACATCGAACCTTTTTTCCAATTATACGGAAGTCTACTGTATTTTTAGGAATGGTTAACAAAGGGAACGTCCATCAGTAGTTTCAAGTTAATGTCTGACATCTGTCATTTATCTGACATTTACATACAGATGCTCGCAGTTCGCAGACGACTGTACAGATAATTGCATTTTTTAACTGTGTTGGATGCATCAATCATTATCTGGTTTATGTCCATACTTAGTCAGTATGTCCAATCGAGTTTTTATAGGACTCATTATCGATGTCAGAAGGGTTGAGTTGGCGCAGTTGCAATGCTGTTTGTGATTCCATGTATTGATTATGTCATCGGATTTTACTTGTTTCGTACTGCTTTTTTAAGCAGTAGGTGTTATCTGCTGTTAATTGATTTGGCATGCGGCTTTTAACAATTTCTTAGTGCTCGGATGGTTAAGTTAGCTTAGAAAGCAGTCACACTCAGAACAATATAGGCTCACTGTGATACAACAGAAGTTGGAGGAACTAATGCTGTTCCTCCAGCGATTATTTCTTTTTTGACTGACTCAAATTATTGAAGAAGTAATTGGGTGAGCACGAGTAGAGGATTTAATACTTCTTGTTCCACTAGGTCGAAGACATTTTATGGGTCAGGACTTGTGAACAATAACAGTCCTCACTACTGGCTTACTTGGCCTGAGCAGAGAAAGTAAACGTTTAAGAATGGTCGTTGGCCAAATCCAATTTTCCATTCGATGTGGATATAAGAGGATTACATGTGGCGAAAGAACGATGCAGTTGAGTGATCACTGAAAATTTCGAATTTGACAATTGCGATTCGAAGTCTGATCGAAATGTCTTGTTTCTAATAGCACACTTGACAGTCTCCACCAGAGAAAGATGAGGAAACATGGTCGATGATCCTAGGTAATGGGATAATTGCTCATGATTTTGGAATGCACATGTAGGCTCATAGTCAAACTCGGTCAAGGATAATACAGTTGACAGCTTTATGTAAGGTTGCCCACCAAATTGAGGGCCATGTAACACGTGTGACTGCTGCAGAAACACTGACTACCAAAAGACGAAAAGCCATTTTATTTTTCACATATTTGGCGGGAAGACATTTTGTTTTTAGGCACCCTGCCGGAAGCGTTTATAGGTTTTCAAATATTCATTCAATATCACCATTGGTGTCCCTTTTTATTGTAAAGTGAGAGTTCGTATCACGAATATTGTAAAATTGACATAGTGGCAGCATGAACATTTTTTTATTTTGGGCTGCCTTCAGGGTTAACCTCAAATTGACAGCGGTCAGTCTTAGTCTAGGCATTCCGATGGATTTCATAGTTCATCTTCCAACTACCACAGTGGCCCTATTATGCCTACCAAAATCCTCTGCACTCATGTTTCATGTTTTCTTATGTGCGTAAAACGATTCTCAGGCTTTAGTATAGATATCCGAACATCGAATTGTTCACTGAAAAAAAAAAATAGATAATAGTGCGCAACCGTTTTCAGTCTTTCGTCAAGACATGATGAGTCCCGCTTTACACAGGAATGCTAATTTCTTATGTATTTTTGCCAGAAGCAGAAGGAAAACGTTGCCCTTAGTTGTTATTTATTCAACAACCACATCTCAAGTGAAAAACCCACGAACTGCCTAGGCAAGGATCTGCCCTTTATTGCTCGCTTGCAGAGTAGGTGCACTTCCCAATACAGGTAATCTAGGCTCACATCTCTACACACTTCCTTGAAATAACTACATTCAGATGAGCCAGACTAACAAAATGTGCTACATCAAGATAAATATGGCAAAAACTCTCTACTTCGGCGAACTCGACATGGTATCGCTAGATTTATGCCACCTTGTACGGAACACTGGCAAATAGAAGGAAATGTTGTAAAACTATCCGTCACAACACAGAACACTGCAGAAGGAGACCTTACTACAATTCATTTATAGCTGCCCAGCCCTTACTAGATGCGGACAGCGAGCGCTTGTTAGACTCGTCTTCAACTTACTCTGAAAAGGATAATCAGGAACTAATGGCCTTTCTAAACTCTATTGTTTGAAATTAGAGATATCTTAATAATGCATTCGGTACCAGTACTGTGACATTATAAAACGACACATAGTGCTCCTTAGGTTCTCATTGAATTAGTACTTCTACCTACCTTCGTTAATCCATTAATCTGGATTTCGATTAATTCTGTGATTGTCGATTGTGATCTCAGCCCACACGTCCGTACAAGTGTTGAGACCTAACATTTTCATTTCATCTAAATACTGAAGGAATAGTCAGAAAATGAGAGGTTGTTTGCACTATTACACTAGTATCCTTCTCTTCGCATGCTCTAAGCCCATTCCCAACCATTTTCCTTTGATATTTGGAAACATATAAAATTGTCTAGTATTTTGTGCGCCCTTCAACTTCTAACAAAGCCTTTCTCACAGTGAGTGTATCAAGCGATTTTGTACTACCTTACCTGCCCTGCCCTGTGCGATCTAATTTCCGAGTGCGTTCACAAAGTTTTTGCAGTTCCTCAGAGTGTTACACAAATGCCCACATTCTCCGCCACTAATCTGTTCACATCTCAACCCCATAACATTTGTAAATATTTTATTATTATTTAATTCTTTATATGCAACAATCATTTAGTGTAAGAGAAAACATATATGAATACGCCTTAACCATTAAACACTTTGCTTAAGCGAAAATCAGCAAAAATAAATCAAATTCAAATCACAACTGTAAATTTGTTCGCTTTTCGCATACATACGCTATATTTGGTCAGCTTGGTTCCTCAAAAATAATCATCCACCAGCAAAACCAATTCGGATTTATCCGAATTAAGCATGTTAACCTTAAAAAAAAAGAACTGTCACCCTAGTCCACATTGCACTTGTGGACCATGCAATGCTTATCATAAGTCGCGTTAACTCCCTATCACAGAGTCTCTCAACAACGGTAAGTGTCCGCCGACAAAAAGAATTGAGAAATATCCGGTCCCCCGCTATGTTTGTATATTTATTTGTATTTATTCAGCTAATGTGCTTGCAATAGACATTAAACAAGAGAACAAAAATGAGCAATTTCAAAGACAAACCAATTCTGTAACCACTGCTAAAACGCATGAACCTTAAAGTAGTGCTTAGTGAAAAAGTGACACAAGTATGATAAAAATGAATGTCAGCCACAGATGAGTGCTTTTTAGTTCGCATGATAATTGTAAGCGTGAGTGTTATTGAACATACCCCAGCATAGTACAGCGGCACGCTATGCACTAGCTGCTACTGGTTGACGCAATTCCCTAGACGCCTGCTGCACGAAAATAAAAGCAAAAGCAAACAGCCAATCCCGCTATTGAGGAGTAAATTTCAATGAAAATACCAATTTACATTCCGAGCACGCCCACACTTGAAGCTGAGCTTGCATAGGTTTGTGATGCACGCGGTACAACACACTATGTAGTCCATGTAGATACGTTAATCGTTTTTTGCGCGTCGCAGTGTCACCGTCAGCGTATGAACCAGTTCCCGGTTGGGTGGACAACCTGAACGGGCCCACCGGTCTGATGGTGGGCGCCGGCAAGGGTGTGATCCGGTCGATGTTGATAGATGGGCGCTTCAAGTCGGAAGTCATCCCTGTGGACTACGCAATCAGCGGCCTGATCACGATTGCGTATGAGTTCGCCGTTGCGAACGAAAAGTAAGCCTGCTACAGAGTCCTGTTTGGGGACGGATTGATGGACGTTGTCGTTCTTTGTAGGCCTCCCAGTGTACCGGTCTACAACATTACCTGTGCCGACCACAGAAAGATCCCCTGGGGCGAGGTCATTCAGTTGAGCAAGAAGATTGGGTATCAGTATCCGGTTGAAGCAGGACTATGGTACCCCGATGGATGTGTCACGACCAATAGGCTCCGACACAGGATCAATGTGCTCCTCTTCCACTGGCTGCCGGCCTATTTGATTGACTTCTTGATGCTTCTGTTGGGCCAGAAGCGATTGTAAGTGATGAGTTGCCCTCGTTCTGGTGTGTTTCGGTCTCTGAATGGTTCATGCATTTGCAGCATGATACGGATTCAAAATCGGATAGCAATCGGATTGGAGGTGCTTCAGTTTTTCACACTACGGGAGTGGAACTTTGTGTCGCATCAATTCGGGAACGTCTGGCAGAAGCTCAGCGCGGAGGACAAGTTGATGTAAAGATTTTGAACATTCGTTGTGGGTCTTCAGGGAGATTTGGTTCTGATTTGGTTGCATTTTCGTAGTTTCAACATGAACATGGATGCGGTTGAGGATGCTGAGGAGTACATGATTTCTTGTATCCAGGGTGGACGTCAGTATTTGTTGAAGGAGTCTCCGGACAGTTTACCAAGAGCTCGTAGGCAATTGAAAATGTAAAATGATGCTGTATTTAGTTCGGTAGTTTGGTTAAAGGATGTTTCTCTTTGCAGGATGTACTACCTCGATCGAAGTTGCAAGGTCCTGATAATAGGACTCATTGTCTTCTACATAGGCCGAGCCATTGGCTATTTCTAGAACGAATTTGTTTAGTTTTTTTGTTTTTATTTGTAATTGTAAGTTAGGGGATTATATTGAATATATTTTGCTTTTGTTATATTTTTTATTAAGCCAAAAAATTAACGTTGTTTCGGTTTTTATTGTGAGTCAGTTTTATCGGAATTTGCGTGTCCATTATGACTTTATATCTGTTACGGAACTTTAGTTGAAGGATGGGCAAACATCCACATTTTAGGAATATAGGAGAGTTGTAAAGTTTTCGATGCCTTTCAATGAACCCAGGGATGTTTCCAACTCCAATCCATATTTCAATTTTGTTTAGAGTAATTATTTGCTAAGTGAGTAATGCACTTCGGGGACTGCTTTTTACACCGTTTTTGATTGGGCCCCCAGGTATCTTTGACTTCTTAGTCAAAATGCAATATTTGTTTAAGCTTTCAAGCCATAGCCAAAGCTTCACAACTGAGCTTAGGATCTCTGATGTTACTCAGCAGTCTGCCGACTGGCCACTGGATATTTTTAAGAACTGTTTTATGAGGAAGCTTTAACTTTTTGTTGAATATTGTGTAAGACAGTTTGCATACTATACAGTTTTGGTGTCAATGAATGGTCAGTGGATCACAACCTCAATTTTTGACAACATTGTTCTTCACATACTTGCCAGATAGTTCGTAATTGCGATGTGTTTGTTCTCCAGTTCTCTCAGAAATTTTGCTGTGATAAAATAGAAAAAGAAAAAGTGCTTCGAAGTAAAACTAAAACATTTGAATGTATCTGTGTTTTTCTTCTTTATTAGTTAAGAAGTGGGTGGGCTTTCATATCCCTACTACAGACGTCACTTGAAAGTTTCTCCTTTCCTCTACTATTTTCAACTTTGAAATCCGAACAGATAAACTCTTTTCGAGGCTGTTGGCTTTTGTATTTTGTACTCTGTGAAATGTGATCAGTTCATCATTTCAGCCATTCCGTAAAAGTCCATTATTTTATGAGTCAAGCAACAAGACAAGATATGAAACAAGTTATGTACGAACGGCAGGTCATGGAAACATACCTTTTAATTTTTTGTAAGTGGCTCGCTAGTGAATAACAAATTTATCAATTTCCTAAAAAGGATATTAGCAATTGACAGAAAGGGCAGGGAGAATGATATATAAATGGGCATATATTAGCTTGCAGATCAAAGAGTATAAATTCTTCACCATTTACGTTGCCTAGTTGACAGTCATATAGCTCATATAGCATATGCACCTAATTGTATGCTATGTCAGCTCTAAAACGCGGCTTATTTATACAAATGTATTGAATCCTTTGTGCCCTTTTTTGAACTGTTTTACCACCGTGAGGCCTATTAAAGTTCTAAAACCTCCCAGATCATCACATGTATACATCTTGGGAAACATTTTTCAATTCGATACCGCTTAGGTCGTTCAGCAAGTGTTTAAGTGTTTTTCCTCTCTGCAGTCACAGAGTAGATGTTGGATAGGTTCTATTTCCTGCAAAATGCATTATATAGCAAGCTGTGTGTCGCATTGCATGTGTTCCTATGTCACGGTGCTGGTTAGCACTCCTACTTTACACGTCATTGCAATTAATGATGATGACCTTACCGTGGGGTTCTCGTCGTTGCTCCAATACTCTCACCAAGTCATTGAACTTTGATTCTGTTCAGGGATTTATCTTCTATTTTGTATGAGCGACATGCAGGTATACGGCATTGATAAAGATTCTCTCAGCGCTTATTCGTCGCGAGTTTGTCCTCCTTTTTCTATCGTTGGATTCCAGTATGTCCCGGTACCCAGCAGAGGATCACAATGTTCATCAAGTATTTATCACAGATGCTCTGTCTACAAGTCATAACTACCAAAGTCTGCAAGTGTTATCAAAGTTCTCCAGAGAAATAGAATCCTAGTGATCAGGAGTAGTAATGAACACTTCGGTTCTCGGTTTCCGGTTCCTTACGAGAGGACTGGCTATGTGGCCGCCCTATTCCGGAGTGAAAAGCACAACTTGAATGCATTTACACAAACAATATCCTCTTACAGAAATATACATACATCAACATTTGTGTTTTTTTTTTCATACAAAATTGCTTCCATGTAACACAAACATTTTTCACACCCACACAACACAATTTACACACCAACCCATACACTAAATACATTTTAACACAAAAACAGTTAACAGGACATACACACACACCCACATACATGAACATCGAAATGTATTCATTGAGGCTTCGCGGTCGTGGCAAAGTTCATAAAATTGTTTCAGAGTGAATTAATGAAAAACGAAAAAAAAAAAAACAAATTGTGTTCGCCGAAAACAGTTTCACCAGCTGTCATCGAACCACTGCACGGATGGGTCGACAACCTGAACGGACCCACAGGACTGATGATTGGAGCCGGCAAGGGTGTCATCCGGTCAATTCTGATTGACAAAGCAAACATGTCCGAGGTCATTCCAGTGGATTACGCAATCAATGGTCTGATCGTGATTCCGTACGAGTTCGCTAAGGAGAAGACCAGGTAAGCTACTCTTATTTTTTGCCATTTCGGGTGCAATGATATTTGACATTTACTTTGCAGGCCCGAGACAATTCCGGTGTACAATCTGACAAACGCCGAGCACCGCAAGGTGCCCTGGGGCCATGTGATTTCGATGAGCAAACAAATCGGATACGATTATCCTCTGAACATGGGCTTGTGGTATCCAGACCCGTGCATTACGACGAACAAGTTCTATCACAACCTCAACGTCCTGCTCTTCCACTGGTTGCCAGCGTACTTTATTGACTTCCTGATGTTGATCTTGGGACAGAAGCGATTGTAAGGCATTGTTGGACACATGTCCGTGGGTTGGTTGGTCTCTAACATTTTCTCCACACTTGCAGCATGGTAAGGATACAACAGAAGATCTCCACCGGGCTGGAGGTCTTGCAGTTCTTCACACTGAAACCGTGGTGCTTCAAGTCGGAAAAGTATGCGGCACTCTGGGATAATCTCGGGAAACAGGACAAATTGATGTAAGCTTCTGTGCTGAGCCTTAGTCCCGACGTAACTGTGTTTTGTTTTTAGCTTCAACATGGACATGAACTCGAACGTGAGCGAGGAAGAGTATATGATTCGCTGCGCCAAGGGTGGACGACGATTCCTCCTGAAGGAGACGGACGAGACTCTTCCACGAGCCAGGGTCCATCTGAAAATGTAAGCGCTGAGCAAGGTCGCCTCCATTCCCTCGACACTAACGCCTGTTACATCCCCTTTCAGAATGTACTTCGTGGACCGCATCTGCAAGACCCTCATCGTCGGTGGACTGCTGTACTGGATTCTCTCCGTGACGGGGATGTGGGACAAGCTGTCCAGCTAAGCAGGGGCGACGCTGCTGCCTTTTTTCTAATGTTTAAGTCGAAGTCATTTTTTTTACGTATCTTAGGTGTTTGTATTGTTTTTATACCGTGTACTGTCAATAAACACAAAATTTAGTTACCACCTTGTTTCTGTGTGTGTCGCGAGGTGTCACTCTGTTTGACTTCGTGAACAACCTTGACTCAGTTGTGGGGTATCTTTTGACTCGCGCTGCCGATGGCCGCGTATGTGTGCGAAAAGTGTTCAGTGAGCAAACGTAAATGAATAAACAAAAAAAAACGTCTTAAACCAGTTTCTGCAAATTCTTTAAGTAAACGCATGTCTGTCTGTTCGAATGTATGTACTTGCAGTGACCCCAGCTTATCAGGAGCCTCTCCCCGGATGGGTGGACAACATGAATGGACCGACTGGCGTCATGATTGGCGCCGGCAAGGGCGTCATTCGTTCGATGCTCTGCAATGGGGAGCTCAAGTCTGAAGTGATACCAGTCGATATAGCTATAAACGGCCTGATCGTGATGCCATACCACTATGCGCAGCTGGAAAAGAAGTGAGTATATGTGTTGCGTCTGCCTGGACATGGTGGCGATGGATGATGTTGTCGGACTTGTTTTGATTTAGCTGGTCGTTGAATGGGTTTTTAGAGCGTGTAATTGGATGGTGAAAATAAAGGCAGTTTTGATATTGATTGCAAGGGATAGCCACTGAATGAAAAGAGAAAGTGAACCGGTGACTACAAGCCGTAACTAGACAAGTGTTCATGAGGCAGGTAGCATTGACTGTGGCCTTGACCCACTTAGGTCTCAACCGGGTGCACTTTGATGTCACTGAACCGGAATATCGGCTCTGCAGCCTCTCGACTCTCTAGAAGGGAAGTAATAGCTCAAAATGCCAATAGCTTCAACCTGTGGGATATACTGAATGATTTTAAACAAACTGCGATATCATATTGACACAGAAGGATCGCCTAAATTATTCATTGTGTAGTTTTAAACCAGTGTAAGTTTGGCAGCTGATTTATCCTCAGCCAATTTAGAGGGAAGCGATTCATTCTTCCTTCATACGTCTTGGAACGCTTGTGTAAATGGTAAAATCAGTGTCATTTTAACATCGCCAGCTGTCCAGTCATTTCTCCTGGGATTCTCAAGCTTTCTCACGGTTCACACTCCAAGACGAACTTACATTGATTATTTTATGTTGGTCTAACAACAATTGCAACCGAAGCCACTTTAATAAGAGCTTGTAAATCGTAAGCTTGGGTGGCCCGTGGAGTTGTGGGTATGTGCGTCGACCCCAACCTCGACGTCGTAGGTTCGATTCCAGCTCTGAGCGACAAAAATAATGTTCACGACCCCACCTCTTTCGAGTTTCTAACAACGCTCAAAAAGTATTTCCTGTCTACAAAAAGCTTCTCAAACTTGGCCGTTCGGAGTCGGCATTAAACTTTAGGTCCCTTCCACTCGTGAGAGAACAATAGCATGCACAACACTAGTGGTTGCTGAGAAGCTATGCCCTGGCTCTCTATGGGCTGTAGCGCCACCGATATTATTATATTATAAATTTTAAGCTTTGATATGTGTTAGATAAGAAACAATTAAAAACATCTTGATTAGAACATGAGAACATAATTCGTCGCCCAAAGTTTTGCTCCATAGAACATTCCTCCTACGAATAGGAATATGAAAAGAAGGTAGTTGTGGTGGTGATCGAGTGTGACAGTTAGTAGTCTACTCCGTACCTTAGTAACAATGCATAATAGCACGACTATGATTATGATGGTTCACGAGATGAAGAAGGTAACCAAGTTGAAATGTACAATTAGAATTAGGTAGCCATACATTGTAGCAGCTAAAGTTCGCATGGCAATTAACGAAAAAACCACTATACGGTTGCAGGGGTGAGATAGTCCGTGTTTTTCTATCTTCAAAAGCTTCGGTGTAGGAAACCAATAAAGGAATAAACAATTTACCCAACAAAGACAGATAGAAAAGATATAAAAGCTTGTCAAATAGGCCGGAACAAAATGGCTGAGGTTCCGGCCTATAACTGAGATCTAACCGACAGTGCCATCTTGTTTTCCATAGTTATTTATAAATTTTATTGTAATTTAATACAGTGTCAATGAGGTTAGTACATGTGAATTTACTATTGCACATTTCTCTAAAAGTGTTGCAGTAAATTTAACTGTAATAGAACTAGGTTCTATAGATGAAAAATCGAAGAGGGAAGGACGTCTGGTTTTAACAGAAAATAAATGCATTTTACATATTTACACAAAATCTGATTCATTTATTTATGCAAGCGAAACGGATGGCGCAGTTGGTTAAATGCCTGCACATGGTTAGAAGGGTTCCCGGTTCAAATCCCGCTAAAAGAAAACTACGCTTTACCTGTTCAGCCATCATTTGCGAAAAAATTAAACGCACTATCACTGGAGTTGTCAATCAGTGACAGTAGTCTGACTATGCGCATTACTATTGACCAACAATGGTTTAAGTGTGTCCCTTCGAATTCCCTGTCAGTCCGCTAACCTCAGCGGAAAATAGTTAGTGACCGAATAGAATAGAACCTAGTGACACTCCTTGCGAACATCCCAAATTTTGAATTGTAAAAAGCAACTAGGACACTGATTAAAAAAAAATCGAATTATTACAGAAGTTGAATTGGAAGCCAGCTAATGGCAATAAATTAATGATTTCGACTGAATTGGCTACCAAATGTTATCAATCCTAGTGTGGTCGATGCGAACAAAAATGTTCAATCAGTGAACTGGAATGATTCCAGTCCTTAATAATGATAATATGGGTGGCGCCACAACCCGTAGGGAGCCAAAGCCTAGCTTCTCAGCAACCACTCGTGTTGTTCGTACTATTGTCACGAGTAGAAGAGACCGACCGTTTTTTTATGCCGAATCCGAACGGATTTGTTTGAGAACCTTTTTCTAGACAGGAAATACTCTTTGAGCATTGTCAGCGACTGAAAAGAGGTGGGCCGTGAAAATTATTGTTGTTGCACAGAGCAGGACTCGAGCGTACGACGTCGAGATTGGGGCCGACGCACATACCCACATCGCCATGGGCCACCACTGATTCCAGTCCTTACTACTTTTATATTTTCTGGCGATTAAGTAGAATACCGGGTAAGGATTTATGCAAGGCAGGATGTGTTCAAAAGTGAAGCATTTAGTGTATTCAGTCCATCTGCTATTTCCATAGCGCATTGCGTTATTCGGATTTGGAGTGTCAATCTCTATTAAAAGTATCAGCGTACCTTCTGACACTTGTACCGACAGCTTGTCACACAACTAGACTTCGTTTGTCAGTCTCACAATTATGTGAGAAGATTCCACTTTGGCAGAAAATACGAAATTTCTGCCTATGACACGATACGGGCACGTAAAATAGTGGTGTGTGTTTTCTCATCTGCAGGGAATAAAAGTGTCAAATGCAAACAGCTCATGGCCACATTTTTAAAGCGACTTAAGTGCCTACTTTGAAAGCTATGATCGATCATGCCTCGTCCTACTCGTTCGCACTGAAAGCAACTGAGCTTAGAAAAAAACAAAATCAATCACCATTAAGTCACTACAATTACTACGCTTCACATGATGTAATCTCTTTACACTTGAAAAAAAAAAACTATTCAAAGAAAAAGAAGAACGACTGTGACACTGTCACTTGACAGAGTGCATGTCAAACGTAAGATGAAAGCACATGCGCACACGTACACATGATTAATGCGGCAATAGTTGCACGATATCTTCGCAAGCATCTACCAAGTGCCTGTGCACGGAGTGACGGACGTTCATTCATTAATCTCCCGTCAAGCACAACAATCCTTCGAAGGTGGCGACGAAAGTGAGAGGCATTAATTATCTTCCTTCAGGATGACAGTTGTCCTAAATGACAGGTGTTAGGCTGTAAATCACTTCATTGTGTTATTAGTTGGATATTGGCAAATGTCAACTCAATATTTTCGTCATTCATCGCCACCCTGTGTGCAAAACTGCGACCACACCCACGCTTACTTTTGCAATCGATTTTTAATGCATGTTTGTAAACTTTCTTTTCTCTCACCCGTCTAGGCCTGATCGCATACCGGTGTTCAATTTGACTTGCGCCGAGAGCAAAAAGAAAACCTGGAAGTGGATAATGGATATAGGTCGCAGGTTCGCGTACGAGTACCCCTTCGAGATCGGCCTGTGGTATCCTGGCGGTGACATAACCACAAACAAGCTCTACCACTGGGTGTGCGCGATCTTGTTCATGTGGCTGCCGGCCTACTTCATCGACTTTTTGCTGCTGATTTTCGGCCAGAAGAGATTGTATTGACTTGACGTTGTTGTGACTGTTTGCTGGGTGAAATCAATTGACGTGATTTTTGTTTCTTCTTTTCATGATCGCAGCATGATACGTGTGCAAAAGAAGATCGCCCTCGGACTGGAGATGCTGCAGTTTTTTACCACACGATTGTGGAATTTTAAGTCGGACAACTTTATGCGGGCATTCAATGGGTTGACGGAGAAAGATAAGAAAATGTAAGAGACTGCACGGACATCGGTGGACTGCATTTATGAGCTTGTGCAATTTCAGATTCAAGATGGACACAGACGACTTGGATGACGTGGAGTACATGAAGACGAGCTTTCTGGGCGGACGGCAGTACGTCATCAAGGAGCCTCTTTCTTCGCTGCCAAGGGCTAGGTCACAGATCAAGTTGTAAGTACCCCGCAACGAGGAGTTGAGGACAAGTCTAATCATCTCATCCCTGTCTTGCAGCTTGTACGTCCTGGACCGAGTGTGCAAGATTCTCATATGCGGATCTCTGTTTTACTGGGTGTGCCTGAAATTGGGATTCGTTTCGGCAATAAAATCGGGATTGAATGCAGTCGCTGTCGAAAATTCGAAGTCCATCTAGGCGGGTGCGGGTGCCGCTGGCGAACGTACGCGTATTTTGTATCTATCTGTATATACGTATCTATTCTATTCTGGGTTCATTTGTACAGCACACATTTTGAATATATTGTATTACATTTCATTTTTTTATATAAAAACGCATAATTGCAACGAAAATAAAAAAGCGCATATTTTGAATGGCAGACAGGTCATAATATATCAACAGAGATCAAATGCAGTAAGTTTTTTTTTTTCGTGTACAAGAACACGATAATCGGGCAATATACTTTTAAGCAACGCAATAGAGGACGGCCGCGTTTAAGGTGGCGCAACCAAATGGAGAAGCACCTCAACCAACTTGTTGAACTGGAAACAGCTATCCAGAGATCGCGCTAGTTGGAGAGGCTTGTTGGTTGAGGCTCAGGTCCACTCCTGACCTGTCATACAAAGAAGACCTATACCCGATGCAGCAATGCAGACATTCTAGAAGATCCGGATCATACATGGCATGCTATGCTGCCAAAAGAAAGAGCCGATTGGAAAGAAAAATTCTACGAGTGATTTAAAGTCCAATCGTCATTGACTGTAAGAAGTGCGGACTGACGAAGGCTTGTAATCTTAGGACAACTCTCAATTAGCTGTTAGAACTTAGAAATATTTCAGGAAATGGATGAGATGTAGGGAACTAACAATCCGCAGCTCACAACGAGGATTCACGTACATATACACAAACTTCCCAGCAGCTTCCGTTAATTAAGTAAATTCTGCAAATATACTAGAGAAGACTACAAACTAATCTAGTTGTGACAGACACTTTTAAAGTGAACTTAAATAGCTTCCCTTAGAATTGTAGGACACTGGCGGCTATATTTTGTTCGTCTGTGTGGACTGGACTGGAATTCGATGGAGGAGGACACTTGACACTTGATTGCCCTAAGTGTGGGAATTGGCAAGGAATTTGTCTATTATTTGAGTGGCCAATCCGACTTCCTACGCACATGTTGAGGTAAACTAATTCCCTGCTGAAATATACTCCTACTTGTTTAATAAAATGAGCTGGAATTAAGAAAAACATTCATACTAGACGTTACCAATTGGCTCTGATTAATTGTGTCATGTAAGTAGGAAGATTCTTGGGTGGTGGCCCGTGGCGTTGTGGGTATGTGCGTCGACCCCAACCTTGACGGGTTGGGTTCGATTCCTGCTCTGTGCGACGAAAACAATTTTCACGACCCCACCTCTTTCGAGTCACTGACAATGCTCAAAGAGTATTTCCTGTCTAGAAAAAGCTTCTCAAACAAAGCCGTTCGGATTCGGCATTAAACTGTAGGTCCCTTCCACTCGTGAGAGAACAATAGCACGCACAACACGAGTTGTTGCTGAGAAGCTAGGCCCTGGCCCCCTACGGGCAATTGAGTAACAGAGTCATGTCTCGAACCAACAAGTTGACCTTATGTAACACTCTGGTCAACCCTGTCCTGCTTTATGGCGCAGAGACATGGACGTTGTTGGAAGTGGATGAAGAAGCTCTTGGTGCTTTTAAGAGGAAAGTTCTGCACGCGATCTTTGATCCTGATTGCATTGATGGCGTCTGGAGGAGAAGATTCAACCACGAACTGTACGGGCTGTGCAGCGGCATGCACCTTCGGAACGAACGCTTAATTTGGGTAGGTCATGGATAGACGCTACAGCTCCGGCCCGAAGAGTCTTTGATACCGAGCCATTGCGACAATGCCACAGAGGACGTCCTCGAATGAGCTGGCGCGAACAAATGGAGAAGGATCTCAACCAACTTGGTGTACGCAGCTGGAGGCAGCTGGCTGTAGAGGCACGCAAGTCCACCTCTGACTGTAGCGCCAAACAAAGGAGAAGTTAAAACTCCAGAGGGGAACGGAGACCAGAATAATTTTAAAAGGAAGACTGGACTCTAAAAAAAAATTGTGTTGAAACTTTATCTTGGCAGCGATAATGGGTAACAAGACCAGATATAGTTTATATATCCATTGACAATACCCGCTTAGGCAAGACAGAAAGACAAACCTCTGGTTTAGGGACCAAGTTTTAGCGAACTCAAGACTCATTGGTCTTGAAGCAACCTGCTCAGAACAATTAGTGAGGGAAAGCCATTACTCGGGGTCAGACCATCCATATGTTTCAGTAATTAGTACAAGTAAGTATTCAGTACTCTGGATGGGCAACATCGAATGCTTCTCTCCAAGACAACTTTGTCTAAGCATCAGGTAACGTCTCTTGAATATATGGTAGGACTAGCATCAAAGAAAAACAAAGGCAAAATGGGTTAACAATTGTAAATAAGGGGATATACATAAAGCACTCTTCTCAGAGATGTTGTTTTATTAACTCTTTCTATTTAAATAAAAGCGTATACAAAATATCCAAATCAAAAGCAAAGAATTTTATTTATTTTGGAATAAAAGTAAGATTATTTTAATTCACAAATTGTATCTTGATGCGAATAAAAATAAGAATGAGAACCTTGGGACAGGTATTAGTTATAAACCACGCTACGAGTTGCTTCAGCGAGTGAACGTCGATCAACAGACTGACGAGACGCAGCTCCTGAGCTTCGATTTTTGTCAATACTTCTGCCTTTAGTACGGAAAAACGGTTTCAGAACTGTCATTAGGACAGTGCCCACGTAATGAGGTTAGTTAATAGGTGTTGTGTATTAAATTAAAACAACACTTATTTCGTAATGACGCTTTCTCGTTGTGTTGTCGTACGTGACCATATTCGCATAATATTTAATTGTTTCTATTGTTCAGTTTCGTACCCGCTCGTTATTGGCTGCGTAAACTGAGCCTAAGACAACATTGAACACTTTTTGTGTTATTTGTTGATCTTACCAACGAAACAGACTCATGATCTGAAGCATACTCAGATCACATAATCACTGATTAATTATCTGTTACTTCTAATGAATAAGCGAGAGATGTCCAATCGTATTCTGCTGGGATTTGCACGCTCTGCTCTAGCCGTGTAGATTATAAATAATGGAAACCCTTGCTTCTGCATAGATAGAAGCTCAATGAAACATTTGACAAAAGAAGAGACAGTCTTAATAAATATATATTTAGTCCCATTCAAATCACACTTCTTAACAAAAGGTCAATTAACTTTCTTGAAGCGTAATAGAATCAATGGTGTTCTGCTTATCACAGCTTCAATTTGAATCTCTGTGGATTCAATTCAAAAATTTCATTTAAAACAGACATTCTAGAAGTTATCTGATTATTGTGCAAATTGCAGTTTAAAATGTGAAATGACACGGACTTTACAATGATTATATGAGTTTTGATCTTTCAATAGCTCTGCATATGCATGCATGCTGATCTCCGAATATAAACGCTCGGAACGTTTCGAATTAATACTCATAATTGGCAACATAATTTGACAGAATATTAATTTGCAACTATCCCATATCTTCTACTGAAGAGTATAGCAACGACATCGCCTACAACTATGCAACAATAAATCCCCCCCATCACAAACTTCCGCTTCAGACTGTACATCTGCACGACCAATTAGCTAAACACGCCACTTTCCTGTTCAGCTTCAACCGACGACCGTGAATACGAAATTAAATTAAGCATTTCGGTCTTCTCCGTTCTGACGCGCTCCCCGAATACCGAACGTCTAATTTAATTATGTCACATTTTGTGATTATATCTACCGGGGAATACACGGACACCGCTTTGTTTACTCAAACCCATACGCACCGCTGCCGTCTCATCGGTGTACACATCTGAATCGGAGTACTCGTACTACGATTTCAATCGAATCGAATTGTAGGCACACCCCCTCTCCCCAATAGACTTAAATCGCCATAAAGCGTATTAAGTGTGGTATCAAGCACACTTTAAATGCACACGCTGTCACACAGCTTTATTATTCTGCAAATGAACTCAGAATTCAAATATTCTACATAGAGTCAACACAAAACACAATACAGAAAAAAAAAACAAACCACCAGCGTGGTCGAGCAATATGCAACCGTGTGAAGTCTGTGTAAATTTCACGCGTCGGGATCCCGGAGAATGCTTACAACCCCACTTAGTGCGACCCTTGTCACTAGCTCGCTAAATGCAGGCAAATAATTGATTAGCTGTTGTAAGCAATTAAAAACTTCAACACTATCTAGCGGTGTCCAAAGGGGCTACCACGTCAACAAAGGGTAAACATCATTTTATAATCAAAGCAACAACCGCCGTCTGTACCAAGCGGAAGTTCTAGGATATTCCGTCAGCAATTCAGACGAAACTACTCGTCGAATGCTTACAATCGTCACCGCCACCACCGATGCACTGTGCTTAGTGAAGCGAGCAAACATCATAAACGCTCGATCTCCGGCCGTCTACAACCGCTGATCGGCGGGGTGGTTATAAATATAAGATACCCTACGCTGATGCTGGCATTAAAAGCTCCGACACGACAGCTACAAGCTTTAGACTCGGAGGATCGGCGAACGCATAAACATTGCTTTCGATTCGTGTGTGGTAAGCAGACGTTACGAGCTCGCGGTTTGAATTTTGATTTAACGATCGTGTCAGAGTAGTGAGGACAAAGCAGAGTTTCTGTGATTCCCTATAAACATTCGTGAATTATTGCGGGACGAAAAAATGATTGTGGAAAAACTGGTGAGTGCTAGAAAGTGAAATTAGAGACCACCTAGAAGGTGGAATAGAATAAGACTCTTGGGCGGCCGTGCGAATGTGATCCACAAGTTATTCTTGGTTCCTGAGTTTTTAGTGAAGTGATGATAATTACTTGCGCAATTTTTTTTTTATCTTTTCGCCGATATTTACATGCTTTGTCTGCGGTGAGCACTAAGCAGCTCCGACGACGACTTGTTGATTAAGAATTCTATTCCATTGGTGCACGACAACGCTTGTTGGATAATGGGACCCCCTTGAAGATGTCTAATGTTTGTCGAGTAGACAGGCAATTTTTGTAGTTTTAAGCGAAAAAAAACATCGGCAATACGGAGAAGAAGACACACCACACAAACAGGTTGCTCGCGGTTTACGTGCGTACGTGTGCTGAGATTCGCAGCAGGAAGCTTATGCTTCGTAGAATCTTAACAACCTCGATCTGATGCAATAGTGGAATCGGAAAGAATTCAGCCAGGAGGCACAGTATTGACTGGCGAACGTGATCAATTTTTCGCTTTTGTGCATAGAAAGCGTACATTGAATAGAAATGCCTAATTTTGGTGCAGCCGTGGTGTGTGGGAGTGATATGAAATTGGGAACGAAGGAAGAACAAATGGGAGCCTCGAAATTCTGAGCACGTCTAAACATCACATTCATCTTCACAGAATATAAAATCTCCAACGATGAAGAAGCGACATTGCATAAGGCTGCAGTTGTCGAATTGACATCCTTTGATTTGTGATATTATCACGTGACATTCAGTTGGTCGGAAATAGCCGTGTTCTGATCAATCAGCGTGTGTCGACGTATTTAAAATGCGCCAGCGGGCGAAATGCTAACTAGAATTGACTTTGCATTGCAGAGTCGGTGGAGTAGATAAAAAAGTAATGACGGCTTTTAAAGCATTCCACGCAGAGGATGTCGATTGAAATTCAGAGCGGACTATGGGTTATTTTCCGACTTTTTGATTGTTTTTCAATCAATTTGGACTCTGTTCCTTGCCAATTATTGCTGAAAAATGCAATAAAATCAAGTGCATGACTTGCATAGAATGGTGATTGATTATTTGTCCATCCTCTTCTTGGAGTGGCGCTACGGATGACTTGGTGCGATGTGCGATTGCGCACGCGTGGTTTTTATTCATGTCCTTGAAATCGATTCTTTGGTGGTCATTGGGTATACCTGTGATAAGCCATCTGGGAGGACATGTAGTATGGACGAATCCGAGAGCCCAAGACTATTGTAACTCGAAACATTGTCTCTTCTCAAAGACATTCAAATTGTTTCGTTCTGAGATGCTGTGCATATAGAGTATGGTCAAGTGATTTAGGCTGTGTCATTTTCCAAACGTTATTATGACAGTTGGTACTGTTTGCAAGGATCACGAATCTATTCATTTACATTTGTTCGCACTTATCCGCCATGTAGAAGAATTGCTGCAAGTATGGCGATGACAACATTTTTTTTAGGAGATGTCTTTTAATCCTAAAGACGACGCAGAGCATTCATAGGCTTTGCTTCAATTGGAAGGTTGTGTCATCGTTTGAAAAGAGGGAAAAGGGGTGTAGGCGTCCATATATTTTTCATCGTAAGTAGTAGTATGTCGTTGTTCAACGTTTCGAATACAAGAGTTGGAACGCGAACTTTGTGCTACATTCGATCACGGTTTCAGCTTAGTATCGCGACCCACTAAATTATAAGGAAATTTAAAACAATGCATCAACTTGATAAGGGGGCCAAGTACCACTAGTCGACACGGGGCAAGAAAATATCATCATAAAAAATGGCTTCTGAATATTTTGTAAGCATTCTAGAAGGAGTTGTGACACTCCTCCCCTTTTTGGGGGCCTCGACCTGGGACTTAACCAAGAACCCTCTCCAGCTAACGCGTTCTACTGTGGCGTCGTTATCCCAGATTCTAGAAAAGAGATACTATCTTGTCTGACTGATTATGTCTATCAAGAAAGACAATGCATTTTCTACTACACACTTCCTTGCAGAAAGGAAAAATGTAAACATTATGAAAGTGAAACGCGTCATAAGTTGGATTTATGGATCTGGTTTGTGTCGTGTCGTTTTTCTTCTTCTAAATTATTCTGTATTGCATGTATCGAGCTTAATTCTAACAGATTAAAATCCTTGGCTAAGTAAGCTGCGTTCATAAGCATCAAGCCAAAAGACTAGTGTTTGCTTAACTTGACCGCCCTATATGCCAATTGTGTAGCTATGTTGCCCTTAATTCATCTTGTGCTTAATCCATGTTAAAATCTAATCGGCTCACTCATTCAGATGGTTGCACACTTGTTCTAAGCGAATCTTGAAAGACTGAGCTGCTTGTTCAAACTTTAATATTTTTCGGACAGGAATTGGTTTCACGACATCATTCTAAAATACCTCAACTGCAACGATTATTGTTCTTAACATTATCTATGCTAAATTGTTCTCTGATTCCCATGCGATTTCAAGACTCTAGATGGCTGAGCATACTTCGCAGTCATTTAACTGACTGATTAAATATTCACTCACAGCAGACTGCAGTCGTTGTGCAGATGACTTCAAATTGTGAATATTTACACACAACAATGTCCAATAATTTCGCGCTTAAATATTCAGACAAATGACGCAGCGGTCATCATTTCCTGCTTCGATGACAGAATAAAGCATAAAAGACGAAATTCAATAAATACAGCTGAATTTCAATTGTGTTCTTACGGTTCAGCTTGTCCCATATTTCTATTTTTGGCTACTATGGGGTCCGTTTTGGACCCTGGACATTTCTTAAGCTGACATCACAATTAAATTTCGCGAATATGAAATTAAAAATTGAAAGCACAAAATGATGTAATAATGATTTATTGATGGAAACTTTAGGACCATGTCACGATAGCGAGTGTGAGGCTCCAGAAGCTTTAATAAGCCGGGATGTGCCGTCTATGGTGACCATAAATCCTCTGTTTTAGAGGACCATCCTCTTTATATTTTCTACAGACAGTGATTTGTCGTCGTTTTATTAAATTGTATTCTTAATTGTAGGTAAATTCGGGACGCATGCAAATAAAACACCGGTCTGCTGCGAAGGTTCTTTATTGACTGCTTATACATTTCACATTTCTTTACCGTAATAGTCAGAAAAAAAAAACGGTGAGAATGCACAGTAAAGGAATTGCGGGTGGACCATTCGATCATTTAGGCCAATGAAAATTATTATAGCACGCGGATTTCATTTACTGAATATGATCTCCACAGTAAAGTGCAGGGTGTGCCAAATACGATTCTTTTTAAAATAAAATTAACAAAATTTATTTCTTTTCACAGTAGCACATTCTGTTACCGCTATTTTCAAAGCTCTCGTTGAAGGTTTTGGACTGTAGCGGAATTCTTGGATGATATTGTCCTTAAGTGGGCGAATCACTTAATGGCTTCCCACAAAAAAGTTCAGCGGTCAAATCGTGGCTCCGATGTGGCCAATTGCCATCGCTAAGAAGGCTAACAACACAAGTTGGGAATTTGTGGACAAAAAAGTCCCTTGTGGCATGGCGAAACAGAACAAGAAGTCGATCAAATTCATGTGATCAATTTCAGTACCAAATAATTTCGAGCGATTGATTTGAAAAACAATCTCTAGATAGCCCACCCTGTACTTCCTTCAGTAGGTCCGCCCTGAACTGTAGCGCCAAACGAAGAAGAAGAAGTACTTCCTTAAGTAGATACTAAATTACTTAAGCACGAAATGCAGACGGATAATCTTATTTTAAGCTGAATAAAGTTAATTAGAGATTGTCCTCTGTTTACATGAGCAAAAATGGTCACAGTCCTGCAAGTTTGACCAGACGAATGCCTGTGCTTACTCTTAGCCTGTCTACTTAGAAGGGAATCCGCTGTGTAGACTACTATGCTTCTGAGCTGTCTTGGGGAAGTAAATATATGTAGTCTTATAGTTGTCTATGACAAGTCGCAGTTGTTGTTGATATGACACTATTCTGCTCACATGGAACATGAACAATGTCATCCAAGAAATGGGCATTGATGTCACGTTGATTGGATGAACAGGGGGCATTTTATCCCTCTTTTGCTTTCTTTTTCTTCATGAACGCAGCTTATTTTTCAAAAATGCAGCTCAATCTAGTTGTGATGTACAGTAGTAGTAGAGACTGCATGTACTAACATCTTGCCTGCAGACGGTTTGTCGCTGTAGCTTCTTGAATTCTTTAAGGCACACAAACCGTATCTCAAAATTACAGTGATGGTGAATTAAGAATCATTGGAAGCATTTAATTTGACTCAATTTTGTGGGTTACTCTGCTACATGCTTTGGATCATCTAGTAGACACAGCTTCTTGTCCCTGGAAAATAGTGGCACGATCTTCGATAAGCCCTTACCCTCTAAAACTACTGGGGTTCAACTTCTTCTCCTTTGGTTGGCACTACAGTCTGGGGTGGAACTGGGCATCAACCAATTAGCCTATCCACCCAGTACGATCTTTTGCCAGCTGCCTCCAGTTGCTCACAATTTGGAGAGGTCCTTCTCGTTCTGTTGCGTTGTCCCAATAGAACGGAATCGAAAACTTTATATCCAGGGCTTCCAAACGAACAAGTGTAAAAGCAAAACAAGCAGCGCCACTTATCACCAAACATCCGTGCGACTTGCCCTGCGTAGACTGCTTCGACTCATCAATTGCATCAACACTTCCTCAAGAAGACACACAAAATTACCATAATCAAACACTATCGACATTTACAACGCTTCAAAGCCAATTAGAAGGCGATAATTAAGAAAAACATTCCAAAAAACAAATATTTTCCCAGACACTATTAATTTTCGCGAATATTTTGCGCATATTTTCCACTCAACAGCACCTCGCACAAAGCAATTGCATCTCGAAACCGATCATGTCATTACGCCGTTCTATCCCTAACTAAATATGGATGTATGTACATGTATGAATGTGAAATTCATAGATCCTTCCACGAGGGGTGGCCGGCTTAATGTGAAAAAGATTCACGAGGTGCTAACAGCCATAAGTCGTTCGGTGGGATTTCATCGAGTCATGGCGACAAATTGAACGAATAGCAAATACTTACGATTCTACTCATAATCTAATTATCAACTGATCGCCCGCCGCGTCTGAGAGAAGAATGCGAATGCACACAGGATCAAGATGTTTTTATGTGGAATCTTAATGAAACTTTTCACATAGATTGCATCATGGGTGTGTGTGCTCACGGGCTAATAGATTGTGTCAAGCTGCAGCGTTCTCACAAGCGAATTTGTTGCAAACTGTTGATAAATATGTCATTTATGAAACGAATATTTTTAAATTTCACTTGACTCATCGTTTGTTTTGTGCTTGGAATGTTAATTCGCACCAAGCCATCACTTTGAGCTTTTGTTTACACTTGACTGTGTGATTGAACATTATCTCAGTGTGGTCGTAAAGTTGGCTCAGGATTCTAATCAAGCTAATAGGGCTGCAGCTGCATTTGTTATTCTGGTGCACGAGTAGTTTCGGAATTTTAAAACGGATTTCAGAAGCAGCCTTGACAGATATGCGTCAGGCTAGACTCTTAAGGTAGTCTACGATGTAGTTCGATGTGAATTGCAAGATTGAAGATATATTCCTTCCTACGAAGGTCGGGGTGGTCTGAAAGACTGACATAAAAATCTGTGCATCATGCTGGCAACATTTCACATTTTGTCTTCTCTAAGCGGCTTAGTTTTTCAGAACACAGTGCCACAGTCCAGAAGACAGTGGCGTTTTTTAGGCTATGATCATGAATACATCCTTATGTGTGAAGTGGAATGTAATATCCCACAGCAATATGTCTCTTTTAACTAAAAAAACAGTTGTCCATCACTAAGAGCTATCAGAGCTAGTCAGTATGCTGTGTGCTTGTGATCAGTGCCAGGACCAGAAACAAATGAGTAAAGAGTAATGCACCTCCTTATTCTTTTTTTATGCCATTTCTGTGAATACGTGAATAGCGGAAAAGTGTCAAAATATGTGTGAAATGCAAGGGAATTTCCAACACACTCCTATTTTTACGGCCTACATTTCACAAATGTGACCGTAGATGAATATCTCTTTACTCATTTATCTCTGGCCAGGACACAGAGAAATTCCAGGCGAGTGTGAAGGGCACGGAACAACTCTGTCTATCTTCCCCTATGAACTAACTTTAATAGGAATACGAAGCACAGTGGTTGGCAAGAATATTCAAATTGGCAACATTGGGAAGTTGGATCCCGACCGTTGAAAGCAGGTTCTTTACAATAAATAAGTCCGACACACAGATTGGCTTGAGCTAAGCTCGCCTTATCGGAAAAAGAGCCAAGTTTCTCATAAGCACACGCAATGACGAACGGCAACAGAGGGGACTATTCCTCATCACAAACGACTTTTGCAGAAGTTGCTTGAACGAAGAATAGTTAAGAGCATAGCATAACTCCCCTGCTGTCTGATGTTTCGCAAAAATACTATACTTCTTCTTCTTTGGCTGGCGCTACAGTCCGGTATGGACCTGGGCCTCAGTCAGTATTCTTCTCTAACTAGCACGGTGTTGTGCTAGGCGCCTCTATTTTCGTACATCCAGCTGTTTAAGATTTCTTTCCAGCTGGTTACGCCAATGGAGACGAGGTCTTCCTCTACCGCGTTGTTCCTCAGATGTGGTCTTGAAGATTTTTCTCGCGTTAGTGGCCATTCTCTCTACATGACCAAAATCATTTGAGTCGGGACATTCGAAAACGTTTGACACTCGTAGAGTTCGTCGTTCAGTCTTCTCCTCCAAGCACCTTCTTCACAAAATGACCGAATATAATTCGAAGGATTATCCTCTCGAAGCGACCAAGAACCCACATGTATCATTCAATGGCTTGGCGCAAGCTTACACTGCATCATGACTAGCTCCAGTTGGTTACAGTGGTCAGTGGATCAGCTCTAACTGATCCGAGGGGTAGTACAATAGACAAGTCAGTTTTAGGGTGCTCTATCAGCCACCTTTATCTAACTACCTACGTTGTTTACCAACTATTCTTTTTATGACTACCTTGGCTCAATTTTCCAGTTATGTCTCATCTGTTAGTCAGTTGTCCAACCACTCCCATCTCAAAAACCGACTAGTTAGTACCGAGTTTGATCTTTGCTACTGCACCCGTCTTGACTATCACGTGAGTTCACATCCAGAAGACTATGACTTCATTTTGAGATGCAAGTCAATTGACTGATTTAATGAATCCTCCCTTAAGAAGATTATAGCGTTGAAACAATATCAAAGGAGAATAATGGAGAAATTCCGAGAACCTTCTTGATTTCAGGTGAATCAGATTGTTTCGCTTTAATATCCCTTACAACCACAAATAGTTGACGCCCTTGAAGCCTGCTCAGGTTTCTTTAAGTTTACACCTGACTTTCACATCTCAATCAAATTGTAACGCATGAGCTATCAAACCCACGACGGCACGGATTGTAATAAAAACCGGCAAATTGCCTTTACATATGTCACCGCTGTAAACGAAGGACGTCAGGTCGTGACAGTAATAGCCAATGATTGTTTACAAAAGAATGATTTATGGATTCCCTAAATGATCCCGCGTGATGGTCAAGTGTAACAAATACACCCCTTTAGGGCGCAACATCGTGTAAGCCATATATTACCTTCGCACTATAGAACCCAGACACGACTTAATTTATATTGACCAGGCTTATGCGCAGATCATTTCTTGATCTAGTCGCTAATTGTTTCTCTGATTCAAGCGGTGTTCAAAGCTCTTCATATTTCACCACCAGCATAATTTTTTTATAATACCTATTGTTCATCAAAGCATTTGAGGTCTCATAAAATGAGATCTATACCGCTACTTAGCAAGCGAATTACGAAAATAACTTAATCATGAGCAATTTAATGACTAATCAGTCACGCCTGACTTAACATCGTGTTGAGTGTCATTGATCCTTCATTCAGATTGCATGAGTGAACAGCGTTAATATTTTCACCTGTATGCAGGAAGGAAACAAAGCTGAGGACCACTTGGTGACAGAGGAAACACATGAACGTACTTCAAGACTTCAAGGGAATCAATTAAAGTTCAGTGGATTGGCAAACACTCGAATCTTCACTCGTAAATCGCATTGCACTAACGATGCTTGCGTTGATGTAATCCCGAGGATTGCATACAAAAATCAATAATCACAAAGATCAAGTTTAACAAACTGTTGTGTCACTTCTGTGTTCATATTAGCTGAATTGAGAGAACAGAACATTATGCAATTAATGAATTTAATAATTATTGGCATGTGTGTATTTATATTGATGACAAGTTGCGTTTTTTTCGTATTTTCGTTTAAATGTAAGGTCTGCGATTTTGGTTTGAATGGTTGGGTTAGGTTACACTTAGGTTTTTGCACACACATTGTTACATTACGTCTCTTGCCCTGTCTGTCCAGTGTCCAACCAGCAGGATGCCTTGCTGAACTTGTAAATATAATTTAGTGGTACCTTTGCTAGTCTTAGAAGAAATATTCTCCCAATGTTCTACTACATAATCCGCAGATACTTTGACAGTGACAGTGGTTGTGGGGAGTGTCCTCTCTTTCGTTCTCGTCGACACAGCCCCTGCAGATGAAGTCATGTGTACGTCCCATTTTGTTTCCATGACTTACCTTGAGTTTGGTTCTTGCACTATTGTACTTGGGCCATAACACCCGAGTACTCATACAGGTGGTTAGAATGTTTCTCCGCTAGTTGACGTCTGCCAGAGGAGAGTGAATGTTTATGATGCACCTGAGTTGTCTCGACTTCGGTCTCTTTCTTGGCAGGTTTATCTACTTCTTCGTTGCCGTTTATGTTCCGGGACCCAGTAAGGAGTAAAGAGAAGCTGAAGCTTTTCGCGATAGCATGTGATCATTGTGGACTTCATCTCTGCTCCTAAAATTGGACTGTCAATAAGAGCTTCAGGTATTTCCAACATTGATACCATTGGCCGCCAAGATGTCAATTTGAAGAACACTGCCATAATCAGGGATTCTGATTTATGAAAGGCCAGTGCATATTCAACTGTTCCGAGAACATGGCCGCGACTTTTCCTGAACTCATCTTCGAACCATCTGTATAGACATGGATGATCGATCTTTTGATGGGCTCATTAGTATCCCACTCATCCCTTGTTTGGAAATGACATGTATGTCTATCGAAGTCAAGGTAAGAGAGAGTGACTTCAAATAATTTGCAACACTCATTTCACGAGATAGTAGAGGCCCTCCGCTATAAGTTCTTTCAGTAGTGCAATATTCAGAACCTTGTTGACATCTTCCATGTTATGGTCATTCACTTCAAAAAATGAAAACAACTGATATACCAAAGGGTGTTCGCATTGTTTGCTCTGACAGTTTATTTAATAGTTCCGGTTGTTTTAAGGTTAGATTGGTTTGGCAATTAATCATGACGGAACTCATGAATAAATGACTGTCTTCTGAAAAATGTTCTTTAATTTCTGTGCTGAAGGCGGCACCTTTAGGTTAGGTTCAAATGGCAGATTGTGAGGGCGACCAATCTCTCAGGTACGCACATTCACACAGAGTCTGTTTATTACGTCGATGTTGGTATCAGTCTAGATTTGTTTTGCTATAATGCCACCAAGCAACTCTTGACTGTTTTTGATTTAATTCAGTTTTTACCTATTTTGTTGCATATATCATTGTGACGTACCGTGACGTACGGACTGAATTGTTACCATTAATGATGGGACATCTGCGCGTTGATAACGTCAAGTGATGGTATTTGGTCGAGCTTGTAACTTCATTAGATCCACAATTTCTTGGTCTTTCTCGCTCTAGTTTGCAGGAAACTATATACCCGTGTTATTGCTCTCCTTGGCCAAGTTTGAAAAAGCTTTTTCTTGACCAGAGCTTTTTTGCTGTGTCGCTCAGACCAACCTACGAAGCCGAGGTTTGCGTCGACGCATGTATTGGACTGGCCATTTGTCCACTGACAAAGTGGAAGTCCTTTCGACAGATAAGAATTTTTGAAGTTTTCTTACAGAATCTGTTAAATGGTATTCTCTTTTGGGTCCGTTTGGTCCGAGAAAACGACAAACAAAAAGCTATCAAAAACATTTAAATGTCTAGAGCTACTTTGCAGTATCTGATTTCTGCGCAGGAGCTGGCGCAACCACCCCAAGCAGCACAGAACAAAACACACTCAATACGAATTTGTCTACTGCCTGTTTATTTCGTGCACGACTGGATCCACATTCCGCACAATATCTGACATCTTAGACCAACGACCCACAATCAGTCTGATCCTAACCGAGTTCCATCTGCAAATCAAAGATCTCCAAGTCCTGGTGTTCTCAGTTATCTACAAAAAAACCCCGTAAGTTGGCCATGAGTTGACCTTAGCCTTGTGGTCATTTAGAAACACTAAACTGGAATCCACTCAGCGTGACTAATTAGATTAGCAAAAGAATTGCGAATTCACGATGTTTTTGCAAACGAAGGCATTAGTTGCTTCACACATTTGACTGTTTGGTTGACAATCGTAAAATTCGACCACATTTTGATGTTAAACGATAAGCTGTGAATGAGTCCAGTTCACTGCAGTCGGTTTTATTCGGCGCACTGCAGCACTAGGCCATTCGCATTTAGTGCACGTTCTCGATCAACGGGCACTTATGCGCTTTCAAATGGACCATAAAACGGCTGAGTAATGTGAGCTGCACTTCTAGACGATGGTGTGAATTGATAAAATGATGTTTTGTGTATTCCCAAAAGTTCACGGCGTCATCTAAACACGACGCTAGTGGGAGTCATTCGAACCATAAATCAAATAAAACCAGGTTATTAAACAGAAAGTAAACAAACAATTAGTAGAAACGCGCATCTTTCCGTGGGCTACCTGTTTTCGAGTGTGCTAACCAAATGTTTCGCTGAATCATCCCGGTGGCTGGAATAGTCAGAATCGATGCTCGAGGCGATCTTAAAAGATTGCTAATTTCCACAATGAATTGGCTGCAATGAGCTTGCCAAGGGGCAATGACGCACGAGCAACTGTCGAAAATGACATTCTAGTGACACTTTTTTCTTGTGCTAGCTGAGGGAAGGAAAGTCGTTAGCAGCTCTCCTTCGGATTACCTGAAGTGAAAAAGTCGAGAGCCACACTTTTTTTTAAAAATAACTCTTTAGTCCGGCAAACAAACCTCAGGGACACCCTGTCAGCTTGACATTGCACTTGAAAATTCTTCACTTTTCGTTAATTTAATTCAAATCCGCAAAACCAACGTAGCAGAGTTTAGCAGATACTTATTTACAAGATCAATCAAACAAACCACCGACCGCCTCTCTAAGTCACACACACCGCCAGAGTTCGGCTCATTTTTCGCATCTAAGTGCGAACCGACCAAACACACAAGCCACGCACACCTTCGCAGACAGACGTGATCAAGCATAGAGCTCGTCCCGAGCATCTTTTATCGGTCAACAATTAATGGATATTCAAACAAATTTATCTTCTGCACCGGTAGCTGGTGGTCGAGTACCGGACATTTTAATTGAAATAATGACGAGTATCAATAATAGGAAATTAATAGTCAAGATGTGTCTATTCGAGTGCTTACACACAAGGTGTTTTTTTGTCTGTTTTTGAAGTACCACCCATCAGCGAGTTACCGAGTTACAGACAGACGAAACGCGTGCTATTGACCTTGACGTGAGCAAAGCCAGTCATTACAGTAACCGATTGACAAAGCAGACGCCATCCAGTCGAAATGTATCACGTTCGACGAAATTTTGGCAGACGTCACCTTTGACTAATCGTTTGGCTGTACTTCAAGGTCGAAGGCGGACGCGCCGACGTCGCCACCCAGTCACGTTAGGATTCTCTTTCAAGACCGACCCAAAGCGCTCATTTCTCATCGCCACCTGTCACCTGTATCTGCGCCTGATGGATTCGAATAGTTATATAATTGTGTTGCGCTTGTCAATTAGCACAATTGTGTTGTCACTGCATTTGTTTGCTAATTAATCACTGGTCGTGTAGCCACCTCTTTAGCCGGGGTACACTACCAACGCGTCGCTGGCGGAGTACTTCCGCAAGTTACAAATAAGCGTCTTCCAGCAATTTCCAGCGATTAGCGAGATCCGCGAGAGTGCTAATTAATTCGAGACTAGAATGTTTTTGGCAATGACCTTGAGTGATGATATTTTTTCTTTGTTTTGTTTGACACCTGCGCAGATCGACAGAGCGACGTACTCGGAACTATGGAGTCTGGCCAGCCTGCTGCTCCTTGGAATAACGATTTACACGTTTTGGGGTTATTTGAAGTCGGTGCTGCTATCGCTGAAGTTGTCGGGACCGCCGACGGTGCCGTTTCTTGGAAATTGTCTGCTGCTCAAGGAGAGAGATTGTAAGCTTCAAGAGATCCATCCATCAGCACTGTATGTTCACATTCTCTTTTTTCTAGTGCTAAGCAACCGAGCGTCACAGGCGTTTGGCTTGTACGGATCCCTCGTCCGGATATGGATTCTGCTGCTTCCGTTTTTCGTCGTCCTGCAGCCGGATGATCTGCAAGTCATCCTCTCGTCAAAGAAACACACAAGCAAGGTGTTCTTCTACCGCCTCATGCACAACTTCCTGGGCAACGGCTTGATCACCAGCAGTGGCGAGAAGTGGAAGACCCACCGGCGCCACATCCAGCCGATGTTTCACTTGAGCATCCTCGAGAAGTTCATCGGAACGTTTGCCGATGCATCACAGGCGATGTACAAGAATCTGGATCCCGCCGAGAAGGAGATCAACATCGCTAAGTTTGTGAACAATTGCGTCATCGACATCTTGAATGGTGAGTAATTGGAGACTCGTTTCGATACCGACTTAATCAACTTTTTTTGCTCTCTCAGAGGCTGTCTTGGGAGTTCCCGTGAAGAAGAAGGACACCATAAACATGGAGGAGTCACCTTTCAGGCAGTGAGTAAACAATTTTCATTCAATAACTAGCGACGGGCGCTTAATGAACGCGTCCGATCTAGGTCTTTAAGATTAGCACTTGAGTTAGCTTTGAGGCCAATTCACAGCTACTTGTGCGTGCCACCGGCTGTGATGCTTCCTCTTCCGGATGGGAACTTTTGAGCAGTGATTCAGCTCTCATCGTGGCAACGGAGTTCGTTGCTTTGAAAAAACCTTACTGACAGTTTATAGATCGAGTTTACCAATTGACACGATGGAGTATCTTCGCAGCACTCTGCGCTAACGAACTCTAATGTTTGACTCTTAAGGTGCCAAATGCATTGATTGGGGCATAGTATGTATGCTGAATTGAATATAACTTCTATGGGCATGTTAATAGAACAACATGGCTGGTGCTAGAGATCGAAGTGGTCCTGGACATATTTAGCTTCTACAGAAACCGCTTTTGTTGTGCGTGCTACATACTATTTCAATCACGAGTTGGAAGGCCTTAAAATTTAATGACGCCTCTGAATGAGTTCGAAGAAGCTTTTTGTCTAGAGGTGGATAAGTGAATACTGAAGATTTAATCTTGTGGGATCGAGACGCTGCATTACACGCTTTACTTAGTCGTGTCACAAGAAATTAGCATCCTCACTAAACACACGTAACGCATGACAAAGTTCACGTGTTGTGCCTCACCCGCTCTTGAAATTGGAAAAATGATTCTAATTTTATCCGTTAATCTGGCTGTCGCAACAAACAGTGCTGCCAAGTCAAGAAAATAAAGTGTGTATATACAAAATGGGACAAGTGAATACAATTGCATATAGGGGAGTAAAAACTACAACTAGCTTCCAACTAGTAATGGCATTCGATTGATCATTCGAGTCATAATCGATTTCTACAACATCTCGATTTTCAAAACACAAGAGAACCCATTAAAATTACTCGAATGATTAGTAATAGTTACACAAGAACACCCGACAAAATTTCTCAATTTTTGTCGAGAACAAAAAATTGTGGGCTTGATTCTTGTTTGTATGTTGTGCTGTGCAGTTTCTGTTAGTCGGTGTATGTTACGATTATTTAATTAATAAACAAAGATGTAGTTTTTTTCCTGTTTACTTTTTTCTGCGCCAGAACACGCTTAAATAGTGCGCAGTGATCATGAAGTGTATATTGTATCGTTAGATAATAAGACGCCACAGGAATCTCAAGTTGAATTTACACGAGGCCGGATCTAAATTTGATTTCAGACATGTAGGTTTAATGAACGCGTGAAGGCCATACGAATCAATTCGGCTTGCAGAGTTCCTGCCTTTTTGCAGTCATTAATTAAGCAGAATCATCAATTCAGGCAATTTTAATTGATGATGCTGCCACCGCTCTTCTTTCTATTGCCTTGAGGCTTTCTGTTGTTAATGCGATGCGTACTAAAATCAAAACATATTCGATGAAGCGTAGGCTTCACTGGCGTCACAGTCCAGGGTGGACATGGACCTCAGCAAGCAAGCCTCTCCAACTGGCATGTTCTTAACCAAACTGCCTTCAATTTTCTTTTAAAGTGGGGTGACATCTTTCTTCACTTGTGTGCATTATCATTTTCGTGGGCGCCCTCTACTGAGTTGTCTGCCCGGGGAGGTGTTGAAGACTCTTCGGGCTAAATCAGTGTTGTCCATGGCCTAGCCACCTTATCCATAGACGCCTGGATAGACTCATGTCGCTGTACAGCCTGACAGTTCACGATTGTGTAGAAGAATAAAAAAATCACGCGGTACCATTCTTGTACAACACACTGTAGATCTGACTCACTTGCAGTAAAGTCTCCAACTGACACAGAAGCAGAAATTGAACAGGACCAAGTCGGAGTAATGTAGCAACACGGTTTAAATACCAAAATTAATCCGAAGCTAAGCAGGATTTCTGCATCAATTCAGCAAGTAGGAATTGCTCCTTTTCTACTAAATTCTGTTTAAATTTTATTTTCATACTTTGATCGTTGAAAACGTCAATCAATCAGCTTTCCTTAAGTGGGAGCATCTATGCAACCATTTTTTGGCCACATTTATGAGGCATACGAGCTTCTACATCAACTCCTGTGAGACAGTGGCATACATGTTATTCACGAAATCAGACAGACACGAATAAGAAACGTTGAGTATCCGTGTAACCATTGACCAGTTGAAGGGTGACAATATGCACCAATGTTGTGCCACACAAATTGTTCTATTAGAAAAATCATCGCACTATGTATTAATCAATTCCACAATTCTTTCGTTTCAGAGGAAAAGTAGTGGTGCCAGAGCGCTTTTATCAACCATGGCTGCTGCTTGACAGCATCTACCACATGACAAAGCTGGCCTCCGATGAAATGGATCAGAAGAACCGCCTCAACGACTTCACACGCAAAATGATCGCACGTCGCCGGGAGATCATAGCGAGTGGAGAGCCTGTCGAGCGCAAATGCCTCCTGGACTACATGATCGAGATCTCCAACAGCAATCCCGACTTCACGGAGGAAGACATCGTAAACGAGGCCTGCACTTTCATGCTGGCCGGTCAGGATTCAGTCGGAGCAGCCGTGGCGTTCAGCATATTCCTTCTCGCCCAAAATCCAGACGCACAGGCTAAATGCATTGAAGAAATCGATTCGATCTTCGGGGATGACAATCGAGCACCAACCATGTACGACTTGCGAGAGATGCGCTACCTCGAGATGTGCATCAAGGAAGCCCTTCGCCTGTACCCCAGTGTTCCCCTGATAGCGCGGAAAATCGGAGAAGAAGTTCAGCTGAGTAATCACACCCTGCCCGCGGGCAGCAACGTCTTCATCTGCCCGTACGCGACGCACAGACTTCCACACATCTACCCAGATCCAGAGAAGTTCGACCCGGAGCGCTTCACCCCGGAGAACTCCGAGTCCAGACATCCGTACGCGTACCTTCCGTTCAGCGCGGGACCCCGGTACTGCATCGGCAACCGCTTCGCACTCATGGAAATGAAGACTGTCATCTCGCGGCTGCTGAGGAGCTATGAAATCTTGCCGGTGCCCGGAAAGACCAAGATCCAAGCCACATTCCGCCTCACCCTGAGAGCGTCGGGCGGACTCTGGATCAGGCTGAGTCACAGACGAAATATGACTGAACTTCAAGATTAGCTTTAAGTCGCGCGAATGCCTTTGTGTCAGTTGCCGTAGGTTAAGTCTTAGGATTAGGGTTTATTACTTATGTGTTGAGTTCTGGAGGGATTCAATAAAAGCGTGATTGAGAACACCTATGGGGTTTGTGTTTGCCTCGGAACGCGGGACATGTGTCTCCGCTGAGTGGGTGCCAGTTGTCTACCGCTTACGTTTTGTTGTGACCGGTTCAGGGGAACGTGCCCTGAATGCGATGCGATTAAGTACGCCGTACGCGACATGTCATTGATGTGTGTTTTTTCTTTTAATTTCAAATGATTTCCTGAAGCTGACTGCGTCATGTTCGCGGGCTGCTCTTAGTGTAATGAGGCACGTTTAGATTTTATCGAATTGTGCATATCAGATTGGAATTTTAGAGTCTCTTCGGGAGATTAGAAGTTCAACGGTGTTTGCGGGAAAACCACCAAATGATGCAATGCGCGTGGAGGAAGTCTTCGGCTTTGATCCGGCTCTTAGTATGGCCGGACAGTACAAGTTACGATCGGCAGAATATAATTTATTGAATGATGTTCAGCATTCAAATAAGACTGCTGTGAGTGTGACTCAGGATTCAGCAGCGATGGTTGGGGGGGTCTAGGTCTGAGTCGGTCTCTTATTCCGACGAACACGTGGCTCTATCGACTTGTTTGATTTATTGTGCTAAGATTGACATCTCGTCTATCCTGGAGACGAAGCATAGGAGGGGGTACATGACAGATATAGCGATACGCACATGTTGTGCTTCCAAATGAACTTGGAGGGCTGGAGACTGTTGGGGCTGACAATTTGAAAAAGTGTTAGCAAATATATAGCGCCAAGACTACATTGTCTTCCATTCACGATCGGCTAAACCAGAGTTTCATTTCAAACACCTACTTTGTAGCGCCATTGGTGGTCACGTTGCCAAACCAGGTCAAAGCTTTTCCAAGTACTTTCATCATTATCATCACACCATCGCATGTACAGGGTAACCAGATAAGAGTTATAGGAAAATTTTAATAAAACAACGGCGATGTGGGGCATAAAGTTGATTCTGCTTTTTTTGAAGCTACGACGGTTACATTCCCTTTACTTGGCACCAGTCTCTGTCTGGCTTGTGGCTAAAGGGCCGATAGAGTCTACTTAACCACAAAAATGTCACACAGTGCGCCGAATTGCCTGCACGTCGAGTCAATTTTCATCACTGACTACGTTGCGTCGTTAAGCCGGAATTTCTATATTTTTTTAATAATTTCCCCACGTTCGGAAAGCATGGAACAATGCATGATGAAATGACATATGTTGTTATTGTTATTGATTAGTTTGACAGCTGGATGTCATTGGAATGGTCATTAGTTTCATAACTGTGTTTCAACAGCTATCCGATCGCCCTTTATAGGCCCTTCGTGATCATATGCACACATATATTTAATTATATAATAAACATGACATTCTTGATGAATATTAAGACATTTTTAGGTATAAAATACAGAGTGACCGAAGGGGGGAAATAAAGCAAGTTGAGGTTGAACAACTTTAATTTATGGATATGAAAATAGCGAAACAGCCTGCAGTTTAATTAAATGAAACAATTATATCTGACATGACCCATCAGCTTGTGCAGGATCAAGATAGAGAATCGCTGCTTTAGTCAAAGCAGGTAACTAACTCAATGAGACATTTTGTATTACAAAAGGTTTAAAACAAGGAGAAGCGCTGTCTTTCTCATCATAGTTCTGATGAAGATCGCGCAAGACTCACGTGCCAACACAATCTTCCGGAATTTCTTACAACTGTTCGCATACGCCACTGACTTAATTTGCTGAACACAACCGCGAATGAGAAGAAGGCGGAAGTGGGTCTGGTGGTTAACGAGGGGAATATGAAGTACAATATACGCTGTTCTCAAGGACAACCATCATTAACTCACTGAAGAGAACGTGGCGAGGGGTAGCTATAACCTCGAAGTAGTCAGGAACAACATTAGTATAGATATCAAACGCTGAATATCTATTGCCACCAATTGTGTGGACTCAAGAAGTAATAGTTGTGTTGTGTGGTGAAGAGGCATGGATAATGTGTTAAGCGTCTACATGGTGGATAGACTTAGTGATTGAGTGCATTTCAGATTGTAGCTTCACACAGAGAAGTAGGCAGACCAGGAATTGGTTATTGTATTACAGATCGATTGGTCGTGCAACTTAACCAGTTCTTGTGTAAACTAGAGTTCTTACTTTCCAATGTATAATTTTTGGAATAAATCAGTGGAACATTATCGGGAATAAATGAAGAGTGATATAGAATGAATTTAATCATCTGCCTTATCGCTTTAATAAACTGTATACATTTTAACACCGATATTCACGACAGCGAAATACATTTTGGATCACAAAGTATCAGAATTTAACCACTACGTAGGTGTTAAGATTTTCTGGAACCGTACTGATGTGCGTAAATTTGAATGTCATTTTATAACAATAGACCTTCCGTGTCACTCAGCGTGCCTGAGCTTACTAATAAACGATCGAAAGTATGTAAAGTCGACAATTAACTTCCCCCATTTTTTACGAACGGTTCAACTTGGTGCACTGTGCTTCATTTTACCTTCGTGATTAGCCTCATTCAAATTAAATGAAGCCATAGCTTTTTCTAGGGCACGTGATTTAATATACGATAAATATTAGTCAGTAAAGTGTACCTCTTTTGAACAGGTAATCATTGGACACACCATAAATAACTATATATAAACAAAGCTCACGATTTGTGTACAATGTTTGGCAATAGTAAACATTTGTGGAGTCAATGAGGACAAAACCAAATACATGCTGTCGAGCAAAAAACGATCCGCCGCACACCACCTAGGCCAAAACGTTACAATCGACAGCTACAATTTCGAGGTACTAAAGGAGTTTGTCTACCTCGGGGCAAACGCAAACTCCACGAATGACATCGTAGTGGACATCCGACGTAGAATCGCCCTTGGCAACCGATGCTACTTCTGTTTGTCAAAACCACTTGTTTCTTGGTGCCTTCGAAAGAGAAATTCTGCGTCGATATATGGGCCCGTTTGCGAGGAAGGCGAATGGAAGAGAAGACACAACCTCTAACTCTACGACCTGTACAAGGATGTGGATGTAGTCCGGAAGGCAAAAATCCGTCGACTACACTGGCTCGTCCACATCGAGCGAATGGATAACAACGCTTCAGTAAAGATGGTCTTCGAATCCGAGCCTGCTGGTTCGAGAAGGATAGGAAGACCGAACCTCCAGTACAGAGACCAAGTCATCGCAGATATAATACAGCTTGGCCTTGATGACTGGAAGCAGCGTGTCAGGTCTATCACCGATGGAAGGCAGCAATTGCTCAGGATCGGACTCTTCATGGCTCGTCTGCCTCATAAGTAAGTACGTAAACATATGTGGGACAGAACGTGTCCAGCAACAGACAAGAGGTGCAACAAATGCGGGCTCGTGGCCATTTTTTTGAAAAGAGTATTTAGTATTTTAAATGGAACTGCATTCTCATGAGGGAATATTTGTAAGGAATAACATCGTCTTTCCACGTGCATTTTGGAATATAGTTTTTTAATCTGCCCAGGACACCCTGGTATAATGTACATAAAGCATCGATTAAGATCAAAACTATGGTACCAACAAATTGACAAAGAGCGGGTTTAGTCTTGTAAAGGATGTGACTTAGAAAAAAAGTAGAAACAAACTATTCCCTGTTAATAATAATAACATGAGTGGGGCTACACACCGTAGAGAGCCAGGGCCTAGCTTCTAGGTAACCACTCGTGTTGTGCGGGCAATTGTTCTTATACGAGCCTAAGGGACCTAGAGTTTGAGAAGTTTTTTTTCTAGACAGGAAATACCCTTTGAGCCTTGTCAGTGACTCGAAAGATGTAGAGCCGTTGTGTCGTAATGGGTTTCAAACGAGACGTGGAGGTTCAAATGCCAAGGATTCGATGCACAGACATGTAATGCCATGCCAGCTACTACTCCCAGTTAGAAAACTAAGTTATTGGCAACTGCCTTTGGGTAATTTTGACCAAAAGGAGGAGGATTCCATTGAACTTCAAATGTTTTAAAGGAGAAAATATTTGTGAAAATAAATAAGATGGCTACATTGGAACGTAGAACTTGGAAGTCAATCAATTTGTACTGCAGCTCATTTGGATTTTTATTTTATAACGTTATTAAAAAGGCTTGACATTATATTCGTGTTAGAAACCGGCGCAACAAAGGAGAATGCATCATAATCGTACTTATCAGTTTTCTTTACCATCTTTGATTAGTAAGTTTCAGATCAGAAATCGAGTAAGAACTAACAGCAGGCCATCTCCTCGCTAACAGAAAACACACAAAGACGTCTCTATAGTACTTGATCTGTGCTTCAGGCGTCAATCAGAAATAAAAAGGCATACAAGTGAAATCACAGTTTGTAGATGTCTCTCTGTAATAAGGCATTACTAAGCCATGGCAGTTCCTTTAAAATTGATCACAAACTCTTCCCGTACGCAACGCATCTACAAATACATTTAAAAAAACTTTCTTTAAAAGGTGCATTTTATTTTGAAAAGAAATTCATTGTTTTTATTTCCACATAACATGGCTACCACCGTCCAGTGTCACACTGGGGTGTAAAATAATTCGTCCTACATCTAAACAAATAAAAAGTGCGCACATTCTACTAATGTAACAAATCTTTATATACGAGACAAGAAACTTTAAATATTGTTAAAAATTAAATATTTGTTTATAAATAAAATTATTAAAAAAGAAGATAGAAAACAACAGAAAAACTGAAGTACATGCTACACAAACAAAGTAAAATAATAAAATTATAAATTATATTCGAATTGTTTTGGGGGGTCTTGCTGTAAGCTTCGTTAATATTATTTAAGGCTCATCGGCCTATTCACTTCATGGCGGTCTATGGATGCGTTTTGTTGTTCTGTTTGTTCAAAAGTCAATTCAATGTTGCTTCGCACATTCTATGAGAGACCTTTGTAGGTCTTGAAATTCTTCGCTTGGTGATGATCTGGGTTCGAATTTGGTTTCTTCAAGGGTATGTCATTGCTGGTCGGGGTAATCGTTGTGTTTATGAATTTCCTTGTAGCTTGTGGTGTCTTGGGCTGTGACAGTCGTTCAGTGGCTTCTCGTACACGTCCGCTTAGCCGCATTGTCGCCGCTGAGCGAACTGGTAAGGGAGAACTCGGCAGGGATACAGAGGCGCAGGTTTTCGATGAGGCATTGGCTAAAAGAGAAAACATCGAGAGAAATGTCAAAGATTAGCAGATGTCAGTGCGGATCAGAGCAGGGGTTTGGTCATACATTTTGTACTAGATGTCAAACGGTCAAACACGTTTCTGGACTTACTCACATCCAAGCTGGGTATGGGGTTAGTTTTGCACTCAAACTGGTTACTCACGGGCTTCAGGCTTGCTTGGGGAGCCTGACTGAATTTGCTTTTCAGCAACGACACCTTACCGGAGGTTTCGGGGATGACCTTGGGCAGCTTGACTTTCTCCTTAGCCAGATTGTTCTCCAGCGATTTCTTGCGCATTTTGATGGTGTTGGTGAAGTCGGATCGCATGATGGGGACCGCTTCGGTTGTCATGGTCAATGTTTTGTGTTCAATGCCCAACTCAAGCTCGGGAGATCGTTCCCGGGGTGAGAGAGACACTTCCCTCGCTTTCTGTACGGTCTGGGACTTTGATTCCCACGCCTTGGTGTTCATGGGTTTGCTCTCAGAACCATCGTGCTCAACGAGCTGAGACTTTGCAATCTCTTCGAGTTTGGTCTTCAGCACGTCGTGCGGCACTGCGACAGACATCGGACTGTGATCCTCATCAGCGTCCTTGGCTGGAGGCTGTGATCTGTCCATGATCAGGTTGGGGCAGTGGCAGGATGCATTTCCGCCATTGCTGCAGTTTGAGCATTCACTGAAGCCCGAGTCGCTGCGCTCGCTGCATTGCGTCTTGTCGCGAACCTTGAGCGAATTCCTGACGTTCAGTTTCAACTCAAGGTTCGGCAGATCTGGATTGAAGTCATCCTCCTCCTCATTCAGAGATGTCATGTGCGCCGAGATATTCGGATTCAACATTGATGCTCCCGAAATCGATGGCCTCGGACTGTTCGGCAGCGAGCCGGCTGCTGAGACAGCCGAGTTCCTTCGAGACGCCGACAGATTTGCCATTCTGCCTAGTGCGCGGATGGCATTTCCGGTTTTCTTAAGTAACACACGAAAGCAAGCAAAAAATAATGTCAAGAAAAGAAAACACACACCATGCGGGGTTAGCTTAAGATTGACAAACCAAGTTCACGCCAGGGACTACTTACTTGCCACTTCCGTCGAATAATGAATTTCTTAAGCTTGTCTGTGCAGATCTTGTTGTTGCTCAGGTTCTCGTCGTGATGTTGGGACAGCCAGGACGATTCCAGGCACTGTTTGGCCGTCAGTCTGTCTTCCTTTCGATGAACCAAGAGATTCGAGATAAAGTCTTTTGCTTCCTGTGATACGGCGTCGAATGCTTCGTCCTCGAAGTCATAGTCTGCCCGTGTGATGTTGGCGAAGGTGTCAACGTCTGAGTCGCCCATAAACGGCGACAGGCCAGATAGTCTAAAAAGAATTCAAAAGTCAGCTGAATGTCACTTGCGGTCGGCATGTACGTGTCCACTTACAACACGTAGCATATCACTCCAACGCTCCACATGTCCGATTGGAAGCTGATCGGCTCATAGTTGATAATTTCCGGTGGAATAAATTCCGGAGTGCCGAACAGGACCCTTACCGGCGAATCGGTGTTCAACCGTTGCGCCAGTCCAAAGTCTATGATCTTGATCTGATGACTAGTCCTGGTGTGACACATGATGTTCTCCGGCTTGAGATCCAAATGCACTATGGACTGACTGTGCATGTAGTCGACACCTTCGCAGACCTGCCGCAAGAACAGGATACAGTCTCGTTCAGTCAGTGTGAAGTCATCGGCAACCACACGCTCGAAGAGCTCTCCTCCAGTGATGCTGCAATCGGAAGAGGTGGTTAGGCTGCGATCCTACACTTTGACACAATGACTTACTATTCCATGACCATGACTATCTCTCGAGGACTCTCGAACGAAGCGGCAAGTTGCAGCAGCTTTGGGTGCTGAAGCGATTGCATGATGGAGATCTCTTCTTGGACCTTCTGTCTATCACGGGATTTAATACATTTTATGACCTTGGCTGCGAGAATTTGGGATGTGTCCCTCTCCTGAACCCTGTACACCACCCCGAATCGGCCTTTGCCAAGCTCTTCGAGGATCTCGAACCGGCCTTTGAAGTCTCCACCAGATTTGATGGAGATGGTCTTCTGGAAGTCTGCAAAACAAGAGAACAATCGTCTGTAAGTTAAGCTACAGGACAGGCGCCACGAACAAACTCACCTTCTTGTAGAACTTCTGGATCGGAAATCTCAACTCTGTCACTTGGGAGACTGGGATCACTGCGTCCGTGAATGTTCTCAGCTCGCACTCGGAATCTGTAGCCCGTGTGGGGCGTCAGGTTCTTCACTGTGTATGCCAGGGAATCAACCACAGAAGCAATCTCCTTCCATTTTCCATCTCCTTCGTCTTGCATTTCAATTCTGTGATATAAACCGTCAGTCCTTAAAGTGCTCCGCTCACAATTGATTGATATCTTACATGAATCCTGTCAGCATGCATCCTCCATCGTAAGGCGGACCACACCAGGCCACTGCAACACGATCGGGTCCCTTGGAAATGCTCGGCTTTCCACTCGGTGGCTCTGGCGGACCCTCAACTGCCACAGAAGCTGCCGCAAAATCACTACTGTGATCATTCATTATCTCTACTGTGTACTTGCCACTGTCATCCGCAGTGATCGACGTCAGCTCAAGTATCGACTGTCCGGGTGTGGTACACACTCTCGTATTGGAACCCTCTGTTATTGGACGACCCTGCAAATGAATGAAGGCATTATGAAACCAATCCGAGCTGTGGCCTGCATGGCACATCTGAACTTTCTATTTCAACTGCAATTTACCGAGAGAATCGGCCCTAAACGACGTGCCAGCACAACCCAAAACTGAGACTCAGAGTCCAACCTTAGATTGCATCGGCTCGGCAAAGAAAACCGCAGAAACTAAAACTGAAACTAGTTTTGATTGTCTCTGTTTTTCCTCTCCCTAGATCCTATTCTTCTTTCTATTTTTGTTTTTGTTTTTTTTCTGCTAATTTTCTAGTCATTTGTCAGGTGAATAGGGCACTAAGTGAATGGGAGTGCAATGTGTGACCGCAGAAACTACGGTGTATTTGCGGTTTTTCAGTGGAAATGAAGTCATAACGAGCGCTGAATTTGAAAATAACGAAACAGATCAAGGCAGTTCTTGCGACAAATTGAAAATGTTCGCACAGTGCTGAGTGAAAGTTTTCACACATTAACGATCGTATCGTGACATCATTGTTCCATTGCGGGTTTGTTCATTAGATGATGACACTGCTCAATTACAGTTGACACGTTGGAATAAAGAATTGATTGAATTTACGTAAATTGGAAAATTGGCATTTCGATTACGGATGCAATGTGCCTCCAACTAAGTAAATTCACGGTCAATAGCTGATGGACCCGTATTCTTTCCTTTCGATCTCAATTCTTCTGTTTGACGATGGAGGAGAAGGCATTTTGTATGATTAATATTTAAGTTGATAGATTTCAGTTTTAGTTATATATCATTTTTTAGGTCCAAACACGAAACTAAATCATGTGACGTGCGTGCGAAGAAACAAATGTGCAGATATTCTGTAAGCAGCGCTGCGTGCATATCTGCAGACGAAACACACGAGCCTTATTTCATAACATTTCGGCGCTTCGATTGCTGTCAAAAATATATGTGTGCTTGTTTTTAAGCATTTACCGATTAGCGAAACCAAAGCCATATGACAGTAGCACAAACTTTAATTTTCAAATATATACATTTTTTAGTATTGCCCTGAAGAAGATCCTACGAAACCCATACGCCCGCACAAGAGGCACGATCTTCCAGAAGACCGTGCAATTGTTAGCATGCGCCGATGACATTGACGTTATTGGCAGAACTCAACGAGCCGTCAGTGAGGCATTTTCTAACATTGAGACGGAAGCGGCTAAAATGGGTCTGGCTGTGAACGAGGGCAAAACGAAGTATATGCTGTCGTCAAAAAAGGACATACAACATCGACGTCTCGGACAGAGTGTCATAATGGGCAGCTATAACTTCGTGGCAGTCAAGGACTTCACTTACCTCGACTCCGGAGTAAACTGTACTAATAACTTCAGTACCGAGCACAAGCCAGGATAACTCTTGCCAACCGCTGTTTCTTTGGACTCACGAAGCAATTGAGTAATAGAGCCCTCTCTCGAAGAAATTAACTCTATACAAGACACAGATTATCCCAGTCCTGCTATACGGCGCGGAGGCATGGACAATATCGAAAGCGGATGAAGAAGTCCTTGGTCTCTTTGAGAGAAAAGTTCTACGCAACAGAGGACGCCCGCGTTTAAGGTGGCGCAACCAAGTGGAGAAGGACCTCAACTAACTTAATGTGCGAAACTGGAGACAGCTAGGAAGAGATCGCGCTAGTTGGAGAGGCTTGTTGGTTGAGGCCCAGGTCCACCCCGGACTGTAGTGCCACACAAAGAAGAAGGTACTATTGCCTATGAACAGAGAAGTTAGAATTAGACACTGAGTGCAGTGGTGTTCTGCATAAAAAATGTATGTGTTCAGCTACATATAACCTTGTATAATTTAATTTCGCTGAATGAGACATTTCTGCACATCTGTTTCAAGTATTACAACAACTTAAGCTATATTCACTGAGTTTGACCCCGTTGGGAAATACAGGTTTAGCGCATTAACTACTTTAAATCACATTTGATACACATAATTCATAGGTGCGTGAATATGAAATGTCTAACAGATGACGTAGCAGTACTTCATGTGTGGCGAATTCATAAAGACCTCTTGATAAGAGGCACAAACTACTACTGCAAGTTTAGAAAGGACTCTAAACTTTATTAGATGACTTGACCACAAAAACACAGAAAAAGATTGAAAATTGATCACACAGCTGATTCCAGACCCTGGCGTGTGAAAGATTTAAAAAGAATGCAAATGCGTTCCAAATATATCCAGCAAACCACTTCGAATTGCCACTGAATTTATTTCAACAATCCCAAATGCAAAATATTATGACTATACCAAGTTCAATCATCAGCCCCGTAATTAGCTATTAATATTCACGAAAGAAAGATCAATGCGGAATGGTATGAATTGTTTTCTTTTCCATCATAACGTTCGACCACATGTTTCAAACGCAATTGCTGTATGCATACATGGCTTCTTCTGATTATTACTTGTTTGGATACAGAAATAGCACTTTCACTCTTCTGAAAAAGTAAACAATTCAAAACTGAGAAATGATTGGCATCAAAGGACGAGCGGCGGTATTAGTCTTGACTCATAATAATTCATCAATTGCAAGAAATATGAGAAGAAGTTATAACCAGTTATTAATTATTGATATTACTCATTCAGTTTTTACTAATAGTTGGTTAATTAAATACAAATAGACATTAAGGCATATTTTAGGAAAATATATGCTGTATGGATAATGAATTGCATAAAGTTTCTTTCAGTTGAATAAAACGCTAAGCTTTTAAAAACTGAATTTTTAATGTTCATTAGTTAGTTAGATCTTGCACTGATTTTCAACTTTCAAGTTTTTTTTTTTTTCCTATTTTCGCCGCCGTTTCTTCGTGTGATTTTCGGTCCCGTCTCCATAGATGGTGAATGAAGGAGGAGATATAATGTTCTTATAATTCAGCGACATCGACTTGGCCAGAAGAGTGAAGATCCAACGATTGAGATGGCTAGGTCATGTAGAGCGGATGGAAACCAATGCTCCGGCCCGTCTTCGAATCCACCCCCGGGGATGGCGCACGCAATTAGAAAGCGACCTCAACCAACTATGCGTGCGAAACTGGAGACAGCTAGCTAAAAATCGAACTGGCTGGAGTCGCTTGTTGGTTGAGACCCAGGTCCACCCCGGACTGTAGCGCCACCTCAAGTAAGTAAGTAAGTAAGATTATTTAGTCTGCTTGGATAGTGAGTGGGTAAGAAAACACAACCGCAAATAAACAACAACGCCCTATGTTGCCATATAGTGATGCTCAAACCTCTGATATTAAGGCTATGTGATTGCAGATACGAAAGCACTTTATCTTGATGACTGAAAGCAGCGTGGACGGGACTATCATCGTTGAAAGCTAACATTTACGCGGGGTCACAAATGTCTGATCTCAGAAAGTCCTTTAAGTCCTTTAATCCTCGTGGACTACAAATGGATCATTGTTGATTTTTACAACAAAAAAATATTATAGAGAGTAAGAATTTATAAATGTACCAGATCTTCAATAGCACTCTATTTCTTTGGCGATTAATGTTTAACTTTGGATGGCAGCTGTTATTTACCCATTTGCAAAAGTGTGTATCGTGTATCGACTGATGGCCGTAGAGCGTCAGTGCCAGAAATAAGACAATTGTGTGTATTTATCAAACTTCTACCTCTCTTGCCACTCAATCATAATTGACACAGTTTTTTGTACGACGTGTCTGTGAATAGAGAAATGATGTGTGTGTCTGAAAATGATGAAACAGAGAAAATAGATCCGTGGATTCTGCTAAAATATATGCTATTTTGCACCGTGTAACCATGAACAAGTGGTAATTCTAGCTGAAGTTTGATACCTCGATGCTCTGGTATTTGTGGCCAGCTTCTGCAACAGATATTCGTGTTAAGTGTAAGTTTTGTTCAGATCTAGAATTGAACCTAGCCACAGTAGGGTCAAGTGCCTAGGAGTCGAAGCACATACTCACAATGCCACGACCTGATCAGATATATAAAAATTCAAATTAATGCTTGTCTAATTGTCTACAAAAGTGGTGGCCCGTGGCGTTGTGGGTATGTGCGTCGACCCCAACCTCGACGTCGTAGGTTCGATTCCTGCTCTGTGCGACGAAACAATTTTCACGACCCCACCTCTTTCGAGTCACTGACAATGCTCAAAGAGTATTTCCTGTCTAGAAAAAGCTTCTCAAACTTGGCCGTTCGGATTCGGCATTACACTGTAGGTCCCTTCCACTCGTGAGAGAACAATAGCATGCACAACACGAGTGGTTGCTGAGAAGCTAGGCCCTGGCCCTCTACGGGCTGTAGCGCCCCCCATATTATAGTATTATATTAATTGTCTACTTAAGATCTATTTCATGCGTTGATAAGGAAAAACAATTTTCTTCAAAAATGGTCTGATGAAGAAGTGCATTAAACTGTTGAAAATTGTATTGGCAAAGCGGAGACTCTGTGTTCAGTGAAATCCTATAGAGGATTTAAAAATACTAAAAATACTAAATCTCCCCTCTAGCAACTGATAAAATGTCTGTGCCTTCTGATGTACCTTAAGTGACAAGGCACAAACAAAATAGATAAGAGTTATTATTCACGCAGCTGTGAAAAATAGACTGCTGTCATTTAAAGTTTTTAACAATAATTCTGTGCGTCTTGCGGTCATGTCGCTGTCTGGTTACATTCTATTTCATTACCACTTGTCATTTTTACTTCGTCAAGTTTCGTTTAGTTCCGTTAAATTTATAAGACAAATTTTAACCTAAACATTTGCTATAGATTTACACTACTTGGTAATGCTTGGTACTACCGTCGTCTTCAAACACAAGCAATTCAAAGTGTATGTCCATTTTGCTGCGTTGTGCTACCGCAAGAGCAACGTAATACAAAAGAACTCACTCTCTCACGCAAATTGTTCGACGTGTGAGAAGCACAACAATTTCCCATTCAAGCTAAATGCTAATTTGGAAAAAAGAATAAAACTATGTCACAAGCGATTTGATAAGAAACTAGTTTAAAACATTCAATGCCCACTGTATCAAGCACAAGAAAAAAAAAAGCATAAAAACGCACAACAACTGTCTTTCTTTTTTTTTTGCAATGCTGACGCAAATCTAGGGAACTAAAGTATTTCAGTGCAACCGATGGGAAAATTTATAGCGCCCGCTGGCTTGTCATCTGAAAATCACCACAAATGGTAACCTCACCATATACTGACAACAAATGTAAATCAACTCCTCGGCTATAATTACATAAAACGCGATCACTAATGATTGTCACAATAAAATGCTAAGGCAGAAAAGAAAAAAAATCGAAATAAAAAAAAACTGATTGCAACTTACCGCTTTGAACCATTTAACTGCAGGCACAGGGTAACCACCGAATGTGACACGCAACCTCACGGCCTCACCAATGAGAGCTGTGCAATCGGCGGGTCCTTGATTGATGTACGCGGGCACAGCGGACACCTCCTCAGTGTTGAGTGTGTCCAAGTGGAAGTGTGATGGTTTCGGCAATCCGGGGAGAACAGCTATCGTTGTGTAGGTTGTGATGCGATCGGTCTTCGGACGAATTGGACTGCGGACTGTAAATTGCACTTCACCACTGTGACTGTAATCCAAGCCGAGGACGTGTAATATTCTCACTCCGTCCGAGTGCGACTCTTCCAACTGCAAATACGTTCACAATACAATACAACGGTGTCAAGCGAATGTTACGAAGTTAAAACAATGAACAAAAAAAAAAGCAACAAGAACGAAAACAATCCGCCCAGATTCCCGAAAACACTTGTGTTGACACTTTCGAATTCTTTGTGCGGAACGATCACCAGGTAGAGAGACCCTTTTGATTGCGGAACTATTCCGCGACCGCGCTGATAGCTGGTGCTACCGACAACAATCGATCATGAAGACTAATGGGAGCTTAGCGCTGCCGGTGCTCTAGATCCGCCCCGACCGACTGGAGCGACTGATTCCATTGCGACGGCGCAGTCGCGATTGCGCTCTCCCTATCGACCGTGTGACGTTTTCTTTTTTCCTCCCGCCGCCCGTTCCGCGGCAACCTGTCCCGAGAATGCGAAGAAATGCAAGGTACTCGCCGACGACGTGTGGTGAACGTGTGGTAACTTGAGCATTTGACGCCGCCAATCTGTTTTTGGTCTATAATCTGCGAGATAGTTTCCCTAGACGTTAGACTCTCGTGCGTAATTGGAGGGCAGTCACTTGCTGATTAGTGATGCATAGACGCGACGCAGAAGAAAGCGTTTGCTGCCGGGTGCTTATAGGGTAACCCGCTTCAAGGACGTGACAGATGAAAAATGTGAGCACACATCTGTCCCCCCGCCGAGAAGATTTCTCCCTTATTAGGGATTCCACATACGCGCTTGTTTGCAAATTGAGTTCGATCGAAATGGCATGTAGCCAGATTGGCTCGATAGCGTCAGCCATTCACTTACAGGCTGCCGGAGCGGTAGGAACTGTCACAAAGTGCGGAACAGATTCTGAGGCAAACGGACAGCATTTATTGCGAGGCCTGACATCATTAACGTAACTATACCCAGGTTTATGGGAATACCGCTGCTGGTAGATTAACATCGCCGAGAGGCACCTCCGCACTGAATAACGATGATGATGCCGGCCATCGAAAGTGGAGATGTAGGTGAAGTACCCAAGTGAAACGGTCCTGAATGAAGTGCCCAGAGCACAGTGCGCACACACGACACACGCACCTCTGTGAATTCCTCACCGGTTTTTGACCCACGAAACCCACAAGCCCGTAAGTATAAACAAACCCAAACTGTCATTCGTGCAGAACTCCCCACAGAGGTGGCCGAAGTTCGTGAAGACCGTCTACATACGTTACAAGGTGTAGACGAACACACAAAATTATGGTAAACATCTGACATGGGTTCTGTACGCGAGAGAAATACTAATCTCATTCCAATTTGAAGTTAAAGTAGATCGTGGATCCGAGCACTGTCAACAAACTTTCCTGTTATTGTTTATCATTGAACGTGATAAAGATCGGATTTCTGTAAACCAAAAGTAAATGGTATTTTGTGTTTTTACAAATGCGATTTACATACGTCAGGTGAAAAGAATTGTGATAGAATTCGCCGAGCAATTTGTGGGGTCTTGTCACTGATTGGGCCTTGAAGTGACACTTGACGTTTGACAGGTTTGATGGAAGGAAATATTTTGTAATTTGTTGGAAATTAAGGTGTGATGAAAAGAAGGTGCGTTTGACAGGTTTGATGAAGTTATGTATGACGTCATTCAGGGTAGATGTCACAACAGGTACCGGCGGTGGAAATGACTCAGTAGTTATTTTTGCCCATTTTAGGCATAGTAATGAATTTGAATTTGACTTTGTTTGTTAAAATAAGTTTTCTGAAATGATGTCTCCTTAGACAAACTGGTATGCGCCCGTATCTATGCACATATCTGTTGCAATATGTTTTTCTTCAGACAATATGTCTCTGGACCGAGGTCAATAATTAAAATATGACGAATTTTAACAAACTGTAACAGGGTAACCAGCCATGCACTGCTTGTAGCATTGCCGCATTAAAACTATAAGACTATGTTTGTCTACTGTCGCATCGGTTTTTGGACCCTCACTTGATCTAGAAGCGTGGGAATCTAATTATAACATTTCTGACAAAAACGCCCAACTGAAGAATGCCGGACAGGAAGCAGAGAGAGTTAGCAGCTTTCTGGTTTTAGCTAACGGCGGTGCCACCGAACTTGATGTGCGCAGCAGAATCGGAAAGGCTAAAGCTGTGTTCGGAATTTTATCCACAATCAGTTTGAGAACCAATTTACGACCGTTCCGCTCCAACGTAGGATCGGTGCGGTTTTGTGGATCCAGTAGCTCAAAAGTGGGCATCATTACCACACGAATGCTGCAATCCTTCGTAAACAGTCGAAGAGGAATCAAATATTTTAGAAATGGGTTTGAGAGAGCTGAAACACGTTCCAGAAGTTCCAACCAGAGTGTTTTGATGCCATATGTTCCCCGAATAATAACCACATCTACAGTCCCAGGTGGAGCTGGCTTTTACTGCAACCATGCTGTGCTTTCTATTGTTCTCACATGTGACGAAGCTTGAGAAGCACTTTTCTAGACAGCTATGGCCTTTGAGAATTGTGGGGCCTAGCAATCAGAGTCTACGACTCGAGCTACATACACTCCATTGCGGCTAAAAGGTCCACAGTGGCGAGAAAAACCACGAAGAAGGAGGAAATGAAGATGCGGTTGAACTAAGTCCATAAACTCGTCTTGTTGACGTTGGGCGGTACTCCTGCTAAAAATTGAGTGATCGTTTATGACTGGATTGGATACAGCAAACTGATACCAGACCATTTCCAACAAACCGAGGAAAGTAACTAAAATGTCGACGTGATCTAGTGTCGTATTATAGAGGAAAGCGTCTTGACATGGCAAGAGCATTTCCAAGGTTTGGCACAGGACACTTCTATATAATCTGCAGAAATTACTCCCACTGAAATTTGGTATAATCAATTTCAGCTTTCTAATGGAAGACTTCGAGTACTGCAAGGATGTGTATTGGGACCACTACTATGCCTATCCTCTGAACATCTGATCGAGTGTAGTTGGACACTTTACATAAATTACTCTGCGGTAAATAGTACAAGAAACTTCAGTACTGACGTCGAACGCACGATGAATCTTGCTTCCCTGGGCACATCGTGCATTGGAGGAGTATAACCCTCTCTCGGGGGAGCAGTGTAACATTATTGCTGTACTGCATATGTCATTTATTGTACGTCATCACAGTCTCACTATGCCGCATTTCACAAGAAAAAAGTTGTTGGTGCATTTTGGATACAGATTAAAAATAGCTTTTTACTGGTTGTTGTGTATCAATGTAGCAATATTTTTATTATATATATTTTATTTAATATGCTTTCACTGGCTAAAATATGATTAATGGTACAAGTCGCGAAATAAAATACTGCCACTCCCACTTGTATATGGGCAAGTCCCATCAAAAACCTTTTTTTAGCGTCCACGGCACGGCGGTACGGCATCCGCTTGTGAATTTCAAGTCAACATGTATCTAGGTGTATTTGGAATGTAACCACAATTGCTTTTTACGGCGTTGCTTACGCACTTGGTGAGTGAGATTACGCAAGGTTGGTATATAGCTACATGACACATTCAAACTCATCTTCGGTTTTTAATAATTTGGCAACTTAAGTGCTGCCAATATATCTATGTGAAATTCACCACAGGTCAGAGGAGCAAATTCTTAAAATTGTTAAACTTTCATTGAGTATGCCTGGCGATTTATATATCAAAAAAACAGAAGAAAAGCAGACACTTTTTAGCATTGTTGTAGTTTTTACAAAATTGATAGGTAATGTGAATTGACAGACATAAATCTACCACAAACTGGCAGCACGAATTCACAGTGGCTTTTTTGCATCTCTCGTGGTGTTTACCTATAGACTCTAATAATCCCGAAAGAAATTTTCACTGAAGAAAATCGTTGGTCACGGGAACGACATGGGCATTTTAAAACAGACCTGTTCAGACCACCATTGAATGAATTAATTCTAAAGCAAGAGAAACCAAATATCCGACGAAGATCCCACTATTTCAGAGAAATGCATTTTTCTTAGACAACCTGTCCAGCCAGTTTGGCCTCTCAACGCCAGCATTAATTGGACCAGAAACCATAAATAACTAAATAGGTCCTAAACTTTGATATCAAATTAAAGTCCATCCCAACTCCAGATTTATATTGTCAGATCTCTCGGTCTGTCGTACACACACCACACACAATAGAAGAAATCAGGCCCGCAGCAGGCTTGAAGGCATGCGTTAAACTTTTATTTATTTATTCTTTTTATGGTGCAAGATAATCAAGTAAATGACATTGCCTTTGATATGGCCCCCACGTATGCATTAAAAAAGAAACTGATAAACCGGCCATAAAATTCGAGAATGGAAAAGAAATTTGATATTGTCATGCCGGATCGAGATATCTCCACCGAAAGGATTTAGGGTCCAAAGTGAGACGACCAAGAAAAAGAAATCAAACGCATTGTAAATTCAAGAACGTTGTGAATTCAAAACATGGAACGGACACAAGCAAGCGTTTTCATCTGCAGTACATGTCACTATCACGACAAGAGAAAAAAAAAAAACATCGTTAAATATGCTCTTCAAACGCCACAGACCAGATTGCATAATTGCGCCATTGAAAGACTACTTAAGCGCGTCCAAAGATGTTCACCAAGCAGATCTTCAGAAGAGGCGTCGCTGCTTGGGCAATGCCGCAGAAACATCTTTTCAATTTGCCAAACCAGCCAACAAAACAAAATCGCAAAAAATAAACCGAGAGGAAGAAAAAACACATTACACAATGTCAAATGCGATTCAAACACCAATTGACACTGATGACACAAATAAATTCGGAATCCCTCAGTTAAAGCAAGTGCTGAGGATGTGACGGCAAATAAACAACGGAGAGTAGCTTTAGCTCGATGAAAAGAATTTCATAAGCATGTCTGCAAGGGAAATAAAAACCCGCTGTAAGTCCGAATTTCATTAGCTGGCGGGGTTACTCATCGGAGTTCAGACTTCAGATACGCAACTCGCTTCGTTATCGTCTACATCCGACATCCGATATGATAATCAAAATGAGTCATTCACATCTTTCCACTCATTTACATGAAAATGACGTCCAAACAGGTGACTATGCAAATGGAGGGGGCCTGTACATATCTGATCGCCTATAAACACATTCACACTTAAGACTTGGGAAATCCGAAGTTCTTGTCTTTCGGTGTTGTGACTTCGGACGTTACCGCTGCGGTACAGATTGTGACATACTTTTGACGTTCTTTTTTTTCAGGTTCACTGTTTACCTTCTCTTATCTCTCGCTGTGAAACACGAAAAAATAATAACAACCCGACGGCAAGGGAGAGATGGAATAAAAAGAAGAATGCAACATTTTATACTGGCGGCACGAGTCAGTCTGCCTTATCAGCACATAGCAGTGTAGGCCTTAAGGTCGCTTTGATTCTTCTTGATGCTTCCGTGTTTTGTTGTTCACTCGAATTCAAGTGCAGTCGATCAGTCAGTGGCTAGGCTACATCAAGCTGACATCAAGCAATGACGTAAAATCGACAACCGCAACTTGAAGTTTAACCACAAAATATTTTCCAACTGCTGTGTATGGCCGATGTTTGCTTGAAATGTCTGGAATTCGAAGAATAGAATTCGAAGAAGTCTAAAATTGGCACAACTGATTGATGGATTGAGGTCAAGGACGGGGCATGTTCAACTATACTGAGAAGGGAAGCTGTGCAATGACGTGCGGATTACTCAATTCTCTTTCGAATGTCGGTGAATATACAAATGCTCGGCCAGCAAGGAATGTCTGGTTAAAGTATTCACATGAACAATCAGTGTCAGTAAAGGTTGGCGTACACGTGAATGTCGCCAGAAAATGTTCTTTGTGTCGTTAGAGAAAACACTTCAGTCTGAATGATGACTGCGTAGGCAACTAACGATCAAGCCTAGGCCTTGACATCAAGTGCAATAGAGCATTTAAATACCATTGTTCATTAATCAGATTACAGACTAGAAACTTAAGAACACTTGAAGAAATATTCCCTTGCACACCACTTCTAAATTCTGGCCAGGTTTGGATTCTTTATTACAAGTTTCAGAGTTGCGTGGTAGGTAAGTAGGTTCGATAACTGCTGCACTGCACACTAGATTGGCTCAAAAATTGTGGAATTAAATTCCTCCTGTTTCGAAAACGTTGTTGAGGTATGTAGATCCGATGGGCAAGAGTCTTGAGTACACCACCCTGAAACCGATGACGCACACAAGTGGAGAAAGACCTTAAACAACTTGGCCGTTTGGAAGCAGTATGCAGCCAGCCCGGACTGTAGCGCCAACAGAAGTAGAAGAAGATTTAGAAAATGTGATACAAATTTAGCTTTAAAAATTGATCCGGTTGTGTCGCTGTTGTCACATTCGGTTCGAGGACTTCTTAGCCGATTGTTTTCTTAACCGTTTTTTCTTCAATATGGTACTGGAGAAGATAGTGCGCCGCACTCTTCTACAAGTCAGTCCAGCTATTGGTGTACGCAAATAACCTCGACATCGTCGCGTGTTCCCAACGTGCATCTACAGCAATTGAAGAAGAGGCAATGGGAACTGGTCTCAAGGTCAATGAGGACAAAAATAAAGTATGTGCTGTCGACCAAAAAACGTTCCGTCTTACACCACCTAGGACTAAATATCTTGTTCGACAGCTACAATTTTGAGGTTGTAAAGAAGTTTGTCTCTCTAGGAGCAAACATATTTTCTCCACAAATGACTTCACAGTGGAGATCCGCCATAGAACAATCCTTGGCCATCGGTCTGTCGTTATCATGCTCTACAAGACTCTTATTTTGCTAGTCTTGCTTCATGGAGCTGAAAGCTGGAAGATAAGCAAAAGTAAAGAGCTTTAAGGTAAGTGGAGGAGGAAACACAACGAACTCTACGAGCTGTACAAGTCTGTGGATGTAGTTCGGAAAACAAAAATCCGTCGACTACACTGGCTCGGCCATATCGAGCGCATGGACACCAATGCTCCAGCTAATAGGTGTTCGAATCCAAGCCTCGTGGTTCAAAAAGGAAAGGAGGACAGAACCTCCGGTACAACAATTGAAGGTATTGTGGACGTACGACTGTGTTCGCATGATCGTCGTCGATGGAAGCAATTGTTCAGGGTCCGACTATGGACCATGGATCGCCGACAAGGTTTAGTAACCGCTATATCCAGAGTATTATATTGTATTATTTATGTATTCCTTACTACAATATTTATCGTAGATGTATGATGTGGTGGCTCTTGACTTTATAGGTCTGTGCGCTGACTCGCATTTGAACCTCGGCGTCTAGTTTCGAGTCCCAGTCCGCCACAAATAATTTTCACCGCCCCACTTCTTTCGAGTCTCTTCAAATGCTCAAAGAGAATTGCTGTCTAGAAAAAGCTTCCTAAACTTGGCCGTTCAGAGTCGGCATAAAACTGTAGGTAACTTAAACTCGTGCCTCGGCTTTTCTGTAATTGCTTTACATCTGCTAAAACCTGCTAGCCAAAACTAGAAATACGAAGAAAATGGAGGACGATGACATTGAGGTAATTGGTAGAACACAACAAGCTATTTCGACCGCTGTCATCGTATGGATTAAATTTAGGCAGAGAGTAATCGAGAACAAAACGAAGTATAAGCTAAGGAAGGATACAAAATCTTTAATGACTTCGTCATTCAACTTCCAACTGAAAAGTTGAATAGAATGCCCCTATTCATTATTTTCTCGAGTGGTGGCCCGTGGCGTTGTGGGTATGTGCGTCGACCCCAACCTCGGCGTCGTAGGTTCGATTCCTGCTCTGTGCGACGAAAAGAATTTTCACGGCCCCACCTCTTTCGAGTCACTGAGAGAAAGTTTCTCAAACAAAGCCGTTCGGATTCGGCATAAAACTGTAGGTCACATCTACTCGTGACAGAACAATGGCACACACAACACGAGTGGTTGCTGAGAAGCTAGGCCCTGGCCCCCTACGGGCTGTAGCGCCACCCATATATTATATTATTACCTCGAAGAAAGCATTTAGGTTCCGGAACAAATGATACAATGAATATTTCTTTGAGATGTGAAGGTACTTCGGTAATGACTCGTCTCTCGAAGGCCCTATATATTCGTCGTCTCTGCTGTGCGGCAGAAGTCCTCTTCTCATTTATGTACAGAAGTGATCTGCTTACGATATTTTGTCTTGTTCTCGTTTAGGGCATCTGGAGAAGATTCAACCAAGAAGGCCCAAAATTGCAATGTCGTCTGGAATACATAGAAAATTGAATCCTGCCCAAAAAGTGTGTGACTTCTGGTCTTCGGGAAAAACGCAGCAGCTTACAATTTCGTTTTAGCAAGCGTACACAGTTGAGAATAACTGAAAGGAGCTCGAGCATATTGGTTGAAGCCTACGTCCGTAGCTTAGTATAGCGATACAATTCTATTTTAAAGGTTCAAGCTTGTCCATGCCTGTTAGGTGGACAGGGAGTATGCCTCTTAATTCACGGACTGTTGTGGTGAAAAGACAAGAAGTATATGTAGACACTGTCCGGAAATACACACAAAACAACACACTTAGATTCCCAAGACGCTCCCAAAATTAGCTAATTAGCTTAGAACCATTAGCAATCGATTAAGAATAATGGTTGCGACGGAGAATAGGTAAAATGAACTCGAAACAAAGAGAGAATTTCGACACCTTGCTGAGCTAATTAGAATTCAGTGATAAAATGAAGCAAACGAAGCTGGGCCATCACAGGGATAAGAAAAAGATGAAATGTTTGCAGTGGACTCTCCCTAATTCGAACAAATTTTGATATCCCGTGACAAATCAACTTAGGGAGAGTTCACTAAATCTAGACAACAGTGAGTGTATGTATGTCACAGAAATTCGACCACAAGATTGTTTGGAAGAAGCTTTTGAAGTGATGAACTGCTTTATCGACTCGAGTTGCCAACTGTACGAAAGAAACAAAATCAAATTTCGACCTCCCGAAAAATACTATCCATTAGAGCGTGAGTAGGTCGTCGCTGTAAATAGATTGTAACCTCATTAGTGTACTTTCTTCCAACGGCCATTATCTGACGTGGTCATGCGTCATTTGCCGTCCATGCATATGAATCTTTCATTCGACCTCTGTTGTTGTTTACAAATCGAATTCGGTTCTCCATTTAATCGAATTTGAATAAAATCAATTAGATCACGTCGGCTAAATGCACTTTACATGAGAGTGCATCTGCTAACGAATATGAATGCACACATCACAGCGTGAAGCTTCGGTTGTTTACATCACATGAATGACATTCCTTCGAAAAATGCAATAAAAAAGAATCGGAATCTATGTACAAACTGCAAACAGAACTTCGGACTTTACTTATCGGACGTCAGGATGTTCGTACACGGTCATGTGTGCTTTGACTCATACGTGATTGTGACAGGAAAGTCGTGACCCAACTAAAGGCATTTTCCACATATTTTCCAATTCATTACTGAATGTTTACTGTTACCTAATCAACGGTATGTGGTTCGACTCTGAATGAATCAGACGTGTGAACAGAATGAACATTAGCGGATCTTGTTTTCGGCTATGACGAGGGCGAGTGTTCTAAATGAAGACACCAATTGCTCTTGGTCTAACGACAAACCTTGAAATGCTTCGTACATAATTTGAAGCGAAATCATTCGTTCCGCTGTGTGTCAAATCACCGCACCTTTCTTGTTGACGGCTGACTGAGTGGAGGCACCCGAAACTTTATTGCTAACGAAATCGACTTTAAATCGTTTTTGGAGGTGCTTCTGAGCAAAAGAGCAACAAATAATGACACATTCACGTACGAAGGAAATGCTTTAATATTTTACGACAAATTGCTTCCGCGCAGTGACATGAGTTGATGCCCAAATTTGTGAATAAGCGAGAAGATGAACAAACAAGGTTTTGATTTATTTTAAAGGTCGCGCGGGGAGTGGTGTTAGAGAGCAGGAGTCAAGTAGAGGGTTGGGCTAAGCGTTGTATTTCACGTTCATTTGTTGTTCTTTTGACAGTATTATGGTTTGATGGAAGAGGGAGTTTGAATTGTGTACCTCAAGAATGAAGTGATGTATTGATATTGGAAGATGTTCGGAAAGAAATTAACATAGAATAACACTTGTCACACGCGTGTACTGTCAGCCACTCTTTTGTTCCGCAGGAGGTTAGTGGTGCCCAAAACGAAGAGGCCGTGGAAATGTCTCTCTAACAGGTGTCTTAACCTTAAAATCCACAATGGTCCATTTTGGGCACGAACAAAAAGTTTGTCCAACAAAGATATTTCAAATTGTATGCGAATAGCCCTGCTACCTTCTGCTTTACAAGCTAAGCAGTATGCAGCTCATGTGTATTTGAAAGCTTAAAATGCACTTGAACCTGCGCGGGACGATACATTTTTTTTTTAATTTGCGATTTTCACACGTGAATATTTCTGGTAGTTCGATCGAATCCGACTCCGAAAAACTTAAATTTTGTCAGTACTGTGCTTTGAAAATAGAAAAATTGGGATTCTTAAACGCACGCTGGGCGCATACGCCATGAAATAAAAAGGTTTGTTTTTGTTATTTTTGTTTTTTTGGGTTTGTTTTTTAAATTTAGATTATGTCGCGCAAGTTCGATGAATTGGATGAACTTATTGCTGGACACACAATAACTACTGCACATCCATTTCAGGACTTGTTAAACTTCGCATTCAAGGCATATACTCGCTTGGAACGATTAGCCGGCGTATTCCAAAGTACAAACTTCCTCAAAAGTTTAAAGTTGTAACAGAATTTAACGTGTACTCGTACTTCGCCATCGACGTTTCCACAGTCCCATGGAATGACAAGTCCTGAATATGGGTTCCACAACAGCTGGAATCAAACCATTTCAGTAGATAAGACGAAACGACAGTGACAATAGCAGTGTTTCAACAAATAGTCGAAATCGATGTGATCTCAGTCGGATCGCGCTACAACTCGACAACGATGCAGACAAATCTGGCTACGACTCACGAACTCAATGTTTTGCCGAAAATGTCAAGTTCATCTGGGCCTCACTGTGAAAGGAACTGTTGCATGGACTTTCACACAACCTGAGATTCGCAACTGATGGTTTTTAATCAAAATAACAACTTTCTTCGGTAAAAGTTGAAGAAAAAGTTTCTTCATACAAATACACCTTATGAGTTTTTTTCTGCGGTAATGCAACACTGTTTGAGTTCACATATACTCAGGTTGGTTGTATAAAAAGTCGTAGAACAAGAGTTGTTCAGAATTGTCTCCTCTACAAGATATGTATTTTTTTCTGAAAAAAAAAAAACTTGTGCATTAAAGGGTGGCCTGTCCACAATCGAAACGCATTATCTACAAAATGTATGACAACAAATAATGTGAGTGAATATGTGTTGAACGAGATCCAAACCTATCGATTGCACAGCGAGTACAAGGTTTGATGCGCCATCACATGTTCTGCTTTGCATTTAAAATGAATCTGAGCCCTTTTAATGTTCAAAGTGACATTATAACAGGTTCGAAAGTTCGTCTAGAAAAGTAGCGATGTGTCTACTTCCACGGTCTTTGACTTCAAAAATGGTCTACAGCAGGGAGCGGTTGTTTTGACGATCTCGGGGCTCAATGCCGCACTTAATTGCGTACGCCAACGATTTTTTTGTTCTTACATATAGATATTGCTCTGGCAAAAGCTAAAGGAGGACATTGCTGGCGCGAAAAGGTTGTTTTTTAAAAAAAACTAACTTGATACCAGGTGAAGGTAATCTGCTACATGGCCACTGGCCACATGGCCAATTTAGGCGAACAGTTGTCCACTGTGGTTCAGAGTGAGGCCATTTCAGATGGAAAATGTGAGGTTGTTCGAGGGACAGTGTCTTCGAACTTGCCTCCGGTTGTATAGTACATCCGAGTCTGTGTACAAGAGGTCCTGTACAACCTACCAAACTTGAACAGAATGGATCATTTTCTTATTAAGCTGATTACAAGGAATATTGCACGAGCTTTGACTTCTTGCAACAGTCTGATCGTTGGGACTTACTTCCCCAATGTTTTGTTCCATGAGAGAGTGCGCCTTAACGGCTTTATACCGCCTGAGCCAATCCTGTATCAAGACACGATTGGGCTAATACAGGATCCACACGGATGTCCTGTAATCTTCCATGTCGTACGCCGAACAGTGAACATGCGACTCCAGTATGAACGGGATGTCACTCGCAGTCACGAGGATCGACTTCGGTTCAGTGGAGCGATCTCTGCTCGAGACAGGAAAGAGTCTTGCCAAGAATGCTAATTTTACTTACTTACTAATTTTACACACAAAACCAGTGGCCGCCAACGCCAGATTCTCTAAATGTCGCGACAGTTGACAATAGTGGCCAGCTTACGTGGACTGAAAATTGTTGGTAAGAAAACAAAATTAACAAAAAAATGCAAAAAATATCGAGCAAAATTAAAAAAAGTTGCACCACGGTGTATACATTGAAGTTAACCGACCACAGAACGCGTAGAAACCACGTCTATTGATTACTTGACCATCATTGATTGAGTGTTAAATTTTCACTGACCATATTCCTCAACTCGGTGGACAGCCAGATGCCAACATTGCATCCGCAAGGAGTGCCATAGGATGACCTCATCCGAACTGGACGATCTTGCAGTCCACTCATGATGGCACGTGCCTTATTTAAATTCACTTTCGGAAGCACAAAACGCACGAATCTCCACAATCGGTGCAGAAGTGAAAGATACAACGCAAAGATATGCCGTCATCGAGCGAAAATATGAATAAAATAAAGACAACCATTCACCGGTCGATTACAAGCTTTCATCAGCCGATAAAGTCATAAATCAAGGGATGTCAGTGAAAGAGGTGCGCTATGGCTGGATTAATTGCGTGAGAGGATTAAGCGATTACCGCTGATAGACATGTCGGTGGCGTCTGACAAGACAGCCCCCTCGGTGCTCTGCTCCCATCGGTCAATTCTGTTGACCCACCGCCATTGATACTTTCGCCCCCGACTGCGGCTAACATCGTAAATTCTGAAATGTGTGCAGCTTCGGGGGCAAAGTACGTGCGTTGAATTCCACACGCGAGCCCAGATGAAAGATGTCAGTCAAACGGATTGGATAACAATACCTCACAGGAATCAGACGCGGGAAGATGAATAAAACATGCACCCAACTCAACCTCATCCCGGACAGATGCTGACATCCGCGCGATTCTCGGCCGCACCTTGCACTGGCGGTTGGATTTCATCACGCAGTACTCCAAATTGAATTCAATTCAAAATAAAGCAATTAAAATGCTGAATTTGCATTCCACACTATGATCTACCCCCCATTCGATTAATTGCCTCCAATTTAAGGCGCCCATTAGCACGCCCACATTCCGGAATCTATTCTTGGCCCGCGATCACCACCCAGATGGGGTGAGATCTTTCAACGTCTCCACGCCACGCCACGCACTTTCCCTCCCGCACAATGGAAACAAAACAATTATCGCTTACTTTCGATTTGCTCGTCATCTTCTGGTTTGGGCGACGCGACGCAGTTCTGCGATCATCGAATTTCAAAATGTTTACGAACTCTCGACATGCGCCAGACGGGGCCGCGAACTGGTTTAGCTTCGGTCAACGCGCGTCGAATGTGGAACACAAACTGAAGCGCGCAAGGTACCCATCGGAGCTGACAAGGGTCAGTGGAGACTGACTGTCACTACTGCCAGTTGCGACTGCTGCCGCTCCCACTCCCGGCGACGCGGCGCCACCCTCCAGTAGGCAGCGCTGTCAAAAGAGAAACTTCTCTTGCCGTCGCGTCGTCGTCAGCCGCTTGCATAACAGTATAACAATGAAACAGGAAAAATCATTTTCTTACCGAAAAGTTCCGTGAGTCAGTGGTGACGTCGCGTCCGCACACCGACCAGTTGGACGGGGCATTCGCTGGATGAACCTTGGCACAGAACGAGGTGATCATGCCCTCGGTGCCGAGCACTGGCAGTGGGCGCTTCAGTATCGCTAGACCAGATCGATCGACTTCGTCGCTGCTGGCTGCGGGTTGGCGGTCATCGACTTGGAGATCGCATGTCGTCTTGCAGGTCCCATAGACGGACGTCACGCTGCACTCGTACAGGCCGGTGTCAAGGTCGAAGGTGTCTTGGATGCGCAGGCAGATGATTCCGTTGCCGTGGTCGATGTATCTGTGGGCAGAGGGATGATGTTTTGATTTTTGATTAGTTTCGGTGTCGGTTGAGGGCGTGGTTTGAAAATTGGAATGGGTTTAGGTTCGATGACCCTTGGTGACGGAATGCAGAGCGAAGCGTGGACAGACTGCATTCCGTCGACACGGTGGGCGTGCGTATACTCACTTGAACTCGGATGAGTCTGGAAGAACCTCGCCGTTCCTCGTCCACACGTACGTGTACGGCTCGAACGACTCCAGCTCGAATGCAAGATCTGTCGACTCGCCTTCGCAGGCGACTAAAGTCTTTGGCAAGTGGGACAGGATGGCCGGAGGATCCCGGGGTATGTCGGCGTCTTCGTCGTAAAATACTACCCACGTCGATGTGGCCTGGACGCAACTGTCGTCCTCTGCTACGCACGTGTACACTCCTTCGTCCGCCTCGGTGACGTTGTCCACAATGAGATACGCCTCGCTGTCCGTGAGAATTATCTGAACCCTCTCCGACTCCATAACTTCTTCGCCGTTGTGGTAGAACTTGCGGGCTGGCACAGAGGAGCCTCGAATTCCAGTGGAGAGGGCCATTCGGCCACCGATCCTCGTTGACGGGCCCATGATGCGGCGTGAGATGAAGAAGTTCCGCTTCGATGAAGATGATCTCACCGCCCGCCCGCTGGGCGATCGGGAGTACTTGCTGCTTCCGATGACATCCAGTCTTGCCGTGGCCTCAATGCGGCCGTAGTCATTCTCCAGGGTTATCCGGTAGAGGCCGGCGTCATCGAACGTCACCTCGTCGATCTCGAGGATCCTCAGGTCTTCGATCTCCTTGACCGAGATCCTCGTCGTTGGTGTTACGATCAAGCCGTCCTTGTCCCAAGTGGACCATGGTGTTGGATGTCCCGCGATAGCGCACTGGAAGCGCACGCTGTCACCCTCCTCGACGACCTTGTTATGCGGAATGGCATAGAATTTTGGAGCTGCAACCGTCCGCCTGTGGCTGGTCAAATCGATGCTTGTGTGACGGAAGGACAACCTTAGAGGGGAGACACTTCGGTTGGGCGTGGTTCGAGGTGTCGATCGGGGAGTGGAGCTGGCTGACAGGAGGCCGGATGGTCGGGCCAGCTGTCGACTGAGAAGATTCTCCTTTTCCTCGGGAACGTCGACAATGATGCAGGCCGAGCACAGAGCTCTTCCGACATTGTTCTTCGCCACGCATGTGTATTCGCCCTCGTCCTCTGGGTACACTCGGCGAATGGAGAGGACTGCCTTTATGCCATCGTACACCATGTCGAAGTCCTTGCCACTGTGGAGGACACGACCGTCCTTCTCCCATATGATCACCGGCTCGGGGACGGCTTCGACGTGACACTCCAGAGTCACGGCATCGCCATCGCAGCAGCGTAAGTCCTTCAGTGGACGGATGAACAGCGGGAGAGTCTCGACGTTTCTGAGAAAAAAAAAACACGCATTCAGACGCTGAAAATGTGATGACACGCTGTGCGTGGAACTTACCCATGTCTTATTGAACCTTTTTCCATTGAATTTAATTTATTTATATCTACAAGGTGAAAAAAAAAAATTAAAAATTAATTAATCGTGACAAATATTTATTCAGATAAATATAGCCTACTCTTAGGCGTGGATACAAATAAAAATTCCAATGTGGCAATTCTGCACACGTCATGGCTGGCCATGGCATCTGTCAAGTAGTGCCAACCAAGCCACACAAAAACTGTACACCATAATCTAAAATTATACACTGCTCCGGCAAATGTGCATTTTGTTTTCTTCTCATAAAAACCGTGAAAAATCTCATAGAAAGCACTTAGTTTTTGTTTGCACAAAAACGCACAGCAATGGAGGTTGAACTAAGGCAAGGTTTCAAGAAAGGTGACACCAATAATATCCCACCAATGACCAGTGAGATGATATATGATTTTATATCTGATCAGGGCAAAGGAGGCCGTCGCAGTGAACCAGACGTGTAAGAGCAGAGCATTTTTTTCCATTTATGTGACTAAAAATAAATACATTTCACCGTCCATCCGATAGGGGACAATGTGGCGATTATAAAATTGATTTCGTCCAAGTGAGAAAGGGCGAATTGTCCGAGGTGCGAGGAATTGCGTTCACTAGTCCCGAGGCGGCAAGCAATGGGATGTTTTTCAACGTTCACCTGAAAGTCGACGAGAACCAGGAGGCTGTACGGAGTGCTGGATGTGATAAGTGCATGGATAGTACGAAAACAAGTAAGAAATGCATTTTGGTTATTCGTATTCCGTGTGGTAACTGTGATGGGTTTGCTTGCTTTCAGAGCTGTGCCAGCATGTTATTGTGTTCGTGTTCTGGCTGCATCGTCACACGATCGACGCCGATTCGGGCGTGTATCGCACATTCTGGGGCAACGAGTTTGAACTGGCCACAGAGAACACAATCGCCATGCGGATCCATGATATATTTGCCAGCGATGAGCTGCGGGTTGAGGCAGAACAGGAGGCTGACGAGGTTACCGAGGAGGAGGGACAATCGTTTCTGAACAACGTGCTCGACGAAATGGAGAAGATAGGACTGACCGACTCGTCGCTCTACAAGCACTGCCGACCAGTGATGGATGATTTCGAGCCGGTGTACATCCACCACACGATGCTGGATACTGGCAACAACTACATTAAGGATTTCAAGAGCTTCATGGTCCACATGGAGGATGTGGCCAAGCAGGGACTGTTTGATAAGCTGGCTGAGATGTCCATCTACAGCTACAAATCTCCGCTGTGGGCGGAGACGCAGTTCTGTCGCATTCGCTGCTCGCTCATACATCGAGTGGCGAATCGTAAGGACCCGCACGAGGACCAAGAAATTCTCGATTCGGTGTTCTGCAAGGAGCGCGAATACAACACGGAGGAACGTCGGCAGCTTAAGCAGCACAAGCGCTTCATCCTCAAGCAGACGGAGAAACTGGAGAACAAAACATATCGAGAATGTGGACTGCTTCTGAACGAAAGCTACCCGTACATTTGCGCCTCCCCGGACGGCATCACAGACGACCACATCGTGGAAATCAAGGCTCCCAAGACGGACGATGAGTTCGAGAAGTACCTAGAGTGTAAGGAGACCATAGCGCCGAAGTACATGGCACAAATCCAGATACAAATGTACATGGCCAACGTGACGAAGGCGCTGTACTGCGTTCTGAGCCCGACATTCGACACCAATGGCGCCCTGCATTACGTGTGGGTTCAGGCAGACATGGAGTTTGTCGCGAGCCTCCTCAGCGCCGCTGAAGACTACTTTAAGGAGATCGTCTTCCCGCGACTTCTCAAGATCTACGTAGACTCTAATTAGTGTAAAGATTCTTTTTTGTTTGTTTGTTTTTGAATTAAACATAAATGAAAGCGTGTGTTCCTGTTTTGAAGACTTACCTTTGGCATAGATTTGCAGCGAGATTATGGCCTGGGTCTGGCCATGACAGTTACTGGCTATGACTGAGTATGTTCCGGTGAAGTCTAACTTGGCGCTGGGTATCTCCAAGCGATATTCGGGGCCGTCACCAACGCGGCGGAAGTGCGGCGCGTCCTTGTAGTACTCAGGCTGTGGAAGAAAATAAGTGTGAAATGTTAAATTAATCTTCCTTGGCATGAATTTATGGTTGAAAAAATGTCCTCAACACAATCCCTGATCTGAGTGAAACACCGGGCACCTAGACACAACCCAATTTTCCTCAATTATCACATCAAACAAATCTTTAACCTGTGATTCCGTCAGTAGCTATAACATTCGAAATGTTCTTATCGTCGAGGTGCGCGCGCCTGATCGTGATCGCCGAACAACTTTGGAACGTCCTTGCCTTTTTTGGATTGTGTTGTCGCCACTGTGTGTGCACACGTTAGCGTTGCTTTTTGCTGTTCTCATCGATTTAATTAGCCAATTGAATATTGATCCTTGTATTCAAATATCTCGCATATTTCGCTGGTTTGCCTGCCGTATGCATTCTCCACATAGGGGAAGCAATTACCCGCATAATCTATGCGGTAACCGTGAAAACGTCACCTGCGTGTCTTGCTTCGAGTCACTCAGCAGCACAATGAAGCTCCGGTGTCGCGCTACCACAGCGTCATTACATGGTTCGGTGGCAACCGCGACTTCAGTTACAAGATTTGTTCTTAATTTGGTAACATTTTTCCTTTTGTTTTCCTCGTGCCTGTGATCGCCGATCCAGAGCATTCTTGTTGAGCTTTTTGTATCAACTTCAAGGGCACTGGGTAGCAGCGATTTCGCAACCAGTCTACTCGGTGCCGATTTGACCATGCATTAAACAGTTTTCTAAACGGAGCGGCCAACAAATGGAAGCAAAAACAACGCAAACATTTCACGACCACGAGCTGCAACAATATCGCTCGCCGTTGACTCGTTGCTTTCGCGCAACACTCGGAGGCACTCGGAAAGTGAGCAACGTCAGCCAGGCGGCTGGATCGGTCGTCGATCGGACAAATGTGGATTTCTGCTTATATGGAGACCGAATGATTCATCTCGCGTCCTCAGTTTGGTTGGATTTTGTGTGTACGTTTTTTTTTTTCTTAGTGTTTTGGTTGCATGCGTTTTGTCATTAATTAAACAGATAGGGTAAATGGATTCCTATTGCTCTCGAAATGATTGCTATCTAGTTGGCGATGGTGAGAAAAAGATTAGCACTTGTTGGGTACCATTTGGAGACCTGTCTATTATTGGATCTGAATTAAGACTTTTCGAATTCTGGATTACGTGCCAGTGATTTTTCTTCAACTGTTGCTTGCTGCTGGAGGCTCATAAAGAATTCACTTCGGATTTTGGATTACAAGTGCGACAAACAGTGTGTCAGCAAAGACTTTGTAAACAGAAAAAATACACAAGCCTGAGGGAAATGACAACAAATACGAAAGACATCATCAGGGATCAAGCACAGAACGTTTGTCTACAACTCCTATCTGAGTCACACGCAAGAAGACATTTGTTGTTTATCAACGCCGCATTTGACCATCAGTTTGACATTGAAGATCTAAGAAATAAGTGTTTTATCACGAAACTGGATTATGCAAGTTTCTTTAAATTTGAAAGTGGAATGACATGTTCTCGACGAGCTTTGGAGGGGATTTCGATGTCATTGCGTTTCTGTTTCTTAGATAAAACAACAGTCAGGGCATTTGTGGATTTCGGTTATTTGTTGATATGCATGACTGTTTGGTTGGTGTCAAGTGAGATGATTAGATGCTTAACGTAAACTATCTAGGTGTTCCAGCTGGCGACGCATTTACGGGGAGACAGGACAAGGTAATGAAGAGATGTCGGAATATGTTCTGTAATTTTGGCTAATATCATCCAAGAGATCAACTAAGAAGATCAGGCCAATATAATCCGTGTTAAAGTCAAAAGACACTCGGACTCGTGTCTCGGGTTTGAAAAACAGTGAACAGAGAACAATTTACTAAAGCTGTTTGAAATTGTGGCCTCATTTTAAAAAATAGGAAGCTTTACGAAATATATTTGAGTAGGTACGCTGAGAAGTGACATACAAATTTCAAGTTCGTCTAAAGTCAATGTTAGCAGTTATGGCTTGTGGACACAATCAAAACAAGACTTTGGTTTGTATTTCTGTCACTGAACATCCTTGAATTTTTAACTCTTGAAAAATTTCATTGAGACTTGCTACTGCACAACGAAGTTTGTTTATCTTGATTTTTTTAAGTTTAAAACTTCTGCCATCTGGAAGTCATTAATATAAAGCTTGTAAAAGTGAAAGAAATGTAAGACGTTGGAGTGTCAAAATTGCAAGTGAATATTGAATACTTTCATAGGTTTGACAGGTATTTAACACTTTTCCGTGTCCTTGCAACATGAACACAAATTTCCAAGAAATAATTCGATTGAACGTTTCCAGCAAATTCATTACCGTATTGAGAGTTTCCACTCGGGGGCTTTGGTCGAACCAGGGGTCGAACCTAGCACATACCCACAACTTTGCGGGCCACCACCTACTGATTCAATGGGATGAAATATAGCATTTTTTTGTTGTACTATACATTTCTTTAACCGTATATACTAAGCAAAGTAATGTAGTAATACGGTTCGGAACAGTAGACTGCGATACTCAAATGTTAAGGGCTAATGACTAAGCTTAGCTCATTTATAAACAAATTTTGTATTCTTTTTACGACCTTGTTCATATCTGTGGACAATGTTGTACACCAAAATGAAAAGAAGAGAAGACATGGTTAAAAGAACATCATTCAAAACGAACGTTGATCAAACGAGTCACGTTCCTCTTATTGTTTTATGCTACAACCAGGCTCGACCAGGATCTCTTACAAGAACCCTCTCAGGGTGACACGATTACTTGCTTACTGCCTGCTGCTAAGGAGCCCAACTGAGTAACTAGATCTGAATAGGTTCAACAGAACCAGACAATTTTAATTCTTTCGCACAATGTGAAATCTATGTACATACGCAGACTCGAAAATTAAAGCATTTGCCTAAACAAATTTCACTGTGCAGTCCGTGTAGGTCTTGAAATACCTACGACATATCAGAACTCAAGTGAGTTGCTTTTTAATGCTGGCATCACACTCTATGTTACCAGCTGAAGGCAATAGAAATATCTAGGAAAAGGAATGAACTAAAAAAGCGAAAGGGCATATGTCTAGAGAATTAATTGCTATTTTAGAGATTAAACCAATTGCGCAAGCTTCTTAGTCATTGCGTATAATTCAGATACTTCTTCTTCTTCTTCTTCTTCTTCTTTGTGTGGCGCTACAGTCCGGGGTGGACCTGGGCCTCAACCAACATGCCTCTCCAACTAGCGCGATCCCTGGCTAGCTGTCTCGAGTTTCGCACACCAAGTTGGTTGAGGTCCTTCTCCACTTGGGTGCGCCACCTTAAACGCGGGCGTCCTCTGTTGCGTTGCCCGACAGGTTCGGATTCGAAGATTCTTCGGGCCGGAGCTGTGGTGTCCATACGCTCTACATGACGTAGCCACCGTAGGCGTTGAATCCGTAGACGCCTAACTAGGCTCGTGTCGCTGTACAGCCCGTACAGTTCGTGATTGAATCTTCTCCTCCAGAACCCGTCAACACAAACAGGACCAAAGATCGTGCGTAGAACTTTTCTCTCAAAGAGACCAAGGACTTCTTCATCCGCTTTCGAGACTGTCCATGCCTCCGCGCCGTATAGCAGGACTGGGATGATCAGGGTCTTATATAGAGTCAACTTGGTTCTTCGAGAGAGGGCTCTATTACTCAATTGCCTCTTGAGCCCGAAGAAACAGCGGTTGGCAAGAGTTATCCTACGCTTGATCTCGGTATATATAATTCAGATACAGATCAGTTTAAGTACACTTCAACATTTTGCTGGGAAAGGGACTGCTCCTGCAAGGTAACTGCCTGAATTCTTTACAGCATCCACATTACAAAATGCAGTTTAAACTGAAAACTATGACTGTTTCTAAACATAAGCTTTTAATCTTGTCGACACTGTTTTACGAATTCTGTGAACCAGGACGTATCTACCGACATAAGCTTATTGTGACTATTGTGGACAAATAACTTTGATATTTTTCCACTTCACCTTCTTACACGTATCGAATCGAAGACAATCCTGCAGAAATCATACTATTTCACAAGCCTAGCCAAGAGAAGAAGAAACAACCCCTCAGACGCATACTTCACGAAAAGTTGATACTGGTTCGTGCTGAACGAAGTTGTGGTTTTCGATTTCTGTAGCGCCAGCAAACAAAATTACTTTCTATTGGAGGTATGTTGATTAACAACCAAACTTCGATAATTCGAACCATCACTTGCTACAAAAAAAAGTTATTGAGACATCACGTTGCCAACTAAAATACAAGTTTCGATATACATAAATACAGTGAAATCTCCCTAAGTCCAATTGGCGCGGGATATCAAAATGTGTTAGTGTTAGAGGGAGTTTCGGAAAATATATGTAATATTTTGCACGAAAAGCATTTAAGACATTCTGTTGTAAGTTGCATGTACATACATAAATGAAGAATGGGCTTTTTATTTTGAGTTTACAAAATACTTAGAATCACTTTCATCAAATATGTCGATGTTGTCAAATTAATTTAAAACTCTGGTTGTGGTTTCGACTGGGCTTTCCATTTACTTCATAAATTGTGCTTTCAGTGCCTACATGAAATACGTTTGCATAATAATTCTCATTGGCCTAAATTCAATGATCCATCAAAAAATGTTTTCTTTGCACTCGCGCCGTTTTCCTGCACAATATATTTTGCAGTCCATGAAGAACCTTCGAAGCAACCGCGTTTCATCAGTTGTCATCCCTCTCGAATTTGCATGCAGTACCAATTCGCTTGAAGGTGGTTTAATAAAATCATCCTCCAAGTCTTTCTCCAGTACATAACTGCCTCTGACATCATTAATGTCTTCATCTTTGAGAAATTGAGAAACTTCAAAGCGTCTGTTTTTAGGCGACTACTATTTTTCACAAATAATAATTAAGTTTTGAGTTCGTATCGATCAGTATACCATCTTGTCAACCACGTCCCCCTCAGAATTCGACTTATCAAAGGTTATGCAAAGTAATCTCTTCGATTTATCAACACATTCGAGTTATCAAATAACAATGATATGTAAATCTTAGCCTTGGCGCTGTTGTCAAACAATTTTATAAGAGTTATCAAATAGTCGAGTAATGGATAATCGACTATATACTTTTGAGTTTACCGGCTTTCGAAAACTAACTGGGGACCAGATGTAATTCATATCTAGGAGAATGATTATTGCTGCGAACATAGTCGGTATACTCTCTAAAGTGATGAACCACCGTGAATGAAGGTAACCATTTAGGTAATTGAAAATAAAATGAGTACACAGTGAACTCCCCGTAAGTCAAATTTCTTTCGAGGTTACGTGTGGTTAGTGGGATACCAGCGAAAATTACCAGTATACTTATTATTTTCATATTCCGGCGTTCACTGTAGATACAATTAGAGCGAAATGGGACTATTTCCAAGATACGGCATACAGATGAATCGAGAATTGAAAGCAAGCGCCTTTTAGAATTTGACAATGAAGTGTGCGCAAAGTACGACATCCGAGTACAAAGCACAAAATACCGAAGAAAGGTGAAATTATGCCAATGCCGGCTTCTTCCGAAACATATTCAGAGGAAACTAGAAGACTTCCGACACCAAAATTTCAAAACAACAACTGAAAAATTACGACTGTTGTATGTTAGAGTATCTCCTTGTTAATGCCAGCAGGTGCGATCTCTGGCTAGCTCCCTAGTATTTAGGATACTAAATTGGTTGAGATCCTGTTTCATTGAAGTCCGCAGCCTTGGATGGATTGATTCTCCACTGGTTTATCGGAGTAAATTAGTATCAACTAGTGTAGATCGTAAATACAGTTTAAGGACATTGACACCTAAGCTTATAAGAGCTAACTACTTTCCAAATTTTAATGCGATCGTTACACAAAGACGTAGCGTCAAGAGTGTCACAGACAACAAATAGAAAATAAACCCAAATACAAAGTTTCAACATGCACGAACAGAGATTCTTCAATCTTCTTTAAAACTCAGAAGAACACAAATGAGTTCAATTAAATCTATATCCCCACACCGAGTTACCCAGTTTATTGAACCTCCCCGAGGATTCGAAGATGGGTTATCCCATTGCATTCTTTTATCCCCAACATTCCTAACAAAAAATATACACAACACGTCGCGCACATAAAGACTCACTCCTTTAATATGCCCGTCAGACAACGTCACTAAAATCAGAACAAAACCTTATCAAGGCATTTGGCTTTGCAATCTAATGGATGATTTACGGCAGCCTCCGAAATAGCATTGGACTGCACGTACAAATGAGTTATGAGAATGATTGATACTCCTTTCGATCGGCACCACTTGACACTGTCTGTGACCGCCCCAGTTCACTGCGTTTAATGGACAAGTCGTGTCTTGCATAAATTATTCAAATTTTCAAACTTGACATCTACCCAACCGTGCCTTACGTCACTTTTTCCTTCAAAAATAAACTCCTCTATCCGTATGCCAGTGGTCACTTCTTCGGAATTCCTGAGATGATCCTGGATGGGATTTCGCGCTGGATTTTGCTTTTCAAACTCAAACACTTTGTTCTCTTTAAACGAACAACTGTTACAAAATGAACGAACGCACTAGGATCAACTATTCTCCGCGACCATTCGAATTCAACTGTCCAGTTGGCTTTCACAAAAGATATCGACACATGTCCAGTGGCGTTACTAGGGCGGATAACTGTCTCGTCCATGGATATCGATCAATAAAATGCACGGTTCGGCTCATGAATAATTATAATTTAGATCTGTTACAATTACAATTCGACATCTAACTACCTGAAACACTAAATCCGGACACAAGTAGCCTCCCACGGGCCAGGCACAGCATGTGACACCCAACAAATATGGTAAGCGTGTGAGTGTGTCTCTCCGTCCGCAAACAATAAATAATTAATCGTATCCCTTGTAGAATGAACTTTTTACTGCACTTCACTTTCAATTCGAGAATGTGTGTACTGTGTATCGAATAGCTATAGATTCGGAATTGTTTCGTTGCAATGCGCGTCTCACGACCCACACCTGTTCGAGTGGCGATTTAAACTGTGCGCTGCGAGTGGGCTCGGGCGGCGCTACGAATTTCGCTCAAACTTGATCTCTGATGGGAGACAGATAGCGCCGACCAGCTGAGTAATGTTCATATTGCACCGGAGAGGAATACAGCGTGAGTTATTGTGCGTCGTTATGAAGTGATCGGACAATGAGACTGTATAAGGTAAATCACACTTTGAGCCCGGTTGCATGCAGTCTTCACGAACAGTGTGTGTGGAAATTATTCCGACTGCACGCAAGAGACATACTCAGAAGTGACGTGTAATTTTAAGCTACCTTTTGTTGCGATTTTTGAACATCATCTAGTTATGATTTTATTAAGTTGCAGGGAATGAAATCGACGACGCTACTACAGCATGTCTGAATCTAGACCAAAGCTCCCATAAATTCTCTTAAGAGGACTACAGTTAAAACAATCTCATGCGTCTTGATTTACTTACCTTTAAGAAATCCCTGAGCCAGACAACGTCTGGCTTTGGATCACCAATCACCTCGCAGAATATGATCACGGTGTCGCCTTCGTAGGCTTGACTTGATCGTGGCTTCACCACAAACAGTGGCTCCTTCGAGTACCTAAAATGAGAGACAAATTTCAATAAACAAACCCTCTTCTCATCTGCAATCAAAACTTACGGAAGATTTCCTCCTCGTTTGGTTGACATTTTCTTGCGTTCCTCTTCAGTAACCTCCTCGACGGTCACTCGGCTGCTGGTCTCTGTGCGTCCGACAGCATTCGAAGCAACGCACACATAAATACCGGCGTCCCTTTGCGTTGCCTCAGCGATGATCAGCTCCACGAAACCGTTCGAGTCCAGGGTGGCTAGGATTCTGCGGCTGGGTCGGAGCTTCACACCATTCCTGTGCCAAGAAACACCCACGGAGGGGTATGCTTCAACTTTGGCTGAAAGTCGAATTTCCTGACCCTCTTTGAAGATGTAAAACGGTTCCAGAGGCATATAGAAGTCAGGCGATATGTAGGCTCGGATTCCCTTATCCACGAATAAGGAGCAGTGGCAGGAGACGGATCCGAGCTCGTTGCGGGCAGTGCACGTGTACACCCCACTGTCGTCGAGCTTTGTGGAGTTAATCTCCAGAGTGTTGAACTGGCCGTCATCAGTGATGACAGTTCGCCGAGAATGCTCAATGATCTCGTCGTCCTTGTACCAAAATATTTCTGGTCTCGGATATCCCATCACCTGGCACGTCAGGCGGACAGGGTAGGTCACTTGAACGCGACGATCGCGAAGTCTCATTGTGAAAATGGGAATGGCCTCACCCAAGGTGGCAGTATTGTAGCTGGTAACTAGCTCCTTCAGCTTGTGATCAGCTGCGTACAGCTTCTCGTCGGCGACAACCTGCAGTCGAGCAAACGTGGACACCCTGCCCTTGGAGTTAGTTGCTTCGCACGTGTACCGACCGGAGTCGACCTCAAACACTTGACTTATAAGCAGCGTGCACACCGAGCCGAATTGCTTGATTCGGACTCGATCGGATGAATCTATCTGCAATCCATCCTTGTACCACAGGATCTTCGGCCTCGGTGCCCCTTGCACCACACACTCCAGACTGCATTCGCGGTTGAGAAGCGCTTTCGTCTGTCCGGGTAGGATTTTGACGAACTCAGGCAGGCACTCCGCTCCGCCGACTTGAACTGGACTCGACGTCTGCATCGATGGTCCCCATCCGTAGCGGTTCTTCGGTGTCACCCGGAAATGATACTCGTAAGTGGGCACCAGGTTGAAGGCATCGAACGAGTTGATCGGGGTCATCCCTATCTCCTTCCAGACGGCACCTCCTTCTTTACCCACTATCCATGTGTCGACGCGATACGCGATGACCGGCGCTGAGTTGGCGCTCTGTGGCTTGCCCCAGGACAAGCTGATGTGGTTCTTACCTGCGTCAATGACTGTTGGTTCGGTGCTAATTGGTCCTGGTGGGTCTGTTTGAGGAGAGAGAGAGGGAATCGAATTTTTATCTTTCTTTTTCATGTGAGGGAATCAGTGATTTCTGTGAATACGAAAGAGGGCAACACAAGGAAGGAGGTCGCAGAAGGAGTCCTGTAAATCACTTGCCTTCACCAATGAAAAATATTCTGCTGATGAAAGCTAACTAATGCGTTCCAACTTAAATGTAAGGATGGATTGAAAATCGTTGCTATCGTTGAAAAAGGTTGGAAAGAGTTGTGAAAACGTCACGAGAGCTTGTGATCTGTTACAGACTGATTTCAATTCTTACAGTCAATTGAAAGTTGTACGTACGGCCGTCCGATCTTTCAGCACACTTCAGAGTCCTCTGAAAATGTAAGTCACGTAGATCCTGCAGACCAGTGACTGTTAGAGAGGAATACTGTGCATAAGGGTCATTTGAGTGTGGTTTCATCTCTGTATTCGGTATATTATTATTTTACCTTTGTTTTGTCAAGATCAACAAAGATCGAACCAATACGTAAAATGACAAATCCGTTTTCAAACAAGAAGGCGTAAATACGTCTTCCGAAATTGTCCATGAGAGGTAATTTATAAGGCGGCAATATCTTGAAACCTGTGTAATTCTTCAGCACACTGCGATACCCGAGCCGTTAAGTTGATCCCAATCGCAGATGGTGACCAGATCGGATTTGAAAACCAATTAAAAGCGTTTGCTTTCACTTAGATTCGCATCGGGGTTTCTATAACCAACGGTAGACCAACAGTCGTTACTTGCCACTTAAATATACTAAAACAGAAATGGTCGCGAACATTGTTTTATATTTACACATGTTGGTGTGTATAATCAGTGCGCCATGTAAAGGGTATTCTCTGACTGGCTCATGTTATAATCAACGCTTGCAAAAAATGGGTAAGAGAGATACAGTTGACTATAATACTTGATTTCTGGGTAGATCATCTCCCATGTGTCTACACGAGAATCTCAAACAAAATATTTTTCCGATTTGTATGTTGGAATGGTGTTTGGAGAAGGAGACGGAACGACGAACTGTACGGGTAACACAGCACTGTACTGCACCCTCGTCTCAGATGGCTCGCTCACGTATAGCGATTTGGACACCAATGATCCTGCCCGAAAAGTCTTCGATTCCAGGGCCGAGGGAAAACGCAGTAAAGGAAGACCACGCTACGCAGCTTCCTTATAACAACTAGCATAAGACTGGGCTAGATGGAGAGGCTTGTTGGCTAAGGCCCAGGTCCACTCCGGACTGTAGCAGCAACCAATGAAAAAAGAAGTTCTTTCGATTGTGTCAATATAATATAAGTAAGTATATTAAGTATTCATCCCTTACACTTAAAAACCTGATAGTCTTACTCTATGGGGTCGAAAGTTGGGGCATAAGTGGTAACTTACAGTGGCAGCTGCGTTTAGACTTGAGATCAGAAATCAGAAACCATAGTGAAATCCAAGCCCAAAAAGCTTCAAATTCATTTTTGAACGAGGGGATTGTCAGCTGTAAAGTTTAAGGTCTTTCATTTTACCAACCCTGCTACATGCAGGAGAAAGAGGACAAGCATCAGAGATGATTCTTGGTGTCTCTGAAATACAAATTCTACGTCGGGGATATATGGTCCCGACTGCGAGAGAAGGTAAAGGTATGAGAAGAAAGCAAAAATCCGTGAGCTCCACTGAGTCGTCCACATTGAGTGCATGTATCCCAATGCTCCAGCTAGAGGGTCTTCGAATCCGAACAGCTGCTGGGTCGAAGAGATAATAATATAATAATAATAATAATATGGGTGGCGCTACAGCCCGTAGAGGGCCAGGGCCTAGCCTCTCAGCAACCACTCGTGTTGTGCGTGCTATTGTTCTCTCACGAGTGGAAGGGACCTACAGTTTAATGCCGAATCCGAACGGCCAAGTTTGAGAAGCTTTTTCTAGACAGAAAGTACTCTTTGAGCATTGTCAGTGACTCGAAAGAGGTGGGGTCGTGAAAATTATTTGTGTCGCTCAGAGCTGGAATCGAACCTACGACGTCGAGGTTGGGGTCGACGCACATACCCACAACGCCACGAGCCACCACTGGGTCGAAGAGAGGAAGCCCGAATCTCGGGTAAAATGACCAAGTCATCGCGAAGCATCGCTCCGTGTCAAGACTGTCAATAATGATAGGCAGCTTTTTCATTAAATAATATTAAATAAATCCATTTGAATAAGCCAGTGTATGTCTATAACTTCTAAAATTATAAATGGTCCATGTCTGCCTCGGACACTTCATGGATCAGAGGCCATTTATAATTTTAGAAGTTATAGACATACACTGGCTTATCCACATGGAATTCTTTAATACTGATCGAGCTTAAATAGTGTTTGAATCCCAGCGTTCCACTGGAGAAGGAATACCTGTTTAAAACTACTCGTACAGACGACACGAAAAATATTCGAAATGACATTTTGATGACGAATCAACAGTCACCTGGATGACTCTACAACCCATAGAGGGCCGGGGCTTATCTCTTACCACAGCCACTTTTGTCGTGCGTGGTATATATCTGTAGCGAGTCGATTTCATTCAACTGATTTTGACAAATTTTCTTTCATATTTTACACTTTGGAGAAACATACATTGTCTGTTCATCCTCATCGGTGTCCTAAATGGAAACTGAACAATTGGTACACACGCTCGCGGGAATTGTATCCCATATAATCACCCTTATCGCGAATTTGATCGTAATCGAAATTGGGCTACGAACTCCGAAAAATCGATCACAGTATTCAATCGTAGTAGTATAATAATGAAAAATCTAATAAAAGTTTCGTGAAGTTTGCTGTCACTGAATACGAATGAAGTCGAAGTTTGTATGGTTTCCACGACAAGTCATTTTTTGTTTAGTTCGAACTGTTTGATACACACTTTGTGTAGTTCGTGTCGTGCTGTGATAGAGCTGAATGATTGCATGAATGAAGACGAGGTAGAAACAACACACACACCCGATCTGCCGCGCAGTGTCGGTGCACACACACCTATGGCCCTATCAGCGAACTGAATAGCGTCAGTATAAGCCAGCTACACCGATTGGTCACAAGTATCATTTGGTTCCAGATACGCGTAGCACCACAATCGGCCTATATTGACCTAAGTTTGACTGCTTCTAGCAGCCGTTCGTTCTCTAAGGACATTCAGTTTTATTAGCTTCGCCAATCATTGCTATTCAACGTTTATATTTGCATTGATGAGTGAAACCAAACTAAACGGTGAAGATAATTGGTTGACCGAGCAGTCGCAGCAAAACCAACTCCATTCGTAGATAAATGACATCCAATCATTTTCCACCCCCAGACCAAATACATTCATTCCCCGGAGAAACATATTTTTTTTATTTTATTATTTGTTTCGTTTAAATGTGTGTGTATATGTGTTTAAATTTGTAACTTAGTACAAGAAAATAAAATATATAAGAATGATCAACTACATAAATTAGAATTAGAAAGAAATATGCTATGTAACTGAACAAATAAAAATTAAATACACTTTTGTTTCTTTTCAAAAAAAAAATCTCTTTTTGGAGGAATTCTCTATAATTGTCTTGTGAAGAGGTTTCAAGGAATTACAGTCCATCCTACGTCAGACGCAGAATACCAATATAGCATCCTTAATTCATATCCTTCTGTCATTTCTGTTCATTTCTAGATAAGCGAAGATATTTCGTTCCATTTTATTCCTTAATTTTTCTTTTAAAAATTTTACTCTTGTTTTGCGCTAAAATAATGAATTAAATTCAAGATCAACTAAAACTGAAAACAAATCAAAAAGTTATGTTATGTTGACAAGGTCCTCTATCATTATTTCAATAACTATGTAAAGGAGTTGAAAGGGTTTATCTGCAATAAAAAAGAGAAAGAAAAAGTGGAGACTTTTAGTGGAGGTGACGCAAGAACTTTCAACGACCTCTATGTGCAGTGACACAAGACACTAGATGATTTTACGTTTACTTGAGTCGAACATCGATGACGAGAGACAGAAAGGAGTTGCAATGACATTTAAATGACGTAAAAGCAACATTTTAAGGGAACGAAACTAACAAAAAGACAGGAACGTTCGATGTGTACCTTACCACACGCGGTGAAAACGACGATTACCTTGACATATGACAGAAAAAATACAGACAACAGAATGAAGGAACATTCACAGAAATCAACTGTCAAATGTGTCAGTGAAACACCATTTCCCACTGACACTTGAGACCGTGACACTTACCTCTAAAGTAGGAGATGTCTGGATAGCTTTCTAAGGGTTGACCCCAACGTGGTGAAGTTGGCGTCGCTGATCTGGCACGTTGCAGGACCTGTCAACCATATCGAAATCATATTGAAATTCGAGATTAGTTTAAAAAAAAAATAAGAATTTAAAGAAAATGTTTTGTCTGTCAACACTGTTTAAGGCTAAGCATTTTTAGGTTAGGATATCAAGTTTGTGTTAAGATCTATTTCTTTTTGGGAGAAGCGATCTATAAGAGAGCAGGAGAGATACATTTGATTAGCAAACAAGCAGAAAAATAATCGAAATAATCAACCAACGCCCGTTGGCCGATGCATTACCGTGATTGTGACAAACACTCGATCAGTTCCGAACTCGTTACGAGCCACTACGAAGTAGGTGCCCGAGTCCGCTATCTGTGACTTGGCGACTGTGAATCGGATGTAATCGTCTGAGGCTTCCTTGCTGACGCGGTCCGATTTGGTGATGTCCTTGGTGCCCTTCAATAGTGTCACTGCAAGAAGAGACCGGTCGTCAGAAGTGCGTTTGGGTGAGTGATTCAGGCAATGACTTACACTTAGGCTTGGGTTCTCCTTGAAGCCTGAAGGATATGGAGAAGGGATCACCGACGGCGATTTTCATTTCGGTTTCCGGTCGTGAGAGGAACAGTGGTGGGCCAGCGGTCTTACCGCCCTTGGCAGCTATGTCGACATTCGCGTGAGACTCTAGCCGGCCGAATGCGTTCGTGGCACGGCAAGTGTAGGTGCCCTCCCACTCTGCGGCGGCGTTCTGGATGGCCAGTGTGTACACACCGTGATCCATGAAAGTTCGCACGTTCGGCTGACCAGCCAGTGGTTTCTTCTCACGGAACCATTGCACGTCGATGGGACTGCTGGTCGGGAGGAACTCTGCCTGAAGGGTGATGGTGCCTCCGGGTGTGACAGTGTGATTGCCCAGGGGGTTGGTCAGATGTGGCTTGTTGGGGTCACGATGGAAGAAACCGTGAGTTTTCTCCAAAATGAATTTATCGCGACCTTGGAAGTCGACTTGATGGGTGATCTTCTCCTCTTGCACGGGGTTCCTAGCCACGCAGGAGTACAGACCGGCGTCCTTCTCGGTGGGGCTGTTGATGATCAGCTTGCAGTAGCCATCGGGTTGGGTGATCACGCGGTACTTGTCGTCGGTGTCGATCATGTCGCTCTCCTTCATCCACTGGATCTCTGGGCGGGGCTTGCCGCGCACTCTGCAGTCCAAAACCAGCTCGTCCTCGTTCAGCGAGTAGGTATCTAGAGTGAGCAAGAAAGTGTGAGAAAAATACAAACAGACGGGAGGGAAACAAGGAATAATAGCCAAAGACAGAGTCACACAACATTGAGCAGACAATGAGGCGAGATGACTCCGAAGCAGGATCTTGCGTGGAATATCCGGCGTGGAATACCTTTCATGTAGCGAATAAACGTGGGTGGCTGAGGGGCTTCGTCGTAGCTCTGGTAGACCTTGAGCTGTGCGTGGGACGTTGTTTCGCCGTATTCGTTGAACGCTTGGCACGTGTAGTTGCCACTGTCGTCGGCCTGGGCCGAGAATATCTCGAGTGTTGCTGTGCCGTCGGTGAAATACTTTTGGTATCTCGAACTCGCCGGCAGGGCGCTGTGGTTCTTCAGCCAAGTGATCTCACACTCGCCCACCACATTGCACGACAGGCGAATGTTTGAGCCCTCGGACACAGTGCGGTCGTTGAGGAGCATGCTGAACACAGGCTTCCTCTTCACGTCTGAAATGTAGCTTCTCTCCTTTGTGAATGATCTGTCCCTAGAGAGTTCCTCTTCGTGCTCCCTGGTGGACGATCGGTGATGCTTGTACGAGTCGTCGGTACCGCTGTTTGTGTCGGCGGAGTGGCCATTAGTCACCGTGGTGATTTTCTTCAAGTCAGCTGCTCGCAGGGTCACGCTGATAGCCTCTATCCGGTCGTCGGTCTCGGCGTAGCACGCGAACGAGCCAAAGTCTGAGGAAATCGGATTGCGGATGAGTAGTCTCCGCAGGCCTCCAACCTCTTCGAACTGCCGGTAGCGGTTGTTGGATATCAGGTGGTCGTCCTTCAGCCACGTTATCCTTGGCCGACCGTGAACATTGCACTCCAAAATGATCTCGTTGCGATTCGCGTCAAATGATTCTGAAAAGGAACGCGTTATAAAATCGTAAGCGGACACATAAGAGACGGAGACCAACCTCTAATTGCACTTGCGAAACTTTCCGGTGGCTTGGATCCTGGCTTGGAGTCGTAAATGCTCAGACTGCACCTGTTCTCCACCTGATTGCGGGCGTTTCTGGCGATGCAGCTGTATTCGCCGGAGTCTTCGGCGGCGGCCTCGTAGATCTCCAGACTCAGCGTTCCGTTGATGTTGTAGATCTTGTGCTTGGAGTCCTTGAAGATCCGCTCGTTGTCCTTGTACCACTGCACCTCGTCTATCGGACCGGACACATTGCACAGCAGCTGCGCCTTGTTGCCGCTTCCCAGGACCATGTCCTTCATGGTGGCCTCCAGCCGTAGCTTCCGCTTGGCCTCCTTCGATTTTGCAGCCTTTTCCTTCTCCTTCTGTAAGTCTACCTTCTCTTCTTCAGTCTCTTGGGGTTTCTTTTGCTCCTTGCGCACCTTGATGTGATCGGTGACGTCGAGGAACTTGCTTAGCTTCATCTGGCCACCCGTACTCTCCGCATAGCAGGTGTACAGGCCAGAATCGTCAGCGCTTGGATTCGCTATGATCAACTGCTTGATGCCCTCTGGAAGCTCAACGGCTTCGTACTTGTCACTTGTCAGTGACAGGAGGACGTTGTCCTTCTGCCAGAATATGCTCGGCTTCGGATTCCCGGAGACCTTGCACTCCAGAATGATTTGATTGACCTGCGCCTGGTATGTGTCTAATGAAACAAATAAGAGTCCGAACATTTAGGACAGTGAAACACAAACAACAACAACAACACACGGGAACGACACTCGGGGTTAGTCGCGATGGAAACACTGAGCGAGCTGAAAGTTAATCTACATACCTTCACTGACAGAAAACAGACCTCCAGGACACGACTGACACTAGACACTAGCCTACCTTTGATGCCGACCGTAAATACCGGGGCTACCTTCTCCTCCTTGCCCAAGCTGTACACGAACAGCGTGCAAGTGGTTTGAATTTCGTTCTCGGAGCCCTTGACGATCAACTTGATCTCGCCGGAGTCTTCCTCGGTGAGCTCCTTCAACTGAAGGTACGCGATGCCGTCTTGGCAAGCGAGCTTGCTCTTTGGACCGAACGCGATCAGTTGATCGTTGCGGAACCAACGGGCCGTTGGGTCGGGCCCATCGATGTTGATCACCCACTTGACACTGCTGCCCTCGGCGACGGTACGGTTCGAGAGATAGTTCCTGAAGTAGAGCCTCTTGCGTAGATCTGGTGGAGGTGGTACCTCACGGCGACTGGAGGATTCCTCTGAGGCATCCTCCTTCTTCTTCTTTTTCTTCTCCTTTTCTTCGGCTGCCTGAGCAACTGATGGGGGCAGTTTGGCGGCTTCTCGCGCTGGTGATGCGGCTCGCTGCCTCTTCACTTCAATGTGGACCATGTGCGCAATCTCGGCCTTGTCCTTGCGGTTCTCGGCCTGGCACACGTACTTGCCGCTGTCCGCCGGGACTGGGTTGCTGATAAACAGCTCACAGGTGCCATCGGGATGATCGATTAGTTGATACTTGTCACTTGGCTCGATCTTCACGCCGTCCTTAACCCATGTGATTGTGGGTGTGGGCAGACCCCTCACATGGACGTCGAGTACGATCTCGTTGACCTTGCCGTGGTAGGCATCCTTGATGGAGCGCGTGAAAGTGGGTGGCACGTCAGCGTTGTCGGGCCTGGCGTAGACCTCGAGTTTGCACGCGGTTGAAACCTCGCCGGTTCCATCGCGAGCCACGCACTTGTAGTTGCCACTGTCACTCACGGCGGCGCTCACCAGCTCCAGGGTGCAAAGACCTTCCCGGTAGCTGTGGCGCACTTTCGGGCCAAAGGCCAGGGGTTCCTCATCGTGGAACCATCTTACTTGCGGCTCATTTGCCTCCAAGTACGCCGTCAGCTTCACTCGAGAGCCCTCGGCGACCACACGATCGGTTGCCTTGGCCTTGAAGTGAATGCCGATGCGCTTCTCGCGCTTCTCCTCCTTCACCGGAACATCGGGCACTTCGATGACTTCCTCCTCTTCCTTCTTCTTGCCCTTCTTTCCCTTCTTGCCCTTTCCTTCGCCTTCCGCTTCGGAGTCGGTGCCCGCGGCCGATGGTGGCCTTTCCTCCTCCTTGTGGCCCTTTCGAATCAGGTTCTTGTCGGCGTGGAAGACACCGTGAATGTTCTCGGCAATGTGCGTCTCCTTGCCCTCGAACAGGACATGATGCCCGATCTCACTCTTGCCAACGCGATTCTCCGCCTTGACAACGTACTTGCCGGAGTCCTTCTCGGTGGGGTTGTCAATGATCAGCTCAGCAGTGCCGTCGGGATGGTTGATAATTTGATACCGATCTTCGTTCTTTATTTCCACGCTATCCTTGTACCATGACAGGGTGGGTGTGGGCACACCGCGGGCCCCAGTTTCTAAAATTAGCTCGTTTGTGTTCAGGTGATAAGTCTCTGAAAGGAAAACAACGACCGATGAGCAACACGAAGAACGAACACAAAGAACTGCAGATGTTATGCAAGATCGAGTGCCGATCGACTGCAGGTCGCCCTGCAGCGATCAGTTTCTCTACGCATCTATTTTCGGAACATACCTTTGAGCGATCGTATAAACACTGGTTCGATGTCAGCGTTAACCTTGGGTTCGTAGACGTGCAACAGTGCGGTGTTGCTGATCTCAGAGTATTCGTTACGCGCGATCACTGTGTACTTGCCCGAGTCGGCCACTTCAGTCTTGAGGAACTCGAGCACTGCCAGACCGTCCCGGGACATATTTCTGATCCTCGGACCGTAGGTGACGTTCTGGCCGTCCTTCTGCCACTTGATTTGTGGATCTGGACCACCGATCACGGCCTGCAGCTTGACCTTGTTGCCTTCGGCCAGGTATCGGTTGGTGATGTTGCCGACGAAGTACAGTTGAGTCTTGGGTTGAAAATCGGGTAAGCGACTCTTGCGTTCGTAGTTCACGTCGACATCGTCCTCCTTCTTCTTGCCCTTTGGCGGACGACTTCCCTTGTCGCCCTTCTTTCCGCCAGCTGCCCCAGCATCCTTGTCCTCACCCATGGAGGTTGTTGAACCACTCGAACGCCTTGACGCTGGTAACTGTTCAACCACAACCGAATGCTTAATCGTTGCACTACCAAGCTTATTCTCAGCCACGCAGCAGTACTCTCCGCTGTCTTTGGGTGTTGGCTTGTTAATGATCAATTCACAGACACCGTCCAAGTGCTCGATCTGTTGGGTGCGATCGTCTGAAACGACTGGTTGCGAGTCTTTCGTCCAAGAAATTGTTGGCCGCGGGTTTCCACGTACCTTGGTGTCGATTATCAAATCGTTCTCCGACGAGTGATAAACATCTGTGACAAGAGAAAGAATAGAAAGTCAGAGACATGGTGATCGATGGCTAAGCGAGCGAACGGATCACTTGAAAACGGGACCGGTGTGTTTATTTTCGGACCGCGCGACCTCGATATGTCAGTGCGCTTCGCTTTTATCTATCGCTTACCTCTAAGTGGCAATGCAAACATTGGCTCCTGTTCATCTCCCTCGATCTGGGTGCCGTAGACCTTCAAATAGCACGACGAATCGACCTCACTGTACTCATTCTTTGCGACCAACTTGTATTGGCCCGATGCTTCAGCGGTCACTTTGACGAGCTCTAGGACCGCCTTCCCTTCTTCGGTGAGATTGCGAATATTTGGACCGACCTGAATCCATTTGTCGTCCTTCATCCAACGGCATGCCGGACTGGGACCTTCTACGTTGCAGAAGAGTTTGATTGTTGCTCCCTCCAACGCCATGCGATCGCGTAGTTGTGTGGCTATCTTCAATTTGTTCTTCGGGGAAACTAATGGTTCGTTGACCGATGAACGGACACGGCTCGGCTCCTGGCTGGCGGCGCGCCTTCTGTCCGACTCCTTCTTGGAGGCCAGGGCCTCTTCCATTGCCTGACGGGCCATGCTCTCCTTTTCGCGTGAGATCCGATCTCGGGCATGGAAGATTCCGTGAACGTGGAAGTTCTTGTTCTTGGCCACCTCGATGGCGTGCGTGATTTGTGCCTCGCCGCTGTCATTGACCGCCTTGCATACGTACTTGCCAGAGTCCTTGCTGGATGGACGGAAGATCAGGAGCTTGTACACTCCGTGGGCTTCCTCCAGCAGGGTGAACTTGTAGCTGGGCTTCAGCTCGAAGGCGCCGAACCACCATGTGATCTTCGGTCGTGGGATACCATGGACATGGCACTCGATTGTCAGTTCGTCGTCGTGTAAGTGATAGAAATCTGGGAATGGTACCAAACACTGGTGTGAGTATCGCGCCTGGCAAAGGGGATGGGGGTCGGTGTCGACTTACCTCGAATTAAACTAAAGGTTGGGGGACTGGGTTCGTCTTTGTAAACTTCGTAGATCGTTACGATACACGATGATGTAACCTCGTCATTGGCGTTCGCAATCACGCATGAGTACTCGCCGGAGTCGGTGGGCACTGTGTTGACGACTTCGAGCGCAAGGATGTTGTTGTTGTTGATGATTCTGTGAGTGGCGTCGCGTTCCAGTTGCTTGCCGTCCTTGAACCATTTCACGGAGAGGTCTGGACCGCCGACGGCGCAGGCCAACCGGACGTTGTGTCCAGCTTCGGCTGTGCGATCGGTGAGGAAGTTAATGAAATGCGGAAGGCGAGCCTGTTCGCGACGCTTCTGCCAGTCGGCATCACGTTCGCGTTCACTGCGCGCTTGAGCCATGCTGTACTTGCGCAGTTGCAACATGAACTCTTCGCCTTCCTCTTCGGCAATCTTCTTCCATTTCTCTTCCTCCTCGGGGTCTGGGCGGGTGAAGCTGTCCACCGAAACGTTGCTCTCGCGGCGATCGACGGGGAGCTCCTCGAACTCGTCGTCTTCTTCGTGCTCTTCGTCTTCGTCGTGCTCTCCCTCCTCGCCGTAGTGGTCTCCCTCCTCGCCTTCCTCGTCGCCGGTTTGTCCGCCCTCGCCTTCGCTGCCCTCGTCACTTCCCTCCTCTTCGTGTTCTTCCTGCTCCTGGGCGGCCAATTCGGCTGCCTCGAGCTCTTGCTGGGCCTTGATCTCGGCCTCGATCCTGGCTTGTTCCTCGGCTTCGGCCTTCAGTCGCTTCTGACGTTCCTCGAATGTCTCGCCTTTTGGTCGTTCGGCCTCTCTCTTGGCAGCCTCCTCAGCGGCTGCCTTGGCGGCCTTTGCTTGCTCCTCCAGCTGAAGGACGAGCTTGCTCTTCTTTGGTGGAGGTCTCGCCGGGGGTGGTGGTGGTGGGGCCTGATCGAACATTTTCTTGCTGGCCTTGGCACCGGCTCCCATTTCAAGCTTAAGCGAAAGTTTCGGAGCGGGGCTTGCTTCCTTTTTCTCCTTCTTCTTGACTGTCTTCTTCTTGGACTTCTTAGTCTCTCCCTCTCCCGGCTCTTGGCTCTCCTCGCGATCCTCGCTGTCGCGCATTTCACTCTCGCTACGCCCTTCACCGCCCTCGCCGCCAGGACTCTCATCCCTGTCGACGGTTTTCCGGCCTTTGCCCTTCTTGCCCTTCTTCTCCTTCTTTTTCGGCTTCACTTCCTCGATGATCTCCTCCTCCTCTTCTTCGGTGTACTCTTCGTACTCTTCGACCACGTAGATGACTTCGACATTCGATACGTCCATGACGGCCGCACGATCGATTACAGACATGTCGGAGGTTATGTAACGCACTGGCGGCACTTCGGGCTCTGTGATATCCATGATCAGGGCCTTGTCGAAGACCGCCTTGTTGCAGTACAGCTGCGTCTTGATGTCTCGGCCGAGCTCGAAGGGCGTTTTCTCCTTATCCTCCCGCTTCAGGAACGGCGTGATGCTCCTCCATGTCGACGGGGTGGCGCTCCTACGCGTCAGATACAGCGAAAAGGGCGTCTGACTGCGGCCACGGATCGGAGTCGCACTGCGTCCACGCAAGCCCAGCGGTGTTGGCGACTTGACCCTGCGTCTCTTTTGCGTTGGCACCTTCAGTGTGTCCGGTGCTGGAGACGGTCTCTCGTCGGGCTCCTGCGATGGTCGCTCCTCCGTTGGTGCAACATCTCCGTCCGTCTCACCCATGAATTTGGCTTCTTGCGTTCGTTCTTCTACTGTGGATTATCCAAATAACGTTTCGTAAGCTTGAAAAACGGTTTTCAAGACGGAATTTTTTCGAACAAAAAAAACTTTTTTTTTGCGTGCAGAGATACTCGATATTTTTAGATACACAGTACTCGTGATTGGATCTCTCGCTCTCAATTTGGGTTCCGTTTGATTCTCGTGTATCGACCGCTCGATAAGAAATTATAACTACGACTGATCGGGTTGCTTTCACGACGGCCTCTAGAGATAATCTCGAATGAGTGACAGAAGCCAGAGCGGCGGTCTTCGGAACACCGCGCACAAATATCAGCTAATTTGGGTTCCGATGCCAAGTGCTATATTTACTTTGGGTCGTTTGTCATAGACTGTTACTGTTTGTGCAGTTCTGCTTCTGCTTCGATTCACTCTGCGAGACCGTTATATAACCGGGGGTTTTTTTTCGAACTAGGCTTGCGCGTAATTGCATTTTCCTTTTCAAATGCTCACATGTGCACTCTGTCTAGCTAGTGGTGGACTTGAGATGTTCTTCGATCTCTTCGTATTGCTCTATTTTTGTTTTTTTGACATTTTTCGTTCATGGTGAGTAAGGGTAGAAGTACTTACCGTTAAATCCGGTTGCGACTCGTTTACCTGTACAACTTACACAACAGACGTGCGAGGAGTCATGTGTTGAACCATTTGGGGAAAGGGAGATCGGCTACATAAATAGCTAGGGAATCATCTTATGCTTTGCTTGGCAGTATTGACAAGGAAAAAAACGAAAAGAAAACACTAGTAAAATTTGGCAAGAAGCAGCGCAGCAAGAGGTTATGAGAAGCGTTAGAAAGCGTTTAGAATGCAGGCAAGATTCGAGCGGTTGCTCGGTGTGAGCCAACAAAGTATTTCCTATGTGCTACATGGGATGGGGGCTATTTTCGCAACTCCCCTTATAATGGGACTATTAGACTTTGTTGTTTTGGCCACCTCAATCACATGGCTAATTGCTGTTCTAAATTTACCCAGGCGTATCTGTCACAAGTTCGGCTAAAATTAGTCGGCTCTCGTGAGTCGAATGGCGTGGAGCTCTAGAATGTCGGTGGGTTGCAACGGGGGCCTAGCAATGTGATTGAGGTGTACGGTGTGCACTTTGTTTTGATGATGAACTTGGAGTACATACCTCGGATGTTGCGAGTGAATATTGGCGGTGTGCCGGATTTTGTGGTTGGAACTTCGTACACAGTGACTAGGCAACTTGTTTCGATCTCTCCATTGCGATTCGATGCGATGCAGCGGTAGATACCCGAATCGGACTTCTCGACCGAACGGATCTCGAGCGATGACAGACCGTCTGTGGAGCTGATGATGTACTTGTTGCTGTGCTCGATGCTGGTCTTGTCCTTGAACCAGTGTGTGGTGACATCACTGCCTGTGATGCAGCATGTCAGTTTGATGTCACTTCCGATCGGTGAGTTGCGGTTGGTGAGCTTGAGGTCGATGTTCGGCGGTCGTTTTGATTCTTTCTTTCGATCCGATTTCGACAAGTCATGAATGACGCTTTTCTCGGCAGTCGTCTGTTTGGCATCCTTTGTTACGGCTCTCACTTCAGTCTGCTTTTCGGTGTCTTCTCTGGATCCATTTTGCTGGGCGATAGCGGTTTTCTTTTGTTTCTCTTCGGTTGGCTCGGACTCCTTTGTGGGGCTCTGTCTTGGAGCTTCCTTGACCTTCTCTTCCTGTGGCTTGATTTCTTTCTGCAAGTTGGCCTCTTCCTTCAGAGGTTCTTGGATCTTTTCTGGTTCCTTAGCTGCTTCCGGCACAACTTCTACAGATTTTTGAGTGGCTGCTGTTATTTCCAGGGCTTCCTTTACAATTGCCGTCTCTAGTTGTTGTTGAGCATCAACTGCTGCCTCCTTTAGCTTTTCTTCGGCTTTTTTCTTGGACGCCCTTACTTTCTTCTTAGATGGCTCTACTTCCGTTTCCTTACTTTCGATCTTTTCTGCTTCTGGTTTGGCCTCATCTTTCTTCTCCTGTGCAGTGTCTTGAGCTTTTTCGGGTTCCTTGGCTTCGTCTGTTTTCTTGTCATCTTGAGGCTTGGCCTTCACAGCGTCCTTCTTAGGCGTGGCTTCTGCTGGTTCTGGTACGACTCGTGGTGCTTCTGTCTCAGTCTCTACTTGCTCTTGAGGCTTTTCTTCCTTCTCTTTCTCTAGAATGGCCTCCTTTTTGAGCGGCTCCTTTTCATCAGATTTCTTAGACTGCTCAACACTACCTTCTTCGGCTGGCACTTCTTTGGTTTCCTGTTTAGTTGCTGCTGCTTTCTGTGCTTCCTCATCAGTCTTCTCTGCCTTCTTCACACTGGCTCGTTTCTTAGCCGGCTTGGCGGGTTTTGGTTCTGCCTCATCCTTTTTCTCTTCCTTCTTCACAACGGCTTCTGCATTCTGCTGTTCTTCAACTGGCTCTGGCTTAGCCTTTTCATCGATTGTTTGAGCCGGACTTGTCTGTTCCTCTTTCTTTTCAGGCTCCACTGCGAGTGGCTTATTCGCTGCTACATCTTCAGGTGTCTTCTCTTCCGCAACCTTGGGCTTCTCTTCAGTCTTTTCTTTCTTTTGCAGACTGCCACGTTTCTTGGAAGGTCTCTTGGGAGAACCTTCGGCGGAGTCTGATTTCTTCTGCTTCTTTGTCTCAGCGTCTTTTTTGTCGGTTTTTTCAACTTCAGCAGCCTTCTCCTCCTTCTTTTTCAAACTGGCGCGTTTCTTCTGAGGTGCCTCTGGTTCAGCTGTTTTTTCGGCTTCTTCCTTAGCTTGTTCCTCAACCTTGACTTCTGTTGCAGATTTGTTTACCTCGGCCTCTGGTGCAGGGGCCTCGAGCTTCTCAGCTTTTTCCTTAACAGGTTCCTCATCCTTTACTTCTGGTGAAGATTTTTCAACTTCAGCCTCTTTCTTCAAACTGTCGCGTTTCTTCTGAGGTGCTTCTGGTTCAATTGCTTTCTCGACTTCTTCCTTAACAGGTTCCTCAGCCTTTACTTCTGTTGCAGATTTTTCAACTTCAGCCTCTGGTGCAGGGGCCTCGAGCTTCTCAGCTTTTTCCTTAACAGGTTCCTCAGCCTTTACTTCTGGTGAAGATTTTTCAACTTCAGCCTCTTTCTTCAAACTGTCGCGTTTCTTCTGAGGTGCTTCTGGTTCAATTGCTTTCTCGACTTCTTCCTTAACAGGTTCCTCAGCCTTTACTTCTGTTGCAGATTTTTCAACTTCAGCCTCTGGTGCAGGGGCCTCGAGCTTCTCAGCTTTTTCCTTAACAGGTTCCTCAGCCTTTACTTCTGGTGAAGATTTTTCAACTTCAGCCTCTTTCTTCAAACTGGCACGCTTCTTCTGAGGAGTCTCTGGTTCAGGTGCCACGACCTTCTGCGTTTCCTCCTTGACCGGTTCCTCAGCCTTTACTTCTGCTGCTGGTTTTTCAGCCTCAGCCTTCACTTCAGTCTCCGCCTTCTTTTCCACACCCTTCCTAGGTGGCTTCTCTGGAGCAACTTTTCCAGCCTTCTCGGTCTCCGCGGATTCTGGTTTCTTTTCTACTTCGGCTCCGATTGGTTTCTCAGCCTTCGATTCCACAGTTTCTTCTGGCTTAGGCTCCTCGTCCGGCTTCTTTTTCAAGCTGGCACGTTTCTTTGCAGGCTTTTTGGATTCATCCTCTTCGACCTTGGTGACGGACTCTGGTTCTTTAGGCTTTTCAACTTCAGTCTTCTCGTCAGGCTTCACCTTCTTTTCCAGACTGGAACGCTTCTTGGGCGGCTTTTCTGGTGCGATCTTTTCAGCTGTCTCCTCTGTTGCTGCTTCAGTTGCAGTTGCAGTTGCAGGTTCTTTTTCTAGAAGTTCTTTAGTTTTTTCCGCCTCCGATGGCTTAATCTTCTCAGGAGACTTCTTCTTCTTAAGCGGTTTTTCTGGTACTGGTTCTGATTCCTTAGCCTTTGCAGTTGGCTCTTCTACCTTTTCTGGGATTTCAGGTGATGTCTCCAACTTCTCTGTCTCTGTAGCTGGTTTATTTTTGTTTTCTGGTAATGTTTGTGGCTCATCTAGTGCTGCAACTGATGCTTCTTTCGTTTCCGGACCCTTGTCTAGTTTCTCAGTCTCTGCGAGTCGTTCTTCCTTCTTTTCTAGAATTGCCTCTATTGCTTTAGTCTCGATAAGTGGTTCTTCCTTCTTTTCTACACTTAATGGAGCTGCCACTGATTTCTTCTCATTTTCTGATTTTTCGGGAGCTGTCTCTACAACTGTTGTCTCCTTTTGTTCCGGAATTTCAGGTGCAGTTTCCGACTTCTCAGTCTTATCAATTGGCTTATCTTTCTTTTCTAAACTTTCTGGTTTTGCTTCTGGTTCCTTTGCAGTCACAACTGGTTCTACCTTCTTTTCTGGTTCTTCGGTCTTCTCAGTCTTTGCCGCTGGTGTCTCCTTCGTTTCTGGACTAGCTGGTGCAACTGGTTCATCTGTCTTCTCGGGTTCCTCTTTGTCTTTGGATTTTTCAGCCTCCGCTGGTTTCATTTTCTCGGGAGACTTCTTCTTTTTAGGCGGTTTCTCGGGTACTGCTTCTGGTTTCTCAGGCGTCTTAGCTTCTTCCAGTTTTTCCTCCGCTTGTTCCTTTAGAGCTGGTTTCTCCTCGACTGTGCTTGGTCCTTGGGCCTCCTTCTTTTCGGTTGCAGTGTCTAGTGTCTCATCCTCTGCCACTAGATTTTCATTCTTTAGATCGCTGGGCTCCTCCTTTGGCCTCTCTTCTTCAGCAGGCTTTGCTACATCTAAGGGTTTCTCTGGAACTTCCTTAACATCTCTGCCTTCTTCCAGCTTTTGCTCTGCTATAACCTTCGTTCCTCTTTCTTTAATTTCCTTATTCTCTTCCTGCTTGGATTCCTTCTTGGTCGCGTCAGCTTGTTCTTCGGCTTTCTCTACTTTGGTTGGTTTTGTCTCCTCCTTCTTATCAATCATAGCTGGTTTCTTCATTTCTTCAATTGAAGCTTCCTTCACCTCCAATTCAGGCTCAGCTTCTACTACCTTAGCGGTATCCTTCACTTCAGCTTGAGGCTTGACTACAGAAATATCGCCCGTCTTCTGTTCCTCGGTTTTTGCTTCCTCGGCCTTGGCTTCCGGTGATGGTTTCTTGGTCTTCTTCCTTGGGCTTGGCTTTTTGGCGATCTTCTTCTCCTCAGGTTTCTTCTCTTCTTTAGTCTCTGTCACCTTTTCTTCCTGAATTTCTTGTGGTTTTGGAACTTTTTCCACTGGTTTTACTAGAAGCGTTTCTTCAACCGAATCTGGAACTTTGGTTGGGGCGTCTTCTTTGGATTCCTTGACATCGTCAATCTTTGCTTCAGCTGATATTTCATTTTGCTCTCCACTCTCCTCTGTTTTCTCCAATTTGACTTCATCTGCCGGAAGGCCAGCCACATCGGGCTTCTCTCTCTCAACTGCTATGGGTTCCGTGACGGTTTTCTCTGCAACTTCCACCTTGTCACTAACTTCTTTCACTTCCAAAGCCTTCTTTTTGTCGTCAATAATGTCTACAGCAGACTTTTGTTCTTCTTCTGCTACGTCCTTCTGGATGGATGAGCCTGCAGCTGCCTCTGTCTCAACTTCCTCAGACTTTTTCAGAGGAACCTCATCAACGACCTCCTTTTTGGACTCTTCCTCCTCCTTCTTGTCCAACTTTTCTGGTGATTTCTTCTTGGGACTAGCTTTCCTTGGTTTCTTCACAGGTTTGTCCTTCTCTTTTTGTTCCACATCTTCCTCTGGTTTTACTTCAGGCTTCTTAGCTTCTTCCACCTTTTCCTCTGCCTGCTCCTTTACGACAGGTTTCTCCTCGACTGTGCTTGGTCCTTGGGCCTTCTCTTCCTTTGTCTGATCGACACTGACTGAGATAGCAGAAGATTCGACTTGCTGCTCAGGTAGAGGTGCTGTTGGTTTAGGTTCCAATTGTGTCTTGACTTCTTCCACTGGCTTCTCTGAAGACTCCGGCAGAGTTTTTGGGTCTTCCTTCTTTTCCGTCACTGCTACTTTCTCCTCCTTGCTTACAGTTTCTTTCGGCTTCTCCTCTTCCAGTTCAATTCGTTCTTTTACCTTCTCCACCTCGATCTCCTCTTCAACTTTCTCTGGAGCTTCAGTCACGTCGGCCTGCGCCTCTTCCGATTGCTTTTCATCTTCTTTCACGTCCTTAACATCCTTTTGAATATCCTCCTGCTCCTCGACAACTTCAACCTGCTCCATCAAAAATGCGTAAACCTTTCGCAGTGGACTAGAGACCTGATCGATTCCTTCACTCATTTCAACCTTGTCCACGTCCTTCGCGGCATTTTCTATCTGGTCGTGCAGACTCAGCATTATTTTCATTACACTCTGCACGTTTGGCAGCAACTGCTTGTCCACGTGCGGCTTCAAGTCGTCACAGCTGAAGTATAAGTCCATGAGGCACGACTGGAGGTTCACCATGCGCCCTGAAGACTTGTCGAAGGCCTCATCGGTTCCTTTGGTTAAACTTTCAACGGCCGTTTGCAGATTTGAAAGTGGCTCAATGAGAGTCGTCAGCTTCTTGGTGGACTTCTCCGTTGACTTGGCAATCAGGGTGCTCTTCAACTGCTCCATGACTGACAGGGAATTCTTCATGAGTTCATCGCAAATGTGCTTCCTCACGGGAGAGTTGGTGCTGAGGAGATCTTTGAAGCTTGACTTGAGTTCCTCCAACATGGCCTCCTTGTCCTTGGCCGCCAGGGCGGTGTCGTCGTAGGTGTGCACTATTTGGTCTCGCAGATTCCGGTAGGACTTTGCAATCGATTTGAATACTTCTTCGTCTTCTGAGCCCGCCTTCAGCTGCTCGTTCAGGCTGGACATGTCATCGGCGACAGCCTGTAGGGATTGCTGAACTTGGATGTCTGAGGTCAGGCTTTGAACTGACTTGATGGCTGTTTGAAGGACCTTGACGTCTAATTCTTGTTTGATCACGGTCACCTGCTCAACTTCTGGCTGTGGCGGTTCTTCGGGTTTCTTCTCGGGACTGGCTTTGGTCTTCTTTCTCTTTGGCTTCTCGATCTCTTCCTTCTTTTGTTCGGTTGGTTTCTCTTGTGGCTCCTCCTTGACCTCTTTTTCGGAACTCGCCTCGGGTGTCTTTGGCTGCGCGGATTGTTCTTCTGTCTTTTTGGGCAGCTCCTCGGGTTGCTGTTCGTCCTTCTTTTCGTCTATTTCCTTGGATTTAATTGGTTCTTCTGGTTTCTTTGCCAATTCTTGAGCTGCGTCTGCCGCGAACTTCAGTTCTTCTTTGTCTTTCTTTTTCTCAGGACTTGCCTTAGACTTTCTCCTCTTAATGGGCTTCGGTGTTTCGTCTTGTTTTCCTTCAGCGGGAGTTTCTGCCTTCTTTGGTCCATCTTCTGGAGTCGCTACCGCTTCTTCTGGTTTTTGTTCTTCCTCCGTCTTCTTCTCGGGACTTGCCTTGGACTTGGACTTTCTCTTCACGGGTGTGGGCAAATCGTCCTTCTTTTCTTCTGCTGGCGAGTCTGGTTTCGTCTCTGAGGGGGATTCAACTTCAGGCTTAACTGCCGGGGTTTCGTCAGGTTTCTTTTCAGGGCTTGCCTTTGACTTCTTTCTTTTAATCTTTTTGGGTTCTTCTTCCTCTTTTTGAGAGACAGTGGGTTCCTCCTTAGGCTTTTCTTTTTCTGATGGCTGATCAGCTTCCACTGGAGACTCGGTTGTAACTGAACTGTCCTCTATTTTCGTGGTTTCTTCTTTGACTTCTTTTTGTGTCTCTTCGGCTTCTTTGCCGGGCGCCACTTCTGTCTGAGATTCTACTTGTGGCTCCTGAGATTCTGTGACGGGTTTATCCTCCACTGGTTGTTCCTTCTGAGCTTCTGAAGGCTGTTCTTTGGGTTTCTCTGATTTTTCAGCTTCCAGTGGAGCAACCACATCTTGAACCTGGTCTCCCTTGACTCCAGCCACCAATTCAGCTGTAATCTTTTCAGATGGCTGCTGCTCTTCTTTCTTTTGAGACATGATTTGTTCTGTTGCCAATTTTTCTTCAGTCGCTGCCAAGGCTTCAGTTTCGCTCTTACCTTCACCTGCTGCGATCTTTTCAACTGTTTCTTGCCTCATTTCCAAAACCTCGACAGTCTTGGTTTCCACTGATTTCAATTCTTGCTCTTCCATTTGATCTGTGGCTTCGGTTAGTTTTTCTTCTCCGAGAGTTTCTGTAGGAGTTACTGCCTTCTTAGAGTCTTCAAGTTCCACATTCTGAATCGTCTCTGGTTTGACTTCAGAGACAGCGGCAACTTGAGGCTCCGGGGCTGTGCTGATCTTTTCTTCTGGTTGCTTAGACTTATCTGTTGTCTCTACAGTCTTCACAACCTCAGTTTCCACAGTTTTCGGGGCGATTTCTTGTTCAGGTTGCACATCCTTAGCTTCAGACTTCTGCACAGTTTCCACCTTCTTTTCTAAATCAATCTTCTTTTCCACCACTTCTACCTTCTTGACTTCTTTCACGTCAGCCTTCTGTGCTTCCGATGAAGTAACGTCAGTCACTTGAGCTGCCTTATCATCGACAACGGCCTCAACTACTTCAACAACTTCTGCTTCGGTTACAGACTTTGTAGCAGTCTCAGCTTGGACTGCTTCAGCAACTGTGGTAACTTGTTCACCCTGTTCACTCTGTTCCTCAGGTTTTGTTTCAGACACCTCTGCCTTTCCAACTTCGTCGGGTTTGACTTGCCCAACTTGAGCAAGCTGTGCCGCTCCCTCAGACTTCAAGAGCTCAGCCTTTTCCGGTTCTGTCTTCGCCTTCTCAGCGGCAAGCTTTTCAAGAGCTATCACAGTCTCCTCAGCTGTCTTCTTGGATTCCTCCAATGATCTTACTTCAAGAGTTTCCATCGTGACCTCGGAAACTTCAGCCTTCTTGGCGTCATCAAGCTCTACTTGCGCTTCGGCAACCTTTGTTGTGTCACTCTCAACTGCTCCAGCTTCGGCTTCCATCTTTTCCAAAGGAAGTGCTTCCTGCGAAAGTTCGTCCTTCTTTTCAACAAGATCAGCTAACAAGATCAGAATGTTCTCTAACGGCCCGGATAGCCTATTAACATCCTCGGAAATGTCCATCCGTGCGATAAACTGTTCAGACACCTCGAAGTGGTCGTGAATCTTCAGCAGAATGTCCTTAGTGCTGATCAAAGCCTCTTGGACTTTCTTTGCCGGCTGACTTGGCACAAGATCGTCGCACTTGAAGAACAAGTCCATCAAGCAGGACTGGAGGGTGATCATTTTCTTGGAGGACTTCTCGAGGGAGTCCTCGTCGGTCTTCGTCAGATTCTCGACTGCGTCTCTCAAGTTGCACAACGGCTCGACCAAAGGCCGTAGTTGCTTCGACAGATCGGAAGCCGACTCTTCGCAGAGATTTGACTTGAGCTTCTCAATGGACTTGATAGTGTTGTTCATGAGCTCGTCAGATATGTGTTTTCTCACAGCAGGATTTGAGGATAAGATTTCTTTAAATGCATCGTTGGCAGCTTTGAGCTGGGCTTCTTCTTCATCAACCGGCATTTTGCTTCCGTCATATGTATGGACTAGGCACTGCCTAAGTCTGAAGAAAGTTTTGCCAACTTTCTTGACCATATCCTCGTCTTTGTTACCTCCGGCAGCAAGCTGGTCCTTGACTTCGCCGAGTTCAGACACAGCTTCGATGATAGCTGCTTTTGTCTCAGAATCTGCAGAGAGACCTGAAATCGTCTGCATTGCAGTCTCCAATACTGCTGGACTTAGTTCAACCATCACAGCTTCTTCAACGGTGCCTGTCTCAAGCTTCTCAGGCTCAGTGACGGACTTCTCAGCAGCAGCCTTCTCTGCTACTACCTCGGCAATCTCTGGTTTCTTGGCGGCCTCATCAACGGTGCCTGTCTCGAGCTTCTCTGGCTCAGTGACGGACTTCTCAGCAGCAGCCTTCTCTGCTACTACCTCGGTGATCTCTGGTTTCTTGGCGGCCTCTTCGACGGTGCCTGTCTCAAGCTTCTCTGGCTCAGTGACGGACTTCTCAGCAGCAGCCTTCTCTGCTACTACCTCGGTAATCTCTGGTTTCTTGGCGGCCTCTTCGACGATGCCGGTTTCGAGCTTCTCTGGCTCAGTGACGGACTTCTCAGCAGCAGCCTTCTCTGCTACTACCTCGGTAATCTCTGGTTTCTTGGCGGCATCTTCGACGGTGCCTGTCTCAAGCTTCTCTGGCTCAGTGACGGACTTCTCAGCAGCGGCCTTCTCGGCTACTACCTCGGCAATCTCTGGTTTCTTGGCGGCCTCATCAACGGTGCCTGTCTCGAGCTTCTCTGGCTCAGTGACGGACTTCTCAGCAGCAGCCTTCTCTGCTACTACCTCGGTGATCTCTGGTTTCTTGGCGGCCTCTTCGACGATGCCTGTCTCTAGCTTTTCTGGCTCAGTGACGGACTTCTCGGCAGCGGCCTTCTCGGCTACTACCTCGACAATCTCTGGTTTCTTGGCGGCCTCTTCGACGGTGCCTGTCTCAAGCTTCACTGGCTCAGTGACGGACTTCTCAGCAGCAGCCTTCTCTGCTACTACCTCGTTGATCTCTGGTTTCTTGGCGGCCTCCTCGACGGTGCCGGTTTCGAGCTTCTCTGGCTCAGTGACGGACTTCTCAGCAGCAGCCTTCTCTGCTACTACCTCGGTAATCTCTGGTTTCTTGGCGGCATCTTCGACGGTGCCTGTCTCAAGCTTCTCTGGCTCAGTGACGGACTTCTCAGCAGCGGCCTTCTCGGCTACTACCTCGGCAGTCTCTGGTTTCTTGGCGGCCTCATCAACGGTGCCTGTCTCGAGCTTCTCTGGCTCAGTGACGGACTTCTCAGCAGCAGCCTTCTCTGCTACTACCTCGGTGATCTCTGGTTTCTTGGCGGCCTCTTCGACGATGCCTGTCTCTAGCTTTTCTGGCTCAGTGACGGACTTCTCAGCAGCAGCCTTCTCTGCTACTACCTCGGTGATCTCTGGTTTCTTGGCGGCCTCCTCGACGGTGCCGGTTTCGAGCTTCTCTGGCTCAGTAACGGACTTCTCAGCAGCAGCCTTCTCGGCTACTACCTCGGCAATCTCTGGTTTCTTGGCGGCCTCTTCGACGATGCCTGTCTCTAGCTTTTCTGGCTCAGTGACGGACTTCTCGGCAGCGGCCTTCTCGGCTACTACCTCGACAATCTCTTGTTTCTTGGCGGCCTCTTCGACGGTGCCTGTCTCAAGCTTCTCTGGCTCAGTGACGGACTTCTCAGCAGCAGCCTTCTCTGCTACTACCTCGGTGATCTCTGGTTTCTTGGCGGCCTCCTCGACGGTGCCGGTTTCGAGCTTCTCTGGCTCAGTAACGGACTTCTCAGCTGCAGCCTTCTCGGCTACTACCTCGGTGATCTCTGGTTTCTTGGCGGCCTCTTCAATGGTGCCGGTTTGGAGCTTCTCTGGCTCAGTGACGGACTTCTCAGCAGCAGCCTTCTCTGCTACTACCTCGGTGATCTCTGGTTTCTTGGCGGCCTCCTCGACGGTGCCGGTTTCGAGCTTCTCTGGCTCAGTAACGGACTTCTCAGCAGCAGCCTTCTCGGCTACTACCTCGGCAATCTCTGGTTTCTTGGCGGCCTCTTCGACGGTGCCGGTTTCGAGCTTCTTTGGCTGAGTGACGGACTTTTCAGCAGCAGCCTTCTCGGCTACTACCTCGGTAATCTCTGGTTTCTTGGCGGCCTCTTCAATGGTGCCGGTTTGGAGCTTCTCTGGCTCAGTGACGGACTTCTCAGCAGCAGCCTTCTCTGCTACTACCTCGGTGATCTCTGGTTTCTTGGCGGCCTCCTCGACGGTGCCGGTTTCGAGCTTCTCTGGCTCAGTAACGGACTTCTCAGCAGCAGCCTTCTCGGCTACTACCTCGGCAATCTCTGGTTTCTTGGCGGCCTCTTCGACGATGCCGGTTTCGAGCTTCTTTCGCTCAGTGACGGACTTTTTAGCAGCAGCCTTCTCGGCTACTACCTCGGTAATCTCTGGTTTCTTGGCAGTCTCTTCGACAGTGCCTGTCTCTAGCTTTTCTGGCTCAGTGACGGACTTCTCGGCAGCGGCCTTCTCGGCTACTACCTCGGTAATCTCTGGTTTCTTGGCGGCCTCTTCGACGGTGCCGGTTTCAACATTTTCTGCCTGAGTGGCAGCCGCATTCTCTTTTTCCTTGGCTGCCGCCTCCTCAGCTTCTGCTTTGGCCCTCAAGGCTTCCTCCAGCTCTTGCGATTCAATGAAGCTCTTTATGCTGCGCGACATTGTCTCCTTCAGCACTTTCAATGGTCCCTTCAGAGCCTCCATCTCTTGCAAGACTTCTATCACGCCCTCCGTCTTGGAGTCTTCAACTGCTTCGCAAATTTTCTGCAGTGGCTGGACGCAGGTCTTCTTAAACTCTCCCGGCAGACGCTTACTCAGGTCCTCGGCTTGGCTAGTCAACTCGATTAAATGCGATCGAAGGACGAGGAACTCTTCCGAGGTTCTGTCCTGATTGCCCTTATTCTTGGCCACAATATCATTCAGCGACTTGTCCAGACTTGAGGTGACAGTCAGAAGGTTCTTGCAGGTCTCCAGACCTGGTGCTGTTTCCAGAAGAGGTATCAGTTCCGAGAGACCGTCCTTCGGCGTCTGGACTATGTCCTGCAGGAAGGACCTCCTCAAGCCAGCGTTGTTATTGAGAATCGATATGAATACTTTGTTGGCCAAAACCAGAAGCTCGCTGGTCTCCGATTTGAACTCCTGGTTCTGCTTGATGAACGCCAGGAGGTCGCGCATCTTGAAGAGCGGCAGGAACAGATTGTCTTCGACAGCCTCTGGTGTGCTCTCCGCAAGGATATACGTGATCTCATTGACCGTTATCTCCAGAGTGCTCAGGATCTCCTTTGAGGCCTTGTTGAAACTCCTGTTCTCCACCTCGATGATCCGCTCGAGAAGAATTTGCAGCGACTGATAGCTTTTAAACATCTCTGCGCCTAGTCGAGCCTGGACATCTGACGCAGGCTCTGGTTCTGTTGTCTCAGCAGTGGCTTCTGCTAGCTTCACCTTCTTCTCAGGAGTCTCGGAGCCTTGCTGCTCAACTACGTCTTCGGCGCCAACGTCCACGTTTTCTTGTTCCACTTCTGCCTTGCGCTTGTGTGTCGCCGCGGAGTCAACAGAGGCAGCTTCACGCTCCTTCTGCAAGGCTTCTTCGTGCTGCTTCAAGTCCGCCTTCGCGAACTCAATCAGGGAGTTCTGCAGCTTGTCCAAGGGCTCGGCGATCGACTGAATTTCCTTGACTTCCTCTGCGGAAAGTTGGGACAGATCCTCTTTCACGAGGATCTCGTTCTCGATCTTCTCCATCTTGGCCTGCAAGTCCTTGATTCCCGACTCGTTCAGTCGAACCAACTCGCTTGACCACTCATCCCCAGCCGCCAACTGTTCTTGGACCATTTTCAGCAGATCCTGGGCCTCTTTGACGGGCTTTAGAAGCTCGAAGATTTGCTCGCCATCGGCTTCGCGCAGAATATCGCTCAGGATGTCGTTTATGCCCGTCAGGGGACCGACAATGTTGTCCACCTCTTGGAACACCTCGATGATCCTCAGCGGGTCGGTGGCCTCGATGAAATCGAACACGGACACCATTACGCTCTGGCCCGTCAGGACGTGGTCCAGCAGCTCGTTGGGCACACTCTCGCTGACCTCGTTCAGCGCTCTGAACGCGTTCATCAGACGCGACTGCAGTCCGACCATTTTCGCCGAAGACTTTGAGAGCTCCACTTCAGGGCCTTGGCCCAGCTTGTCGATGTCGTCTGCCAGGTCCTTCAGGGGGATGGCGACTCGACTGATGAACTCCATGTGAGCGTCGTGATTCTCGGCACAGCGCTCGGCGATGCTGATGGTTTCGTGAAGTTTATTGACCACCTTCGTGCCCATTTGCTGGGCCAGCAGGACCTCCAGGTCGGGCAGTGCTTGCAGAATGTCTTCGAACGTCTTCTCGATGTCGTCGAGAGACTCTTCATAACCACCTTCGTAGGTGTGGACTAAACACTCCTTGAGCTTGAAGAGAGTTCTGGCGATATTAGATTTTGCTAAAATCGAAGACTCACCCTCAGACTCTTTGCTAAGCTCCTGCTGCATCTGCTGGAGGCTGGTCCTTAACTCTTTCATGATTACTTCGACTTCCTTCAGATCGGTCGACTTCTTGAAGGTTGACTTCTCGAGGCAGTTGTCGATCTGCTTGATACCGTCCTCCACGCACGCCTTGATGTCGGCCGGCTCCATGACTTTCGGCTCCAGCTGAACGGCTTCCGCCTTTTCTGTGTCCACTTCTATGGATGCGGCGTAGGTCTCCAGCGCTGAGATGTCCGCTTGGGTGGACATCTCCGCCAGGTTCTCCAGGGCGTCGTTGTTGATGTGCTCCACGTACTTGAGCAGCTGATAGATTGCATTCGACTTGGCTTGGAGCACCTTGAATTCTGGGCACGATTCGAACGTCGAGTAGGGGAACTGCTCCTGGATGTTGACAATAGCCTCGCGGAGGCTGATCAGAGGCTTGGCAAATGTTTCCGTGGCCTTCTGAGTGGAGACGTCCTCCACTTGGGACAAGTGGAACTGTTCGTGAATCAGTAGGACAGCCTTCTGAAGCTCTTGAATTGGGGCGAGAATTTGTTTGCACGACTCGAGCTGGTGGTCCTGAATAAGGCTGCGGAGCGTCTCCAGCGCTTGGTTCTCCTGCACGGCCACCACGAAAGGAGTGATACCCTCGATGAGGGTGCCGGAGGCTGCTGAGACTCTGGGGGCTGTGAAGGTGTCCACGTTCTCCAGACCCTGGGTGTGGAAGAACTGGAGGCATTCGCGGAGCTCCTGCAGTGGACTGGCCAGCGTCTTCAGATCAGTCAAGGGTTCGCTTCCGGAGAAACTTGTCACACCCTCTTGGGGAAGTATGTCTTGGACCTGCAGCACGCAGGACTCAAGGCTGCACACGGCTTCGGCCAAGGTCCTGGGATCGGACCTCTCGGAGACGGACGCCACCGGGTCTCGAATGCTGGTCTCACACACATCGGCCACGCACTTCTCGAGGTCCTTCAGCTTAACTACGGTTGCCTTGAGCTGATCGATTGTTTCCGCCTTGAGCGAGGTCAAGTCGCACTGCGTACAGTGGACAAGCACCGATCCGAGGCTTTGCTTCAGGTCGGTCAGGAGGATCTCTGCTTTGCGCTGCTTGGTGGCTTCAAGCTCGAGGTCTTCTATTTCTTCGACGGGCTGGTACTCCTGGTTAATCAGTGCTTGCTGCGGGTCCTCGGACACCGACTCGCCGGCGGTCTTTAGTGCCGATATGTCTTCCATGGTTGAGACGTCCTCCAGAGCCTCACTTGCTTGGCGAATAACTGCCTCTAGGCAGTCTTGCAGGTCACCCAGTGGCTTGGCGATCTTCAAGAAGGCCTGCTGTTCGCTGAAACTCTGCACCTGCTCCTCGAAGGCCACCTCCTGGCCTATCTTCGCGATGCTCCTCCGCAGTTCCTGGGCGGGCTGAGCTAGAGTCTTGAGGGCGGAAATCTCGTCCTGGGTCGACATTGACTTCAGGTTGTCGATGACCCTGGGTGCGGTCACCACCTTCAGTGCCTCGGCCAAGGCGTTCACCGGCTCGGCGATCTCCTGGAGGATCTTCATGTTCACGTCTTCGTTGAACTCTTGGACTGTATCGAAGGCAGCGCCCTCTTTGATCGTGGCCACGCATTCGAGCATTTCCTTGAGCGGCTTGGCCATCTTCTTCAGAGCCGAGATGTTGTCCGAAGTCAAGCTCTTGACATCCTCCAGCGCAATGTCGTCCTGAAGGGTGGCCAGGCACTCGTGTATCTCCTCAATCTTCTCGATGGTCTTCTGGGTCTCCTCCTGCGCGATTTGCATGGAAAGAGCTTCCCGCATGGACACGAACGACTGATCGACTTCGGTCGCCTGCTTCTCGTCGAGCTCTATCTCCTGCTGGAGCAGCTTGAACTCGTGCTCCTCGATGTCGATCTCAATGGTCTTGATGATCTCCTTGATCTGCGTCAAGCTGCGAATGTTCAGCTCGTTCTGTTGAACGTCGGATATCGAGAGGATGTCCACGCCCAGCTTGACCTTCTCCCGCAGTCCGCGGATCGGGTCGATCAGGTCGCTCAGTGACCCCGAAATGGACTTCTGCTCGGTCTGGCGCAGGCAGTAGTTCAGCTCGTCAATGGGTGTCCTCAGGTTCTCCAGCACCGTGAGTCTGTACTTGTTGAGATTGCTGTCCAGGATGTTACCAATCAGACGAGACAGTTCGTCCCGCAGGCCAAACAGGCCGGCTTGCAGATTCGGGGTTAGTCTGGGCGACAGTCGCTCGATGTTGGTCTCGAAGTGGAGGACGCCTTGTGCGATGGATTGCAGCAGCTTCTGGGTGTCGGCCGAGTCGGGCACAAAGTCCTCCTTCACCTGACCGGACTCGATGTCCTGCCCCAGCTGGGCAAGGCCATTCTGGATCTCTTGGAGCGGCGGCACCATGGACTCAATGGCGCCCACTGTCATCATGCCCGAGTGGATGTCGCCTGAGGACTGCCGCGAAATGATCTCCAAGCCCTTCCTCAGCTCGAAGAGCGGAGGCGTCACGATGTCCAGGATGGTCATGTTGATCTTCTGTTCTATGGTCTCGCTGCCGGCGGTCGCCACGACCTTCTGCTCGATCTTGTCCAGTTCCAACTGCAGCTCTTCGATGGGACCTTGCAGCATCGCGTAGACGTTGTCGTGGATCCGCGAGTAGAGTTGTTCCTCGTTCTCCTCGAGCGACAGCTCATTCTCGATGTTCTCCAAGGCCTGCTGGATCTTAAGCACTGGGCGGCAGATCATCCTTAGGGAATCGGCCTCGGAGGGCAGTTTGGCCTCGGTGACGGCTTCAAAGGGCACTGTCTGCGGGACGGTTTGCAGCTTGAGCACCGACTCCGACACGTGTTGGGCTGTCTCGATGTCTTGGGCCTCCTGCAGCAGGGCCTGTGACTTTATGGTGTCCTGGGTTATCTGGATTCCTTGCTGTATGTCTTCGGCGGTCATTTCCGCCTGCATCTTGATGTGCTCAGACTCGAAGCTCCTGGCGATGGTCTTCACCTCCTCGAACGTCTTCACAAACTGCTCGCCCACGCTGTCAATGATGCACACGCTGGTCCTCTGGATGAGCGTCACCCCGGTCTCGTCCATGGCCACGCACTTCTCGATGACTTGCAGCCCGGTGTGCAGGGCCTTGATGTCGCTCTCCATTGACTCGAAGAGCACCTCGATGGGAATCTCTCCCGAGTAGACCTTCAGCTTGCCCAGGATCTGCCTTATGGGCGAGAGCACGTTGCGGATGATGCCAATGCTCTGATCGGCTGAGCTGGGCGACATCATCATGGTCGATTGGGACACGACTTCGTTCTCCACCACGACCAGGTGAGTCTCGATGGTTTTCAGCGCCTTGGCCAGGGGCAGGAGTGCCTTCAGGTTCGACTGAATCTCCGATTCGTCTGTCACGGCTTTGGATGGTTTCAGGAGCTGCAGGCCATCTCCCGCGGCGCCAGAGATGTCCTGTAGATTGCCCTCAGCGTCAGTGGTCTTTGATGAATCACTCTCGGGGCTCTTCTTGCCCTTCTTCCGTTTCGGAGGTTGGACGGCTTCATCTGTGGGAACAGCCTCCTCCATGTCAAGCGACTCTATCTTCGATGAAGTCATCTGAGCGCTGGCGCTGGCGAAAGTCTGCAACTCGGACGTGTCCTCGTCACCCTGACTCTCGGACGCTTTGGACATGGACAAGCTGAAGTATTCCTCGATCTCTGTGCCACGCGACTTCTTGCGCTTCCGCACCGGCGCTGTCATGGCGAGCTCCTCCTCCATCTTCTCCAGGTTCTTGTTGGCGTATTCCTCTGTTTCCTTGTCAAATGTTATCTCTTCCCGTCCGGACGAGCCGTGAATGGTCACTTCGCAGATCGAGATGTCATCCATGCCAGCCTCGGTTCGCAGGTCCTCCTCGTGCGAGAAGTACTCTGGTGCTATGTCAATGACCACGGCCTCCATGAGCAGGTTGCCCGACTGCGAGGTTTCCTTGATGAACCGCAGGGGAGGTAGCTCCACGATGTTGTGCTCGGTCACGTGCTCCGAGATCTGGTCGGCATACATCTCGACAATCTTCAGGGCTTCCTCTTCAGTCAGATCCGGGGTTTCGTACAGCGAGACGGACACCTCCTTGCCGTCGAACGAGAAGGATATGTCTCCCTTGTCGTCGATGGTTATGTCGCCCACGGCACTCTCGTACATTTGGGACGTTCGTTCTTCTTGGATTGTCGACAGGGAGAAGTTCCGCTGCAGCTCGTTGACTGGAGGCTCCGGCTTCTGGTTCTTGTAAGCATCCTCGAAGCCCAGCAGGGATGCCGAACTTGCGACAACTCCCATGCAGTTTCGCGCCTCGCACGTGTACGTTCCCAAGCAACATGTGCCATCTTGGCCGGAGATGATCCGATGGATGTCGCCTGGCTTCAGCTCGATTCCGTCCTTGTACCACTTCAGGACCGGCTGCGGAACCCCGATGACCTTGCACTCCAAATTGACGGCTCCCTCCTCTGTAAGCACAGCCCTGAGGCACTCCAGGAAGCGTGGCTTCTTGTAATGCCTTGGGATTTGCAGCTTTAAGAAGCACGACGTCACACTGGTTCCGAAGTCGTTTACCGCGACGCACTTCCACTCCGCTTGGTCGACGAACTCCACGCACTTGATGTCCATGTGATAGATCTCCGGCTCGCCCGGATAGTGATTGTATCTCTCGTTCGATTCGATCGGCAAGTCGTCCCGGAACCAGGACAGCACCGGATCTGGGGTGGCCTTCACCGTCACCGTGAAGCGGAACGGTTCGTTGATTTTGGCGTCTTGGGTCTTCAAGCCGGCGACAAATTTCGGCGGTTGATTCTGTTTCGTGAACATGATGCGCTCCTCGTCGTTCAGTTGATTGACGATATCCTCGATGGTCAGCACGGCCACACTGCTGCTCTCCCCCATGCAGTTCTTGGCTATACAGCAGTAGGTTCCGAGCGAGTTGGTTCCCGTCAACTGGTAGACATCGCCCGGTTTCAGCTCTTGGCCATCCTTGAACCACTTCAGCGTCGGGGTGGGAAAGCCAACGACCTTGCATTCGAATGAGACGAGGCCCTCGTCGGTGAGCACAGCCTTGAGACTCTCCATGAAGCGTGGCTTGCGATAGTTTTTCGGAACTGAAAATTGAAAAGAGTTAAGTGAAGGAGGAGAACTTGATTGCTTGCGACTCACTATCCATTGCCACGGAACACGATGAAATGCCAACGCATCCTTCTTGACTGGTCACCACGCACTTCCAATCGCCTTCGTCACAGCTTTCCGATGGTTTCACTTCGATCATGTACACACCAAGACCGTCCTCGATGAGTTTGTATTTTTCATTGCCTTCCACACGTCCTTCCTTGTTGTACCACGCTACGGCCTTTGGCCATGGTGGAACGACGACTGTAAAAAGATATCAGTTTGTGATGAGTTAGGTTTTAAGATAAGGTGGGTAGGGTCTGATCATTGCCTTCTAAGGGAATGCATTGGCCGTCTTCATTGGTGGTCTTCAATGAACTGAATTCATACATACATCATACGCCCTAAGTTACTAAATCGACAGTCTTGTGGGTCATCAAGAAATAATAAAAGAGTATGTTCGGAAAGTAGCTTTTGGAGTAGAAGTTTCTTTTAGAAGTTTCATTGTTATTTGTTGAAAAGTATTTTGAGAGTTGTACAAGCGAGCTGGTCTTAAGGTCAATGAGGACAAAACAAAATATATGCTGTCGACCAAGCAACGTTACGGCACACATCAACTAGGACAAAACATCTCCATCGACAGCTGTAATTTTGAGGTAGTAAAGGAGTTTGTCTACTTCGGAGCAAACGTAAACTCCACAAATAACATCACATTGAAGATCCGACATTGAACCGCCCTTGGCAATCAATGTTAAAACAACTGTGTTCAAATGTACTCCAAAGACCAAAATTGTGCTCTCCAAGACTCTTATTTTACCAGCTCTGCTTTATGGAGCTGATAGCTGGAAATTAAGCAAAACTAAGAGCTAATTCTTGGTGCTACTGGTTCGAGAAGGTGAATGATTGAACCTCCGGTGAAAAGACCAGTCATCGCGGGCGTATAACAGCTTGCTCTTGATGACTGGAGCAGCCTGCCTAGAACCATCACCGATGTAAGACAGCACTTACTTAGGGACGGACAATCTATGGCAAAAGTAAGTCAATGCGTATAACCGCAATTTGGGAACATGAATCGCGAAATTATTCACATGATTCTTTAGTTTTTCATTCTTTTAGGTTGTGAATATATAAAACCGCCGCAAAGAAATATATATTGAAACTTGGTTATTCCTGACAATTCGCTACCACAGGGCATTTCCACAACAATACAATTGATGTCACGGCTTCAAATCTGGTTGTACAATTGCATAGTAATCCTTCGTGACTTATAAATTGACAAATTAAAGCAAGGTCATTTTTCAGGCAATCACTTTGAAATGTTTTAATAATAATAATATGGGTGGCGCTACAGCCCATAGAGAGCCAAGGCCTAGCTTCTCAGCAACCACTCGTGTTGTGCGTGCTATTGTTCTCTCACGTTGGAAGGGACCTACAGTTTAATGCCGAATCCGAACGGCCAAGTTTGAGAAGCTTTTTCTAGACAGGAAATAATCTTTGAGCATTGTCAGTGACTCGAAAGGTGGGGTCGTGAAAATTATTTTTGTCGCTCAGAGCTGGAATCGAACCTACGACGTCGAGGTTGGGGTCGACGCACATACCCACAACGCCACGGCCACCATAGCGAAATGTTTTACAACAGCTTAAAATAAGGGAACAGCTACTTATGCTATCGATTTTTTTTTTGAAATTGTGGCCATATTTTTAAAAGATGAAAAGCTAAAAAACGCTTTCACAATGGATTTAAGCACATTGAGTAATAATTACATCAAATCTTATTCTTGTCCAAAGTCGACTTTAGCGGTTATGGTTTGTGACCACAAATTTATTAATGTATAATATATACCATAATGTTTACAAATTCAGAAATGTAGTTAGTTCACCAATTTATCTACTCTACCAACATCATCAATTGATAAATTATAGTTGATAGAAGGCATTGAAATTTGTACCCTAACTATAAGGCAATGGTCAACACACATGTAAAATTTGCGAATTTTGTGGGTAGCGTTTTAATTGTGACGAATATGAAAGGAAATGTTTGTTTAAAGAAGATATCGGCAATCAGAATTACCTAGGCGCCTATCGCGTATCTATCACGACGACTATCATCTACTCAATTCTCAATGATATCGTCGATGATTTGCTTCATGTAATACCTTCACTATCGTTTTGTCTATAGTCTATTTTGTAAACAGTTTGGGAACTTCAACTTCATTCCTCTGTCAATCTTAAATCATCACAAGTGCAGAAACGAAAAACGATGGCGAAATAGCTTTTGTCGAAAATCAGCCGTCGAGACAATAGTTGATGAAAGTTTTTAGCTTACTTGGCAGGCAAAACGATATCTTTCCGACGATAAAATGTTTCCTGCTTTTATAAATCGAAACTATCGTCGAAATGCTAGCGGAAGACAGTTGTCGCCATACGCGGTAAGGCCTCAGGACATTTACCTTGGATAATTTAAATTTTCAAAAAGCTGTTGCTATATTTAGATCTCCTTGCTAATAAAAATATCAATAAAAAAACATAACTATGACTCGATGGTCTATGAAACATAAATAGTACATGTCAAAAATCAGCAAAAACCTAACCACAACGTCAAATTTCTAAGAGACTATAATCGGTCCTGGAACATTCATTTACGTGTGTAAGCAGAAATTAATTTTACTCTTAATTAAAAGAGATCAAAATTCAACGAAACTGAACGAAATGCTTATCATGATCGGACTACATCATGTCTGTCTGCATCTATCCACTCGAATTGCAAAGTTGATTTAAGTATCCTCAGATTCCACGTATCCATTGTAGTTGGTCATTCGAACCTTAGTCCTTACAAAAATTCCTATTCAAACAAACGTCGCTCCGTACGCTCAATGCACATTTTTTGGCTCTTTCCTTCGCTAACAACGCTTATGTGAAATACATTCCGGCGCGATGTCGTATAAGTCAATAAAAATATCAACAGTCCGAAAGTCAAATGTTGCCACTGCCAACCCCTAACCCACGTCTAGACACTCGGTCTACAGCCGGACCGGTCTTTTCGAGTAGTCCATCTGTCAATATTTTCACTCGTCATCCCTTCCTCGCGATGTGAGAAAGCTGCAAGAAAAAAATCCCTTCCTATTGAGCATGTCCGCTCAAAGCTCAAGTCAAGTGAAAACTTTGAAGAGATCTCAACGAGATCCACACTATCAAAGAGAAACCGCACGCTTTCTCCTCCCAAAAAGCAAATTCCAACACAACCCGAGAGGAGAGCAGAGAGAGAGAGATAGCGAAGAGAACCACCTCACGACCTATCCCACGTCAACACTTTCGCGTCGTGAAGTTCAAGACCGCCCGACAAAAATGCTCACGACGCAATCAGAATACTTTGGCAATTGATCAAGAAATCCGTTTTCAACTCACCTTGACAGCCGAGAATTATTGTGTCACCGATGCGTACGGATGCGCCACGCAATTCGTTCGTAAATATCGGGGGCGGTGCGTTGTTTTGGACGCTGCAAGCAAGTGACATCATCAGATGAGAAAAACGAGTACAGTCCGACGGATACATACCTATCCGCGGGTTTAAGCGATCCCTCGCGACTTCCGCGTCCAACGACGTGCACCTTCGAGCTGGAATATGATTTCCCCATGCAGTTGACCGCCTCGCACGTGTACGTGCCCAGCGAGGTGGGATCGTCCGGATTCGCGGTGAGTGCGAACACATCGCCTGCCTTGATCTCCTTCGAGTCCTTGAACCACCTCAAGACGGGCGTCGGAACACCCACCACCTTGCACTCAAGGGACACCGTCCCCTGATCGGTGAGCACTGCTCGCAGTTCTTCGATGAACTCCGGCGGCTTGTACGCCTTCGGGACGAGGACATTCAGATGGGCTATGCAGGAATTTCGACCCCCCAGATTTTCCGCCATAACCATCCACTGCCCGCCGTCCTCCAGGATCACCGGCGTGATTTCGACGCAATAGAACGACCCCTCGTTTATTTGCTTGATTCGATCGTTTTCACAGATTCGACGATCGTTTCGGTACCAAGTGATCTGAAAATTTTACTCAAATATGCAACAACTAGCCTAAGGAAGGGATGGGGTGAGTGATGGGTGCTTGGAGGACTTACCTTGACATCAGTTGAGCTACGAATCTCGACGAGCAACCTCGTCCGTGTACCAACTTTGACGGACAGATCGCCGAGGCGCCGGAGAAATATCGGCGGATCGTCCCCGGTCGATCTGTCTTCGACCACCAGTTCGACGTCTTTTCGTATGACACTCCCGCCTTTGGTGCGGGCGTAGAGTGTGTAGTGGCCAGCGTCGTCGCGCTGAACATGTTCGACTGCCAGCTGAACAGCGTTGCTGGTCTGTGTGATGCGGAATCGATCGGAGTTCTCGATCGGCAATTCACCACGGCTCCTGCAATGAGAAAAAGAGAGGAGAGTGTTTTAAAAGGAAAAGCTTATAGTTTTGGAGGAGAAACTTCTGCAAAGTTGCAGTCCCCCTCACAGTTGGCCTACGGAAAGGGAAGCACACAAACTGGCCGGAGACCGAGGACAAGTACCCCAGCCCCGGCACCCTCAAGTGCGGCGGATGTATTGTTTAGTATAAATTTAGCGGATTTGTTAATTATCTAGTGTCTGCACGCTGGTGTGCAGGCGGTGGGCTATTTCGAAATTCCGTCAGTGGTTCGCTGGTATTTTGGGGAATTCAGAAGCGCCCCCCAGTGCGAGAATACTCGAGGCTTTCGGTAGAGTGTAGTGGCGGCAGCGAGCAGAGAGGTGTTGTAATTTGTGTTTGGAAATCGATTTGAATTTTCACATGACGTGGGGCAATTGGGATTGACAGGCTACTTTGTGAATGAACAAGTAATGGTGCAAGATTATTTTTAAGGCGAACATTATTGTTGTTGATAGAGGAAGTTGCGTTATTTTGACCATTGACTTCTTGATGAATGACACTCAAGGGGAAGATTCTGTAAACGTCTTAGAAGAGCTCGATACGAGGAAGATGATTCGCTTTAGAGGAAGACAAAGAGGGACTAGCGTCTTTCCTGTATAGCGCAGTTGGTTAAGTACCTGTGCTTGCTCATAGGAGTCCCACGTTCGAATCCGAGTGAAAGCAAAAGTTTATATGCCTTTATCTAGTTTTCAAATTTCAGGTCCAGTTACCATTTGCCGTTGGGGTCAAATCAAAGGGACTAGGTATAACAATAGAACAAAAATGGACTAAATGTGGCACGCAGTAGACATTTGCCATTTTCAAAACCTCTTTTATCTTCACACTTCACTTCAAATGACTTACTATGTCAGGGAACATAGTTTTAATGCTGACTATAATATATACAATCAATGGAGCAGGTCCGGCCAGACCTTGGTGCATTTTGTATGGAGATATCATTGTTGTCAATCAGTAATCATTACTTGAGTGAATTAGAAGGACATTGCGAGCAGCACACTTAGTAAATTGTTATGGCTTACGAAATAAACCTATCGAAAAGGAGCTCAACAGGAAATTGTGAAATAGTTAGAAAATAATACAACAAAGCAAGATCGCAATGGCTTGGCACAATACACTATCTGTATTCTGGATTTACAGTCTTACGTGCCAGCTGTATATAATGTAGTATTTTTACTGTCAACACTTGGAACAGCAAGGAGTAACCAGCATTCTGTTTCACAGCAAATATAAAGTTTGCGTCGACCTCATGGATCAAATATTGGGTGAATAAACAAACATGTAAGCGACAGTTGAAACGATGCCACTTGGGCTTTTTATTTTCAAAAAAAGTAAATGATATGAGCACAATGAACAAAACCAATGCAAATCAGCAATTTTTGAATTCTTTCATTGAGCAGGGATATGAGTGTTTTCCGTTCAAAATGACATCGCTAAATACGATTCCATTTGCCCAGCGTTAACATCAACGACAAAATACAAAGAAAGAGACCTGCAAATCGTTGCCTCTAAGGAACTAAGAAGAGACTACTCTACATCAAACAAATTTCACATAGTTTTTACAAGTTGTATCAAATAGGTCACATCCGACTTTTCTTCGAAGACACAAGCTTTTTGGTGACTTCGGGGGATGTCTTATCCGACTCCTCAATAATTAGTTATTTTAAGCAACTTTCGCTTGAATTCAGATGTTCTCGGAGCTTCTGCTCTATAATATCCAAGAGAAGTTCTATGGGACTTAGGTCTGGGGATGGTAAATGGGGTTGGGTGGATAAAGTAACACTGATTTTTATAGCTGCCATTTATTTACCATCCTGGATGAATGCTTGCGGTCGTCATGCTCTCCAATTATCTCTAAGTATTTATATATAGACGTTTTTGTCTCTTGCTGTGTCTACAAAAATCAGAAACAGATTCCCCATGCCTCTAGCTGCAATAGCTGGTTTTTAATAATCCGTTGAGAGAAGGGTTAATAGATAGACCTCCACAAACATATATTCTACCTTAGTTTTAATATATAAGTTTTCTATAGGAGATAGGCATTTTTAAAGCAGCTAAGAATATACACTTTAGGAAAATTACACATTTCAGCCAGATTCGATTATGTTCTTACGACAGGTGTTAGTAAAGAAGGCTAACAGTGCATATCAGAAATTCATGACTGTTACTAATATGCGTACTCTTTCAAATATCTGTGTTTTCCTACTCTATTTTGGCGTCCCAGCATCATAGACTCTACTATATCCACACGCGTTGTACGTGCTTACGGGTAGAGCAGTTCCCTGCAGTCTCTACACGACAAAACACAGTATCTTCAAGGGCTTAATAGTCGACCACATATCAACTACGTCACGGTGGCTAAAACCTTGGATATTGTAAGCGTGTAGAAGGCCACTATTTGACTTACATCCTAATTGTATGTTGCTTCTGAAACCTTATCAGTGATAAAGAATTGAGCAGTAGAAAAGTGTGTTGAGAGATATTGCACGAGGAATACAAATTAGCTCTTTTCTCAATCGTCTATATAATAGTCCCAGGTGCAATTCCCAAATGAAAGCAAAAATTAATATGCTTTTATCTGGTTTTCAAATCTGCTCAAGTCATCATTATGGACCGACAATGTTCCAAGTGTGTTGGCAATTTCGCTAGCAGCCCAATAACCTAATCTAACCTAAACTAATCGACTCAAATAACATCATGAGCATAGAAGAATGTAACGGGCAGTCATTTTTGAATCACTAAGGGGTACGGTCGTTGGTTATCTCGTGCTAGAACTTCTAAATAGCAACTGCTGGAAGCTAAGTCCGATCTACCCTTGATCCTTGTCAAAATGAACATTTACATATTTCTAACCCAGCCGTCCCAGAGTGTTCCTCAAAGTTGATATTAAAATCCGATCTTTTCTGATTTCTGGAGTCTTTAGATGCCTATAAATGTAGATGGTTAATCTTCTCCTTCAAGACTACTAACCAACAAGCCTCTCCAGCTATAAAAACTTTTCTTTCAGAGAGACCAAAGACTTCTTCATTCGCTTTCGAGATTGTCCTCGCATGTGCTCTGCATGGCACGAGTAGGAAATGATGTTCTTTTAGTATCCAATGAAGAGCCAAATTCGCTTGCTAATCTTACTTGGCGCTTTCTGGCGTAAAACACCCGCCCTACTAATTGCCTGTTGTGTGAAGAGAAAGCATATTACAAAAGCTATCCTGCATTTGTTCCGCTTTTTGACCTCTTAAATGCGTCACGCAACTACACAGTTTGTTGTTACGTCAAATATATTTTCAAGAATGAAACATAGAATTCAATGAGCAGAAAAGCAGAACTCTAATCTTCCCACCTAATGGAATACAGTACCATTTACCATGTGTTCTCATCAAACCATTCTGTTTTCCATCCCTCAAATTCCCATCACATAACGCAAATCCACCAGGAAACAGTCGTTTTCAACACCTTCTGACAGTTTGAACAATTGAAATCTTAACATACGTCAGAAGGTCTGTTCTAGATCTGACAGATCAGACAATTCTCTGCCCATGAACCATGCACAGTCATTCTCGGCAACTCGCATTAATTGCAAACATTAGATCATTCCCTGAATGCGTAGACACACATAATTCCATTAGCACTTCACTTTTGTCAGCTATCGCCAGCGATTTCACCAACTCCCGACAGGACCAGATGAAAGTTGTCTGTGATCCATTTTGCAATCGTAAACCATTGCCAGATTCATTCTGATTCAACCAGAACATTCACCAGTCCATTATCAATGCGAACAGATTTATCCACAAGCCGGCGGCGGACCATCGAAGACAACGATAAATTTGTATCGTTTTTGTAAATCTATAAATATCCTGTGACATAGTGAAACAGTGAACAGATTACTTTCGGATTTTAATTGATCGCGATTCGCCATCGATTGCCAAGTGTATCGAAAGTGTTTTGTTGGATTTCTTGGGGACTTCGTCTGCGCGATTGGTTTTAGTTGACGGAAGTGTTGTTGACCCAAAATCGTGGCAACAATGTACAAAGTATTTGGGACTGCATTGTTTGGATGTTCCTTTTGAAATACTGGCTACTTAGAGTGTCTGCCTGGGCGACAAGTGAATGATGTCTGTGGAGTTTTGTGATCTTTGATGATATCAGGTGAACAAGGGAGTTGGCGCCAAGATAATGATTTGGCGGGCGATCAAGATTTGCCACTCTTCTGATCAGTTACAGTAGAGTTGACATACAGTAGAGTTGACTTACTTAATGTGATGTGATCGAAATTAACGAGTGACCGGCGACTTCAAGTGGCTTTCAGTAGCAGCTAGAACCTGGGAGCATCAATAATGTGATGCCAAGAAACAAACAGCTGTATGATCAGATTGCATCAAGAATTGTTGGGGGTAGGAAAAAGAAACCCCCTTTTTTGCACTGACATGACAATATTTGGTTAGCAGTTTCGTCTTCATGTTCTTTTTTGGCCAAAAGCTAATGAATAGTCAAGACTATAGCCGTATTCCGGTGTTATTGTGATATTTCAACTATTCCTCCTATTACACGCAATTCAGAAACCAACACAGAGTTCTTGTTTTCCTTCACACAAATTTAGAAAGTGGAGAGACCAACGAAAACCCCAAGAACAATTTGAGCACTGCTTGCAATCCTGATTTTCTTACGAATAAAAATGATTCATCCATCGGCTAAGTGTCGTAAACAACAGACAACTGACATAGACGGGCAATGTTTCATTTTACTTCTCACATTTTTATCTTATTTTTTATTTATATTTCATTTTATGTGCAGCTATAATTCTTCCTTCACTTTTCCCATGTGTGCGAGCTGCTCAGTCGTACATCTCAATTTTGACAATTCCTATGAGACACGCAGCGGTACGATAACCTCAAAAAGTCGGTGACTCACCATGATCTTCCGAGGTCGGTGTTCATCATGAGACGTCATCCTAACGCGTCCGTACTCATACAGACTAGTCTTGTATACTGTCCCAAAGTAAAAGAGTATTTAAGCCGTGCGGTTTATAAAAGGACAAACATACGGACGTTGAACAGGAACGCGTTTCTTTACAATTTCCTGGCCCTAGCAGCAATAGGGTTGATTCGATTCAAGTAAATACGAGTTCATACTCGATATTTTTAATTCGATACGAATAAAAATTAATATCGATACCTTTCGTATTTTCGACTCTGTTACAAGTGCTGCAATTATTACTTACTGACATCAGTAATGACCTGATATCGAATAAGCCCTAATGAGCAGTACGTTTGTTACAACATTGACTGATTAGTAAAGTGCTTGTAAATTATGTTGTGGAACTTTAGGTTCAAGGATTTGAATGACCACAGATTCGCTTAGGAAAGTGATGATCTTTCATCACGTGACGACCTTGTCTCTTTGCAGACAAGGTGCACTGAGTTGAAGGCCCATAGACTGGACATCTTCCATAGACTACTGAGGTGAACTTACAGTTCCTGGGACACGGGGACATTGTCGGCAACGAAGCAGGAGATGAACATCCCAAGAACGGGCTGAAATCGATCCAACTCAGGCAATACTAAAGATTCACCCCCTTCTGGCACACGTCAAGATAATAGAGAGCAGCACGAACAGTGGAAAAAATTGAACCACTTGTATGACCACTCGCATGTTATGGTGCAAGTATAATAGGACAACTGACAAACTCCTGGTATGCAATAAAAAGGTAATCAGAATGGTAGTCCCACTAACTAGGTTGCCCGTGGCGTTGTGGGTATGTGCGTCGACCCCAACCTCGTCGTCGTAGGTTCGATTGCAAGACGAAAACAATTTTCACAACCCCACCTCTTTCGAGTCACTGACAATGCTCAAAGAGTATTTCCTGTCTAGAAAAAGCTTCTCAAACTTGGCCGTTCGGATTCGGCATTAAACTGTTGGTCCCTTCCACAATAGCACGCTCAACACTAATGGTTGCTGAGAAGCTAGGCCCTGGCCCCTACGGGCTGTAGCGCCACCCATATTATATTATATTATTAGTCCCACTAATTGTCGACAACTGTCTGAACTACCATGAAAACAAAATGGGACTTACTCATCTGCATGGCTCTTCTTACTATCCCCTCTGCGTATTAAGCAAACGGAATAAGGAAAATATTTCTTTCAAGACCTAAGCGAACTAGCAGAGGTGCCACTTCGCTGAACAGTCAGGACGTTAGACTTTATGGAACTGCGTACAAGGAAGGAGCAGAGAAGAACACGATCCGCAATGGTTATCACAAGGATCAAAGTGTGGGATAGGCCATGACCCGCATGATCGTGGACGCACCTAACCCTAACCTAATTTAGAGCATTCGATTCAGTGAAATTCAAGTGTTGACTCAGGGAGGACCTTTTCATAGTCAACTAAACGTTGGTTATCAGACTACATGCAGGAAGAGTAGTGTTAAACTTTACATAAAAAGTTTTGTTCCCTTAAACAATGTTCAACAATATTTGCTCGGAATGGAAGAATATCCGTTTTTTCCGACAATAATTATGAATTTCAGGGTAGTTCCAAAGTATATTGATATCTCATTGGATCCATATGCCAACTGCTAAAAAGGCCTCTGCTATGACAAATGTTTTGTCTTTAACCAGTCAACTTGACTTCAGGGTGAAGTAATGTGGCCTTTATCTTTTAATTGTGGGTTGTGTCCACTATGAGTCCTTTCCAGATGCCATAGATCTGACTCCGGATCGTTTTGTTTTGTACACCCGAGTATGAGAACAAGAAGTCTGTATAGACTGGCAATGTGTATACAACGACGCGAAAAGGATCTTTTTATTAATAAGCTTATCTAAAGGCATTCATTGCATATTCAGCTTATTCAGTTTCTATGTAATTTTCAAAATCCGGCAAAAAATCAAGTGCAACCACGGAATTTGAACTCTGTTAGATGTGTACACTTCAGTTAATATTCTCAACATCAACAATTTTTCACTTAGGTGGAACAAAATGGCATCTAACTCACTACACTGATAGGTGAGTCTTTCATAAGTCTAAGAAACCACTATGCATTCGACTGTCTTTAGTCCTCATTGAATGTTCCACTGTTCCAACGGGTGCAAGAAGCTAGTCTATTTGTGCAGCTGACTTCAGTGCCAATCGGTCTACATTCAGTATAAACAATAAGTCGGTTGCGGTCTATAAACAATTCATTTCGTGTTCTATAAATTTTATTTCAAACTGCAATGTTTGATTCGAGGAATTTGTGCAAGTGGCGGTTCGCAAGTGTTTACAATTGGAATTCTTGTGTAATTCGTATTGCACTCTCCCACTTTGAATAAATGCAACTTATTCTGACTTGAATTAATGGTATTTTTTGTTGTGGTGTTACGTTACATGCATTCGTTTGACGACGAAACAAAATTTAGCTTGAAAGTCAGTCAGGCGAGAGACTGGGGAATGCGATTCAGCGTCACGATGGTGGTGTGACCAATCGTTATTTTTACAGAAATGGGGCTCTTACGTTGCAAACAGTGGTCAAAATCACAGCCAACAAATAATAGAATTAGGATTCTACAGTGTGTCATGCGAGAACATGCGCCTGCACTAATACTCATTAGAAACAGCACAGTTCATGTTTCGGAATATACTACTCAATACATAAACTATGAAATCACAGAAAACCAAAGCCGACGACGATTTAGTCCTTGTCACGAAAGACAACGCTTGAAGTAAGATCATATTAATCCACTTTCCCTTTAATGACGATCGTAATGACATCTTTATGCGCAATGAACCAGTATTCTGGCCACCAAAGACCTACAGATTTAATGTCATTCTATAAAAGACTACGTACAGTCTTTGTTGATAAACCGCATGTTACTCAAGACTTCCTAGTCTACAAGGCATCGCTTCGGATAAAATAACAACAAGCGTTCCAAACAGGCTATGATTCAAATCTTAAAAGACCCACAAACGTGTTCTAACTTTCTGATCTCTACGCAGCCCTCCCCAGAGAGCTAATGACTTGTCAAAGCCCTGACTTTGAAACAAAGGCACGTGCCTCACACAGCAGCACCAATAAATCCACTCATCAGATTAAACAAAAGGAACTAGTGCAGAGCCTTCTTTTGATGTTTATCTTTCCGGCATCATGTTCTATTACCTCTAACAAATGTTGAACTCTTAACGCGCTGCGTGAAACAATTCACAAGTTAATGACATCGTAAAAAAGTCATCCTCTCACCGCCTCTGTTTTGGTGTGCACTACATGCACCACCTGTCATCCCGATGGACCTCATAAATGTTCGTCTCTCTCAGCAAATCCCACCCCCCGAAAGTATATTTTTGGATGGATCTGTCTCACGATTCTTTTGTGACATAATCCTCGGCACAGGTCTTCCTAAAGATGACTCACTGAACATAGAGTGAGTCACAGATGATACAGACACAATTCGCAACAGAATCTGTGACAGCAGACAAGGAAAAGTTTAAAAATCCATCAAAACGTCCAAACGTCACCTTGGCGCCACAAACTATTTAACCCACTTGACTTAGCCATGACACCATCCAGCCAACAATTAAATGTGGGCGGCAAATCCAATAAACTGTCGACACCCCATCCACCCTCGTGATCACCTGCTAAATTATGACAGCTGCCGATCTGCTATTCATATTTTTTGCACGAAAAACAAAAAATAAACGAAAAACAAATGGCACATTATTTTTAAAATTATATTTCTGTATCCATCAGTCTCTCGGACTACCCTTGGACTAGTCCCATCATCCGAAACGACGACGGAGAGTAAATGAAAGAAAGAAAATGAGATCACTTCGCGGCTATAAATCTCTCCAAGTATACACTCAAAACGTCTGTTTTCTGAATCACTTTTCAAGCGATCTGTTGATCGTGTTCCTTTTCGCACAGCAGAGAGAAGAACAAATTCCCAATAAACACTAGACAATGTGATTGCAAAAGAATAACAACAATAAACACTTGCGTGCGTCCTACCTCCGCCTGTAGACAGAACCCGTCGATGACAGCGTTCCATGGATGTGCTTGTGTTCGTTGCATTTGCAACATTTCGAACAACCATTGCCCATTTTTCTATTTTTCTATATATTCGCTCTCGCCTTCCTTTCACTTTACGTAATTTTTCACAACTTTTTCACTACACTCACACACGCGCACGCATTCAAAAAACACTTTTCCACGATCGTAGGAAATTCGGTGAAGGCTACTGCTTGGATTTTCTCACACTCATCGATCACACTGACCGCCAGACATACGCGCGGGTGGGCCCAAAAAGCTTGTCCTTTGGGCAGGAATTTCAAGAATTTTCGTAATTTATTACAGCACTCAAAACGATCACCGGGCACAGTGGAGTTGACAAGAAATACAACAAAAAAAACGAACTGTCGCAATTATAAATACTTCTTTCGTAACTTGTATCTGTTATCCCACTCGGCGGAAAATAAGTGGCGAAATCTATTTTCGAACGTCTTCTGTCTCACAGATGCCGTGCGTATATCATATCTCCAAAACGCCGTCGAAATTTCTACATTCTTTTCCACTTCAATTACGTAAGCGAATCGCCGATGCGGGTAACCCTTTAGGGACGCGACAACCGACGACCATTGCACACCGTTCGCACTCGAAATATTTTTCTCTCCTCTGTCGCAAGAGAATAGACAAGAACGAACAAAATAAAATATATACAAAAACTTGCGCAAATTCTTATTTATTTATTAAATCTCATAAAGAACGTTCTAAATTTAGCTGCAGCGGGAACACAAAGCACTGTTAGCCCTGCCAATACGAATGCGAAACGGTTACAGATGACGGTTTTGTTTCGACGTTTCGCCGCGCGGCGGATTGATTAATTCCTAGGCTTTCCACATGAATTAGCGAAATCAATTAATTTTCTTTAACAGCAAAAACGGGAAAACAATCAAGCAACCAACACACATTAACGACCGAAATTTTATCGCTTTTCGTTTCTTTCTTTTGAACTACAAGCAACGAGATATCGCGAGGGGCTGCGACCTGGACACACGGGACAACACTAGCCGAATTTCAAACGATCACGCCGATGGTCAAAGTTGGACTGGCGATCGTGCGAGCATGACGTTTTCGAGATCGACGGGACTGTTTTGAAAGTTGAAAAACTTAAGCATTCTCGAGAACCACTAAGTTCCTTTGATTTCGCGAGAATTGAGGTGTTGAGCATTCTTCAAATTTCGCCACTCACTCTCAGTGGGTCAGTGGGGAAATCGGCCTGCGCACAGAGGCACCCCCAGCTAAGAGAAACACGATCGCCCAACCGACTCTCTTAGGGCATGTGGGATATTTTTTTTTTTTTTTTTTGAAAATTTCATTCATTTCATTTTGAAATTGCGTGAGTACGCGCACTTACCATTCGAATTTAAGTGGAAGAATGTCGGGATCATCGGGACAATCGATCTTGATGAAGAATGTTGCTCGCTCGTTGGGAATGCATCGGACCAGGGAGCTGGAGTTCTCGCTAAATGTTATTTGCGGCTGGGACGACGATGATGGTGATGCTGTCGGTTTAGCGTTTCCAGTCGATGCATTTTCTGAATCTATAAATAAAACATAAGACACGTCATGAAAAGTGATTAGAAAGTATGCGGAAATGTGCAGCTTTATAAATAGGAATGCAATGCTGCGCCGGCTAAGGGTGCTGACCCCATTTTCAGGGAATGCGTGCGGACAGAGTTTTATGAGTTTCATCAGTTAATCACTTCGAAAGGCTTGCGGATGCAGACGCAGTCTTTGAAGATGAAATCAAAGGAATGCTATAACATCCGCGTGAGTGTATCTTCATCTATGTAGTTTCCCTTCCGAAATTAAGGCGATCATAAAATTGTGAAGCTTTAATGAATTATGTGAATAATGGCCGTGTTTCTTTTGTTTGTTTTTCAGGGCGATTTGTGTACAAGGCAAGGACGTGTGTAAGGGATTTTTAATGTTACGTCTGGCAAAGTTTCACAAATTCTGCGAAGAAGTTAACTGTACTTTCGAAAACCAGGACCTTATATTTTTAACAAATGTCTTACATTAGTTTCAAAATTTGCCTATAGGGGGCTACATAGCTCAGACATTCGAGGACTTGTGCATAGGTTAGGTTAAATTAATGTGACTATATGCCTGTATTCAGTAGTCACTTTTAGGCTAGCATAGGCCCGTGGTATTATCATGCGGACCTAGCCGAGATTATCCCATAAACCAGTTGATGTTTGGACAAAGTGAAGTAACACTTCAATTGATTTTTGGAGAAGTAAGCTCCAGGATACATTTCCTTCGAGATTTCCTCCTCTTACACGTCTGTGCAAAAATCATTGCAGGGCAAGCTTAACCTAAAAGCGTGTATTCTAAATTCCAATGACGCAGATCCAAGCATCCTGTGATGATGCCCATATAACTCCTTAAAATCTGACTCGTATTTTTGGGCTATGTGGACGTCTCGGCTCATATGTGGGTACATAGAACCACATAATTTCGTTCTGCAATCCATTAATTGAATTCACCGAACTATTAAAATTCGTACATTTCGGAAGATTTTGCAATGGTCAGCTTACAACAGGCTTCTGATACGATTTAGCCTTGGCGATTTTTATCCTAAGAAGGAAATGAAAGGCCTGCTACCTCGACTTGTCGAAATAACAAGGAATAAGATTCCTTATTTTCTCATATGTATTCGAAACTTGATTCAGAGTGAGGACAGAATAAATCGTCTTCGGTTCCTTCCATATGCTAGGTCGAAAATTTCATCCTGAGTGCGAAGAAAGGAAAGGGCAGAGGAGACATTGCTACGAACTTTATCGACTTTTTTACAAGGGAAATCTAGATGCGAACATCGTCCGTTAGGCAAAGATGCGACTGAACTAGCTCGCTCGGCCACAACTCCATCATCCTTTTATAAAAAAAAATCAGAAGCGGAAGAGAGTAATTTCTCAAACAGCTAGTCCTGATGTTCATGGCAACGCTGCCTATCGAATCTACGGAACCTACACCTGTAATTTTACTGTGATAACTCGAATGTCTTGATAACTCGAAGAGATTATTTGGCGTCAACTTCGATAAGTCGAATTCTGAAGGGATGTAGTCGTTTGGCTGGACAAAAATTCTATGTGTTAATGGATCGCTTTGGAGGACACAGTGTTTATACATCCTATTCACAATTGGGCTCCTAGTATACATATCATACTTGCAGAAAATCGTGATTTCGTTATGTGTGAGGACACAGTGGTATATGTAGTTTTTATATTGATCTATACCAAATCAAAGCTGAGGTAGGCTCCTAGGAAGACCTAGTTTGTATTATAGCACGCATGAACAGGCAAGTGCTGATTATTAAGTTGAATAGGTTATATTTTATCGTTAATATGACTGTAAGGCACACGATTGAAGCAAACACTCTTGATAAAAAACTGGTCTTATAAAAAAGGTGAAAAATGGGTCGAAAAATAAGGATATGAAGGCTGTGAAGTATGGTGTACCGATAGGTGGTGCAAGTGGTAGCTCTAATAGAACACTTTTCAGTCTTCGATAATCAATTTTTCAAAAAATAACTACGCTAAATTCACTTTCCGCAAGTAAATGCATTTTTACATAAAATATGTATTTTACTTAATAACTCGATTTTTTCGTTGCAAGCGATGGTTCGAGTTATGAAAGTTTCACTGTACTATCAAGCACCCGTTGCCGTTTCACTGCATCAATATCATTAACTTCGAGGGCCCACTCTATGCACTATCGTCCAGAGGTAGGAGAGGCATTTTTAACATCAGCTCGTCAATTAAAAATATAAACAAGATCAATAAGGACATCAAGTGCATGACAACGCATGTAAACCTGTGTAGCTCTCTCGAAAGATCGAGCTGAATTCACACAGAGCAGAGCCATGGACAATGTATAGAGGATACCGATCTCTAGTTTTGGTGCATTAAGGGAATTTGGAGAATGATTTCTCGGATTGTACAAGCCTTACACCGAAATGAACTTAAACAAGCTTTTATTGATCCAACGCCCAAGGGGGCTAACCCATTTATAACGAATCAATTAGTTGGTTTCAGCCAGAAAGTCTTGGTCAATCATCTAATGTGTAATTATGACCAAACAGACTTCAGCCACTTTCCTTACTTATGACTTTCTGGACTGAATGGAGCTGATGTCCAACAGGGTTTTGTTTGCCTGCTAGGTCGAATGATACGCGTTCTTTGCGTATGTATACATAACTCGTCAAGCTGCCTATTGAATGAGATAGAATCAAGTCAATCTTTATGTTTTGGGATATGCATAAACTATATAGGCCATCAAAATACTATAACAACCATTGGCTTCTTCGACCCATTTCAGACATTTTTTACCACATGTCTACGTTTCTAATTCCACTGACAATATTTTTAACACTCATGCTCTCTCCCTTGGTTCCCTGAAAATACTCCGACGATATAATTACCAAGACCAGCTTTAGAAACGCGACTTAAGTAATACATTAATAGCCTGGGTCACCTACTCATATGAACACAATATCATGCACAACGTCATTGGTTGCAATCCTAAGCCATCTAAGAAATAAAGAGGCTGTCCCTGATCGAATACGAATCTTTAAACTCATTCAGACAACGCAGCTGTCAACTATACAAGCGCTTTGTGCACTACAAATGTCCATAAATTTAGCCTGCACAGAAAATAAAACTGAAATTACTTCGATTGTTGCATCACTCGAATGTTGAATGTCTCACGAAGATCGCATTTTCCTCCTCCTTTCAACGAGCATTAATTCAGACACTCAGCTCATTCAATCCACATAAATCCACTGAATTAAAACCATAAATCATTAAGCTCTTCGTACACACACCTTAAGACTAACAAGAGTGCTATCGACTTCTTCCTTGTACAATCAAAAGGACAAAAACACCTGAAGGTGTAGACAAAAAACGTTTTCCACAGATTTAATCAATTCATTTTATTTTCTCAGAGTACAAAAGGAAATGACATAAACAAATTAATTGAGTGCATCATATGTAACAGGGAGCAGCCCACGGTGTGGCCATGAGTGACTAAGGCGTCTGCGAATAAATATTCAAATATTTACCCAACATATGGCTGGGTTGCATAACCTGTTTAGAGAATAAATACTCGCGGTTCCTCGTGAAAGCAAATTTCAATTTTGAATATATATTTTTTCTTCTTCTAAAAATAGCCGACCGCCACCGTTGCCGAATCGCCAAGAGACGGTGCGACAAATGAATTGCACTCACTAATATACTCGTTCACGTTCAATTAATATAATGATTGATTTCGCTGGCGCGGATCGCTGAAACATGCTTACTTTGAGCTAAACACGATCTAAATCATCCAGCAAGCGCCGAAGGAAATTTTGTTTTTAATTTATTTTGATTTGTACACAATTTTAATTGGGTTTACAGGCTCTGAGTGGATTGATTGGCTCGCCGACGTAGCCGCGCCGCAACCGTATCGATTGCCAACAAGACCTTCGGGTGGTATGAATGTTCGAAGGGATCGTGAACTTGTTTCGGGCATGTTGTGTGCGATCGCATGCGATGTCGACGAGATCAAAGGATTTGGAGGTTAAGTTCGTGTTCAATATTTTGGTAGAAATTACTTTTTTTTTGGCTCTTACATCCATGTGGAATAAGAATGAAAATCTAGTTTTATCGCTTTTGCGCACAGATTTGTGATTGAAGTCTACTTGGTCCTAATCATCTCAACTATTCGTAAATGTTTTGCTACAACAGTAAGTGATCATAAATATGATGTAGTGCTTAATGTTTTTTTTATGTCTAATATTTCAAAGAATAAACTTGGCAGGCACACAATGTAGACCCAACATTGTGTAGCTTCACAATAGCAAATAACGACATGAATTCGAGACTGTGGGAGGCGAACTGCGTAGAGGCAGAGTTCAATCAGATAAGTCACTCACATTGAAGTTGTATGCCAAAATTCAGCATAAACTGAGACATATATTTCAAAGCAAATCAAGAGCACCCTTCCCTAGATTCAGCCTTGTGCTATCTACCAGCGAGTGTTGACGTATTTATGAAGCATTTTCGTTTTAACTATTTCAGAGTTCTCATTTGGTACACACGGAATTTGGATTAAAACCACATTGAGGGAAGAAAACGAAGAAGGACGGGAAGAGGTTTCTTCTCAGGCTTTGGACTTTCGAACTTCAGAGCAGTTTCCTAGCCCCAGCTTTTTGCTACGTCAACATTTTGATGAATTTTATCTTTCTTTGGACGCATCAATAAGTGGCAATGGGCCTACCAACTCATTCCAAGCAAATGCTTATAACGACAACATCCGGAGACAACAGAGAGGGATTTCCCAATAAATATGGCGGGTAGACGACGACAATCGTGAGCGAGGGGGGGTAGTTAGAAGTGGTTTCATTTACAAACTGTGGCTTGCGTTAAGTACTTCATACACTCCGACAATGTTGCTTATCCATCCGATCTGGTCTTGAGCCCAACCAGTCTAGGAACCACTCCTATTTTGACTAGTATTGTTCTCTCAGGAGTGGAGCGGAAGTTTTATTCTGAGCATTGTCAATGACTGGAAATAAGTGGAACCGTGAAATGTAAATCAAAGAACATCAAAGCGCAGGCGTTGACGCGACTACCGAGTACACAGTTTGATTGCCTTCATTAGGTTAGATTCCCAATGAAAGCAAGGGTTAATATGCTTTTATCTGGTTTTAAAATCTAGTTCAGTCACCATTTGCGGTTGGGCTCAAATAACCGACCCTGGTGTCACAATGGACCAACAATGGTTTCAGTGTGGTGCCAGTCCAATAAGCTAACCTAACCTACCCAGTACCCAATCTTCGCCAACAAATTCGACCTACAAAACAATTCGACTGAAAATATATCTATAAACGTAAAGCACGGGATTGTGTGTAAAGTCTTATCCAGCTGAAACGTCTTTAATTAAATGTTGAAGTTCACCATAAATGCGTAAGAGTTGTCTTGGGAATATAACTTTGCCCCGTCATTGTGTCGCAGTTACTTTCATATTCATTGAATTATTCATATGCTTTGGAATTTTCAGCCGAGCTATATAAGGCGAGGTACCAACTGCTTGGCATAAGGTCCTTAACAAAGAGAAGAAGTAGCATTATTTATGACGTATTGTTTGTTAAGGATACACTTTCATACCATATAAAGCATCCTTGTATTCTTCAATTGATCACATTCTATTTCCCGATCCCTTCGAAGTCGGTAAATGTTGTTGGTAAATGGTTGCCCGTGGGGTTGTGAGTATGTTCGTCGACCCTAAATTCGACGTCATAGGTACGATTCCTGCTCTGTGCAACAGCAATCATTTTTTACGGCCCACTCTCTTTCGAATCACTGACAATGTTCAAAGAGTATTTCCCGCCTAGAAAAAGCTTCTCAAACTTGCCCGTTCAGATTCGGCAAACTGTAGATATCTTCCACTCGTGAGAGAACAATAAAACGCACAACGCGAGTGGTTGCTGAGAAGCTAGACCCTGGCCTAGCGCCATCCATATTATTATTATAAATGAGACTAGGGGACTATGGGAAAATTGACTACTAACAATGATAATTAGAGTTTAAAAGATTTTTTTACATTGTTCATAGAATAAGAAGTGTATACTTTATAAAATCTTGTACCACGTATCTAGCTTGTTTATTAATTAAATAAGTAAAATAATATATTCACGGCATCAGGTCCCTCACGTCACTAACAATAATCAGACAGTACAGCCACGAACTTTCTAAACTTCGCCATTTTGGAGTAACATAACAATCTAGATGCAATAGTAAGCCCATCACAAGTGGATAATGGAAAGCTAAGACTAAGACGCCTTGGACAGTGGTGCTACACCAAGGTAAGATAAATAAATCCAATTTGAAAGCCAGAAGAAACCTGTAATAATCATTATTAGCTGTAACATTGTGTACATCTTAGTCTATTTGTTTGGTACCGCCAACACCAACCAATAATGTGCAAATTTTATCCTTGACAAGTGTCACAATTTTTCCTAAATCCAACCATACTTGAATCTCCTCAGTTTCACTTTGATCATTTTTAAAACTGCAGCACAATGAACAAGTGTTTTCCAAGAAATTGCATGTCTTTCTTGCTGTCTTGCTATAGCTTTATATTTTTTACTTTAATTTGTGTGTAAGGCGTTGTTAACGATCCGGACTCCAATATGGAAGAAATATTTTACTGACTAGCTTTAAAGCACACCAAATGATCATATCCTGGAGATAAAAGTGATTCGTCAATGATTTTAGTAGTTTTTCGAATTGAAGCATTTTTTTCAAAATAAATTTTAACTTTTCATAAGCTTTGCTTGAGCTTATTCATGGTGAATTGTTAAACCAAACTAACTTCAAATCAACTGAGAGCTGTCAAGTCAGCTGTCATGGAAAGCAGAGTCAATTCTAAAGTTCTTCGTCGGTAAAACAACGCACCCTTTACGCAGCCGCGACTCTAGAATTGTCCTTCTCCTTGTTTCAACGCCGGTCACAAACTGGAGGACTCTCTATTCGGAGTCAATCGTCGCTTTCTGAATTTGCAATAAAAAGCCACACAATAGAAACTTTATATGTGTCTCCCTTCCATTTTCCCACAATTCTATAAAATCAGTTGCGCCCTGATTGCAAAAGAAAGAAACATGCCAGAAACATTTTTTTTGCTTACACAAATGGCCATAATGCAATCCCATTACAACTGTGTTTTCAAAATTCTTTAAAGCAAAATACTGTCAAAGCCACAGCTGTGGGCGCATTTCCGGTGTGCAAAGAATTTGAAACTGATGTATTTTCAAATCAGCCTGGAATAGTTGGTCAAAAAAAGCACAAAAAACAGCTATAAAGCAATAATGTTCCCACCAAATCCAAATGTATTTTTCTCTTGGGTGCCATAAAATAAGACGAGCCTACTCGTCTCTGATTCCTTTCTCAATCTCCACCCACTTCTTGTACACTTTTATAGGCAGCTCTTAATAGACTTTCGACCAGAATTTTATTTATACATTCATTCCTGTATACACCCATAGCCAGTTAGAACATTTATCTTATCCACGAAAATGCACCCGACTGCATGCAGGAGCCTAAAAATAAACTTATCCGTGAATAACATCAGAGACAACCGAATCGCACTGCACAAAGTAGATGCACCGAAAATTAAATTCTAAAAATTTCGTTTTCATCAAAAAGAAAATAAAGACCAACCAGCCAACCAGGTATTGTTTACAACACCGCCGCGGACTACGACGATGCGTTCGTTTTTCCAACAACTAATCGCGCAACTCTTTTGACAGAGCTATAAAATGTTTCATTTTGTTTAGCGATAACAATTTGGCCAGTTCCATTTCCGCGAACCGTCATATTCGTTGATCGCATAAATCTACCAGTCGGCACATAAATGTTCAAAAATACGTTCCCCGACATTAGTCACTGACATATGCCACATTAGTAATACTTTCGAAAATAGCGTTTTTGACATATCTAATGTTCGAAGATGAATACCCCTTTGTTGGTGGCATTCGAGCTGCCTCACAATGACTAGGCTGTAGGCGCGCGCACATCTATAAACTGTGCATATTTAACAATTTACAATTTAACGGGATTTTGCACTTCAAAGGTGTTTGAGTTAACGACCACAAGTGTTGAATTGAAAAATGTTCTCTTTTCCACGCATTCCGTCTCGTTTTTACATTCGACGTTAATAAAAATAGACACATCACACGATTCAATGTGCTCGGCGGCATAATGTTTAAAATTAAATACACGACAACCAACAAATTGTTGAATTTTTATAATTAAAAATCCGAAAATTGAACATACATATTTTCGGCGTCGCCAAGAGCCCAACAACAATGAGAGAAATCAAAACTATCTTTGCGGACAAAGATCGTGATTTTAATCGCGTGTCACATACTCACTCCACCAGAGCGTAGCGTCTCTAATGCAAAATAATTTTTCCTGGTTGTACGGTTGTGTGAAAATTTATAAATAAAATTCGAGCAAAAACGTTCTATTTAGTCGTCAAAGTTTGCGCGTTTGTGTACACGAACGACCAGATTCTTATGAGAAGCAGTTTGTAATATTCTTCTTTTTTTTCATCGTTTTTTTGTTATATCCTTTTTCTCTGCGCCGGGAGGGAGGAGGCTGCGGGGGGACTGAAAAAAGATTTCCGTCCGACGTGTAAAGTCCCGGCAGGGTTTGGAGACATCCAAAATGTTTGGCTCTGTTGCTGCTGCCTGTCTATTTCTATAAATACACTTTCCCATCTTTTATTTATTTTTTTTTTTCTCTGGTGATTCTGGTGCAGGGAATGATGATTATTTTATACTGCAGCAGCGCGACCGGTGATTATTTTCAGATTCTGGTTGAAGTTAAAAGCAAACATTTTTACAAACAAATACAGGGAAGCTGCAGCAGGTTGAGTTTGGGTGGTGTTCGTAGGCAACTGTATGAATGTTGGGCTGCATTCTGAGCCGACTAAAAATGTGAAACATGTTTTTGGTTTTAAAGGAGGAAATGCAAGTTGGGTCTATCAAAGGAATGTTTACAAAATGACAGGTTACCATTCGAGGTCTGTTCAAGAGTCAGGAACTGGGTGGATAGCAGAACGCACCCATGTCTCAGGCATACAAATTTCATGGGACACGTTCGATTTTATTTCTTTCACAAAATGAAAAAAAATAATAGGAGGGCAAACAAAAACATTTTCTTTAGATTCCACAGTCGATGGGAGCCGGCAAAGTGGATGACTAAACGCTTACTTTATTTATAGCGACATTCTTTTCGTTCTTAAACAATAGAACTTCTCTCACAAATAGTCTGATGGGCTCTACATATAGTTTAACGATTCAATTTATGGGCCGCAAATAAACTACTTTTCATTCAGCAATTCCTAGCAAGACAGCAGAATAATATTTCATTTATTTTTTTACTTTCAGAAAATTATTATTTTACTTTCAGAAGTAAATGATAGCCAATGAAAGTTGACGATGAACGCCTCGAGTTTAACAGAAGTTGTAGCCCAAACCATAAAAAAGACGTATTTTTGAACTTGACTCTAACCCTAGATAGGCCTTTTGGGTCAAATTTAGTCACAAATTTTGATTTTCTTAGAACTAACAGACCCTTTCCGTACGAACAATGATGGGTTTATGAACCCTTGAACTTAAAAAGAACATTTGCACTTGGCTTTAATAATAGCCGTCGTGCTTTGAAATTTCACACTGTAACCAAGTTGTGACATGATTTTGTGATAACCAAGGTATTGAAAGAACCATCCATCTTAATACAGGTCCATAAAGGAGATCCACGTTACATTTGCATAGAGAACAAGAAAGGACTGATCTGGTAAGGACTTCTGATGATTCATTTGTCAGACCAAATATAGCCTGGCTTATAAAGTAAGAGTGGTGTTCACCTCTCTTAAATGTAAGGTCTCACCAGAATGGACACAAAAAGATAGACTGGCAGTAATAATCACTCCGCTTACTTTCGTTAAGTTTCGTTCACTATTGTTTACTCTGTAGATTCGCAGGGAAATTAATGGAAAAAAAGTTACATGCATGACATTTGCTAATGGAATGAATGTTCTATAAATTGAGCGAAGTAATTATGGTCGCTTTCGAATTCAAATATGTTTCCGGATAGTTTTTGTTCGATTCTGGAAAAAAAAAACGTTTAGCTGAGCTTGGCTTTTAGCCATAGTCTTACATTCAGCAGAGGACACATAACCGTAGGTTAGTGGGACATTTTCCCTATTTCCGGGATCACAATATGTGCTCACAGACTATAACAACTTCATAGTTGGTGGTGCTTCGTAATTCAAGACGCAAGAACACGTATAGAACAGTTTAGCCAGTGCTATTATCACTTTAAAATACAGGCAGCACCGATCACGTCTGGTTGATACGGTAGCATTAATTAAAGAACCAGCCATAATGTACGTCCGTAAACTTGGCGCATGCAAAAAGGGATGAAATGTCAACAGAAATATCGTCAGCTTTCAAAGTGTCCACAATTTCTTCAGAGTAACCACTACCAGCTGCCATTTTCGTTCATAAGTAAAAGCGATTCCATTTGCTCCCAGATAAGTCACGAAAAGTGAACGAACCCAACTAAAGTGAACGAAGCAGCCATTATTGTCACAGTTCACGTCCGGTTTCTTTAGTCGATAAAATGTAACGTACGTCCCTAGCCCAGTCACTGCGCACAGATTTATACTTTTTTTCACACACATCACCACTGAGACGGACAACATCCGCATTTATTTCTTTGCATCAAAACACCAGCAATCATTTCACAACGCACCCTACACCGGTTCACAATACATTTCATTGCATGGATTTTCTTTTGGAATCGATCATTGCGTAACATCCGAACGACTGTTGGTCAAAACCGCCAGAGGGGGACAAATCGATCCCGCTTACCTGCTGCTTGCGCTGCTTTATCCATTTCTCTTTCTCTTGTTCCTCTTAATGCCTTATCCGTGTCGTATCCGTATCCCGAATGGATAGAACCTCATCCATTGGATTCGAAAGGATATCCAACCAAACTATTCAAATACAAACGTTCACTTCACAAAATTGATTCACTTCCTTTTATTCTGATATTTAATTTATTTTATTTTTTTTTTATTGAATTTCTCTGCTATTCTTTGAAAATGATTTTTCAAAAATGAAATACAAAAAAACTATAATTAGCTCACAGACAGAAATATATTTCCCTCACTATCTTCCTTATATTTCTCTCGGATACATTCTTTCACTGGGAAATGGACCGATATATTTTCGTTTTCTTATTCTTTTTTTTTCTTTCAATTGTGCGGAGAAATAAATTCAAATCAAATTCGATCTCGATTAAACACCATTTCGCGACGACAAGTTTCAATAACTTATTCCGAATACCGTTAGATATATGTACACCATTCGTATACACACACAGAGACAACAATTCAAGTTAGAAAAAAATCCTTTTCAATTTCGAGCAACACGTCCAGTGTCTACCTGGAGCCCCGATAGTTTTCCTCAGACTGAACTATGAATGCGGCTGGCTGGCGGAAAATTGTGTGCGGACACGGTGTCGGAAAAATTCCCCCGACTGGGAGGACTCTCTTTCGTTTTTCCGTGATCTTTCGAGAGATCATCGCACTCTCTCTCGCTCTTTGAATGCCAACCAGCGGAGGATTATTGTTCAGATTTATTTCTCGGGACACGTCGTTAATGAGAGACGTGCGAGTATTTTAAACGCCGGATGTGTGGTCTTTTTGGCGGTGCAGTTTTGTGGAGACAAAACCGTACCCAACCGGCTAGACGGTTTACGAAACGGAATCTGTAATTTATTAAGCAGCGGTTATTTATCGTTTTTGATTTTTCTGTTGGTCTCGCCTCTCATGTTGGGCCCGTTTTATAAGTTTAAGAGCTTCCGGTTATTCGAGATGTTCTTTTTGATTAAAAGCAGTCTCTGTAATACTTTTAAAGGTATTTTGATTTTTAGCATAGAGTTTGCTTGGTGTGGAGCCATGTTTGTTGCAGTTGGAGAGTCTAGACTTAATTTTTGTTTAGTGTCGTATGTGTTGCACAAAACTGTGCGTTGGAATCTGAAAACGTTTGAATTGAAGAATTCTTTGTCGTTCTTTTTTTCTTCTTTTTTGTGCATCGGTACAGCAAGCACAATTAGCAGTCTAGCTCCCTTTGTAGTTTATAAATTCTCTTGTTTTAGGAGATAAAAAACACTTGAAAATGACCCCGCAAGCACACACCAGACTCTCTACCTCTAGCACACCCATTACCAACGTCACGCGGATAATTTACAGCGACTAGAAGCCACTGTTTGTTTGCGCACGCCATGTTGTTCGATTTGGTTTTCGTTTTGTGGCCACCATTTTAAACGAGGACATGTTGAGAATTGGCTATGCCTACACTTTAAACGTTGCATCTGTAAAACCAAATGGCTTCCCGGTTCGTGTTTGAATATGTTCCTCTATTGTGCCAATGGCTTTAATCTTGGTACCGATGGTATTCGTAACGTTTTCTTGGTACATGAGGTGGACGAAGTAATGGGCTACCACCATATATCTACTTATGGTGATGTTGCGTCCAACTCGTCGATGATGTGTCCTTTGACGACGGCCTACGCAAAAATCTCATTGAATGATCGATGTCGTCCACATTTTATAACCTTTGAGGTTAATTTGTCTTGTGTTGGCAAGTGAGTTGTGCCCGATTTCCTAACGAACGATGTTGAAAAGGTCACAGGCCAAACATCATTTATAAGTACATAAGCACAAGAAAAAGTGTGAGAAACAAAACCCGGCTTTCGAGGACACTAGAATTGTATTCCGGGAATAAGAATGAAAATAAGTAGCTACTGACTCAGAAGTTTATAATTCTTCCAGAATGAAAGGTCTATGTAGAGCGCATACTATTCGAAAAAAGTAACTGAGTACAGAATCTAAATTGTGATTTTTAAGCTATTACCTTTTTGACAACACTGGTTAAACAGCTGACTCACGTTTCGTGTTTTGTTTCACTAAATAAGTAGAATTGTCGATTTTGTAAGAGTTACCAATGTATCCAGAAAAAGTCACAGCTTGGTGACATCATTGGACAATACTTCTTCAAAGGTGATGCGAATCGTAATGTAACTGTGAATGGTGAGCGCTACCGTGAGATGATTTCCAACTTTTTTTGCCCAAAATGCAAGGGCTTGAATTGCAAGACATGTGGTTTCAACAAGACGGTTCAACAATGGACTTATTGAGGCGAGTTCGGTGAACATTTTATGTCACATTCGGGACCGGTCAATTGGCCGCCTATATTTTGTGGGTCTATGTTAAGTCCCATGTATATACAGACAAGCCAATATACAATACAGACAATTCAATTGACGCAATGGAAGACAACATTGAAGCATTTATTCGTGAGATACCGGCCGTAATGTTGGAAAGAGTATGCCAAAATTGGAGATGACCAGATGGCCAGGGCTTAGCTTCTACATCAACCACCCGTGTTGTGCGTGCTATTGTTCTTTCAGGAGTAGAAGGGACCTACAGCTTTGAGGACTTTAACTCCAAACGGCCAAGTTTGAGGAACTTTATTTTTTAGACAGGAGTACTGTTTGAACATTTTCAGTGGCTCAAAAGAGGTGGGGCCCTGAAAAGTATTTTGTCGTACCAGGAATCAAGACTAGATCCGTAGGTCCAACTGCATAACGTCACGAGTCACCACAAAGTATAAGTTGAGGTTAGGTTAATAAAAGGGGAATGTAATGGTTGACCATAACTTCCACTCGGAGGCCTATTTGGAGTATACATTTCTTCTAACCTGTCATGTCGACCAACAATTGCTCTTTTGAAGTTCTAACAATCCCATATATCTGCACTCGTTATGTCCGTAGTCTTTGTGAAGAATCTATAGTGCATAGAAGCTAGGGGCCGATTCTGGAGAGTAGGGCAACGCCAGTGTAGATGATGGATCCTTACGGTTTCTTCCTCGTCGACGCATCTTAGTCAGAGATCGCTGGATTCCTGATTCCATTCGCGTACCATTGATTCAGTTGGACAGAATCTAGTGATCACTCCGACGAGCATACGGATCGAGTCTCGGTTCACATATTAAGGATTTTTCTACACTTACCGTAGCAGCTGTGTTCGAGTAATCGGTGCTAAATGAACATCTTTCATATATTTGGATTGGACGCTGCAGTGCAGCCAAAGCGGGGAAAGTTTATCATTAGGAGAGTGGAGGCTGTAAAAAGCAAATGACTTAGTTATCCTCACATGAGGTAATAGGATGAAGGTTAACGTGCACAAACCAGAGATTAAAGTCATTTCCAAAATTCCTGTTCGGGTTTGTGAAGTCCCATTGAAGCAGGAGTTTTTCACGAGGAATGAGAAGAGTAATGCTGAGGCTTCCTGTAATATGGTCCATTGCAATTTCAATTGGACGCGAAGCACATCTATCTGCTCGGGCGCGCCAAGAAGGGAAAGAGCGCCGAGGAACGTCTCAAGGAAACCTTTGCCGGAGTGGTATGTAATGCACTTACAAACGAATGTACCCTTAACCCCCCGCTCACACTTCTCCGTGAAGCATGAAACTGAAACGACCTGAAACTGTACGACCACGACCCCAACTACTTGAAGCGCATTTCCGTCGTCAAGGGCGACATGATGAAGCCCATCATGGGCCTGTCAGAGGCTGACCAAAAATTACTCATCGAGCCGCAGCGGATGTGCGCTTCGACGAGAAACTGCTCACGCTGCTCATGATCAACTTGCGCGGGACCCGTGACATTCTCGAATTGACGACAAAAATGAAGAAGATCCAGGTAACACCACTCGGAGCTACGTGCACGTGCAACCGACTCATTGTGGGAAAGAATTTCTTTCGCAGGCCTTCACATTCATATCCACCGCCTACAGCAACTGCGTGCGGCAGTTCGTGGAGGAGAAGTTCTACGAGCGTGGCAGTTACTTGCCGATCTCAGTGTTGAGCAGCTGCTTCTTCGAACGGATGATTTGCGCAAGTGGCACGAATGTTCCTTTATCATGACTGCCCATGCGTGCCTTAATTTATCAACAGTTAAGCAATCACTTGGCGAACCCACGATGAGATGGTAAGATCAAGTTATTCCTGATGAGTTAATGTCGATTGTGGAGAATCAGTGGCGTGAAGATCTCTAGTGCGTGCTTTACATCCGTGACCCATTACGTGAATGATGTGGGTCAGAAGATGAAGATGATACCTTTCTTACTGATATCTCTCATTGATCACTAGCCAAACCAGAGTGCTGGTCATTGTTAAGTTCTTTTATAAGGTAAACTCTCATTTGATCATTGGGCCGCTAGCAGACTTATACCATTGTTGGCCATGTTGGTGATACCCACAATCAGACAGATTGGAGCACCGGATAAAGCATATCAACTTTGCTTTCACTGGGATCCGAACCGGGGACCCCTCTAACGAAGGGCAGGCACTCGCGTAACTGCATCATCTTGCCGTAAGAATCGGCAAGAGCCCGACGAGACAGAAGTTCTCTAAAATATTCATTCGATCTTGGGATATAGGTACTATTTCATAAACGTGACTTATTGCCTGAGGAAAGCAAGCACCGTTGCCATATTTTCCCATTTATTCATTCTTGCTTCTCAAAAGATCTAGCGGTCTAATCAGATGTCGGTAAAGTAGAATAGAATCGAAAGAAAATCGGATAAATGTCTTCGATCAACATGGCCCATGCAAGTGGAACCTCAACCGACTTGGTGTGCGCAACTGAAGGCAGCTGGCAAAAGATCGTGTTGGCTGTTGGTTGAGGTCCAGATTCACCCCGGACTGTAGCGTCAAACAAAGAAGATGAAGATTGTGCCGTTTGATTTGTATATTCTTAGCGTTCATGCCTTGTTTACGTTTACAGATGCTCTTTCAGTTGTCAATTTACCGATAAGCCTGTTGTTTCATTTAAATTGATTAAGAATTCAACTCCTCAGTATTCCTCTTTCCAAGCTGTCAAGAAGATAATTGTTTACTGACCGCATACCGAACACACATGCTCTGTCATCCATCATTTCTTGTAATGAGGGCGTGTGAAATGTGTGTAAGCCGATTAACACAAATTCAACCGAAGAAGACTTAACCTTTTTATTATTTGTCCACAAAAGTGAAACTGCGATAGTTTATGGAGGCAGCCCGTATCAGCACAATCCGATTACACTCTCTGACCATCACTACTCCACAAATGATATCAATTCGCCGTTTCTTATCGACAAACAGTAGTCATGTCATTGCAAGGCATTACCAGAATTTCGGCATGCTTATCAATCAAGATAGCACGCACCAAATTTATCAAGACACAGCGGCTGAGCGAAAAAAAAAGAAAGAAAAAATGATAACCCATGACGCACGATAAAGGAAAAAATATATATTTACATTGAAAGAACAATATTTTGTTGGACCTTACACTTAATTAGCTAAATGTTCGAAAAAAAAAAATGTCTTCAAATCCTTGATCGATCGTGCGTTACACTTTGTACGGAAGTTATATTGCCTACCCATGCATTCGAGAGTATAATTAAATAAACTTAAACGAAACCTAAAACATTCGCACTGCCTGCCTCAGTGTTTCAGCCACCACTGAATCCTATCCTTGAACTAAAAAGAAAAAAACATCGAATTTGCTACTTCCTTGGTGTTCCGTCCCTCGCGTGACTGGCGGGACGCAGTATAGGCCAATTTAGACTGAGTAAAAATGTGAATCGAACTTTGCCTTGCAGGAGGGCTTAGTAAAAGGAGAAAACCATCCCAGTGAAAAGCGCCCGAATACGGACTGAATACTCTTCAAGCGAGACTTTTTCGCCCAGCGTGCTTCTTCCTTCTTAAGTTGCTCGATACCCTGTAAAAAATTCGAGTTGAAAAAGAGAATATAGATTGTGTGAGGCAATGCACCGTACCGTTTGATCATTTAAAATCGCCGTCAGTTGGGTAACAAGCATTATCACGGTGAAAACTGCGAACAGCAAAGCTTCAAACGTCAGGAAAAGCAAGAGGAACACAGTGGCCGGCGGAGAATACGGCGAGCACTGCCGCCATTCGTTTTTCACACACTGCGCGAACTGATTCACAACAAGAAACATCGCATGAACGGAGATTGATGCAATATAGAACTGCAAACAAATCCGAAATCAAGAACTTTCTCTTCAGAAAACCACCAAGTCCAACTTACTGTAAATAATACAAAGTACTTTTGATTGTTCTCGCCAACGCAGTTGTTCACCCACGGACAGTGGTGATCCATTTTGCGTATGCACCGCTGACACACCGAGCAGTGATGTGCGCGTTCCGGCTTTATGCTGCAGCATTTCGGACACTTGAACAGCATCTGGCCCTCGCGGTAGCCCATCTGCAGGATCATCTCCTTCGTGGCGTTACCCCGTGGTACTGCACCCTACACTCGGTAAATCCATCATTAGTTACACTCTCTTGTAGCATATCACCCACTTACTGGATCCGAAAGCATCGTCCGAACGTGCGATGCGAATGCAAGAAAGGCCAACATCTGAAAGATCACTATGTTGATCGTGCTGAAAATAACATTGGGACTTGGAAGCAAAATAACGCGCATAACAACGAACTCAGCGAAAAGAATAAGCATCCAGGTCAGCACAGCACAAACGATGCCACATATATCCTGCCAGAGAGATGATAAATCAGAACCCCTTCCTATGGTTATATTTACTTTTGAGTCACCTTCACACACCATGCCCTACCGCCCCAGCAGCGATTGTGCATATCGGCACTGGGTGGCATCGGTGTGTACTGATAATCCATCAACTGGTAGTCAGTCGATTTTACGCGAACTAAGTAAACTCATTAAAGTAATGGTTTTGCAAAATATGGAATGTACCGGATTCTTATCATAAACTACTTCACGACTACAAATGTGAGACTATAAAAACAAATATCTTCCTGTGAGATGACAGCTGACAAGTGCTTGTGCCACTCAGAAATGTCAGATTACGAAATGTCAGGTGCTGTTCACGATAAACCTAAAGTGGAGTCTAGTGAAATATTTTGGATTAGAAACATGGAGATTGCTAATAAGACAGTCAGACCTCAAGCTCTCTTAATACGATTCAAAATTGAAGTATCTTAGTTTTATTCAGAAGGTTTCGTAAATTCAATTTCCATGTCGTGTTAGGCTTGTTCTTCGTTGGAAGGTATGTATACCTGTTCTCTTCCCTTGATGCCAGTAAATACCCGTTTCAGTTTGTACGACCCTTACATTAATTCTGTCGCTTTTATTCCACCAAATTCTTACAGAATATATTCTTAAAACAGTCATATGTCATAAACACCGAACACTTATTTCACGCCTCTACTGTTCCAACTGGATTTCTTGTCTGACATTTGATCTGAGACGTCAAGCACATATTTTGGAATGTTTATCAATCACGATTGAAACTAGCATATCTTTATTTGATTTGCACCTTGAACCGAAACTTCTGCAGAAACTCTCAGTAACAAGTAAAGCGTATTAAGTGTTTTTTCCCTGATTAAGTAAGTGCATTGGATCCGCAGTAAAATGGACAAATTTGTAGCTCTAAACAATCAAACCGGATGGAAGGACAAAGTTGCTCGGTGAGTTACGTGCCACTGCAAATGTAAACAAATGTGCCGACATGTATGTGATATCATCGGTTTATTGCAAATTACAGTCTCATTCAGTATGCATCTCGGGCAATATGGGATATCCTAGAGACTGCGGACCTGAATCCAGGCGTTGCTGACCAATTCAAGACTTTGGAATACATCCTCAGCTCGTTCAGAAAGTGTATGAAAGACAACTCATTCCTGTATACTTCGTTAATGAAACTTCTCTTGTAGTGCTTCGTTTTGGAAAGTGCCTCGACATGTTCTACTCCGCCGTGAAGAGCATTCACTGTCCCGACCTAGCGATTCGCGTGACATTAACCTTAAGTAAAATTTCACAAGCCCTCTACCTGCTGGCGGATCACTTCATCTGGCTCTCACGAACGGGACTCTTCAAGAGCATCGATGCCAAGAAATGGGGTCAGACAGCCAACAAGTACTGGCTGCTCTCGATAACGATGAATCTCTGCAGAGATTTCTACGAAATAGTGCGATTGATCGACTTGCGTCGTGCTGGGCATAAATCTGGAATTTCAAGCCCCGGGGTATCGCTTTGCATTCGATCACCGAGAGACTTCTCAAGACTGGCACTGGAATCGTATGGTGTCCTCTATGGACATCGTGACATCCTTGTGGACACAGTCAAGAACGCGTGCGACTTCTTCATCCCGTTCTCTGGGTTAGGCTATGCCAAGCTGTCGCCACGAACGATTGGAATTCTCGGCACCATATCCTCAGTGGCGGGAATTTTGGTAATCTTGCAGCCGACGACAAAACTTGTTCCTGCTTAAAGGGGGGTCACCGCCAGATGCTGGAATTGTTGGTTCTATTTTGAGTTCTGTCATTAGCTTCACCGAACAACTAATTTTATTTCATTTTTTATTTCCCTAACTGCTGTGGATTATTATTGTTGGTTGTGTATAAAGGAAATGGGGCTTAATTGGATGAATTTTGTTTAATTGATTTATTTTATGAGTCGTTTGGGAAGAATTACGACATTCTGCTTAATAAATGTGGGAATGGGGCAACACCTTTAGTTTCACACGCCAACGTCTGAATTAGTAATGAATGGTGCAGCACGTCAGATATATTGCGTGACTTGTGCGTAGTTGCTTTCTGGGAGATCACGTCTTCAAGCCAAAGGTTATAATTTAAAAGTTCGTGAACAGCTCGTGTTTGAAAATATTAAAGCATAGAAAGAATTGAATGATGGGTCAGAAAACGCACAGTATGTAACAACAGTGTCTTATCTTAAACAGTGTTGCTCTTCAATCTACTCTTCTAACCGAAAACACAAAGCTAGGTGCCCAAGGCTTCCTATACCCGTTTGAAGCAACATTCTGTGCTCGAGACAAATGTTAATTCTTCGGTGGACTGCCTGAAGTCAAGTTTGATGAAATACATGGTCGACAGCTAGACCATAACCATTGTGTTATAAAAGTCCTCATAACGGCTCTATTCAAATCCAACAGATTGCCTTGCATCATTTTCTTCCCATAAACATACAATTTCCCTCCAATTTTCTATAACATCCCTGTTCGAAGAAATCTTGTTCAACTGTCACAAATTTCGGCAAACGTCAAATACGTGTTGACGCGTGTCATCGAAATTAGACAAGTGGTGAACGTCTGTATTTATGAATTCGCATTTGATTTCTTTTTAAAAGTTCCTCTTCAATTAAAATCCACTTTCCCTATCAGCTTTTGTGCATCGGGATTCTGACCAGAATCCAGATATCAGAGAAATGGCTGTGAGTTTGCACAATCCACTTGAAAACAATGACATTTAATCAATTTCATTCAATTGTCCCTTCTTTAGCCACAAAAAGGAAAGCAAGGCACAAAAGGTGCAAAGCAAATTGTCGAAGAAAATGCAGCCACACTGAGTTTCTATAGGAACATGGCCTTGGGCAGTACAGCAGCATCATTGCTGCTCAATTTCCTCTTCTTTGAAGTTGGCAAGTTGGCTGTGGTATGTTTACTACGAAAAGAACACGATATTTGATGGAGATCTCTATCTGTAAAGGGTTGTGCCATTTTAGGTCATGTCCGTGATAACGATTGCAGCGCTAGTGGGAGCATACCAGTTTATGGCATTCATGTCAAGGCCGAAGTTTTCCGAGACAGGAGCTATTTTAGACTCTGGCAATGATCTCAACATGGTGGGCGGAATCGCAGAGTATGTTGTAAATCCACTCCCTCCCAGAATGAAGTCTAATCAAAGTCGTTTTTTTCATTTTCAGAGAAGCTAAGGACTTAATCATTCTGAGCTCAGGCACACTCCTGCTAACACTGCTAACCAACTACTTCTGGTTCCTTCTACTCCTGGTTCCCATCCGAGCTGTATGGATGCTCTGGGGTTCGGTTATTCAACCGTGGTTGGCATCACGCAACGCACAAGAGCCCGAACCCGATGAGAAGAAACAACGGAAGATGGAGCGTAAGATGCGTCGGATGAGATGAAAATAGCCTCGCTACCAGCCAATGCAGCGATCAACTAAGTCATAGAATTTAACATAGAACTCGTGTATATTGAAGACAAACAGAATCCTTTAGGCCTAGTTGCTACTTACTCCCACCAATCGCAAACATTCGCGTGTGCGTGCCCATTTTCTCTAGAGCAATCTGATGGCTGAACACCAGACTCACACGTCCGCCCTGTGTCCTTGTCTCCTAGGGTTTATTGATTATTTTATTTTCCGGTAAATTGTATATTTTTTGTGTAACAATTGGGATGTTAGGGGATTTAGAGTAAATAAATGATATTCCTTGGAATGCTTTTTAAATTGCAACGTTTTTCATTCGATCAGACGTTCCAAGGTTTATTGCATAAAAATACATCGACATCGACGTGTCACAGAGTTTTAATCAAAATTGAAACGCCTCTTGCCATCGAATCGGTAGCCGTAGGCAGCTGCATTTTTCGTATCGACCAGCGCTGGGTTGCGGTGCTTGAAGAAACTTCCATGGCCATGAGCTGGCCTCGACGAACCGTTCGGTACACCGTCCATTTCTCTTGGGTAGAAAGCCTCGAACATGCCCTCGGGCGGAAGTACGGCTGCGATTTTCATATCATTCGGATCGTAACCGACTGCAAACGGTGGTGATAGGCAAGCCAATGCCAACAGCAGCCACAGGGCACAGCTCGATTTATTCATGCTTCAGTTGTGCGAATTATTTATGTATTTATTTTTATTATTTTTTCGCGTGAATTTGTTTGTTTTTGTTTTCGTTTCCTTTTTGGTATTGTTTGTGGAACAACAACACAAATCACTTTCTCCAATTCACTTGGATACAGAGTCTCGGATACACACTCCACTCAGAGGTAAAATACACAAGTTACTGGCTTTGAGGTGGCGACAATTGAGAGTTTTGTACAAGTGCCCCGAGTTGAATGGAATGACGCCACGACGAGAATGCGAGTGCGGCGAGTGAGAGGTTGGCTTGGTCTTTTGTAGATTAGCAATGGGTTTGTCTTGTATGCATGCTGTGAGATTTATTTCACAGCTTTGCTTGGACGTTGGTTTGCACTTGTGAAATTGTTTACACTTGTGGGGAGCATAGGGAGCAATGGAAGGATATTAAAGGCGACATGACGAGGGAATTAAATTCCATCAGACGACAGAATAGGAGATGTGTAGTTGGGTGTAATTGGATTAAGATCGCATCTTCGGGTGTGTTAAAATGCTGCATTGACAGCAGGACGACGATTTTATTTATTACAGAGAAACTTGTGGGGTCAAGAAAATACTGTAAAGGAACTTTATAGAGAAAGTGGGTACTTTATTTTCATTCGCTTTATTGCGTCGTAGTTGCACTCATTTGAACGTGCTCATAAATTTGGAATGCCGACGGCTGATAAGTTCATCGTCATCATAAGCTTTCGAAAATGACGTCGACAAGACAAGGTTAGGTTAGTGGGCAGCCAGCGAAGTTGCCAGAACTGTCTATTGTGATACCCATAACCAGACTACAGCCAATGATCCACAACGTCAGTGATTGTGACAGGCTTGGTAACTGCTTCAACTTTTCTCTCACTGGGATTCGAACCGGGGACCTCTATAACCGAGGGCAGGCGATCAATCATAAGCTCTGATCTGTCGTTTATAGCTACGGTTAGGCTTAAGCGGGGCTTATCTCTTCCGATGTTAGATAAGAAAACGCTTAGTCTGCAGCAACAATGTCTACTTGTGAGGCGGAACAGCAAAAGCATTTATTTTTGTTCGTTATTTGTGCCTTGTCTACATGATCCGCTATAAATTCATACATCAACACGAACGAAATCAAATTATGTAGCTCTTGCCAATCGCTGCTTCCTTAAGCTAAGAAAGCATTGATTGCATTTTTACACAGCCCGTTCTCGAACAACCATTCCACTTTAATCATCCATTCATAAATGGCACAGAGGCATGTAATATGCTAAAAACGGACGAGCTTGCACTTGGAATTTGGATACTTCGAGAGGAACATTCGTGCATAGAGACGAGCTATACAACGCCATGTCTAGTTTTGACATTCCTGCCAAATTCGTCAGGCTGTGCAGGATGACGATGGAGAACTCTCGCTGCTTCATCAAGGTCGGTAACGAACTCACCGAGACCTTCAATGTCAAAAAAGGTTATAGACACATGCTAGAGGCACGACCTTCCAGAAGTCCGTGCAATTGTTAGCATACGCCGATGACGTGATTGAAAGAACTCAGCGAGCGTCAGTGAGGCTTTTGCTAACATTGAGACGGAAGCGGCTAAAATGGGTCTGGCGGTGAATGAGGGCAAAACGAAGTATATGCTGTCCTCAAAAAAGGACATACAACATCGACGTCTTGGACAGAGCGTCACAATGGGCAGCTATAACTTCGATGTAGTCAAGGACTTCACTTACCTCGGCTCCGGAGTAAATTGTACAAATAACATCAGTCCCGAGATCAAGCGTAGGATAACTCTTGCCAACCGCTGTTTCTTCCGGCTCAAGAGGCAATTGAGTAATAGAGCCCTCTCTCGAAGAACCAAGTTGACTTTATATAAGACCCAGTCCTGCTATACGGCGCGGAGGCATGGACAATCTCGAAAGCGGATGAAGAAGTCCTTGGTCTCTTTGAGAGAAAAGTTCTACGCACGATCTTTGGTCCTGTTTGTGTTGACGGGTTCTGGAGCAGAAGATTCAATCACGAACTGTACGGGCTGTACAGCGACACGAGCCTAGTTAGGCGTCTTCGGATCCAACGCCTACAGTGGCTAGGTCATGTAGAGGCTCCGGCCCGAAGAATCTTCCAATCCGAACCTGTCGGGCAACGCAACAGAGGACGCCCGCGTTTAAGGTGGCGCACCCAAGTGGAGAAGGACCTCAACCTACTTGGTGTGCGAAACTGGAGACAGCTAGCCAGAGATCGCGCTAGTTGGAGAGGCATGTTGGTTGAGGCCCAGGTCCACCCCGGACTGTAGCGCCACACAAAGAAGAAAGAAAAAGAAAGGAACATTCTTCGGGGGAAGTCTAATTGATATCACAACGAACTGTGGAAGCTGTTCAGCAACATCGAGGGTGGCAAGGCCAGGTTGAGCGAATGGAAGACAATATTCCGACTCGGAAAGTCTTCCATCCAGAGGGAGGGCGCAGTTGAGGAAGACCTCGAAACAAGTGGCGAACGCAAGTGGAAAGGGAGCACAACGAACTACTAGTGCGAAACTAGAGGCAGATAGCTAAAGATCAAGCTGGCTAGAAACGCTTGTTGATTGAGGCTCAGGTAAGCCCCGGACTGTAGCGTCACCTTAAGTAAGTGCTTGTGTGTACCTTAGATAGCTTTGTTATCTTTCTATCTTATGAAACTATAACCCAGCTCCTTCTCTTAGTACTTGTCATACGATGTTATGAATTGTTTTCAGGTTGTGTCGTAGTAGTTGTACTCCCAGCTAAGCTCAGCTAAGACTGCGTATCAGCTATGTATTTCTCAACCTTGGATACATCGATGAACAGAATCCTGGTATATACAGGTTTCGGCTAAGCTCACACTGTACACACTTGGCATTTAAGTGCAGTCGAACTGTGCAACAAATGCACTTCGAAGCATTCAATTCACCTTGTTTTGAATCAGACTGAGATATCAAGCAAATAACCCTGGTGTTCCTCATGGTACGCCCATCAATCTCACTATGTCTCATTTTTATAAATTATCGCCTGTCTGTCTGACTCCCGACCCTGCTGTTGGAACAGCGGAGCATATTAGGTACCTCCGACCTTGGAAACATTATGAGTGAAGGGATAAGTAACAGAGTGAAATTATTGCTTTAAACCTTAACTCACTTAAGTGAGAGGAAAACGGTTTGATAAATAAATAAATAAATGAAATGTGAATTCATAGTAATCGATTATCCATGAAAGACGCTTATGTCAATAAAACTGAACGATTGGGCATGTCGACACAACTCTTCATTTAATAACACCCAGAAAAGGGCAACATTTTTATCTTTCTTTCCCTCAACAGATTTGACTTAAATTTATAGGACTTCAATATATTCCACATTTAAGAATAGCGGTAATATATTGGCTGCCTCTTAGTAAGATCAGAATAAATTGCTCCTGCAATCCATGAATTCTGTTGCAATACTCGTAGCCCTTAAACCTGCTTTGCAAAGCACTGTTAAATTCAGAGCCTAGTTTCTTAGCCATACTACTCGAATATGGAATGCTCTTCGAGGCCACTACATATTTCCCACTCAATACATTCCTAGGACCACGATGTATTATGTCCGACGTCCACTTGACCACAAGAGAGTCGTTCAGTGCTTAGAACAAGAATAAAGAACTGCACTACCGGCAGTCGTTTCTTCTTCCGATGAATATGTGTTTTTTGCAACAGAACTGGTGATTTACTGGAAGTACTTCGTGGAGAACTGTCCTCGTTCACTGTCATCTCTACCACACTTATTGCTCTGTCAATTCTTCCCATTGTGTACCCACTCTGTGGTGCATTTAAATTACACTTGATTTGTGAGCTACATATTTCAAAAAGACTCGTAACCATTGTAATAATAATATGGGTGGCGCTACAGCCCGTAGAGGGCCAGGGACTAGCTTCCCAGCAACCACTCACGTTGTGCGTGCTATTGTTCTCTCACGAGTGGAAGGTACCTACAGTTTTATGCCGAATCTAAACGGACATGTTTGAGAAGCTTTTTCTAGACAGAAAATACTCTTTGAGCATTGTCAGTGACTCGACGGAGGTGGGGCCGAGAAAATTATTTTTGTCGCACAGCGGACTCTTCCTACATAAGAGGAATTTCTCTCTAGCTCGAATTATTTGTTTGCTATATTTTGGCATCCTCCTTGATTTTCCATCCATTATCAATCTGTAGCCCACAAACTCCTGGGGTCCGACACAGCATCTCAATAAAAAAAAATAGGCATTATTATCATTCCTCTACAATTGTATGTTGGGAGGGGACCACGGCGAGATAAATTCGTTGCTGAGCATCCGCACAGGCTCAAAGGTAAAGAAACTACGTTCTAAGTCTAACTCCGTACAACTAGAACAAATCTTGTAAATGACGTGAAAAATCGTCCACTTGTTGTGTTCATTATTCCTCGAAAAGCACAACACTCTGGTGTAGGCTATGACAATTCTCCATGTAGCACAATCTTCCGCTAGATGCTTTCAGATACGCACACCCATTCGGTTAAGATGTTCCTGCACACAAGTGCGCTATAGGCGCCCAAGATCGAAGACGAAGATTTTTTACCGGCAGAACCTGCGTTGCCAATGTGCTCTCATGTTGATGTACACTTAGTAAACAGTAGTCTTCGTCATTTTAATCACCTGATTTCAACATAGCTATATGGACTATTAGTTTCCTGTACAGATCAACTAGGTCCATTGAGGAGAAGAACCAATGGGGTCGCTGCATTATTAGATGAACTCTTGATCTGCAGCTGTTGACATAATTGTTCTGCGTTTTATAAATACGCCCATTTCTTTTCTGTTTACAGCACACTCGTATTCTATTGTATTGTCAACGTTGACATTCTGGATAACTCGTCGAACGCACGTGAATGCCATGGAAGTGTTAGCTCTCTATGTGCAACCAATGGTTTGTCTCCTTCATTTTTGTTTTAAGTCTTTCTTAGTTCAATGCGATTCATTGTTGCCACCCTTCTGAGGACAAAGGCGAGCAATCCATCCAGACAAAGATTCACCCCGGTAAACAAACACAAACTGTTCACAAGTCAGCGCTGGCTATTCACACTCGTCCACTATTCGTACATAGTTTTTTTTAATGAAAATAACTTTCCAAACATTGCCAAATTTCTGCGTGTGTCCAAGCTGCGGACTGAAGTTTCACATTTTTGAATTTAGTGTCTACAGTTCGTCAATGTAATCAGTCGCACTTACACGGCCGGTTTCTAAACATCGCACGAACTACATTTACCCCAATTCAGTATCATCGCAATCAGAACAGTTTGTTACCACGTCGTGCCGCAAAATGCCTTAATGATGTTCCCTGATTAGACAGTCGTCCGCTGGTTCTTATCTGGCATACTTTATGGCTTCCTTTATTGTGATTTCACGTCAAATACATCCCGTACCTGAGCAATCGCCTATTCAAGTCGCGTGCACGACAATTTGCGAATTCGCACGACTTGTTGAGACGCCATTGTTTCTCACCGCCTGTAATTTGATTTCTAGATCCCTTTAAAGATCTTTAAAAAGACGTAAACAAAATTGCTATCATCAACGCATGCAACATAATCTCCCAAGCCCAGATAAACACGTGAAAACGCATTAAGAAACACAAATCTCCATCCAAGAGCTATCCGAAAACTCCGAACCGACTGCAGTAAAGTAATACCCCGTAACTTATAGACAGAACAACCTTAGTAATCTTCTGATATTTCTCATGCACACACGCACGAGTGTCTCTCCGAGATGCATTGGCACTCAGATTACATTCCAGAGCGCAACGCCGACATCCACCACCATTCACCGACAGTCGACCACCACGGCCGCCAGGCAAAGGTAAACACATCAGATTTGATTTACATAACTCATTGGATACGGTCCATTGTTGCATGCGTACGCGCTGTGGAACACCTCCACACATGAGTACACCGCCTAACGAATAAGTCAAACAAATTGTGAAGATATTTCATGCATTCGGTTCTTTTGTGGCGCGCAAGAGCTTTACCTGCGCGCGCTTCATTGTCGCACTTGTTGTATACCATATAACCATAATCCCAGTCCCCCCGCCATCTGGCATTGTGCCCGCGATATGACAAATGTTTGATTTAATTTGACATCAATTTCTTTTCCCAAGTTCTTGGGTTGTCGTCATTTGTTAGGGAGTTCCGTGCATTTGTTTGCTTTTCGACTCGCTCCGTTCGCGGTCGTGAGTATTTGTCTTTCACGAAGTGGATGGAGTGAGACGCTGCATCTGAATAGCTCAATTCTGGTGGCTGTCGGTGGATTGTACTCCTTTCTCTGCTAAATCAACGCGTTTATTGAGATTTGTAGCCGACTTGAGGTGGCTTATTATGCGGCCGAGTGGTCGAGTGAATGCCATCGATTGTGATGTGAGTGAGTTTTGTTGGCGAACTACACGATGTGATAGCACTTTACAATTGAATTTTGTCGTTCCGCTAAAGATCGAATAAACGTGACATTTACACTTTGTTTGTCTTTCTTATTGCGAAGGGAGTATGCGATAAAAGACTTGTCAACCGAACTTTTAGGAAAAAGTTTTCTTATTTTCGAGTTGCATTCTGTCTGTTGACTACTTTAAAAAAGTCCCTTTGGCGCTGATTGGTATTCGTTTTTGAAGAAAAAAGTATATTCTGGAAATTGCTAGCCCATATCTCCAGTAAGACTCATAGTAGAGTAGAGTTTGTTGCAAAAAAAGCTCGACGACGGTTCACCTAGGCTGCAAGAGCCTTTAAATGATACAATTCTCTAAACACAGAACCTCAGTCAACAAGCGTCTCCAAATGGCACCATCTTTATCCAGCTGCCTTCAATCTCCCACGCCAAAATATTTAAGATCCTTCTCCGCTTGTGTGCGCCATCGATTTCGTGGGCGTCCTATATTTCAATGGAATAGAAGACACTTCGGACTAAAGCAGTGTTGCCCATGAGCTCTATATAGCCTAACCATGGGAGGTGTTGACATCATAGACAGTTGGCTAGGCTCATATCATGGTGCAACTCGCACCGTGGTATTGAACGGGGCACTTTTCCTTCGAAGGACCAATGATCGCATTGGAGATGCCTCTGCTCCCTAATGCAGGACTGGTAGGATAAGTCTCTTATATAAGTCAGCATAGCGCGTGGAGAGAGGCTTCTATGACTCAATTGCCTCTTCAGTCTTTATAAACAGGGATCAGCAGGAGTTTTTAATATCAGTCAGTCCTGCGCTGTTTACTTTGGAGCCGTAGCATGGTAGACGAGTTCATTAACTACCTCGAAGTTGTAGCTGCATATTGCAATACCCGTCCAAAGCGTGGATGCTTTAGGTCCTTTCTTAAGGACAGCTTGCTTGTACTTATTGGACCTCATTCACTTCTATCTCAATGCCTTCAAACACATCACTCGAAGCTCGTCATGTCAAAAGCATCAGCTTTTGTACGAACTTTTGGAATACGGTGTTGGCGAGAAAGCTCTGCACTACCTTCTCAAGAACGATGTTGAAAGGATCTTTAGACAGCACTTCGCATTGTATAAATCCCTTTTTTGATATTGAAGGTCTTGGTGAGCTCCCTTCCGACATTGATGTAAGAGGTAGAACTGTCTACTGTCGACCTGTACATTCCGACGAGCTTGGTACCAATATCAAAACTAGACATGTATCGACACTCATAGCTCGTCTCCGACAATAAGTGGTGAGTATCGTTCGATCTGCATTCCAATGGTTTTATTCTAGAATCCTCTGTGAAGTAAACATTTGATTAATAGTAGTCTTCCCTGGCTTGAGACTAAACTAAGGCCCGGTGCACGCATGCGTCATTTGCTAATGCTAATAAAACTCGAAAGAAAGATTCCAAACATGGTAGAATTTGATATATATACCCGAGGAATACCTTGACCTGTAGGTACATAAAAATTACCCTTTTCCGCAGTCAAATGCGGTCTGTAGATTGAGTGAGATTGCGAGAAAAACCCGCATGTTTGCACTGAATTTTTGCATCCAAATGACACATGTGTGAATCGGGCATAATAGTCTTCAGCCTAAGTACGACTGATTTTAGGAACTCACAGAAAACAGCAAAGACAATCTTATGGACGATCCTTAAGAGACGTATTCCTCGGTAAATGCTTCAGCGAAACTACACCCCTTTAGTCTTTTTTGTGGAATTTTGTCATCAGTGTACTATTTTTGACAGTTCACGTGTGTTTCGTGACGTATGTCAAACAGCAAGTCTTGCCATTTTATAGTGGAAAAACTCACAACGAACGAACTTGGACAGCATATACGTTTAGGTGAATGGGTGATCACTGCGTTTGGTAGCCAGCGAAATTTGGTCGCATATTTTATATTAATTGGTGAAGTTGTAGTTCTCTCAGCTAAGATACTTACATCTTCACTTTGAGTATTTTTTACCGATTGTACAGATCTATTGAAACCTTAGCGAAGTTTTCCTTTCCTTGTCCCTATTCTTTTTGTTGGCTTAAGATTGTGTAGGCAAAAGCACTTGAACTTGCATATGTTCAGATTTAATAAAATTTAGCTCTTGTCGTCTATCGATTGCTTTAAATAATTTTTCAAGGAAAACTAATAACTACTAGACAAGAATACTAGTCCAAGGAATGCATACATCGACAATACTTTTATAGTCACCATCGTGTAGCCTACATGTAGACCCTACATATAGACCTTTAAGTTGTCAGAATTGTTGGGCCACATTATGGTTCAAAATTAAGACACTGAGTCAAATAGTGGCACACAGTAAAACTTAAAATCATTCATGAGGCTGGTGTCAAGAAAATTTCAATGTAATATGTATTGATTCGACCGACATTTTATTTTATTTTCCCATATGATATCGTTGTGAGACTAACTGGATAAGCTTCCTTCTTATAATTTTCAAAATTGTTACTGATTTTCCCAATAATATGAAGCGGAAGTGTCAACGCAGAAGTCACGTTCTCCAAAAAATTAGTCTAAACGCTGGACTAAACTAATGACTCCGACACCGTCGTGCGTTCCATTCAATTAGGGATAATAAGACCAGCTCCGATGAACTGATCTTGCAGTCAATGAGAGAAACACGAAGTTACAAGACGTTCCTAGTTCGCTAACTAGGTCAGTAGTTCGATATCAACCGCTATAATTTTGATGTGTTTAGGAGTACCTTCCTGAAGTCAATCGACATTCAGGTGTTGGTCATATGGAGTGTGCCTCTATGACATACTCATGTTACTTCAAGAACAAACGGCACGCCTACATGCCTTGGGCTTAGCTAAGGTCTATAGCTTAATTCGTGCTGTTTTTTTTTTTTTCAAAATTTGAGCGTTTATTTAAGAAAAACATGCACAATAGTATTATTTTATAAGTATAGCCCATCTGAAGCTATGACTTTTCAATGACAGTAGCTTTTCAACGCATGTTCCAATGGAATAATAGAAGTTACGCCACCTCTTAGCAAACCGCACGAATAAGCAAGAATAAGAATAAGTAAGTTACAGACCTAGTATTTTCGTATCTGATGCCATCACATTGCCTCTCTGCTTTCGGAAGAAGGAGTCTTCGCTAATTGGTCCTGTTTGCAAAGAAACGAATGTTAGACAAGAACGCGCGCACGAAGAAGGCTGAAATACTGGTTCTACTTTACTGACTTTGCTGCATAGAGGTGTATGAAACAGAAAGGTCCAGCCAATTATCAACTTAAATAACCTAATAACATAATCTTCTTAATAATGATTTAGTCTATCTGCCAGAAACCTCTAGACCATGGCGCCAGATCGGAAAGCTCCCCTTTCCTAAGGCGATCGTCGTCGCCCCAAGGGCTCTATAAATCGCATAGCTGTGGTAAGTTAATATGCAGAGAAATAATAAAACCGTCCCACCTTATGGGATGGTCAGCCAAACAGCCCCTGAAGCCCTTTACTACATCTCCTCTTTGAATCCCTAATTTCTTCTGCAAATCCCACGATTGGGTCAAGCCAATTTCCAATCAATAAAAGTCCCTAGGGACACACATTAGAAGCACCGAAACCCAAAACATTCCCTCGCTTAATTTGTAAAGAATTTCCCGACTCAAGGTGCCGACTAAAGGAAAAGAACGCAACTTCTCACTATAAATTCCACGCTCTTGTCAATGCATTTACCGACTCTCCGATCGCCTCGGAGAATTCCTATCCCAACCCAACCGAACCCACGTCTGCGTCTCGGATTATTAATCAAAACCGAAAATACCAACAAGCCGGCGAGAGGAGAGATGAAACCGAAACTGTGTTACATCAATCAGTCCGTTGACCTGACAGAACACGCGTGAATTCTCAAATGTGACCGCCACCACCGACACCATTAAGCCGTCGGATCACAAGCACCAGTGGCACTGGCAAAGGAGCGAAGGAGCGAAGGGGAAACCAAATCGTGTACACAAAACATTATAGAAATGGACATTTAATCATTGTGGAACACGAACGCCCATTGTGCACGCCTGTCCAATGCAATGCGATGCGTGGCGCACTGGCACACTGAGAGGCGACTTCCTGAAGCCCTGGAGCCACCGACCACCAGCCACCAGCCACCGATAGCAATGAGAATGACCATCCCTTCACATCATTAGCTGCGATCGTATCTGCGCCATGTGAATCCCATGTCCTCCTCTGCCTCCGGATAGGTCTGCTGCGCTGTATAGTCGCATCGCTGGGGCTACATGAAACGCCGAATAATTGAATTTAATGATGCCTAATAGAGGCCCTGATTGATTGCTCAATTTTTTGGCCATAAATCAAATGCGCCTCGGAAGGTTTATTCACCTTTCGATTCACCTGCATCCTGTGTGTGATGCCCCGCCGCACCGCGGAGTAGGGAGCTTCACGAGGTAACGTGGATAGAAAGCAAATGTGGCCACGGCTCGGACGTGTTTTACTTTTGTTTTTGACATGCGTCACGCTCTGTCCCAGTGATCTACTCATGGTCACGTTGGCCAGACGGAACATCGTTGAGGAACATTTTTTACGACACAACCGGATTGGCGGGAACACGGCTGCTTTATATCTTTTGGAAATCGCTCTATGACCCGCAGAAGCGTACGAAATTTCACCATGTGACATATTCTCACTCTGGTTCGCGTTATTCGCGCTATAAAACGTAATGGAACCTTAGGCTCATGTTTAATTAGTGAGCTGAGTTTCGTTACGCCGCACCGATGCGACGGTCCGTGAATTTGATCGTGCTGTGGGCACTCCTTTACTTACGGCCAGCTGTCGGAATAATCCATAGGGCGAGGGCAAACAGCAGCAATGTACCGCACTTTGCGCACCCTCGGCGGGAGTACTTCAAGAAGCACTCGTACCTGAAGCTGGATAGGCCGCTGTGGGTGCTGGAGGACAAGGTGACCCGCCCCAGGGAAGAGTTTGGCGCTGCGACGCACAGGCCATTCCAGAGGAAGCCGTTCATATCTGTGAACTCATTTCATCCCAGGCTGCCCAGTCATTACCTGAATCTGAACACCGCGTCGCCGATGAGATCGTCTGTGGCAGTGTCAAGGAACGTTCAGCCACCGACGAGAATGTTTCCGGTCTTTGAAGACGCAAACGCTGATCCAGTGCTAGTTTATCGCGGGGCTAAGGCGGAGATGATCTTCAACTCGATGATGACAAGCAGACGGTACCCGATGAAGGAGCCGGTGCCAGGGCAAATCATGTACCCGCCGTACTCGCCAAAGTTCAAGCCCAAAGCAACGATTCAGAGAGTGCACACGGGCACGCACCCCAATGGTGTGCTTCACAATGTGACACTGATCCCCTTCTATCCGCACGAGGCCATCGATCCCCGGCAGAATAAGTACGAGACCAACCTTGAGCCGGCGGAGAGCTCAGTGCCTCAGCTTGAGAGGGACTATCTTCAGGAGGAAACTGAAAACCACTTAACCCAAGAGGATCCCAGTCCGACGAAAAAACCGAACTGTTACCACTCGTACTACTCCCAAGACGACGTGCAGTCGCAGTACTGGACGTTGCCATACACTCCGACAGCTCCACTGGATGGCACCACGCCAATGAGTCTCATTCGAAATGTCCCCATCCCGAACGGAGTCTACACAAATCACCGGATGGAGGCAACGACCCCAATGTCTAGAACCTCGGAGGACTCCTTTCGAATCTTGTACCCCAGTGACATCGAGACAACACCCGCGCCCAAACGGCGCTACAACTCTGTCCTCACGGCGAAGTACGGCGGATTCAAGGCCATGTACCCGATCTACACCCTAAACAAGTTGCTGAAGTTTAAGCCGCAAAAGGGCCTGGAAAAACCAACCGAGAGCGCCACTCAGACCACCGAGCGAACACCCGAGTTGACACCACCGACCGAAGAAACGCGGCGCAAGTGGAATTCGAGGTGAGGATACAACGCCCCATTCACAGATCCATTCTGACAAATCGTAGTAGTAATCGTCACATTTTTCCCTCCAAAGATACAAAACGTCCAACTTCCTGAATCCGTTGCCCAGCAGAAGCCCTTCAATGACTCATCATACGTCAGCCGCACCACTTGACACCAAGATCTCAGTTCAGTAGACCAGCCAGAACTGTCACCTGTCACACTTGATCCGCTCCCAATCAAGGTTCCAATAAACAGAGCAAACACCCAGCGACTTGTAACGGTTACCTCGTGTCGTTACTCGTCAATTCACCGAGTTCATAATTAACTCTTCCACAGCCATGGTTGAGTGTCACTTTGACAGCCATCAGACGAACGCCAAATATCAATCATTTGACATGAACGCACACGGAGGTCTTTGTTTCATTTTTTTTTTCTTGTTTTTCGAATTGTTTTCTTGTTCGTTTTGTTTATGGGATCAATTATTTCCTGTTTGATGGCACCGATCGAACGGTAAATCCTCAAAGTCATGTTAATTCTGACGGCATGTTTTGACGTTGTTCCATGTCACTAGAGACAATCACATTCCTGCATCATCTCGAAGATTAACAACGAATGCATCGCCAAAAGGGAAACGCCACAAAGATGGCGTGTGCGTGTGAATGAGTTTTGTTACATGATTGGCTGTTGAAGTGCTCCCGACCCGGGACTCCCGACACAGATTCTCTTCGCCACGGTGGTGGGGATGGATGCACTTTTAAAAGCCGAGATTCCTAGGGTGTTCGGTTTCAGAACAGTACAGACGGTTGCGGAGATTGCAGTGATTCTTTCTGTTTTGAGCCACTCGTTCTCGGAAGGAAGCGAAATTGGAAACAGAAGTTTTGAATTGTTTGAAAGACGCGCACACGGTTTAAGGATTTACGGAAAATGGCCTCGCAAGTGTTTTCGATTTACATGGTACGGATGTTGTTAATTGTTTTGTGTTGCAAACTGAGTTAGTGTAATGACTGGAAAATAAAATTGAAAATAGAAACGTGGTGTTTGTGATGTTTTAATAGTGGGAGAGGCGAGTGCCCTACAAATGGATTATTATTGCACCTGTAGTTGGAAAGGAGAACGTGTATTCTCAGTCAAGTGTTGATATTTATATTATGAATGATATTGATGAAATTTTAATTAATAATAGTGGACAATATTGGAATTCGATGTGTTAATAAATTTGAGTATTAGTTGGAAAATAATCTCGAAATTAATTGTGTTTCTCAAACCTGGTAATTTTTAGCTAGGTGTCTTATTGTCCAAAGTTCATAACGCAACAAGTTAAGCTCGGCGCAGTCCCCGTCTAGTGTGAAACAAATATTTGCGTTATTGAAACGATTTTGCGTAGAGCGGATACTTGTCTGGTTTTATAACGTACATAAAATGATATGGGAAATATTCGATCAGGGTCTTCTAAATGGTCTTTCATTAATAACCTCCTACATTTAAATATAAACAAAAGAAATGTGTAAGATATCACCGACATTTTTTATTCGTTTGAGAGACTTATCAATACCATTATAAATTTTTGGAATAAAACATCGTTGAAATTGCTCCGCGGCCTCTCTGGCTCTTCGGAAATGTCAAATTGTCCATGACTGGCGTATAAACCAAGCTGAATTTGCACGACGACATAGGCTATGTTGGCTTTAATGGCCGACGTGGCTTGTGTTTATTCGCATAGATCTCAGACTTCCGAAAACCCCACAGCAAAAAGTGTAACGGGTTCAAATTTCATGAAATATACGAAGACACTTTGATAAAGCAATTTCATGGGTTGTACCTGTTGTTGAACGCTATATTCGTCTACGGTTGAATAAATGAAGCCAATTTGATATTTGCTGATTCAACAATCAGACCGCTACTTATTCGAAGACCCTTTATTTGACATCCATTTTCCTTGCCATTGTTTCGCGGTTGTAAAAAGTTTACACTCTCTTTAAGTCGTTTCTAAAATTCAGATGCTTGCACATGTCGTACATATCTTCAGATTTCAAGACAATGTCGTGCAGACTTGTGTTTGGACAGATGCCACAGCAATCAGATTTTTGCGAAGACACTGCAAAAGTAACGCATATTAATGGATATTATTTATTAAGGTTTAAAACAGGGAATATTCTTCTTCTTGTTTGCTGTCGCCACAGTCTGATATGGACCTTGGCCCCAGTCAGCATTCCTCTCCAACTAGCACGATATTGGGCTAGGCTCCCCTACTTTGGTACGTCATCGGAGGCGAGGTCTTCCTCTACCGTGTTGTCCCTCAAGGTTAGGGCCGAAGACTTTCCCAGCGGAGTGTTAGTGTCCATTCGCTATATATAACCTAAACATCTGAGTCGAAACAATCGAATTCGTCTGACTAGACTAATGTCGTTTTACAGCTCATTAAGTTCATCATTTAACTTTCTTCGCAAATAGGACCGAATATCATTCGAACGATTTTGCTATCGAAGCGATCGAGTATCTTTATCTTTTTTTTTCTTTCTTTAAGGTGGCGCTACAGTCCGGGGTGGACCTGGGCCTCAACCAACAAGCGTCTCCAGCCAGCTCGATCTTTAGCTAGCTGTCTCCAGTTTCGCACGCATAGTTGGTTGAGGTCCCTTTCCACTTGCGTGCGCCACCTGAGTCGCGGTCTTCCTCTACTGCGCCGTCCCTCGGGGGTGGATTCGAAGACTTTTCGGGCCGGAGCATTGGTTTCCATCCGCTCTACATGACCTAGCCATCTCAATCGTTGGATTTTCACTCTTCTGGCTAAGTCGATGTCGCTGAACAGCCCGTATAGCTCGTCGTTGTATCTCCTCCTCCACTCACCATCTATGCAGACGGGACCGAAAATCACCCGAAGAATTTTCCTCTCGAAGCAACCAAGAGCTGCTTCATCCGCTTTTGACAGAGTCCATGCTTCCGCGCCATATAGCAGGACTGGGACGATTAAGGTCTTGTAGAGCGTTACCTTGGTTGTTCGAGAGAGGGCTTTGTTCACCAATTGCTTTCTTAGCCCAAAGAAGCACCGATTGGCAAGAGTTATTCTTCGTTTGATTTCAGCGCTGGTGTCGTTGTCTGAGTTGATAGCGGTTCCTAGGTAGACAAAGTTTTTAACTACCTCAAAGTTATATCTGTCTGCTGTGACGTTCTGACCGAGACGTCGGTGTTGGGTGTCCTTTCTTGTTGACAGCATATATTTGGTCTTACCCTCGTTTACCGCTAAACCCATCTTCGCGGCCTCTGTTGCAATACTCACAAAAGCGCCTTTGACATCACGCTGCGTTCTTCCGATAATGTCAATATCGTCGGCATATGCGAGTAGTTGGACGGACTTCTGAAAGATTGTTCCTCTGGTGTTGGCGTTTGAGTCTTGAACAATTCTCTCAAGAACGATGTTGAAGAAGTCGCATGACAGCGCGTCGCCTTGTCTGAATCCTTTTTTGACATCAAAGGTCTCGGTTAGGTCTTTACCGACCTTGATGGAGCAGCGTGCATTCTCCATCGTCATCCTACACAAACGGACGAGTTTGGTAGGGATGCCAAAACTAGACATTGCTCTGTATAGCTCGTCTCTATAAATGCTGTCATACGCGGCCTTAAAATCAATGAACAGGTGGTGGGTATCGATTTGTTGCTCCTGGGTTTTCTCCATCGAGTATCTCATTGTCCTCAAATCAAATTCCATTGTCCATGCTTCTGCGCCGTACAACAGGACTGGCTTGATCAATGTCTTATACAGAGACAGCTTGGCCTTCCGAGACAGGGCTTTAGTCTTATTGCAGAGCATAGATAGACAAAGTCCTTAACTATATTGAAGCAAGGAAATATTATTATTTATAAATAAAATAAAAAATTAAAAGTTTGAATACAAAATGATTACGAAATTGGCACGAATACGAGTATGATGTTTTTGGTAGAGGGGCCCTAAACAAGAAGAATTTTAGACATAATTATCTAAAATGAAGAAAAAAAAACATTAAAAAAATTGTGTATTACCTTAGTACACAGCACTGCACCTTTTTCGGAAGACGGTAACCTTTCCTTTAATCCTGCATTTAATTGACTATGGTAATAGTTTTTGAAAAATTCGCATGCAAACTCGGTATGTTTTTGAAAAGTCTCAAGACCAAGAATTACCACGACATTATAGTAGCTGGCATATGTATATAGATAGAATGTATATAAATATAATGACAAATGGCATTGTAAGGGACAAGAGAATGAGAATTTGGTCTTAAGGAGGACTATTTTTTTTTGTTTTACGTGAAAAGGCGAAATCTTCTGTTGCCTTTAAACAATGAAGAAGCTCAGAAGTTACCTCAGAATACCAGTCAGACACACACTATTGCTAGCTACTTGGAAGAAGTTGTACAGTGAGTCTTGGTGATTGTTCTCATGAATCCAATGCGTCGAATTTGAGAGTGAGACTGCTTAAGTTTGATCATCTGAGGGATCCCATGATTTATATATTCTGCTAAGATCATGTCATCTGCCATCTCCTGGTGAGGATTAATGAGAATAAAGTAAATATTATTTCTTTATCAAAAGTCGTACTTATATGGTACTTCCCATGCAAAAAAAAAAAAACAATTAAGAAGGGGCTTGTCTTGGAATGAAACTTTCGCACGTTCCTCTTTCTGCCAATACTACCATGGCATGTCCCAATACGATTAGTTACCAGTCGGTATAGTTAATACATATGTAGGTCTCGGACAATGCTGAGGGTACGCAATTGTGAAAATGTACCCCTAACCATTGATGGGGGCAAAATAGTAGTATATCAAAATAAAATAAAAAATAACTGTCGTCTGTGAACTCTTGATGATCGCTATTTGTTCTACCATTTTGTACATAAGTAATGCCAAATTATTGCTAACTCAGCCTTTTGTTTAATGACACCAGCAGCTGGAGTTGTTCAAATTGCAGTATTAATCGATGTGTTTTACTTGCAAGATTAATGCATGTTGTCGAATCCTACTTCCTGGACTTGGATAGTCATACCTGTGCTAAGTAACAATTAAGTCAAACAGACGCTAGACATTGGTAGTCTTTCAGTAAATAGAGTTCGTTGTCGCTTATTGATGGTCGTTAAACTCACCGCGACTTTGGAAAACAAAAGAAACAATACATTTTTTTTTCAATTCATCGGGTTCATATGTCAAAAATATTTCATTTTTAATTTTGTTAAAGTTTTCGTTAAAATCTGTGAGTCGAGATGCAGACAATTTAAGAATTCTGCACAAACATCAAACTAAGTTCAAATACCCAGCTGAATAATGTAAAACATAGTTTGTTATGAACTTTAAATGGAACTGGCCGTCAAGAGCGACTTCAATTGTCATTCTGACGATAGTATTTCATTGTAGACAGCTTCAACACGAACTCATTACTTGACTCATATTTCGAATACTAAGAAAATTTAATAACTTAGTTTTTTTATTCACATTTAAGGTAATTGCCACCCTCGTCCTCTCCTGTCACGCCTTCTGGTGGAGTGCTTCATCTACAACGTAAGTCTTTATAGTCGTTTTTTTTATGTTAGTTTTAATTAAATCAATATTCCCACAGAGAATCCCCTGTACAAGCTGTTAAGCAAATACCACTTGGATACTTCCGCACATACACCTACCAGCCAGTCGGCGGGGCAGGTCCCTACTCGTTCTCAATTGTGGGTAGTCCCGCCAATCCCTTCAATTGGCCTTCAAAACTGACGCCAGGCGCCCAGGTACCTGCCGGCTCCAGCAGATACGAACTATACTCTCTTCCTCCGGCTGCCGAAACCACTAAGCCCACACCATCTCCGACAACGACAACCACAACAACCACCACTAGCACTGCACCGCCATCGCCACCACCGCCTCCAACCCCAACGCAATCCTCCTTGCCCGCCCAAGATCGTATGGCAGCGTCGATGATGAATTCCGCCACCAAGTACTACGACCAAGGAGCGATCTACAACAGACGAAGTCTGCCTTACCTGCAAAGTCAGGGCAACTTCTATCGGCCGTACCCCTACCCGGACTATTCCATGCCAAATCAACGATCCACTGTGCAGTTTGTTCCATGCATGTGCCCGATCACCGTGGCAGCGCAGTCACCCGAGATGACGGAGAGGAGGGCGATGTCAGGCGGCGATGAGATTGTGATTCTGGAATCAACCGGAAATGATGGCGAGAGCACGGCCGAAAAAATCGTCGAACTGGAGAGGGATATTGAAAAGAAATTGGTTCAGAAATAGAAGACAGCCTGTTGTTGAAAAATAAATAAAGCATCCAGTGCATCCGTCCAGAAAATGAATTTTTTGGTCTTTCTTCATCTTCATGTATTTTTAAGCGGGACGTTTTATGTACATTCTTTTAAGTCACAGAATTTGATTTCGGAATAGGGGTTCTCCGTTAAAACCCAAACGATTCGATCACAAAAGTTTTATTATCTTGGGTTCGGCAAGGCTGTATATGGATAGAGCTGTGTTCACATTCTTGTTCAGCTCTCAGAATAGTGATTACCCTTTCTATGCACACACAGCTTTTGTCTTCGTATGTCCTACAGTTATGTAGGATGCTGGTCTCTGAGCAGGGCTATAAGGGACATTATAATTTCCTGTCAATTTCATAGCATTGCTTGGAGTAACAGACTACGTGTCAGAAAAGTACAGTAGGTAAGAATGATCTTGCGATATCCTTTGAAAAAAGCCTTTGCTTGGCGCTACAGTTCGGGCGGACCTGGGCCTCAACCAACAATCCTATCCAACCAGCATGTACTCCAGTTGCGCACACGAAGTTGGTTAAGGTCCTTCTCTACTTGTGTGAGCCATCTCGTTCCAAGACGTCCTCTGTTGCTCGGATTCGAAGACTCCTCGGGCCGGAGCTGTGGTGTCCATCCGTTCTACATGACCCCTCTTCTTAAGTGTTGGATCCGAAGACGCTTAACTACCACTGTATAGTTTGTGGTTGAATCTCCCCTTCCAGACGCCTACAACGACAACAGGACCAAAGACCGCACGCAGAACTTTTCTCTCGAAACCAAGAGCTTCTTCCCCGCTTTCAAAAGCGTCCATGACTCTGCGCTATGAACAGGACAGGGATGATCAGATTGTTAAATAAAGTCAGCATGATGTTTCGAGAGATGGCTCGGTTACTCGATTGCCTCATGAGTCCAAAGGAGCACAGATTGGCAAGAGTAATTCTGCGCTTGATCTCGGTACTGGTGTTATTGTTTCCGTTTACTGCAGAGCGGAGTCCTTGACTACATCAAAGTTTTTGCTGCCCATTTTGACGCTCTGTCCGAGATGTCGATGTTGTGCGTCTGCTCGTGATGATAGCATGTACTTAGTTTTGCCCTGGTTTACCTAGATCCATGTGAGCCGTTTCCGCTTCAATACCAGCAAACGCCTCATTGACGGCTCGCTGTATGCGTCCAATCACACCAGTGTCGTCCGCGTAAGAAAGTTGAACAGACTCTTGGAAGATTGTGCGTCTGGTGTTGACGTTGAGTTTCACACGATCTTCTTAAGTACAACATTGAAAAAGTCACATGCCTCCATGCTGGATTAGGTTACGTTAGGTTAGGTAGTAGTTGCTGACTGCTAAGGGCAGTCACACTTAGGCCAGGGTAGGCCCCTTGTGGTACCACGCGGATTGAGTTGGTGCTTCTAGTGAAGCGATTTAGCTGGCCAATGCTGGCACTGTTTAGCTCATTACAACCGCTGAGGTAGTAGGCTCCTAGGTGTAGGAACCAACGACTAGCCAGAGCACTACAGGAGCAGACTTGGTGATGAATGTTTCCTTCCTCCTCTTCATCCATGCAGCTTCTGCAAAAATCATTATATGGGGCACCCATTCTGCTAGCATGACTGCCAATTGCACAGTGCCCGGTTATGACTCCAATAAGGGTCCTTCATGAGTGCTTGCTGAATCTAAGTAGACTGAGTGACCGTTTTAGGTTAAGATGAGATTAGGCCAGATTTCTTTTGTTTTAAGGCAGGGTGTGCCTTGTAGCCATTTGTCATTGGTAATTTTAATTATGTGAATCTTTAAAAAAATGGTAGGTTGTAGTGATCGGCATGGAAGGTGGTACCCCTGCTATTGATAGGGATGAGGTTGTACACATCCTGGCGAGTTCATCGGTCTTGCAGTTTTTTCTGGTATGTCACAGTGTCAGTTTAAAAATGCTCAGCCATCTCGTTAAGAGACAGCCTGCAATTAAGGGATGTTTATGAGTAGAACATGACATTGTTCAGGGATTTTATAGCGGCCTGACTATCTGAACAGATGGTGACATCCCTTTATGATATCACGTTGTTTTTGAGCCAATGACAATGCCTCTTTAATCGCTATAGTTTCTGCCTGAAAAACGCGGCAGTGATCAAGGAGCTTCAAGGAGATAGCAGAGAAATGTTATGCTGGATCAGTCATAAAAGTTTATATCGTCACTTACCTGTTTATTCTCATGATGTATATACTGCACTCCGGTTCGATTCCCATTGGAGGCAAAGCTAACGCGCTTCACCTGTCTGCCTTCAAATAAGGTTCCAACCATCATTTGCGTTGGACCGTTTTGTAGTCTCTACGAACTGGGTGCTCCATCTTAGTAGCCGAGGTCTTCTGTTGTTTTAATCCTCTGCTCTGTCGATGTCATCCACATATTATCTCTGGCTATCATGACTCCTGCGGTGGACCGTAAGAACCGCCTTGCACAACCTGACCAAATTGGCGGTAATTTCGAAATTCGATAAGGCTTTGCATGCTCCTCTCTAGCAACGATGTCTAGGTGTGTGTGGATCTTGTAGCGATCTATTTCGTTGCTCACCGTGACTACAAAGTAGCGATGGGCGATTGCGAATGAATCTCAAAATTGAATAAATTGGCAATTGTTAAAAATTGAATTCGATTGTCGATTTATTCGCTCTTTTCAGAAAACAATCGAATAGTAATCGAATCGAATCGAATTCTACAATTTATTCTCAGTACCTACTACAACCAAGAGAATCTTCTTCTGTGATTGGCGCTACAGTCCGGGGTGGACCTGGGCCTCAACCAAGAGAATGTCGGGTACTAACATCCCATTGCAGAATTGTATGTATTCCTCGATTTATTGATATGTTGGCGTCAGTGTAAAAAATCAGCGTAAGCATGTTGCTCTAATAAAAAACTATACCTACCAAAACAGGAACACTGGGAATGGAAATACAGCCAAACCTCTGTTATTGGAACATCCTTAAATCGAATTTACTACAAGTTAAACCAAATTTCAGAAACATATTGGTTCCCTTGCGTATTTCAATTTTGGAGGTTCGACTGTATTCTTCATCCTTCTCACCCAATTAGTGAGAGAATTGTACTCTCACTCGCATAAATGTAAGGTCTAAATTGTAGTGCACGAAATGAAAAGGAGATAAACAATTGCGAGAATCAGTGGATACACACAATTTAGCAATCTCTCTCTGCCTTGAAGAATCGGCGAAAACACACATTCGTTGACGATTGGAATCGGATCTTCAAGAGTCGGAAATCAACAATCGACTCCGCTCAATTTGAATTCGATTGTTTTTATTCGCAATTGCCCATCGCTACTACAAAGTCTGACAACGAAGAAGCCTCTTAAATTATGAATATTCATCGAAGACTTTGCCTTGGCTGTTACATATTCCCACGAAGTTCACGGTAACCTACTATGAATTATTGCAGTGTTCAGCTAATATATCGTGTATTCAAAAATTTCCACAAGACAATGCAACGTTTCCGTCACAGCTCCTCAGCAAACTCCCACTTCCAGATGGAAAGGGCAACGACCAAAATATTATCTCACAACAGTCATCTCCCTTAAATTCATTATCGAATGAATGTGAATTTTCCAAGCCTGTCAACAGCCAAGTGCCAACTGACAACACAAAACCCATCATCGCCCGCTGCAGACAATTGAATGCCTTCCACGGAATATCGTGCAGCTCGCTAACGCCTCATTTAGCAGGCGAATTTTTTTAGGGCAGCATATCCCGCTAAAGCATTCCAATAACCCACCATACACAATCCACCAGCCAGCAGTCAGCAGCAGCAGTGAATGTGCCTAATGCATCGAAACCACTTACGGTTGCGGAAAACACAGACGCCACGCCGCATACATTGGTGTTCATGTTTGCAGAGGAGGCACTGTAATTAGCCCGGTTCCTTGTGAAGCCCGCTATGCGAGTGGGTGTTCATCATCAAAGTGATACTCACGATGTGTTTCCAGAATTTCGGTTTTACGGCGCGTACGGACGTACGGTAGCACGCAATCGCAGCTCTGCTCATGTGAACGCCGCCGCTACTGCCGTTGGTACCACCAAGGAAGTGCACTGAATTTGGATTATAAAAGACTGCACAACGTTATGATTCCAACATTCCGTCTTGCATTCGCCTCTGACTCACATCGAGGAGTGATTTGTGTTTCTGCTTCGCATATCCTTTGGGCGGTTTTCCAACAGAATGGACATCAGATTTGTGGTGAGTTTCGGTCCTCGGCTGGCGGTATGAGATGAGACTTTCCACTTCCTCTCTTGTAGATTGCATTGGGTCTACTCGGCGTGCTGGTGGCCATGAGTGAAGTCGACGCGGGGTAAGGCCTTGATTTTCGGGCGAACGAGTGAATGCACATGTGATCCTTTCTTTCAGCGGCCTCTCCCATCACCACAAGAAGATCATCATCCACGTGCCGGTGAAGAACAAGAAGGAGAAGCACGTCCACACAATTGTGAAGCACATCCACCACCACCACAAGCCGATCGTCATCAAGGAGGAGAAAATAATCAAGCACGAAGTGAAGCCAATCGTCCACGAGAAGCACGTCAACCACGAGCATCTGCACCACCACCATCAGTATGAGCATCCAATCGTTGAGGAGGTTGAGGCCAAGGAGGAGGAGGAGATCCACATTCCTCATCACTACGAGCACCACCAGGAAGAGGAGCACGGCTATGAGCCCTAGAGGGGTGCATTCTGTGTGTGTGTTGCGTTAGGGTAGTCCAATAAAGCTTAAGTTTAAAGTCGATCATAGACGTAGTAGATCTTGTTTGGAATGATCTCGTTGTAGTGAGGTCCTGTATTTGCAGGCGACTGGCATTTTGACAGTGTGATTTGGCATTTTGGTGGTACCTTTAACTTCGATGCTGTCATTAGAAATGCCTCCGGCATCCGTTGTTAAATGGGATTGTGTCACTTTGTGGTAAATCCATTGGTTTCGTTGGCCACACAAGGATCCACATGTCTAATACAGTCAAAATCGGTTAACAAGGACATATCGCTTACGAAGGCCGATTTTGTATTTTTAGATAGAATATTTTAATAATGACGACACTCTATAGAGCCGTTGGTGCGACCTCATTTGAGGAGTGCCCAAAAGTGCTCCCAATGGTGCAGTTGAAAATTGGTTGTACGTTATTTGTGCAAAACTGTACCAAAACGAAAACGGGGTAAAAACATTTTCCTTGTCCAGAAACACATTTCGGCTTCGGCTCCTTTGTCCAGAAACTACCTTCGGCTCCGTTTTCTAGAAACCTCTTTCGGTTGCCTTATGCAGAGACCCTTTCAGTTGTCTTGTCCAGAAACCCCTTTCGGTTCCCTTGTCCAGAAACCCCTTTCGGTTCCTTGTCCAGAAACAATTTTCGGTTTCCTTGTCTAGAAACACCGTTTGGTTCCCTTGTCCAGAAACCCCTTTCGGTTCCGCTGTCCAGAAACCCTTTCGGTTGCCTTGTCCAGAAACCCCTTTCGGTTCCCTTGTCCAGAAACCTCTTTCGGCTCCCTTGTCCAGAAACCCCTTTCGGTTCCGTTGTCCAGAAACCCTTTCGGTTGCCTTGTCCAGAAACCCCTTTCGGTTCCGTTGTCCAGAAACCCTTTCGGTTGCCTTGTCCAGAAACCCCTTTCGGTTTCTTTGTCCAGAAACCCCTTTCGGTTCCCTTGTCCAGAAACCCCTTTCGGTTCCCTTGTCCAGAAACCCTTTCGGTTGCCTTGTCCAGAAACCCCTTTCGGTTCCGTTGTCCAGAAACCCTTTCGGTTGCCTTGTCCAGAAACCCCTTTCGGTTTCTTTGTCCAGAAACCCCTTTCGGTTCCCTTGTCCAGAAACCCCTTTCGGTTCCCTTGTCTAGAAAAACCGTTCGGTTGCCTTGTCCAGAAACCCCTTTCTATGCAGAAACGTTAATCGAAATTTCAAAGACTTACTCTTCGAACCAAAGGTTATCTAGAAAACCATTGTCGAATGTTGGGGTGCCAATAGTTGGATCCAAAATGTGGGGTGGCAGTGCAGTCGTTACGCTATACGTTTCTTCAAAAGTTGAAGAGTCTTTAACTGAATTCCTACGGTCTTACTTTTGTAGCATACATCCTTCCGTCGCCTGCTTCCATAAATTGCCGTCAAGTTCAATTTGTTCCACTGCCTTGATCAGTAGTCAGCCATTGAGACGGTCAAATGGAAATCAATTTTCTATTACGAAATCAATTAGCGCCGCAGACTCGGTAACCCGGATTGGTTCAGGAATTGCAGATCGTCGCGAATCGATGACTCATAGATCGTGTGAAGTGTTTTCTTTAATTTCTGCTCAGCCATCTGCTCTCTAAGCAGATTGAATTACAGCCAATCAACCAACCACGGCACCGCTCATTTTCATCACTTTTCATTTTGCAGTCGCACTTTCCTCGTGTCTGGGGGATTTTCATTTCATTTACCGCTAACCCCCAGACGATCGCGCAGATTTTCATTTCAATGTCGGCGCAGTGATTCAGACCGCCACGAGAATGGAAGAAAGATCAGGCATTGAACTTCATTTGCGTATGCGTTCACCTTTGATGTGGTTCACCATCCTGGCGGCCGTGCCGAATGCCATTTCTAACCCGGCAGACCATGACGCGCCGCACAGTCGCGCCGAAGTGGACGCTACGCGTAGCAATATTGCACTCGAGAGCTGAGGTAAATGGGCGAACGCAATGCACACGCGGTAGGGAGTATCGGAAACCCAATCCGATCGCTGGCTGGGAGAGTGCATCCAGATGAATGCGGAGAAACTATATAAGATGGAGCGACAGTGATGGAAATGTGTCATTTCTTGCGAGTAACCGGAACGCTTCAGACGTTGAAACCGTACAAAGAGGCATGTCGAACCTTCACCAGTGGATTATTGTCGTGCAGATTCTGCTTACATCCTGCGGAGGACTATGTGGCGATGACGATCGCGAGCAGTGAGTTTGGAGACCTTCCTTTTGGTGTTCCTTATTAAATGTTTGAATTTTCCAGTGTTCACATCAAGGTGCACATCCCCGAGGTACACCGGAAGCACACGCACTTCCGGAAAGTCCAGAAGCACTACTTTCACCCGAAAAAAGTCGTCAAGTCGCCGGAGTTCCTTGAAGACGAAGTGGACAATACACCCTTCCGCATGGTGTCTTACGGAATGCCGGATCAGGATCAATCCTATCAGTTTCCCAGCATCCCTGTGAACATACCAACCTTCCCGGACCTGCCCTACGGCGTGGACAACACCCTCGAGGCGACGGTGATTAAGAAACCAAAAAGAACCAAGCTGTCCACGATCATGAGTGAAGACGTCGTCTCAAAGTTCCATGGATTAAAGAAGCCCAGTGAGTTCATGGGTGCCCGTCCCGCGGACGAAGTGCACAAGTTCACGAGCCCTGGCGACGAGGACGTGAGCGATGACTACGACACAAGGTCTGCGGAAGCCGTGGTGATTGACCAGCGCGTGGCTGGCAGCGCATATCCCTACATGTCCATGGGTGGATCGTTCAAGTCAAAGTGGCCAACGTACGCGAATATTTACGAGTCTTCGGTGAAACCATACGGCAGCGGGGGCATGAGGTGGTCGACGGGCATTCCCTCGGAATGGCTGAATCCGACGACCGAAGAGGATTTCACAGCCTTCGATAGATTTGTGAGTCCGACGACTATGCACATCGCCAAGGCGAAGCCGCTGTCCAGTTCGCGGGGGAAAATTGATCACCAGGCATACGAGAGCGAGACCGTGAGCGACACCAGGGCCGCGCCAAAGAAGAAGAAAACGAAGGCGGAGAAGAGACGAGCTTCGTCGGCTTTCAGGATAAACTATTGAAGGTGGTTCTAGTTTTTAAGTTAGTGTCTAAGATATTTATGCAAATCAGTAAATTAAATGGAATAGTTTTCGTAAATTAATGTGTCGTTTTTATGGTTTATGGTTATCTGGGAGATTTTTGAGCGATATGGCGTTTCTTCTAGGCAAGTTTTTTTGGAAAAGGGCGTATGTCAATAGCCAGGAAACTAAAGGAGGTACGGAATGGTGTAGATTTAGATTGACCTGCTGGCCAAGAGTTTAGAATTTAGTGTGGAGACGAATTGTGTCAGAAATTCGGCGTATGGAGGCCGAAAATGCTCTTGCTGACTTATTGAATTGAGATTGTATTTTCAAATAAGTGCCTCAAAGACACAACAAAATAGAAAGAAAATCGAATGATTCTGACAAGAATTAGACTTCAGGTGTTCTGTAAATCATTCATGCCCGATTTCACAGTGCGAGCTTAAGTGTCGATCCGATGAATAATGATGATTCAGAATCAATAAGAAGTTCGTTTTCACAGTGTAACTTAAGTGAGAGATTCCACTTAAATAGTAGTTTAACTTAAGCCACCAATGTCTATGGCTTAAGTGTCAATCCTGGGAGTACATAATTGCCTTTTGTGTGTTCAAATCATTTCAACACTAAAATACATGCAAAAAAACTCACACACAAAAGTAATTATTTAGTCTGGTAGTGCTTCTAAGAGAGCAGTGAGCACGGAAATTTATAAATCACGCATATTTCAATAATATCGTCAAATGCACGAACATTGGCTTGTTGGGTTAGTGTATTCTCGTTTCATCTTGACATTTGAGTGATGTTTGTTTTCTCACTCAATGCTTGACTTGACTGTGACTATTGACTGTGAAAACGAAATATTTTTGAGTGAAATTTAAGTTCGATCCTACACTTAGTTAAACCAACAGATAAGGTTGTGCTGTGAAATCGGGCATCAGAATTTCTGCATTGCCTCTGTCTTCATCATTTTCTCGCCCGCATTTTCAATTAAAGCTCTTCCACCATCGGCATTAGGAGAAATGTCTAAGTGTAACTAAACCAGTTTCCAGTAACCTCGTCTTGGGTCTACCAAGCTACCTGATGGAGTCGATATTCAAGGCACGCTTTGGAAATTGTGAAGATCGGAATCGAAGTCTAGCAATGTGAAACATTCTTCGCCTCGGCTGTGCTGTAACATGAAATCCATATATATGGTAGATATGAAGGTATATTATGAAAAGAAGAGGTGACAAGAAGCACCGAAATCCGTCGCCCACGGTGAAAGGTTAGCTGTTTGTTTTTTTTATTTGTACATACCTAAAGGCTGACCGAAAATTAATCTAAGATTTGAAATAAATAGAAATTACAGCTTTTAGTCTTTGAATTGGGCAAATGCCCTTCATGGCTCTGCTGGCACAATCCCCTCAAAATGTCTCATGCAGTAATTTAATTGTTTCACCGCTTCACCGCCTTGTTGTTTTATTGGCTACACTAATATCACCCAATTTCGGCGATTGTGGCATCATGTCACGATCAGTAACAGTCCATATTAAACATCCGTAGTTTCAATAAACTATGGTCCAATGATGCCTCTTACCTCAAAACCCGTGAAAAAAGTTACGCATTTGGACATTGGACTGCTCCCGTACCCAAAATAATCAGTACAGAACAACACAAATCTACAGATCTACACAATCTACATCTCGAGAGAGTAAAATATTTTTTCCACCTGCCCATTTTAGCTCAAGAAATTTGGGGGTGGGCAATTTTGGGTAGTTCGACTCGGACCATTACCTTGTTGTATCGGATATCGATTGTACAACGGAGTAGAGCAAGACCAAAACAGTTTGGCGTTAGAAAGCTACAATCGCAATCGACCGCTGGGAACTTTTCCGATCGAGTCTCCCTTAAGCTCTCAGAGAGTCCAACCCTGCCAGGCGAAACAATCGACGAACAGTGGAACCGTTGTCAAAACGCCATCAGAGAAGCTGCCCCTGATGTGTTGGGTTTTAAAATGCCACCAAGAAAAAACCCATGGTTTGACAATGAGTGTCGGCAGGCGCATTCAGCGAGGCTAGCAGCATATAAGGCGACGCTGGATAGAAGGACGAGAGCGGTTCGTGAGCTCTACGAACTTAAAAGAAGGGAAGAGCACCGGCTTCTCAAAAAGAAAAAAAAGGAGCATGAGAAGCGCGCGATCAAGGAAATGGAGAGGTGGCACGGCAGAAATAATGTCCGAAAGTTTTACCAGCGGGTGAAACAACTATCCAAAGGGTACAAACATCGGACAGAAGCCTGTCGGAACGAAGAGGGACAACTCGTAGTAGAGTCGCAGTCGATACTGAGAATCTGGAAGGATCACTTCTGCAGACTGTTTAACGCCGAAGAGGACACCAATACCGCTCTCAGGCAGAATGTTCCACTCAACGCAATGGACGACGATAGAAGAGAATTCCGTCCCCCCGATCTAGACGAAGTCAAGGTAGTGATATCGAGACTGAAGTCGAACAAAGCTGCTGGAGCGGACGGATTGTCCGCGGAACTGTTTAAGGCAGCTGGAGATGATCTGGTTGGGCGCATGCACCAGCTCATCTGTAGGATATGGTCGGAGGAAAGCATGCCCGACGAGTGGAATCTTAGTATCGTTTGCCCGATCCACAAAAAAGGAGACCCCTTTGACTGCGCCAACTATCGGGGGATAAGTCTCCTTAACATCGCCTACAAGATCTTCTCTGCCGTTCTGTGTGAGCGCCTGAAACCATTCGTCAACAACATGATAGGTCCCTATCAGTGCGGTTTCAGGCCTGGGAAGTCCACTATCGATCAAATTTTCACATTACGGTAGATCCTCGAAAAAACCCAAGAGATGCAGATAGACACCCACCACCTATTTGTCGACTTTAAAGCCGCATATGACAGTGTGCATAGAGACCAGCTATACAACGCCATGTCTAGTTTTGACATCCCTGCCAAACTCGTCAGATTGTGCGGGATGACGATGGAGAAATCTCGCTGCTCCATCAAGGTCGGTAACGAACTCACCGAGACCTTCAATGTCAAAAAAGGTTTTAGGCAAGGCGACGCGCTGTCATGTGACTTTTTCAACATTGTACTTGAGAAGGTCGTGCAAAACTCACACGCCAATACTAGAGGCACGATCTTCCAAAAGACCGTTCAACTGCTAGCAGAATAACGCAGAATAACTCTTGCCAACCGCTGTTTCTTTGGGCTCAAGAGGCAATTGAGTAGTAGAGCCCTCTCTCGAAAGACAAAGCTCACGTTATATAAGACCTTGATGATCCCTGTCCTGCTGTATGGCGCGGAAGCTTGAACCGTCTCAAGAGCGGATGAAGACGCACTTGGTCTCTTCGAGAGAAAAGTTCTGCGTTCAATCTTTGGTCCTGTTTGCGTTGAAGGTTCCTGGAGAAGAAGATTCAATCACGAATTGTACGGGCTGTACAGCGACATGAGTCCAGTCAGGCGTCTACGGATTCAACGCCTAAGATGGCTAGGCCGTGTTGACGCAAAGTAAAGCAAAGTAAAATTTGCTATATAAATACATGGTACTGACTTTTCGAATTCGGACAATAATTTTGTAGAATCGAGTTACATAGTTGGCTCCCAGACATTATTTTCTAATTTATTACAATATTGGGTTAATTTTGGGACACAATTTATACATTTCCATAGTCCCTTAGCCCCGTGTATATTATTATAATTGAAAGTAATTTTATACAAACATCGATCTATGGTAGATACATACGTACGTTCTTATCGCGAGACAGAGGCGAATATCTTCTGTACTTTTAACAGAATAAGTTGTCGAAGGCATCACATCAAAGCGAAAGTTGAATTGTATCAGCATCTGACGAGAAATAAAATTATATGAAAGACTGGGGAATCATTCTTTAAGAAATACAAAGCAAGCTCACAACCCGCACTTTATTGGTCTAAGCAAATCCTCTAAATTGTGGTCGAACGTGGCGTTGTGGGTATATGCATCGATTCCAACCTCGACGTCGTAGTTTCGATTCCTCCTCTGTGCGACAAAAATAATTTTCGTGGCCCCACCTCTTTCAGTCACTGGCAATGTTCAAAGAGTATTTCTTGTCTGCAAAAAACTCCTCAATCTTAGCCGTTCGGAATCGGCATAAGACTGTAGATCCCTTCCACTCGTGAGAGATCAATAGCAGGCACAACGCGATTGATTGTTGTGGCCCTCTACGGACTGTAGTGCCACCCATATTATTATTATAAATCTTCCAAATTAAAAAATTATGGACAGCAATAATCGTTGTCACGTTAATGGTGCTTAATTTGCGTGCAGTTCGCTCCCTAAATACAAATCAATACAATCAGCGGTATCAAGGAAACTGTCAGTAAATATAGGCGATAGTGTGCTTACTTGTCAGGTTTGCGAGATATGGAGAGTCTGAGCCATAGTTACAGCTGCCTTACCTACACCTTTGAAGATGTGTGCCAATTTGCTTCGTAGATTCGATTTTCCCCTCCATCACGAACCATGATTTTCGGCCATCTTAGTTGCAGCCTGTAGCGTTTGGTGAAATGCGGTGTGGCCGAGCTGTACTGACAAAGCTTAAGTACAGACAGCGCCGCAATCGATTGTATAACACTTTTCGTTAGAAATTCGTGGGGTTCCCCTAGTTTTTTATTCAAACTGTACACTCAACAGTCACATTGTGACCTTGTGTGAACAATTCATGGAACATATTGCATACCTCAAGGTGTACATGACCAAATCATTATCGGTCCTTTCCTTCAATGCTGTGGATACATTATCTAAATCACTAACAGCATTTCGAGCACTAAAATTCACAAATCCAAATCTACGAAGAATTGATGTCCATTTGAAGAATCGTTTGGCTTTCACTTTTAACTGAACATTATATTAACAAAACAGATCCTTACATATTAATCAAACAGTACAACGGCAGGACAAAATACATTCCATGAAACACTCGTTTATTCAAAAAAATAATTTATTTCTCAGTTTTCCCTTGTGAACGAACGATACATTGACGCTAATTACATTCTAAAATGACACTTATTCAAAGAAACACTCACACGCAACACAATCACGACGCCCGGGCGGAGCTCCAGCCGCTCCAGCGTATCGTGTCAACAATTGCACTAATGGTTCAGGACAGCTCTGCGTCCACGCGACTACGGCTCCCAGTCCTCGTATTCACTGGAAAACTCATCCTCCAGGTGGTCATCTCCGTTCCGAGCGTAGTGATTGAAAACAATATCCCCAGCAACTGGGCCGGCTTCAGCTGCGTGCTTCGTAGGCTCTCCGTGTCCCTCGAGTCCGTGATGCGAATAACCCAACACCTTGTACTCCACCTTTCCGCCGCCGTGATGGATGTGGGTGTACACCGTGTGCGTGTGATGATGGCTCTTTATCTTAAGCGGCACATGAATAATGAATCGCTTGTGCACTCTGGCCGCCGCGCCGACTCCGTCCAGGGAAAGTGCCATCAGCGTCACAAGGAGACCGATCACGAGGTTCTTCTGCAAGACAAAAAAATCACTCAACCCACTGACGAGGATCTAAAATCAAATGGATCTTACTGCCAACTGTGGCACCATGCTGCAAGGCTGCGTCTATATCACCCGTGTGTCCACTCTAAGATCTGCTGACTGTGCGCCGGCAGTCGGTGAGAGTTATCTGGTATTCAAATCCCAAGGTACCCCAACTTTATATACTTCGCGCTCCTCGGCAGGGAACTCACGCCCGATGCTGTCGATTTGCTTGCTTTAATGTCTTGCCGCACTCCACTGGCCGGCTCTTGCATGAGCTTGCAAATTGTTATTACCATAAACTACCAGAAGAAGCCATCGGAACCGGATCGATGTGTTGTTGGCTGCCCCTTCAGAAGGCCTGCGCCGGCTCAAGGGAACACAATAACATGTATCATCTCAAATTACAATGCCTAATAAAAAGACACACCTGCTGCGCCACACACGGACACTCAGACGTGCAATGTCAAGGCAACCGTGAGGAGAGTGTAAGCCTGTCATCCGGAAACCATGGTTTCCCACTTCTTCTGTTTCCCTTCACAAATGTTTTCGCGAGTTCGTTACACTTTCCGTACGTACAAATGCGGTAATTAACAGTATTGACGATTTAGAGTCCAACACTTGCGCTGCTGCTGTCCAGCGGAGCAGTGAATTCGCTATCGATGGCACGCAAATGATTACAAAATTGAACAGAGAAGACTGAGTAAACCGAACGTGGATACACAGATTATGATCTTGGAAGTGGACTGTCTCACTTGCACTTTCCTTTGGGGTTGGCCAAGCATTCACCGGCGGAATGCATGTGTGCGCGGCTGAAACGGAAGATGAAACTTTAGACCGCCACTTGATTGGAGGGATGGCTTGGTCTTCAGATGGAACCACAAGAGCTGTTGATTTTCCTCTTCTAAGAGACCACGTCAAGAAGATCATATCGAATAAGGAAGCTGGCATCCAAGTGACTTTTATTAAAACGTGGGGAATCACAACCTATGGAATCAAAAGGGGCAGGCAGTCCGTTTTCTGTGAATATTGATAAACTTGAATCTGAATACGGACTTCGGTGCTCAGAAGATGTAGTGTCTCCTTACTTAGCTATAATTTTAGACGATAGGTTAATCAGCATGCATGCAGCCCTTGGGAGACAAAATTCCAAGGATTTTGAGAAAATGACAAAAAAATCATGAGGTCAATGAATAAGGAGAAAACCGCAATTAAGTGGAAGGTGTTTGGATTATTGTTAAAATAGTGTCACGACAATTAACTGAAAACAGTAAAATGTAGTCTTCGAATTAAAGCCTCATTATCTCGTTAGCAAAGCTGGTATTTAATGAAAGTGCACTGGAAATGATTGCTATCTAACAAAATTATAGCGCCGACTCACTGTGTTCAGTGTATGTCACAAAGTGTGTTGCAGCTGTTTTGTGCTACTGTTGTCGCATGTCAGGCTGCAATCATAATGGATAATCACCTTAAGCAATAGAGTGTACGTTGTGAAATGATACGCTGTGTTTATGATTAGGACTTCGCTGGGATTCGTTAAGTTTCGTTGAATTTTGTTCACATAAGTGGGAACGTAAGAAAACGCTGTGTACTTACGCAAATGCCATTCGTTTTTAAGATCTTGCGTTCATACCAAGAAATAACAATGGCCGCTTGGACTACTAGCATTCAGTTCTAACAAGTTGAATTCAGCCATATATATTTAGCCATTGCATTTCCACTCGTGAGAGAACAATGGAACCCGCAACAAGAGACAGTGGCGTGTAAATTGCACCCACTTCAACTACGGGCAGTAGCTTCATCCAACGTTTTATTATTGACGCCACGTTTCACAGTGAAGGCTTAAGCGCCACTGGCTTAAACTTCAGGTCAACTATTTATACCAAATGACAGAGAGAACAAAATTAGCTTAACATAAATTACAAATTGATCCCAGTTCACAGTTTTAACGCAACTGGGAGACTGAATATATCGTTAAGCTGTAAGTAAAGTTTAAATGTCTATTGTAAAAATGGTTATGGGAGCACAAAATCAGCATTTGAAAACAAATTGTGAAAAGAACATGGTCCAGATTTACTCCTATTCCATAAAATGCATGAATCCGCAAACGAAAATGAGGGCCGATTTGTGAATTTCCTTAAGATCTCGTACTGTTTCACTGATTGTGACTTGCTTTAATAGGGGTCAGTGTGAATAAAAGTATAATATGCACGAAAACCTTGCATCAATTAAAACATTTATTCATCCATATCATCCGGCTTGTTGTTTTTTACACGGTAGAGTAGCGAATCTCCTACTCTTGAGGACCTAGTCCTGGTTTAAGCCCCTGGACAAGGGGTCGCTGCCGTCATTTTTTCACCTCTAAGCTGTTGCAGTTAAGGCCGTGCAGAGGTCGCTACGAGGAACCTGTATATCATCGTGACCTGTGCATTTACAGGGATCGTTGCATGCATCTCGCCAAGTTGAGACCAATCAACAACTGTGTCGTGGATGCTCAGGCCCAAGCCTTTAAATAGTACGAGAATATCAGTTACGTGATTAAACGCAGAATCACCCTTTCTTTAGGTTCAAGAGGCCACTGAGTAGTAGAGCCCTCTCTCGAAGGACCAAGCTAACACTACATATAAGACCTTGATCTTGACCTTGATCCTTGATCATCTCTGTCCTGCTCTGTGACGCTGAAGCTTGGACTATCTTAAGTGCGGATGAAGACCTTGGTCTTTCGAGATAAAGGTTCTACCTTCAATCTTTGGTCTGGTTTACATTGATGGTTTGTGAATAAAAAGATGTGCTGTGCTCTCTAAATTTGAAAAATACTGCTTCAAGTGGAAGATCAAACCAAATCCCTAAAAGTCATAGGCTATCCGGTTCACTAGGCGTAGAAAAGAGTTTTTCCTACCTAACAACCTTAAGCTGCGGTTATGTTTTATGGAGATAGACTGGGCAGAAAAATACAGACATCTCGGTGTGACCATTGATCGAAAGCTCACTTTTCAGGCACATATTACAACTACAATTGATGAAGCAAATATACTGACAAGGCTACTGTACCCATTGATTAGCGACGAAAATAAGTTATTAATCTATAAATCAATCTTTCAAGCTATTCTGCATGGACCTCCTGTGTAGGGCGATTGTGCGAAAACGCACAAGACAAAGTTGCAAAGATGTCAAAACAAACTATTAAAATTGATGCTCAACCTGCCTTGGCACTATTCCACTAGAAGACTTCATGAGAAAGCCAACTTAATTGATTATGTTATTAACAAAGCAACAATAACATTTTATGAAAATTGCTCTTTATCTTATAACGAACTCCTAACACAACTGTCACTATATTAGTGCACATTGATAAGATTTTATTGATAAGTAGTAGTAGTTTTCCCTTATTTAATCATATATTTCTAATCTACAACTATTGACTCATTTTATATCTCTATATCATTGCTGTAAGGGACCAATGTGTCCTAACTCAATGACATAAATCTTAACGTAAAATTGTAAAAAACTTCATATACTTGAAATAAATTAATAAATAAAAAATCTCTGTAAATTGTACAATGTAGTTAAATTTGTTTAACTATGTACAATAAGAAATCTTTTTTTTACAAATTCAGGGTTAATCTGCTATAATTTTACTTTATGCAACCAGACCAACATTCAGGCCAATGAATTCGCATATCAAACTTATTTCGTGTATGGCGAGTATATACTAGTTATTAAGCAAATGGATTACTGAGTAGAATACACAGTCGAAACCATAAATAAACTGACTGATTTAAATTGAAATTCACTACATATCATACTAGGTACTAGAATATTACAATACGTTGTTACATATTATGTCTCATGTGTAATTTAAAGTAAAAGCCCTTGAGACCCCCATCAAATTCCCTTATTACACAATTTTTCTATGCATACACTGTTTTCCTGATAACCACCTCCGGATACTTCTTTAGAACTAGAGTTTTTACTGGTTAGTCGGACCTTATTATTGGAGAAGCTCAACAGATACGCTTCGAAGCAGTCGGACCGAAGCGAATACTCTCACTTTCCATCGCAGGCTTACTCACACCATGCTTACGTGGCGTAACTCCATGACTGTGCTTCACGAGAAGATGTGAGATGCTTCCACGGGATAGACGCGCTCACCGAACTCCACGTAATATTCTTCTTATTATTAAATCATTTCGTGCTAAGTACATATATTATAAGCAGTTAAAACCTTACAGAAAATGAATAAGTTCAATGGATGTTTACCACACACGAATGTCAACCGTCGTAAATGATGCGAGTACGTAACAGTGCACATAACTCCCCTGAACGCGCCAGCAATCTTGGTATCACATTCTTTTCGCATCACCCCTCCATCCGGTGCAATCAACTTCAAGAAAAATACACCAAAACAGGTGATTAATCATTAATGAAGTGTAGAGAAGTGCTTAATCAATATGATGAACGACTAAATAAAATGATCGACTCACCGCAGGTAGCTCCGTGAAAAGTGTCTTAATTGCCGATCTAAACACACAAACATACCGATCTGCCGCTGAATTCCACCGCGACCAAGCACTCCGAAGCCAAGCAGCGAAGCTTCTTCGAGAGTTGCAACAGCCAGCCGCTGCGTCTGGTGCAGGAGCAGAGCCGAAACCAAGTGAAATGGAACGCACGTGAGACGTTAACCTTAACCATGAATGTTACTGTAAATTAGCAGTTGAGCGACGGCGAAAATCGATTTAGCGTGCAGCTTAGATGTTTTTCTATCTTCTATCGAATTGTTTTCGGTTTTCCACTCGAGCAGGAGATATCGCCTGGCTACACAAGCGGGCCCACCAAACCATGAGCCGTATATAAGCCTACTCCGCCATCAGCTGATGGAATAATCTACTGAAATAGTTGAACGTGAAAGCAGCAGCAGCAGCAAATCGCTAGGCTAATTGTTTTTCGGCATTTTGATTTGGCTGTGAATTGTGTGTGTGTGTGTGTGGTTCTTTGTCAAGAAAATGTCGCCGATCGCGCTTGTGAGTTGTGGTGCCGCCTGGCTGGTGACATTTCGCTAACAGTGTTCTCTTCTCCCTTTCAAGATCACTCGGCAGTGGGCAGTGTCTTGTGTGGTGCTAGCAGTTCTACAGTGTTCCGGCGCAGTGAGATTCTCGTAAAGTGTTCAAACGCAGCCGGTAACGAACGAATGATTTGAATTTGAATTTTTGCTTTCTCCTAGGAGGCCGATCCGGTATGCAGCGCCGCCTGTGAGGAATTACTTCTACCCGTGGAAATATGTTCCATACTCAGCGCTGCCTAGAAGTATGCAACGACGCTTCATGTGGAGGGAAATGGACGACACTGTGGATGAGTTGGCGGATGGTGTGGCCACAGGCGCGAGGGCCATGACGCACATGTTCGCACCGCCAGTTATGAGGTACCGCAAGCCGATGGACTTTGAGCCGCAGGCGACGTCAAAGGTCAAGTACGTCCTCAAGAAGTCGCCCCCTTTCAAGCGAATGAAGGTGGTCAAGTTCAGAGCTCCCAAGAAACCGATTCAAGTCTACAAGAATCCGACCGTGGAACAGTTTCCCTCGGCGATCCCGCCGACGAAACCAAACCTGATTGTGCCAGGGATGAGCCAGGCAGAGCTGCGTAAGATCGAGAAGGAACAGGAACGGCGCGTCGAAAGCGGCATTGTCGGCGGGATCCACGAGCATTCGCATCGCACCTACATTGACGACGACGTGGTCAGTGGGAGAATAAACGAGTTCGGCGAGGGCTGGTTGCCCATTAAGGGGCCATTTTCCACAACGAAACCATTTGCGATGAGTACCCTCCACACGAAGATACATCTTCCGACACCGGCTCCTTCCGCGACGACTCCATTTACTGCCGCCCCGCTGGCGAGCTTCCACTCGTACGAGGTGACCGAGCACAGTGCAGAGGAGTCTATACAGAAAGAGACCGCCTTTCGCCCATCAAACCACTTCGACTTCTTCGACTCGACTACGGAGGTGCCCAAGAAAGAGGTTTCCTTTCGCCCGTCGAATCACTTTGACTTTCTCGCCTCGACCACGGAGGTGCCCAACTACCCGGAGCAGTTCCTGAAGAGCATGCAAGAGAGTCAGACATTCAAGCCGATGCGTGTGAGACTCCCAATTACCACGACGCCTCCAGTCACGACGTCATTGCCCACAACCCACAAGCCGACTCTATCCAACAGACTTCCATCGCGAGGCACAACTGAACGGCCATTCAGGAGGTACAACCTTCATCGTCCCAAGTCCAGTAAGCTGTTCTTCAACCGACCACCCAGCTCGCCCGGGACCGCGGAGCAGATTCAGACTACAACCACAACCGAGCAGAGTATCGCACTGACTTTGGGTCCGCAGCCCACTGTCTACAAGGAGCCAATCAAGACAACTCAGCTGTCGATCAGAACAACCCGCGAGTCGCCGAGGACAACCACGACGACATCCACTTCGCCCAATCCTCCGCCGGAGAATGTACGAACCGCGAGGAACAACACCGAAGGGAAAAGCAAGCTGAGGATCAGGAACATAAGTCAGAATGAGGGACTAAATAAGATCTTGAACAAACACCGCGGCACGGTAAGGTTCGGAGAGAAGCAGCGGTGATTGGCCTTCGAGGGGGTAAATGGAGGCTTGGGGTCAAGGTAGTCTTGTAAATAAAGCTATTTATACTTTTGTCGAATGTTTCAATGTTAGAAGCGGTGAGTAAGTTTTCGCACCAGTCATTGAGTCTCTCCTTTGAACACAGAGGTCTCTCCGATGATCATCCAATAAGAGGTGGGATTTTTAATTAATAGGAAAATGAAAGACTGGACTGAAACTGGTGGTATTTTAAATTGAAATTAAAGTACTGACTGCGATAGTTATTGCCCCGTTTACAAATGGCCCCTCATCCGTCATTTATGCAAATTTATTGCGTGTTCGTCGTCAGTTGCGAACGTCAGACAAGAGGATAAACCCTCACAAGCCAGAACAGAACTAAGAAACATTTTCAATTTAAAACTAAGTTCTATCAAGCATGCGTATGTTTTGAATCCAAAATCAGTCTGCTTTTGTATGTCGTGGGTAAAGGGTGAATATAAGTCTGCTGTCCGTTTCGTAGGTTTCCCTTTTATGTAACAAACCCAGAGGCCAGAAGGACTCAGTTTTTTGGGTTATTAATTTTCTCGTCTTGCAGTTAAAGTCTCAGATAAGTCCGACATACCGTCAAGATACAAATGTCTCGATAGGGTACATTTGTTGTGAACGAGCCCTTATTTTTTTGTTTGTGTGGAAAATGGGAGCCACATGAATTGAATGAAAGACAGGTGTAAAACCGAAAAAACACTTGTGAAATTTTGCTTCAAAGACACGTAAGAAAATCGGTTTTGCATCGGAATGTTACTGGCGATGAAAAATGAATTTATTTTAAGAATCCTAAACGGAAAAACTCATGGGTTAATCCGGGACAACCATCAACATTGACTGCAAAACCAGATCGATTCGGCAAGAAGACAATGCTGTGTGTTTGGTGGGACCAGAAAGGTGTGGTGTACCACGAGCTCCTAAAGCCTGATGAAACCGTTAATACTGATCGCTACCGACAACAAATGATCAATTTGAACCATGCATTGATCGAGAAACGACCAGAATTGGCCAGAAGACACGGCAAGGTAATTTTGCTCCATGACAATGCACCTGCACACAAAGCAAAACCGGGTCAGGATACAATCCCGCCGTATTCACCAGACTTCACCCTTCCGACTACCATTTGTTTTCATCGATGGGACACGCATTGGCTGAGCAGCACTTCGATTCCTACGAAGAAGTCGAAAATTGGGTGTCTGATTGGTTTGCTTTAAAAGACGAACAATTTTATTGGCGTGGTATTCACAATGTGTAGAAAACAATAGCCAATACTTTGAATAAAATGTTTTTACTTTCCCATTAATAATTAGTGTTTTATTTTCAAAAAAATGCCTGGTACTTTCTTACTTAGTTATCAGGCAGACGAACCATGAAGGGTCTGAGCCTTTGCAATTGCTGCCTTCCATCGGTGACGGTCCTGGGCACGCTGCTTCCAGTCCTCAAGGCCAAGTTGTCTTTAATCCGCGATGACTTGGTCTCTGCACCTGAGGTTCGGTCTTCCTCTCCTTCTCGAACCAGGAGGCTCGGATTCGAAGACGATGTGGCTGAGCCAGTGTAGTCGACGGATTTTTGGCTTCCGCACTACATCCACATCCTTGTTCAGCTCGTAGAGTTCGCGGTTGTGTCTTCTCCTCCATTCGCCTTCCTCGCTGACGGAGCCATATATCCGACGTAGAATTTTTCTTTCGAAGGCACCAAGAATCAGCTCTGCAGTCTAGCTTAGTGTCCAGCTTTCGGCTCCATAAAGCATGACTGACAGAATAAGAGTTTTGTAGAGCATGACTTTGATCCTTCGAGTCAGGAGTTTCGATCCCAGTTGTTCTGATAGACTGAAGTAGCATCGGTTGCCAAGGGCGATTCTACGTCGGATCTCCACTACGATGTCATTCGTGGAGTTTACGTTTGCCCCGAGGTAGACAAACTCCTTTACTACCTCGAAATTGTAGCTGTCGATTGTAACGTTTTGGCCTAGGTTGTGTGCGGCGGATCGCTTTTTGCTCGACAGTATATATTTTGTCTTGTCCTCGTTGGCCTTTAAACCAGCTCGTTTCGCCTGTTCTTCAATTGCCGTGAAAGTTTCCACTACGGAGCGTTGGTACCGCGCTATAAAAAGAGAGATAATTTCTAGAGTTTGGGCTAAGTTGCGATTTTGTGTTTACAAGCACAGGCCTGTAAGTGGTTAACGTGACCTCCTGCCATAAGGCTTATATCACGGAGACTCTTAGTCTTTGGAACATTTTTAGAAGCTGGACACGACTTTTCAATAGGAATCGCTAGTACCGAGTTCAGAAAGGAGATTATATATTTCTTCACCTTGGTAGGGTGGTGACGTGCATCTATATGCAACTCTTGAGAGTCACAAAAACCAATGGCCTTCATAGATAAGCCCACAGCAGGTATATCTACACTTCTCCTTCCGACTTTGCCACCACGACAGTCTCACTTGCGGACCAATTCAACCGAACTCAATTGATCAGGCTGCGAACTATGGACTGCGCCTCAACCAACAAGCCTCTCTAAATGGTACAAACTCTGGTTAGTTGTCTCCAATTTCTCATGTCAAGTTGGAAGAGGTCACTCCATCATAGACGGGGACGTCCTCTGTTGACAGACAGATTGGGATTCGAAGATTTTTCGGGCCGGAGCTGAGTAGTCCATACACTCTGGCCCAGCTAGCTTAGGCGTTGGATCGTAGACGCCTTGCTAGGCTCATGTCGCTGTTCAGCCCGAACAGTTCGTGGTTGAATCTTCTCCATCAGATTCCGTATGGACGGACCAAAGATCCCAACTTTTCTCTCGAGCAGATCAAATTTTTCAGCTGCTTTTGAGTATGTTCATAAGTCCGCGCCGTATAGCGGGACTGGGATGATGAGTGTTTTATATAGAGTCAAATTGGACTAGGACTTCGAGAAAGGGCTCTATTACTCAATTGCCTCTAGAAACAGTGGTTGACAAGAGATATTCTGCGTCTGATCTCGGTACTGATATAATTTGTATAATTTTCTTCGGAGCCGAGGTAGATACAAACGTCCTTCCATTTTGACGCTCCGTCCAAGTCGTCGATGTCATATGTCCTTTCTTGAGGACAGCATAGCTCTATTTATTTTCACCGCCAGACACATTTTAGCTGCTCCCGTCTCAATATTAGCAAACGCCTCATTAACGACTAGCTGAGTTCTGTCAATCACGTCAATGTCATGGGCGTATGCTAACAGTTGTACGGACTTCTGGATGTGGCTCTAGTGTTGGCGTGTGAGTTGTGCACGATCTTCTCCAGGACGATGTTGTAGAAATCACATGGTTTCGTGGACTACTGCTCTATAGTGCTACCCCTAATCAGACGAAACTTAGTTGTAGTTCACTGTTCACACTTATCTAAGCAATATGCTTCAGAGGGTTTGGTAAATTTCAGGGGATGTTGTGGTTCCACGGCAGCCACTTCCAATAATGATTCAAAAGACTAGAAATCACATGGCATCGCATTGTCTAAACCTTTTTTTTGACATTGAAGGTCTCGATGGTTTCGTTACAGACCTTCATGAAGTAGCGAGGGTTCTCCATCGTCATCCTGCATAACTTAACGAGTTTGACAGGAATGTCAAAACTAGAGATGGTGCTGTATAGCTCGTCTCCATGCACACTTTCGTATGCAGCCGTGAAATCAACGAACATATGGTTGGTGTCGATTTACACTTCTTGCGTCTTTTCCAGGATCTGCCTTAGCTTAAAGATCTGGTCTGGTCCCAACCAGATTATCTCCAGTTGATCTAAACAGTTCCGCGCAAAGATCGTTAGCTGCAGCAGCTCTGTTAGACTACAGAATCAGAGACTCCCTCGTCTATGTTTGGGCGACAGAATTCTCGTTTGTCATCATCTAGATTGAGTGGCACATTCTACCTCACGAGGTTTTGGTTTTCGCAATTTAACAGTCTACAGAAGTGATTTTTTTCCAGATTCTCAGTATCGACTGCGACGGTATTACCAGTTGTCTGGTTTCCGGTGAACATGTTTGCAAAAAAATGCATATCACCACATTGATATAAATAAAGTGCGAAACTAGCACAAAAGCGTGTAATTCGTTAACTTCGTAACACTATAAGATCAAATAATGAACGTGTTTTTTCGAGCATTCGTAAAACTATGAAAAAAAGAGTACTTTACTATCACAATAGAAAATATAAACGGCAACCCTGCATGCATACTTAGATCTTGTTCACACGCACATCATTTCGATCGTCTCTGTTGCAGTTCATGCCTTTAAGCATTGAATCGTGTGTGTGGATCAAAATGCGTGAAAAAGATTGAAAACAACTAGGGCGTGATTATGACTCCAAACTGCGATTTTCGATTGTATAAATGTAGCAACTCAATTACTATTGGTGTTTAACTCACGGCAGATCACAAACTACGATACGATTGTGATTGACACATTGTGAAGTTTTTTCAGTTGGACGTGCTGGAATAACGAGAATTAAACTTTTCTCATCTATAATTTGCCCGAGCAGTTCAAATGCTAATTGCTCAAAACTCATACTAAATCGCTTTAAACGGTTGGTGGTGGTCACTCACTGTTTCAAAACATCGATCCATATTTTATATTTCAATGACGGATGTTGTAAATGTACTCTTCCTTTGGGATAATTTTGGATTGGTGAAATGGTACATTGTTCCACAGCGTTGCATTTAAGGACTTTTTCTTGGTTTTGTTTCCAGGATTTATTTATGCCACCGTTTATATCGTGCATATTTTCTATTCTGAAACTAGACTTCTATGGAGGGTTAAAACCTGATAAATGAGTGCCTTCCATCAACCCCGCCACGCTGCTTCCAATCATAGCCATTTTGCACCTGTAGTCCGCGAATCCCTGAATGCCCAAGAGCACTTTCAGCTCAGTCCGCGACGTCTTTTCAATAAAACAAAACATATTTCCTTTATTATCATTTTACTACAGTTGTATGCTTGAATGGGAGATAAATTAGTTGCTGTGGGTCTGGACAGGCTTAAAGGTTGAGAAACTATGATCAAGACCAAGCTGTTTTGCGTCCCCGATGACTTCATCTTATACTAGCATTCGGTCTAACTCTCCTTCTCGAACCAGGATGTTCAGAGTCGAGGACCCTGTTATCTGGAGCGTTGGTATCGCTCGATGTGGCCGAGCCAGTATAGTTATAGTAGTATAGACATTTTCCCTTCCGGACTGTATCTACATCCTGGTACCTTAATGGCAATTGAGACCATGTATCCGATGTAGAATTTCTTTCGGTCTATTTGTTGCTTAATGTTAAACTATCGGCTCCATGACTGCCAAAAAAGTTTGACAGAGCACAATTTGGGTGCTTCAATTCAGGAGTTATGATCTCAATTGTTTTTACAGGCCGGAGTAAACTTCGATTCCCAAAAGCGACTCTACTTCTAATTTCTACTTATCCAACAGCTAGTTTTCTTTGATCCAACATGGACATTAGATTGCATAGCGAATCTGACTGACATATTTGTTTCTATATGGGTATAAGCAAAAAATCAGTGCATCTGCTTTATACAAAGTTGCTTGTGAGACTTGCCCAAAGAGGAAATGCAGGAGTCTTTCTCGATCGCTGACAATTTTACTCATGGCAGGCGCGCCATAGCCGCGACCGAGCAGCGACAATCAAATAGTCGGTGACTTCTTATGGTCTAAATCGTGTGATATGGATGCCAATCACATGTAGATGTTCGCGATTTCTGTCCCAGCTTTTACAAGGAGTGGCAATCACGCTCTATGAAGATGTGAAACGACAAAAGATATCGTACCAGTCAAACCTTTTCGAGTGGTGGTCTTTGGTGTTGTGGGTGTGTGCGTCGTCCCTAACCTCGACGTAGTAGGTTCGATTCCAACTTTCCAGCGACGAAAATAATTTTAACGGCCCAACCTGGTGGCCCGTGGCGTTGCGGTTATGTGCGGCAACCCCAACCTCGACGTCGTAGGTTCGATTCCTGCTTTGTGCCATGATAATCATTTTCACGACCCCACCTCTTTTGAGTCATTGACAGTGCTCATTGGTTTCAACACAGCGAGCCGTTAATGAAGCGTTTGCTAGTATTGAATCGGAAGCGGCAAAATTAGGTTTAGCGGTAGATTATGGCAAAACGAAGTGTATGCTGTCATCAAGTAAAAAAAAAAAAAAAACACAAAGCATCGTTGACTCAGTCACCATAAGCAGCTACAACTTGGAGGTGGTTCAGGACTTCATCTAACTTGGCTCCCAAGTAGTGCGCACATTTTTTTCAGATTAAACGCAGAATAATTCTTGACAACCGCTGTTTCTTTGGGTTCAGGAAGCAATTGAGTTGTAGTGCCCTCTCTTGAAGGATCAAACTACAATTATATAAGGCTGAGGCCCAGGTTCACTCCGGACTGTAGCGCGATCAGAAGTAGATCTTACGATCGAAGTGGGTGATGGGCTGTTCGTAATCTGTGTTAATGTATTTACAAGGCAAGCTGTTATGAATTTAAAATTATTGTACTCTTTTAGTCTTCGTCGACTTCCACGCACTTTAACCTATCGTGTCTCGAAGTCACTTCTTGAGTCACTGACAGTCTTCAAAGTGTTTGATTGTCTATAAAAAAAACTTCTCAAACTTCTTTCGGACTCAGTATAAAATTGATAGCACATCGGAATGCCCAGCATGATTTGCTATCGCAGATGCACCTATATTATGTTAATTTAAGACAGCTCTCTCCACAGCAACGTAAAACTCTTGATATTCATATTTCTTGAGCATTTAATCAGATGAATCCGCTCAACGACAGCAAGAGTAATGGAATAAAGTTCGCGTTAAAAGTCAATTTCATCTCATTTAAAGCACATTCAGACAAACGATCTGCATTTGCGTGCCAATAAGATACAACTTGTTACCGAACTTATGTCAAGCGCCAACGGTCATTGGTATGCATAAGGACTTGCCGGAGATGAGGCCCGCATGTCAACCAACGCATAAATGAACCATTTGCAAAGCAGATTGTATTCACCAACTCTGTGTCGAAAATTGCGACAAATTTTCCCAACCACACCTGTGGCCCTGCCTGGCATGCAGCAGGCGGAATGGCTTCACTCAAACGCGAATTCAAATCTCCAAATGGATCGTGCTTCACATATCACAATCTGCCTGAAATGAAATAACTCCTGATCTCGCAAAGCTCACCGCGGGCGTGTGGGTGCTCGACAAGCCCTACCACGCTCCACAGCGGTCGGAAACGCCTCACCTTACAGGGTTTGCCCCCCGCGGAGCTAATTCTCTCGTTTTTGTGAAATCCACCGCCACTGCTGTACACACACACTCGCTATCGATAATAACCTTGCACTTTCTGAACAAGGAAGTGATCAGTCCCCCTCGGCGGCGATAATTGAAGATCATTCAAGTGGAATAGCCTTAAAGACGGTTGCACAGTGGATTGCCATTGATCGTGGCATTCAAAGCGATCATGATTGCGGACCAACACCGGCTGCGTCTGATCCTCAATGTTGCCAACGAGTTCCAAAGCAAGGCATTACACCATGGGACATGTTTACCCACCGACAGATTGCGCAGTCGCCGCCAGTGAGAATGAAGTTAACGACATCGACGCCGAGTGTGTGGCTGTGTTTTCTTTGCGATTAAGCAAACGCACCATCGGCATGAATGTCCATTGGGAAAGTGTGATTAATCTTCAATCAGTTGGCTTTCAAAAAGAATCACTGGAAAGTCTTCATTACCGGCCCGGCAACGCCCTCAGAATGACATCCTAATGGCCCGTCCATCCGCTGTGACAACCATGGGAGCACGTCATGCCAACGAACTCCGGTCTTATGCATCACACACAGGCACCGCACCACACCGCACAGCCACACACCGACGCGACGCCAGCTCATCACCAGGCAATGCCAACATAATCGATGGAATATTTAAATCAGAAACTTTTACTCTTACGAATCCGATTGAGCGATAGGTGATAGTCAGTCGCAATTGCGCAACTCGCAGCTAGGAGAGCCGCTGGCCCACGCTGCGGTGGCCCATGACATAATGGACACGACTCACCACCGAAATCCGCATTCGGTTCACAGGCACGCGGTCGTCTAATTTGCATTTTGCCGCGATTATATCGCGCACTGTGCGGGAATCTTCCCTTCCGACGGCCGAGCCCGACCCAACGCAGACGATGCCACTGCGGAGCGGTAATTAATCCTATTACAGCTGTAATCGGATTAGACACCCGCTCTGGTTTGTGCGGACACAGGTGCTGCTCTGAATGGCAATTCGCGCAGAAGCGGTTCGTGGCGAGGACCACTGGCGAGCATGACTGGCAATTTAATTGCCGTGATAACCGCTTTTGACGCACTGCGCCCGGAGGGGGCTCGGTTGGTCGGAGGGCGGGGCTGACGCCATAAACAATTCCCGTGTCGTTTTATTAAGATGGATTGTTTCATGAATCTTGTTGTGCTGTGCTGTGCGCGGGTGTGGAAGACAATCGGTTGCGCAGCACTTGCAGTTGGCCCGGTGATCGAGAGTGTATTAGCTTCGATTACAAATGTGCTTTGATCCGTGGTGAGATAACAGCTAATGTTTGAGTCATGCATCGAAGACGCGTTGGGATTGAATGCAATTAAAGTGTGTGCCTTACGAAACGCTGCGTTGTTTTCGGGGAAACTTGTCGATCTCGTAACGTGAAGCGCATTATCATGTGGTTAGGAGGGGAATGGGGGAGGTCGACAGTGAGTTGAATAAGTTTGATGGACTTTTCCCACTTGGATGCATTTTTAGGTGATAACGATAACTTCATCAAAACCCTTTTAGAATTTTGGTGTGATGTGATGAGAGGCAAAGTCGTTGCTTGTGAGATTACAGCAGAAGAGCATCATCAACGATTATTGAGCGAGCATAGCAATAGTTCGCAGTTATTCTCACAGATGTCTTAGGTTGCAAGTGCCAACGTCCCCTTCAAATTGTGACCAAGATTTAAAACTGATCCATCAATTCCCTTAAAAATCTCAGCTCTGCTGGCTTACATTTTCACTAGATTGCAACTAAAAATCTGAACATGACCTTGAGGTAGATGAAGTGAGAGTGAAGTGCTGTGTCCAAGTCAGCATTGTTTGAAGTCAACTTGCCTGCCAATGAAGGTACTTCAGTAAGAACGTTTAAAAAAAATTAGCATGAAATGCGAAGCGCTGCTGGATCTTTCTGAACATTCGAAAGCTACTCCGCACGCAACTGTCTTTAGGGCTTGAACGTATACTGGTTGGGTAGGGTAAGTGCACCAGTACTCGGCTAGTCACTAGTCTCACTGGTCCACTTTCTACTAAACGTCCAATATAAAGAAAATTTAACATTTCTTGTGGTCAATAAAATTGTGACTACTATTCCAGGTACGTTTAATATTTCGGTAAAGTTTGACTGATCTGCTCATCGAAGCTCTGTATCAATTGAAATATTCATTCTGTGAAGTCCAGGCGAATGCAAAAAGTACGCTTTAGAGTTAGGAACGAAAAGGAAGTAAGATTGTGCGCTTTTTGTGAATATACAAACATGGTTTCTGTGTTTTTATATCAACAACATAGTCTCGTCGGCCATTGGATGCCATTTAATTTGGATGTTCGAGTAACAGGCTAGGGTGGCCAATATGTCAAATTTCAGAATCCGGACACTGGTTTTATTCAAATGAGTACTATGGGCGGCATTGGAAATGCATGCCTCTTTGTAGAAAATGAGTTAGGAAACCGTAGAACAATAATAATAAGACCTACTGCGAAATAAAAGAATATAACTTGCTTAAAATAATGTTGACGGAAAACTTTTCGGTAGAGCCTACAGTAGCTGCAGAAACGGAGGAACCGATGCAAAAAGCGCCGAGAAGCTCCGAACAAGATCGGCTTCACTTCCAATCCGAATTCCCACAACCATTCCGACTCTTTTGTCTTTCCAATGATCCCTTCTGCAACCATTTGAAATGTATACATGTTCAATTTTAACACTCTAACCAATAAATGCGTTTGATTTCATCTGCTGGTTTTGAAATTTTCAAAAAAAAAAGTGAAGTGGCCGGATATTGGACCAAAGAGGCCGCAAATTGGCGAAAATTAATATTAAATAATGTGGAATAAATATTTGGAACTGGTATTTTTTGATATCATTGAAATACATAATTAGTTGAATTAGTTACACAGTGTCAAAGTAGGACCCTTACTGCTGGTGCTTGATGAAAGGATCACCGATAGATGCGCAGTGCTTAAGGTACGCAAGGATCATTCAAAGATTCTATGAACATGTTTTTCCAATTGCCCCGGTATTAAAATTGTGGTCACTCACTCCATTGAACCGATTCGCTACAGTTGGGGTCTGCAAAATTTAAGCAGTCTTGTTGATTTTCTCTTGTTCTCAATTCGCACATATGGCGACTAAGGACAAGCAAAATATGGCAAATTCGTCTATTTACCCAAAGACAAATGCTTTGGAAAATTGCAAAGCTCTTCTTGTAAAACTTCCAGAATAAATGGAGTGATCCCACAGGATGTATATTAATAATTCAATGTGCATCAAACTCAAATCAGAAACACAGCTTACAATGTATTCCGTTTTAATACGAATTTGTCTGCTAAGTCTGGCTCCTGCGCATCATCTATCAAGAGATAGTGATGTTTCGGTTCGGAGGTACAAGACATACATATATAATTCTTCTTTTTCGGGAATGGGATGGGGAGTGGTAGAAAGTCTTCTATCTTCTCTGCCCGGTTTTCGCATTTATGAATGTATGTTTTAGAATCCTGTGACACTTCAGTAAAATATCTATTTTTTAAGCAGTGATCAATTCACTGTAAGTCTTATACAATGTTATATCTTAAGTCCTGTACTCAAAAAGAATTGTTTGTTCTTAATGTACAGAGATAAATCTAAAATCAATAAATGAAATGAAATGAAAATGAAATTCTTGATCAGATATCAATCTACTTGTAACTTTGTGTGCAAGACATTAGGCACTGATTATTTTTGATAATTATGTCCTCGGGTGGGTTTTTTATGTATTCAGAAGAGCAAGAAAATGATTCCCAACATATTCGATATCAAATCAAAAGTAGGGCAAAGGGTATTTAAAGGATACCGGGCTGTCAGTAATCAACATTCATTTACGCACCTTTCTTTCAGATTTGGCTGAAAGGCTGACAACAGAAGCATTAAAATAAGTAATTTTGAAGAAAATACTGCCAACTGTGGTAATATCCACATCCTTAAGTCCTCATGAAGTTGGCAGCAAGTTGAATATTCCTGACTGAGGATGGATATCAGACCCGTACTGACAAGTTGACAAGATGACATTAAAGTTGGAATGGTAGACCGACATTTTGTTCTGATCTGTTGTTCTGCAGTTACTCGATCCGAATGCAGAAGATTCCGTCTTTCCGTCCTACATGAACTTCGAGGGTTGCACTCGAAGAAATTGACTCGTTGTTGCTTTTTGGCCCAGTGTAGTTGAACCAGTATAGTCGATGCATATTTCCCTTATAGTCTATAACTATACATCCTCTTAAGAGCGTATAAAGCATTTTCCCTCCTCGTGGGCAGAACAAGATATTCTACTCAATAGTAAGGATCAGCTCTGCAATTCGCTTATCACGCAGTTGTAAGCTCCAATTAGAAGAATAAAGTGTATCTTAGGTCATACAGACCAACGGCTGGTACTAGTAGAGTTCATTTTGCCTCGATAGGGGCCAGCAACTTTTGTCGATCGTGACTTGCTGCACACTGGACAGCGTATACTTTGTTTCGTCTTTAGAATATCACACCACAAAGCACTTCATTACTGAATTGATCTCGAAGTTCCCCGTTGCAGAATCAATCATCACATACAGGTACGCTTTCTTCAATTTACAAAAGAGTCGCTAGGAATCAACAAAACTATAATTTCATACTGAATCTGCTCAGTTTAACATATTCTCCCGAACGGTGACTCAAAATTACGATCTTCTTCAATTCTACTCTCATATGAACTTTCCATCAAATCATCAAAGGCCAACAACCCCACTTCTCGCCTCAAAAACTCTCCTCACACACTTCATTCAGCAGCACTTATCAATTTTCCACTCAACAGTTCATTGATCGTGTAAGCATGAGCCGATCGATGGGTACGATCATTTCAACACGAATCAGAGCTCCTTCCATGGCTATAATCAATCCACCAGGACAAAGTGATACCAGTTTTCTATTCGTATTCCCACAACGTTCGACTGGCGCACCACGGAAGCCGCAGAGAATGGATTCATTCTCCCAAACAATGGTTTGCATTCAGCGCACCATCGCTGCCGCAGCTGCTCCAATGCTCCACAACCACGGCACGGCAAAGCGGTGATTCGGCTCAAACGACCAGCCGAAGCGGTTTATTAACTAGTTATTACAATGTCGCACACTTTCAAGACACACCGTCCCCGGGCGACGGTCTACGGCGACGACGTGTATGTAATGCCCGATCACGATCATGGATGGCGTTTGAAGTGCAACTCCGACGATGCAAATTTCTCCTCGCATAACCGGCCAAGACCACACCACACACCACGAGTGCGCTACAGTTTGGAATCTCGAGCCCAGACAAGAGTCCGCTTAACTTCACTTCCTGCTCACTTTACTTTACGAGGAATGCTCTCGACTGGGTGAAGATGGGTCTGCGCGCCGCACCGCCGCACCGTTGAAATGGAGAAACGGAAAAGCCTCTTCCAGAAACCAGTTCTCCTCGCGTCTTCACTTTCGATTGTGTTCAATGGATTTATGCATCCATCGATATGCCCCCGAGTGTGCCAGTGGATGGGCCGCACTCGGCGGCGTAAAGATCGAGCGATTGGATTGCATTTCGGATTAGATTGGATTGGAGCTCTACTGATGTTTGTCGATTTTCGTTTTGTGCTCACGTCAGGCTTGGGTATTTGTGCAATGTGCAGTAAAACGATTTTCATTGATTTCCGGATTGGTAGCGGAAGTGCTGCGCGTTGCTGTTGCGAATTTGCCGTTTAAGGCGGGCCTCGGAGGACTTCGGTTGCGGTGGTGCGCAAATATTTGGAAGTGTGCTGGCCGTGTTTGCATCGCCATGCGTTTGCGTTTCCGTAAAGCGAACTTTCCATTTGCAAAGATTGCAAGTGGCCGTGGACACGCCCGAAAATGAGGGGGAACTCCAAGGGATGTGTTAATTGAAATGCCGACCGTAAACTGGTCGAACAAGGCGCAACTATTTTGATAGACTGACTGAAACAGCAAACAAGCGTGGGAGTCTGGTGTGAGTCAGAGAAACGGGGAAGGATGACAAATGGATTTCTGGAGAGCGTCTGTGCTTAGCTACGCTGAGGAGTTAAATCACATGAATTTGTTAAGGATGTAACGCTGTACTCGGATGATATTCCATATATCGGACGAAGGCATACTCTGCACTGGGGGGACACCAAGAACTTGGGCACACTCGGAGGTGGTTTTAAAGTGCGAAGGCAAGATAACCAAAACGAAAATCGACAACTGGTAGTCGATACGGATAAGTTCGAAGAACGGTGGCAGTTAAAATACCGCTGTCAGGCAGAAGATTTACCTTTGAGTCGGTGCTTACCCACAGCAATGAGATTATCTCTGAAAACAATTGTTTTGTTTATTGAAAGTCCATCGCGGAAAATGGCTGGTCTAAGGGAACTATTGGGAATATTGGATTCGTTTTGTTCATCAGCTTTTCTTTCTGTCTCAGGTCTTCGATATGATCTGACCGGCCTCCTTAAGTTCAAGTTGAGCCAAATTGTGTATCAAAAGATCTATAAGTACAAACGTACCACCTAAGAAGGGGGGCTACGAAGGGGGGCTACGAAGGGGGGCTAAGAAGGGGTCGGAACACGACGAATACAGGGTGATCGATGAAGGAGTCCCGCAATGGAGTATCCTCAGTCCCACATTGTTCCTGATTTACAGCTGAGGCAAAATGAAGGTACGCTAGTGACTACTGTCGTATATGCTGTCTATCAGCTGTCTTCTGCCTGGAGAACTCGCCACAGTGGTGTCATATACCATGCGCAACGCCATACGAGTCATGAGCATTTTCAGAATCGGGGAAGAGTCCATTTTGTCCTCAAGCGGAAAAGAAAGGATGGATTGGCTTGCCGGAGTAGCGTCAAACAAGGAAGCAGAATGCCACTGCACCACTGTGTATGTATGTATGTAATTAAACATGACTCCTTAATGAATATCGTTATTAATGTGGTGTCTTTTACTTTTTTGTCTACATGCACAATAGGCAACCGGCATCAGTACGTTCACTCTCGCATGGCATGTTGTGTTCCCATGGACATGGACGTACAAGAGATACATACCTTATATACACAGAACGGAAAGGGTATGCCATCAAACCACATCCGTTTGACGTGAAACAACGCCTCTAAGATTATATGACTATGAGCATCGCGGATAAAGCAGGACAGAACCCAAGCGTTAAATGTTTCACACACAAGCGGGGGAAGACACCAACCAACTTGGGCTCAACTGGAAGCAGATACCCAGGGGATGGAGAGCCTTGCAACTTGGGATCCTGCTATGAAATCAAGCAAAATAGAAGCAAAAACAATTCAGCTACTAAAGGATGTACTAATTAAACAAACCCAAAAGCATACGTTTGCTTGCAGTTTCTTCTGGTTATATAATTGAGCGAACATGGACACCATCGCCTCACCTGTGGTTGCCAATTGTGAGTCACATCTGTCTTTGAATCGGAGCCGTTGGGACAACACAACAGAGGATGTCCTCGATCAAAATGGCGCACACAAGTTGAGAAGAACCTCGACCAAATTGATGTGCGAGACTGGATGCAGATGGTGAAAGATCGTGCTGGCTCGAGAGGCTCTGTTGAAGCCCAGGTCCTCCCCTGACTGTAGCGCAAAGAAGGTGAGCAACTACTAAATTTTCCGCAACATAGCAGCCATTATTGCGGTTAGTTCCAGACTAGCCACTCGGGACACGGACACATTCAACATGGAAACCGAACAGTAGCCGATTGACATCAGCAGAAGTGAGAAACGATTGTGGAGTGATAACAGCTTATGGGATATGGCCGAACATGCTTATTCCGATAGTCAGGAAGGAGCGCATGCTAGGTGTACTGAAAGTGTGGATCTTGACCTTATGCAAGAATAAAGAATCAAGAGTTTCCCCTGTAGTTATACCAAGTCTCGGTTGTGACAAAGAAATTTGCAATGTCTTCGACGCATATCTTATCAATTCGACCAATACTTGGCCAATTTTCGTTTTCAAAAGCGTGAAGAGTTTGTTGAAACCTAATGTTTTGACATCCATCCGGCGCATGTTGCTCCCATTCCGTGTTCAATTAGTTTCTGATCAACAGAGTGATTTAAATTCCTTTATGCAAGGGTTATCTTTAGCAGTTTCTTATAAGGATCGCATATTTGGACAAATTTTACTTCAACAGGAAGGTTCCATTTTGTAGAACTTTCCTTGGTTAATGCTTCTTAAATTTGACGAAGAAAAAGACTGAACAGTTGACTGATCAGAGATTAGTTGGTTTATTTTCTGATAAACCATCCAGATTTCGCCTATATGGTGGCTCGTGGAATTGTGGGTATGTGCGTCGACCCTAAACTCGGCGTCGTAGTTTCGACCCCACCTCTTTCGAGTCATTGACAATGCTCAAAGAGTACTTCAGTCTAGAAAAAGCTTTTTACACTTGGCCGCTCTGAGTCGGCATAAAACTGAAGATCCACCCGTAAGCGAACAATAGCCCACACCATACGAGTGGTTGCTGAGAAGCTAGGCCCTGGCCCCTACGGGCTGTAGCGCCAACCATATTATTATCCAACGTTTGAGTTTATTATAGGTTTTCGGTTAAGTTTTTACGAGGCTTTAAAATGGCGTTTATTTACTAACATACCCATTACTTACCCCATGAAGTGTTTGAAGACGAGCAATAGTACAGCCTTCTATTGCCAACGGTCTTTAGCACACTGCTTCGAGTCCTCAAGACCAAGCTATCTTACGACCATGATGACTTGGCCTTTACTCTCCATCTCCTACAAGGAGGATCGGATACGCTAGATCTGACAAGCTAATGCAGTTGGCGCAATTTGCCTTCTTGAGACATGTGCTCCTTTGTAGTCGCTCTTAGAGTTCACGGGGCATACGCGGTGGATGTGCCAGTCGGGCATGGCTTCGTCTTCCCATGTTCTGCAGATCATCCAGTGCATGTTCTCTACCAAAACATTGTCAATGGCCTTGAAGACATATGTTTGGAAGACATCTTCGATTCAAACTTTTTGGTTTATGTTGACAAGCACGACCACAACGCCAAACTTGTGGTTGTTAAACAATCTCTCGGCCGCTTGAAGCATGACCAGCTGTTGGGGTAGAATCGTGGACACTTGGAAAAAGTTAAAAGAGAAGTGTCGTGTCTGTACAGAGATCAGTGTAAGCCTTCTACATCTTTTAAAAATGTTCGCCTAATCTTACATTACACAATTTCACTGATCGCGACCATTGTAGTACTCTCACATTGCCGTCGCCGAAGGGAACGACACGTTTTCGCGGTGCTGTCCGTCTACAAGCAACAAAAGACGCCACATCCCCCGTCCAAATCGTGCTCAATTCATTCTTTGACATCGACAAAAGAAAGGCTTCTTCTAACATTCAAATAAACTAGTGGCTTCACGCTTTGACGAGTCCGCCGAATTTCAATGCGTCTTCATGTTTTCTGTACACATCTTGGCTCTGATTCCACTCATGTACGCATGTGCATATTCCGACACACTCCATCCATCCATCCTCTGTAAGTCTTCCGCAAAGCAGTTAACTTTAATCACCGATCAGTGTAAGGCTCATCGAAGAAATCACTTTCAGATCACGTCATTCCGCAAACGAGTTTACAAATTCAACTGCAACGAGCTTCTGGGCAAGCGATGGGAATTTCCAAGAGCATAATGTCCATTGTCCAGCGATGGCAACAACAATAACCCATATAACACGCACGTTCGGTTAATTAAATCGTTCGTATCCGCAGCCGCAAACGCGCGCAGTTAGCACAGCACCGCAGAAAGCAACACTTCGAGAGAAAATGGAGCTCGTTCACGAAAGTGAGTCTCGTTTTTTTTTTCACTGTTCGGCTGAAGCCCCTGATTGGTATGCGGTTGGCGTGGGCTATCTCGCTTACATCTAGGAATGGCACAAGCCGTCTATTGTCTTGGCCAGGCCAGCAGTCTTATGCAATTGAGCGCCGCAATTGACCTGGAAAAGTCAGCGGTTTTGTGATCCGTCCATCCACGCGGTGAAGTGCATTCCGGCAGATGCCAATCGATTAGTTACAGGGGGTGCGCTGCTCGTCAGTAGCTGGTGACTTGACCGTGATGTACCGCGGGGAGGCTCGGTAATTAAGCGCCAGCTGAACAGCCCCGTGCGTCGTTCGGTGCGACTATTTCGCACGTTCCGGCTGGAGCGCGCCAGGAAGAAGAGCCCCGGCGGAGAGGTTTACCTAACCGCTTTATGTAATTAGCTAAATGCAGCGCATTATCTGATTTCGTTTAAATACGGAGAAATTACCTTTCCCGGCCGAAGTATGATCATCATCTCGGCGTATCTTTAATGAGTCTTGATGGGCCGGTGGGTTAGATGGGGATCCACTCCGATTTTGATGAAATTTTCGAGTCTTTGAAACTCGTTTGGAAGCCTCCTCTTTCGCTTTCGTTCGGCTCGGTTATGTGAGCCGGGGTAGGAGAAATTTGTGATGTCTTGTTTTTTTTCTTGTGCGTTGTCGTCGCGTTTGTTTCCTCTGTTTCCAGTGTGCCGCCGAACTGGCTCCGGTAATGAATGCGCATATGTATCGAAAATTATGGGCGAATTCTCTCCGTGAGTCGCAGTGTTGATGGCTGCTTTGGAATTAGCATTTAGTCACTCTGACTGAGAGGCGAACTTGTGGCATGCATGCCGGTTCGGCGATGGCATGGAAATTAGCCTGCGGCCCGGAACGACAGTCGGCGAGAACTGTTACACAGCCCGAAAGTGTTATCCAATGCGTTTGAGATCGGGCCAAATTATGCGAGTGTCGCCGAACTGGCCAGCTCTGCAATTAGTCGGACAGGAAAGTTTAAGATAAATACGCGTACGGCCTTCATTTGCGTGAGAATGGATCTCTCTTCGGTGACTGCCTCTGGAGGTGTTCGCTGTTCGCAATAGTTGATTACTTATGTAAGACGGGCAGATTTCGAACCGGTTTCTTGGAAAACAGTCGCACTGGGAGGCATTCAAATGACGACGGAGACTTATCGCCAATGTTGTGGTTTTGCATCAGACCTCTGACACGCCTTTTATTGTAAATAGATTTGAATTTTGCCGCGAGTCATTCCATTCGGAGGGTGACTTGCCGATTTTAGCTCACAGCAGTCATCGTAAGGTGATATTTATATTAGGCTTAAGTTGAGCATCATTAACATTTGAACGAGTGGCGAAGCGATTGAAGACATTTTGTTCGATCCATATGTTCGATAAGTACTCTTTTTGACTCACTGGTGAATTTCTGCCCTCCGATCGATCCTCGAACAGGTTGTCAGCCGGCATTTGAAATGTTCCTAGAATTGCACACTTCTCTTCTTACACTCTTCTCGAGCCTTTGTCAGTTTATGTTTGAACCCTAACGGTGTGTCCATTGTACGCTTGATGGGTGACAGAGTTTTAGGCTCAAATCATTTAAACTTGCCAGCGCTTCAGTAAAGGATTTCTGCAGCAATTGCAACGTCTTTCTAGATGTTATCTCTTCTCTGTCTCTGCAGCTTCTTAAACGGTCCTTTTGCGATATTTTGAGTCTCGGTGTAAAAAGAACAGCGGCTTCTGTTACTCAGCAGTCATCCTTCAAACCCATGGGCCAATGGAACAGTATGTTCAAAACCGAAAATCTATGTCAAAGAGAGTTGCGTTTAAATCGATCCACAGAAACTATGCCAAATACATTGCACAGTCGAACTGCATGACTCATGACTCTAGACTCCTACATTCATCATATGCAGGTCTGTGTAGGAATGCCTGCAGAGGCTTATAGAACTGAGAAGGAGAAACGAAATAGAACTCTGCTGTATACCTGGCCATGCTGTGATAGAAGGCAGGGGCTAGAAAAGAGCCTCGGAACCCCAGTCTAGTATATCAGAAGTCGTATGAACAATATATCTAAGATCGCCCTCCAATATATTATATACTCAATTACAATTATAACAATCGTCCTTCGGTATCAAGAATTTCGTTATGATTTGCTCAATGCAACATCAGAATGTGAACAGTTCTTGTGTGACCAGTGTTACCACAGTGGCTCTATAGAGTCGTCATTTTTAGATTTGACTCATTTTTTCAAGAACACATGACGTAATTTTGTTTCACATTTCCATTTGTTTGTATGTTTCCTGATTGCTTTCTTTTAAAATGCCTGCACCCTTACTAGTACTGCACCCAGGAATGGCTCTGGCTTGATTTCGAGTCAGGAATGGATTGTAGTGGTATCTTCATGGATGGATCCAAGACCAATGAAGGGTCCGGCGCTGGTGTTTTCGTGGAGGACTGTACACATCATCAGGTAAATTTGCATCGGTTTTCCAAGCGGAAACCTATTTGATCCTAATTGCAACAAACCATATTGTAAAGAACAGGTGGACGGGTCGACGTATCTGTGTCTGTAGTGCATTACCCAATCCTTTAAACTCTTCAAAGATAGTTCAGGTCTCTGAATTTGATTAGCAGTCAAAATTTACTGAAACTTATCTGGATCCCAAACAAGGATCAGAGGAAACTTTCTCAGGACCTGAACCTGCGCTCGGACTACCTGCGTCTGTGGTTAGGTCTTCCATTGATGGTTGGACCTCTCGAGAGCACAATCGTAGATGGCATGACTCTCCAATATGTATATAAGATAGACCAAGCTTTTACCCCCAAACGACGCCTACGGAGAGGACGACGGCACACAATGTGGCAGTTCTTAGGCGCCGATGTCGTGAGAACTGATTCCGTAGGCGTTCATGGAACCTGCTGGTCTTCAGAAGGAATTGTAGGTTGCTGCCTGGTAGTACAATGGACTAGTCTTGAGTCTGAGTGCATCTGTGTGGTATTAAAACCACCAACAATAAAAAACATACTAGTTTTTTGTTTCACATAAGGTGGCATATTGTTACCTTTGTTGGGACTTAGTTATTTTCAAAATTACTCGTTTTTTAAGCAGTTGGGACTCATAAATAACACTGTGTGCGACCCACAACATGTGAGTTAGACTGACAAAAAAAAATCTGTCCCACTCCTGTCAAGTTGCTGAGCTTGAATGATCGATCATTATTATGTTTCTCTCTTCGTCGTTCGAAATAATTTGCAGTCCATCCATAGGTTAACGTACATGTTTATGTAGAAGCATGATTTGGAAGCTAAATGTTGGTTTGTATGTGTTATAAAACAGAAGACCTCAATTAGACAAAGCTTAGCGCATATATTTCAAATGAAAGTCGTTCTCGTTCGGTAGCAAAGCGAAGCATGATGTAACTCATTTTCAAGCATTAACTGAAGCTAATTAACAAGAGATTAGATCTCGATGGTTATCGCTAAACGTAGCAATTCGATAAACTGCGATTTTATGCAAAAATCTTGTGAAGACTTTTTCATCTATCTGATGTTTACCTCTATCCAAAGCAACTTTAATTAGTTATTTGATGAATTGATTGGTCAGAATCTTCAGACATTTGCCTACGTAATGAACAATTAATGTATGCGATCTGCGGGGGGATTAGGGTTCATCGTTTACTTGAAGATATGAGGGTTTACTTCCAGCGGGGTGTTCCTTACTATACCGATTTCATGTATGACTGACATATTACCTACTCTCATAAAGAGTTCAGTGGGCGGTCAATGTATGGCTTATGGAAGACGAAAGCATACCCAACAATATATGCCACGTGCACACAAAAAGGCGAGCCTACCTCTTGCAACAATTATACAAGTATCCCTGCTCGTCGTCTATCACGAGATCTTGTCCAGTGGACTGCATGAATGTCTAAAGCCGTTTTTCACCGGCGCGGCGAAGCATGTACGAGTAGACAAACTACACATATGGAAAAATACTTAGGGTACACTACAAGTGAAGGAAAACTCAATTTGGTGTGAGCAAGAAATGTCCATAAAGTACAGGCCCAAACCCATACAATCCGTCGCGTACGTTGTGTCCTGTCAAAAAATGTACAACTCTTAAGATCTAATAAGAGGAAGCGAGACAATAAGTGTGGGCTATATGTGGAATGCATCAGAATGGATGAAGTTGGCGAACTTTTTTTTTTCGTATGACAGTTCATTCTCACACTTGTGTGTCATTTACGTATTTTTGTGTATCATTTTACTCTCATGTGTCTATCATGTGGATGCATACATATTTCGGACGCAACGCACGTATTTCATTGGGCACCTCTTTGCAATCCGGCAAATGAGATTTTTGTAGATTTCACTCACCGGATTCTATGGGCTTGGGCCTTAAGTCATTTCTCTCAACTAGAATGAAGCTGTCAATTTTATTTGTTCATAAACAGTTTCAAACAATTTAAAAACAATGTTCTGCAGAGTTGAAATTTGTTCAATTTTTTGTGAATGGGTCGAAAAAAATCTGCCAGCGCAACTTGCTTTCATGTCGGGGGCAAGCTCAGGTAAAATTGTAAAAAATGTTTTTCAATTTCAAGATGCATTTTTCACAACCCGTCAAAGTATTCCTCTTGCGATACAGTATTGCCTAAGCTTTATATCTTTTAAAGTGAACTGGAGTGCACACTCAATTTCTTCAAGTGTTCCCCCAATGTCTGTAGAGTTAACAAAATCTACTATATTCAGACCAAATGGGGTATTACCTACAGAATGTTGACGGAACACTTAAACACACGCTAAATGTTTATTCCCACTATCAAATATTCTCAAATAATATTCCACCCACTCAAGCTTCAGGGAATGATTATCCGGACTGGCTTCCATTTGAATTTGTTCAAAGTCATTTAAAACCAACAGGCATCGAAGAAAGGTTTACAGTTCTTTCTACCTCGTCTCATCCTAATATGCGGCTTCTAATAGGCGTGCTCTTTTGAGTGGTGATGCAGTTTTGCTGAACTATACCCTAGATTAAGCTGCCCCCTGATCAATATGAGCTGGTTTAATCTTAGAACCCCTGTTGGTGCCATAACAGTTCATTGCGGTACTCACGGCTCTAGAAAAGGCCTCCCTTACGATGCCTTCTGCACAAGCTGAGGATGAAACCACTGCACACTCTAGGCAACTGCAGTGGTCTCACATCGCGTAGGTACAGACTCCTGGAAGCCTATTACTTCAACAACTTGTCCGAACTAAACAACGAACTAAAAGACGGTCATCTTCTCCGCTTCATTAAAAGCACAAAAAGTGTGGCTGCTGTCCTCTTGTACAACAGTCAGCCATTTCAATTCAGCCTAACCTAAGCTGCACACACAACACGTTATTTTCTCAAGTGCCCATACGATATGCGAATGGACAACTAATGTGAAGCAGATAGGGTGATATCGTGAAAATTAGAGTGTAGTGACTCTGAATTCGAACCATAAACAGATTTTGAATAGTGCTCTTCTAACTTCTATTGAAACCTTTTCGCAAGGGATCCTCGCGACGCTATGGCCTTGTAGCTTAAATCGCCCGTGAATACAGCAGAACTAAAGGATGTCACTGAGTCACTTGATTCTTTGTTCCATTACAAGGATACTCTCGTGCCTCTCCTCTTAAATACACACTTCAATGAGTTGTGCAAAAACGAAAATCCAAAGAAATCCATTTGTAGTTTTGGCTCAAACAGCAAGAAGCTATTTAATTAAAAAAGTGCTTTATGTAACTCATCGGCTTTTTCAGGCAACTCTTATAATTAATAGCTCGAGTCACTCAAAAATGTTGAAAGAATCTGTCTAGAAAAATGCTGTCAAGTTGTTCGGTGTTCAGAGACCCATGCAAAGCGCGGGCAGCGTCTCAAGTCCACCCCGAGCCACCTAGCTATTATTTTTGACATTATTTCACCATAGTATCATCCACAAGTTATTCTTTCCTCGCACATTTTAAAATGCATTTTTTGTCAAAATGAGGCCGACTTCGAGTCAATGCTCGAAGGAAAGGCCGAAAAATTACCAGCAAGCAACTCAATTATCAAAATTTCGCTCAATCCTGGTCTGAACGAAAAATGTTCATCACTAGCGCACAACGGTAACAATATTTGCCAGAGGAATATCATACATTTCTCCACGTCGGAAAAACCGGAACAACTTAAAACACCGATTATACGCTTGGGCCATAATAAACGCGAAGGAATGGAGGGAAAACAATTTTTATGTGGAAAAGTGTCACACATTAGATTCGCACACTCCGGCTCCAGTTTGTTGCTGTATCCGGTTGCATTATCCAAATCTTCTCTTTAAACGGGAGTTTCTCCAAGCTAATGGTATTCGAGTTCTGCCGGTTTTATTGTCATGACATTAACATTCTCAGAATTTTTGCATTTTGAAAATGTTGGCAAACAGAAATCCACTTCCCATGATTGAGTGGGGAGAAATGCACGTTACCCTGTGCAAATCGATGGTAATCGGTTGATCATTTCGTTTCCATTCTCCTAACAAGTTCCTTTTTCCTCGCCTGCTTCCGTGAGATCGACTCATTCCGAGCGCTGCTGCAGTGAGTCTGTTAACCCCTTTCCCCTTCCTCACATGGCAATTAACCTTCCTTTCCCTTTCGTTAAACGAGAGCGCTTTGCTCGCCCAACTCGCTGCCGCACTGCGCCGACTTGCTCAGTTTGCGGCGATGTGTGAATCTATTCCATTGCACTGATACATTGTTTTCGACTCCCAAGTTCGCGAACTTGCCACTCCGCGGCCTGCCACTCCCCGTCTGTGCCGACGCTTGACTCGGTGTTCACGGAACCAAGTCGTTTGTCTTGCGGACTTCCTCGCTAATTTTTACCTTTCCACGGCGCGGCGGCGGTCGCCACCAATTGGGCTGCTCAGTAAAGTTCGGCTCGGAGATGAGCTGGGAATCCAAACGCTGATGATACACGGCGCACGCGTGCTGGCGGTTTACTTTCAGTTTTGCTCGCTGAAAGACAGCTGCGAATGCACGACGTTCCCGCGCGCAAAGACAGATCACAGCTCCGCGATCGGCGGTGTGATAGCATGCAGCGGTTATTACAGACTTCGCTTCCTTCCGGACTCCGGCTTAGCATTATGACAGCGGCTCTGCGGCGGCACGATTTTCTTTTCGCGCACTGCATAATCACGGCGAGGATGAGGATGAGGACCGGTCCCCAGACTTGTGCTTATGCAACACGGTTCCGATGCACGGAGCGGTCACATCTGCTGCTGGGGCTTATTGTATACGCGCACAGAACCTGTTCTCGTTGACCGGCATCGATGCGGTGGGCTTCGCCGTCACACTTGGGACGAAAGTGAAAGTTTGGCCAGCGGCAGTTTGGCAGCGTGTCGCGGTCGCCATGCGGCACTACTCGCCACACGACCGCCGAGCGTTGCAGCAAAGGGTCCCGCAGGTGAAATGCATTTGCGGACACCATCTCCCTGACGTCCGAAGCATCCGTTCCATATCATCGGATGGAAATTGTGCTTATGACGTAAGCCCCCTGTGCAGGTATGATGTAAGGAGGTGTGTCATAAGAAGAGGAGATTCGTTTTGAATGTTTTTTCGTGTTTTTCGGTTTTTTTTGCAGTGAGGTCAGTTACCGAATTCCGGCGGACGGAGATGTTATATAAAATTAATGAGACCGTTAACGCGAATTTGGGAAAGTTGCGGTGGTTGTTGCTTCTATCGTGGGACGTGACCTTGTTGTATGGCGATATGGTTCAAAGGGTACCGCGAGGAATGGTGCGTGGTCTGGGGCATTGGAACATTTACATGTGTTTTGCTGTTCCGTATGGCGTTTGTGAATCGCAATGGAAGTCAGTGGTTGCAAGTGGTGATGATAAAGAGAGAAGTGGGATGCATTAGCGCGGTGGCTGTTATCTCAGGCAAAAGTAAAAAGTGGATATTAGGGTTATGATGGAATGTATGAAGACTCAGCTTCAAGTTGTTGACAGGTACGACAAAAGACGGCAAACGCCAATCATATGTTAAGCAAAGATTAGGAGGCATGGAGTACTTCTTGTCGCTACCTGAGGATGGCGAATGACAGTGTATTTTGAAGAGTTGAGTGTTTAAATGGGATATAGTGAGCATGTTCAACTTAACGACGACTTAGGCAGAATGAATCCCTCCCAGAATTTAAGTTTGAACGAATTAAATAACGGCCTAAGTGTCCAAATTGTAAATGAGAACGGAATTGACAGATTTCATTCGACAAGAACGGCATTAAATTCATAAATAAATGATTTCCCTTTTCTAGGTTCACATGCACTCGACACACATTTTCAATGATCATCTCGCTTCGCAAGTCTAGAGCGGATTTCACATTTCAGTCTTGGCGAACTTGCCCATATCTCAAACGCTACAAACTTATTCGACTTCTAGTACCTTAAATGTATTCCCCTTGAGTTTCTCAAAAACTGCCTATACAACCGTCAATCTGATCGTCTTCCACCAACTAAATAAAGACTGCTCCGCTATCCTCGAATTGATCTCTATTATGACAGCTCCCTATAAATTAAGCTTACAGCCCTCTTCCGTATTAGACCACAATGTATTAATTACGGCTTCATCTTACATGTTTTTAAGACTTCAATTTAAATCTCACCAAAACCTTCCTTCGCAGCTTTCTTCAGTTCTGCATTTTTCTGCAATATACCAGCCTATTGTACTTCCTTTAGCTAGGAACTAGATTGTGGTGGTCTCGTGGCGTAGTGCGTATGTGCGTCGACCCCAATCTCGAAGTAGTAGGTTCGATTCCTGTACTGTGCGACAAAACAAATGTGCACGACCCCACCTCTTTCAAGTCAATGACAAAGCTCAAAGAGTATTTCCTGTCTAGACAAAGTTTCTCAGACTTGGCTGAAATTGGTTCGAAATCGGTATAAAACTGTAAGTCCCTTCCACTCGTGAGAGAACAACACAACACGATTGGTTGCTGAGAAGATAGGGCCTGGACTTCTACGGGCTGTAGTGCCACCATATAGGAACTAGGCTAGGTTTATTTAAAATGAGAGTGTTCCACCACTATCCTTCACTAACAGCAGTGTGGAACATATTGAATAACTTATATTATTTAGATATATTTTGCAAGTCGTGTTTTAAGCATCACACGAGAGACACACACTTGTACCAATTATGAAACAAAATCAACCACGCTGCGACCCTAAAAATTTGACACTTACAATGTTTGGCCAATGAGGATATGGTATTTCTAAATTGAACCCTTCTGAAAGGAATGCCTCAGTAAGATGCCACCTGTTATAAACTTATAAAATGAATCGCAAGAGCTAGACGGGTAAAAAGAATATTAATATTAGTATGCCGTGCCCTGCTGGTAGATAGGGGCGCATGTAAGGCACTTTAGGGAATGCAATATAGGACTAAAATTTGCCATGGATTCCACATAAGGGCAAATATTCCAAAATGCACACACAATGTTTTTACGAACTACGAATCACCACTGGATACTAAGAAAGCTTAAAGCTTACAAGCTAAGATGGTTCGCGTAGTAGCGCCGGTGTCTTCGTGAAGGGGATATCAACCGGGCGCGATGCTTCCATACATCAAGACTTGTTTTTTTCCGACTTCGCTTCATGTTATGTCAACTAAAAAATTTGATAGAATATGCAATTTCAGTGAAGGTTGTGACCACCATCGATAATGGAATGTAAGAGATATTCAAATTTCCATTGGAAAACATCTAGTTCAGCACAGATCCACCACAGTACACCTCAGATTTTAAGCGTTTCCGCTCTTAAGTCACTCATACTACTTTATTTTCACGCACATTTGTTAGGAGTGCAGAGCAGCGCCATCTTGCTTATACTATCTGACGTCAATGTTGTGTTAAAAATTAAATAGATTGCCCATGATAATGTCAGCCCTGATTGGAAAGTATTCCAGGACACTGCTCGTGAAGCTCATACGTTTCAAATAGAATTGTTGTAGCTGGTTATTGTTTATTCATTATAAAAAGTCGTTTAAAAATGCCAATTATTCTAACAAAATAATTCCTATAAATATATGTATTGACGAACATTACGGTCAGAAAAAAATGTGAACACATTTACAAAAATACTATAATTTATTTCTATATACTAATGGAACTTTTATACTAAAGTTAAATGTCGTTAAACTTATGTTTGTGTATTGAGGCAAAACTAAAAGTTATGTATGCACGAAAGTTGAATAAATTAAGTTTTTATTTCACGGTCTGTTCTCATACCTAAAATAATCAGTACAGTACAGTACAACAAAACAACGCAAGTCTTTTCCCATTTTAACCCAGGAAATGTTCTATCTGTAGTTTTGGTAAGTTTGTTGGTTTTCTGTCAAATCAATTGATGTGTCAATCTCAAGCTCAAATTTGTGGTAAAGCCGGCGGATAATCCACCTCATTAGCTGTTCGCATAAACTAATACATATTCACTGGCACGTCGTCTGCTGTCCTCGAGCTTTACACGTATTCAGACTCTATATGTGAAGCAGATGTGAGTTGTGAAATGTTATAAAAAACGCTGTCAGATGAATCTGAGGGGCAAAAAAGTGCATATCTCCATTATCTCTGGTGACCACAGGGGTTCCATTGCGGAATTTTACATGTGTAAGGCCTTTGAGAATACCATACATAGAACATGGCTGACCATAAATGATCAGCAATCAGTGACCACAGCGAGACGGAAGTGCCTGCATGTCAGCCGGTATTGGAGGTACTTCTTGAGCCGGTGCGCTTTCTGTTGACTATATTGTTCTCAACATAAGCAGTCAAAATGAAATCAAGTCTTTAACCCTTATGAACAAATGATATGTGGTCTGATTCACAGATCCTACATCATAAACATTGTATGATTCTGACAGTTCCGCTGTATGAATTGTGTTTCTCAGATTTGTTGTATGAACTGCTGTAGTTTCACCTGAAAATAAATTGGATCCATAGAGCGCAACAGGAACGATTTTCCATCCTTCTCGACGTTTGTCTCCTTGCTCCATTGACTTCCGGTTCAACTATCAATGCTGTTTTTTCACAAGTATTTGTATCTACTTTACGGTTGTTGGTTGTGATCGTCCTGAAGTAATAGGTAGGTGCTTTGACTCCCACTTTGGAGGTTCAATCTCTGAATCGAACATCTGTCCTAATTCACGGTTTCCTCTTTCGACTCACTAACCATGCAGAAAACGTAAGCCGCGAAAAGAGGAGCGTAGAAGAGCTCTGATGCAGCTCTGAACTGCCGTTGTGTTTAAAAATAAAAAAAAATAAAATAAGTCTCGTGCTACAATACACCGATGATACTCATATTTTCCAAACAACAAGAACAGTCCCTTAGTCATGCGCACACCCAGAAAAATTCTCTCCCTACTTTCAAATTAGACGCATCACACTTTCAACCAAAAGGATACCTAAAATTCACTCAGCACAAACCAAATCACTTAACTCAGCCTTCAAGAGACTCCTTATTCTCAGAGCAACTTCCGATGTCAGCCCAATATCAAGCGGAACAACGACCACGAATGAAACTCCCACAAAATGCACACCGCACACTGAACAAAACACACCCAAATCGCCAAGCATCTAATGCCGCGCTTGGCCACACTCATCGACACCAAATTTTTGACACATTTTTGACAATTTAACGGCACTTGTTTCCACTTTCCATTCCAATCCAGATCCATCATGTCTGCCGTATTCTTCCGTCGAATCACAGCATACCGTTACCGTTGCCCACTCGATGTCGTCAAATCGATGCGTGTTACCAAACAGCAAGCGATGCGCGTTGCATCTTCTCCCGGTGGTCATATAACAACCTGCTCAGTGCTGGGGGCCTTGCTCAAGCCCTTTATCACTCATCACAAATCAATGCGTTTTGTTTTCGATTTAATCCCGTTACGTGAGTTTGAGGTTATGTCAAGGCGGTCCCCAAAACGGTTAGGTCTACCATACATGCGATTTTCACTTCTCGCACACGTATGCGGCGCGGTGCGTGGTTTCTGAGCCGATTCCGTCACAGCGCGTGTCGTCGGCTCATCTTCGTCCGAATTCGAAAACTCGACCATGACCTCGCCCACAGAGTGCGAGCGTCTTCGGCGAAGAAGGCCAAAGAAATGCGAGAAAGAAGTTCACCACCAACACCACCGTCGCCAGCCACCAGCACCATCAGACGGCGGAGCAGCTCTGCGAGAGCTGTTTTGGAGCTTTTCACTTCCACTCCGGTGCCGCGACCAGCGAGTGGTACCTTCGAACGCTATGAGAGATGTTTGGCGTCATTCCCACTCTCGGACTGACGGTGACGCTGCCGCTGGTGGTGGTGGTGGTGTGGATGGAGTGGAGTCTCTGCCACTGCCACTGCCATTGCCAGTGCACCGTGCTCGGAAAGTCGGACCATGACTTTCGTCATTTCACTCTCTCGCAGCGGCCGCGCGGCATTTTCGGGGATTGGGCTTCGCGAGAGAGAGAGGTCACGAGTGGCTCCGGAGCACGGAGCATGGTCCACCACTTCGTGGTTATTTTTTGGCGACGCTATATAAAATGCAGCCGCGTTGCAGATGGCACATCATTCGAGGTTCACCCTTTTAGGAGAACATCACTCGTCCGCTCGTCAGTTAAGTGCTTCTCAGATTTGTGGATTACGTCTGTTTGGGAATATGGCTTTGAGGCTAGCTGTGAGTATTGCATAAAGGATTACGCGTTGAGTGAGAGTTGGACTTACTTAAATTGGATTTTTGTGTCTCCCGCAGTTGACTGTTTTGCTGTTGGCCAGTGCGGCGCACTGCAAGCCCTGGGGCCGGGAGCATGTGCACATTAGGATCCACCTGCCGGAGATCCACGACAACCACCCGAAGGAGGTGATCATTCACGACCATCATGGAGGTGGTGGCGGTCATGGTGGACACGGTGGATACAGCAGCGGCGGTCACGGTGGAGGTCACTCCGATGGCGTCGTTGAGACCGTTGCTGTGCTGAGCGGAGGTCAAGGCGGTGGCCATGGAAACGGAGGCGGCTACGGCGGCGGCTACAGCTACGGCGGTGGCCACGGAGGTGGTAAGCACGCCGAGACAGTAGTCATCGCCGATGGCGGACACGGAGGTGGTCACGGAGGATACAGCAGCGGCGGACACGGAGGCTACAGCAGCGGCGGACATGGAGGCTACAGCGGCGGCGGCGGCGGTCACGGTGGAGAGACTGTCATCATCGAAGAGCACGGTCATGGTGGCGGCCATGGTGGAGCCATTGGAGGTCACGGTGGCGGAGCCAAGCACGTTGAAACGTACGCCGTCATTCAGGAGTCAGCCGGTGGACACGGTGCTGGTGCAGGCTACGGCGGTGGATCTGGCTACAGCGGTGGATCAAGCTACAACGGTGGATCAAGCTACAGCGGCGGATGGCAATTGAGCGGAGGATACAGCTCGGGAGGTTACTCTGGCGGAAGCAGCCACGATGACGCCAAGATCGCCGCTATCGCCGCCACATCCGGAGGCTCTGGCTCCGGTGGATACAGCTCGGGTGGCTACTCCAGCGGCGGTGCCGGACACGATGACATCACCGCAGCCATTGCAGCCACCGCTAGCAGCGGCCACGGAAGTGGAGGCTACAGCCAGGGAGGTTACTCCAGCGGCGGTGCCGGACACGATGACATCACTGCCGCCATTGCAGCTACCGCTGGCAGCAGCCACGGAAGTGGAGGCTACAGCTCGGGCGGATTCCAAGCCAGCGGCTACGGCGGCAGTGCGGGTGGACACGATGACGTGAAGATCGCAGCTATCGCCGCCACCTCCGGCGGTAACGGCGGCTACAGCGGTGGCTACAATTCCGGCTACAGTGGTGGCTACAGCTCGGGCGGCAACGGCGGAGGCGTCAGCCACGACGAGAAGATCGCTGCCATCGCCGCCACCTCTGGAGGCAACGGCGGCTGGCAGGCCGGCGGTAACTCGGGATCCTCGTACTCCGCCCCCAACGGAGGAGACAGCTACTCGGGCATCGACAGCTACAGCGCCGGACACGTCTCCGGTGTGGGCAGCGGCGGCTACAACTACCCGGCGCCACACCATTAAGCCCAGGACGGGCGGGCACCGCTCACACGTCGTCTAGTCTCATTCCAATCACCCTCGTGTATCATAATTCAATTATTTATCCAAGCTCAAGGCATCCATTCGTTTTAAGTTTAAGTCTTTGTTTATAGCTAGAGAAGCCCAATGCACAGCACCCGTCCATCCACCCACCCGGGGCCCACCGCCCCGGTCCGGTGCTACTCACATATATACCCTACACCCACATACACACAGCGAACATATGCTAGATTGTTAATTAATGTTATTTATATGTCTTTCTTGTAGATACGTCGAGTATAGTTACAAAAATAAAAGTGCACCTTTTTGTGTATTTAAATTCGAGAACGAGATGCGTTTCATTTGGCCAACTGGCGGCCCATTACCGCTAGATACAGCGCGGCTTTCACTTTAATCGGTCGGTGGTGGGCTTTTTTCTATCGCCGTTTAGTCGTGTCTTAATTGCTGTCCACACTCGAGGCGCGGCGTTTCCCTATAGGCGCACTTCAGCGCCGCGCCGCCGGAGCTGCAGGTGCGCAGGCACCAGGAGGATTGCACTGCTGCTGGCGCTGAGGGTCATTGATGGTCGGACATGTTGACAGAGCGACTCGACGTTTTACTTTCAACGCAACAATGCAGCGGTCCATGTGGGAACCACCGCATGCGAGAAGTGCCTTCGGCAAACACTCACGTGTAAGAGGGGTCACTCGAGTGCCGGACATGGACTTACACGTCCGAGTGCGCCGTGCTTTCTTTCACCTCGAGTGGATCAAGACGTTTCGTAACTGTTTCTGTTTTGCTTACGAACGTCTCAGCCGCAGTTGCGTTGCTGTGCATGTGGCTGTGGTCTGTTTACCGATCCATGTCCGTGGCAGTGTGGGGTTATACAACTCCACTGTCGTGGGATGGCGATTGGAGATGATGTGTGATGAGTTGTAGATTTTCGTCATTCTCAGGATGGCGCGGCGCTTGGAGATGGCGAGAGAGAATGCGTCAGACCCACGCGTTCTCCGAAACTGGATCGAATGAATCTTTGAGTGGCAGTTGACTTTGTTTCTGTTGAATGAATGGGGCTTTGTTTTGACACACTTCTTAAATGGGCATGCTTCGTCATTTGCTGATGTGCATTAAGTGTTGGAACTTTTCAGTTCGCAGTCGGTAAGGTAGTTACGCAATTAGATCGGTCAAACGGAGTCGTTTGAATTTTTCGCAGGCTTGTCCGAATGGGGAATATTTGTAAAAATTATTTTCGATGACAGTGGACACGAGTTAAGGTTACGTTGATAGCATGTAGACATCACGTATTTCTGCCGTGTTGATCTTGGACCTTGATTCAAAGTAGTAGTGAAGTGCGTTTAAAGGTTTCTTACGATCATGCTCAGTCAGCATTGAACTTGGAAGTGGTCGCATTAGAGGGATCTCACAGCAGTGTGGTTCTGGGAAATGTACATTTTAGCGTAAACTTACTGACTTCTGGGGCCTGCATTTGCTCTCTTCTTATTTGCATTCGTTTTTTTTAATTTCGTCGCATCACAAGGAAGTGTACTTGGGCAGCTTTGTGTGTCTAGACTGGGCTCCTATGTGTGTCCAGACCCGCTAGAAATGTGTCATTTGCTGACATTCGAGAACAGAGAGAACAGAGAGAGAAAAACTAGAATACGACTTTGCGGAGAACAAGCCCAGAAGTGAACAAGGACTATGACCGATGTTGTTGGGGACCTTATACTTGTCGTTAAAGAGGAGAAAAATAAGATCGAACAAATTCATGGAGGAATTTGTGATTATGATGAATTGCAGAGTACATACAATTCTTGTCTGTACTAACCTGGTCAACCAACGGCTGAATGGCTCAGTTGGTTGTGTGCATACCCTTGGTTATAGGGGTCCCCGGTTCGAATCCCAGTGAAAGTTAATATGTTAGTTTATCTGGTTATCAAATATAGTCCAGTCACCATTTTCCATTGGGATCAAATTAACGGCACGGGATATCACAATGGAATGTTGAATGTAAATATGCTGGCAATTCCGCTTGCAGCCCAATAACCTAACCTGACCTTGTCAGTCATTATTGAACTTGCCCGCCTGGACGGTAGATCAACACTCTGGCAAGTTCATTACTCGAATTGATTCCGAAACACAGTGGCTCACTTCTTTAAAACTTCGGCACTCAAAATCATTTTAAGAACACCCCCTTCACTGTCTGAAATGGATTTCTTCATAACTACGCAGCAAAATGTTGTTCGTTTGTTATTTTAAGCAGAAAGCGTCTTCAAAACGTTGAAGAGCTTTCTCCTCTTCCATTAAATTTCCTTTCATTCACTTTTACATCTCTCGATTTTTTGCCATGTACTGCCAATGTCGCATATTGTGGGAATAATTGCATACGTGCGACGGAAGTATATGGCAGGGATTAGAAAAATAATAACCGATTGAAGATGTGTACGCAGCGATAGTGAGTTTCTACAACATGACGTCTGTATGGTATTTCAAATGCGATTCAGTTACGAATTTATGCATATTTCGCATTCGTGGATGAGTTTAGTTTTGATGTGTACCATTTTTAGAAAGTGCACTGTTCGCGAATTGAAAATAAAAGTAGAAGTACGATGAATTCTACCATTCCTAAGGTACCAAGGTAAACATATTTTGAAAAAAGTACAAGTTCCGATAACGAATGATAATTTAATATATAAGGGAAAACTAAGAAAGTAAGAACTCGGTAATCGAAAGCCTATATACACGCAACTCATCGATTTTTGCAACTGTATAAAACATAGCATTGTAACATTTATAAGTGCAACTATTATAAATGAAAAATTACCTCGATATCTCCAACTCTCTATGATGCTAGTCAGTAAATAAACACATTAAAGATGTATTTTGTGTGTGCCTTATAAATTTGCGTGTTCTCTTTCAGAAGCACTGCCAGATGAAATATTTGATTTTGTGTGTGATGTTTCTCCATGCATTTTAGGATTGAAATAATTTAAATATACTAATGGCAATTATGTACTCTTAGGATTGACATTAAGCTGTAGCCATTGGTGGCTTAAGATAAACTACTATTTAAGTGGAATCCATCACTTTAGTGAAACTATGAAAACGAAATTTATATTGAATCTGAGTTTAGCATCGGATTGACACTTAAGCTCGCACTGTGAAATCTGAAAATAATGCATGTTGTTTTTTCACTTTTGTATTTTTCTCATTCTCTACATTTAGTAGATATCATCCCAATGAGCGTTATTTAAGGATGTATTTTTTACTAATCTTTTACGAGCAGTTAGCAAGCAATAATTTTTTTCATTAAAAAATCAACGAAAACGTTCATTGCAATAAATAAACTAAATTTTAAATAAATAAAATATTTGTAGTTTGCTTTGAGCCTCGCATAATGTTCTATATGTCAACGGTGTAACGACCCCAGTAAAAGCAACAACCCCGATTTCTATCCGTTGCGGTTACCGAGTCCGTACTGTATGCATATTCCTTTCTGCTGATTAGGCCGAGGCTTTACCATTTTTACCATACAAAGTGCTTACTTGCATCCACTTTTGCAATGCTGATGTGACCCGTGGCATGCGTCGACCCCAATACACTGGAACCTCTACATCTCTAGTTTCGGTCCCTTGCCAGCAAAAAAAAATTTCCCGGCCCCACCTCTTTCGAGTCACAGACAATGCTCAAAGAGTATTCGGTGGCTTCTCAAACTTTGCCGATCCAAATCGGCCTAAGACTGTAGGTCCCTTCCACTCGGGAGAGAACAATAAATACACACAATACGAATGTGCTGCACTTCATTTTACATCTCATTAAGAAATTAATCCTAAAATTGTTTACTCTGTTTAAAGTCGCCAATTTGGACGCTCTTCTTTACACAATTCTGCGTACTTCCTCTTATACGTCTTATGGCGCTCTAGCCCGGGGCGAACCAGAGCCCAGCCAACAAGCCTCTCCAGCTGGCACAAGCTATAGCTAGCTGCCTCCAATTTCGCACGCCAAGTTGGTTGATGTCCTTCTCCACTTGTGTGCCTCCTCGGCTTCGTAGACGTCCTCTATTGCGTTGTCCCACTGGTTCGAAGTCGAAGACTCTTCGGGTTGGAGCAGTGTTGTCAATGCGCTCTACACGGCCTCACCATCTTAGGTGTTGAATCCGTAGACGCCTGGCCAGACTCATGCCGCTGTACAGCCCGTTCAGTTCGGTGTTGAATCTTCTTCTCCAGAAACGTGCAACGCAATCAGAACCAAAGATTGAAGGCAGAACTTTTCTCTCCAAGAGACCAAGCGCGTCTTCATCAGCTCTTCAGATAATCCAAGCTTCGGCGCCATAGAGCAGAACAGGGATGATCAGTGTCTTATCTGGAGTTAACTTGGCCTCTTGAGACCAAAAAACAGCGGTTGGCAGGAGTTATTCTGCGTTTAATCTCGGTTCTTTATTTTTCTGCGTACAGTGTGATTATTTAACATGAAGCTTTTATTCTTGTTCTCCATTTCTTTGTATTCTTAAACTTAAGTAGGCAAATGTTCATTCTACACAGCTGCCAGCATTTTCTAACCAGGTGTAAAATTAATGTGCACACCCATTTGTGTGTGATTTTGTGACAAGCTCATAAACGAACATGTTTAGTAAAATATGTGTCATACTACTCGATACTTAAATGAGAGAAACGTATTAAAAAAGATTTTGGTAATTGTCGAAATACATGCGTTTCAGGTTAAAAAATATTATATACCCTGTACGCATGGAGATGTGAAGCATATACGAAGTAACAGAACATAAACTAAAATTATCATTTCTACCACGTATTATTACGTTTGAAGGACCAATGATCAATTAACTCAAATTTGAAAAAAAAAAAAACAACTGCTGGTGACTCGCTGAGACCGTTTTTAATTTCATCCAAATGCATGTGAATATCAAAATTCCAACTTTCCAACTGGTGAACAATTTTTTTTAAATTTTAAGATGACTAAGTATCAATAAATACAAACAAATAATGTTAAAAAGTCGACATGGTGAGTATGTTCATTAACTCCGTCGCTCCACAACAAAAGACAATCACTGACAAAACTCCAGCGGTAGTGAGTCACGTGCAACATTTTCTTCTTCACACTGCAACGATGAAGAAAAACAGTGGAAAAACAATAACTCACATAAGCAATAGATAATCCAAAGAAGTCAATTCACACGATCTACGAGACCAATTTATTGCTTCACGATAGCATGTGCTAATTGAACGTTTATGAAATTTATTGAGACAGGCACAGCATTGCAGCATTTTGTTGAAATTATTTTTTTTATAAGAAAATATACTCAATTTTATAGGAAAACAAACGCAGCAAACGTTGTAATCTTCACATTTGTAAAATTGGGTCCTGTTATTTTAGTTATTTAGTTCATTGGGAATTAACTTGATTCCGATTCAATGAGAATAGTCGGATTGATACAACGAATATGCCACTCAATAGTGGTGCGAGAGTCACACAAGCCCCGACAAGCGTTGTTGTTTGTTGCCCCAGCCTGATACAGAGTTTTAAGAATCAAATTGACCAACTAAGTCAGTTTCCTAATCAGTCGGCGACCGAAGGAGGCTACATATTCCTTTATTCTTCTTCCAGTTCAAGCAAGAAATTTTGATTTGCATTCAGTCTACATTTCTGACTAGCTTGTGTTCCGTCTGATTGGGAGCAGACGCCCAGATCTCCATTTCTGCAGAATTAAATTCTTACATTATATTATTACAAGATCAAACAATTAAATCTAAATGAACAATATTCATTTGTCAGTAATGCCACTTCGGGTGGAAGAACTGGCAAGACATGGATCTGAAATGGACATCAACGAGGCGGACACATCACTGCAACTACCGATCAGTGTATTATGCTTGACAGGACACAGCAATGAAAGCGCCCAACTCGTCTTGACTTGCCAGAATCCACTGTTAAATGTCAAGATCAGCGTGGCATAAGCTATGGCCACTATGGGGAAAAGTAAAAAACTTCTGACATTAGACCGAAACTCGATCCGTTAGTCAGAGTAATCACAGGACACTCTCCTATCGAAACAATGCTCCGGAAATGGAACCAGAAATTCATCGATCTCTGCAAGAGCTGCAACGGCGATGGAGAAACCGACACGTTCTAACATCTGCTTTGACACTGCCCCGCTCTCCCATCTGCATCTAGCATAGCTTGGCCATAGATTCTTCACAGAGGCTTTGGACAAAGCAAATGAAAATATATCGAATCTTTGAAGCTCCGTAAAGAGCACGGGTTAGGTTTTAACCAACACGACAGGATGGTATAATTGTGTACTCCCTATATGAAGAGAATTACTAAGGACGAGTAGAAGCGTTCAGATTGTACTAGCGGGTTGTACGACATGTCGAACGACAGGGTTGTAGGGACCAATTTCTACTAGGGCGTGCAAGTGTGAACGCTCCGTAAGACGGTCATATGGGCGGTTGAATGAAAATTAAATTTTGTTCACTCGGTCGCAAGGCAGGTACTACAATGTGAACACTAGTCTTACGATCGCAGCGCAAATTTTTATTCACGTTTTCGATTTCAACGTATGAGCATCAGCGGATGAATGAAAATGAACGTTTTCTCTCTAAAGTTTTGGGCTTATTCAGGACATCACCATCACTGTAAGAAAAACGTGCGCTTAGATGTTGATGCCACGATACTAATCTCATCAACGAAGTCCACCCACGTTTCCGTTCGGTCACTTCGACCGACGCGGTAGTGCAATGTGTCAAAAACCCACGCTAATCTAACACCACTTCACTTAATTTCGTTGAGTTTCGTTCACTTTGGTGAAAACGACAAAGTTGCCCAAGGGTTTATTTTATGCATAAGGTTTCCTGCTGTATTTCTGCCTGATGAAAGCTGGGTCCGTTTATAGCTTAAGCAGTCATGATGTGCGTTCGTGGACACAGATCATTACAATATTCGATGAGGTTTGACCTGGGCTTCACTTCACTTGAATTCATTATTGATTTCGATTTAAATGAAACAAAACTCCGCATCAGAGTCTTTTAGAAAAGCTTACTCTTCGTCAACATCAAAATCCGTTTTCTTGCAGTCCGAACGGCTTTTCGTCGTTTCACCAACAACACTCTCAAAGTTTCACCACGAAATAAACTGAATCCCGATTCTCATTGCATACTTTTGGGGATTAAGAAATACATGCCTCTTCTCTGTGAAAGCTATTTTTCTATGTTTTTCTTGAGCTACTTACAACTCATTTTGATTTGTTGGTGAATGGACAACAGATCGAAAGCGGAACGCTGGCAATCTGACCAGCGAGTGACCGCACTACTTACACAAGTTGATCTCTTGTGGTCTCACTTGTTTGCAGAAAAACAAGCTCAATTACGAAACAATGACGACGGATCGAGAAAGCCAGTTAAATTGTTCAACTTTGTAAATTTATTTACCAACTAACCTACTAACTAGACGTTCAATAATTTATATATCAAATCGAAAGTGTCACTCGAACCTAGACAAATGGATGGTGCACCCTCCTCTTCTTCTTCGCGTAGTTCGTCTTCGAGTAATGGTAGCCCTCGAGCTCATCCTCGTCGTCCTCTTCCAACTCGTACTTCACCTCCTTCGGGGGTGGTATGTGCTCCTTAACCGGGACGGGCACTGGCACAGCCACCTTCTTGATGATGGTCTTCGTGTGCACATGTGTGTGATGCTTCACCGGGATGTGAATGCGAATTCTGCGGAAAGAGAAAACCGAGATAGTCCGAGTCTGCTGGCACACGACACGAAGGATGTACTCACTTGGCGTTCTCCTTGCTGGGGTATCCGTACGACAGAGCAACCATGCTCACGGCAATGAGGAGCAGCACGCAAACCTACAAGCAGAGGGAGACACTTAGTGGCCAAGGCCGGCGATGAGATTTCGTTTTCAACACCTACACTTCTTCCCAGGGCAACCATGGCTTCGGTTAATTAACACAAAAATATCGCGGTTCTCTTTCACTCGAAACAATTGTCCGATAAATCACTCCCGAAACGATTCACTTGCAAGCAGGCCTCTTTGCGCGTCACCGTTACACAGCGTATTACCACTACACTCGGTGCAGATGCCCGTTTAAATATGGAAGCTGAAAACCCAAAAAATCCATGGAAACGATTTTCCGCCACAACGATGAGGGGGAGAAGCGATCGCGGGCCTTGTGGGGGCAAATCGCCGAGGCGCCGCCGTCTCGAACCAACCATGCACAACAGCGGCACGGAGCACAAGTTGCTGCAAGTGCTGCAGGTGCCTCCTCCTCCTCCTCCTCCCGATTTAAGTGGCATGATGGTGGTGGACTTCTCTTGCAGTCTGATTAAAGCCAATGCCACCGGTGATTGATATAATTTTTACACTCGGCAAGCTGGAGCACAATAGTAACGAAACTAAGGCAACGAAGGAAACCATTGTCGACCAGCTCAATGGTTTGAGGAGGAGTTGGCGTTTTCCGCTTTCCTTAGTTTCGCTCTTCAACTTGATTTTGAAATGGAGGATGGCACCGTGCGTGCCGCGATCACGCAGAAGATGTTCACACGTGAATGCCAAGGTGAGGAGCTGGCCGCCGACACCGACCACGGCCGTGAGAGGAAGCGAATGTCCTCACTTGGGCAGGTAATGACATTAATGGCCGTGTGGTCATGGCATGAGGAACTGCAGGCAGATTGATGATGGGGACTACGCGAGGAAATTTCCATTCGACATGGGAATCAAAATTGCGCTAAAAGTTTGCTTCCACTTCGTTTTGACTCGTAACACTTGGCCAACGACTTGAGGTTGGACGTGGCTCTGTTCGGCGTCAATGATTTCGTGAAAAATGATAAAATCACTGGAGCCGATCTTGCGGACAAAAATTGCTTTCCACTGCTCTGTCATAACACCAGAAATGTGAGCCGCGTTTGAAGTTGAACAATTGCCGGTGAAACTTTGAGACGAAATATGTGATTGCCAATCGACATGCGTTTTAGAGAAGAACCAAATTATTTAAAAGGCGATGGAATGGGCAATTGTAGCTGCTTACAAACGACTGATAGAGGAGAAGGCCTATACAATGCAACGTTAAGAATGGTCGACAACTGTCGCTATCTTAAAGGCCGAGGTGACTCCTTTGCTTAGCAACATAGTATTTCCTGTTCAACTCCCTCAAGGGATCAGGAATCATGCTCTGATAACACTTAGCATGAAAAAATCGACATTTGGTCCCTTTAACTGCAAAACCTGCGATTCAGTGACTATATCAAATCGGCCACACAGATCGTCTGTGAGGCTAAAAGTCTTTTTTTTGGAAATCGGAAGAAGACTAGGTGTGGTGCTACATGGACCTTAACCAGCAAGCATCTCCAGCTAATGCGTGTCTTTTTTTTTTTTTTGGTTACGTTAAGAATGGGGCTGCCTTTTGGGCTCTTCTTACTACTAATCAATGCTAACTTACTGGCCCATGTCGGTTGGGGTAGTAAGCCCGAGTAATCAATCAAGATCATCGGTAGAGGCGAAGAAAAGCCCTAAGACTCTCAAAAACTTGAATATTGTCCATCAGCCAGTAGACTGTGGGTGCCTTGCAAATTACATTTACAATAATTTGTGTTGTCATTTGTTATTAATATTATGGACAAAATATGGATTATTTTTATTATAACAAATGGGGTATGTTCAGATTCAGTAAGTAACAATGCGAAAGTTGTAAAGTTTAATTTATGAAAATTATAAAAAAATCGCCAAATGCTCAAATGTCGCCATTTTTAGATTGTGGCGATATACCGAGATAATTTTGTTGTCGCCAAAAGAAAATTAAAATCACCAGTTTGGCGCCACATCTGCTACCCTAGTTATGAATAGAAATCTGTCTACTTGCCCTTGTCAAATAGCATAAGAGTTCGTCTGGATTTGACAAGCTCGCTCTGCCTCCAGCGAAGCGCTTGTAATAGAACCCTACATGCTCCGCGTCCTCATCAGCATCTGCACATTCGGGGCACATAGGTGAGGTATCGTGTCTGTGTAAGGTGGTAGTTACAGTAGCCTATTGTTTTCGATGCTCATCTTTCGATGACGGGCATAAGTTTGTGGGTTCATCTTTCAATTGTGAAGATCTCATGTTTAGCTTGCTATTATATGACTGATGCTGCCCGCTCTTCTGTTTTTATTTGTACGTTCTCGTGCCTATTTAGGGTACATCTGCGGTGCACTCTACATAACTTTTCTGCCAAAACATCGATGGACAAAATTCCTGCCAGGACGAAGGTCCGTTGTGGTACGAAAACCACTGATTAAAGTGTGCTCCTTGCATACGTGTGGCCTTCTCACTGGCATAACTTATATCTTTAAATGATAGCCTGTTTTCAAGCATAACACCGAAGTGCTTGAACGCCTCCTTGGATAAGATGCAACTATGTAGTGTGTGTCTAGCTCCCTCCGTTTGTGCTCCTCAAGTGCATTGGGACCTTTCCCACTTATGTGCGATAAACTTATAAATGGGAGTCCTGTTATGGCTTGTCTCATATTGCCTATTCATCTCAGATGTTGGCTCTGCACACTGCTAGTCTCGTATCGTTTTATATTTCGTGGTTATAGCTCCAGCTCAGTAGATCAGGTCTGGTAAGGTAAATGTTTTCTTTAAAGCCAGCTTGGTTCTTCGAGGGAGACTCTATTGCTAACGGCTAGCAAGATAGAGGTAGACACCACGTCAGTTGATACTCAATGGATCGCACTATATGGTGTAAATCAAAGGGGACCCACAAAAAAGTACCTAAGTCTACATTGATTGTCAATTTTAACAGATTCAATATAGTTTTGACTTCTCAGGAACTAAAGTTGCAAGCAAGTTGCAAGACGTCTGCTCAATGAATAACAGCGCTAGTAAATAAAAGGGGACATATCCTAGTAAAGAGTTTTTAAAATATTTTTTTCTTATTTTTAACTAGCAGACAATTCTGAACAAAGTTACCAAAGGCATCAGTTTTAACCACAATGTATTAATGGAAATATCAACCCAACTCTTTGGTCTTCTCAAGTCCCGACTATAAGACATTACTTTTTTCTTTAGCTGGCGCTACAGTCCGGAGTGGGCCTGGGCATTACCCGCAGATATTATGAGTGTTTAAGGCCTCATGATTGACAGACGAGTCCAAAAGGACCTAAGTTAGACCTGTCCCCGCCGCATCTACTCACAAACCTAACCTAACATCGCTTATTGTTGTTTGGTTCTTGACTTGATTTTTAAATTCGCATCAATGAAGCGAGGATCAGACAATAATAAGACTTAAAGGATTTGGGTGCCGTGAAATAGGACAGAATCCAAAAAATTCTAACTAATGTCATCATTTAAAAGCCACTAATTCACATCCCAACGAGAATTAATGCCATAAAAGTTGCTGACTCCTGACACACGCCTCATAAATAATGGATAAAGTTGCCTCATAAATAACTCACTTATAACGTTACTACTTGGAATACCCCAGACTGTGTTACAGGCCAAATTTCACCTTTGAGGGTTATAAGCGCACAACTGAATAGTTATAATTTGAAAGTGAAATAAAACTGAATTGGCATTGTTTCACTTAAAAATGCGAAAAAGAGCTGAAAAACGCCTTCATTTCGTTCGTCCTCATTTCAGGGCACCTTTGTCTAAACTCTAGACTAGCCTATATTCAACCAGCCAAGGTTATATGCACTTTATTCACTATTTAAAAAATAAATAAGAAAATAGTGTCTCCTCACTTCTTAACTTCACTGTATCCCAATGTTTGAGAAACTAAAATATTTCACTGAACCAATTCACTTCAATGAATTGCATTACATTACATTTTATTTGCAACCCGTGTACATATGTGGGTATCCAATTAACCGAGAAATGTGTGCGTCGTCCGTGTCTTTTTGAAGTCATAATAATAATTGTTGCAAATTTTCCGCATGTTGCGTGACTTACTTGCTTGGCAATGCTTTCACTTAATGCGAACAAATCGCCTAACATGGAAATACATCAAGACGAATTATTTCTCCAGGAAACTGATTTGCAAAGAAACTTTGCATTTTAGTTGAAGTTGTGTTGTGACATTAGTGATTTGAGGGAATTTGACGTATGAACAGTGGTTTAAGAGATAGTAGGAGCCATAATGTTAATCAATTGCTGCTTAAGGTGGACTGGTATACATCAGACTGGAATGCAAAAATGCAATGCTTCCTTCATGCATAATTCGATTCTTTAATTCATCCTCAGCAGAGGCTTACGCCTTCCTGTAAATGGGCACAGAATACACACTTCAGCTAATAGATTAAAGTTACGATGTTATACACATAAGAACGTTTTCAGTATGATTAAGGTCCTGATCTACTTCCGTGGGCCTTCCCAAGTGAAGCTGATCTGTTTTGACGAGTCTCATACTTGCCGACTGGACCAAGTTACGTATTCGCCCCACATGACCTACTCATCTTAGTCGTTAGTCCCCGTAAAAGCACTGATGGACTCAAGTCGCTGTACAGACCGTAAAGTTTGCATAGGCACATTTCTTTTCTTTAATATTAGAGTACTTACGATAGAAAATCAGCTTACCAAAAGCAAACAAATGACATTAGTAGTCTGCATCAACTGAAGTTAAAATGATGACATTTTGTACTTCAAACACTTATTTCGCAGTGCTATCATGGGAAATGCAAGCCACGCGTCTGCAAAAGTAACTAGTGATTTCTGCTGTGATAATATAACCTCCGATTATGCGCAGTTTTGGTTTCCTCGATTATTTCAGACTTGATGTTGAAGTCAATGGTTCACCGCTGTCTGGCAATGAGACTGTTGAAACTGTCAAAAAAATGACATAAATCAAAGAACTTAGCCAACGGCACTTGAATATAGTTCTCAGTTCCACCTGGTGCTCATTGATTTTGAAAACGTGTTTGAATGTGTAAACAGAGATTTAATATGGGGTACCTAAGGCAGGAGGCGAATTCCCGACAGACTAGCTGCTATTGTCAGGCTACATACATATCTGTCAGAGGACTTCCAAAGTGGAATAAGACAAAGGCTGCCTCTTAACACTTATCTCGTCTAGTGATAAGGTATGTTGTGGCCCGTGTGATTGTGGGTGTTTCTGTCGACCCCAACCTCGACGTCATAGGTTCGATCACTGGTCTGTACGACAAAAGTAATTTCCACGGCCCCACCTCGTTCGAGTCACTGACAGTGCTCAAAGTGTATTTCCTGTCTAGAAAAAGCTTCTCAAACTTGGCCGATCGGAGTTGGCATTAAACTGTGGGTCCGTTCCACTCGTGAGAGCACAACACGAGTGGTTGTTGAGAAGCTAGGCCTTGGCTCACTACTGGCTGTAGCGCCATCCATATTATTATTTTTATAGATAATGTGCTTCCAGCAGCCCCAATGACTGAATATAATATTCATCAGTATACAGTTACCAAAGTGGCAGTTGATTGGTAAAATATACAATAAGGAGCTCAATGAATAAGTCTCACACAAGTTTACGCCACATAGAGGCCACTAAGACCGATAATAGCACACGCGTACCAAATTCTAAACATAGAACATCTTTCTCGAAAATAATGCTTTGTTTGGTCACAAGGTATTCGGGAAACAAACAGCAGCAAGCACAGCATTGAGACTCAAAACACTCCGACTGTGGTCCGAACTCAACATTGTCCACTCAACCATTCTCAAGGAATTCAATTTTCTTCCTAGCGACACTGACCGTCTAATACCCCAGGCTGTCTTCGAAAAGAAATTCTCGATCAGCATTCCTTCCAGATCGGACTGAATGTCTGACAGGCAAAAGTTGGTAGATCCTCTGCGTATTATCACAAATGGATCGAAGACAAACGAATGGGGTGGGTGCGGTGTCTATTCCCAAGATCTCAACATTGCTATCTCCTTCCTGGACAATGTCATGTTCTACCCTTAATTGCAGGCTGTCTCATAACGAGATGGCTGAGCATTTTAACATTTACACATTTAACAACCTCATGTGTTTGCCGGGAAACTGTGACACACCTGGAAACTGCAAAGCCGATGAACTCACCAGGTCTGGTACAACCTCATCCCTATCAATAGCAGGGGTGCATGCCGATCACTGCAGCCAATCATCTTTTGAAGATTCAGACAATGAAAACCACCAATGTCAAATGGCTAGTGGGAACCACCTGCCTTAAAACAAACGAAATCTGGGTATCACTTAACTTAAAACGGTCACTCAGTCTACTTAGACTCAGCAAGCACTCATTAAAGACCCTCATTGGAGTCATAACCGGGCACTGTGCATTTGGCACTTATGCTCGCATTATGGGTGCCTTATAAAGATGTTTGCCGAAGCTGCATGGATGAAGAGGAGGAAGAAAACACTCATCACCTACTTTGCTCCTGTAGTGCTCTTGCTAGTCGTAGATTCATATACTTAGGAGCCTACTACTTCAGCGGCCGTAACGAGTTAAGCAGTGCAAGCATTGGCCAACTAAATCGCTCCATTGGAAGCACCAACTGGTTCCAGTGTTAGGAGAAGTCAATCCGCGGGGTATCACAATGAGCCTACCCTGGCCTTAGTGTGACTGCCCTTAGCAGTCAGCCACTATAACCTAACCTAACCTAACCTAACCTTGGTCATAAGGTTGTCCATGCATCCGCGTTTTAGAGCAGGACAGAGATGGTCCAGTATATCTTGGTTCTCGCAAGGTGCTCACACAAAACGACGAGGAGGTTCTTACAGGCGATGTGTAACACAACAGCTGTAGCCTAATGGCTATCCAGCAAAGAGCCCACAACCATCTGAGCATGACATGAATAAATTAAGCGGTGCATCAACGAAATCCAGCCACGTGTGTGTAGAATGGTCATCTAACATGTCAAGGCCTTGGAGCCTCGATGGGATATTCATCCACAAGTAACGCTTTTACTTTAACTTTAATCTGAAGATCAAAAACTAATCACTTTCTTAACAAATTAAATTTCCACTTTACCTATCCAGCCACCTGCTAAAAAAATTAAGCGATTTACTCCTGATTTCCTATCACTAGACACATCTACGCAAGCACAAAATAAACTCATTTTAATAACTTATCGCGTCTAACCAATTGCTTTAAACACCTACAAAAAGTCATTCAAAAGTCTGGTTGTGACAGCGAAATGTGCAATTATTTACCCAAAAGCTGTCTTCCAACACTCGACTGTCACTGTAATCGAGCATCGAAAGCACATAAAAAATGCGATCTCAAATATTTCCTCAAGTTGTTCATTCGTCCGGAAGTCCGAAGAGTCTGCGGCTGCAGCAACGAGTTTGCCAACATTATACAATCCACCATCTCAGATTACCTGTTTGTTTAGGCCGTTTTATTTACCGTTTTTTTTTCTTTCGTTGTTTTTCTGCACAGTTTATGGGGCTACCAGTGGTTCCGAGAAAACTGCACGGCTGAATGCGACCGGACGGATATAAACGCTTGTGCGGGGTGCACAGCATGATTGCACGCCGTGAGCTCATTTGAAGCGGATTTGCCTACCGAAAAGTTGATGATGATGACACAATTTCATTTCCATCGACAGTGGTGCGGATTTACGCCCAAGCCCAATGGCGTTTGGAATGTATTGTACTTCAATGGTGTCCGTTGCATTCTCCTGCTGTGAGGCATTGATTTGTCTCTGGCTTGGCTGCGGCACTTGAATGATTCAAATGACAGCAGATCTGAGTCGTGCATCTGTGGGAATTGGTGAAAGTGGTGGATTTCGAGCATCTGCGCCGCGGTAAGTGTTGATCATTTGTCTCTGACGGATATGCACTTCCGGATGTGATTTGTTGCTGAAACCACGGCAGAGGTGCTATGCATGCAGTGGTGCTTCTTCGTTTTGATCAACTTTGTGCTTGTAATACTATGGCAATCGTTGTTGAAGCTTGCATTCAACTGGTAAGAAATTGAGAAAGCTTTATTTTGTTGCTCCTAAAAGTATGGAATGGTATTTGGAAATGTGCTACGAGTACTTATTTAATGTTTGTCGGAAATGTGGCGCTGTACAATGACAGGGATGTGATATGAGGCTCTGTTGATTGAAATTAGTATCGCTTGCTGCTTAACACGTTGAGTGCCACAAAGGGGGCTTGCTGTCTCGCGAGAGATAGTAGGTTCACATTTGTATATTCATCATTGTATTACACTTTCAGAATGTACTAAAGCTAATATTATTTATTCTAAGCTGCACACCCGAGAAATCCTTAGTCAGTAGTAAGATATGAGTGTGTTCACTAAATGGTATGTCGTTCAGATTGCTCATTTTCACTCAAAGTTCGAGGCCGGTTGCGCGTATCAGTCATGATCCTTAATATCACCGTAGACTGACTTTTCAAAATTCGATGATGCTGGTTCTTGCTGTTTTGTTGGTACGGCTGCTTGAGAAGCTGAGGCCACTGAATAACATAGTTGTTCTCTAACTTTTCTCGCTGGAGGATCATAACCTGATCCTAATAACTTTGCTTTGATCTGATCATTTGCACAATACAGGCAGTTGATGAGTCTCTGCTTCTATTGATTAGAAACTACTTTTCGAACCGCTCAATCCAAGTTGTTTTGGATGGGTTCAAGTCTGATATCCACAAAATAAATGCTGGTGTCCCCCAAGGCTCTGTTCTGTCTCCGACACTCTTTCTCATTTTTATAAATGATCTCCTGTCTGCCACTTCTAATCCCATCCACTCCTTCGCTGATGACAGCACCCTCAGCTTTTCATATTCGTTCCAAAACTCACGACCCTGCCCTTCGCACGTAGTATTGGAACGGCAGCGTATGTCAAGCACATTGAATTCTGATCTGGACAGCATAATTAACTGGGGTAAGAACAACAGAGTGGAATTCAATGCTTCCAAAACTCAATGCTGTCTGCTGTCTCTAAAGCGAACCCCAGGTAATCAGACATTGTCCATGAATGGCACTTGTATCGACGAAACCGGAAAACGTTCCATCCTTGGTATGTGCATCAACACAACACTTAGTTGGAACGATCACATATTCGAGGTCGCCAAAAATGCTTTGAAATGTTTATGTTTCCTTAATCGATGCACGAAATATTTCACCCCCTCTGATTTAATCTGTAGGGGGTATATTCTATAAGGCGTATATTCGCCCTAAGCTTGAGTATAACGCTCATATCTGGTCTGGCGCCCCCAAGACCACCTTGCACCTACTAGATAGAATCCAAAAGCGAGCGATAAAACTTATAGGAGAAAACGATATCGCGGGTTCATTAGACTCGCTTGAACATCGACGTACCGTGTCTTCTTTGTCCGTGTTTTATCGTTATTTTAACAAACGATGCTCAAGAGAGCTAGCCAACTGCATTCCTCCTCTCCTTGAATTCACCCGCAATACACGTCTCGCCAGGAATGCACATAAGTTTACCCTTAAGCCTGCTTTCGGACGCACAGTGAAATTTAGAGACTCGTTTTTTAGCCGCACCACACGAATATGGAATGCTCTTCCCAGCTCAATATTTCCCATAGACTATAATCCGCAGATATTTAAGACCAAGGTACAGGTACCTCCTCTTCCTATCTCCCTCTATAGCATCGGCCCGTGCTCTGTCTTGATCGCGGACAATTAAGGGATTTAATAACCCTTTGAGCACGCGGTTGCAAACACTGCACTGAAGAAACCAGACTAAAAAAAATATAATTTTATATTTATTCGGAGGTCGCCTCATCATCAATCGCTTCTGTGAGGCCTTGAGGAAACTATCCCGAATCCTTGAACTATGTGGGAAGTGGTTAAAAGGGGTGAGGAAGACCTTAAGCCAGCTTGGCTGTCGCTTCAGATCCAGATACTCCGCCCTTTCCACTTGTTCTGCCCAATATAGTTCGTGGCCATTATGATCGCATAGGTTTCCGATTGGAGTTTTAGAAGTGCTTCAAGAGCAGAGTCAGGCGTACTGGGAAATGTCCCGATGCGTAAGAGACAGGCTAATCTTTGAAGCTCATTGAAACCAGCAGTTACGTATTTACTATAGCCCTGTAGACACAAGTTGATAGACCCCGGGTCTCGCTGAAAATGCCCTTCCACTGCCAGAAAACTGAGAGCGTCTTGGTTGTTTTCTAGTATTTTGATCTTAAATTAGTGAAAATGCGAGAAACGTATTTACATACTTCTTTGTGTAGCGCAATAGTCCAATGGGAGCCTAGGTCTTAACCAATAAGCCTGTCCAGTTAGCGTAATCTGACTAAACTTCCTCTACTGCGGTGATGTATGTTTTAAGCAGTTTAAGGCCTTTGCGGAACCTAAACTCCTTGCACTTGCTTCTTTATCTGTGTTCGACATCAGAAATCTACACGAGGAAGTTAATTGTGTCTGAATAATGGGCCACTATGCGGTGAGGGAGTTACTGTCCGAAAGGCACGTTGACGGTCGTCAACTCATCTGAGGTTGCGTGTGCCGATGATGGTGCTAAGAGATCTTTCTCATCTACTACCTTCGACTCTATTAGAAGCTTACCAAGCTTTAAGCAATCTTCTTAAACCTAAGCTCAGTATGTGACGAAGTACCTTTAAAGGAAATGCATACCAGGAAGCTCTTGTTGAATGTGTCAGAATGAATTTTTTGTTTTTTTTTTTCCCGTCATCAGCAATTCCCTTCAATCTTGGCAAACACGCCCACTCCTCTCTCCTTTTATGACCCATTACGCCAAAACACAAAACTATCTCCTTATCACTCATCACTCAACAATGCCAAGGTTAAGTGCAATTTAAATTAGGAGACAAAATGCGAAAGGCAGACACTTCATCATTCTCGGATTTCTGATCCGGTTTCCGATAATCGATCACGCCAAGCCGCGTCTCATGCAATTGCAGACACAATCTCGTCGCAGCACGAAGCCACCGTGCCGTTTCATTCAGTCTCGGCTTTTTTTGGTTTGTTTTTTAGAAAACTTCAACTTTATTGCATTTCGCCTGCGAGTCCGATTCCAGCAGCAGCAGCGGACCCCTGAACTTAATTCGAAATTCACGAACGTCAGCTAACATGACAGTCACACTTTGGACCATAAATCCAATCCGAGATCCAAGGGGCTAGACAACATTTGTATTTTGAGCACAATTGGCATGCCAGTCAGGCCTGGGATTCGTTTTCCCTTTTCAGAGCAGGCGAACACAAGAATTGTGCAGATGCGCGCGAGCGTAGCGCGAAATGCCCACCGAAGACCATCCGTGCCCGTGGACGTTTGTTTCTGCAAAAATTGTGTTGTTTTCCGTTGGTGAACGATTGGATCACGTTTTGAACAGGCGTCACGTTCCCAACGCGCTGGGCTTCGATCGAATCTGAGCGTACTGCGTACCCATTCGATGGATGGGTTCGATTTCGGTTCGATGTTTATGGGCCTTTTGTGTGCGGATTTTTTTGCCTTCGCGCGGATTTTTGAAAATGATGCAATGTGTGGGATTTTTTTTTTCGCGTGCTTTGTTTGGTTGTCGCTGTAGGATGTAATTGTTAAGACATTCGTTTTTTGGTTTTTTTTTTTGTGTTCGATTATTATTCAAGCTTCAAGCGGCGGTTGAGCTTAACAAGTTACGATGCGGCTGGGTCGTACGTCAGTTTTTGGGTGGAGCTAGGGTTCAATGGCCGAAAGCTGACAATTTGATGGGGGAATTGGGGATGGGCTGACGATGGAGAAGAGTTTTCACTTTGAAGTGCTTTGCGGAGGGTTTGATATTTCCAGACTTACATTTTCACATCGAGTAAGACACACTCACTATTTACCCAGATTTATGTGCTTCAACTTGGGGTGGTTGTGACCGTGGCAATGGTAATATGGAGAGTCATATCTTCCGAATTTTACTTTTCATATCTCTAAGACGTGCGATTCATTTGCAAATGCCACGACTGTCATAAGTGCCTCGGTAAAGCCAAGACAAATAGGGCAACAACCTCGTATCCTGCTGTGGCTGATAGTTTCCTTGAGAATTTGGTTTATTAGTGAACTTGGGTAATTATGTTCGAAAATAACACTAGTTCATTCATTTTTTCAGTATTTACTATTATCGAATGATGCTGTCTGATATGCATACTATGGGCGTACGCCACGTTCATTCTGTTCGGAATAAAGTGGACGCTACCCCTGACTCAATGCAGCTAGTGAATAATTGTCATTTGCCAGTAAGTGTATTCCTGAAAAAAAGACTTTAACTTGGAGAGGAGATCCAGAAGAAATCCTGGTAGACGTTTTTATAAAAAACTAGTTCAGTCCACGCCAATGTTCCACCAACAAATTGAAGGTAATTGTTCAGAATTCGATAAGAACCACAACTATAATTGTGTTGACAAGATTCTTGGTTGGTTGGTTCTCCATCGTTCAGAGTGCTCACCACACCGCTTACAGTTATCAAGGCAAAGCTGATTTATCTTTATACAGGAATCAAATCCGCTGCCAATTTCTTTCTCGTATTATGATCTTTATAGGTTCTTGGCCTGTTTCCAATTACAATTGTTCGTTGGAGACACTATGTGTGGTGTGACAAAAAAAAAAAAAAAAAAACGAACGATGTTTCTTAAACATTATCGTGTGCCTTTCCAGGCATTGTATCTGAAAATCAACGAACGAAGTAGACGCAGCTTGGTCCTTAAACATTGCCTCTCCCAGTCGAATCTGGTGAACACATGAAGTTTGGTGCCACAGCGATTAGACGAGATCACACTTCACGCTCTTAAGTATTAGTTTTCGCTGTACATATTTTGGACCCTACCTTATTTCCCTCATATTCTAGATTGTGGCCCATCAATTGAAGTTCCAGTATCCTTTGCGAATGTAAACAAACGTAATAAGCGAATTCAAGGTGTTTAAGATAAGATATCATTGTCCATTGAATGCCATAATTTTCTTCGAATTTCTTTTGCTGCTTGGAGTCACTGAAAACCAGAAACAAATGTGGTCACAGTATACATCCTTGACGAGCTCCACTCCTTCATTGTGTAAGGCGCGACTCTTACTACTTTCATAATTTGTCGCTTTGAAATTGCTATGCGTTTTCCAGTAATGAGTCTCATGCGAAAAGGCAATTGAATCTCGATTTGGTCTGGCTATCGAAAGTGATGGTCCATAAGATGTTTATGTACATCGTCGATGTAAGAGGATCCAGATTAAAACTCGTCTGTTCGAAGCCGGTGGCCCATTCCAGAAATATTCGATCTTTTATTTCGGATAATGCGGAAAGAACGCATATCCCACTCCACATACCACTCTCCATCAAATTTGTCGTTAGCGGCTCCATATAGAGATTATTTTGGTCTTTCAGACAAGGAGTTTCTAGAGGACGAGCACGAACCCGAGTGGAGAAGGACCTCAACCAACTGGCAGCTGGTTAAGGATCGTGCCAGCTGGAGAGGATTGTTGACTGAGGCCCAGGTTCACAGTTTTGTCTTTACAAACCCAAGTTGCAACGATCGATTCAACTTCAGATTGGGATTTTTCGAATCTCATGAAATGAAGCAGCTTGCATTGAAGTAAAACTAAATATTTGAGTTCTTTTCCATTTTTGCGGGACATTTTTTCCTTCAAGAGGGTGGTTAGGGAACATTTTGGGACAGTATATTTAGTCTTTAATACCTACCGAACAAAGGACTCACCTTTGAAAAGCGCAAGCGTAAGCGATCAAAAGCAAATAATCCATAAATTCAATAATAACTTATTTCATGTCATGTAGATGAGTGCCATTTACAGTGGTGGTAATATCAAGGCAAGGGACCACGATTGCTTGACGGATTATATTGTCACTAGGGATCAAGACAAGCACAAGGCGATGTTTAGACTCAACTGAGTTGAATTAACAAGCACATTTATTCGATAAATATGCGCCTTGGTGGTTATCTTTAAATTGGCTGCAGCCAACCAGAGCTGACCAACTTATACTTGATATCTATGCCTTTCTGATCAGATCAAGTCATCTAGTAGTATGCTGCGAAAAATTCTCTTAACGCTTCCACCAACAAACTCAAACGCCTTCATTTTACAACAATTTCCAAGTCTGCCCACATACCGAATCCATACCCTTTCAACCACAAAATTCGCCTTGCCGTTGACCCAAAGCCGCCTCTTTTAAGTTGTCCCACAAAATCTGACAAGTGAATTGCATTCGAAATGTGTCCAAATCATAAACAAGACCATGTCCGTGTGCGCTCTTTACGATTTACAATTTACGATCCTCCGCCGAATTCGATTGATATTCGCACGAACAGTCTGCCCCGTTTGTAGATGCGATACGACTACGGATGTGTGCCGTATGTACACTCGCATATGTCGAACTGTCGAACCTATGTAATGGCTCTTATCATTTTTCCGAACATCTTTGACTTTCAAATCGGATTATGAATATAAATCGCGAACCTCAAGTGTTCGCCATGCAAACATTTTGGAGATTGGACAAAAATGTCGGAATCGAATAACACCCAGTGACTTATAAGTCATACGTGACCTTAGGTCTTGCCAAGCAGCGCACCCAATCTTTGTCACTGCCAGCGCAGCCGAGCCGTACACAACCGGCCACCGTTCGGGGCAACCCGTCGGACATTAAAAGGTGTAATAAACCCGGGAAAATAAAGCTAACTGCTGCTGCCACGCCGGCTGATGTTATATCAGATGTTACAACGAAAATTTACATTACCACTTGGCTAATAGAATGAACGTACATTGTAATGGGGTGTTGATTTGTTTGCAATAAATGTTTAGTGCGTCTTTTGAAACTGCCCACTGCCGGAGACGCCGAATGAAAAATTCATCTGCTCGAGACAGTTTTATCTGATGTTTCGTAATTTTTGTTTTTGCAAATTTCTATTGTTGGTAAATTGCTTAAGAGGGTGTACTTAAATAATGTGTAGTTTGGTATAAAGATCCCGAAGTTTCCCCGTTTTCTTTCTTTTATTTCTCTTCTGTTGCATGAACAATATGAAACACAAAACCTATTGGGAACTCAGATTGTTACTTGAGCGTAAGAAGAGAGTTCTGCAGACGTCGAAGTACAATCCACTAAATCTCCAAGAAATTCTAACTGCAAGAATTTTAGAAGATATCACAAGACAAATGACGATCAATTGACACTATTCCATGCAGGGCATAGAGCGAAAGAGATGATGCTTTAATAAAAAAGCGGCACACGTCTTTTACTGCCCGGATGGTTAGATTCCACAAGCCAAATTTAATTGACCCTTTGCAAGTATATAATCAAGGTGTTGTTTATATATATACTATTCTGCCCGACTTCAGTGAACTGACTTCCGTCTGCTACTGAATTTTGTCAGCCAGCTGTCAAGCGAAGTGCATAGATGGTGACATTTCGTTAGGAGTCGATGTTTTCGATTTTGACAACCTTAAGAATAGCTCTGTCATAGGTAAGTCCAATTACGTGGTCCATTTGTCTGGTTTATTTGATCCATTGAACCCACTCATAAATTCTGGAGAAACGCGACCTGAGGGTCTTGTTGCAATTCTATGAAACCGCGAACAGTCCACAGTGGCCACTTTCGTTCTCAACGCCAATTAAACAGTGAGCGTCTTTCCACGTTCAGCATAGCCAGTGATCGATCGATCAGCAACAGGGAGGATCCGCATCTGTTATACAATTGCATATGGGTTGTCACTCAATCTCGCTTGATCTCAATTTTCACCAGCGTAGTAGAAGCCTAATGGAGATAGTATCAAGCTCTGAAATGAGATCTTGAGGTCAGGTTCGTAGATCCATCAGAAACAACCGCTTTGCACTTCATTACAACATACAACATAATTTTAGGTTAGGTTAGGTAAAAGTGGCTCTTGGTTGTTTTGAGAGAAAAGTTCTGGTTACGATCTTTGGTCCTGTTTGCGTTGATGGCATTTGGAGGAGAAGGTTCAACCACGAACACATGTACCTAGTTGAGCTTCTTCGGATCCAACGCTTAAGATGGCTAGGTCATGTAGAGCGGATGGACACCACAGCTCCGGCCCGAAGAGTCTTCGACACCGAGCCATTGGGACAGCGCAACAGAGGACGTCCTCGCACTAGATGGCGCACACAAGTGGAAAAGGACCTCAACCAACTTGGTGAGCGCAGCTGGAGGCAGCTGGCGAAAGGTCGTGCTTGCTGGAGAGGCATGTTGGTTGAGGCCCAGGTCCACCCCTGACTGTAGCGCCAATTAAAGAAGAAGAAGAAGGTAAAAGTGGCTGACTACCATATTACATGACTACCTTAAGCCAGAGTAGACCCGTTTTGTTCCAACAACGATCGAATAGATCCTACTTTTCAAACCAGTTGGAGCTTTAAATGAAGACTGATCATGACATACTTCACCTCGGTCAGGTTGTTAATGTGCAACGTACCTATGTAAGTGGCTGAGTCTGCCAAAGGAGAGGACCTTGCAGTTGCATAGAAGATTATTAATGGTCTCCTCTTCCTTTTTATCTCTACAGCTTCTGCAGAAGACCTTATGGAGAATGCCAAATCTGGAGGCGTGTATACCAACATCACAGTGCCTGGTTAACACTCCGATTAGGGTTCTGAGTCCATGATTGTTTTGTAATGGGGCACACAGTGTCATCTGCATTTGGATTGGCTAAGCGTTGTTTAGGTCTAGCGATTGGCATGGACAGCAGCTCACCATCCGGCAAGAGCGTGGTGCCCTTTTGAGCGAGGACGTCTGCTTGACGAGATGTCTGTGTGTTCCGTAACCCACATGTGCACGATGTTAAAATACTTGGTCATCTCGTTCAGAGAAGGGCGGCAATTAAGGGATGTCTTGAAGTTAAATGTGACTGCGGTCATAGATTTAATCGCTGCCTGGTTCTCGGAGCAGACAATATCTGTGACTAATATTACACTCTTTTTTAGCCAGGACACTACTTTCTTGATCGCTATGATTTCTGCCTGAAACACTCTACAATCTAGTAGTCGGAATGACAGTTGGAAAATCGGGTCCTTGGAGTTGACACTTCCTCCCACTCATTCGGCGATCTTCGAGCGTCTGATTTGCAGACTTCCAGTACATATCCTTATGATAATGTCATATTTTGATTAAGAAACCGACCCCGCAATTTATTAAGAATTGAATTTAATGGTGATACCTCTTAATTACTTTCTTAATGTTGCATTTTTAGGAGATTCCACATTCAGTGTACAACATAAAGCGGTTAGGACACGTGACCCACATTTTTGAATATTTGCTGTGAATAGATGTCAATGTTGACGAGGAAAACAAATCTACCCATCGATTTGAAAATAACTGATCTAGGAATTTCGATAGCCTACGCTAACGCTGTTTAACAAGAATGCACCCCGCATTAGGACCAATTCCATTGACGAGTTATCGATATCATGCCGCCTGAAATCTACATCAACGTTACAGTGTAATAATAAGCACAAACCTACCAATCTGCGGGATCATCTGAGATGAAGCTCTTGCGTGCGATGCCTTGCACCAAGTATATTATTATACTGTGAAGCAGAATAAATCACCGTGACTAAATGTCGCAACAAATTGAGGGAGATCTCAGCCCGATCCTCTCAAATTAACCAACCGCCAACAAATATGCATCATTTCCCAAGTGTTACACAATATGGAAGACATTGTGTCAATCGTGTCCCAGCAACCATGTCCCATACAGCAGACGTTGCAGCATTCCAACCGCCGAACAACATCCAACCGGTCGTCCTTGTCGTCGTTCAGCATGTCATTCACTCCACTCACGCGAAGCCACACATGTCGATCGAGCTCCCTTCTCCAAGCTCCCTTTCACCCAAATTATTGCCCCGGAAAACGAAAACACTCCACATTCAATAGTCACCTGTCAATCATCGGTACAAACAATCCTTCCTAATTGCTCACCGTCTTAAATCACCCAGGAAACCCCAGCAAACATCTCGGTGCCTTTGAAAAACAAAGTTCAGGTGTTCGCATGCACTCCTGCGGAAATCCACAATCAGCCTTGAACAAGCAGCCGCAGTCCTCCTCTCTCTTGCTGCTGCAAATTGAAAACATACAACTGCAACCACCGCGCACCGGCCTCCTCCGTTGAGCAGACTCGAATGACTTTCTAAAGTACCCGGCGCAGCGCGGCGGTCCTGCGACTTGATCGTTTATCAATCGAGAGGAGTCGGCCCCAGTGGGCAAAGCACTTAGGTTACGTAATGCCATATCTAAACTCACAGATTTGCATTGGACGCATTTCCGCATCGCCTCGACATCTAACAACTTTCCTCGCGGCTCTACTCCACTACTCCAGTGTTCCGATTAATTTCACCGCGCGGCATGCAGTGCAGCCGGTGCCGTACACACTCGATGGGCGATTCGACGAGCCGAGCCAATGTGCTGGAGGATAGCAGCCAGGCAGGAAGTGCTTGTGCACCGACAATCCTCAGACAATAAATCTGCTCAGTGTTGCGCAATCCCACTCTCCAGAGGGGAACACGACGACTGGTTTGCAAAGGAGTGCCACAGTGCCATCATGTCACTCTAATCGCGTTCAGAGCAGTGATTCTGCGATGCGGTCCATCAAGATGTGAACCGAAAATTCACTTTCGTCTGAACTTGAAACCGGTAAGCCGGGGGGCCAGTGCGGCAATCTAGGGCAACACCTTGTCCGCAGTTCAGGTGACGCAACACGTCAGCTGGTCCAGCATTCTGACCAGAGCGCTCGATCCGTTACGTAAACCGACACACACACGGGCACCCGAGTGGAGTGTTGACCCGCAGAGCGGAGCACTCTAAGTGGGCCAGAGTTAATCGGTGATGCAACAGCGACAGAGTTCGCAAATCGAAATTATTTCCAAGGTCTTTTGGAATGCAATTTGTACAGAGGCAGCAAGCCAGCGAGACAGCCTTTCCATTTCTCACACAGATTGGCATCTGCATCTCGAGCACAATGGAATTGCATCCGAGCACAACGAGGATTGGATGATGACAAAATACCGGCGGAGGCACTCTCGTATGTCAGCTGCGATTGCGACATGTCACCAGACATCCTCGTTACGGCGACGGCTCACATCCACCCCTCCTAGACCACTGAATCCATCCGCGAATTATGTGTCTGCTAATAACTGCCGTGCTGTCCGATTCGCAATTTCCCCGTCAACGTCGCCGTCGTCGCGCAGTCAGCCGAGGAGGCAGTTAGTCAGTCAGTGGGTTTCTTGGAGCGATACGAGCGATGACGATATCCGCGATTGCTGGAGCAGCAGCAAATTAAAAGTGTGTCTTTCGAAAGTGAATGAGGTAAGCCGCAAAATTCGGGAGGTAGCTGAACTCTTGTTCGGCTTTATTTTTGCTTAATTGTTCCGCCGACGAGAGTGAGTGAGTGCCGGTGAAGGCCGGCCACCGACGAACGACCTCGGTATGCGGTTCAGCCCCTTTCATCAGCTGACGCTGATATAATGGCCAACGTTACGATTACTTTGCTAATGATCTGTGCGCAACGTGCAGCCATCCGGGATGACCTATGGACTGAGGCGGCCGCGCCGTGGCGGTAGTCGCAATTCGCAGTGCAAACTGGCAGCGGTTCCGCTCTAATGGGGGAGTGTGGGTCTGTTTAACCCAGATCTGTAGACGAGATTGCCTGGCTTGTTGGCCAATGGGAAAGGTGTGGACTTAGATGAGATAACGCTCATGAGGTCATCCAACTGGTCTGAAAGTTTGACTGATGTCCATCGGCTGGACTCGATCGGATTTGGGTCGTCGGCGATCGATCGGGGATCATGCACACACTGGAATTCACTTTCAAGATATAAGTCGGTTGTGCAATTCTCTAGAGATTCCATTTAGCTCCATTCAATCAGTTGAAGTCATCGGTCATGAAATTGAGATCGAAATTAGCATGCAGTCAGAGAAGAAGAATCGAGAATGGCTGAAGCAGACGTCAGTGGATGTTGATCAGCGGATTTTATTGCCTTTTTGCCATGCAGGGTGTTGCTTGTGCCTCTGGTTGGATTCATACTCCTCTGTTCTATGACTCGAATATAGCTCGCTTATCGAAGTCGACTGTCAAACAGGAATGTGAATCTGTATCATGGTACGAGATGGCATTGAGACTATGAGGAGTTGTCCCTTAAGGGCAAGTATTTTTGGAAAAAAATAACACTTCCAACAACTGCTTAGCGGGCCTGACCAGGAAAGAGTCAGCCCACCTAGCTTTGAAGAAGTCGGTATAGCCATTAAAAGGCTGAAGAACAACAAAGCCGCAGGCTCGGAGCTTTTCAAAGCTGGGGGAAATGTAATGGAGGGGAGTATGCACCAGATCATTTGCCGAATTTGGAAGATGAAAGCCGACGACTGGAGTATCAGCTCCATATGCCCCATCCACAAAAAAAAAGGCGATCCTACCTCCTGCAAGAACTACAGAGGTATATCCCTGCTCAATGTCGCCTACAAGATCCTATCCAGTGTACTGTGTGAACGCCTAAGGCCGTTTTGCACCGAACGGCACGTACCAGTGCGGCTTCCGGCCCGACAAATCGACTACAGACCAAATATTCACACTAAGGCAAATCCTGGAGAAGACCAGCGAGTTTCAAATCGATACTCACCATCTTTTCATCGATTTTAAAGCCGCATACGACAGCATTCATCGCAAGGAGCTATTCGAAGCGATGGCCGAATTCGGCATCCAGGGAAAAAATGTATCCGGTTGTGTCGCACCACGCTAACACATACGCGAACCTCTGAACCGTTAGAAACCTGCACCGGATTTGGCCAAGGAGATGCGCTGTCGTGTGATTTCTTCTATTTGGTAATGGAGAAGATAGTGCGGCGGGCAAAAGTCAACACGGAAGGCACAAGTAAGTCCAGCTGTTGGGATACGCTGGTGACATCGACATTATCGCGCGGTCCCAACGCGCCGTAGTGGAAGCTTTCACGGCAATTGAGGAACAGGCGAAACAAGCTGGTCTTAAGGTCAACGAGGACAAGACAAAATATATGCTGTCGAGCAAAAAACGATCCGCCGCACACCACCCAGGCCAAAACGTTACAATCGACAGCTACAATTTCGAGGTAGTAAAGGAGCTTGTCTACCTCGGGGCAAACGTAAACTCCACGAATGACATCGTAGTGGAGATCCGACAACAAATCGTCCCTGGCAACCGATGCTACTTCGGTCTGTCAAAACAACTGGGCTCGAAACTCCCGACTCGAAGGATCAAAGTCATGCTCTACAAAACTCTAATGGAGCTGAAAGCTGGACACTAAGGAAGACTGCAGAGCTGATTCTTGGTGCCTTCAGGAGAAAAATTCGACGTCGGATATATGGTCCCGTCTGCGAGGAAGGCGAATGGAAGAGAAGACACAATCGCGAACTCTACGAGCTGTACAAGGATGTGGATGTAGTGCGGAAGGCAAAAATCCGTCGACTACACTGGCTCGGCCACATCGAGCGAATGGACAACTATGCTCCAGCAAAGAGGTTCTTCGAATCCAAGCCTCCTGGTTCGAGAAGGAGAGGAAGACCGAACCTCAAGCGCAGAGATCAAGTCATCGCCGATGTAAGACAGCTTGGCCCTGATGACCGTCACCGATGGAAGGCAGTAATTGCTCAGGCACAGACCCTTCATGGTTCGTCTGCCTGATAAGTAAGTATTTTTGGAAAAAACCTATTGACTAAAGTTTAAATCAGAATCGAACGAAAATTCGTCAGAAGAAGCGTCAAATTCTAAAGTGCCCACAGCAGCTTCTGCACAATTTTTCCAAAATGCCAATACTAACTCTATTTAGGTCGTAGAGAGTAATCCATTTCGAACTTAAATGACCAACGTAGGGTCGAAGCTCAAGGGACCTTACATTCGAATTAACGAAAAAGTGTCGAGTTGGACTGAAGGACAAAAACGAATAATATACACAAGGGGGCGAAAAAGATGAAATTGGCATCCAACCACTAGATCTGTTGATTCCTTCTTAGCAGCATACTTACTTACGTGGCCTTCCTCTACAGCGCTGCGCTGTCCCTTGTGTGGTTGATTTTCCGAGCCGGTTTCCGTTAATGAATTATATCCGCTCTATATGACCGGCCATTCAGGTCGTTGGTTCGTCACTCTTCTCCCTAAGTTGATGTCAATGAACAGCCAGTACAGTTTGTCTTGATGTGTCCTCCTCCATTGACCATCTATGCAGACAGGACCAAATATCACTCTAAGAATTTTGCTCTTAAAGCAATTATAACCAAATTTTCCCGCTTTTAGAAAAGTCTTTGCCTCTGTACCATATAGCAGGATCGGAACGGTTAAGGTCATATACGGCATTTTCGAGACCTTTGTTTAATTATAAGAAGTTTGATTGGCAGGAGTTATTTTTTTCTCCATTTAAGCGCTGTTGCTATTGCGTGAATATATGTTAGCAGCAAATACTTGTATATAAGGGTCTATTGGTAGCCCGCGATGATGTCCATCCCCTCAGCAGGCTGTTGGAGTATGTTGATTACATTATGTCTTTTGGTAGTAGTAGTTTGGGTAGGTTACTGGCAACCTTCCTTGACTTAAATTTCTCTCACTTTCATTAATTGGAGTTAGGAACGTGCCAGTCTGAACTACGGAAACAGGACTAACCCTTTAACCCCATCTTAGACATACTAGTACAATTTAGTGTACTACTAAAGGCCTTAATTTCTAACCACAACTTTTCTCTTCAAATAGCACACTAATAGTCGAGAGAGGACTTGAGCTCCTGGGCGCTAGTAATAACAAGTACCTATTGCATTGGCGGCATCATTCCCTTTGTGGAGTACTCTTTTAAGCTGTTAAGTATCCTATGTAATTCCAAAATGGCATATAGGACACTTCAAATATGTGAGGGATGGACATGGTGTCATCGACAGGCATTCAATCGGACGTTGACGCAACCTTAATAATCAGCAAAAATCATGTAGGAAGCAAGCTTGGATACGCCGGATGATGTGAATGAATATCGCTAGTTCGTTGGATGGTCAATGGTAATGACTATGGCCCTTAATACCAAGAGTCACAAAATACAACAAAATGGGCTGCCTTTTACGCAAATAAATTAATAACTAATCATATTCTTCACTCGCCATCATTCAAAATTAATTTATATCAAACATTAAAATTATGTTCGAGAGACCAGCTCAAGTTGCGCTCAATAACTGACTGACTGGTCTGGCAAGCTACCCATTTATGGCCAGTACCAATGCTGGTGTCGATCTGGCTTGGACTTGGACTGGTGAAGGAATCTATGAGTAAGCATCGCAAATTTCAACAATCTCAATGATGTGCCATTGGAGGCTGAGTTCTTGGAATGTTAACTGCAACAATTGTCGGCTTAACTCGGTGCGCAGCAGATCTGCTTTGCTTTTAGACCTCTTTCTTCATTAAAAGGGAATATGATACATTGGCTTTAAGGATTCCAGAGAATCCTACGTAACACAGTCCTTGATGTCTGAATTCGTATTCATAGACAGAAGGCCCTCAGCAAACATAAGAAAGAAAGTTGCTTCATTTTTAAGACTATAATTGTATCTGACGGCTGGAAAGTAATTTTTAAGGGAACATCGATGATTTCAATCATAATGACTGAACTGATCACCAAGAAACGAGCCACTGAAAATTCCAATTGCATTTGCAGTCATAATGCATTTCAACATGCATCTCCTTACGAGGCCGGCTCGTGTCATTCATAGCACACCCCAAACTCGTCCTTTCAACAACTCCAAGTCCATTGGGGAATGCAGTCTTTTTTTGCACGAATCCTCGTAAGTACTGCGATTTAATTGCCGATTAATTACCCAGCCGTCTCCCGAGGAGCCGTCGCGTCGCCAACCAGCATCGGCTTCCTCAAGCCACACCACATTACTGCCACTCAAACCTTAACTCGTCATGTACGCACTCCATTCCACTCCATCGCATACGTGACGTGAAAGGGAGTTACACTTCATTCAGCCGCCGCGGCGGTGACACATCTCCAATGACGGATATGGACAAGATATGCGGGAAATCATTATCTGAGCTGGCTGCTGGTCGACCACCTGCACGCCGATGAAGTCAATCTATCCTCTCGCCGTCGCCGGCATCCTGATGCACGTTCCCACTGACCAGATACAATCAGCGTATCATGGTAGCTCGACCATTACGACTTCTTCATCACTCTCATCTCTGTGCGTTAATTTCTCTCCTTAAGACGACATTATGCAAATGATAGCGCCGTCGCCGCGGACTGAACGCAATCACGGCACATATCGCTTACCATATCCATTCAACAAATCGTCAGCTAATGACAATCTCATCTCATCTCGCGAACGCAAGTCAATTTGTCAGGTTTGCCGTGGTTTACGTCTCGCATTCCATGCGTCACTCGAGCGAGACACACTTTTGTTCCATGCACACGCCCATTTACATAAAGACTGATGGCACTTGCTTCGCGTAGAGGCTATCATTTACCGGAAAAGGGGATTCCTCTCGTTTCAAAGCGAATTCCGCTTTGCTCTCGGTGTCAGCACTCCGATCAATGTGTTCACGTGAGTTGAAGTGGCGGCAATTACCTTAATGACACCGTGACAGTTTGACGCGAACTTTTTCTTTGCGAAATTTGCGCGTTTATTAGTTTCTTTTTAAAAAAAAACACGTAAAGTGGGGCTAGGAGGGGTAGAAGAAATGTAGATTACCCAACGCAAGGCCACAAGAATATTCATGAAATACAAAGAAAAGGATAAGGATGTGGATTGTGTAAGGCCGTTGCGCGAAAAGACTACAAACTGAAATCCGACATGCAAACAATGCCAACCATCAAGGCCGTTTCGAGGCGGAGATGACCGAAGATCGTAATGAAGCGTTTTTCAAGGTTAGGTTAGGTTTAAGCGACTAATTGCTGTACGGGATGACAGCAGTCACGCTTAGACAAGCTTAGGCGGCCACACGGATCTGTGCCTATTCCCTAAACTAGTTTGTGTCTTTGATGAAACGAATAGGCCATCCTTTTAAGTTGCTTAGTTCAGCCTAGTAATTGAAGTGGTTGGCCTCCAGAAAATTGTACCTTCGGGATGAGAGCACTGTAGTTGCATAGCATTCGTCATCCTCGTCTCTACAGCTCCTGCAAAAGCAGCTGGATGGTGCAAGTGGTTGAGTGCCTGCTCTTGGTTATAGGGGTCCCAGATTCGAATCCCAGTGAAAGTTAAGTTGCATTTTAAAATGCAGTTAAAATGTATTTATCTGGTTTTCTGGTCCAGTCACCATTTGCCGTTGGAGTCAACAGCACTGGGTATCACAATGGACCAACAATGGTCTAAGTGTCCTTGAATTACGCTGGCAGCACAAATTTTCTACCTAACCTAACAGCTCCCACAGAAGTCATGGTAAGGGAGGCCTTTTGTGTTGGCGTGAGCTGCGATGGCGCAGTGCACTGTTTTGACGCCGATGAGGGTAATAAGAAAGGAGCTGTTCATATTGATCAGGCTTAGCGATAGTTTAGGGTCTAGCGTAGGGCAGAGTGCCAGGAGACCATGTGCGATTGGCTTTAGCAGTAACGATAGGCGTGTATGGTAGGTCACCATACGGAAAGAGTACAGACCCATTCTAGCATGTTCGTCTGCTTTTCAGTCCTCTGAAACCCACATGGTGGCAATTAAGGAGAGCCTTGAAGCTAGTGGTAACTGAACTTATAGATTTGATTGCTATCTGGATGTCAGAACTAATATCTCTCATCTGTTCTTGATATCACTTTTTTAGCCAGGACAGAGCTTCCAATAGAGATCAACGGTAAACGGAAAGAAATTTGAATATTGAGATCCTTGGAATAGACGCAAAAACCCACACCCACACCACCACCTGTGCCAGTCCTCGATCCCTGGAAATTCGCTGTGGATCCTTCAGAGTCTGGTGCTCAAGCTGCTTCTTCAGATATGACAAGGCCAGTGTCGTTATATGTAGAGTTATACCTGCTGATGATCGTTGAGTTCCCAGATCAAAGTTCTTTCCAGAAATGGTTCATAATCAGAGTTTTAGCTGCTAATTGTCTACCGACTAGGTCCATCGGAGAAGGTTGAGGAGTATGTTCAGAGCAAGGGAGGGACTTGTCCTTAGCTATTGTTTAGGCCGGACATCCACTGCATCCTATCCAGCGGTTTAAAGTTTATGTTCCTATCGAGCACAGTCCTGTTCACACAAGGCTTCAGTTCTTGGTTGAATCTCGTTTTGATTGTCAACGAAAGAGTATGATGGGATGCAGACCTAGGTACAAAAACACATAGAAGTTCTATATCCGCTGAATTGTCTATGCCTCTGTCCCATTGAACAGGAATGGGATAATCAATATCTGTCTGTTTGGTATTTTAAAAGAGCGCTTTTAATTTCCTCCTGCCAAACTCGTCATTGATGGCTCACTGTGCGCGAGCAAATAAATCAATGTCCTGTGTGTTAACCGACTTCTGGAACATAGTCCCTCTAGTGTTGGCATGTTTTGTACGCACACACAGAATGCTACAAAAGGTTGCATGCGTTGTGAAGGGGGCTTTTTGCAACATTTTGTTGAAGATTTTAGACGATACAGGCACTCTTTCAAAATCCCTGAATTTGGCGGTGTTTTTCACTTGGAGGTCCTGGCATGCAGGAAAGCGACAATGATCCATTGTTATTTATAGATGACACCGGCTCATATCACAATTCAACCGGCCATCAAAGACATCTGCAACAGAGATAAAGTTCAATCTGATAGCTTGACAAATTCGGTCCAAGTCTAACAAGTGCAAAAATCGAAACAAAACCTTCCATGTGACAAAAAGTTGGAACTGATGGAGTTGGAGCACTAACTGGCACTTATCATTCGAAATATCGCGAAATGAAAAAGGCCAGGCCAATTCCTCCAAGACCTCCAAGATCTAATAAACATCCCACAAAAATCGCTTTTCAGAAAAGGATCTCACGCTGGCCGAGCTGCACCTAAGTGGAGTTTGTATTCTCGTTTGTATGTCGAATCATTAAAAAGCATGCAACAAATTAAAAACAACTGACCTACTTTTCACCAGTAAACTGTTATTTCTGTCAAAAAATTAAGTTCAATCAACGCCTCTTCTGTTCATTTGCAACCATTTTCGATTTGTAATTGGATCGCTCTGCTCGGGTAAGGTTAACTACGTACGTGCGCACAGCCGCAGGTAAGCAACATTAAGCCATTTAAACGAGACTTTATTGCTGATGCATTGCACAAAGCGACCAAACATTAGGTTTATCGTGATGACAAGAAGATAAGAGGTGAGATACGGAATGGGATTTCCATAAAACAGTTGTTTAAACCTTGCTTTCAATAGCCAGCACTTTGCACAACATTTGTATTGTACCCTGATGCGAAGCTGAATTTTGTTCATTAAGTTGTGAATACATGCAGTAATTCATCATTTCAAAATATGCAAATCAGGGCGTCGAAAAAAGAAAATGTTGCGCTTGGTTGGAGTAACATTTAAAATGTTTGTTGATTGACGTTAATTGTTTGCAAAATTAAGTGGAGAGTATTTTAGGGACACGAATTGGGAAAGGTTTTTCGTAGAGGTGTCAAGAACAATCATTTTTTTATTGTGGGACAGGGATCTGTTTCTTAACTTTTACTTAAAATGTTTGTTTAAGACACCGTAACACTTACAATGAAATACTATACCAATTTTATAGGCCAAACACATTTTCTTAAATCGAGAAAAAATTGTTTTTCAGCATTCGAACATGTGAATTTATTATAATGTGCATCAGCAAAACTTCATTTGTGACTCTAGGTGAAAAGTATTAAAGACACCTCTCTGAGGAAAAGGACTTACCCCGAGCCGAACAACTAAGTTGTGTGAGCAGGGCCAGAGTTTAAATCCCTTTCACTCACAAAGCGAGCCACTGTTAATTAAAAAAATGTTTGATATAGGCGACTGTCAAACATAATTATATCGGTTGTGGAACGACGGATTGACTACTGAAGGAGCAACTCGCATCCGCAATCGAAGTTCAACCCTATTATGGAGTATGTCGAATGATCCACATTGTCGGTCCGCAAAACCTCCCAATCGACCCTTTCTGTAATCAGTTGTTTTCTGGCAAATGTTAATTATAAATATTCAATAGTTTTCAAGAATAGTTGTTTAAATAACGTTATGGAACCAATTGGCTTTGTTGTGTATATAGAAGAGGAAGAAAATGATTTCCCGAAAAATTCGTTGCAAAAGAAGAAGTAGGGTACGAAGGACATTTGGTCGATACCAGACAATCATCAAAGTAGCATCATCATTTTCATCCAACCACCACGTGCGGGGTCTGTCAACTTGTCGTGGATCCTTCCTAACGGAGTCTAATTTAAGACACGCCTCGAAAGACGTTATAATGGGACAAACTAGTAAGTTTTTTTCCAAGCAACACCATTTATGCATCCTCCTTGCATATTTGTAAAATACTTCAGGCTGATTGAAGCAGCATTTGAATATATTTGAATATTATTGCCACCTGATGTAGATTAGGTTACTGGGCTGTTATTTTGATCCCAACGGCAAATAGTGACTGGACCGGATTTTAAAATAAGGTAAAAGCATATAAACTCTTGCTTTCAGTGGGATTCGAGCCGGGGACCCCTATAACCGAAGGCAGTAACTAAACCAACTGTGCCACCCAGCCGTACCACCTGCGATAGGATCCATATGCTTGACTCGCAAAGAAGTTGACAGTATGTTCAATATTCCTGATTGAAAGTGGATATCAGACCGGTACTGGCAAGGACTTTGAAAAGTTGGATTAGCACAACTGACAGTGTCAGTTATATGTCCAATGTGGATAAATTTAAATATGAATGGAAAAAAGTGGGAAGCAAAATTATATTTCTATAATTTACTTTCTGTTGCAACCACTCATTCAAATGTGAAACATCAAGCAACTCGGTTTGTTCGATTCAGAATTGAAAAATAAGCATTGACCACAAAGGAAGTTTAAATAAAAGCTAAACTTGTTTCCAATTCTTTAATTTTCTCCAAAATTTTGAGTTTGCGGTATCATTATCAATTGGTGCCAAGGTCATCGCTAGATCCTTTTACCTCTATATTCTCCTCCCTCGAGATACACAGAAAAGTTCAAAACTTAAAAAACGACATTTATACAATTTTTTGGCATCCAGTTTCTCTTCGGACAATGAAGGGCCACTAACCAGGCTTAAGGGAATTACTGTTATTATTAACAGTTATGGGATTGGAAAGACTATAAGACGTAATACAAATTAAATACCATGATAATGGGTGGGCTGGGAATGGCTTCGAAGTCGCTTAGTCGTTCGCTTAGTCTTTAGTGAAAAAAAAAACACAATTGGCCATTTTCGTTTTGTCACCAATCGACATCAAAGTATTTCTACACATAGGAGTTCACCATGTTTTGAAACGATTGGTATTTGATTGATAAACTTTGGACCACCATTATAAAACACCCAGAACAATGGCGGTATACACACTAAAGAGCAGGAGCAATCTGGAACGCACTCTTTGTAGTGCAAGCTGAGTTGATTCTTTTAAAACGAATCTAGGTCTATAAGCTGTATCATCACAGTTGTACAGAATCGTGATTTGGAGGAGATTCGGCCTGCAGCTAGGCCGGACAGTCGAATATTCGCGGGCCGGATATCTGCTCAAATTAAGAGTGGTCTGACACTCGAGTTCATTCCTTTAATCACTTTCGTTTGTTCAGAGATAACTCAGTTTTGCATTCAAGTCTGCTAATGTTTCCGCGCTCAATTTGGCAAAGTTCTTATTGAAATGATAAAATGCAATCAACAGTAGCAAATATTCGTTGAGGAGCTTAATGTAAGCAAAAAGTGTACAAGAACAAGTTTAAATGTAAAAATAAATTATTTACTGCCAAGAACGTGCATAAATCAAGGTCGCATTTCATGCTGCCTGCACCCATTGTGTAACCTTAAATAAATAGTCCCTCAAGATCACTGGTTTGTGACCAAAATTGCATACTTTGCCAGACACCTCGTAGACTCCAAGCACTGCTAACCCACCGACCGAAAGGTAATCTGTTTTTCTTTCTTCACCATTCCCACGAAGATGCACAACAAAATTTTGAAATTAATCACAAAAATGCAGCGGCAACCCTTGAATTGACAATCTAATTTCAACAAGCAATTTGGCCAATGCCACCGCCTCTGATTACAACGTGTCACGGTGCAATGATAACAGATTACAGAAATCAACATAATCATTAAAAACAGCTCAAGACAAAGACGGCTCTCGGGCGTCCTCTTGCGCATGGGCCTAAGGCCCCCGGCTTGCCACACCGTCCCGACTATTTGGGCCTGTAAACAAGATCATTGACGGGACTGTAAGGTTTTTGTGTGTCAAAACTGCAACAATCCGTGATCGATGTAATTAACGATCACGGCCGGTGAATGCTAGACGAATACAAAGATGTGGCGGTACACGCAAGTGCCCGTTCAACTCCCCAGCTGATCTGACCTTCCTCTATTTTTCGGTGAAGTGTCTGCATTTGCATACTCGCCCATTGGGTGTTTGGAACTAAGGCGCTGTCGTTGGCGGTTTTTTTCTCTTCTGTTTTGATGATTCAGTACCGCGCTAGCGCGTCATGTGATTGCGCCAAGGCAAGGCAACGTTGTCAAAGCGAATGTCAAAATGCAAGCGGTGCGGCGGCGGATAGGGGGCTGTGCGTTTCCTAAGGCGCTCATTTGGGAGTGGCCATGACTTCAAGGAGCTCTGATGCCTGATCTGGTTTCAACTGGTTTGCAGATTGACTCTCGAGACCATCGCCAGACAAACAATCGACTCCTCCTTGGATGAATGCTTTTCGTTCTTTCTCCATACGCCGATCGACGGTCGAATGATCGATTTCTCCTGCGATAGCGGACGCATAGATCGAGGTGTGAAGAGTGGACCTGCGATGGGAACCGGTAGCTCATAGCGCTGTCACGACACGTTTCCGCAGTAAAGTGAGATGCGGTAGCAGTGACGAGCGTTGGGCTTCTAAGGAAAGTATCTGCCGTGGGAAATCTATGAATCTGTTGATTAGATACAATGCCGGCGGTGAAAGGTTCGCTGAATATTTTGGATTTCATTAGCGGTGTAATTTACGAAGTGCTATCCGGAATGAGTGCAGTGTGGCACTTGTTGAATTGGTTATAAGCTGCTGCGGGCAGACTGTGCAAATGGGGATTATGTGAGTGGATTTGGGTAGTGATTGAGTGGAGATTCTACCACGTCCGTCTGGGAGGCGAATGAATGGCAACGAACTCTTTGGTTGGCTGGCTCTTTGGGGTATACTGAGTCATTGCTTTGGATTCTCTACTGTCGCTACCCAGTGCGGTGATCATTGACTTCAGCGGCGTTGGATTTTTAGTGACAAATTTGTCGACTTTGGAAGTTGTAGAGCAATCATTTTGAGTTGGGCTATCAATGCGAAAGAAAGACAAAGGCTCGTCAATACTTGTTAACTCGAATGTACAAGTGCACCGAAATCTTGTAACTTGCTCGTTAAGTGTTGCTACGTACGATTAACTAATTTTCGAAGGCGATCTGATGGATGGTTCAGAAATGTCTGTGCTGTTAGCTCTATTAAGCCGTAATTCAGCCCCGAGCAAAACCACCAATGAGGTCCTAACGAGGTCCGATTCCATCTTCTTCAAGGCCTCCACTGCAACGCAGCTCTTTTGGTAAAAGAGTCAATTTCCAAACACCACTGTCCTTCTGCATTCACTGCCTTTCTCATCTTAACTCCAGCGTTGACCTTCCTTCAACCAATCGATTGAAGTTCGAAGCTAATTGATGATCCTGACATCGTCGTTCGCACTCACTGCTTAAGGTTGAGACAATCGGGGTTACACCTAACGAGTGGCTCTCCAAAAAAGCAATTAATCTCTATGTTTGCTTATGGTAGCTCATTCATTGAAGAGGTTCAATTTGGGCTGTGACGCGTCTTCAGCGGGGTTTCCGATAAATCTCGATAAATGATTCACGGCGATGATGACCTTGTTGAGTCAATTTGAATTCACGGCGGAAAGGAATGGCTGCAAGAAGTAAGTGTATTTGGACTCAAAGTGAAAGATGCATTGGATTGATTTGAAAAACGTTGAACAATAGTGTGTCTATAGGTTGTCGACCTTTGGAAGTGAGTCAGCTGGATCTTTGGGAAACATTAAATATTCGCTTTGTGGCTTAGTTGATGTGAGTACTTGACCTGGTTGTTTACAGATTGCTCTTGGACGTACCATCATAAAATGTAGAGATGGTCATTGCCTTGTGAATTTAAGATGACGGAGCATATCATACAGCCGATGAAAGAGCTCAGTCAATGCTGGACTAAATTTTGTGCCAACAATCAACCGATGAGGTAAAACGGATATGGTATCATCGAGAAAGTACACAGAACATCAATGACTTCCTCAGAATGAGACAATATTCAAAATCGACTGGGATAGATAGAACCAAGAACAAACTCTGAGTAATTCCAAAAGCAAGCAATTTGGTAATAGAGCACCATTTCTAAAAACTAAGCTGACTTACAGTCAACGTACAATTCCTTCCTACGGCATGGACGCTATCACAATTGAATGGAAAATCCTTAGTTATTGCAGCAAGCGATCTTTGATGATTTTTGGCATTTGGAGGAGCAAATACAACCGCAGACTCTTAAATGACGTGAGTCTAGGGAGACAGCCATGTGGGCACATAGACAAATTGTTTGTTGCAAAAGTTTCCACGCCAAAGCCAGTGGAGCAGTAAAAAGGATGTCCACATTTAGAGTGACGCACAAATATAGAGAGATGAACATCAATTAGAAAGCTGTCTTGTTGCTTAAGTCTACCCAAATGGTAACTGCATGTTCACCGGGCTACTTTAATGAATTATTTGCAAATTTCTAGTTGATGAACCCACTTTAAATTTTTTAAAAAACATGGTAGATTTATTGATTGTTTTCTGGATTAGGACATAAATTATTAGTATAATTATGATTGTTTGATTAATTAAGACTGTTCTAAGCCAGTGTCAGTGGACGTTTTAAGCCATCAAGTGGACACAAATAGTTCGACGTAGATTACATGAATGGTGTAGTGAATAAAGCTCTAGAGATGACATGACGTACCCTTCCTACGTCGAATTGTCACGGGATATCAAAATGTGTTCGAGTTTGAGAGAATTCGATTTACAGACTATTTTTCGTACCAAAAATTGAGAAGAATGCAAAAATATGATTACCAAAATATTCGTGCTAGGCAGCAATTCTACTTAGAGTAGGTTCGACTTAAGGAGATTCCATGGTGGTTTTAAGACGGTATTGGAATCATTACATAATCGAACGTAGCATAAATAAAAATAGCGTTTTTAAGACATTGCTTTGTAGTCCTTAACATAATGAACAATGTCGATGTTTGGCAATGTGCAAGGACTCTTCGAATTTAAAAATGTATAGATATGTAATATTTAATGAAGGTTTTTAGTGGCTTTTCCTTCAAGTCATCATTAAAATAATAAAATAAAATGTATTCGACAAAGTGTATTATTTTGTAGATGTAAGGTTAGTTATAATAATCAAATCTCTGCATATAAACTTTGTAAACAATTGTACAATTCATGCCACAATAAAAATTAAAACTCTTTACAAAATATGTACCTATTTTCAATTAATTTTTGTGCGTGCTATTGTCCCCTCAGGAGTAGAAGGGACCTACAGTTTAATGGCGACTCCGAACGGCCAAGTTTCAGAATCTTTTTCTAGACGGGAAAAAACTCTTTGAGCGTTGTCAGTGAGTCGTGAAAATAATATTTGTCGCATGGACCAAGGATCAAACCTACGACATCGAGGTTAGGGTCCACGCACATAGCTACAACACAAAGGGCCGCCACAATTAAAATAAATGAGCAAATATTACAATAAATAAGGAAATGTTTAAACATGAACATTTCTCGTTCTTCCATTTGTTCATTAATGGGAACGCGTTTTACTTAGTAGATAAAAATGTCTCATTAATTCGAACAAAAAAACATGGTTCATTGAGCATGATCTTCCCTAATCAATCGGAAACTATGAGCTTTTACTTGCTTATTAACTCAAGTTGTTGAACTACTAGCGACTAGAAGAATGTTCTCAAAAAATAGACTTAACATCCCCTTTAACAAACGGACCCTATCCAAGACTCAAACAAACACATCTTATTTCAAGCCCTTCCGTTTAATTTGAACCCATCCAAGCGAAGGCAAGACCTCTTTTCTCCAAAAATGTATTCTAAATTGTAATGCAACTTTATCAGCATCCAACGTGTAATCCAAGGGTCCAAAATAATATTTTGTTTTAATGCTACAAAACAGGCTTAAGGAAAACTTATTCAATGCGTTCTCTGTATTTCCATATATTTTTTGGAACTAATAACAACGTTAAGTAAATTCTTAAACAACACATTTTCCTCTTCACTTTCTTCTTTTTCTTCTTTGATTGGCACTACAGTCCGGGGTGGACTTGGGCCTCAACCAACAAGCCTCTCCAGCTAGCACGATCTTTCGCCAGCTGCCTCCAGTTGCGCACACCAAGTTGGTTGAGGTCCTTTTCCACTTGTGTGCGCCATCTAGTGCGAGGACGTCCTCTGTTGCGCTGTCCCAATGGCTCGATGTCTGAAGACTCTTCGGGCCGGAGCTGTGGTGTCCATCCGCTCTACATGACCTAGCCATCTTAAGCGTTGGATCCGAAGACGCTTAACTAGGTGCATGACGCTGTACAGCCCGTATAGTTCGTGGTTGAACCTTCTCCTCCAAACGCCATCAACGCAAACAGGACCAAAGATCGTACGCAGAACTTTTCTCTCAAAACAACCAAGAGCTTCTTCATCGGCTTTCAATAGCGTCCATGTCTCTGCGCCATAGAGCAGGACTGGGATGATCAGGGTTTTATACAAGGTCAATTTGGTGTTTCGAGAGATGGCTCTGTTGCTCAATTGCCTCTTGAGCCCAAAGAAACAGCGATTGGCAAGAGTAATTCTGCATTTGATCTCGGTACTGGTGTTGTTGTCCCTATTTACTCCAGAGCCTAGGTAGACGAAGTCCTTGACTACCTCAAAGTTTCTCTTCACTTTCTTACACTCTCGAAATCAGTTTCGAATATCCTTGGATTTACCTTCTTATCGAAAGCAAATTTCTTATCATTCGCACAGGCAGTAAGCTCAAAGCAGAACATCATCAAAACATAGCTGGTCGTTGAATCTAACTCCATGACTTCGTCCATGACTGAATTATCATCCCTCAAACTCAACTTCAAAGCATTTAAATACTATTCCAACACCACGTCACTTAAATTATCATCCAACAGATCTTTGCATGTCCGTTTCGTCAACAACTGATAATGATTCTTACAGAGTCTGACCTTGCCGACAGACATCGCCCTCGCCTGCAACGTAACCAAACGCTCGCGTTGACTAACAAGGAAACAAATTCACAGCCATAACTTTCATCGGTGCGCGATTTGAAATTGAATTCAAAGTCATAAATTCGTACGCAACCTGCCTCCACAACCGTAGCACCTGACATTGCGCAAGCCGATGCACGCATTCCAAGCATCAGCGCCGCATACCGCGCACCATTAACATCCTTTTTTGAACATATTCCGTCACGTGACGTATACGCCCCCGCAGCGAGCCGCACGAGATACAGGTGCAAACGCGGCGGGATGAATTGAAATGATAACCGAACAACATAACTTTTTTCGGTAGTCACGCAAATAATTTCCTTTTGCAGATTTTAATTGTTTCCAGACCGTGATGTAACTGCGATTGAGTAACTGCCGCCGCCGCCGCCGCTGCGGATAACATATGCGCGACCACGCAAATGGGGTAAACTGCAACAGTGTTGTATAACCCGATTTGGCCGACCGACGAACGCCTGCCGCACTAGAATATCCACACATCCACAGCGACCGACGACAAGGCGCGAAAATTAGTCCAAACCTTGATTGTCGATTCCGACAGAGTCCAACAGAGCCATCAAATCTGACGGGCCGCAGACGCAACGGCCTTTCGTCACTCGATTAAGGTCAGACCCAGACTTTCAGACAGTCACTCTCCGCGTTGGGGGCTGCAACGGGCGTAAAGGGTTCGCCGATTTCGTCCATAGGCCGTTGCCAAAGGCCGACCAATGGCCAACATATCCTCAACCTCATCTCGTTTGTATTCGCAAAGGGAAGCCCCTCGCATGGTTGCGTGCACTCTTGTCGCACACGACCAACTACCGACTACCAACTGAGCCCAGCCAACCAACCAGTTGTTGTTGGCGTCGATGTTGGATCCAGATGTTGCGCGTTCACTTTCAACTCGGTCTCACTGTGCCGCAATGTGGTTCGATTTGGTTTCCCGTTTGCTCGCACCGGCCCGGCGGCGGCATGAGCGGTAGCGGTAGCGGCTGAAAGCGCCACTACGGCACGCGCTCTCTGTCTCCGTCTCCTTCGCCGTTCGTGGTCGACGGTGTGTCACTTTGTTTGTATATAAATACAGATCACCCAGTTTGTTTAGTTATCAGTCGACAATTGGTTGTGAATTGTAACGGTTTCGTTTCAAAGATTTTCGGTTGAATTTTATTTCTGTACGTTCGTGCATAACCCAACATTTGGATATTAAATATGGCCGCCCTTAAGATTTTCGTAAGTGTGTCAAAACTAAGTGTACAAAGTGAACACAGTGTTGGAGAGTGTCCTTTAAGGATACGTTTTTGTGCAAAATTCTATGGACATTCGAAGTGGATACTAAAGAAAACATAATCAACCGATTTTTGGAAAAGGATTAAGCGACTAAAACTATCGTTCTTTTTGTGTACTTCGTAGGTAATCCTTGCTACCATCTTCGCCATGGCTTACAGCGCACCACAACCAGGCGGCTGGGGAGGCAAACAGTAAGTAGACGATTTGTGAACAAAGTTCAGATGTGTTCGAAGGACTAAATTCGCATTCGGGAATCGACGTGGATGGCTTGTGGATTTATCTCAATACGGTGGACGTTTCCATAAAAATTTGGACAAATTCTGAGTTTTGATAGAAATTTGGATCATAATTTGATAGTGAACCTGTGCAAAAATATTTGAGTGATCCAATTTTCGACTCTGCACAGGATTTCGACTTCAAGCACATTCAAATTTTCGACTTCCGAACAATTTGGTACAAAGCCTGCTAGTGCAAGACAATGTGAACAATTTTAAATTCACAACTTCATGTATCAATTCAAGTCAAAAAAACTGAATATTTCACAAATTCTGAAGAGAGTGATACATTTTGCAGTACCCGTTTCAATTTTGAGCTCGGCGGATGAACAATTTTTGGTACAGCGTCCGAATTCTGCACAAACATTGTCATTTTTGACAATTTCGGTACAGCCTTATAATGTTGGTACAAGTTCAAAGTTTTGAACAAGCTTTCTTTTGATTTCTGACAATTTTGGTACAGGCTGACAATTTTGATACAATTTCATAAGTTCTGCACAAGCTTCCTCTTGAATTCTGACAACTTTGGTACAGGTTGACAATTTTGGTAGAAGTTCAACATTTTGGTACAGTCTGACAATTTTGGTACAAGTTCAAAGTTTGGCAAAAAAGTCCTCTTGATTTCTAACAATTTTGGTACAAGTTCAACATTTTGGTACAGTCTGACAATTTTCGTACAAGTTCAAAGTTTGGCACAAGAGTCCGATTGATTTCTGACAATTTTGGTAGCAGTTCAAAATGTTGCACTAGCTTCCTCTTGATTCTTGACAATTTTTGTGCAGTCATAGAGTTTTGGTACATCTCCCAAGTGGTTAACGAATTTCATCTTGAGTTTTCGATTCAACAGACAAAGTTGTCCTGGGCATAGAAATTTGGTAACCGGACCAAGTTTCCCTCTTGAGGTTTAAACTCGAAAGGGGATGTCCAATTTTGAACTAGTTCCAAATTGAGATGATTCCTCATAAATTCTGAACAGATCAACATGCTGTTACACATTTCTTCAGTCGAATCCTTCGTAAACCCCTAACAGCAGCTTGTTGTTAAGCTTTGTTCCAAATTTCAAATCAATTCGGTCTTCGGTCAAAACAATTGCATTTACCTACTTCACCGTCACTCGACATCAACTCCATCTTCATCGAGTACACTTCAAAGCAGTTTCAACTGGATTCATTCTCAAGCTTGTGGGGGAGTATTTGGCCAGTGTTGTCTTAAGTGGTACCAAATTACCATTCACAACAGGGAAGACAGACTGAAGCATTGACATTGGCCACGAAAAATGTGTGCTAAGAGGTCGAGTCCGATCTAGATCAGCTCTTGAGCGAATTGCTTCGTGGTTCATAGGCCTGTTTAATGTCCCCGATAAGTTGGGTCAGAAAAGTTCAAAAAAGGCATAGAGTCATCGTGATGGTTGTGCATCTGAGGCACATTTCAAATACATAACGCGGTGTGAATGATGTAACCCCTAGTCCGTCGAACTATGGACCTCACTTTTGTGATTCAACTCGAAAATTTTGAACTTTTTGTGTCAAAAGTAGAGTTCTTGTCAAGTTGTCAAGACTTTCATGTGGTGTTTCAAAGAAGACTTCAAGAATATCACTGAAACTTGAGGCGCAAGGAAATAACAACCAAAAGGTCAGAAAAGAGCTCCTATAACCACTCGTGGCTCAGACCTCTTTGAATCCATCACCGCTTCGCCCACTTTCCCTTTCTGCATTGCACACAGCCAATGTGTGTCTTATTCCTCAGCAAAGCCCAGAAGAAATCCCGGATATTCTTACACCGCAAGGGTCGTGTGTCAAATTTCACCGATAACAACTTCAATTAACGTCACACAATTAGCTCTTGCTCACTTTTAATTTGTCGCACGACCCGCTCCAACGGCCTGACAGATCCCCATCTTCTGCGGCATTCCATGCGCCAGAACGTCACACGCATGATGAATGCCCAACTACGCGTTACTTCGTTTGAAATCAAAAAGCCAAAACAGCAAAAGTGTACGTATCGTCAAACGACAAAAATGAAGAAAAAGAAAGAAACAAAAATAAAATTGTAGAAGTTTCTTGATCCAGTGCCAAAGTTGCGTGACACGTCTTTTCGCTCTCGTGCACGCACCGCACTACACGTCACCCGTCCGCCGCATACCGAATGAGACCGATTACAAGCTAATTACCTAAGCCGTCCACATCGTCTCAATCAAAATGCAATTTCACTTTCGTTTGATTGAACGCGAAACGGTAGCGTTGTGATTTTGTATTCAACTAACGTCGTCACTTCTTGTTGCAGTGAACATCACATCGTGCATGTGCCATACAATGTGCACACCATTCACCATCACCACGTGCAGAAGGTGCCCATCATCAAGGAGGTGCCAGTGATCAAGCATGTCCCCATCTACAAGGAAGTGCATGTTCCAGTGTACAAGGAGGTGCATGTGCCCGTGCACATCCACGAGGATCACCACAAGGACTGGTCATCATCTGGCTGGTATTAAGCGAAGTTCGCGCCGCGTGACGCTGAGTGAACAAACGCAAACGCATATGTACAAAGTTCTGTTTGATGTTTGATTGTTTTTACTTGTAAAAAGCTTTATACTCTAGGTTAGTGCCCTGTTTCGTGCTTTCTTGAATGTACCTTGTAAATATCTAGTATTATTAGAGTTCACATTAATTTCCCTTTTATCTCACCATAAGACACTTTCTGTTAACACTTCACGACCATTTTGTGGACACACAAACGTTCTTGTAACTTTTTTTTATAAAACCAAATAAAAAATATACAAAATATAAAAGTCATGTTTTTTATTGATTCGATTTGGGGTTTGTCATCGACTTTGAGGAGTGGTCAATTTTTGTTCGTCCATTCGCCTCGGTTGGTACACTAGTGGCTATGACTAGACTAATTGAATGCAATAAGTGTGGTATTCATAAGACGTCGGGACGAAGGCGACTGCTCGACAATTTACACGGTATCCAGGAGAGACAATTCGAGGTGGAGCTGCACCTTCTATATAAACCACTAGTGTTGTGCGTAGTGACGACGAATTTAGAGGCAGACTCTTTGATCATCCTCAAAGACTCGAAAGAATTGAAGCCGTGAATTGTGAAACGTGCAGAATTCGTTGATTGAACCTGCCACCCTCGACGTAGGAATCGACTCAGCAACCCAGTTCACCATAGAGCGACAGATTGGTGTGAACTTTCGGAAATATCACATGCGTGCCTACAGTTGCATGGCTCATGGTTTTGAGTGTTTCGCTTTCAAAAAATTAGCGAACAATTTCACGGCACCATAACTGAATAGATATACCATTTATGACAAGAGGTAGCATTATTTCATTCATCAACTATGCAACACCGATGTGCTCATCCGTGAGTAGGCAGTGAGCCTTCCGCCCCGAACAGGAATATATTAAAACTTAGACACAACGTGATCTACGAAGCGGGCTTAAAATGCGACTTGTGAGGAGTTGGAGGTCTAGAGATGGGATATGTTGCGATTTTATTATCCCTGGTATAACTGCGATTGCGATTTGCAATAACCTAAAACATTTTACCACACAAAACAAAATACAGTCGAACCAAGTTATTTGAAACCCGTTTAAAAGAAAAACCGCTAAAGGATATGTCTACAAAAACATTTCATTCGCAATGTTGCTACACGGAACCAGAGTTTATCCATAAAACGCATAGGTGCGTACGTGCTGGACGCAAGGGCCAACAAATGTTTAAATCCACTAAATTATTTTTTTGAATTATCCGAGGACCGCTGAAATGAAAAACCTTGTTAATTGAAATTAACATTTTAAGTGGGTTCGACTGCAATAGTATTGCCTATACAAATGAAAAGCTAGATTCGAACAGAGGACCTTCTAAGAAGTGTCGATAGAAGGCGACATTGTCATTGTTTTCATAATGTATAGTAAAAGAGAAATATCACATTAAAATTTATAAGAAGCAACACTGGGCATAGCACACTCAGATTTTGTACACACCTACACCACTTCATTCACATCTGCCACCCTTCATGACGTTGAACTTGATAGCATGTCTCTGAATCACTATACCTATGGAGTTGTAGACCAGCTAATGTGTAGGTGTGAATAAACTGATAAAATCGCAGTCAGCAATTTGTAGCTCAAGACTAATTGGAACTGTGGGAGTCAGCCAACTACGCCTGAATTTCCTTACTACCAATTTGGGTTAAAAACGAAAATCGTTATCTACAACAACTTGTCCCGGAACCCAAATACTGGATGACAAAATGCATTATCTGTCAACTGCATGCGTAAATAGAATCAACGGAGTAAGCAAATATAATCCAAGGCTAAATCGCAAATTCAAAATTCCGTCTAGTTGGATCTTCAAGCTAGACCAACCCTAATTTTATAAAACTGCTGGATGGCTCAGCTGGTCTAATCCCTGCCCTTGATAAGAGGTATCGCCGAATTCGGTTAGAGCAGACTTAATACGCTTTTATTTGATTTTCAAATTTCCAGTTTCCGTTTTTGGCGTTTAGATCACGCAGTAATAAGTAGTGTGACTAGGGATACAACAATGGACCAACAATGATTCAACCGATCCTCGAAATATAGTAATAGCCCTTGCCTCTAATTTGATTCACCTGTTCCACGAGCATATAGTTGCATTCATCAACCACTCTGGTCTCGAAATATTACATCTGGTCTAGGTTCTTGTACGTATTTAGGGTATAGGACGGACATAGAGTTGATCTAAATAGTAGATCTCTTGAACTTATTTTTGTCAATCAGGTTTTTTTTATGGTGATCCATGGCATTGTGGGTATATCCGTCGACCCAATGCACTTGAACCTCAACGTCTAGTTTCGATCCCTGGGCTCCATTTCTTTCGAGTCACAATGTTCAGAAAAGGCTTTTCGTACTTGGTTACTTTAACTAGCGCCAGAACAATAGCATGCACAACACGGGTGGTTGCCGAAAAGATAGACGATGGCCCTCTACAGGCTGTAGCGCCACTCATATTATATTATAATCAGGTTTTCTGGTTTTGCCAAATTAGCTAATTGGCAGTAATTGAGCAGTTCAAGCCTAGTCTAACACAACCCCTTACCACGATCTCAGTCTAAGTCAGAATTGGAAGCGGAATCGAAAAACAGCCCATGAGGAGTTAATTCTATCTCCTCTTGAGTGGTTGTCGTGACTATAATTAGAGAGACAAGACTTCTTGCGAGTGTCTATCCCAACACTAGATCTGTCATTAAGAGACTCTCAAACTTCGTCATGGGAATGCACGTCCTTCAAATCGTGTGAAGAGGGTAACACGAACATTGCAAGTAGTTGGTGAAGAAGCTAGTCGAATGCGCTCACAGAAGCTGCAATCGTCAGATTTAAATATATCACCTCACGAGTGACGCATACGTATTTTTTAACAGTTTTTGTTTTGTGAACTTCTCACAAGTTACGCTGTGTTAAACCACTTCATTTAACTACAACCAGAACCTGTACTTCGCTATGCATGAAGTTTTACAGTTGTTATGGTTGTTACTTTGTTTTTTAACTCTCGAGTACTCATTGTATTAAAGAGAATTCCTATCCATTGAGTGAGGCCAATGAGTTTCACTATAGTTGGGGCTCAAAAATTTGAGACCGTGACGCATCTGCTCATGGATATGTAATTTTTTAAAGGTACTAGAAGACACCTATTTGAGGATGTCCAAGGTTGCGAACATATCTAGAGGGGGACCTCAGTTTTTGTGTAGCTTGAGACAGTTTGCAAGAAATCGTGCCGATTGGAGAGGCGCGGGCTCATGCAAATGGTGGAGCATTGCATTGCATCTTGCAGACAGAGTGAGAGTTGGTCTTGGTCTGGTTTAAGTCAACAAGTGTTGTTTGTATGCGGTTATTACTTAAGGAATCTAAAATTAACAGCACAAGCTTGCCATCAAAACTCATGAACGCATCAGATCATCTCCAGAATTTGGGAAGGCGAATGAATGTCCAATCTTATCTCTTGTAAGAAGAATTGATAAATGTACGTCTCGACTAAGTGTCGGCGAGACTTTAGAAAACTGCACCAGATCTCAACATTGTCGTCTGATATCTCTCCACTTTAGTTCTGAGGAAGATGATCGTCGGATATCGGTAAGCATAGAAGCCTCTGCCTATTACAATTTAAACTCTTGGACTACACAGATGGCGTCGACATTTCATCCCGTTCTCGTGGGCCGTTGTTAAAGCTGATGTTAAAGTATGTGGGTGGAAAAGGGTACAAACCAATCAAAAGGGTAAAAACCAACCAGACGTGCCCACGTCTCCTCCATTTGCTGATGCTAATTGTTGGAGAAAGTATGCCCGCAGGGAACTCTGTGGGGGTTCCTTTATTTTCTAGAAAACAAACTTTCTCGAGTCCATATAATAGCATAAAGAGCAAAAACGTAACTTTCCTGGATCTGTAAGGAAAATGGATGGCTCCAGGATGAAGGGATCATGGTAGGTACCATATTCATCAACTTGACCTGCCACACGTTTGACGATAATGGACAAGAATTCCATCTCCAATTTCGTTTGACTGCTCTTAGCGACTGCAAACTTGTTCAGTTTTCAGATCTTTTGTTCTTCGTCAAGCGTGACAAGCTTGACCACTATTTTCCTTTGCCTAAATCAACTTCATAAGTTCTCATGAAGGGCCTAGACTGATCCCCTATTCGTTTTGACTCTTTCGTGTTTACATTGGCAGATGAGTCCTAGTTCAAGTCAGGTAAGGCATTTAAATCCTGCCGGAAAGTAATCACCCCTATCGTGGCAAACGGCGTATCTGAGATTCATTTCACTCACTCGATTCGCGTTCACTTGCCATATGGATCGGGGAAAACGGCGGGCAGCCTACTTTACCGATGACTATTTGGATAGTATATGCTCATACTACATTTAATAATGATGCCGAAGTATCTTCTGACAGAAAAATGCGAACTGCAAGATTTGAGGTGAGTTTTTTTAAAACTAAACATTTTATTATATAGTTAATCTACTGCAGCATTTTCAAATCGTTTTGATGTCTTCAAAACGAAGATTGATCCGAGCTCGAAATCATTTTCACTCTCTCCTTGTCGCGTTTGCGAAATGTCAATGTTTGAATGGGACATTTTAATTCTTAATGACGCATTCACCTCATCGACAAGTTAACAATTAATTTCGAACCTATTCAACGATTCTAGTGAAACGTTCCCGCCGGCGATTTCCACGATAGGGGTGAATATGAAGTTATTAAGAACTGCGGTTTCAACTTGTGTCTGCATGATTAGAGAGAATAGTTCTCCAGATATAGCTTCAATATAAAAATTGTGGACACTTACTGGTTGATGACGATTATTGCATTTAGAATAAAGGTGTGAAGACGAAATTATCTTAAAACTATACAAACCTTTGAGCGCCACTGTGTGTAGGTGTCATGTAGTGGACATTCCAGTGACATTGTCTGTCTAACGAGCCAATGACGGGATGATTGCACCCACAAATCTACACGTACAGTGCATAGGATGTTTATAAAAGCATGTTAAGTTAAATTAGTCTCTCAACCAGTCCGCGTTTAATTTTTGGATATGCAACCCTTCAGAAGCTTACGACAGCAATCCAAAAAGACATCTGCTACAATCTACTTTTGTGGAGTAAGCCCAATTGACTGCAATTTCGTCTTCCTTGCATGAAGACATTTATGCCACTGGTATACCAGGCTACTTCGACTCATTGACAACTCCAGTGGGCCTCTAATTAGATTCCAACGGCAAATGGTGACTGGAAAAGATTTGTAAACCAGACACTGGGTATTCAACCAACTGCGCCATCCAGCCGTAGGAACAAATTTCTTCACTATACGATCACGAGCTACTCTACTCGCTTCCGACAACTGCGACTTAGATGAGGACTTAGGCGTAAAGTTCCTTTTATCGTCAACTTGAACTTTTGCAAACGTCTGTATTACCAAGCTTCTGGAAGAGCTCAAAGAAACAGCAATGAGAGCTGAGAGCTACTATACACTTTACCAAGGTTCTATAGTTGTGGTTGTGATTTTTTGAAATCCTTCAAAGTTGCCATTTAAGTCCTCTTCAAGTGGCCGATCGTAAGCGTTCTTCTTTTAAGACGGAAGCAACAGAAAGACAGAGTTTAAGGAATTGTTGGTCTCGTCCTCTTATGTCAATGAAATCAGTCCAACAGCCAGTGCCATAAAATACAGAAACTATCATTCCCCAAAACCAAATCTCACCGCCTCGAGAAACTCCGAAACCGACAGAGAAACCGCCAAACATCGACGACAACTTCGGTAAATCTACATCCCGATTATGAAAGTCCATTCTTAAGCAATTAGACTTGTTGCATACAAATGAAGAATGAGGAAGCAAGCAGCCCATTCGGCGCGGTTGCATCTGGTCGCCGGGCCACTGACGAAATTTAAATGCAGAGTTCATTCCGAACTAAATGTGGTAATTTCAAATTCCAATGAGCGGTAGGAAAACCCACAAATAAGGCATGTGATAGAGTTACAAAGTCAAAGACCTCTGCAGGTGATTATCGATGAGCGTAATGACTCCGATTGGCAAGAGCGTGTTGGTGTGCAGCGCGGTGGGCGTGAGATTTTGTTTGGAATTTTTTTTAATTTTGCCTTTGGAATATTGCAACGATTTTTGGATGGGATGTGGGGTGTGATGGGGTAATGTTTATTTGGTGGACTGCTTGCAGTCGGGGATGTGTTAAGGGAATGGATAGTGGTTGATGTTGTTGATCCTTTCATAGGGATTGCTTTGAGTTAGTCTCTTATGATGTTCAAGAAATCAATTTCTCGCTCTTTGTGAGGTGCTTTGGACGTTGGATCCTGTCTCCACCCCAAAAACCGGTTCATCACAAACGAAATGCCTTGAGCTGCGCTCGTCAATTTGGATAAGATGTGCCAATCTCGGAGCATCTTCAACAAAGTAATAAAGGCACCCGCATCTAATAGTGTTCACAAGTGGAAACGAACCTTACCCAACTTAGTGTGCACCACTTTAGACGCATGCGTCCTGTGCTTCGGATTCCCTCTGCATCGAAATAGAGAATAAAAATGGCACAATTCTGCTTTCCAAATTTGATCGTTCCAAACTTGATCCCGACTAGTTTACGGCTGAGATTACTTTTTCTGACTTCAAAGCTCCACGTCGACTGATCAAAATAAAAGCCAAAACCTTGATAAACGCAAAACTCACGAAAAATATATACATTTTTAAGATTTGTATCATAAACTTCGTCTCCAAATAATAAATTCAGTTGGCAACACTACCAAGACACTCGATACACTTCCATTGTGACTGCACCAAAAAGTACCTCCATTACAACCTAAGAGTATGCCCCACACACCCCTGCTGAGAAATAATTTCCCTCACAATCCCCCACACATTCCATAGCATACCTCTAGGCTGATACATTTAATCACTTTCAAGCAACAGTGAAAACTTGTCACGCAAGCCGATCCCACTGCCGACCGATTGTCACCGCTTGAGCAGCTTACAAAACCGAGTCTAGCCGTCGCTAGCAATTAAAGCTGATTTAATGCAGCGCATCATCGTAAACCTCTGGTAAATGATGACGCTCAACACGTTTCCCATCATTATCCGCACTTCCGTCTTAATGAAGTGTTTTATTTTAGTGTCGTTTGGCGTGTACTCGCTGCTGCTTGTTGGGGTATCCAATTACCAGTTCGCACAGTATGTCGCCTCGTTCCGATGTTGTTGGCAAATATTTGTGATTTTCGCTTGATGCGTTCGCTAATAGACGGCTGATGAATGACGGATGCGGCGGGTGAATGTCGATTCTCGACTGGAGCTGTCGCATTGAACTCAATCGAGACGTCAAACAGAGGCGGGTCTTGTCCGAGAATGCGCAGATGCTTTGGGTGTGCTGCAATGTTACTTAGCTGCTGCTGTTAGTGGTGTCGACTTTGCTGTGTTCTTCGAGTGACAAGAGGAGCCCTCTGCCTACAAGTCCCCCCACCCGCTCAATACACATTCGTGTCAGTGTACCATGTAAGCCAGCATTCAATTGGCTTCTTCCTGCAAATGGCCGCCATGCCATTCTCTTCCCGACTGTGCAACGTGTCAGCGCGGCAAGTGTGACACTTTCGTTCCCAGGAAGAGACTACAGCACAGCACGCAACCGCCATCACTCAGACGTCATCAGCGCATAGGCCATCGCGGAAGCCCATCGGCACGTACACCTGCAGGCAGGCAGATACCCGCAGCCACACTTGTGACAGATTGGAGGCAATTACACCGCTGCCCGACTGCAGTCTTCTTCATCTGCCCGCCTGCCTGCACCTGCACGACTGCACGCTGTCAAGGTTCAAGGTTGTCATTTGCTTTCTACCATCAAGTGTAATTCCTCAAAATCGTTAATCAAGAACCGCGCCGGATGGCGGGGAGCGCGCAGATGATCTCAACTGAAGTTCAAGACTCATTGCACTCCACTCAGCGCACGCTTGTGCAACGTTGCCGCTGGCGCTGCGCTCAGGCTGTTGCAGCAATTAGGTACTTTTTCAGTTTCAAATATGATTTTAGCCCACTCAAGTGTTGCGTTAGACCCTCGAGACGCATGCGTGCAACGCAGCGAGTGTGTAACACCTGGGCTCGGGCTGCAAGGCCTTACCCCATCGACGACAAGTGCTCGGTGGCGCAGCAATTATCCCTCCATTGTGCCCGGGTGTGGCAATCGGTCGCACAGTGCAGCCGGAGTTTCACGCCGCCACCGCTGATTGATTTATTCCAATCACCATCGATACACATACGACTCCCACGTACGTACGCGTCGCCGCCGTCGTGCGTCCCGATGAAGAGCGCTCGCCTGGCATTGGGCCGCTGTGGTCTCTCTGACGCACGACTCGGTGCGCGGCCATCTACCACGCGGCCCAACTATGCGACGAATCGGGTCAAGATGGTATGTAGATTCGTGTTAGGTGACCACAAGTGCGTCTTCATCGATGTAAGCATGACAAACGTCGTCGCAGTCGATCGTCCCAACGGCCCCACAATCACGCGTCGGTGTTATTTGAAAACACAATTGAACGACCACCTGCGTGACTGGAAAAATGCATTTGCCCCTTAATTGGTGTAATGTGGAGGAGAATTCCAAAATTGTGCGTATTTCGCCCGAACGAGGTCATCGGATGTGATCGATGGTATGCCGCCGCGCCGCTCTTTCGTTGAAAGCGAAGACGAGCACATATTTGTGCGGTTAGATGACGTGCGTAAGTGAAGGCTTGTGATCGATGGAAAATATCTAACGGACGCATGGAGGATTTTCAAGGATGAGTACGCGGTCTTCGAGTGCGAGTCGAGGAGTCATTCACCCAAAATGATGGACGTTTTGAAGAATGCAGGTGCTTTTTTGAAAGTTTTCTTAAGTTGTGGGGATTTCTTTGAAAGAGATAGGGGGGCTTATGTAAACTCACCACAAGCCAGTCACAACCCCTTGGAGGAATTCCGAGAACACAGCACGTGGCAGTGAATTGGCGATCCGAAGTGGATTGTGGCAAGGTTACGTCGTTACCCCTATCTTATTTCCTTTCTCAAACTGATCTCCATCGAGTAGCCTTGTGGCAATACATATATGTGTGGCGCTACAGCTCATAGAGGGCCAGGGCCTAGCTTCTCAGCAACCACTCGTGTTGTGCGTGCTATTGTTCTCACACGAGTGGAAGGGACCTACAGTTTTACGCCGAATCCGAACGGCCAACTTTGAGAAGCTTTTTCTAGACAGGAAATACTCTTTGAGCATTGTCAGTGACTCGAAAGAGGTGGGGCCGTGAAAATTATTTCTGTCGCTCAGAGATGGAATCGAACCTACGACGTCGAGGTTGGGGTCGACGCACGTACCCACAACGCCACGGGACACCACATAGCCTTGTGGCAATACCCAACTGATTTAATAATTCCGAAATTGGATCCAAATCGATTTTAAGAAAAAGTTGATGACAAGATCCAAAACTTGACAAACAGATAGCGCCTCTGCATTTCCTCAGGAACTTATGACTAGGATGTGGTGCCAGCTCGTATTAAGAGGGCGCCCCTCCACAGATCTCTTACTTCCTTCGTCATTGAGAATATTCTCTATTTCAAGTAAGCAAATCGCAGTTCGAATTGAACATGTGTAGTTCATCGAAGGCGATGTGGCCTACTTTGGACCCATGACAACCTAAAACTGTCATAGAACTTGACAGGAGGAGCATAAATATAGGTCATTGCCTAGTTGGAAATGAAACCAGATGACCTGCAATGACGTCCGTAGAAGCTGCTGGGTGAAAAAACAGTGATACAGTACCTCGGATCCTGCCCGTGCAGAAGCAAGAAGAAAATACATGGACAGCTATTTCTTCGACAGCCTTGACATCGACATCGACGAACTGAAACACTAAGGACATTCTTGGATTGCTTAAACCACAAACTGGTTATAAGTATCACGGTACACATCAACAGAAGGTAAGGACGAAGCATGTTCTAGCAGGCCAAACTGCGAACCTCGTAAGCAGCCGACTTAAGGTGTTCACCTTTATGGTCTAAGTAGAAGTAAGTCTAAGTAGAAACACTGCACATCGAACTAGTACTAAGCATTTTTTCTTGTCCGAAAATTGATTATGAATGAGAAAAAAATATATCAAACAAAACAAATTGGTCTATGTGACTCAATATCCTTTTGGCCCTGCCAATCACATATACCCAACTACCTAAGCCTCTACTCCATGACCAAGAAATAGGTCCACGCACCACGCAGAGGGAGTACGGATAAATTTACTAAAAACAATGTGCTCCCTACATTATTGTCAAAAATGGGGAACTAAGGAAAACGTGGTTTGATCCTCATCGGCACTTCTGGAAACACAGTTAAAAGAGGAATCACAAAATCGAGAAGACTTGAGTAGATCGTGTTTCAAGGCTGAAGGGGATCACTAGCGCTCCTTTTGACAGTTGGTTTGCAATGGTATCATACGGTTCGCCAAATTGGAATTGTTCCACATAAAGAGCTGAATGCGAGTACCTATCGGGGCCACCAACATGACGAGTAAAACTACTAATGTCACAAGCATTCCTTAAGATGTAATTTTGCAACATTTTCTGTCATATTCCTAATTGGCATCGTTAAAACGAGTCATAAAAGGGCGAAAATAGAATCGAATTGGTCACACAATGCAGGAGGAGGAAACTAGGAAACTAGTGTATTTAGCAAGCGATTTCATGCAGTGGTACACAGAGCCAACTGAACTGAAGATATACAATTGTTTAGCAAGCGGTGTAACACAGTGGTACACAGAGCAGTCCAAACTGAAGATCCGCAGAAAAGAGTGATCATAAGAATCAATTGCAGATTCTCCAAAATCAAACGTAATGCCACTATGAACTTATTCTGTCTTCCACATTGTGAACCTATACCTTAGGCAGTTCCTCAGCGTTCATTATTTTTTACTAAGAATTCATAACAAACTTAAGTACTAGACGAAAATGTTCAAAACTAGTTGGACGTACGATGTTTGTAATTCTAACTTGCTGGCCCTCAGCAGGCACTCTAAGCTAAACTTAATCTTATCATATGTCTTTCAACCTAATCAAACATTAATGCATTGAACTAATGTCATGCTATATGTATAGCTTAATATCAAGAAAAAATTGTAACGAAAAAACTTATGAACTTTGTCGCCCAGTTCCCCACCGTTAAGCAATTCCTAAGTGCGACAGGATGATGTTGCTACTTTTCGTCATCTTAAGTTTGTGGTAAGAAAGTGAAGGTAATCTGTGACAACAAGGGATTATTTAAACAAATAAATCGGCCCAGACATTGGTTCCACTTGTGACATCCACTTCATTTTAGGGTTTGACTGAAACTTTAAAGAGGCAAAAAGTGCCACAAAATATGGAGAAGAAATACTTAATACACAATATAGGAAATCACAAACAACTTCCTTGACCTCGGACTCGACTGTTTGCCAAGTACTTACTCTCAAGTTGATTTGCACTTGTTGTTATTGATGACTGTCTCATTTCTGAACATCTCCTGAATTCATATGGGATTTATTGAAATTGAAGGTCTAATGAGGTTTTCCGTTTGAGCTGAATAGAATCAGTCATCTATAGCTTTGGTTGTTGTTCATTCGGTTGAGCAATAGGATAGGATAGGATAGTTTCCTGCGCGAGTCCAGAAAAAATGGCATTATAAGTTCATGTTACGAAACAAATTGAAAGGGTTTTTCATGGAGTTTTGTCGGGTTTCTTGATGAATAGGCTCATAGAATTTCTTTCTGAATTTCAGAGAATAACATGTCTCCCTACCTGCGTACATGTCGTTCGATGGATATCCTATCGGGTAACACGTTTCCAAAAGTAGTTGAAAATCTTTGTGGTTACCTGAGTTTTAACTTACGTGTTACCGGTGCCGACCTATATTGCCTTTAGCATAACTAAATGTGGAATCTAGAACTCACAGTGCACAGGCCATGGTAGCATTCTAAACAGATTTTTCTTGGAGGTAGCAGGCATCGACATTGACTACGAATTAAACCTTTTCATTGATCCTTTCCTCCTACAGGGCATAGCGAGCGATGATTAATTTGTCAACAATAATGGTAGGTTTTACATCTCGAAGATGATGACGCATTGCAGGAGCTTCCATATTATTCAATGCGAATTAGTTTTCCATGTAATGTTAATGTCTTCAGGCGATAGCCCTTGAAACTAAACTTTTGTAGTTATTTTATGCAGTGAACGGCCAGCCTCGGGTATTTGGTCCCATCTGCGAGGAAGGTAAAGGGAGGAGGAGACACAACCACGAACTCTACCAGCTGTATGTAGATTTAGTCCGGAAGGTAAAAATCCTTAGACTACTCTGGCTCGCACACAAACATCGAGCGCATGGACACCAATGCTGAAGATGGTCCGCTAAGAAGAGGAAAACCGAACCTCCGCTAAAGAGGCCAAGTTATTGCGGATGTAAGACAGCTTGGCCTTGATGACTGGAAGCATGAAGGAAGCGTGCCCACGATCGTCAGCGATGGAGGGCGGCAAATGCTCAAGCTCGGACTCTTGATGCGTCGCCGGCCGGACAAGTAAGTAAGCTGGCAGAATGGCCGGTCTTAGGAGAAGATCTGTGGTGGACTTTAAAAACCAACCAACAATTTTAAAAATATAGATCTTTGTCACAAAAAAGAAAAAGACTTCACTTCCTTGTTTATAAAGAAAACAGAACGGCTGCAGTGTATGGAGTACATAACATATTACTCAGAACAGCAACCAAACAACATTTGGTGTCCGAGAATTACCATATCCTTCTGAGGCAACAAAATGTGATCACAAGGACAAGTCAGTGAAACGAAGCTTTCCCCGTCCATCTACCAATCAACAGTAAGTCAACCTATCCTAATCTATCCTACATTTTGAAGGGCTTTCGTTTCTACAACTACAGCACAGGGTCTTGTGCCATTCCTGCCAGGGCCAACTAATAATGTCAATTACCTGTCATATCAAATGGGCTTCATATGATTTCAAGTGACTTCTTCACACCACATCACACATAATATTTCAAAGTGCACTACACTGTCAAAGAGTTTCAATGACAATTACCAAAATGTCATACTTTGCAGTTAGTCATGGCCCATTTTCGTATTGTTCTCTTGAATGAGATTATTGCGCCATAGCTGCTGGCTCACATGAACACTGTCACCAACAAGTAACTGGAGCAGTGACAATGTAGGTAGGTATCGGTGGATTAGGCTCCATTGCAGGACACCACGCAGGGATGAATTCTTGAATCTAGTAGACTACTGTAGGTAAATTGAAGTATGATGACCGTGTGAGTGGTGTAGAAGAAATGAGGTGCTCATAGCGCCTTACTCGTTCATATAACTTCTATACAAATTATTCTTCATTCTGGCCTTCGGGAATGTTCTCCCAATTAACAGTGCTCAGCAATGACCTGGCGCGACGGCAATATTAGGAGCAGGCTCAGACAGTTCATAGGCCCATTACAGTTTCCTAACTACAGTCAATCTCAAAAGTTGGTGCACGACAAGTGTACAGCGTCAAGACAAGTTAAAATCCAAACGCGGTCGAAGTGTTTCATAGTAACTTTGAATGTGACCTGCAGGCTATATAAACGTATTTTAAACTGGCCAGCCAGATGGGCGACAGCTGATTAAGAGAGGCAGGAAAGACCCCATCCGGAAACATTCTTAGGCCACCGCCTCTCAATTGCAGGCCACTAGTGACTGCCTTCCCACCAGTGAACGTGCGTGACTGAAAGCAACTTGCACAAGACCGGGCTAGATGAGAGGCCCAGGTCCACCCAGGACTGTAGCACCAGCCAAAGATGAAGCAGAAGTAACTGCGTTCAAAAACAGGGCTACAAGCGGGGCAAGTACTTCTTAAGCAATATGTCAGAGTGTAAAAGTGTTCTCCTGTTCATATAAACGTGCTCTAACCCTCAGCTGGATGAAGCACAAAGTGGCAGCAAATAACAAATTCCAATAGGCACGATAGGGACAACTTGGCTCAAACTTTTACCAGTTCGGCTACAAATCCGTAAGCTGAACTATAAGCACATAAACCATGAACTCTTTTGCCCATGGAACTAATCTGACTACTAAAATGCAGGCAAAAACGTATAGAAAGGTCATCAAAATCGATAAGCAGCTTAAGACGCACCCCTCTGCTGCACCAGCTATTGCGTTTTCCACCCAGTCATCAGTCATCATTCATCATATGCTCGTTTACTGCAAGAAGTCACATGATTAATGCATAAGAAGTAAATTGCACCGCAGACGCTCCAAGAAGACCATCCCCCGCCATGACCTACGTCAAGTCAAGCACGCTGCCGGTGAAGTCATCGCCGACGAATACTTTCCAATTCGATACTCAAACCCCACAGCAATCAACACGATCCACGCTACATTGATCGCACTCAACGGCCTTCAACTGTCAAACATTCGTTTTGATTTAATTTCGCACTGACCACTCAAGAGACAATCGACTCGCCGCGCCGCTGAGCCATGACACAGTTTGTCAACCGAATTGGCCGACCTTGCTCCGAGAACCCAACAACACGATGACGCAGTCAAAGATTCCCCTCGTTCATTTGGGTCCTCTTTGAGTGGCGCATGTGCTCTGGGCCAATCGCTCCGGCCCCCTCGGCCTATTCGCAGCGCAATCGCTGAGTTGTCGGTTTTACTAATGGCGCCATGTTGACACCAAATAACTCTAATCAAGTCGCCATCGAGCCTCCGAGAGGAAAGGCATCTCGGGTGATGAATGCGTTCAAATGATTATCGATTTCCCCGCGGGCCATTCGGCTTGGATTTCCACAGACAGCCGCTGAGCAACACCGTTAGATAACAGACAAGACACGCTTAAGAATGTCTGTCGCAAATTGTAATCCGATAAGTTTATTACAAATACAGGCACTCGCGGACCGCGGTGCACCTAGTGGGTTATTAACCCAAAAAGTGATCCTATCCCACACGGGGATTACAAAACGAAAGTGAAAAGGTGCGTCGCTGAGCCTGCGGGCGGGAGAGGAAGAGCGTCGAAAATTCAATTAAACAACGCCTCCGACGGGGAAGGTCAAGTGCAGAGTGCCTCGCAAAAAACAACGAAAACGAAAACAAAATCAAACGAGCAAGTGGAGGCTATTCATTGCTTGTCAAGTTTTTTTCCTCCTCTCCCGCCGCGCCGCGCAATGCTTTGTGTACTCTTTGGATATCAATTATAGAAATAATGACAAACGACGCGTCTGGGATGTGTGTTGCGTTGCGTGGCTCTGACGGGCGCAACTGATGGCTTGCAAAACTACTGGCAACTGCCCGCCGACCGATGGGGTGTCTTGCAAGGAACAAGGGGAATCAGTGTCACATGTCGCGGCGAAGGTGGAGTACGGAGATTGATGTGTTTTTGTTTTTCTTTCACTGAACCGTCTGCGAGTGCTCGACGTGTTGGAAGGCGTCCCAAAATTGACGTGTGGGTGGATAATAGAACACGTCTTGCGGAAACCGCCAATGCTGGGCGTCTGCCAATGTCTACCAGTGCCGCTGTGGCACACAGTGACGGCCCCATGACCAGCACGGGATGAATCTTCTCATGGTCTGCTCACATAATCGGCGACCGATGGGTACTTATATGCGGAGCTCCCCTCTAGGCGAGCGCGGGTGTTGAATTACCTTTCTTTTGTACTTATCTCAACATCTTAGTTGTTTTAACGAGATCGCCGAAGAGCCACTCCGCCTCTCAACGAGACTTTCGCCCATTTGGCGTCAGCTCTAGGCGACGACGCGCTGAGGAGAGGGATTAGCATTTCGATGGTTTAATTTTCGACTGACTTATGTAAGTCGAGTCGAATGTTTGTGGCGGCCAATAAGTTGCAAGAGTTTCTGTCTCAAGATATTGATTTGAAATCCTCGTGGAATTTGGGATGGTTTTCATTTTTTTTAGAGCACTTTGAGACGAATTTAGGGTGAGTTCCGGAAGATAGAGCGAACATCCTATTAAGGATCTGAAGGAAGAACGCCAGATCACCAGAAATGAAACCTTACTGGATAGGACATGCAGACCCAATTTGTAAGGCAATAAGTTCTATTTGCAATCACATTTTTATAGTAACCAGCAGAATGTGATTCACAGCATCGACGTCTCGGACAGAGCGTCATATTGGGCAGCAGAAACTTTGAGGTAGTCAAGGACTTCGTCTACCTAGGCTCCGGAGTAAATAGGGACAACAACACCAGTACCGACATCAAGCGCAGAATTACTATTGCCAATCGCTCAAGAGGCAATTGAGTAACAGAGCCATCTCTCGAAACACCAAATTGACCCTGTATAAAACCCTGATCATCCCAGTCCTGCTCTATTGCGCAGAGACATGGACGCTATTGAAAGCGGATGAAGAAGCTCTTGGTTGTTTTGAGAGAAAAGTTCTGCGTACGATCTTTGGTCCTGTTTGCGTTGATGGCGTTTGGAGGAGAAGGTTCAACCACGAACTGTACGGGCTGTACAGCGGCATGCACCTAGTTAAGCGACTTCAGATCCACCGCTTAAGATGGCTAGGTCATGTAGAGCGGATGGACACCACAGCTCCGGCCCGAAGAGTCTTCGACACCGAGCCATTGGGACAGCGCAACAGAGGACGTCCTCGCACTAGATGGCGCACACAAGTGGAAAAGGACCTCAACCAACTTGGTGTGCGCAACTGGAGGCAGCTGGCGAAAGATCGTTCTGGCTGGAGGGGCATGTTGGTTGAGGCCCAGGTCCACCCCGGACTGTAGCCCCAATCAAAGAAGAAGAAGAAGCAGAACGTGATTGAAACTAGAACTGTCGCTTGTACAGCAGCAGGACATAATATTAACGACCAACGAAGTTCAATAATATTTTCTGACAGTTTCCCTGCATTGCCAAGGAAGTGGTGTTAAAGAAATTAAGGATTTAGTGTTTGGGTTCGATCAGAACTAGAGCAATTTTCAAATTCGCACTTCTCAACAAGGCTATCAAGAAGAAGTGGCAGCGAATGGTGTCCTGCTTGGATTTATGTTAAGCTCGTGACCTTTTGTCATGTCCATGCTAGAGTACAGTAAGGGATTATGCGGACAGGTAAGCGGTAGTTAGTGATGGAAGTGTTGACAGATCTATACAACAATTAGATTTGGTGTCACGATCAGGGAATTAATGCGCTTAGGACAAACATAATGTATCGTCATCTGCCCGCGTCGCCTGATACTCCATGAACAAAAATTTGCTTAAAATGTAACGAGAAGCAAAATCAATCTCTGCAGGATCCAGACACAAGAGATATGAAATTCTGAGGTTCACGAGGACTGTGACTGAAGTCTTAAAGGACAGGCGGTAAAATTAGGGAAAGTCATTTTTTATTTTCGCACCACGTGGTTTGTTCACCTTGGACTGGATCCGTAGACACATGGCTAGAGTCACATATTATGTACCGTCTCAGAGTTCATCTTCGGCTCCATCTGTCCTCAATCTAACCACAGCCAACGATTACACGAAGACACGGTTCATAATTCCTTCGATGTCGTCCCAGCCGACCTTTCTTGTGTCCTTCAATAGAGGACGGTGCTGTAGTTGGAGTCCTAGGTAAGCAAAATCCATCTCTTAAAGGCTCCCTACATTCCCAAATTCCAGTTACATGAATGACACCAGCTCATCCCACCAATTGTACGTACGTTTGATAGATCGTTTTTCAAGTCAGGACAGAAAAGTTTCTACATATGTATGTTCGAAGTTTCTTTGCTATTTAGGTTACTGAAATATTCATATTCCATTTTATTTAAAACTTTTCGAAAATGAACTTCTACTATATCACACCAACATGCCCGAGGAAATAAACATGTAACAAAAGCATTCCTTACCGTCCAGACATTGGGTAGGCGGACTATGTTGGTCATGTCATCACTTTTATAGGCAGCTACAACTTCGAGGTGGTGAAGAACTTCATCTACCTTGGCTCGCAAGTTAATAGTACGAACAACATCCGTACCGAGACGCTGTTACTTTTGGCTCAAGTAATTGAGTGGTCGAGCCCTCTCTCGAAAGACCAAGCTCACATTATCTTTATAGGACCTTGATCATCCCTGTCCTGCTTTAAAGCGCGGAAGCTTGGACTATCTCAAGAGCGAATGAAGATGCACTCGGTCTCTTGGAGAGAAAAGTTCTGCGTTCAATCTTTGGTCCTGTTTGCGTTGAAGATTTTTGGAGAAGAAGATTTAACCACGAATTGTACGGGCTGCACAGCGACATGAGTCTAGTCAGGCGTCTACGGTTTCAACGCCTAAGATGGCTAGGCCATGTTGAGCGCGTGGACAACACTGATCCAGCCCGATGAGTCTTTGACTTCGAACCAGTGGGACAACGCAATAGAGGTCGACCACGAACCCGATGGCGCACTCAAGTGGAGAAGGACCTCAACCAACTAGGAGTGCGAAATTGGAGGCTTAGGATCGTGCCACCTGGAGAGTATTGTTGACTGAGGCCCAGGTTCACCTCGGACTGAAGCGCCACAAGAAGAAGAAGAAGAAGCATACAGGGGGTGAGTGCAGATATATAAGTGTTTTACGTGATCTCCTGCCGTGGGGCCTATATCACGAAGGCAGTTTATCGTTTGATCATTCCACGACGCTGGACCAGACGCTACTGAAGGCGTCAAGATTCAAGCTTAGAAATAAGCTTATGAACCTATTTCTCCACCTTGGTAGGGTGGCTAAGCCCATCTAACACCTCTGCTACTCTTTCGGCCGTAGCACCCGGTTGTTGTCTGCAACTCCACATAGACTTGGGTCAATATCTTTTACGTCGAAGAGTCGCAGATGCGCATCGTCTTAATTAGCTCCCGGACATTTAGGTATATCTCCACTTCTCCCCGCCATTTTGGGTTTTAAAACACAGGCACCACGATGCTCCCACTTAGGGCCCAACCTCAAGCGATCAGGATGAGACCTAAGCGGGTCTCACGAGCCTGATCTCCCGTGGCACCAGACTATAGCCTCTGGTCAAATTACCAGTAGGATGCCATAACATCCCCGGACTGACCGCCATTGTTATAAAGCCGAAGACTTATTGTGCAATATTTATACCGTTTATTCTTTGTTTGTCCAGTGCTTGTCTTGAAACCGTCATTTTGAAAAGCACTGAGGAGGTTATTTCCTAAACCATTAGCTTTTAGCTCAAGATCTTAGTCGCCCTTTACGACAGGCATGTCTTACCTAGGGTATATTCTACAACCCCTTACCGATGGGCGAAGGGGTGTACAGTGTAACCTCAACCCAACAAAATATAACCCAAAAATTCTTCGGGACTCTGGTGTAAATGATTCGGACACCAGAGATCTCCACAAAGCCGACTCAGGTAAGACCAAAGAAAAGACTTCAACGAGAGAGGAGAAAGACATCCTTCTTCAGTCTCCAGCTAGACAGTGTTCGGTAGCAGCTGGGAGTGAAGCGAGAGAGGTAAATCTTAATGGGCGGTTTATTGAGGATGACAACTACTGCTCCAATCAAAAACTCTGTATCGTCTTTCAACTCCCTATGTACCAACCCCCGCAACTGCGGACAGGCGAATGCTTTTGGGGACACTGAAGAATATAACTTCCTTTTTTTGACAGTGCAATGACATCAATGGCTTCTTTCAGAAATTCCCTTAAAAAATAAAAATGTCGTGAAGCTGCTACCAGATGAAGTTAAATTTCCTTAACAGACAATGTCTCATCACGTGATCTTAGTCGGCAGTCGGAGTGATGACAGGTCGATGTCGTTGGCCAAGATCGTAGAGTAGACCTGATGATGACGATTGTTGAGCGTTATTGGAATAAAAATTATCACTTTTCACAAACGACTCAAACATCAAAATTAGCTACCCTGTTGAGTGAAAGAGAGAATGCCCAACGATGGGATGAATTAAAGAGGACATGCAGTCATCTCAATACGGTACCGTCCTTGGTCAGCTCGTGGTTGAGCCTCGATACTGATACGATGATGATGAAGTCTGAACTGTCATGTACTTCATAATAATCAAATTCACCCGAGACGCCAGTGCGATTGTGCCTGTACTTTGTTTCAAACTAGTATGCTTGAGCACACAAAGCACAGCTTCGACCACGGCAACCAATACACGGATATCTCGCTGCCTCTGAATCTGGCCTTGGCACTAAACCCAATAGGGGTAGATCTGATGCGGTACTACATGTACTTGATCTATGACCAAGAAGCGACGCACAAATTGACTGCCTTAGACTACTTTAAAAGTATCCTTACGTCACAGGTCCATGCCAAAAGGCATAACCGATCGAGGCCCTCAAACTTCCAGTCGTAGATGTCCAACCTCAGCACCTCCAAGCCTAAAGTTCATCCTCTGGACCATTCACGGGTTGTCCAACTGTCAAAAATCTACTACAGATCTAATTTGACTTCACATGCCACATTACTACAGGCGACTTTACACAATTTCGCCTTTCAAATAGTTGAACCTTCAAGCGAAAACCATATCAGACCGCAATTAAGGACATACATGTGCTTGACACAAAACCTAACCTAGGGACAGGTCATAAACATCCGAACAAAAATTGACAAATCAATCGATGGCTCTGATAACTTTAACTGCGGACTGAATTCGACAACACACACGCACACTAGACAGGACGTCACACATCTTCGGCAAACAAACCACGTTTTTGGGCGAATTCGTGTTAAGGTAGTCTTCTTGATTTTTTTTTCCAATTATAAGTGAATAATTTTAAAATTAATTTACTTGTCAAAACACAGTAATTTGCGTCATAATGCTCGTCACAGTCGTTTGCAGGCGACACGCGTCCGACGCAGATAAGTTTCTTTATGCGATTACCGCTAGATAATTCGTGTTGAATTCGCAACGAAAGTATCGGCGGAATAAAACATTATTTGGATCATAATGCGTTACGCAATGTCACATTCGCACACAAGCACACAAGTGTTTTGTTTGTTGTGATCGTGCAACGGACGCTGTCAAAACACAAACACAAATCAAACAGTTCGACATAAGCGAATCGAACGAAGAGGACGGACAAATCGAACGTGACGAGAATATTTCTAGAGTTTAGAGTTGGAATTGCAAACGTTGGGAGCTGTGGCAGTTGTTAGATGAGAACAAAATTGTTACTGAGTGCAGAAGTTGAAGAAGTTAAATGTTGAGATGTGCGAGAGCTTGAAAGGTGCTTGACTTGCTTGATTAGTTTTAAGGTGTGCCTTGGATGACATGGATGAGTGCACCATTGGTAACCAGAAAGCGTCATGCGTTTTTAACATTTTCCATTCCAGGATGATGCCTGATGTCCTAGATGTCTTTAGGAATTGGTATAGCATTTGGTGTGCAGTTTTAGAAGCCTGTTTAACGATAGTTAATGGTCCCTAATGACATGAACGTAAATCTATTCTTCAGAAACGGTTCGGTTAACCGGTGTCCTAATGTCCAAGAATAAACAGCGGTCTAACTCTTTTCTTAATTCAGCTCACTCCCTGCGATTACGCTGCACACTGTGATGGTCATGAAAATGGCTGATGCCCAAGTCCATCTCGTTCTGAAAAATAGAAGGAGCACATCAAGTCTTCCTAAATCCTACTGGATGACTGAGGATGCAGTGCCTGGAAAGTGGACACCATTATCACGCGTAAACAGATGTTTAAGAAACATCCTTAGAATTTTTTGGCCGAGCCGTATCTCTAACGAACACTTGCGATCTGCGCATCACAATACGAAGGAGAAAGTGGCAGTGGAATGGACACACCCTACGGCGTGAAGACAGTTCAACTTTTTGTGAGGTAAGGAAGCATTTGTAAGGTGCAGAAGCATAGACACTATCAAATGAGGACGAAGAGATTCTTGGTCATTTCCAGAGGAAAATCCTTCGAATAATATTCGTTTGCGAAGGAGTTTGCAAGAGAATATTGAACGACTAACTCTTCGAGCTGACATTGGCCTAGTCAAACGAATTCGATTGTCTCGGTGGCTAGGTCGTGTAGAGAGAATGAACACTTCAAGGCCAAGCCTGAGAGACAACGCGCTAGAGAAAGCCCTTTCCTCCGAAATCGTAACCAGCTGGAAGGACTGGACGCGAGACTGGAGGCGCCTAGCTAATGTGTATTTTACACGGTGGGGAAGTTAGCCTCACGCGAAACCTGGAGGGCCGGGTCCTGGTTTAAACCCCTGGACAAGGAGCCGCTGCATACATTGGTTCACCTCCAAGCGATTACGGTAGAGGCTATCCAGAGGACGCCGCGTGGAGGCTGTATGTCAACTTGACCTGTGCATTCACAAGGATCGTTGCTAGCATCTCGCCAAGTTGAGAGCAATCAACAACTTTGTCCTGGATGCACAGACCCATGCCCCCCTGAGGACTGTTCACGGACATATTATTTTTATTGATATACAATATGGGTTATTATGGCAACTGGGGACTAGCTTCCAGGACAATCACTTTTGTGCCCTGTCCTCTCATGAATTCACGAACAAGTTGGGATATATTTGGAGTTATTTCGTGCACATGTAAAACAATGCCTGTTTCAAGTGCGCATCTACCAAAATTTCGCCTGATCTGTGAAGGATGGAAGGATCGCATCTGTGAAAGTCAAAAGTGGCAGTCGTTCACGTCTATTAACCGATTCTGAGAGTTTGGTGCGGATCCGACAACATTGAATTTTTGACCCCAAAAAAATGACAGTGGTTAGTAAGGCTTATTTGTTGATTTTCTGGGTCATCTTTCGACTGCCACTTTCTACACGATAACTCTGCAATCTAACACAATCTGGAGCTGAATACACTCGATAGCGTCTTTCAGAATACCTCACAACTTCGTCTTAAAAATTACCAGCTGTATGCTAAGCATCGCCACGGTTGGGACTTAACCATCATTCCCAGACGCAAACATGTGTCGCTAGCCTGAGTTGTTGTAGTATAATGGTTTGTTTTATTTCACAAATTGCTTCGCTTTATCGACGATGTCTCCGAACGAAAAAAGAAGCGTTTAGCAAAGCTGGTACCGTACGGAGATGATAGGCCTTCATGGGGGTTGTGACAGCTGCCCGAATGAAGTGCGTTCAATCCTGAGGCGCACTCAAAGAGCTGAAAAGACTCGCCCGTTAGCCCTCTGTTGCTCACCGTGTTAACAAACGCATTGGGTATCTGGTACTAAGGTGAACAAGTGAACGGGACGCTTGCATCATGAGAAATGAAATTTGATGAACTTCTGATAAGTGACTGCTAAAAACATTACTTAAACACATTCTCTTATGAAAGGACCAACAATGCCGTCCACGATTACCTTTGAATCCTCAAAACTGCTCTACCAGGCACACTCTGAGGATGCATAGATTAAGTCAACTCACTTTATTGACTCTAAAACAGCTGCAAAATTGTACGCACTTCATTCACCGATGAAGCCAATTCTTCATTGGCTCGCCCTTGTCCTTCAATCACACGGTAATAAAAGAAAACCAAACAACGGTGGGTGTTGCCTTCTAACGAAGGTCACTCCAACCCAAATTCGGACTCATATTCCGTGCGCTCCAGATTAAATCATACGACCGGAATATGCAATTTCTTCTCATTTATTCATTTAACGGTCATTTCAAGACTACCAACAGAAGACAGTCTGTCAAGCCGAAGACCGAAGACACGGCAAAGGGTCTCTGCAGGTCTCTGCAGCACCCACAGCTGGTTCTTCTCATGGAAAACCGAACGAAACCGCTTTGATGGCTGTTCAGAGGCCATAAAATAACGATTTAAAATGTTAATCGGTTATCGCGAAGCTACCAGCTACCGACCTGAGGGGGTTTTATGGCTCTTTAATGGCCCTCTTTAGGAGTCTAGGCTCCGGGCGGGCCGTACTTCTACTAAATGAGATAACCAGACATTAGTTTTGTTAATTTTTGTGTTTTTTTGTTTGGCTGTAATGTGGTTGAGGTTAAATGGCTGTCTGTTGTTGAGATTCAAATTTGCGTGGTCACTGCATGGATTGAGTCAGCAATGTGCAGCAATGGCACTCGTTACGTTATGGTGTTGGAAATTGCACACTTGCTGTGAGATAATGACGAGCTGATGGCTTGAGGTATGAGGTGTTAAGGTGTCAATTGCGTTCAGAGAAAGCCTATGCAATTAAATGTTTGACTGTGTTTCCATATTCAGCCGAAGACAGCCTTTTGATTTTACCTTATTTCGTTTTTAATACGAACTATAATTCTATTGAACGCAGTCATACGCCCTGTTAATTATTCGTATGATCAGGTGGGGCTAGTTAATAACCCAATAATCACTTGCCACTTTGCCCAGGTTTGGCAAAAAGATTCTGCCCTCTTTAAACCTCAATCAGATTCCAATGATTCCATATCAGTGTGGTTTCCAGTCAGGGAAGATCTTCACACTACCTAAGTACCTACAGTAAGTGCTCGAGAAGACCCAATAAATGCTCTGGGTCCACCACCTATTTGTCGATTTCAAAGCCGGATATGATAGCATTCATAGAGACTAGCTATAAAGTGCCACCACTCACCAGGATTTGCAGGCAGATGATGGAGAATTCTCTCTACTCCGTTACGATCGGTAACGCACTCACCTATACCTTCATTGCCAAGAAAGGTTTTAGACATGTGATTTCTTAAACTTCGTCCTGTAGAAAAACGTACAAAGCTCAGACGTCAACATTAGGTCTATGACCCTCCAGAAGACCATACAACTGTTAGCGCACGCTATTGGCACAACGTCAGTGAAGCGTATGCTGGCACTGAGTCGGAAGCAGCTAAAATGATTCAGACGTCAAATGAGGGCAAAACGAAACACAAGAAGTCCTCAAGGAACGAATACAACATCGTCTTGAACAAAAAGTTACAATGTACAGCGTTAACTTCGAGGTAGAGATGGCTTCCATACAACATTGCCAACCGCAGTTTCATTGGGCTCACTCAATTGCCTGAGTAATAGAGCTGTCTCTTGAGCGAACAAGTTGACTTTAAGCAAGACACTGATCATCCCAGTCCTGTATGGACATTATCAAAAGCTGATGAAGAAGTCCTTGGAGTTTTGAAGACCAACATTTTTAGGCGGGCGACCGTCAACCAAGAACTGTACGACATGAGTCTAATGAGGCGTCTATGGATCCAATGTTGAGCTAGTTTGGTCATGTATAACTTACTAGTCCGCTCCGGCCTACAGATCTTCATCCCACCCACCTGAGACAGGACTTGAATCGAATTGAAGCATTCCTAGCTATTCAGAGACCACGCTAGTTTAAAAGGCCTGTTGGCAGAATCCTTCTCTTCTACGTCCTCATATACGAAACCCACTGATTTTGTCGGCGAATGTCTATATTTCTGGATTGGTATCGCTATTTGCTTTAATTAGGCAGACATAAATTGTATATTTTATGTGCAAATATAAACACCACATATGCACCACTAATCGGCGTAGCAACGAAAAGGAATGCCAGCGCCTAGGTTGAGGTCACTGATTTACTGCCCAGACTTAATCCGTCAAAGGGCTTTGCCACTAGTCCCCGAATGAAATGGCAAATGTGCAGGGATTTTAGCTGAACAATCTGCACTCACGGGTTTTAGATGAATAGTGGATTTTGTGTGAATGCGTAATTGGCAACACCAGAGGCTCGATTTTAAACAAATCTGTGCAACTTCTCGCATAGGCCGATGACATCAACGGAAAAACACAACGGGCTGTCAAAGGGGCGTTGGCGAGCATCGAGAAGGAAGCGTGTAATAAGGGTAAGACGTACACATGCTGTCTACAAAAAAGTCCACCAACACTGACGTCTTGGACAAAAAATCACTATAGACAGCTACAACTTCGAAGAAGTGAAAGACTTTATCTACCTAGGCTCCGAAGTTAACACACGCTGGGGAGGAATGACACCACTGCGGAGATAAAACTGAGGATCACGCTAGGCAATCGCTGTATTTTTGCACTTTAAAAGCCACTGAACAATAATGCCATCGCTCGAAGAGCCGAGATATCCCTATAAGACCTTGATAGTTCTAGTCCTGTTGTATAACTCAGAAGCATGGACACAAACTTAAGCGGACGAGGATATTCTTCGTCGCTTCGAGAGAAAAGTCATTCGAATTATCTTCGGCTTAGGATGTACGGATGATGCGTGAAGGAGGAGACTGAACGACAAACTCTACTGGCTGTACAGCGACATCGATCTGGTCAAACGTGTTTAAGTCTCTCGTCTCAGATGGCTAAGTCACCTAGAGCGAATGGACACCAATTCTACGGACCGGAAAATCGACTTCAACCCCGACGGTAAAGGAAGACCACACCTTTGGTGGCGTACGCAGCTAGAAGGGGCCTCAAAAAGTTGAACGGAAGCAACTAGCACAAGCCGGAGCTAGATGAAGAGGCATGTTGGCTGTGGCCCAAGTCCACCCCGTACTGTAGCGCCATCCAAAGAAAAAGAACAAATGTTATCGGTATTCCTGAAAATTGGAAATACTGCAGACTATCGGTCATTTCCAGTGTATTCCAAGAGAAATATGTCGTCAAATAGAAGTACACCCAAATATCTTCCCAAGACAGAGGCTTGTGATATGCTTTAATAGCCAAACTGCCCTCAACGCTATTAGCCCTAAACCAGCGACACTAGAAGGGCAACTTAAAATTCCTCTTATTTGGTGTCCAGGTCACCGTGTATCCCCAATTCACTACAAGCTGTCGAGAGCAGATGGGGTGGGCGCAAATGAAAATGCAAAAAATGAAACACAGGCGGTGTTATCTTTATTTGGCAACGAAGAGAAAAGAGCTAAAATTGCATTCTGCTTATATTTATAGGAAAGCGAGATTCCGGTCGATAACCTCAACCTAATCAGATGGTCCGAATATTATTATTTTTGCCAACAGAGGTCGCTGACTGAATGATCAAAAGCTTCAGTTACAGGTTGCTTTGAATGTGAATTAATATGTTCTTTTACTTTCGCCTAGAAGGCAATCAAAGCTTAAATCTTTAGTAACTTCCTTGAAATGAAATACCTAATATGGGCCAGACTGTCTGAGCTTTTCAACATCAGGGAATAAATGTATAACCTATCTGAAACAACAGATCTCCATCTGCGAACTCGTCGCGATATCGCTAAATTGGTGGTGGTCTGGGCCTGTATTAGACATTGGCCGATAAAAAATCATTCCGTCAAAGGTATCGCACACAGCGCACATTTTCGCAATAACACAGCTGAGAGGGAGACCTTAAGACATTCCTTTCACGTCTGACCGGTTCTCGCTAACGCCAAACAGCGAACAGGCCACAAAACCTTTTTCGACTTATTTGACTAGTTCTCTGTTCAGGAAATTTAGAAACGTATGTTCTTAAATACTCCAGACTGGATTTAGAGATATTTCCATAATGTACCTTGCATAAAACTACACGTAAAATTAATTAGGTTATTTACGGACAATCACTTCCACAAACGTCGCCAAAACTGGTGAATTGTACTGACACTTCGAGCACTTGGCTGTGATCTATTAACCACTGGTTTGGAACTATTTGGAGTTGAGGATGAAGCAGCGTAAGTGGGCAGTGGTCAACTCAAATGTTTGAAAAGTAATAATTCAAGATCTACTGGAAAGCAAAGCTGATGAGGAACAGAGAAGAGCTTCCACACTTATTTGCTTCTGATGAACCCTGATCTCTCGTGAACTCCTAGGAGGCAATGACCTCTTATAACATCAACACGACGCACCAACTTAATTCACGTTCCCTCTTCCATTAGGAAAAGAAAGTTTTAGACTGTCACCCATTCGCTGATATCTGAATTGCATATTTTGACGAATCAAAAAAATGTCGTGCAATAGGCGTTTCAATTTCCTTCCTTTGCATCACCAATCCATTTCCGTATATCCGCACCTCAGCTGGAGCTCGTTTTTAGGAACTCACTTGGCACACGCTTTATCTGAGTTTAATGTGACATGTGGACATTTTATGTTGCACATTAAACCAATGCAATCAAACCAAACATCGTGACTTTCCTTAGACATGCAGAAGTTTAGCGCACAAACTTTGGCGCAGCAAGGATGGAAGCGACTGCGAAACTTTCTATGCGCACTGCTCGGCGTGCTGCGTACCAGGTGGAGCGGTTTTATTGAACGTTCATGACATCCATGCGAATGCCGAACACTAAGTGTGAAGAATAATTACTTGCATGGTCCTCCCATATGTTAAATAAGCATTTCTTGAATGAATGGATGAATGATGTGTTAACCGTCACGAAGTGCCATCAAAAGTTGACAGCGAGGAGGAGACTATGTGTTGATGTGGTGTGTGTGCATTTTCTTGTTTGGCTGGTTCTTTTAGTTTCAATGCAAGTGAATGAATAGCTCATGGACCTGCAACAAATTTATTTTATAGACACTTCCGTCTGCCATCGAGGGCAGGATTTCTTTTTAATCTTTTTGCCTCCTAGACCACAACTTGTTATTAATCGATTAACTTTTCCTAAGGAGACACATTTTGGCAGCTACAATCTCCATGTGTGTGCATAAATGTAAGCTCTTAGTTTTAATAGCTTTTTTTTCAACAGAAAGAAATTAAAAGAGCAATTCAAGAGAAAAGAACGTCTTGTCTTCGCTGATATTCCAAAAGAAGGTGCCGGTGTTGACAACTTATTAATTGACGTTTCAAGTCCATGTATATTTTAATTCTCGGTCTGTGCAATCTACATGATAAGTGTTGTCTGTTGACGGTAGTACACTATCACTATGTTGATTCGCAATAAACTAAGAGTCCTACCCAATAATACTTTACTTCTCCAATCCCTGATTCCAAGCTTTCCACCAAGCTTGGAATCAGGTTGAATCGTAAGAGGGCTCCGTCAAAAAGGACACCAGCCATTAACGAGACGGACCGAAGTAGTAGCCGCTTAGCACAATGTAGAAGAAAACTTTCAGTACTCCAGTTTGTAGTAAAATACAACTCCAATTCGTCCAATAGCCTTCACAAATGGCGCACCGAACTCGCTGTAAAATATCAGATTAAATTCAACCAAACTGCATCGACTGCGTTGCTGGCATGCATTCTCTTTAAACGAGTCTTCCGGGTTAGACAAAGATATCCATATCCAGCAGGATGAAGATCAGTCTTGAATTGAGTTAATAATAACAATATATAATATGGGTGGCACCCGTAGAGGGCCAGGATATAGCTTTTCAGCAACCATTGGTGTTATGCGTGCTATTGTTCTCTCACGAGTGGAAGGGTCCTACAGTTTTAAGACGAATCCGAAGATTATTTTTTGGCGGTCAGATCAGGGATCGACCTTATGACGTCGAGATTTGAGTGCGTTGGCAACGACGTACGTCCGTACCCACAACGACTTGAGCCACCACTTCCATTGAGCTGGCTATTGTAAAACAATCTCCAAAATCTTTAAGCATCTGCTTAAAGATCAGCCGAAGAAGCTTGTTTGTTTCCATTCACAGCTGTCTCACCACGGTCCTTCGCATCAGTTTGCACCCGTATTGTTTAATAGCTGAGAACGTTCAAGCATATTATTCATCCAAGCAGATATGAAGAATCCTTGGAATGGATTCCGATTAACTGCAAAGGTCTAGGCGACTGGCGTTCATCTCTAAAGTAGTTACAGTTTCAAGTTAGCCTGTTAGCCTGTGATGAGTACGGAACGATCGAGATGTCTAGGCTGTGAAAATTTCCTAATTAGCAACAACTTTGCCACTTTAACCTGAGCACTACGATGTAAGGGTGCGGCTGGATGGCCCAGTTGGTTAAGTGCCTGCCCTTGTTTACAAGGGTCCTCGGTGGGCATAGCAATGGACCAACAATGATCGAAGCAGGCTGGCAATTTCGCTGTCAGTCCAATAACGTAACCTAACATAAGGGTACCGCTTGCTACATGTAATAAGGACTCTGGAACCAAACACGTGGACCTAAGGTCGAAGGGAGCCACCACGTTCAATGTGGGCCTGGCTGATCGAGAATGAAAGGTGCCAAGGTAGGTCCAAACAAACATTTTTGTGGGTTCTGACCAGATGACCATGGTCGTTTTTCCAATTATTTATGATTTGTGAAATTCATCATGGGCATTATGGATTCAGTGTCCAGCCAATTTGCCACTCCGTGGAAAAGTTTAAGCATGAATACACTCTTTTTGATCATAAGTCGTAAAGACAAAAGCCACATGCATTCAGATTGACTTTCAGAGCAATCGGTTGCTCAGTGCTATGGGAAATACTTGGTCCACCTATTTCCAAACGGGAGAAACGACTATCACTTAAGGTTACCATTCATCTACTAGATTGCCTACGCTTAAGTATGTCGAAGAAGTCGCATTGGGGCTAGAGGGTGCATGTTATATTTTTGTGATGCAACAGTCAAAGCCTGGGATTAGTTTCTGCAGCGACAGTTGTGGGTGTCATGGTACTCTAATGACTGGAGTGAAGTTACAATTTTATCACGACTCCGAACTAGTCTTGGGACTTTACCACACTCGTGGTAGATCTACTCCTATTTTGCAAAATTTTAAACCTACCACAACTACCGTCCAAAGGGCAAAATCTATCTCACTTCCTCTTTATGCCTGCTCTACTATGGAGCTGTTTATTTCGTTTATGAAAAATTGATAGTCGATCTAAAGCCCTTTTTACAAATATACCATTAATTTTATGCGAACGTCGATGTTAGAGAGATTTTTCCACATTCTTTCTGAGCATTACCTCGAGGTAGACTAGTGAACCTAGACATCCATCGTAAGAGTCGCCACCCAGTCTGTGGAGATAGTGTCAACCACTACCATACAGCGTACATTTTCTACAGCCCTTTTGTTCAACGTTCGACTCTACTGCCAATATTTCACAAAAACTCCCCAGAAACCCCAAGTTTCTGCAACATGCCTTAAATGTTTTCCTAAAAAAATGCGTCCATCGACTGTTCCGGCAAAACCACTTTCTTAGTCAATCGACGGTGTGTCTCAATGTTGCTTCAATTGCCTCAGGGGAAAAAACCACATCCAAGAATTCGAACTCGTTCAAAATTCCCCAACAGTCCGCAAAAGAAAATCAATTCGAATGCACGCTACTCGAGGCACAGTAAAGCATTTCATTGACACTTCATTTCACCACACTGCTGACTGACTGACTGCTGACTGCTGCCCGACTGACGGTGCTCACTGTGCACAGTTCAGTTTTGCGTTACAAATAGGTGGCATCTGCCCGCATCAGATACAATCTCTAGCCGTGCCTCTGTAGCTCTACTTTTTGCATAGAAAGCGACCACAACCGCATGCAGGTAATTACATCCCAGCCCCGGCATTCGGCTGAAATGTTAAGTATCTCTTACGTGACAAATGCTCGCTCACGACGATATCAAAACAAGGTTCGCCCCCATTTCTCTCGCACGGAAATTGTGACCAAATCTTCGTTGCTCTGCCACGCTTCTTCGGCGGCGGCTGATGTTCATGAAATATGTGCGCAAGCCAGCGCGCGGACTTAAAATTCCGCTCGACAAAATTCCGATTGCCCCCGCCCAGCGATACGTCGCGAAATAAATTTTCAATTTCACGTTATTAAGTACGTCTCACTTGCAACACGGCAGCGCGACGCGGCGCTTCGAATGGGATTGGTTTTTGTTTTTTTTGCTTCATTTTGATTTACTCGCACTTTGTGTTGGCAACCTCTGCTGAATTGCTTAGCTCGGCATCGCTCCGCACCCCCGCCCTGCGGCAGTGGAAATCTAGATCAACGTAGGCCTTGAATGAAGCTTCACGTCAAGAGGGCTCTAATTACGCCGATTGATCGCGGCCGCATCTCGCAAGATGGTGGAGTGTGATGGATGCGCAATGACAGAGGTGACTGAGAGGGACCCCCAGCTGCAGTCCCGAATCCTTGGCTGCTTGCTGCTCCCATCCGAGTCGAGGAAGAGATGGCACTGCGATTGCGCAACGAGCAAATAAGGAAATCGCACGAGGTGTGGAGGCGGCCCGGCCGTGGTGTGGCATCTTCGTGCTGTCGCGACTGGCAGAGCAGGTTCTTTGTGTTTCCTCATTGTGTCGCGGACCCCAGCGACTGGGAACTGGGAAGTAGCTGCGCAAGTGCCCTATTGACATTCCCGCAGAGCGATGTCGCTTCGTGCAGCTTCCATCGTTAATTTGAGCTCGCTCCTCGCCACTTCCTCGGTGGTGTGATGGTGTAGGGTTTACCTTGCGCGTTGCTCGTGAACCGGGCGCGCTTGCATAAGGCGGACACAGCCAAAGTCAGGGCGCTCAATTATGTATTCTGAGCTGGAGCTGCGCAGTGGGGACTTGACATGGCATTTCGCGGTCGGTAATTAGCTTTTGATTGGATTTTGACGTCGAAAATTCGTGCACCAGTGCATGTGCAAGAGCCCGTGTGTTGCAAGAAGCGATCTTCTTTCTATGGACTTTCATCAGCACGTTACGTTACGCTGGCGGGCGGAGGGAAGAAGAAGCGGTCTTGGAGCACAGCAAATCGGATTACATCGCACAGTGAGACGATTCGATTAAAGGGGAAGCACTGCTCATTGTTGCCACTGAATGCTGGTACGAGTGGTGGCTGTTGCGTAAACAGTCGCCAATTGTAGCCGGAGCTGTGGCGCGAGCTGACCCAGCTGGAGCTCCGCGGCAAGAGGAAGGTACTTTTCTCACACCAATTAAACCGCACGCACTGCTAGATATCGCACTCAGTTCCGATGGTCAGTTGTTGCGCAAGCGTTGCGGATGGGAAATAGACTCTGCAGCTGGACGCCATAAAAAAAAGAGATGACTTGCACCAACTCAGGCTGAGTTAGAAAGAAAGTTACACATGCTCAAGACACGCCGAGTCGGCATCAGTCGAGGTGAATCATTTGACTAAGCACACACACTAGACCCACAGCCGAAGAGCTAATCATCGGCTCCGTGTCGCCTTTTAAGGCCAAAGCGCCGATTGACTTCATTTCTGAGAGCATTTAGCGGCCAGATGCGATCACAGCACGAAGGTGCACGATACAGTCACTGACTAGCTGGAGGCTCAACTTGTTGACGGCGGCTGTCTCTGCGTTGATTCGGGCGTGTGTTCCCACAGTGGCTTCACGCGCACCCAGTCACGGTCCGGTGGGTTCCACCATCGATGTCCGTGGAGTGATTGTATGCAAAAACTAAACCGCGCGGTTCTCGTAGGAAAATAAATCATATTTGCATATCAAATTGATTGTTTGCCATCGCAGCCATCAGCAAGCCCATAAATGGAGTGTTGATAAGCCGGGGCTTCCCATCAGCGGCCAGCACGAGATGGGGGCTCTAACAAACTGACTGATGTGGTGCGTTTTGTAGTTCGAGACTGTACAAGTTAACGACTTCAGCTACTGGGAATGGATTCAAGGTATCTCCAATTTAGGGTGATTGAGGAAGCAGTCACGGCTGAAACACGTTCGATTTGAAATGAAAAGATGGGCTTGTGTTTTGTGTGGGTAAGAGGGTAGGAGTGTCTGACTTCAATGGAAGCTGTAAATTTAATCTGAGATCCAGTTCTGTGTTCAGTGGAGCTCACAAAAGTCTTGTTCGTAGATTAATTCGTAGTGTCAACAGCTTGAAAGATTTCTTCTATTTAAGACTCCCCGCTGATCCCTTGTCGAGTATAGACCAAAATGACTTGCCCTTAGACTAAATAAGCAAAGGGCCATACTGGCTCATGTAAATATTAAGTCATCGAATCACATTGAACTGAAGGTAATTCCATGCACGCGTAACAGCATAGGGATTGAAAACTGGTGGCTTTTATTCATCAGCTACTAACCAGCAGGGTGTTTCATTCCAAGCTGGGAAATGCTGTGATCTAGAGAGGAATTCGATAAGGGGACGTACTGTCACTCCTTCTATGGAACGTAGCAGCAATCAAACACCTTTTTTTTTAATTTGTATAGATGAAGCTACAGAGTCTTCGACACCGAGTCATTGGGACAGCGCAACAGAGGACGTCCTCGCACTAGATGGCGCACACAAGTGGAAAAGGACCTCAACCAACTAGGTGGCTGCAGCTGGCGAAAGATCGTGCTGACTGGAGAGGCATGTTGGTTGAGGCCCAGGTCCATGCAGGTCCACCGGACTGTAGCGCCAATCAAGGAAGAAGAAGAAGCTACAGGCCGTAGAGGACCAGGGACTAGCTTCTCAGCAACCTCTCGTGTTGTGCGTGTTCTCTCACAAGTGGAGGGGACATACAGTTTTATGCCGAGTTCGAACGTCCAAGTTTGGGAAACTTTTTCTAGACAGGAGATACTCTTTGAGCATTATCAGTGACTCGAAAGAGGTGTGGCTGTGAAAATTACTTTTGTCGTACAGACCAGGGATCGAACCTACGACATCGACACCTACAATACCCACAATGCCACGGGCCAACAGCAAACACCTATGAATGGTAAAAGAGACTGTTCCAAAGAATCTATTGCGAGCGATTTCAATGTACACAATTTTAATTGGCTTTGAAATTTAGACCAGATAACACCCGAGGTGCGTTGAAATCTTCGCCGGAATAGGCAGTAAATGAGCCCACACGAATACATGACATTACAGATCATTCCGCCAACACACTGGATCTGCCTTTCACCTCTCATCGTGATAAATATTCTGTTGACATGTTGTCACCTCTAGGCTCGTCAGACTGAACCTGTAAGAGAAGACAAAGTGGCGCAATCCCAACAACAGAATTTTAACTTGACAACTCGATAGTGACCTGCCTTATAGGCACTGAATAAAAATAGAGACTACAGTCACGCATATGGATCAATGCATATTCACCTTGATTGTCAAATCATTTCTTATGTAGAGAGTATTATTTTATTGGAAAGCACTTATCAAAACTGTCAAATATAATGCACTCAACCTTGCATGTATCGGCGAAAAGCCCCAGCCCAGCTTCACACCACTTATTTGCCGCTAGGATTCAATCACTAGCGGGGCCAGATAAATGAGCCAGTGATAAATGATCCAATTACAAGGATAATCAGAGTATTTAACCAATATTCTTCTTCTTCTTCGTATGACTGTAGTCCAGAGTGGACATGGGCCTCAACCAACAAGCCTCTTCAACTAGCGTGCTCTTTGCCTAGCTGTTTCTAGTTTCACATACCAAATCGGTTGAGGTCCTTCTCCACTTAAGAGCGCCACCTTAAACGCGGGCGTCCTCCTTGTACAAATTACTCCAGAGCCGAGGTAGGTGAAGTTCATGACTTCCTCGAAGTTATAGCTGCCCATTGCGACACTCTGTGCGTCGATGTTGTATGTCCTTTCTTAAGGACAGCATATACGTCGTTACACAAAATCTAGATTCATCACATAGTAGGTTGCGTCTTAAAGATGCATTATTAAGTATATTTACAACCTTCATTTATTAAGCCAGGACTTTTCGACTTTCGAACTCTCCACCGGTCACTCAATTATTCTTAATGTATTAACTCGTCGTCCATCCCAAGCAGTCATTCAGAAAAACTTCTCTATCTCTCGGTTCAGATATGTGAAAATCAGATCGATGATAGACTAATGGATGGGTGTAGGAGCTCACTACATAGACCTCAAAATGTTGCTTTTTCTATGAACTCCCTGTCCCGCATAATAATTTTTGCAGAAGCTGCATCAATGTCTGCTCGTGCAGTGCTCTGGTATTCAATTGTACTCACACTTAATTTCACAAAAACCTCAGTGATCTAAATGGCGTCAATATAAGCCGGCTGTCTACACTGTTTTGTACAAGCACTAGCTGATTTGATCATGATTTGATCACCCCCAGTTCCAGCCCACACTAATTGAACTCGTACGAAAATGGAAACATAAAACTCTTCGCTCCACTCACCCAATAGGATTCTTTCCTGATCTCTCTACTACATCCTATTGAAAACGGCATTAAGTTCTGGTCAAAGTTTTCGTTTTTTATAACTACATGTGTCTTAGGTTAATACATAACTATAATATGGGTGGCACTTCTGCCCGTGGAGAGCCAGCTAGCTTGTCAGAAACCACTCGTGTTGTGCGTGCTCTTGTTAGGTTTGTAGAATTGTATACTTACATACTCAAATGAAAGTGTCAATTCCACTTCTGCTGATTTTCCGTACATCATTTTCCAATTCGTTCAAAGTATGCCAAGTGTAATAAAGGTACATTTGAACTTATGACGAAGAATAATCAATTCCATTTCTGAATATTTCTTAATAATTTCGAACAGTTTTGAACTTTTTGAAAATTTATAAAATGGTGTCCATCTAGGGAGTATGAACAACATAATTCCTGGTAGTCACAAGTGTGGACCTCATCTAATTTAGTGTACGGAACTAAAGACAGTAGAAAAGAGATCATGCTATCTGAAGCGACTTGTTGTGTGATGTCCAGGAAAACTTGGCGACCGCAGCTACATCATTTCTACCGACACGTGTGCAATAATCTGCACTAGCAGTGTAGTGCCCGACTCCACTTAATTGTTGCTCGAATCGCCGAATCGCTCTTTTTAAGACGCTTATTGTGTAAAAAAAAAACTGCATTACTGGCAGACATTCCATAGCTTATTGCCTCATGTGTGATCATTTTGCAGCAATTGAGAATCAACTGAGAACTCAGATCAACATCTGTGGATGATATGGAAATAGTTATTTTTCAATCTGCTTGAAGTCAAAAACATCTACTCTGACGATACCAGTCGTGATTCGCGTTATAAACACAGATTAACTTGAACTAAATGGGTTTGAGTGATTGCAATGTACTAGCAGTACCCAATAGATACAAATTTCTCAGAATAAGAGACATTTTATTCAATTACCACTTTCTCGCCGCAAAGCAAACGTTTCCTATAGTCAACTTACGCCAAACGACCGACACAGTGCACATAAAATGCCCTCTTCTCTAAGTCTCGTGGCGCATTCCACAGACAGAAGAGAAGGCCCTGCACTAAGAGGCCGACATTCCACTCGTGAATATCACAAATATTTGCGGCACTAGCACCTTGAAAAACAGCGGGTGTCTCCGACGCGGTTCCAACAATGCATGTCATTAACGAAAAACAATGTAGTGACATCATGCGTGGACACACCATCCGTCCGACAGTCATCGCCAATTGGATTGGGACGCTAATCACAGACACACGCCATTTGTCAAGCCAACCTCCACTTGTCGAGCCGCCGCACAACTTCTCGAGCCCATATCGCTATTCAATTCAAATCAGTCCCCCAAGGTCACTGTCCTTCGCATTGGCCAGAACTCGACGCACCTACGCTGCCTGTCCGCTGCTGACACACTTCCCCGCATTCGTAATCAAACAAAAGCAAAAATCGCCAACTCGACCGAAGGTCGCACCGCCGCGCCACGAGCTTCGCAGATCCGCTGGCCTAATGTCTGAGCAGCCGAGGCACCGCCATTCATCTTCATAAATAACACCTCCGCGACGGAGGCAACGACTCAGAATCGGATTTATCAAAAATTATCGAGTAATTGTTGAACCAGCCGCCATCCATCATGGCCAGCCAAAGCCGGGGTGTCAGCGACTAAATCAATGCGTCCACTACGCAACACCGAAGGATAATTAATTAATTAATTTAAAGCCGAGCCGAAATCATAATCATAACGACGGTGAAAGCCGCAACCGCTTTCGCGTTGCATAAGTACGCGGCAGTGATACGCGTCTGAGTGACAAGGAATCGGACATTGTAGCGACGCACGATGAACGATGAACGATGAACGACGGGTTTCGTTTCACTTCTCTGACACATCTGCCAAACATTGAGTAATGAAAATAAATTGCACCATTGCCGCCATCACTCGGCTGCACTTGGTCCGCGTCCTCGCATCTCGCTCGGTTTTGGCGGCCAAGGAATAATTTCACCCAAGGAGAGCACCAAGCCATTAGGTAACGCAACCAACCACCGGCCGACCGCGGCAGCCACCGAATCTGGCTCCGGCTCTGGCTGTGACTGCACCAAAACTGGGCACAATCCGATCGATCCGATCCGTCGCAGCGATCTGGTCTTTCTCGTTGCGCAATCCTTGGATCCACCGTGCAACTGCCCCGGAATCACCACGACACTCTCGGCCAGTGCAAGTCACTTGTAAACCACGGCGGAGCGTCTTGAAGAAATTTAAATGGTCTTTTCGTATTTTGCGGAATTTTTATTGCCATTACGAGTGCGCCGACTTGGCCGCGGGGCGAGGCGGGCGCCTCGGTGCGGTCCGTCTTCTTCAAATGCGGACGCCGCCGTGCCGCCGCTGCCACCGCCGAAGGCCGCTCGAAAACGGTGGGAAATACCCCGGCAGAGCGATGTTTTTCTGCGGACTCAATCGAGGGATAAATTGCCCGCGGAACTAGTTCCCTCGCGGCCATGTCAAGTTGCTCTGCAGAAGCGTCAAGTTCTGTCAGGTGAAACTGGAGCGCGAACGGGTTGTAACCTATTTGTGGATGTGTGTGAGTTGCGGAGCGAAATCGAAAGTCACCACAGCAGAACCGTGGGAGGGAGGGAGGTGGTGGCCGTTAAAGAGTTGGCAAGAGTAAGGTGGAAGTTATGCACCGAGCGGAATGTGTAAACAAACATTACCGACCGCATTGGCTGGCGCTCTGCAGCTGACACCAGCTCTGCGCGCGTGGATATTCACTTCTCCACTGTGGCGTGGAGTTGCGCAGGAATGTTGGATGCATTTTTAAGCAAGATTAGGTGTAATGGACTGTAGCCACAGTACACACACGCCCGTTGCTAATGCACGTCGGGACGGAACGGAGTGGATATTGGTTTCTAGAGATCCTTCTTGGTTAGAGTTCACGCGTAGCGAGTATTCCTGCACACTCGTTCCCCTGAGGAGTAGAAGTTCAAGAGCCACTGGACGGTCGGTGGCTCGGTCGGTCGGTGGCTCGAAACGGTTGGCGTTTACCTCAACTGAATTTACTATGATCAAATGTGAGTTAAGACCTTATATGATTTGTTGATGTGGTCGCCAATGAAGCTTACTAAACTACACTTCAACATTTAATGGCTTTACAATTTACGATGGGAGTTTCAAAATCGTGTGGAAACTTGGGAATTCGAACACAAATTCGCATCGGAGCGCAGGATTAAGACTTTCATGATGACTCCTTCTTATGGCGCTATAGTACGGGGTGAATCTGGACCTCAGCCAACAAGCCTCTCCAGCTGGCACGATCCTAAGCCAGCTGCCTCCAATTTCGCATGCCAAGTTGGTTGAAGTCCTTTTCCACTGGAGTGTGCCATCGGCTTCTTGGTCGTCCGCTATTGCGTTGTCCTACTGGTTCATAGTCGAAGACTCTTCGGGCTTGAGCAGTTCTAGGTGAGCGATAAGCCAGTGCAGTGTGATCTAATGCAAGCACACAGCTCGAATTGTCTTTAGGTGTTAATGGATCGCGTATCAGATGTCCAAAAATGTCAAGTGGCATTCGATCGGTGTAGGCGCTGAGGACGTCGAGAGCAGTTAAGTTTCTTCTATCCGTTGCACTCACCTTACGCTGCACTGTGCCATAGGAGTCATATTGTTTGAATAGAATAGTGTAGCTTAGTGATACGAATTTTGGTATAAATTGATAGAATATTGATTCAAATTATTGCGGCAGTGATTTGCCTTCCCTTCAGCTGCGCTTTATACAGCGGGCTATAGAGTGGTAGGCTCTGCAGTGAAGGTAGCATGAAGCATTACAATAGATTTGCGCTGAAGTCGAAGTTTCATCGTGGTTTTTGTGGACTAGAGTCTGGTAACTGGCTAGGATCTAGTAGAGGAACCGCTCAAATGTCAGGTATACATTGCCATGTCCGATGAGAGCCGCTTTCTGCCCATGTTTTGTATTTCATGAATAGTTAGTCCCGGTTACCACAAGAAACCTACAGCGGCTTCATCTTGTACCCACCTGGATCCAAAGCGCATAAGCAAGCACATACATTTGAGTGAAAAAATAATGCTCTTAAAGCCAGTATTTCCACTAAACAAGAGGCAATTGTCAACTAAACAAAAGAAAATGCCAGAAAATGTCAGTTGCGACGCTTCAGTAAAGATTATCCTCTGTCCACAACCAGCTGATACTTACAGACGGTTTCAGGCTGACCAAGATGTTGCACATCGAATGGGAGCATTGTGGATAATATGTTTCAAACTAAACCCAGAGAGAGTGTTGGTGTCTTTCAGGAGTAATGGTAAACTCCTGAAAGACAACGTGCCGTGTGTGATTTAATTTTCAGATCAGTCATCGAGTCTAATTTATTACGACTCAGGGGATGTGTCTAAGTGCAAACAATCTAGTTTTTGAACTTCGTCCCACCAATTCATCTTCCTTCTGGAACCGACTCGCATTGAAGGCACACCTTGAAGAACGTAATGATGAGGACATTTGTGCCACGTGACCAAACCATCCAAGCAAAGCCCTATCCGTTTGAAAAATCAGCTCCTCTTGGTCGTATTCAATTTCTCCAAACCTACAAAACAGCTGCAGATCGGCTTGGCATACTTCCAAGCATTGTTGAGTACCACTCTGAATGTAAACAAGTTCTTTTTCTTCTTTTTTGATTGGCGCTACAGTTCGGGGTGGACCTGGGCCTCAACCAACATGCCTCTCCAGCCAGCACGATCTTTCGCCAGCTGCCTCCAGTTGCGCACACCAAGTTGGTTGAAATCCTTTTCCACTTGTGTGCGCCATCTAGTGCGAGGACGTCCTCTGTTGCGCTGTCCCAATGGCTCGGTGTCGAAGACTCTTCGGGCCGGAGCTGTGGTGTTCATCCGCTCTACATGACCTACCCATCTTAAGCGGTGGATCTGAAGTCGCCTAACTAGGTGCATGCCGCTGTACAGCCCGTACAGTTCCTCCAGACGCCATCAACGCAAACAGGACCAAAGATCATACGCAGAACTTTTCTCTCAAAACAACCAAGAGCTTCTTCATCCGCTTTCAATAGCGTCCATGTCTCTGCGCCATAGAGCAGGACTGGGATGATCAGGGTTTTATACAAGGTCAATTTGGTGTTTCGAGACATGGCTCTGTTACTCAATTGCCTCTTGAGCCCAAAGAAGCAGCGATTGGCAAGAGTAATTCTTCGCTTGATCTCGGTACTGGTGACGTTGTCCCTATTTACTCCGGAGCCTAGTTAGACGAAGTCCTTGACTACCTCAAAGTTTCTGCTGCCCAATATGACGCTCTGTCCGAGACGTCGATGTTGTGCGTCCTTTCGTGATGACAGCATGTACTTTGTTTTGCCCTGGTTTACCGCTAGACCCATTTTAGCCGCTTCCGCTTCAATGCCAGCAAACGCCTCATTGACGGCTCGCTGTGTTCGTCCAATCATATCAATGTCGTCCGCATAAGCAAGCAGTTGAACGGACTTTAGGAAGATCGTGCCTCGGGTGGTTACGTTTGAGTTTCGCACGATCTTCTCAAGTATGATGTTAAAGAAATCACATGACAGCGTGTCGCCTTGCCTAAAATATATGTGAATGTAAACAAGTTGGTCTGTTGAAATTTTGCCGAAACGAAAGCCGCACACCTCATCATGGATGGCTATACCTAAAGAAAGCGCTTCCAACATCTTGGCGTCATCTTTCTCGGGAAGATTCGGATATTCTTCTGAGTTGGGGAACAAAGATTGCTTCAACTCATTTTGAGAAGATCCACAACGAGTTTGCTTCAACACGGTTCCACGCCCCCTTAAATACAAATTTCTTACGCTCACCCCCAAAAATTAAATAAAATTAAAGTCCAAGTCGACGCAAGATAGCAGCGCCAAATTTATTTATAAATGGGTAATGCCACAATTCAAATGTTCTTTAACAGAAAAATGCTTGCGCGTCCACCTTTAAATATAACACTTCCACCCCACTTTGGGTATCGGTTTCCTTCGACACTCACTCATTCATCCGAACTAACCAAAGAAACTTCAAGACTTTCGATATGGTCGAAGCTACTACAATATTTCAGTTCTTCAGTTCAGTTAAGACGCGAATTTGTCTCCCATGACCAAAGGTGTAACTTCCGTGACAAAAGTTTTTATGGGCGTACGATCATAACAATCCAATCCACAAACTAGAGAAGTTCCACAGACTGTCTCGGCTCTCCTGGGAAATTTTTACCGAACAGAGATGGGAGTGACACACAGTCTACTTCAACAAAAACACACAAGCAGACTCAAATCAGTGCTAAATTATACCAGTTGTGTGTCAAAATAAAGGAGGAACCAACGCATAAATATTTTATTTCCAAAAATAAAATGATCGTCCACTTAACACCTGCTTAAGCCCAAAATGAACACATGCTAATTAAACGAGATAATTAAATGAGTTTCAACTTAATTGGTTTTTGGGAGTGAATCCAACGGAGTAGATTATGAAGGAAGTAGTCAACTTCATGGTCAATGGAGGGATCTAAACAGTCTCCGAGTTGGCAGCTGTGAAACGTCCAAACCGGGGCGTGTGTTGTCACGCAAAAGTGGGCAAACACTTTGAAGATAAACTGACTAGATGGACAAAAATGTGATGCATTTCAATTTGATTTGATGACACTGATGAAAAATATGTCATTAAACACTCTAGTCTTGCTGTTGGCGGAGGAAAGGTGTGCGAACGATATTTGGTCTCATTTGCAGACAGGGTAAACGAGGGATAGTAGTTAGCCAAATCAAATGGGAGTGCATGGGCGCATTTTATGCATAAAGAGCGCAGGGAGCCATGTTGGATCCAGAGACTCCTCGACTCCAAGCGAGTGCGACACCGCATTAAGGGATGCCCGGACTTAAAGGGCTTCGCACAAATGAAACGTAACCTACTGGGTGTGTAACACACACTGAAAACGAAGAAAATCAAGAAGAACATATTACATGACTTAGAGTCATTCAACCGAATTCCAACCATCTTTGTATACACAGCACGGTACTAAGTACAACAGGCAATACATATAAGCTGGAATAATAGATTACTGAGTGTTTTTTTTTTTTCTGCGACTAGATGGAGAGACATTTTGGCTGAGGCCCAGGTCTGTAGCGCCAGCCAAAGAAGAAGAAGAAGAGTTTTTCCTCAAAATGCCTTGCAGGAACAGAATAAAATCCAGGATTGACTCAAAATTTCAATTAAAACTGCTGCGCAGACATGCACTGGTTAAAAGGGATCGAAAATATATCCCAAATACTTCAGACTCAGTTGGAGTGTGTGATTAATTGTGTGTCATATTTGAAATAAAGAACAATTTACAGCATTCTAACAAACATTTTGCAAAAGGACATCTCTTGTTGCTACTAGGGAAATACTGATAGCTCTTTCTTCCAGCTTTCTCATTATGGGCGGGGATGTACCTGAGCTGAACCACCTCTACTCCTTCCAACACGATCTTTAAGGGTATGTATAAGCAGTCGTCACCAATTGATTCCAAATCTCAGTGTACATTGACACTGTTGATATGGTCGTAAAAATACAGTGGAATACGATGAAAGAATATAGAGTTGGAGAAGGCAAACAATGACGACTACGGCAAAATGTCACGGTCAATGACCGTAATTCTAAAACTTAAACACGACCATCAAGGCTTCTGTAGATTAGTTAAAGATCTAGTGCGTTATTGCAAACAGTAGTCACATTTAGGCACACAAAATCCTATTGCTCTGCCACGCCTATTGGAACCACCTCCCTGATTGCCTATGTGTATGCTCCACTAGATAGCGAGAGTACTGCTGCACAAGTGGCGAGGTGATGTATGCTTTCCTCCTGTTCTTTGAATACATACACCTTAACTTTACTCAGGTTTATGTCCTTAATATGCAGTCACGTCCATCGCCATCAAATGCTCAGAGCAGTGTGCATAGGCGCCACAATTGTTATCCACTCAACACCTTCTGTCGTCCCGTTCTTATGTCGTATTCACTTTATGTGCACATTAATGTGCTTATATCCACAGTCTTGACTGAATATGGTATAGGAGAGCCCACTATAAGTTACAAAGAGCAAGTTTCATAGGATTATGGGTGCTTCCAAGACTACAACCGATTTGTTGTCCTATATCACATAACCTAAAGCTGAATAGTGAGACAGGAGTCTATCCTAAGCAGAGCAATTACAATTTCAATGAGCACAGCACAATTATCATCTGCATCAAGATTAAGTATATGCAGTCCTCAAGAAAGGATTTCCAACATGGACGTCATTGGCAGAACGTCACAACGGACAACATTGGTTAGCAACTTCGTCTAATTGATTCTGCACTACGGAATACAATCATACATCAGTACTTACCTATTTATCAGGCAGACGAACCATGAATGGTCTGAGCCTGAGCAATTGCTGCCTTCCATCGTTGATGGTCCTGGGCACGCTGCTTCCAGTCAACAAGGTCAAGCTGTCTTACATCCGCGATGACTTGGTCTTTGTACCGGAGGTTCGGTCTTTCTCTCCTTTTCGAAGCAGGAGGCTCGGATGCGAAGACCATCTTAACTCGAGCGTTGTTGTCCATTCGCTGGATGTGCCCGAGCCAGTGTAGTCGACAGATTTTTGCCTTCCGAACTACATCCACATCCTTGTACAGCTCGTAGAGTTCGCGATTGTGTCATCTCCTCCATTCGCCTTCCTCGCAGACGGGACCATACATCCGATCATACATCAGTATGGAGAATAACTCTTGCCAACCGCCAAATGTCCGGCAGTTACGATCTTATTTAATGCTATGACAAGAGCTCATGGACCACTTAGTTCTGGTCGGAAGAGTCTTCGACTGCGAACCTGTGGGACAACGCAACAGAGGATGACAGCATCAATAGTGGCACACCCAACTGAGGAAAGGACCACACTCAACTTGGCGTGAGGAACTAATAACAGCTAACTACATATTGCGCTAGCTGATTCTTGTTGGTTTAGCTTACCCTGGGACTGCATGGCCACATAAAGAAGCAGATCTGCACGGTTACAGGAGTATCCAGACAGTCGATTTTAATGTGTTCAAAATAACTGACAAAGTAAATTCCTTAAAATAAAACTACAAGTTCCCAAAATTGCCCATAATGGCCACATATTGTGCCATTGGGCGTATGAGCAACATATCCAGTCTCAGATAACTATAGACTTGAAAAGCATTCCACAAGCCTCAGTTTATCACAGTGAGCACACATTTTTCTCACTGGAAGACCGAGTGACAAAATTCTAAGAGATGAGAACTATCTTGGGGACCAGATCGCGGACTGTGAACAGCAGGACTCAAGCTGGGGCATTCGTGCACTTGGTGCCTTGGTCAAAGATGAAGACACTAACGAAATTTGTATCCTCAGATTCAAACTTCACTAACAAGTAAGTAGGTATTGTCAAGACAGAAATTAACTTTCAATTTTTAAGACCCATTAACCTTAGTGAAGGTAGAAGACGCAGAAGTTACAAATTACAGGAAAATCTAGATTTGAACTCCGTAAACCAAACTCGGACATCGTCGCGAGGGAATTTACGTTCGTTGCCACTGCCTCTGACTGGAGGTCATGCAGATCGATGAGGCATCCTGCCTAATGCCACCTCTCACAAGTTCAACAAAGTGTCAGAAAGTGAGATCACTAACTCCCTTCACTATCTGTGCAGGACTTTTCAGAGTCAAACAAGGAACACTAGAGAAAAGTTCATTGATTTGTGAAAACGTTCTACAGAGCGTACTGATTTAAAAACCACCACAGCTGCTCACGCTCCTCAATTATTCAAATTTACACGAGGCAACGCAAGAAATGAATGAAGATCGTGTCCGCATGACCGCCCAGTGAAACGCAACAATTAAGGACAATATCCCAGCAATAAATTAACCCACAATCCCAGCTCACTGTGCCAACACCGACTCTGCGACATAAGGAGTCATCCAGTGACTTTAAATTGATAATTATAACGCTCTACGCTTTGGACTTTGTTTCTTCGAAAGGTGATTCCGTAAAATAAATCAAATAGTTTGTATTCCGAGTGAAAATCACCAGCAACGCCTAATGCACAGCAGCCGACGCACTTAACCATTGCACTCCACTCCTCTCCAAAGACACAATGCCACACTTTCCTCATGCGCCCGCCAGCACACCCATTTAGGGAATAATTCAAACAGACAATTAAGCTCAGCAGCTCCATACAACTCTGACGCAACCTCAAATGAACTTCAGAGATGGCCAACTGAATTGAAATTCGCTTTGCAGTGAGGCCCCGTTGTTAATCGGCTGTTACACACAACAAGATACTTCCACTGAAAGGGAGAGTAACTCGCTGGCGGGCTGGTGTGCGTGCGCACTTCATCGGTGTGCTATGACTTAATTCTACCGTGTGGTAGATTCCCCCAGAGCGCACGTGAAGTGTTCCGCTCTTGCATGCAGTTCACAGCTGCGCACACCATCACCGCCGCCACCTTCGCCAACGAGTCAGCCAGTCTACCAACTGCGGGTCTGGGAGATGATGCGAATCTCCGCACGGGGCTTGGGGTATGTCTCGGCCGAAGAAGTGATACCCACCGATTTCGGGGGTAATGCAAGAGCAAGACAGCGCGACAGAGACATCTTCTCGTGCTCGTGCTCGTGCTCGTGCTGGTGCTGTGCTGGTGCTGGCCGCTTCATTGTTGTGTGGGGAGTTTAATCAGTTTTATTCGGTTTTCGTTTTACTTCTTTCGTCGTTTTTTTTTTTTGCCTTTATTCCTCGGAATTTTTGTTGTGTTTTGCATTTATTTGTGTTTTTTTTTTTTTTCGTTTTCGTTTTCCCATTGAGTTGCATACACAACCCTGTGTGTGCAAGTTTTTTTAAGAGAAACAACTACCACCGCCACCGAGCACCGCCGCTGAAAGCAGCCTTACGGTCTCTTACTGCGAGGTGGCTGGGCTTTTTTTCAAAATATAAATAGATGTTCACGGGTAGCTGAACGATAGTGTTATTAGAAGACCTCACATCAGTGGAGGCATAGCAGCATTCACTAGTGTACAGAGTTTTAAACTTTAACTAACCGCGAAGGGATTTACCTAAGATGAGATCCCTTACGTTACTGGTGGGTGTTCGAAAGAAAATTACCAAAATCATACAAGTGTACAAGGATTAAGTGAAACATAGGAGACCACGAGTTGATTCAAAATTTTTTGTACAAAAATTTTACCACATTTCGTTGGCAAGTGTAGAGTGTCCCGGCAAATTTGTTTAACTTTATTCGAAAAACTGGTGCACATTGCCACTTGTGGCTTTGAAAGTGTGGATGTTAAAAGGATACTCGTGAGTGGAGGACGCAGTGTCTTGAAAGTGCGAACATTTTTAACAGTCTACAACGAAGGACTTCATGTGGACGAGTGCCTTCAAAACGAAATTTGGATCTTTGTCCTTAAAATGACATCCTCCAAGAGTTCATACTTCGACGATCTTTATTTGGCTCAGGTCCTGGTCGACAACCTGTTGCCTTAAACTCAACCAACAAGTGGTCAGAAATTCATCAAAAACTGATCAGAAAGCTGTCCGAAAGTTGGCAAAACGTGGAATTGTCGCCTGTAGCCCCCTTCTTTTTCAATTTTGAATACGCTTCAATGCTTGTCGAAAATTGTTGCTCGTCCTGCTTGACACTCTGTGGTCAAAAAGTGGTCAGAAAATAGTCAAAAAATTGTGAAATGCTAAATTTAGACTTCATGTTGTATATTTAAAATGTCATTCAAAAAAATCATCAATTTGAGCAGCTCTCAGATTTGTTGATCCTTGTGGAAGAGCATTGGTCGAAATTTCGACTGCTGCCACCCCAAATTTTGGAAATTTCAGACATTTTGGAAAATTGTTGAACGTCTTTGGAGGTATAATCCATCAAGTTGAAACGTATCCACATCCCCCTTCAATGCCAGCAACATCCTTTCGGCTTTGGATTCAAAACTTGGGCCCTCTCTGGACCCGTATAAATTTTGGCTGCCATTGAATTCATGCTGGTCCCGTCGTCCGACTTCAGGATTCAATGACTCCTAGCTTTCCTTTTCCACCTATCTGGTACTCAAGGACATCAGCGTGATATTTGCACATCCCTCTAATTTCCGTCGAAAAATGTCCTTAAATCCCTTTCAACCTTCTCAAAGAAATAATGTCTCTTTTCACTTTCAGTTGGTCGGAGCCGTCAGTGCTCTGCTCATCTCAACGGCTTTTGCCCACCCGCCCGAGGGAGTCTGGAAGAAGAAGCTGGTCTGGAAAGAGGACTGGGTTCAAATCTGGAAGACTGTGAAGAAAGAAGCATGGGAAACGAAATGGAAGAAGATCCAAGTGCCAATCTGGAAGGAAGTCCAAGTGCCCATCTGGAAGGATGTTCAAGTGCCCGACTGGAAGATCGTAAAGAAACCCCACGTCGAGGAGCGTGAAGTGCCCGCCTGGAAGGAGGAGAAAGTCCCCGAATGGAAGAAAATCAACAAGCCCATTTGGAAGGAAGTCAAAGTGCCAGTATGGAAGGAAATTCAAGTGCCCGAATGGAAGCAAATGTTCGTCCCAGAATGGGTGAAAATGGGCATTCCCGGCGAGAAGTTCCTCGGCAAGGATCACGAAGGATGGGAGTACACTAGTCACGATCTCTGGCGCAAGAAGCTCATCTGGAAGCCAGTCTGGAAGAAGGTCTGGAAGACAGAGAAGAAGCAAGAATGGGTGACCGACAAGAAGCTGGAATGGAAGGAGGAATGGATTCAGGTCTGGAAGCCAGTGAAGAAACAAATCTGGATTAAGGAGAAGCGCGAGACCTGGGTCGAGGAGAAGGTACAAATCTGGCGCACTGAGAAGAAGCAAGCTTGGGTCACAGAGAAGAAGGAGGCATGGAAGGACGAATGGAAATCAATTCAAGTGCCCGTCTGGAAGGAGGTCAAGGTGCCCGCATGGAAGAAGGTCTGGAAGCCAATCTGGGAGAAGGTTTGGGTACCAACCAGCCACGGCTGGGACTAAGCGTCCGCCATCAGCCCACACCCGCATTCCTTGTGTGTTCTTAGTTAAGTGAGTCCATTGCGAGTCCATGACTGTTTCATGCTGTAAATACTCCAGCTTTCACTACCTGTTTTCTTTCTTACCTACGTATGTGTATGTATATGTATCTGTTTCTTCATTCGAGTGTACCATGTTTTATGTATATAGTCAGAGTCACCCAGCGGGTGGCGCACAAAAAAGATCATAAGCTCTTGAGAACGCTGTTAGAATGTTTTATTGCTTGTTATAGTTCTTAAGTCTTTTTTGTAAATAAATCGAAATTTTTTAACGAATCCCGAGTGTCTTTCTCTCCGCTGCGGCGAACTTTCCCATGCCAAGTGGAGCATGTGATTGGAGGTTATCGGCGATCGGGCAGGAAGAGGAAACGATGAGAATGGTATCTGCATCTGCCGTCACGACATGCCCGAATCCCTTCCTCTTCTCGGCTTTGTGGTGTCGCCTTTCACTTTTTCTCGGCGTTGCATCACTCCTGCGATGGTTATCCTTTTTCGGACAGCTCGGGTATCTCACGGAAGTCAGCGGTCACATAATGATAGCCGTCTGCAGCCAGGAGGCATGCTTTCCCGCCATTTGACCGCGAACAGATCTGAGACCTCGAACTCTATCCACGGGGACGCACACGAAATCGACGATCATCGCGCCAACCACCAGACAAGGCCAGCGCAAGCGAAGATTCACCATCGTGCATTGTTACGATGCCGAGAGGTCTGTACAGTGACGGTTGAGCATCATCACATACAATTCAGGTTCGAGCTGAAATGGAAAGCGCAATGCTTCCCCGCAAGTGGAAAGCGGAAAGCTGACATGCCATTCAGCCAAAAGCCACTGTAATTAGTGGCGCCCGTTGAAAACCGATTCATTTACAAAAGTGAACTCAAGCGCTGTTGAATGTGCGCTCACGGTTGCCCAATTCAGTTTGACCATTAGACATGCTCTTCTAGCAATTAGGCAACCGCTATGTGTCGGTCCAGTTGAGACAGATGCAACTCATGATTAAGTTGAATTGAATTGCCAAACACGCCGCTTGTGAGTGCCGCACAACAACGACTCTCTGCAAGATGAGGACTTATCGCGGCAAGTGCGTCTGTTGTTCGTCGTGGTTCCGTCGCGTAATGAGTTCAAGATGTCTGCTAATGGCTGTATTATACAACCCAGCGGTCCCATAAATTAGCACCGCCGCGCCGGTCGCCGCTAACCGGTCGCGACTCATCCTTCGGCAGGTAATTGCTGAGGCATCCTTTTAGCAAACCACAAGGTCGTCATATTTCATTCGTTGCGTCATCTTCATTCGCTCGTTACAGGCGCTTACACGGTCGCGCCGCGGCGTCGGATGACATCGGGTCCGGCTGCTCACCGATGAACCAAAAACAAAAGAGTTGGGTAACGAACTTTTATTTTTCCCCTGACAGCTCTGGGGCAAACGACATAATTGTCACCAGCTCGCCGGATAGCAGATCGCAAACCGCCCGATCATCTTTGGCCTAGAAAGGCTTGCTAATATTTAAGTAGATAACCACCGGCACCACGATCTATTGTGAACGCAAAACGGTTTCTGTTGTGTTTTTGTGCTTCTTTTTTGTCTTCTCTTCTCGTCGGGTTTTATGACGCAATTACTGCATGCAGCGTGGCGGAAAGATGATACGTGCACGGTGCAGCTCACTTCTGAATATATTACATGGTCTTGAATGATCTGCAATTAATTTCATAATGCTTAGGTGAATTTGCACAGATTGGTATGTGAGATACGTCGTGTTGACCGAAGGAATTGAGAAACGCACGACTGCCGCTGTGGGTGACACACTGAGAGCTAAGCTGGTCAGGTGCTAATGATGCTTCAGTCTGAAGTAGCTGAATGATATGCTCGCTGCTGCGGGGACTGTGTTGACAAGACTGATGCGTTGTCGGGGGTGATGGCCCGGAGAGACCTTTGCTACTATTGTCGCGGTTGCGACAAAGTTTGTTCCTGTGACCTGCTGTTACGTGGAATGCAGTCAAACATCGATGTTTGTTGGACACACTTGACTAATGTGAACCAACAACGCACTAATTGACTCGGCAATTTGTTTTAATTACACGGTGGATGTTGTGCGGTTGCGATGAATTTCATTAGTGGATGGTTGATGGGCTTCTTTAAAGTCGGGCATTACATTAATTTCACGGTGATTTTTGGGTCATATTTTGTCCTTCAAATGTTACAAGTATTTCTACAATTTTAGAAAGAAAAATGATGGTCAGCGATAATAATTGGCTACGTAAGGTACTTAACGAGGAAGGTAGTTATACAGGTGCCCTGAGGAAATTTCGTCGATCTTGGCTTACTTAGACTGACGTGTTGGGTCCATTGTGCCTCTGAATACTTTTATTACTCCTATGTGGCTATCCTTATCCCTAAAAGCACCGATATACATTCATTAATCTATAGAATTATTACTGTTCAATGCTCTTTATGTTCTCCGACTCTGCTCCCCGGCGATGCTTTCTTTTCTCTGCCATCGCAGAGCAGCTGTTGGTCAGATTCTAACTCTTTATAGTGGCTGCAGCTTCAGCAGAAGTTTCCCAGTATTTTCACGCGTAATACATGTGTAGCTTTGGCACTGTGCGTGAAATATGAAATGTCACTGCTCATTGAGTTCCGCTAGGTTAAAGTCTCCTGAGTGCCGACCCAGAGCTCACTTGAGAGAACGAAAGAGCGGACGAATTGGGCAGACAAGGATCTAGCTAGGCGGACACATCGCTGTAACCATCATCAGTGCATTATACGCGGATCAACATGACACAACAATAAAATAAGCCAACTGGTCTTGGCTTGATAGAATCGATTATCAAGCAACAAGATCAACATGGTCAGAGCTTAATATCGGCAAAACAAAGAAGCTTTTGGCGTTGGACCGAAATAGTTGATAGTTTACATTGAATTGTATTAGAATTATTTATTCTTTCAATGGCATTTTAAGGAGAGCTGCTCCGACTTAATTGATTACAGAAATAATTGGGGTGTGCTTGGTACTTCAGTGATTTTGATCCCTTTTTGTTGAATCTCTTTGCAAAGTCGAACTCAGAAAAACTCAAAGACCTCACTTGGCAGTTCCATGTCCACTCTTGATCTCCAAAGTTCCACCAGTGTTTGGCGACGTTCTTCATAATCAAACATCTGGTGAATGAGATCTCGAGTATATGAGAGGAGATAATGCTGGAACAGAAGTGCTGGGACCAGCCCAAGAACCTGCAGCGTGTTGTTCGCCTCCATTTGACTGTTGTCCGTCATTTGCAGCAAATCATAGAGAGCTACATACAAATCGGTCGCAAGAGAAATCAAATGGACGCTGATATTTTGGGGCAACAACGCTCCAAAGTACTTTCACTTAAACAGCGACCAGAACGAACGCCTACAACCCCGCTTTTCTGGACTCATCTCGAAGTGTACATCGCATATTTTAAACCGATCATCCCTCCTGTGGACATCCCATCGTCGCAAGCACTTGAGATGTATGATCACAGGACCGGTCGGAAGAAATGCTCCAGAAATGGAACCACTCATGAAGCGATCTCTGCCGGAGCTGCTGCGACGTGGAAGAGACCAAGACGATCCAACATCTGCTTCGCCACTGCGCCTAGCTGATCATAGATTCTTCACAGAGACTGCCGACGGAGCCAAATATATCTCTTCGTACGTTTTAAAATTTATAAAAAGCATGTGGTGCTTTCAACCTGATTAAAATAATTGTGTACGCCTCAAAATGGGTCCTTTGGCCTCCGAGTGGAAGTGATGGTCAACTATCACACTCACCATCCTTAACCCAACCCAACCTATAAAACAGTGCCCGTGCAACTAAAACGGACTGTTGAGGATGCCAAGAGTCCTCTTGACTTATGCTCCCATTCTGCTTGTGATGTGGTGACAACGTACAAATATCTGTGATGCGAGATATTGTGATGTTTCTATTATGAGGTTTCTTGTTTGTTATTCTGGAAAAAATGTTACAAGAATAGTTACGTCGGTGTTTTCGTGTTTATACCAATCAAGAGAGTATAAGCACGTATTGAGATTTGATTTGTTCTTAAGGGATTGCTGTGTGACAGAAACCCTATTTTGACTGTTACTTTCCGTTTTTTTGAATGTCTGTACCCAAATATATCATGTGATCACACTTTTCTCACAAATCAACGTCTAGTTCACATAACGTATGAGAACAAATTCCCCCCAATACTTCTGAAGAGGTGTTCTTCTTCGCTGGCAAAATCACTGCGTAAGCTTTTTCATCTATCCTACTCTTCAGGTCTCTTTCTGAGTAGATGGAAAACAGCATTTGTCCAGCCCGTCCCTAAAAAGGGCGAATCTTCGTCACCCACCTCGTACCGACCCATAGCACTTACGTCCCTTCTTTCTAAGGTCATGAAAACGCTGATAAATCGTCAGCTTATGAAATATCTTGAATCGCGGAAGGTTCTTAATGACCTTGATATTTCTAAAGCACTTGACAGAGTTTGACATCAAGCTCTTTTGTCGAAAATGCGTGCTTATCGTGTTGATGAATCTCTGCTTCTATGGATTAGAAACTACCTTTCGAACCCTTCAATCCAAGTTGTTTTTGATGGGTTCAAGTCTGATATCCACAAAATAAATGCTGGTGTCCCCCAAGGCTCTGTTCTGTCTCTGACACTTTTTCTCATTTTTATAAATGATCTCCTGTCCGGCACTTCTAATCCAACCCACTCCTTCGCTGATGACAGCACCCTCAGCTGTTCATATTCGTTCCAAAATTCACGACCCTGCCCTTCGGACGTAGTATTGGAACGGCAGCGTATGTCAAACACATTGAATTCCGATCTGGACAGCATAATTAACTGGGGTAAGAACAACAGAGTGGAATTCAATGCTTCCAAAACTCAATGCTGTCTGCTGTCTCTAAAGCGAACCCCTGATAATCAGCCATTATCCATGAATGGCGCTTGTATCGACGAAACCGGAAAACTTAGTTGGAACGATCACATATTCGAGGTCGCCAAAAATGCTGCGAAATGTTTAGGTTTCCTTAATCTATGCAAGAAATACTTCACCCCCTCTGATTTGGCTTTAATCTATAAGGCGTATATTCGCCCTAAGCTCGAGTATAACGCTCATATCTGGTCTGGTGCAACCAAGACCACCTTGGACCTACTAGATAAAATCCAAAAGCGAGCGATAAAACTTATAGGAGACAATGATATCGCGGGTTCATTAGACTCGCTTGAACATCGACGAACCGTGTCTTCTTTGTCCGTGTTTTATCGTTACTTTAGCAAACAATGCTCAAGTGAGCTAGCCAACTGCATTCCTCCTCTCCTTGAATTCACCCGCAATACACGTCTCGCCAGGAATGCTCATCAGTTTACCCTTAAGCCTGCTTTCGGACGCACAGTGAAATTTAGAGACTCGTTTTTTAGCCGCACTACACGAATATGGAATGCTCTTCCCAGCTCAATATTGCCAATAGATTACAATCCGCAGATGTTTAAGACCAATGTGCACAGGTACCTCCTCTCTCTCTCTCCCTCTATACCTTCGGCCTGTGCTGTGTCTTGACCCCGGACAATTAAGGGTATTAATAACCCCTTTAGCACGCGCAAATTATAAAAAAAAAATTAACTATTTCAGTTCATTCAGATTAAAAGACGCTACAGTCGTATCATTATGTGGAGGATTTTTGAATTGCTTATTTTATTCGCTTATTTTAACCGGAAACTACTACTTTGATGCTTTTGCATTCAAAACTTCTGATTGAAAGGACCAGTATCTTATTTCGCCTTGATGTATAGCAGGAATCCTAGACATTGAGACAACTTACCAGTTAACGTCCTCGCTAGAGATGAAGGATCTCAACTAACTTGGTGTGCGAAACTGGAAGCAGCTGGTAAAGGCAGTGAGAGCCTCTTTGGATGACACCCAGATCCATTCCGAACTGTAGCGCCTAACAAAAGCTCAAATCATCGCTGACGCAAGACAGCTTCTTGACCATATCTTGATAATGCAGAGTGCCCGTGCTGGAAGGTAACTATAACTCTAACTAGCCCCATCATCTTTCGCTGGTCTAGTAAGGAAGTAAGTATATGGTGAACTCTCCTTCGACTGATAGCATTTTTTAAACTAATCGCAGTTTGCCCTTTTCAAGGAAGTTCTTGAATAAAATTGTGCTCCAATCTAGGACCTCTCCATCTAGCTGCAAATTGAGCGCACATAACTCATAGACGTCCTTTTAGACACTCATAGACGTCATTTCCAACTCGGATTTCCTCCACTATTCACAAGTCTTACGCATGTAAGATTTCGGGTGATTTCGTTTACCAGCGAGCCGATATAAACGAGATCCTTGACAGCTTCGCTTATGCCTCCTGTCTCGAATTCAGCATATATATAATTTGTTCATCGCTTGCTAATTTCGTTTACGTTTCGCTTAAATTTCACTTCACCTGACCAATTACTACAAAGCCAGCTGCGTTTGCTAGGTGCTCTATAAGCTGTATGCGTCGCATGAATGTCAAACTGTAGTAACTATACATACATGGCATTTTAGCGTTCGTCTCTATGTCGACAAATTTATGTTTCTAGGTGTCATCGCCCGAAATCTTACACTACATACTTGCTTATTTTTCAGTGAAGTGTGTGTCAGTCTTTCCTTCATTCGTAACTTCGATTCATTGACTGCTGGTGGCTCCTTTGAAACCCTAACCACTCTTGAACATCAGTATACAGCTATTTAACTAAGTTCAGGTGTGTTTCTTGGAGAGATGCCATAAATGTCGAATGAATGCAAACATGAGCGGCAATTTCTCAGCCATCGTATTCACACTTATCCGTTTATGCCATCGATGGCACACTTGCATCAGAAACAAAGCGTATGCCTAGTCACACGCTGAAGGTTTAATGGGTGCTTAAAGCAATTGAGCTTGCACCTTACTTCCAGACAATGATGCAATTAAGAAGAAGCACACTTGCTCCTCTAATTACTAATTACCAACCCATTCTCGTACACTTGTTCAACGACTCGGAACTGCCAGAACAAGGTTGGCCTAGTCATCTTCGGAAAACCAATCTTGGTCATCTCTCAAGTGTGTTCTACTTAAATGTGTCTCCTAGCCAGCCTAACATTTCTCATAAACTCTGCTGTGTCACTGGATCGAAATCAGTCGAAGTCAGCCAAATCTTCTTCATTAATCACCAAAGTAAGTGTGATCAAGGATCGTTTCCAGATACAAATCTTCTCTCCACGATGCATTTATGAAATTCTAACAGCTTCCATACACATCTGCAGAAAGCAGGAACTAAATGGACAGTGTGCTACGGGAGGCTTGAGCTTAAGCAAATAATTAAGGCCTTCTTTAATAGAAATCTGCGTTCATCCCATACAACTACTTAGCCCAAATCAATTACAAACCACTTCATCGAACAATGATCCACATAGCTCCACTTTTCACAGCATGAATTAATCGCACACTAAATCTACTTTGTGAATTATGTATCATCTGCCTGACATAATTTTCTTCAAAAAAAAATCAAGCAACGCCATCTACTCGTCACACTACAAGTGAAAGCATTTCTTTCCCCAAAAAACACGAGACTACATTCGCCCAAAAGTAGGCAACATGACAGCAAACTTTCTCCTTCTCATCATAACATCTCATATTTTTTGGCACCGCAAGTCGCCACCAGTCGCTCCACCAACCGCTAGACTTTCCACTCCATCAAGCTTTTCGCTTCATTTACCGTGCTCTGCAACACATACCGCACAGAAATCCATCACTCACCGTCGTCACCAGCGCCGCGTCAGCGCGTCATCAACAACACCGTCAAGCGTAACAGCGGTCGACGCTTTTAAATATTCCAATTTGAATGAACCTGAAGTGCGGATTGCCTCATTTGAGTTGGCCGCATCGGATGCTTTAGCAAGCAGTTCGGCTGAGTTATTCGATTCGTAATTGAGGACTTCATTGTTGTTAACCTTATTTATTTGTGGGCCACGCTAAGCGTTCGCCCCATTGCGATAGCTGCGTAGCCCGGGGCTTGGCAAACAAAAGGATCGCACCGCTTGTACCGTTGGGAAATGCGCAAGAAACGCATTCGTAATGCGTTATGCTGACAAGGTGTGCAAACTGCATGCACTTGTCTGCTAATTTGAATTGCTTTGCCGATTGACTGATTTGCACGGAAAAGTATGCAAATGGGCTGGTAATGTGGTGATTGATTGTCTTTGGTCAATTGAGTTTCAGTTTTATTGAGTGGCCCACTGAATGTCTCTTGCTTATTGTCTATTAATGGGGGAATGGTGGGGGTGGTTTAATATTCTTTGGGTGGTTTCCATTCAAGTGGGAGTCACCACAATGCTTGTTGACCAGAGCCTAAGCCTATCGCGGTGTGTAGTTAGAAGCATACTAACTTGATTAAGGTCCCCCTCCACAAATACGCAAAGTGCACAGATGCAAGTCAGCAAATTGGCCGATAAAAATATAACCTTTCTTCAAAACATTTCGCTAAGTACTTTAATTCGGCCTAGGTAGTCACCTGAATTCCACCGGAAACACAATGTGTTAACATATTTTAAAGAATGGAGAAAATATGTTCTTTTCAGTGACAGGCAACATTGTTTCAAATTTTCTATTCCACTTCAAAATACTCTTATGGTGCTACGACGCACAGCGTTCTTTAGCCAGACACAATAAAATAAAGCTCGGCTGGGTACATGAACACATGGGCGATTGCCGCAAAGATGAGCTCACTACAACTGGCTCGGAAACTGCTCTCATAGATCCTGAACTGTCACTTTTACAATAGCTGATTCATTTGGCTTGATCGGCAAATTAAATTCACATAGAGCATTGAACTAATGGGAGTGTTCTGAGGCAATCCACACGATTAATCAGGCCTCATTCAAATAAGGAAATAATCTTTCTTATAGACCACTGTTGTCTCAAACTGCACCTTAACAAAATTAACCCATAGACGTGCGATTATTGGAACCACATTTTCATCAAGTCAAGCTCAACCAATTCTGCAGTCCTTTATCAGGACCCTATTTCCTTGTTCGAAGTGATAACGGCAGGTGGCTGCCACACTCTGCATGATCTCCTGTGGCGCCAGTCTGTTTGAGTTGCTACCACCAGCGACTGATTATTGGCAAGAAATTCAACACAATTATTCAATGCTCTTGTGGCGCTCCATTGTCTGTATGCTTGTATGCTGCACCTGTCTAGTTCACTAATGTCAAATATGATTGATATAATTTTCAAAATTGGAACATATTATTAAATGACGGCGGAAAATAGGAAAGTACTGAAGTCCCCGCAACTAGTTAGGGCTTAGTCACGTGGGTTTATGGGGTATTTGTGTCCTTCCGTCTCACTTAGACTCATCCTTGTGTCTGTTCATTGTGACCTAAATTTTCGATGGTCTACTACCATGTGGCATTTTTTTTGTACTAAAATCATCCTTATGGTGGTGGCCCGTGGCGTTGTGGATATAGATATATATATATATATATATATCTCTGCATCTGCAGCTCCTAAAAAAGAGTTCATGCGTACCTACATCGGCGTTCACTTTGTAGTTGTATTGTTTGACCGGGTTCAACGACCAAAAAAAGCTTAGCTAAGCGTTGACTTCGTACTACGCGGTTGACGGACTTCATTTACGAGATTTTCTAAATAAACAAATGACCCTAAACTCAATTGAGAAAACATCATCATCACATTCATCCACTGGTGCTCACTCGTTAAAATCTTAAACTTGAATGTAAGTTTGTACTGAGGTTCTACCACTAGTGTTCACATTGTACGTACTACCTGCCGTACGACCGAGGGAAAAATTTAATTTTCCATACATCTGACCGTCGTACGTAGCGTTCACACGTGTACGACTTTGCACAAATTAGTCTATACTACCCGGTCGGTCGACATGTCGTGATACCCGGTAGTACAATGTGAACGCAACTTATGGCACAGTGTCAGGTGTTCGCGTCGGGTACACGGCTCTTGCTATTACTGCAATTCCCAGACTGATCCATTGAGGTTTTACACTACTTAGGGCTTCTTCTTTCAGTTTTCTCATTGCAGTGCTAAGCGGCGAAAGGGTTTGCTAAGCATTCTAAAAGCTCGAATCCATTCTTCGCATGACTGTCCACTTTTTCGTTGCCTTGGATACCAGTATGGACAGGTACCCACAATTTCCTCATCGTATTCGGCAAGATATCTCACTGAGGCTTTGTCTGCATAACCTGAAAAGATTCGAAGTCAACATGTCCGATGCTAAGTTTTTTTGCCGCTCGGTTGATGATCAAAATCGTTATGTTAATGATGTTGCGTTCTCGTAGCGGGTGTGCTGAGTGAATGTATCGCAGCTAGTTAGGACGATGCTGCAGTCGTCTCTTACTACCAACAATTTTTCGAATTGAATAATGAAGACCACCAGCTCCTGTATCCACGTTCGTCTTTGAGCCTTCGGTAAACAATAAGAGTACCTAATCGGCTGCTACCATTCGCTCCTCCCATTGTTTTCGATCCGAAAAACGATTGCCTTTTTTCCTCCAAATAACTCGAGAAAGATCCTTATGTGTTCGCTGTGAAGCAGCTCTCGTCAATAAGTGACTCTTACCATTTAAATTTAAAGTTATTCACAATGGTTCCTATAGACTTAAATTTGTGATTCTGACAACTGATCAGAGAAGAAAGCTACCGGTCTGTTGCGATTCCCACGTCAAACTATCTGGACATGTGATCTTCATCTCCAGTTTCTTGTTACCGACCACAAGAAAGTGATTGATTTTGAGTTTTCAACAATAATGTGACTCCAAATTTTCTTTGGAACCTCAGCAAATATCAGAAGAGTGCCACTACCCATGGTTGCAATGATTTAAAGCCGCGCACTGTCTACAGACAGGATCTAGACCGTCAAGAAGCTTACAGCAGGCTCTTTTTTGAGGTAACAACTTAACAAAGTTTTCAGTTACTCACTCCAATTAACTGAAAACGCTTACAATGCTTTGCTCTTCTTGGCGCAACACCTATCAAGACAATCAGTTCGTCTGCCTCAGAAAGGATTACACATAACCGCCATGACTACTGTCACCGTGGGCACTGTTGCCAAGCATAATTGGAACTGTTTTTCCGAACAGGTCAGCCAGCAAGATGATCGAAACTGGCATGCGTCACGTTACACGGATGTAATAGCAAGGGGTAGGCTGCCTGAACCTTGGAGTACACTACAATCAGGTAACAGTCTAGCGTTGTACACTCGATATGTTTTTTTTGCTTCATTGACGAACTTTGTCACCAACTATATTCAGCACTAGCCTCCATCGTGATTAGGAAACAGACATGAACTCCCTCACACTGACATCAAAAAGCAACCAACTTAAGCCCCTTAACCACTTGGGTGGGCATTGTAATTGATTGTATCAACACCTGGAGTGACTGCTACAGTAAGTACCCATCTCCAAGCCAACGCCCACGCTTTATATCATCACGTGCAAATAAACCAAGTGTTACTTCAAACAATCGACGATGCCTCATAGACCACACAAGTCCCAGCACACCAACGCCTCAACACCTTCTCCTGCGTGGTCCCATGTATCCACTCATTCCACCAAAAAGACACCAACGAGCAGATACCCACTGCAGTCAATGACCCGGAAATCTAAGGCATCTGCATAATCAGAGAAAGCCTTCCCAATGCAGGATAGCCACATCATAAAATCCACCCGATCGGCAATCAATGCTTCCTTCCCTCCTCCTTCTCAAACCACAGCATCCCATGCACATACAAGTTTCAGTGAAGTTTAATTAACTCGAGACCATTAATTCGCGTCCGAATGTGTACCCAGCTGATTCACTGAGCCGATAACCGTCAGATCGTCTTCGCCCCCGACCGGCTGATTGTAATCGACGGATTACTCACTTGCACTTGTCCTCGAAAAGATTAAAGCACTGAAATCCTGTACCCAGTTGCATAAGCGCCCATTGCATTCGACGAGACGCGACACGACGCAACGCCCCACCCGCCTGACATAATAGGCGAGCTAAAATGTCTTCATAATGAGGCAATCAATTGACGTTAATAAGAATTGCGGATACATCGCTAACAATCGCTAAAAACAGGAAAAGCATTACCAAGCCGTGTGTGTACGATACATTGTTCCCCTTGTCATCGGCAGCAGCAGCCGCCGCTTGATGCCGATGCCTATGCCGATACCGCCAACACGCCGCGCCGCGATCGACGGGGAGGGCCTGTGGCACGCTCAACTTGCATTCAATTAGACTGCGAAAGCGAAAATTGTGCCAAACACATTCGACACACACACACACTGGGGCAGAGCCCTCCACCTAGCCCGACAGAGAGAGAGGGCGACAGCGGCAGAGATTTGCAAGCCGCCATTGTCCGTCGAATGATTGATCGTTTTCCGGTTGTTCGTGGAATAATGGAACAACCGAAAGAAAAACGCTTTTCCAACTCATTGAAGATTGTATCGTGCGTGACCTCTAACCATGACGAAGATACGCGCACCACACCGACAGAGTTCACCGAACAAAAACGAAAGCCACCGCATGACCTTTCCTGCCTGCGGCCACGGCACCGGCTCCAACGCCGACACCGATTTGCAAGTGAAACGCTTATCAATGTAACGAGGATGATGCATATCTCGGAGTGGGTGTGATTTTGGACTATTCCCCAGCACCGGCGGCCGCATGCCGATGGTCAGAGTAATGCGGTGTGAAACCGTGCAGCGGCGTTTCATCACAGATTGGCAACCCCCCCGGCGACGTGATTACCCTGCGGGAAGTTTTCGTCTTGTGCAACATGGCTTTTGTGTCTTTTGTGGTTTCGTTGTGTCACTTTTTTGTCAGACCGCGGCCGGTGGCAGGCTGCGGCGTATATAAACGATGAGTTCATCGGGGATTGCCATTTGTGGCCGCGCTGCAAGCGACAAGACAATGCAACAGCGCTGAGCCGTGGGCTACGTGATTGATTACGATTTCCGAGTGCATTGAATCATAAAATCGTTATTAAATCGATGCGAACTCGAAGTCATTCATTAATTAATTGTTCGTCAATGAGGCCAATTGAAGAGGAAAATTGAGTGACGACGTGCGCACCGACCGAGTCTTGAGTCTTTTGTGCGAGGCAGTTGAATCGTGCGACTGTCGGTGCTTGTCGGATGTTATTGAGTTCCATGGGCGCGGCAATCGAAGAAATCGTTTCTTCTGCATTGAGTGACGACAAGGTGAATCTTCGCATTGGCACAGGTGACACCGCATGTGCAATTGACTTGTGATCGCTTTACGTTTGTTCTCAGGCTTTGGAGGAGGAGATTGTTGATATGGATTATATTAGGTGAGGTGCAGTTGCTTGACTCCGTAGAGTATGCACACATCTTACTTCCGTTCCATCCAAGGCCAAGCCATTTATTGTTCCCATCCTTGTAAGGCGACGATTCCGAAGCAATGGTTAAGTTTCCTCGTAGCGATCTCTGGATAGCCTTTATAGAAATCAATTTGAGTTGGTCACTTGGTCTGGGGGCTTAAGTTGGGAACCGGTCATGCATTATCGGAGGTTTTTTACCTTACACTGAAGCACTCAAACTCAGAAAAAGGTTAATTTTACTACCAAGCAGCCTACATTTCTTGGAATTCCTTGGTCTTCCGGTGTAATACTTTTGTGATGAGGAGCCTACATCATCAACTCTTCCCTCATCAGCACAGAATAACTGCCAGTGGTGGAGGAAGTGCGCTGTATCGTTGTAGCAGAGTCCAAGCACCTTTGGGTGTGCAACAAATGTCTAATGCCACGTTAGTAAGTTAGCTGCAATCTTTTCCGTCAAAGAGATAAATATCGCCTGATTTCTTACAGACGTTTGTGAGTATGTGCTCGTTCTGTCTATATCCCTGAGAGTCATGCCACCTCCGTTTGTGCTCTAGAGTTGGACTTTTTCGATAAAAACACTAACCAAGGACGCACGTAGCCTCAGCACAATCCAGGTCTTCAGAGTACCTCCTCTGATATTACTCTGGAAAGCTCATAGGGTCACGTCTGCGAGGAAGGAGAATGGAGGAGAAGACAACCGCGAACTGTACGAGCTGTACAACGATGTGAATGTAGCCCGGAAGCCCACATCGAGCGAATGGACAACAACGCTCCAGGAGGGCCTCCCAATCCGAGCCTCCGAGAAGCAGAGGAAGACCGAACCTCCCGTACAGAGACCAAATCATCGCGGATGTAAGACAGCTTGGCCTTGAAGACTTGAAGCAGCGTGCCCAGAACCGATGGAAGACAGCAATTGCTCAGGCTCAGACCCTTCGTGGTTCGTCAGCCTGATAAGTAAGTAAGTAAGTAAGTAAGTAAGCTCATAGAAGATCGGTACTCCAAAAATGGGACTACCTAGGACTACTTTAGGTCAAATACAGCATGACTAGTAGGCCGAATAAATGCCCTGTCCAAAAGCGCCCACTTTTTCAATTTTCAAACCTGGAATATAGCTGAGCTTTTAAAAATACTTGCATATCCCTCAAGTTCCTCAAATGTGCTTTTAATCGATTGGTTCGATTGGTTCTAGGTTTTCTCAAAAAATGTCGGGACATTGATCAGCTAAAGTTTTTTTGAGCGACAGGGTCCTAAATGCCTGGGAATATCAACATGCTCAGTGATTTGATCAACATCATTAATATCCGATTTCACAGCGTGAGCTTGAGAGTCTATCCGACAATCCGACAAAACTCAGATGCAATAGAAATTTCGTTTTCCCAGTGGAACTTAAGCGATGGATTCCTCTTAAACAGTGGTTCGACTTAAGCAACCAATGGCCCAGCCTAAAAGCCCATTCTTATCAGGTCGCCACGAACTGCGAACTTCGGAAACTCTAACAATTCACTCATATGGGGTTTTCTCACTCGCGGAGAACTACGGGTGCAAACTGACACTTCACTGCGAATTTTTTGGTCGTGGTGGTTGTGGATTGCGTTTGCCCGTTTGTGTATTGCGATCTAAGCTTGACAGTTCGCAAAGAGAATGCTTGATTCGCAGAGCAAAACTTTTAAGTCATTAATTAGGTTACTTAAACTACCTTTTGTTGAGATTTTTGTCGATGAAAAAACTCGATTATTCAGTTCCAATCTTTTTGCATACCGAGAAATATAACTTATTGTTCATAAATGCTGGAAAAGGATTGTTTCTAAAAGTTCGCGTTCGCAATTCGCTGGTCATATTAATGGGCCTTAAGTGTCAATCCTAAGAGTACAACAGTCAATCCATGCATTTCCTGTCTTTCATACATGGAGAAATCTCACACACAAAATCAAATATTTGATCTGGCAGTGCTTCTGAGAGATCAGTGAGTACGCAAATCTCAATTCGACCATTCGCTTGTGGTGTGTTCTCATTCCGTCTCTTCAGCTGAGTCCTGTATGTCTTCAATCAAAGTCCCTATTTTGATCTTGTTTCTCTTCGTTTGTGTATTCGATATTTCACAATGGCACTTAGTCCATGACTTACCTAATCCACCCTTAAATACTGACTGTAAACACGAAATCTTTTTGAGCGAAGCTTTAATTCGGATGAAATAAAGCCCGATGCAGCACCAAACAGTTAATTATTTATAGATCCAGTGAAGCTTGGTCGAACTCTTGTGGATTCTGTACACATCAATTATTGCTTGTTGACATAGCCACTGAGACAGAAACGGGACTCATCCGACAAGGTTATTTTTTTCCAGCACACCAAGTAGTGAAGTCGCCGCGTTTTCCATGATCATCTAATTTAATTCTTGTGGCAGGACACTGAAAGCTTATACGGATGTATAGGCCCAAAGACAATGGTACGAACTGTTCTTGGAGAGGAATTTCATGATTTGTTCTCTTCTTGTTCATCCTTACAGGTTCTGCGGTAAACTTATCTGAAAGTTTGTGTGCCAATGGATCAGCAATGTGATTTCATATTCAGTCTGATCCAACCATGCAATAGTTTAGAGTTGAGAGTGTGTCGTAATGAAGCGTGGAGTTAATATGTTATGAATAGCAGGTCTTGACCCGGTAAAAGCTGGTAACATTTCTACCGATATAGTGAACTTCGAAATTTTCTGAAATGCCACAGTGTGCCGCAATCCACATAAGGAAAATCCTAAAATACTACGCCTTCTGGTCAAGAGGTAGTCTGCCACTCGGGGAGGCCTTTGAATAAATGGGACCGTACAAAGAGAATTGATAGACGCCTGGCTGCAAGATCATGTCTCGATCCGAGCGACACGGACACTAACCAAGATCCATCTGTCAGTTAAAATTTGAATGACTTGGTGCACCACAAGGTTCCACTGTATTCCCCACTTTGTTTCCTCTACACACCAACATCCCAAACCTTCGGAAAAAATACCACAAAAGACATCAAACTCACCATCTTCCTGCACGCAAAACGACTGAAATAACTACAAAAACCGTCACCAAATGTGCGTTGAATTTCAATGGAACACATTTCTCAAAAATACTTCAAGTGCAGTCATACCGCAACCGCTGATGCAATCACTGCTTTTCCCCGAACCAAGCAGCAGCTGCACTGCAAAACCCAACTACTCTCATAATTAAGGCCACACACAAGCCAATGCGTGGAAATCCGTCCAAAGAGCCCGACAGCACAACGCACCGTAGATGCATACACCTATATCTCGATCAAAGGTGTTGTCGCAATGCGAAAGCCATTCCATGACTCCGCATGAATACTAACCGGCTTGGCTGACGTCGATTGAAGGACAAGGAAATAGATAGAGGAACTCCTCTACAATCCAATCATCAAACGCCAACTGAAGGAGCCATCAAATCGCCCATACCTTCGCATCCGGCCCGGGAAGGCGCAGACTTTCGCTTTCATCGCTCAACCTTTTGTTGTGTCCACGCAATCGGCGCAAACGTGAGATGGGGCTTCGCGAAGTTTCTGCGATTGCCTCGCATTTACCGCCCGATCGGGGAGTGGAGTACGACCGGCCATCTAATCTCCTCCGGCTGGGCTGCGTGGCGGGCCTCCTTCTGCGGCCTAATGGAGCGGGTATCTTGAGATTTTGATGAAAACCGGAATGCCGCCGGACAAGTGCGCACTGACTGGTGGTACTTTTGTCCCATTTGACTTTTCCGGTATCTTAAATCGCGTTTCTACAGACACCGAGGTGGCACTGCACCGCATGTGCGGAGGCGAAGGCTGAGGTTGGACTGCGTCTTGTCCATGCACTTGGCGTCTGACGTGCCATTGCAAAAATTATTGCTTCCTTGATATTTGGCGAACGTCGTTTGAGTAATTATCCCGTTGTGTACTGGGAAATGGAATGTGGTCGGATGATGGTGGTTGGTGGCACTTGGTTTTAGGGTACTGTGTTGAGTGGAAATTTGTGGAATGCTTGGACGGGGGGTTTCAACAACTTATTCATCTTGTGTAAATGAAGGATTAGGAGTTTCTGTATTTGCTCTTAACTGAAGAAGAATACTTTTCACGGTCAAGTCACTCTCAAGAAGATCTAGTCCCACTGTGGCTCTAGACTGAACTAGACAATGGAAGCATTTCAGTTCAGTTCCAAGTGCCAAGCCATTCCGTGATGATTTTTTATTGTGCCCCAGTTTCTGGCTCCACGATATTCACTTCCGCGTTCGCATTGCATAACCGCGAGTAGTGCAGGACTCACTCGCCAACACTGGGAGCACGAACTTCCAGAAGTCCATACAATTGTTAGCATACGCCGATGACATTGACGTGATTGGCGGGACTCAGCGAGCGTTTGCTAACATTGAAACGGAAGCGGCGAAAATGAGTTTAGCGGTATATGAGAGCATTTCTCGTTTCTCTGTCTACTTTGAATTTGTGTGTACCACAGCAGGTTTACATTGCTACGATGTTGTATTCCGTTTCTTCTATGGAGAATGCATCAACGCACATATTATTACCTCGCATCAAGAGCAAACAACTCGCATCGATTGGCGACCCGTTGAGCTAAACCAAATGAGAATTTCGCATTGCCATCAAAACCCACACCGCACTTTCTTCCAAATCATGTGAACACCACAGCAGAAGCTTCAACACGTCGCACTCGGAAGGATGCCAAGATGACCTCGACCTCCTTTAAACCAGCCCCAAGCCCATCAACAATCTTTATACCTACCTGACCGGGTTTAACTTCTACCACCCTAACCCTAACAGAAACTTCCATCGATCTCCAATACACTAAAAGTCCACCAGTCACACAAGTCCCCTAAAAGTGTCAGAAAAACAACCTCATCCAAAACCAAAATTTAAAGTAATTGAAAAATCAACACATCGATAGAAGCACTTAAAATGCTAAAAATGAATACCAATGAACAACTTTTCAAGGAACTCCAAATTTCAGCATAATATAATATAATAATAATAATATGGGTGGCGCTACAGCCCGTAGGGGGCCTGGGCCTAGCTTCTCAGTAACCACTCGTCTTGTGCGTGCTATTGTTCTCTCACGAGTAGAAGGGACCTACAGTTTTATGTCGAATCCGAACGGCCAAGTTTGAGAAGCTTTCTCTAGACAGGAACTCTTTGAGCATTGTCAGTAACTCGAAAGAGGTGGGGTCGTGAAAATTTTTCTTGTCGCACAGTGCAGGAATCGAACCTACGACGTGGAGGTTGGGGTCGACGCATATACCCACAACGCCACGGGCCACCACAAATTTCAGCATGCCAAGCCCAAAACAACATATCAGCCTCTATGCTCCATTAACGATACATCTCTCATGGAGAAGTTTCAGAGCCTCAACGTTGGCAACGACCAATAAGTGCAAAAGGAGGTAACCAGGCGGAGGAGGTTCACCGCTTACAACTGCTTCTCCTTTGATTGGCGCTACAGGCCGAGATGGACCAGGGGTCTCAACCAACATGTTTCTCCAGCCAGCACGATATTTCGCCAGCTGCCTCCAGCTGCTCACACCAAGTTGGTTGAGGTCCTTTTCCACTTGTCTGCACCATATCGTGCAAGGACGTCCTCTGTTGCGCTGTCCCAATGGCTTGGTAACGAAGATTCTTCGGGACAGAGCTAGCCGTCTTAAGCGTTGGTTCCGAAGACGCTTAACTAGGTGCATGCCGCTGTACAGTCCGTACAGTTAGTGGTTGAATCTTCTCCTCCAGACGCCACCAACGCAAACAGGAACAAATATCGCACTCAGAACTTTTCTCTCAAGACGACCAAGCGCCACCTTATCCGCTTACAACACCACAGTCCAAAACCAAACATAAATCAACAAGAAGCCTTCCCTAAATATGTCTCTATCCATCGCTCCGGCACAAATTGGATACTCTGGTTTAATCCCCACAGAAGTTCTTTTAAGAATGTCCTAAGCCCGCTGAGTGATTGGAAGTGATTTCGCGAAGTGAAGAGAACTCAGAGTATTCGATTTGACAGTCTTCAGGAAAACGATGGTATGTACCCCTCCAAGCGTGCAGTTTTCACATAAAGTCATACAGCAACGTGTGGTGGCCCGTGGCGTTGTGGGTATGTGCGTCGACCCCAACCTCGACATCCTTCCCTGGTCTATGCGACAAAAACAATTTTTTTCGGCCCCACCTATTTTGAGTCACTGACAATGCTCAACGAGTATTTCCTGTCTAGAAAAAGCTTCTCAAACTTGGCCGTTCGGATTCGGCACAAAACTGTAGGTCCCTTCCACTCGTGTGAGAACAATAGCACGCACAACACGAGTGGTTGCTGAGAAGCTAGGCCCTGGCCCTCTACGGGCTGTAGCGCCACCCATATTATTATTATTATTATTATCATACAGCAATGTCATGCTTCTATGTGATTCTGTACTTTTTATGATGTTGAACAAAAAAATTGAATAAAAACCATTTACTACTGCGTAGTCCAATTGGTAAGCAAAATTAAGCAGCCCAAGCAGCTCGTCTCTGTGGCGATGTTTTTTTACTCGTTGACATTACATCATGCATTTCGATGAGTGGGCCTCGGTGAGCTTGCAGAAGATCCGCCTTTTTATCAAAGCTCGAAGAACTTGCCAATGCCAAGTAGGCCGTGTGATTTTCAGCCTTGGAAGATCACACTACACGTGTTATTAGCGAGATATATGGCAACATTTTTTTTTTTTGTAATTTGTGCATGCTAAAGGGATTACTAATTATTATTAAAGTTTCCGAGGTCAACATACAGCATGGTCGTAGGTATAGTGGGAGAGAGGGATAACAGGTCCCTGTGGACATTGGCCTCAAATGACTGCGGATTATAGTCTGTGGGAAATATTGGGCTTTGCAGAGCATTTCATATTCGTACAGTTCGGTTGAAAAACGAAAACGAGTCTCTACCTTAAACTGTTCGTCCGATAGCATTCTTAAGGTTAAACTGATTAGCATTCCTATCGAGACGTGTATTGCGGGTGAAATCATAAAGATGAGGAATGCAATTCGTTAACCCACTTGGGTATCAAGCAAATAACAGAAATAGAGAAGGCAGTACTTCGATGCTCGAGCAAGTCTAATGGCTCTGCGTTATTGTTGCCTCCTATCAGTTTAATCGGTTGCTTTCGAATTCTATCTAGTAAGTAAAGGGTGGTCTTGGGGGTAAAAGGACTGAAAATGATCACCGTACTCAAGACTAGGGCGGTTGTAAGCGTTATGGACCACTTTGAACCATCAGCACATACGGGAGCAAAGATAAATCGGAGGGTTTCCCTCTTGAAGCGAACAAGTCCTCCATCCCCGTCCGTTTTAGAGAGAGTTCACAACTCTGCGCTATACAACAGGACTGGAGGAATCAATATATCTTGGTTCTTTCTTGGTTTGTATTCCTCAATGGCCTTCCAGGCACAAGACACACACGTCGCTATAAACCTTTAATTTTTGTTAATCTTTGAAAAGTAGTTCAGCTTGGGCATGAACAAGATTGTCTGCAAAATATGTCCGTCACGCGGATTTTTTGTGAGATCAGCGCGTGAAGGGATCCTTGTCGTTTTCTTGTCTGAGTTACAACTACCTCATATCGATCTTCAGTCTACAGCTGTTGGAGACCACTATTCCTTGAATTTTGCTACAAGATTATCCTCACAATATGAAATTCTCTAGGTGTCGTATCGTAACAGCCTTAACTGGTCGGTTGCGAGCAACCACTTCATTAGTGGTCGAAGTTTTACCTCTTGTCTTCGTACCTTATACTAGGAGTGCCCTAGTTCCACGATGCTGCATCATTATGTACGTTGCAAATAGTCTACCAAATTTTTGAAAACTCAGCAAGTCATTTTCACCCAAAACTACTCTTATTGTCTGAGACTTGGTTGGACTTATGAATTAACTTCCTGTTTGGATCCTTGGATAGAACAATCAGAATAGGGCAGAAGCAGTTTGCTGCCAAGACGTCTCTCATCTACTTCTGCACTGTACTACAGTTGGTTTGGTGATTCAAGTTAATTAAATTGTAAAATTTTGTTTTTTATTGTCTGTGACTTCGCTTGGACTTATGAATTAACTTCAATTCGAAAAGAATTGCTGAGCTTCATGAGCACTTCTAATCTCTTGTGAGGACAGCGCATATCTTCCCCAAACGTCAAACTTCAAATTCCAATTTCTATACGTCACTAGATTTAATGAAGCAAATATTTCCCTAAATGGAATAATCAAACAGAGGACGATCTCACCCTCAGCTGCCAACTCCCAACCACCGTACAACTTACAAGACAATCACAGCTTGACACAAATGCCAAAAACCACGTCTTCACTGTGTCCACAATTATTGCAGACCCTTGTCAGCGCTGCGGCCTTGATTGGCCACGCCCAATGATGTGTGCCATTTCCAATGTGCCATCGCCCCTGACCTTGAGCGCACCCACGTACCATCGGGCGCAGCGCAGCCAATTAACCCAGAGCCTATTCATAAGCCACACTCATGTTAACGACAAACGAAAACCCAAGAAATCGAATCAAACACAGCCCCGGCTGAATGGACGTGCTGAATGCAAATAACTGTCTCCATTCTCCACTCTCCACAGGGGCAATTAAATTTTATTGTTCACCTCACGCTCACTTTCGTTATGAAATTATGCAGATTGGCTGGAATTCCCGATTGGCGCGCTCGGCTGCGTCGCATCCAGCGGCAGTCTCAGGTCCCGGTTGATGGTTCTTGTCCGGATTTCACTTTCATCGGAGCAGACCCCAGCCAACGGCGACCAAGTTACACGTCATATCACAAGGTTAGATGTCTGCATTCCGCGCAGAGTCAGTGCCTTCGTCTAACTTGGACCTCTAACGAGACAGGAAGCAATCGGCGCCGCCACCGCCACCGCCGGCACCACAAGTGCAAACAAGTGGCATGATCGATTTCTCCGATCACCAAAAGATGTGCAGCGCACGTAGCTGGAGGCCTTCCTGCGAGACCCCGGCCGCGTATATTTAAGGAACAGGAAAGTCGACTTCAGTTTTGTGTAAGGAGACGTCGGAAGTAAAAGGTGTAAGATTGTGTCGTGAGCGAGACGACACGCAGATGAGCTCGCGCCGCGTCGCCGGGGCGGCTTGCATTATCTGGTAAATGTCCCACGTCTCCCAAACAACGCCGGTGGCGGCCGAGAGGAGATTCCCAAATGTGGACATTAGTGATTCCGAAAGGAAAGTAAAAGTGGTCCAACGAGTCGGAGCCCAGGCGGCCCAAAATGATATTCAGTTTCATTATAATGCTCGCAGCGGCGATCGTTAAGCCGATCGTTAGTGGTGTTGGCGTCTGCGCTGATCTGCGGGGCGGCGGGGGACACACATGTGTTGTTATGAGTTCCTTCCTTATATGACTGACAAGTTGCTGCCACCAGGGAAGGAAGCACTCACCGGAATGGCTGTGGTACTGGCCTAGGACTGCCAGAGTGTGCAGGTAACGAACTTGTCTCTGCTGCGCTCACACTGCTGCAGACGAGTGGATTTTGTATGTTGATGTCGTCATTTGATCGCTGGCGTCTTGTGTAACGAAGCTTGGAACTGCCGTCGAACGCGTTCACCGTGCGGTCTTACACGACATTCACTTGGGGGACTTCTCAGCGGCGGTTCATGTTCATGGGCAGATTTTAGAGCGCGCCGTTTGTAGAGTGCAGCTGAAATTGGCAACGAAGCTGGTAGGTGATGGGTGAATGTTAAGGTCGACAGAGGAGGTTATGGTCTGGACTGTGGTTTGAGTGGTGTTTGCAAGGATATTGGATCTGACATTTGAAGTGCAAGTACTGTAGTAAGTGAGGATCTTCCTGTTTGAATCCTTGGATAGAACAATCAGAATAAGGCAGCAGCAGTTGTTGCCAAGACGTCTCTCATCTTCTGAATTGGTGATTATTTAGCTGGGGTTAGCTTCTGCACTGTACTATGCTTGGTTTGGTGATTCAAGTACATTCGATCAAGGACCTTTGTTGGCTACGGTGGTAACATCCCAAAGCGTCGCACATACACAAAGTACAAGACTAGAGCTTTCACGGCGAATGAAGACCAGACGGAATGCGCTGCTTTTAAAGTAAATGAGGAGAAAACGAAGCACGTTCTCGAGGGACTCTTTGTTGATGGTAATCGCAGCAGCCCTGACCTTCTCTTTAGCTTCCTTCAGCTTAGCAATCTTCCAATTACTAGTTGGAAGATGTTGATTGCATGCTTGAATGAACTTAAGTATGGAGGCAGACGAGGGTAAAGTAGGTAGCCTAGCACAAGTACTAGGCCGCCTGCAGGAGGAGCCCATGTGCAAAATATGGACCTGTACACCCTCCCATACCGCCTCCCATGTATGGTCTTCTTACAAAATTCAACTGACATGCTGTCCTTGAACGACAAGAGTTTAATATGGGCTTGATGCCTACCATCACTATAGGAAAAGAGTGCCAGACTTCTATTTCCGAAATCAGGCTTAATAACACGAGCTAATGCCACGTTGATGGATGATGGTGAGATGCTGCAGCCGGTCGATCATCGCTTCTATTTATTTCACTCTACAGCCGTTGTGGCTCATTTGAGCTTGAAGCACTGTCTGTCTGTTTAAGCCTCATTGATAGTTTGCCGATGGCTCCGCCGAACTATAAGTAGTCCCACCTCGCATAAGTTCTGAGCCACCTTGATAGCCCAGGCTCTGAACCATTTTTCAGAATCAAAGAGTTTCTCCTAAGGGATTAATTTGAGGCGTTCAATCAAGCAGATCATGCAGATTTTTGTACTGCTTTAGTGAGGGTGAAATGGCCTCGAAAGCTCAACGGCTTCCCACATTGGATTGCGGTTTTGTATTTGTTGGGCTCAACGCGGCTTTTAGAAGTACTTGGAGCGGAGCTGTTTTCCTAGACCCGGCAATTCAGAAGCTGGTTTGGAGTCCCAACGGGCACTGGGAATTGAATTCCCGGTGATGGTACAGCTGTCTCTTTTGTTTTCTTTTATTGTTGTTAGAAGGAGGACGGCGCTTGGGATTAGTTGCAGATATAAGTCCTACGAGTAACAGAGAACGGAAGGTTCGGCTAAGCATGATGGGCAATGCGTACCTAATGCTGAATAGCCCGAAGGGTGCCCAGGTAGATCCATCACTCTGTTCGCGACTGAACTGGTTTTTGAGTTAAGCTCCAAGCAAGCTGATCATGGGTTCACACCAATTTGGTTGAGGTCCTTCTCTACTTGTGTGCGCCTTCTCGTTCGAGGCATTCCTCTGTTGCCTTGTGCCACTGGCTCTGAATTGAAAACTCTTCTCCTCCAGACGCTATCAACGCAAACGGGACCAAAGATCGCACGCATAACTTTTCTCTCAAAACGACCACAAGCTTCTTCATTCGCTTTCAGTAGCATTCATGTCTTTGCGCCATAGAGCAGGACAGGGATGGTACAGAGTGTAATGTAAGGTCAGCTTGATGTTTCGGGAGATGGCAGCGATTGGCAAGAGTAATCTTGATACTTGTGTTATTGTCCTGTTTACTGCTGAGCCAAAGTCCTTGACTACCTCAAAGTTTCTGCTGCCCATTATGACTCCCCCTTCGGGTAGGGGTCGTAGAATATACCCGAGATAAGGCATGCCTGTCGTAAAAGACGACTGAAATCCTGAGCTAAAAGCTAATGGTTTAGGAAATAACCTGCTCCACTGATTGTCAAAATAATGCTTTCATGATCGCAAACTAAGGAATAAACGGTAAGTGCCTTATCTTATTAAAGATTTTGCACAATAAGTCTTCAGCTTCATAACAATGGCGGCCTGTCCCGGAATGTTATGGTATCCTACTAGTAACTTGACAAGAGGCTATATCTGGTGCAACGGGAGATCAGGCTCACGCCCGTGAGACCCGCATAAGTCTCATCCTGATCGCTGTTCGCGGTTGGCCCTCAAGTGGGAGAGTAGTGGTGGCTGTAGTTTAAAACCCAAAGTCGCGTGGAGAAGTGGAGATATACCTACATGTCTGGGAGTTAATCTTGTCTATAAAGGCGATGCGCATTTGCGACTCTTCGACATGAAGGGTATTGATCCAAGTCTATGTGGAGTTGCTGAGAAAAACCGGATGCTACGTCCCAAAGAGTAGCATTGGTATTAGATGAGCCTCGCTACCGTGCCAAGGTGGAGAACTAAGTCCATAAGCTTATATCTACATTTGGACGTCTTCGTGATATAGGCATAACGGCAGGAGATCACATCAAAAACGTATTATCTGCCCAATATGACGCTCTGTCCGAGACGTCGATGTTGTGCGTCCTTCCGTGATGGCAGTAAGGTTTTTTTTTGCCCTGGTACACCGCTAGGCCCATTTTAGCCGCTTCCTCTATAAATAAGACCTTATCAGATTATTAACTAGTGGTTTTTGTACGGTGAAGAAGCTCTACAGAATCACAGAACCATAGCACGCAGGTGTGTTTGTTCTTGAAACGATCCCGACTTTGCCAACACTTTTTCTGTCCACTTTTTCCTCTCTTCAAGCTGATCACCAAATTAATTCGTACCCCCATGCAATAAGCCGCGACCTGCCTGACAAAACTGTAATCACCCAAGGATTAAGCTCACATTCCATCAACGATCAAAATACTTTCACCCACAGGCAAACATCGTAAACCTCGGCGACACCCAATTTATGAACTTATTTATCGCTTCTTTTAAACTCCAATCCGCCTTGTTCATTTGTAAACATCTCCACCACCACCAGATCCTCAGATAGCGGAGCCGCACTTAAAATGCCGTCATCCACCAAATCATCTCAACAGACTTAAGCCATTAATCCTATTCAAGCGGACAAAATGCCCGGCTTATCTTTCTCTTTCCGTTTCCAACCATCTATCCAACCGCCTCCTTTGCAGCGGCTCCCACATCGAGACTCTTATGCAAAGCCAACTGGAAATGGATCGTGTCAGTGCGGTCAACGCCAGCGAGTGAATTTAATTTTCTTTCTCAGTTTCCGTGACTGCTGCTATCACCTCGAAATCATGTCTTTAGTCCATATTACGTATGATCGTGTGGATAAATGTGTCTAGATGCACTATCGACTGTCACCGTGCATCGATCAGCACGCCTGATCCATCGGTTAGTGCTGATTTCCCGCACAATTGAGAAATGACCAAAAACAAAAAGAAAAGACACAAAAAATCTGTCAAATTTATATCACAAATATGGCGTTTTATCGAAACGATAATTTCGAAAGTCACCTTCCGCCTCGCTAATTGAATGATGACATCAAAGAAATGTCGCCAACCTGAGTGGTGGTTTTCCAGCGAAATCCGAATCAACAAAGCAGAGGGTGGATGATTTTGGGGGTGGTGGTGGGATTCTCTTTCAATTCAGCGCATTTGCTGAATTCATTGCAAAGTTCCCAGGCCAACTCTTTTGTTGGTCGGATTATGTCCATTTTCTTCTTCCTCGGCGTCCAGTTTGATTCTGCTGATTAATATGCAACCGTCATCTCTTCGAACGATCGGCTCATTATCAATTCCATTCAGAGAGACCGCAAATATAGAATTGCTGGGGAACAGCACAACGACCTTGCTGTGACAACATCGCCATCGACAAACAGCTGCCTGAAAGAGAAAAAAAAACGCCTATCCAAGTTATGGCATTACTTAATAATAACATTACACCGCATAACAGTTACATTTTTGGTATCATATGATATCACTGCTCGATCGTGCGGTAGCAAAACAAAACGACAAACAAGCCCGCACAGCGCCCCGCTCACTGCTCACACAACGAGTCGACGACGAAGAAGATGGTAAAGTGGAAAGATCAACAAAAACAAATCGCTCGCACCACCAGCGCCGCGGCCAATGTGCATCACGGCGCGGCGGCACGACGTAAACACGAGTAGCTTTCTGTGTGAGGCAACGTGCTTGAGGCCTTGTCTTAGCCTCTATTTCGGGGTACTCAAAGCTTTCCCAAGTGTGTCCGCAAAAAACCACGAGCAAAAGAAACAGCAAACGTTTCTGCATACACTTGCCTTGCCGCACGGTCTGGGTTGTGTGAGACTTGGGACTGCACCACCAGCAGCAACCCTACCCCAATATCAATGTCTTGATGAAACCCAATCAAGGTTCAAGTCGGTTTTTCTTTTTTTTTTTGTTTTTCATTTTCCTTCGTTATTTCTTCGCCGCCTTTGCTTGTGCTGGTGCTTTTTTTTGGGAGGAAGGAGAGCTTTTGTGTTTGTTGTAGATGTTAAGGTTGAAAGCATGTCGGATATAACCGTTAAACAGGGGGTTTGCATTTGAACAGTATTTAACTGGAGTGTCAAAGAATTATTGAAACAGTTTTTCCCTCAAAGAGGATTGGGTTGGCTGGCAACGATTGTGGTGGTGCTTTTAACCGATACCAAGCAAGGGTGCGTCGAGGAGGAGGATATTCATTTTGAAGGAGTGTTTACACTAAGTGTTTTGGTGAATTTTTGAGAAGTTTTTTTTTCATCCTGTTCCCCGGGAACCATGAGGACCCGTTGGAGTTTTGTGGTATGACATTAATTTTTAATTCTTATTTAATTGCTATTTTCAGTGTGTGTCGATTTGATCTGTGAATATTAATTTGTGTGCATAATTTAGAGGAGATTTCTGTGATTTTCCGCCGCGCTTTCTTTTTGAAGTCGAGTGAGTTCTTTCAAATGTGCTCAGAATGTAGGCAATCTTGACCAGACGCAGTGTTTTTAAAATAAGTGCTCGGAAAAATGTGTTCAATTGATCGGTTTAAGTTTCCTTAAAGTCGAGTGCACATTTAAGCAATATAATTTCGGCCATCTGGCTAAGAAGTGCATTCATGTAGCGACTTTCTGAGCCCTCAAGTCTTCATTCGTGCTTCAAGTCTAAACAAATATAGGTTCGGACTCGTCCATGTCTTCGAAAGAATATTGCGACTGTCTGAACTCGCCTAGTCTCTGATAGGTGTGCTGACAGATTTTTCGACTTTCAAAACGTCATCTACTTGACAACAGATCGTTTAAAATCACAATAACAGTGCCGTAGTGGCACTCTATCAATCAGATGTCGAGACAGTCCAAGATTTAGAATGCATTTTAGGTCCACTGCTCGCCTCCAGAACTAACATAACCTGCATCCTCTCAGACTTTGCTGTCAGACTTTGCTTTCGTTCAGAGTAATCAAAAAATTAACAAAACCTGTTCACTGCAAGAATCCTGGTTTATTTAAAATTAAATGTAAAGGACGTTAAAATATTCCATCTTTGACTGAACACATATACAGTGGCTTCTTCCTAGCTCGAACTCTGCTTAAATCGAATTTCCAATGTTTTCTTTGCAATATTTTCGCAGTCTCCTCAATTTTCCATACAAAAAATCTCCCTCAAATTAATTCTGGTATCTCGTGACAATTCGACTTAGGGAGAGTTCACCGTATTTAGTTCAAATCACATTTCTTTCTGTGTCACCCACCAGCATGTGACTTCCCTTATCACCACCTGTCATTTTTGACACCCTTCAAATGTAGTAGATTTGTCTGAAGTGCAACAAAACAATAAGAAATCACCATGCCTTCAAGCCCTGTCAGTCTACTAAAAACCCTCCCCAAAGCCCACTCACCACTCACACACAATCTAAAGCAAACAAACAGTAAAACCAGAGCACCCGCCAGACGACTTCTGCAAACGAAAGTGAAACCAAAAATCAAATTAACACCACTTACAGAGGTTATGTTTTTATTGCGCCCTCTTACCACACACAAAAAAGTGTTACATAAATCGTGTGAGTTGAAATTATTCATTAGTTCTATCGTGATGTCTTGATGTGTCCACGTCTTTCATTATCACCGCTAGATTAGATGTGAACTATCAACTGATCAAAATTTGTCAACCGTCAGACATTCGATTGGGACATATTAGGACTAACACCGAGTCCACCGAGGGGGTTCATTTGTTTTCATTTCACTTTCTCTGACTGCAAATCATTGTGTGACTAGCGTGCCTCAGTAATTAACATCGTTTAGAGGTGTTTCTCTAAGGCATTTTCTACCAACAGACAGATCGATGGAGATGGCTATCTTGCAGTCTCTTTTGAAATTGAATCTAATTGATTGGTGGGATGATAAATATATGTCATTACCTTGTGGGAACTCCCACGAATTTATTTATTTTTTTTTCGTTTTGACATCTGTCACTTCTCTTGAGTACGAGTACACAATAGTTCATCTGCGACATTAAGAGTCAGTTGACATTAGATGAACTGACATTGACAGGCGGTCATCTTTGATGTTCTGTCATTGGGTTAAGTGTGAGTGGAAATTGTGTTAAAACATTATTGCGGTTACAAAACAGGCATAGGCCAAGTCCACTTACTGAGCCAAGTCGTTGAACCACAATTATTTCGCATAAAATCTGAATGAAATCACCTTGAGTTAATTGATTCAATTTCTTCTTGTCAAATGAGATCATTGAAGCTAGGCACAGCATCAACTAATGGAGAACAGTGAAGTGAAGATGAAAGTCTTCCTCTTTGAAATTTTAAGGGGCACATATGTCTTTTTGACATTTCAAAAATACTCTTATGACGTAAGTCTGTGTCCGTCTTTACTTTTCAAGTAATGATAATTATCTTGTCAAAGCCAGTGTGGATATGACAGACGTCAAAACAAAAACGAAATGTGCAAAAACATCTTAATTAAAGTGAGCTTAAACGCAAACACGTAATCCATTCTTACAGTAGAGGTGTTTCCCAAATGAGTCCCTTGTTGCTCCTCGTTAATGTCAGTAACGTCATTACTGCTGTAGGATCTGCGCAAAAATGACGTAAACAAATGTCAGATGAAGAGCAAACATTACGAAGCCAACGTCTGAGGACTGAGAGTGCAATCAAAAAAATTGCAACTTCATTGCATAGCAGACTGTCACGAACACATCCAATTCTTTGACACACGTTAAAAGCCGCATCCCTTTCAAATCCACACTGCTCTTAAAATAATTTCCTCAATTTATCAGTCAACTGCATACATTACATAAAACCCTTCCTCACACGTAACGATGAAGTGTCTCAACTATACCCCACTTGCCGTTAAAGTCATCGCTTATCTGCAGTATCGCTGTCACTGCTGCAAACTGTGTCGCATTTATTCATCATAATCAGTGCACAAACCATAAAATCACATAAACGTCATGGACCACTTACAGTAAACCGAATTCATTTGTCACGCTGTACGCATGGTTATGTCACGAGACTGACATCTGTCACTGTCGCACAAATTCGCACGATCTTCGCTTGGATTTCAACCAAATTGCATAAGTCTCAATGTCAAGTGAATTATTTTGAAATGTAAACACAGAGTGTACTGAGTTATGTAAAAATTATTAACCAAATTCAGATGACATGCATTTCGTGAAATATTCTCACTCCCCTCGATGGTCACGTTCGAAAGCTTGACATCAGCTGTCAGCCGACTGAAAACTGTCAACAATCACCCATAAATCCTTTCAAGCATGCATCCTCGAGGATAAATCCTCTCCAAGGGCCACCTGAATCATCAGCAATTTCATTGACAGCTGTCAACACTCAAAATGACAGGCACTCGAAATTGCATAATTTTCGCTTCCGGAATTCACAGCGGCTGCGATTAACTTTCAACTCTTACACGAATCCCACCGTCACTCCACCTGCAGCTACGTTTACGACTGCATCTTTTATTTGTTTTCATTTCGCAGTCGCAGTGCCATCACTCAGTCCTCACCGGCAATAAAGTGATGTCAGGCACTTCGTGGTGACCTCGTTTCACGAATTATAATCGATCGTTATGCTTCTTCACATTTCCTATATTCGGCGAAAGATGACCCAATTTATTAGCATTCACAATCGTGAATTCATCTTCGTTCGCCCCCTCCGGCATAACATAATCCGTCTGATGAACTCGTGATTTGCATGACAAAAGGCACGTCATCGCGATGCGTAGTGGCGCATACATTATACAATTGGGCCCCAGCGCGGCGTGGAGGCGCTTTCGAATTTGCACAAAACTACGATTAAGATCATCATCTGGCGGACACCACTCTCGGTTCGCCCACTCGGAGGGGAAGTCGTAACCGATACTGATGCGAATGAGTCAGGGAATCACTTTGGGATTCGTTTTGCAACATCCTTTCATTCAAATGGCTAACAGCTCTTTTATGACCTTAAACTTGCCTCCTACGGCCGGCAAAAGCCAAACGCTGGAGAGTGGCCACCAGTTATGAAACAGAAAATCCCCAGATCCTCTTATACCACAATGGATTGCATAAAACGGATCTCAAAAAGGTCTGCCTGCGGTGCGGTGCGCTGCGGAACCACAATTAAGAGCACTTGAGGCTGGCCAATGAAACAGAAATCTCTGCGATCGCTTTGCAAAACAAGTGAAATTATGCAACGCGGCCGCCCGGTCTGCGTTTAGCCGGGTGCGGTTTATTGCCGCCTGCGTCACAATCGAGTCTCCAAAGAACCACAAACCGAGATCAACAAAGTTGATCGAAGCAATTACCATCGAACACGGGGACTTTCGATTTCGTTGAGTGTGAACGAAAGTGTCACGCCGAAGAAATAAGCTTTCGTTTGCTCGCTTGTTCGATGTTCGAATCGACTGTGGACACCTCGCTGAACCAGCACCATCGAGCGATCAACGAGCACACTTGGCGAAAGTGAAAGTGGAGTCTGGGATTTCCTGAATGTTAACAAATTGGTTGGTTCTCTTGTAATGGTTTCGTTAGAGCTGATGTTTGGCTTGCTTCCTTTTTGGACCGGCTTGTGGTCGGTTATCCAAGAGAGGGGTCGTTGGAAGTGATCTTGTCAGACTCTTGTGGGTTTGATTGAGACATCACGTCGTCGGTTGTGCTGCCCACACAAGTCTGCACCCAACGGCCAACCACTAGCAATCTGTCTTAACACTTGCTCCCCTGTCACCATGTTTTTCACATCTGTCATTGTCATCAACGGTAATGTGTCACATGCGGCAATTGAAATGTAAGACAAGCGAAACCACTAAACACATTAATCTGCAAGCCTCTCAATGATCTTAACCATTCTTTGCGGCTTTTGACAGATGACAGATTGCACTTGACAGTTGACAATTATTTGTTTATTCAGCATTGCCAAGAGAGGCTTTCAAATTAGCCTATCAAACTGCAACCGCTTCAAGGAATGACATTTGTCTTGGACCCTTTGAGGACAAGAACGTTAGCTTGGTTTGGACACAGCTTGACAGAACTTTTACGATGTTAAACTTTCCTCAAAATATAGGCAGTTTGGTTATGATGTTAAAACTCTTGCACAAATTATACCCGATGTTTTCTTTCATTTAACCTCTTCACGTATTGAACACACCCCTCCATCTTCTTTCTCTTTTCAGATCGCCTTGCTGTGTGCATCATGCGTACTCAGCCTTACCTCTGCCAAGGCATTGCTCGATCAGCAAGCTGAAGCATCACAGGCAGTCAGCACAAGTGTAGCTCAGCAACGAATCGGAACCGACGAAGGAGACATTCACATTCACGAACACGAACACATTCACGAACATCACCATGATCCTGGCTACTGGAAGAAGAAGGTGACCTGGAAGGAGGGCTGGAAAAAGATCTGGAAGCCGGCGAAAAAGCAAATCTGGAAGTCGTCGTGGAAGCAAATCTGGAAGCCCATCTGGGTGCCAATCAAGGTGCCCGCGTGGAAGGATATTCAGGTGCCCGCGTGGAAACAGGTCTGGAAACCAGTCTGGAAGGAGATTCAGGTGCCCGCATGGAAGGAGATCCAAGTGCCGGACTGGAAGAAGATCTGGAAGCCGATTTGGGTGCCAATCAAGGTGCCAGCGTGGCAGGACATTCAAGTGCCAGACTGGAAGAGAATATGGGTACCCGTGTGGAAGGAGATTCAAGTGCCGGCATGGAAGGAGATTCAAGTTCCCGACTGGAAGCAATACTGGACGCCTGAGTGGATCAAGGTCGGCGTTCCTGGTGAGAAGTACCTCGGCAAGGATCACGATGGCTGGGAGTACACCAGTCATGACCTCTGGAAGAAGAAACTGGTGTGGAAGTCTCACTGGAAGAAGATCTGGAAACCAGCGAAGAAGCAAATTTGGGTGCCAAGCAAGAAACTGGAATGGAAGGAATCCTGGAAACAAATCTGGAAGCCAGCCAAGAAACAAATCTGGGTCGATGACAAGAAACTCGCATGGAAGGAGGCATGGAAACAAATCTGGAAACCAGCTAAGAAGCAAATCTGGGTGCCAAGCAAGAAGCTCGAATGGAAAGAGGAGTGGAAGCAAATCTGGAAGCCAGCCAAGAAGCAAATCTGGATCGATGACAAGAAACTCAAGTGGAAGGAGGCCTGGAAACAAATCTGGATTCCCGGCTGGAAGGAGATCTGGGTGCCTGCATGGAAGAAAATCTGGAAGCCAGTCATCATTTCCGAATGGTTCCCATCTCCAGACCATCACGACCATCATCATCATGTCGATTGGGATCGCAAAGACACCGCCTCTAAAGTAGTCTGGAAGCGAAGTGGTGAAGCGGCAGCAAATCCGGCGCCACTAAACGCAGAAGCTGCACCAGCAGCTCCAGTGGCATTCGTCCCGGCCGCTCAGACACAGGCGGCGGCAGCAAAGCACTGATCGCGATCATGCTCCACATAGTCTTAGCGTAGTAGACACATTCCTTCGTAAGTTAATTGAAGAAGCACCCGAGAGACTTCATACGCCATTTTATGTCAATCTTCATCAATTCTCTCTTCCATCGCTGTCATATTTAAAAAAAACAACAAAACTCGAATGCGAGCGCGTAGACTGATCCTACGCCTCGCCCATTCATCCTTGTAAATAATTCAGTCGCTAGTTAGGTACCTTTACGAGTATTTTTATATATTATCTTGTTACATCAAGTTTGTTGCTTTAGTAATTTTTATTGTGAATAATGCCGAGGGCAATTGTAGTGAACAGGATCACGGAGACGGCCGGAAAAAAAAACGGTGTCCCCGGGGATTTTGTTTCGTGAGACGAGTGTTTTCTTTTTTACAGAAAATAAATAAGAATTCAATTGAACGTGACAGGGTGTTTTTATTTCCTACAACTAAATAAATAAATAAATAACAACTAGGGCTAACTTATGGTAGTGACGAGATGGCTTCTACTTGTGTGGAACATCAACGGCTGGTTGCCAGTCTGGTGGTGGACTGGGGATTGGAACCCATTCGTTTTGAACGACGGGTCCCCAGACCTTCTTCCACACTGGAACGTAGATGGCCTTCTGTTGCCAGTGCTTCACCCAACGGGGTTTCCATGAGACTTTCTTTTGCCAGAATCCATTGGCGTCGGCGTTGTCAGCGTGAACGTGTTGAATTCTAGAAAAAAAAAAATAAACAGAATGAAAGAGAATTTGAATTACTTGCTAGCATAAAATAGAAAAAAACAAGGTCGTAGTGGAAACGAGGTCGTCACACATGACTCCGCGTAACGTACTGACCAGAATGCCGGAGCATCAGAATCGTGTTTCCCAATGGCGCGACAATAACACCAACTGACAAGGTGAAGTATCTCGGTATTAACTTCACCGAGAAACTAAAATTTAAAAACCACTCTAAGCTGACTCTAAAATAAAGCCAGTTTCGGATTTCATCGCATCTACCCGCTCATGCGGAAACAAAATGGACTAAGCCAGAAGACGAAGTTGCTACTCTACAAGCAACTCATTCGGCCAATCATAGTGTATGGGTTCCCTATATGGCATACCATCTCCAAGACCAGCATGGAAAACCTCTCTATATATGAGAGGAAGATACTCCAAATACGCACCGGTCTCACCTATGACAGGGACCGGCTGAAGTACCGCAGCAACAAGAAACTCTACGAGGAAGCCCGCATCGTCCCCATACAAGAGTACTTAGTGACACTGTTCCAGAGGCAACTGCATGACATCCGCAACCACCCAAACATGGTTATCAGGGACCTGAGAAGTTCGACCCCCGGACAACGGTTCCTCAACGCATTGAATATGCTTAATGAGCAGACATTCCCAAGGACATTAAGCAACGGGCTGTATCACTTCTATCAAAGCAGTGATAGCAGTCACCATCGCGGCTTAAGGAGCCGCCTCACCACCACCTCATCCCTAGAGGAGCAACAAGGATACACGGACTTGAACACCCCGATGTTAAGGATCTACATTTATAATTGATCAATTTTAAATATTATAATTAACAACATTCTAAACTTTGTAAGCATTGTACATCCGTTGGGCCCTGTCGATAATCGAGACGTGTAAACATTGTGATATTGGTGGCTCTTGTGAGGCGAAAGCGAACAGAACGAACTTCATTGACATTTAAGGCGATCTGTCAAACAGACAGCGCGCGCTTTCTGAATTTGCTTCAAGTTAATTCTCCTTTGTTCTTTGTCATCGCCAGCCGCTGCCGCCTGCCAAGAGTCACTAATAAGTAAGTACGTGTATATTATAAATATATAGTTTGTTGAATAAGTTCGTTTAAGAAAATAAACGACCCTCATTGAAACCCTGAAGTAAACGGATGAAAGGGCGTTTTATTTTGAACAGTGAAGAGCGGAGCGAAGACAGGCCCCTATTGTTGAGCAAACCCCTTTTTCGCTAGCTTAAGCTTTTAGCATGTAAGACCAATTGTATTGACTTCCCTCTGGCACCCCATTTATCGAAACGAACGCCGGATCTAAAAGAAACTGTACTAATGGTCTTTTAAATATGAGCTAAGCCATGAATTAATATGTGGAGGATACCCAATTTCTATAAGATCTAGAAAAAAGAGGGAAGGCTAATATTGCTGATGAACGAAAGCAAGTAGAAAATATGGTAGAACTGTGTTTTAGATGCTCAACTTCTGATATGATAATTTCAACTGAGATCATTGAGCACGCGCCTACCTAGAGCGGACCGTTTTGTTGATTTTAACGAGATATGTGCCTTTCTGAAAGAATGTGTTTTTGTTTTCACTTCAAACAGCGGTACACTTGGGAAGCATTGAATTTAATTATATTGGTAGGCTCTCGCGATAGGAATTTAAAGAGTTTAACATATGCGGTCATTTCGATTTCACATGCGAAGGGCAGTGACGTGAATTCGGAATGAAATATGCCGAGAATGCGATCGGATTGAGATTTGTAGAATTTAAAGTCGGGAAACAATTTTTTAAACAAAATTGAGAAAGTGTGTCGATGAATGGATTGAATCTTGAGGAATGTAACACATTTTTACGTTCTGTTTCAGGTGCAAGTTACCAGAAGAGGTGTTTCTATGAATAGTGTATTGTTAGTTGTGGACACGCTTTAAAAAGACGAGATAATCGTAAATAGAGACGATAGGCAATCAAAAGGTTTTTAATTGCGGGCATTACTCAAACGTCAACACCAGAGGCACGATCTTCTTCAAATCTGTTCGACTATGGCGACTATGACATTGATATCATTGGAATGCGACGTTAGGGTATCAATGAGGCTAGGGTTTGGGAGACATTTAAAGACGACAGTTTTTTCTCGAAGTCCTTCTATACGACTTGAATACTAAACAAAGAGATCGATTCGTGGTCTCTTCGAGAAGAAAGTCTCTTACTACGGATGTGCTGATGGGCTTTAGAGGAGACTTAACGTCGAATTAGATGGGCGACATTGACCTTGTCGATTTTGTCCAATGAGTTCGAATCACTCGTCTCCGATGGCTATATCGTTTAGGGCAGGTGGAGACCACCACTGTATCGGCTTCAGTCTTTAGGCAGGAGCGAACCGGTAACATGTCCATACCAGCCCTCCGGGGGCTGGAAACGGAGCTCAATCAGCTGAACGTGTGTAAAGTGTTGGCTAAGGTCTATGCCTCTTTCCACTTGACGCCGCACAGTGGATTGGTTTGTATGGGAGAGGGGGAAAAAGTCTGTGAAATCTGAACTATGAAATGGATTCTCACAGCGGTGCGCCAGGCTGTAGCGCAAGGAGAAGTAAAATGTTAAACTGTCACAAATTTTCTGAAAGACTAGGTAACCTGTACTCTCCATATTACGAAAGTTTGAGGCCCAGATAAGGTCTTTCGTTTGCATTCTGATATGCAATTTTAACACATTTAATGAATGTGACCTTAAAGTGAACTGGCAACTAGCACATTTTTAGTTTGATGGAGATATGACTGAGTTGTACGAGTTGGTCATTTCAAGAGTTGATCACTGGAAAGAATGGACTCAGAATTTTATCTGTTACCTAAATAAATAAACAAGAATATCCTCCAATCACCAATGCCAATAAGCAAATCGTCAGCCAGGATAGACAAGGCTGTGAAGTCGGATATATCTCTATGTATGTAGTACTTGCAACTGGTTATGCAAGCTTAGTCTTAGTCTCAAAGCCATAAACTATTAAAGAAATACATTTCCTAGCGCTGTGATGCACATTCGATGATCAGCTATTTCGGGTGGTTCCTCGTCAAAGCGGATATGCTGACATACGCTTGTATTCATGTATAGAAGTTGCAAACATTTCCAACAGTCTTGCAGATATGTTTCGACCAAGGCCAGTGACATTGAAAAGTTCCAATCACTTTCAGCTATCCAAGGACGGCACGGAAACGACTCAGAAAGAAAAAGTGCCGTGGTCTAAGTGAACACCACTTTCACCTGCCAGTTGCTTAAAAGTTAAGATAAATAATGCAAGAATTGGAACATGAATATCTAGCCTAAGGACACGGAGTGTTTTTCGGAGACTAGTTAAGACAGGCTTGTGAGAACCCAGCCAGTGACCAAAAGGCAACTGATCAATTTTACAAATAAATACGAACATTAATCATTAACTTAAACTTTTTGTCTTATTTCTACGTCTATTCCACATTTCACTATGAAAACGCAAATCACTCCATCTCTGCATGCTCTGAAATGTTGAGTAGCAACAGAAATATATCGGCTTGTCACTGATTTCTGGCTGCGGCCAGGTAGTCCTTAAGCGACAAGCGATGATGCTAGTAATGCTATAGCCCTATTTACTCAAAGAAATCATCAAACAGAAGGTATAGGAACCTGCTTCTTCAGAATAGCATATTGTATTCAAAACATTCACAAAACTGACAAGCATTCAACGAGAGCTCGAAACTTAAAATCACAAAAAACTATAGCATACACTTAGGCTGATCGGAAACAAAATTGACCACTCTGATACATGGCGATGTACAAGCACCCCACAGACTTATAAAAAACCACTTTACTTACGTCGTTGTCACATGAGCCGGGTGTCCTTGCACCAACGATGGACCGCATAATGCCACCAAGCCAATCACAACCGCAGCAACAATCTGCACGGATACCAAATAAAAGATTAATCACAATCACACCACGATTATAAATCGCTTACGCTAAGTTTCATTTTGAAGAGCTAGCAACCAAAACAAGTATCACTTCCGCGAGATGTCTACCGATTGAGCAATGCCAGTCATTTAACTGAATCATCCGTCGGTCTTAGGATTTTAATAGTTTTTATACGGCCACCGTCGCTTGGCCCAGTCCACACACGCTTCCGATTGTGTTGTACATGTTCCCGCTCCCAGGCTTCGTCCAACGCACTTACTATTCTGCACGCCTTGTCCATATCAGTCGATTTCCGTCGAAAGCGGTGGCCAACGGTTCACTCTTCCGATTGCTACACCCGAAACGCGTGCTGATCGGACACCCACAACTGGCTACTGATGAGCGATGGCAATCACGTCACCGAGATCGTGCGTTTTTGCATTGCTTTGCAGTCAGTCGTGGGATTTATTGGATTTTCATGAGACAAAAAATTGTCACATTTCCATTTCTTCAGCAGATGCGGGGACGACGTGCCTTGGATTAGAAACAAAGCACTGGCCGGTGGATGGTCAGGTGAATGGAATTTGGTTTATTTGCTCGAAGAAAGTGAAGTTTTTTGTTCGTATTTCTGATTCGAGAGGTTTACATAAGTGGAATGTGGACTTATATAATGCGTATTGGATGCACGTAGCGCGATTGAATTAGCATATCCGATCGTTGCACTAGAGTGCTACGAACCGAGAGGCATGAGGTTGAGGGGTGACCGGGTGCGTTGTAGGGTCTCACTATTGCGCAGCTCGCGAGACCACCATCGGTGAGGGTTTCGCCAAGATTGAGTCCTTCAGTGCGTAGTGATGAATCATTTATAGACTTTCCTCCACCAAAAGTCCCTGCAACTCTCACTCAAAGTGAACTGCCGCTCCTTATGTACTTTTGGCGCACTCCAATCGAGCGACTCAATCTCTCGGCAAACGCAGTGCTTCAAAAGTGAAAGTGGGTGTCGCCAAAGTAGAAATCACTGCAGACAAACATAAATTACTCCGACAGATCCGCCTCTTCCAGAGTATTTAACAAATCTAATTCACGGCCAAGTTGCGCATCCTACATTTGTAATAGTTTGGAGAGTTGAATCCCTAGCCAATCTCGACGCACTGTGCTGGCACCTGTGTGTGTTGTGGGAACTTAATGAAGGCTCTGTACAATTCGTGAAGGGGAATCTTTGAATATTCGAAATTCAAATGCAAGCCAATCCCCTCTCTTTTCTAGAATAGACGTGCATGTGAAGATTTGAAAGTATTTACTGTGTGGAGCATTTGTTGGCGTCTGTATCTTGACATTGCGGCTTGCACGGCATATTCGCATTCTTTTCTAGATGTACCGGAGGTTCGGTCTTCCTCTCCTTGTCGAACCAGGAGGCTCGGATTCGAAGACCCTCTTTGCTGGAGCGTTGTTGTCCATTCGCTCGATGTGGCCGAGCCAGTGTAATCGACGGATTTTTGCCTTCCGGACTACATCCACATCCTTGTACAGCTCATAGAGTTCGCGGTTGTGTCTTCTCCTCCATTCGCCTTCATCGCAGACGGGACCATATATCCGACGTAGAATTTTTCTTTCGAAGGCACCAAGAATCAGCTCTGCAGCCTAACTTAATGTCCAGGATATACCTCTGTAGTTCTTGCAGGAGGTAGGATCGCCTTTTTTGTGGATGGGGCATATGGAGCTGATATTCCAGTCGTCGGGCATGCTTTCATCTTCCCAAATTCGGCAAATGATTTGGTGCATGCTCCCTACCATTACATTGCCCCCAGCTTTGAAAAGCTCCGATGGTAAGCCATCTGAGCCTGCGGCTTTGTTGTTCTTCAGCCTTTGAATGGCTGTACCGACTTCTTCAAAGCTAGGTGGGAGGACTTCTTCGTCGACTGGAGTTGAGATTTCCTGGTTCCCTATCACTCTCTCCTGGTCAGGCCCGCTAAGCAGCTGTTGGAAGTGCTGCTTAAACACATCCACTATTCCCTGTGGGTCCGTAACTAGGTTACCCTCGCAATTTCGAAGAGCCTGGGTGCCTTTCCTAAAGCCTGTGGCCAGGCTTTTGGCTTTTTTGTAAAAGGCCCGTATTTTTTGCTTGTCCCTAGACTTTTCGATATCCTTGAGCTGGGAGGTTGCGAGAGACCTTTTCTTCAGGCGTAGAAGCTTTTTCTCCTCCCGTCTTCTAGCCCGGTACTCCTCTTGCGCTGCTATTGTTTTCCGTTGCAGCGCTTTGGTATGCCTCGTCGGTTGCACGTTTTTTCTGCTCACACTCGCCACCATACCATGGGTTTCTTGTCGGGGGTGGTAGGTAGCCTAATGTAGTTTGCGCTACCTCTTTGATGGCCGAGCGGCAATGCAACCACATCTCGTTGGCACTTGACGTAGGCATACCGGAGAGACTCTCACTTAATTGCTCTTCGTAGGCTCTGGCAATCTCCGGTGTGCTTAGGCGTCCAATGTCAAAAGTTTTCTTTGTCGGCTGGTGCAGCTTTCTGACATTGGACAGTCGAGGTCTGAATCTTGCTGCAACAAGAAAGTGGTCAGAGTCGACGTTTGCCCCCCTGAATGTTCGCACATCCAGGATGTTTGACGCGTGTGTTCCGTCAACAAGCACATGGTCGATTTGGTTGGCGTTTCGACCATTCGGGGATCGCCAGGTTGCTGTGTGGATTTTTTTTGCGAGGGAACCTTGTGCTACTTATGACCATATTACGTGCTGTCGCAAAGTCTGTGAGTCGGAAGCCGTTGTCTGTTGTCGTGTCGTGGAGGCTGTGCTTTCCGATCACTCCGCCAAAGATGTTTTCCTTACCGATTTTAGCATTGAAGTCTCCGAGTACGATTTTGACATCGTACTCCGGACAGGCTCCGTTGGCACCGTCCAAGAGGTCGCAAAAATCCTCTTTGACAGAGTCTTCAGCTTTGTCGGTAGGGGCGTGAGGCTGATGTTGTAGAACCTGCCTTGGATGCGGATCACAGCCAGGCGATCGCTTATCGGTTTGAAGTCGATGATCTTCGACTTAGCCGCTTTCCCACGACGAATCCGCATCCAAATATGTGCAACCTTTTATGTAATATATGTCGCACTCTTTCTTTTTCATAATCCCGTGTCCTATCCAGCGTATTTCCTGGAGCGCAGTAATATCCGCTTTATACTGCGTGAGGATATTTTCTAGTTTTTGTGCGGCCCCCGGAGTGTAGTGTTCTTACATTCCAGGAGCACACTCGCAAATCGCAGTCCTTTTTCGCGCCGTGTAGTCGTTGGGGTTCCGTCCGTTCTTCCGAGGCTGCTTGCTCTTCCGTAACAGTTATTTTTTTTTTGTGGGTGGGTTGTTAGCCCTCCGCACAACAGCTGGGGAAACGCTGCATGCATTGGTTCACCTCACAACGGGTGTTGTGAAATCCAGGGGCGCCGCTTGGAGGCTGCATGTCAACTTGATTTATGCATCGACAAGGATCGTTGCTGGCATCCCGCCAAGTTGAGAGCGATCAGCAACTTTCCCCTGTGAGCATACACTGCTCCCAAACATGCTCTGACGTATCCGCGAGTTGATCGCCAGAAGTCGGGTATACCTTGGAATTCAGATGAGTTTAATATTTGTTTGTGACTAGTTGTCAACCAGCTGAGTCCTTACAATTCGAATTTGCGACAGCAGATCGCAGTCAGCAACAGGATAGAAAGCACCCACAAGAATGAGTGCTAATCGTTGCCCAGCTTTGCAATCAACCCGGTTAGAAAATAAAACTACAGTGATTAAAGTTTTGTTCATTCCATTTTTTAATATATACTCTTTCACATACTCTATGTATATTCTCTGCAATAGATTCTGTTTCTATGGTCTATGGGCTACTTAGGTTTATACAAATAATACAAAGCAGCAAAATAAACAACAAGTTAGCAATATATTCTCTTCATCTCTTGGACTCTTCGTGACCGCGATGGATTCACGTATATATATCTCTTTTAGTTCTCCAACTACCAAACGACTATATCTTCTCTCTTAAACATTCTTCGAAGTCAAGGCATAGACAATGGCAACAACATTCAATATATATGTATTTATATATAAAATCTTCATCTCTAATCATTTATTGTTTTCTGCTTTACCGTGGAACTAAACGAAGCCAAGACACGCGAAGGAATATAACATTCAGTTTGCTATTATAATAGTTACGTAGTACATGCTAATTTATTCGAAGTTCAAGCTACAGACATGAGACTGATGAGTGATTAGATGCATCTATAGCCCGCACGAGGATGGGCATGCTTTCTCATCTACCAGACATTTACTATATTTCTTGTATACATTTATTTTGTAATTACAAAGCGAGTAAAAAAAATGGAAAAATAAAAATCTAAGCAAAAGCAAAAGTGTTCCAAGAACATTCCGTTTCTTACTATGTACTGGGACTAAATATATATAGATTTGCGTTTGTGTTCTACGAGTATGTATATATATTCACTTTTCCCTACACTAGGAGTTAGTATGAGTCCACCTGCCCGCACACGCGGTGCAGCAGGCAAATTGTCGAGTTCTTGTTCAGTGTTCTTCTGTGTTGATATCCTTTTATCAAAAAGACAACAAAAAAAGGACAAAAGAGCATGGATGAGTACTGGTTACGTACGACAGAGTGGTAGTTGTAGTTTGTGTTTTGTTTTGTTTTTTATTTGTGAGTGAATGAGTTTGTGTTTGTCAGTCTTTTTTTAAACGTTTTCTTGTTATAATTAGTGATCGAAATATAGAGAGCTTTCATTTTTGTTTTCTTGTTTTTAGGAAGAAGGTTAAAGTGCTTTGTTTCTACTCAAAAGACATGAGATTAATTGGAAGTGGTTTCTCAGCATTCCGCTGCGATGCCTTGCATATTGAGTTCGTCCACTGATGCGTGGTCTGTGGGCTGTCCGTTCGAAATTTATACACCGTCCCGTGGGCCGGACTGAAGAGTTCAAATGAGTTCTTGTGCTTTGGATTATCAAGCACCTGGGCGCACCAACCGTCCAGGGGACACACCTTGCAGGGTTCACGTTTAAAATCGGATCGTTCGCATCCCTTGAACGACTTTGGCGGGAAGTACACAAGTGAATTGGCCCAGATTTGCAGCCAATACCGTTGCCACGATGCGACCGCTGGCTTACGGCCCTCCTTGAGGACGGTCTTCCTGCGTACACAACCCTGGAAGCTTAGCGAATCGGCACCAAAATCAGTCACATCGCTGTCCAAATGGCACAGTACTCCCTCGGAGCTTTCTGTTGATGTGGCGTCGGCAGCTGCATGACCTCCATCCTCTAGCACGGAATCGTCCAATAGGTGTCGCGGTTGACTTAGCACACTGTGATCGGCATTCGGATCGGGTGAGTGGTGATTTGTGGCACCATCGTTATGGCCATTCGTTATTTTGCCGAATATACTGAAAGTGGAGAGGAAACAATGAGTTTTAATAAAGTTTCAAAGGACGGCTGGATTTGGTTGGGAGAGCATTTCTGTGCGTGAAAATGATAAAACTATGAAATGTTAGAAGAGAATTTTGAGTTTAATCGGTAATAATAAAAATGAAGTCGTTGACGGTTTTACTCTGCCGACACAAGGTGCTCGTGTCTGGGCAGAGCGAGAGATATTCTCGGTGGTTTATTTAACATTTTATACAAACGCTTTATTGGCTCGTTCTATGAAGCTGACTAGAAATATGTGAGCTCTCTATTTAAACTTGTGCTGCGGAACTAATCGTGCTTGTTTCATGCTGGTACCTAGGCAAATTTGTCTCTGAGCTAAATTGATCTACTTTTTTTTAAAAACCAAAAAAAACCAAGACGAATGCTGAGAGAAAAGGGAGCCGACTATTTCCAGCCGTAAGAAAACCTTGGAATAAACGTTGACTGAAGTTCCTCCCGAGGAATTTGAGAACAAACTAAATTTGCAACCGCAGAGTCTGCGAAAATCATATTCCACATGCTCTATCTGATCAGTCTAAATGTAAGAGGGGTCCCTAAGCTTCCACATCTACGTGCAAGCAATCTGGGACTCTTACATCAAGTGTAGTTAGTCTGAAATGGACATGGGGCTTTACAGAAACCACCGCTTCTACAGAGACCTCTTTGAAAGGTGTCGGGTACTAAGAGACACTTAGCTCTTATATTTTTATAAGTAAAGAAATTAATTATAGGGGTATGGGTAAGTTTTCGAATTTGACCTTGTTGGGTAACGCAACAGATGACGATCTCGTCTAGGACTAGAACCAAACCACCGCTTCTACAGAGACCTCTTTGAAAGGTGTCGGGTACTAAGAGACACTTAGCTCTTATATTTTTATAAGTAAAGAAATTAATTATAGGGGTATGGGTAAGTTTTCGAATTTGACCTTGTTGGGTAACGCAACAGATGACGATCTCGTCTAGGACTAGAAAGAAGGACCACAAATCAACTTGGCGTGCGACACTGCAGACAGCGAGCCCGAGATCGGTGTTTTCGTGTGAGGCATTCCTTGCAAGGCAGGTGAGTTAGTTTCTTTTATTGCGTTTCTATTATTTTATTGTGCAGTGACGTGTCCCCTTCACTGATGTCCATCTTTCTTACGCTCTTTGCTTCTCCTTGATTGGGCCATGGCCCGAGACCCAGCAGAGTTTGACCATGATGTCTGATGGACCTTAAACAGCTTAGAGTCCGACTCGAACTCTTTGACTTTGAGCTTTTGAGCAAGCTCACTTTCTTGGTGTTGTTGTAAAAGAGCCATCTAGGTGTGAGTATCAACTACTAGCAAGAACACTACGTGAGCACAGGTGGTGAAGCGCAGATAGGTAGCTTCTACCTCTTGTTTATCCGTACAGCTTTTGAGAAAGTCATTGTACGTCTTTCGTGCGGACGCTGTCGTGCCAATTGCGCAGTGTCAAACAACGACACTGGTGAGTGCTGAGTGCAGATGTAGATGTAGACGATACAAATCTGCGATAATCTGATCAGACAAAACTAGTATTGAGTGCTAGTCATACATCTTGTAGAGGTTGATTTCTCAGCTATTATCTTTTTGGCAACACTGGTTTAAACAGCTGACTCACGTTTCGTGTTTTGTTTCACTGTCAATCATTTTCAGTTTGGTCTATAATTTAATCATGAATCGTCTTACAAACGAACAACGCTTGCAAATTATTGAATTTTATTATCAAAATGCGTGCTCTGTTAAGAATGTTCATCGGGCGCTTCTTCCATTTTATGGTCAGTTTAACGACGAAACTCATTTTTGGCTCAATGGGTACGTACGTAAATAAGCAGAATTGTCCATTTGAATATCAGCCAGAAGCATTGCAAGAGCTACCAATGTATCCAGAAAAAGTCACAGTTTGGTTCGGTTTGTGGGTTGGTAGCATCATTGGACCGTACTTCTTCAAAGATGATGAAAATCGTAACGCAACTGTGAATGGTGAGCGCTACCGTGAGATGATATCCAACTTTTTTTCGCCCAAAATGCAAGAGCTTGACTTGCATTACACGTGGTTTCAACAAGACGGTGCCACATGCCACACCACACATGCCATTGAGAGGCGAGTTCGGTGAACATTTTATTTCACGTTCGGGACCGGTCAATTGGCCGCCTAGATCGTGCGATCGAACGTCTTTAGACTATTTTTTGTGGGGTTATGTTAAAGCTCGTGGTGGCCCGTGGCGTTGTGGGTATGTGCGTCGACCGCAACCTCCACGTCGTAGGTTCGATTCCTGCTCTGTGCGACGAAAACAATTTTCACGACCCCACCTCTTTCGAGTCACTGACAATGCTCAAAGAGTATTTCCTGTCTAGAAAAAGCTTCTCAAACTTGGCCGTTCGGATTCGGCGTAAAACTGTAGGTCCCTTCCACTCGTGAGAGAACAATAGCAGGCACAACACGAGTGGTTGCTGAGAAGCTAGGCCCTGGCCCCCTACGGCCTGTAGCGCCACCCATATTATATATTATAATGTTAAAGCTCATGTCTATACAGACAAGCCCGCTTCAATTGACGCATTGGAAGACAACATTGAAGCATTTATTCGCAAGATACCGGCCGAAATGTTGGAAAGAGTATGCCAAAATTGGACTAAGCGGTGGACCATTTGAGGCGCAGTCAAGGTCAACATTTGCATGAAATAATCTTCAAACAAAAATGAGGGCAAAACGAAGTATATGCTGTCCTCAAAAAAGAACATACAACATCGACGTCTTGGACAGAGCGTCACAATGGGCAGCTATAACTTCGAGGTAGTCAAGGACTTCACTTACCTCGGCTCTGGAGTAAACTGTACAAATAACATTAGTACCGAGATCAAGCGTAGGATAACTCTTGCCAACCGCTGTTTCTTCGGGCTCAAGAGGCAATTGAGTAATAGAGCCCTCTCTCGAGCAACCAAGTTGACCCTATGCAAGACACTGATCATCCCAGTCTTGCTACACGGCGCGGAGGCATGGACAATCTCGAAAGCGGATGAAGAAGTCCTTGGTCTCTTTGAGAGAAAAGTTCTACGCACGATCTTTGGTCCGGTTTGTGTTGACGGGTTCTGGAGGAGGAGATTCAATCACGAACTGTACGGGCTGTACAGCGACATGTGCCTAGTTAGGCGTCTACGGATCCAACGCCTACGGTGGATAGGTCATGTAGAGCGTATGGACACCACAGCTCCGGCCCGAAGAAACTTCGAATGCGAACCTGCCGGACAACGCAACAGAGGACGCCCGCGTTTAAGGTGGCGCACCCAAGTGGAGAAGGACCTCAACCAACTAGGTGTGCGGAACTGGAGACAGCTAGCCAGGGATCGCGCTAGTTGGAGAGTCATGTTGGTTGAGGCCCAGGTCCACCCCGGACTGTAGCGCCACACAAAGAAGAAGAAGAAGAAGCTTCAAACATTAAATTATATGGACCGTACTATGGATTCAAATAAGGATTTCATGCATTTTTCTGAATTGTATGTGTTTTTTTTTAAACTTTCCTATAGCTTTTAAAAAGTCACCCTTTACTTGGAGAGGGTCGTTGGTTGAGGTCCACTCCGGACTAAAGCGCATGTCAAAGGAGAGCAAGATTTGGTTAACCCAGAAGTCGATGTGGGTCTTGACATCGGATCGAACGACGCGTGGCCTATTACCGGCTGTGAGCAAAAAGAGATCCCGAGCTATGTTCTTTCAGTCTCAAGAATATACGTCTCCTTGCGCGAGCATGCTGTTTGTCAGTCATGTTGCCTTGATAATTATGTTTTACAGATAACCACGTGGTAAGCTCTTTCATCTACCCTAGTTCTTAGATGGATGAGGAATAATGAATAAACAATCAACTTTTGAACCGTTCAATTCAATCTGCGTTGGGTATGTTCAAGCCTGATATCCACTAGATTATCGCTGGTCTTCCCCCAAGGATATGCTTTGTCTCCTAGACTGTTTCTCATTCACTGTCTGATTTTCGTATTCGTCCCAGGATTCAATGTTATATGTCTACTTTTACTTAAGTGAGCGCGCTTGTGTGCCCCGCGACCTCTACCCAACTACAAGATAGATTCCAGTAGCGTCCGAATAAAGACCAAAGTCAATTGACACGCTTGATCAAAAACGTTGTTTGCAATGGTTGCACAATGGTCCTTAAAACTACACTTTTTGCTTAAACTCTAATTCAATGGTTTGTTTGGTTTCAGGGTGTAACGCAAAGCAAAAGAATTGGCAACTCTGATGAAGAGAGAAGGAGGTAGAAGGATAAAATCAAAGGAGAAGAGGCTTTCTGATTGTGACTCTGTAGCAGGCCTGTTGCAATGTGGAATACATACGCACAATCGGCGAACTGAACATGGTATCGCCAGGTTAGGGGAGGTTTATGCATGGCCCTGTCGGAAAGGACATCATACCGTAAAACTAGGTACCCCACAGAACACACACTGCAGCAGTTGCAACAACTTTAATGCGAGGAGGAGCTTATCACATTTCACATAGCTGCCCGCCTCTTGCAACAAGCGCTAACAGACCATTCTTGAACTCATTTAATGAGATCCCCCCCTGATGATTTCGTATAAATTGCGTAAAAGAATGGCGGTTAATAAAGATCTATTCTTCTTTAAAAGGTTTTCTTTTAAACCTTGAACTGAGTTAAATTTGTGGTTTAAGTTTAACGATAGTACCTCAGCCATTTTGTTTTACTCTTTTCTCATGCTTTCGTATTTTGTTCTCTCTCAGTCATCTGATAATCGGTTAAGGGATCCTTGAATTGAAAACATTTGCAATAGATTCCTATGAGTAGTTTTACACGAGCTAAATCGGACAACTTCTTGGCTAGAGAGGTGAGATACAGGAAAAGCTTTACCTCCCTTGCTTAAAAGATGGAAAGGATTGCTGTCCGATTTAGCTCGTGTGAAAGTTCTCTGTCCCACAGCTTTTCCCTTCGTTGGTTGAAAGCGGCAATCTAGAACTTCATAGCATTTAAAAACTACAAAGCAAAGCGAATATATAGGAAGCCCACATTTTAGCATATACACTTACCAAGTGTAAAGTGTTGCCATTTTATTTTTCCCATCGCATTACGCAAACGACGTTCAACTAACGCTGCTCAAGATTCAACTAATCTTAAACGTAACATTTACTGTGAAACTGGACATTAGTCTGGTTTTATCGGCATTTTTACAAACAGCGATCAAGTGAGACGTCTTCTTCTTATTCTTTGTATTGCACTACAGTTCGGGAAGGACCTGAACATCAACCAATCTAGCCTCTTCAACTAGTGCTATCTCTGGCTAGCTGTCTCCAGTTTCGCACACCAAGTTGGTTGAGGTCCTTCTCCACTTGGGTGCGCCACCTTAAACGCGGGCGACGTTGCGTTGCTCCACAGGTTCAGATTCGAAGATTCTTCAGACCGAAGCTGAAGTGTCCGTTGGCTCTACATGACCCAGCCATCGTAGGCTTTGGATCCGTAAACGCCTGGCTAGGCTCATGTCGTACAGCTCGTATAGTGCGTGGTTGAATCTTCTTCTACAGAACCCGACAACACAAACAGGAATAAAGATCGAACACAAAACTTTTCTCTCAAAGAGACCAAGGACTTCTTCATCCGCTTTCGAGATTGTCCATGTCATGTCCATGATCCGTGTTTTATATAGAGTCAACTTGGTCCTTCGATAAAGGGCTCTATTTCTCTGTTGCCTCTTGATCCAAAAGAAACAGCGGTTGGCAAAGAGTTATTCTACGCTACTGATTTTATTTGCACAATTTACTCTAGAGCCGAGATAGGTGAAGTCCTTCACTACCTTGAAGTTGTAGCTAACTGCCCATTGTGACCCACCGCGTCGCCTTGTCTAAAACCTTTTTCGACATTGAAAGTCTCGGTGAGTTCGTAACCGACATTGATGGATCAGCGAGAGTTTTCCATCGTCATCCTCATGCACAATCTGACGAGTTCGACAGGAACGTCAAAACTCGACAGCGTAGTATAGCTCGTCTCTATGCACGCTGTCATATGCGACCTTGATATCGACAAACAGATGGTCCCTGGCCTGAAGCCACATTGGTACGCACCTATTAGATTGAAAGGTAGGCTGCCACCGAAATTGCCAGCACACTTAGACAACTTTTGTTCCATTGTGATACCCACGATCGGTTTCAGTTGCAAGGGTATACACATGCCAGTGCACATGCTAACCGCCCACTGTGTCATTGGCACACTTGCTTTGTGTACTTCTGCCATGATCTTCAAAGTATTCAGCATTTTCGGCTTTATTCACACATCGGGATGGTTGAACTGCGTTCAGGTATAAATGGCACAACGAACTAAGAGAGCAAGGAGACAGGTCATCACAATAGACGATCAGGATCTAGATGAGACGTGAGAAATATGTCGTCTACCCAATTACCTAACTCTGTCAGGCCACTAACGGCCCACCAACAAGTCAAACATCTTCACTTAAACACAAAGGAAATCATTCACACCCCGTCAGCGCACGCGAAAGAATTGAATGCACAAGTAGGTTAAAGCCTTCCAAAGTGATCCGATTGAAATAAAACACCTTTGAAACACCCCGAAAAAGTACACAGAAGTGTCCATCCGTCACAATCGCCTACATTGTTTATCCGGCAAATCGTTCGTGTGCAGTTCAAATTAAAGATGAACCTGCCACCTTTATGAACATCAATTAGCACCTCTTAAAAATCACACAAACAACCAAAAAACGAAAACGAAAATAAAACAAACGTTCTACAAAGTTCAACATCTTAACGATGACGATATGGCTAGCACACAAACATTCACTACGGCAGAAAAACGAAAAAGAAAAAACATTCACTTAACAGTTGTCTTAAATCAAATTTTGATCATAATTAAAACCAGAGAGAGAGACAGAGAGCGCTCACAAAACAAACAAAGACTAGAGGGTACACACACTGAAAATCAAATTGTGGAAACAAGAAAGAATACAAGAAAAAAATAAGGAAACTCTTCTTCTCTTAACATCTTAATACACTCACCGGCATTTGCATCGCTTGTTTGAGATCGTACCAATTCCGGGCGCAATCATCATTATGGGGCAGTTGCACTTTTGATAAAAATTTCGCGGCAAGCTTGTGCTACGAAACCTTTTTTTTCGGTTTTCGAGGTTTTTTTCAGTTTTCGATTTTTTTTTTTCGATTTATTCGGTTTTTGGAATAATAATAAACGAAACAAAATATAAACCAATTGTTGATGGAAGGTTTGTGGTGGTGGAGAGAGAGAGAGTAAAATATAAGAGGGAGGCAGGTGAAGTTAACAAAAATGTGATGAGAGTAAATATTCGAGCAAGGTGGTGACGTTGGTGGTGTTGGCGGTGGTGTTTTGGATATGGGGGCGGCAAAAATAATGAGCAAAGCAAAGGACAGATCAGAACATTTTGGACGAAACAATAAACCAATTGAAATTGAAAACAAACAAAAAACGAGGAGATGAGTGTGTCATGTGTGTGTGTGTGTTTTTTTTTTTCGTGTAAAATGGATGAGCCGTTGCAGATGATGTCAGGCAAGAAAGACAGACAAAGAGCAAGTGTTTGAGGTTCAATGAAAATATATAAGAAAATTTGATTTGATATCATTGTAAATCTCAAGAGAGAGAGACACAGAGAGCGTCACAACTTACTTCGATCCTAAACTTCGGCATTTCCTGTGGCCTGGAATGAATTTCGAACCGTTCGCGATGCGCACGGAACCGATTGTTTTGGCGGGTGAGAGATTTAAGCAGGCAAGTGCTGGTGCTGCTGCGTCAACATTGAATGACTCTTTTGAGCTGCAGGACGAGGAACTCGGTCCCGATGAGGATGGTTCCAGTTTCAGAGATTTTCTAAAGCAAAAACGAATAAGCCTGTGAAACATAACCAATTCAATGGCACTCACTTGTATTGATCCTCTTCAAAGATGTTCTGCAACTCTTCGATGTACCTGATCGATTGCAAGTACTTTTGTGTCGATTCAATTGGAACGAGATTCGTATAGTCGGACTGCTGATAATTGGATATCACCCGTAGGATGTTGTTCATCTTGTTCCGTCGTTGCTCTGGCTCCAGACCGCCCAGATGGGGATGTGCCAGGTCGATGTAGATCAAGTCGGTCAGAAAGAGTCCCAAATACGGTATACACGGTACGCGTAAGCTCTCCAGATACTCGCGGAGATTCTCCCAGTTGTTTTGATCGCTGAAAATATCCGCCAGACGGTCGAAGGTCTGCTTGTCCTTCCTCGAGAGGCAAGTCCACGTTTTCTTCAGACGATATATGCTGGCACTCTGCATCGCGGATATTATGGAAAACAGCGAATGTAAATTGTTCAGTTCGTAAAGCTTTTTGGCAACCTGCAAGAAACAAACAGACTTGGAATCAGTAAATGCCTGTGCATGCAGCTGGGCGTTACCTTAATAAAATGTGTTAAAATTTCAGCTCTCTGCTTTGGCAGATCACCGCTTAAAATCTCCTGTACTGTCCAGAAGCTCGTGTGATTGAATCGCTTTGTAAATGCAACAATGTTCGGTGTGACGATGTGCTTATCCTTCTTAGTCCATGCGCAGCTGGTCAGTTCGTCTGGCTGAATGGCCGAGAACACGGGAAAGTCCAAGAGTGTTATCTGACTGGCAAGCTCCTCCGCGGGCACACGCAAAGCGTTCAATATCACTGAATCGTAGTTTTTGATTGACGAATTCAGCGGGAGGCTTTGCGTCTTACCCGGTGGTGTCGATCTGCAAGGGAATCACTCATCATTAGACCACACTGATGTGATGGGGGCGAATTTCACAACTTACCCATAACAGTAGTAGCACCCAGAACCGGGAGACGTGGACATCGCATTCAAACATGCCGATCCGATTGAGTTTTTCCTTCGTGAACTTTTCGCACTGATTCCCTTCGAGGGAATCCGGTCAAAGTCCCTGTCCTTGCCGCCACCAATCGATTTGCTGCTGTCCTTCCGCGGGCGGGGCGTCGTTGACGATCCATATGAGTAGCGATTGCTTGGTATGTAACTCCCGCCGACTTGACTCTGATGATGGCATGATTTGCTCAGCAGTGGACCGCTGTGATTGGATATATCGCTCGGTGGAGATTCGTCGCGTAGGTTCTTGTATATGTACTCCTCTCCGGGTTGCTGCAGGAAATGTAAACATCAGTACCACATCGTGCGTTTGCTCAATCGTCCATACGTACCTCTACAAACTTCAGACTATCCGAGGATAGATCTCGTGAGATTTCCGAGTAGCGCATCATGGCAGATAGTACATTGCCGAATTTATGTGCTTGCTATGAATAAACACGGAGTGGATGGGTGTGTTTGCCTGACTGCCACCTCCTCCGGGCAAATTGATGTGAGAGCCTCGCAATCAACCTGCAAAATACAAATAAACAAACAGCTGAGTTACGGGCGTTTCACTTTCACTACACGCAAGTAATTACATCTATTCAAGATGAGAATCTACAAAAGTAATTTGAATTGAATTTGGTTTGTCGATTCTGTTCGATCCTGTGTCGAGCGCGTTTTCTCCCGCTCTCGCTTGGTTTTTTTTTCTGTTGGAATTTTCGTTGCGGAAGATATTTATAGTTTCGCGCAGAGCGGCGTGCTGGGTGGACTTTTAAAATTTACTGGCGACAGCGCTTTGTGTGGGCGGTGTCCTTTGATGTTTTTATGTGCATTAGAATAATTTTAGCAATATGATTTCTAGCGGTATCGAATTATGATTGGGGTTAGGCGACGGGATGTCATAAAACTGAAAATCCATAATTTTTCTGCTTCCTGCAATGGATTCACAGTTTAAGTGTTTCGCTTATTATGTGTTCACTTGGAAAGATTCAACGGGCGTAGAAGTAATCGCTGAAATCGTTTGCGAATTTGGAGCAGATGCCAGTGCTTGTGGGAATTTTCCACACTTAAGTTCTAAAACAACTGGTCGGAGATGGAGTACATATGGTTTTTGCTTGAATTTATGATGACTTTCAAGGATCGATAGATCCGTTTAAACAGCTTGTTTCCTTGGAATTGAAGGACACCGCAAAAAGCACTTGACCGAAACTTCTGATGTTAAAAGGCGACGTACTGTCATGCGACTTTTTAAACATTATTTTCGAGAAGATCGTGCGGAGCTCAGGCGTCAACACCAGACGCACTATCTTCCACAAGTCTGTGCAACTGCTCGCATACGCCGATGACATTGACATTATCGGAAGAACTCAACGGGCAGTAAGTGGGGCATTTGTGAGCATCGAGAGGGAAGTGGGTCTTGCGGTGAATGAAGGTAAGATAGCCCATAGAGGACCAGGGCCTAGCTTATCAGCAACCACTCGTGTTGTGCGTGTTACTGTTCTCACGCGAGTGGAAGGGACCTAGTTTTATGCCGACTTCGAACGGCCAAGTTTGAGAAGCCTTTTCTAGACAGGAAATACTCTTTGAACATTGTCAGTGACTCGAATGAGGTTGGGGTCGACGCACATACCTACGGACAAAGTGCATGCTGTCTACAAAAGACGTCCATCAACACCGACATCTTGGGCGAAATGTCACAATAGACGGAAACAGCTTCGATGTAGTTAAAGACTTTGTCTATCTAGGCTCTGCGCGGAGATAAAACGAAGGATAACTGCGGCCAATCGCTTTGCCTTTGGACTGAGGTGGCAATTGAAAAATGAAGCCCTGTCTCGGAAAACCAAGCTGTGAGACCTTGATAGTCCCAATCCTGTTGTATGGCGTAGAAGCATGGACAATGTCAAATGAGGACGAAGAGATGCTTAGCCGCTTCTAGAGGAAAACCCTTCGAATCATATTCAGTCCCGTCTGCGAAGAAAGTGTTTGGAGGAGAAAATTGAACGACGAACTCTAGTCAAACGAATTCGATTGTTTCGACTCGGAGGCTAGGTCATTTAGAGAGAATGGACACTAACGCTCCTGCTCGGAAAGTCTTCGAGGCCAACGCTGAGGGACAACACGGTAGAGGAAGACCTCGCCTCTGATGGCGTAAGCAGCTCGAAAGAGATCTTAATCAAACTGGAGGCGCCTAGCCCAAGATAGCGCTGACTGAGGCCCATGTCCACACCGGACTGTGTCACGTAAAGAAAAAGAAGAAAACCCACTCAAGGCTCAAGGCTCCGATAAGTTGCAAATATAGCTCCAGATGGATGATGCAAGCATTGGTTAGATCTTCTAATTTGACTGAATGAGGAGGAGGCTTCCTGCAACTTCTGCAAAAGTCTCCCAAGCAAAGTTGGGTTAAAGTTGGCAGACTGCTGATGGAAGGCTCAACAAACTATTTCTAGATGAGAGTCCTAGGTTTTCACCTTCTCGTACCGATTTTGAAAGATTTGAAGGACATTGGCTAGCAGATGGGTTCCTTGCAACAGTTACCGCTAGCTTCGACACCAAACACGGGCTTTCTGACTGCCGAACAGAAAGGTTTGCTGACCAAAACCTCACTAATTTAGTCTATAAGACTTACAACCACGCATCGCTCCCTGGATTTTCACCTCGATTGTCAGACCGACACTTCTGTATGGAGTCTCAGTTTGGTGGACAGCACTAAGCAAGGCTATCAACTGCAAGGAACTCAATCGAGTACAAACACTGGCCTGGCTGTGCATCAGCGGAGCAATGAGAAGTACTCCGTCAGACGCACTGAATATTCTACTCCATCTTCCACCACTGGAAAAATTCGGAAAACAAGAATCTTTGAGCAAATGGTTCGTGTACCCACATTGTTGGTGACTGTGGAGTGTCTTGCTGGTTCATTGCTGACCTCCTTAGACTCATCGGCAACCTTGCACCACTGGAAATATTCAGGAAACAAACAGCAGCCAGCACAGCCTTGAGACTCAAACCACTCCGATTGTGGTCCGAACTCAACATCGGCCACCCACCATTCTCAAGGAATTAAACTTCCATCCTAGCGACACTGACCGCCTAATACCCCAGGCTATTTTCGAGAAAAAATTCTCGATCAGCATTCTTTCCAGATCGGACTGGATGTCTGATAGGCAAACGTTGGATGATCCTTTGCGTATTTTCACAAATGGATCGAAGACAAAAGAAGGGTGCGGGTGCGGGTGTCTATTCACAAGACCTCAACATTGCTATCTCCGTGAAGCTGCCTGATCACTGGAGCGTTTTTCAGGCAGAAACAATAGTGATTAAAGAGGCGCTGTCATGGCTCATAAACAACGTGATATCAACAAGGGATATCACGATCTGTTCCGATAGTCAGGCAGCTATAAAATTTCTGGACAAAGTCATGTTCTACTCAAAAACATCCCTAAATTGCAGGCGGTCTCTTAACGAGATTGCTGAGCATTTGAACACACATACCAGGAAACTGCAAAGCAAACCTCATCCCTATCAATAGCAGGGGTACCACCTTCCATGACGATCGCTACAGCCTACCATCTTTTAAAGATTCACACAATCAAAACCACCAATGACAATTGGCTAAAGGCACCACCTGGCCATCACTTAACCTAAAACGGTCACTCAGTCTACTTAGACTCAGCAAGCACTCCTTAAGGACCCTCATTGAAGTCCTAAGCGGGCACTGTGTAATTGGCAATTATGCTCCCAGGATGAGTGCCCCATTTAATGATTTTTGCAGAAGCTGCATGGATGAAGAGGAGGAAGAAAAGACACATCACCAACTCTGCTCCTATAGCGCTCTGGCTAGTCGTAGGTAGCTCCCTCAATGAGCTAATCAGAGCTAGCCTAGACCAGCTAAATCGATCCACTACAAGCACCAACTGGTTCCGATGTTAGGAGAAGTCAATCCGCGTGGTATCACAATGAGTCTACTCTGACCTTGGTCTGACTGACTTAGCAGTCAGGCTCTATAAACTAATCAACCTAACCTAGTCTATAAGAGCGTGGAATCTTGTTGGCTTTTATTTTATTTGTCAATGTAAATGATTCAATGCTAGAAGCCTTCTTCTATTAGGATCTACTAGGTATATAACTTAATTCGTGCGCTTTGCTAAGAGATGGCGTGACTTGTATTATTCCATTGGAACATATGTTGGAAAGCTACTGTCATTGTAAAAGTCATAGCTTCAGATGGCCAATACTTTGAGTTATACTGTTGTACATGGTTTTCTTAATCAAACGTTCACATTTTGAAAAAAAAAACAGCACGAATTAAGTTATATGCCCAATAATTAAGCTTTAGTAGCGCGTTGCTAGGAAAAATTATTGATGAAAAACTACAAAAACTAGATGAAGTTAGTATAAATTCTTTTACGGTCCGCCATAAGTAGTTTCGATTGATATTCATTTTTCCTAGGATTTCACGAGAATGTTTCTCCGGCACACACTTCAAAGGAAAGTGCCTAAATCCGACCACGAAGTCCAAGCAAATCGTTGGATGACTGACTATACCTCCTCCTTCCACCAAAAATACCCCATTCGCATTCATCATCGTTTATACACGCATTAGTCCGCCACGTGGTCCTCCACTTAAGCCGTTTAACTGGTTCCTACAGCAGAAACTATTTCACTGTAATTCCATTGTGGCGACCGTAAAAAAAATTCTCGCCTGACATTGAAATGGTATTTCACGGTCACGTCCGTGGAGCGCCTGGAGGGCGGCCGATTGCATGGCTCTCTCGCATCAGACTCGTTTATCGAAAAATCGGACTTTTTGTTTGGGCCTTCATGCTTCCCAGAGATTGCCATTTCGCACGCCACCAGCGTGTCATCCTCCCTTCACTGTAACTGCTGTTAGAAAGTGAATTTCAATCAAACCCAGACCCCCAGCCGTCCATAATCAATGGCTTCGGCGTGGCGCTCATAACTGATTCCCACGAGCACGCCAAAGAAAAAAATTGCCTCCATAAAAATGCAAATGTCAAACGCGTGTTTTAAATCAAAAGTTAAACGAGAAATCGGATGAAAGTAAAATGTGTCATCTTTGACCAGCTCCGATGATCTCTGGTGACTCTGCCAGCAGCCAGCAGCGCATCCATTCACTTCATCGGAGACGATGGTGACTTCTTCGCCTCGGGAGAAAGAGGCAGACCACGACGACGACTCAAACCGTGGGTATATAGGTAACTGGCGTGCACAACTCTCCGCCTGGAGCCGATTCTACACCTCTCACATTTGTGGCTCATAAAAAACTAGTTGTGCGGTGAAAACTCTTCTAGGCGGCGGAAGACTAGTTTTGGAACACAAAGTACACAAGCAAATTGAGACCGAGTCTTACCGGATTGATATATTAGATCTCCTACTTCTGCCCTCCCCCCTCCAGCGCACCCCGTGTGTACGTACTTTCTCGGCGTTTTGTCTTGCTGACCCACACACTGAACTGGAAAGTTGGACATTTATTGTGTTTTCTTTTAGGAAGCACTCTGCGCCAAGAGCAATCCTCTTTCGCCGCCGTGTACGAGTACTCGTTCGTTCTGTCGTGCCCCCCCTCTCCATATAATTGCATCCTAAGTGCGAGTCATCGTCGTACACGGTCGCCGCTGCGGTGCGCGTGTTAAAGTCCAAATGAAGTAATCTGACTTATCGTCCGGCAAAGTTCTTTTCCTGGTCACATGGAGAAAACTGCCCCCGAGGACTGTGAAGATTGTGATGATGTGTTGTTCATAGGCCAAGGTTGATGTGTGTGCGTTTTTTTTTTCTGCTTTAATCACACTCTTGCGGTGGCACTGGCAATGGCACTGAACTGGCACTTAATTAATTTGATTACTGGTTGAAATAGGTTCGAGATAAATGATGGGGGTTTCACTTTGAAAATTGATCGAGTTTCCGAGTAATTTGACGTGAAAGCATTGATGAGCTGCAAGCAGCTGATGCGATGGTGCAGTGTTCACTTGAAAATAGCTCTAGTAGGTGAGTAGTAGGTGATCGGGGTGCATTTTGTTGTGCATCGGGTGGGAAATACTCACTTTAATTGACGTCATGAGTATAAGGGCGCAGAGAAGCGACTTGCATCACTCCGGTTCCAGTCGACGAGGAAGATATATATTTTTCAATGCAGGGACGATGGCTTAGGAGCAAGACCCAGGAGGAGGTGGTCCTAGCTGCAGTCTTCTCCAAATAAAGTAAAAACATGTCTGAGCTCAGAGTCGATGTGCAAAAAACTATTAAAACACAGACAACAACTCATGTCCACACAATGTAGAATGAAACTTAATATCTATTCTAAATCAAAAAATCGCAACAAAAAGGGGTTTCGATTGCATTTGGATTTGTTCCATTTCACTGGAAGTCACTTATCTCGTACACGCTGGAGAATTACATGAACAAACAGGAAACTTTAAAAATAGCAAAGTCAGTTGGCTTACTGAAAACGCATTCGAGCATCTTATCTTATCTATTGGGATCAAGTTGAAGTCGGAATCTCATTTGCAATTGCTTAATGGGAGATGAGCAACATTGCATTCAACGAGATAAGTGCAACTGCATTAAGGCGGGGAATAAGTTGGATGCGTCAGCAGATTAATCAACGAGTAGCAGTTTTTTTTCCAGATCAATGTTTAATGAGAAGCTTGATTAATAAGTACAAGCTCCTGAATGTGAAGTATGGGGGTTAGGACCAGGGTTGCCGTATGGCGATTTAAAGTTCATTTGGCGACACAAAAATTGGTATGCAGCCACAACTTAAAAATGGCGACATTTTGAGCTTTTGGCGATTTTTTTGTATCAAAATAAAAATGTATGCGCGTCGACCCCAACCTCGACGTCGTAGGTTCGATTCCAGCTCTGAGCGACAAAAATGATTTTCACGACCCCACCTCTTTCGAGTCCCTTCCACTCGTGTGAGAACAATAGCAAGCACAACACGAGTGGTTGCTGAGAAGCCAGGCCCTGGCCCTCTATGGGCTGTAGCGCCACCCATATTATTATTATTATTATTATTATTATATTATTTGTGTTTTTCATAATTGAAACTACACATCTTTCGCTCGTTAGTTACTGAACACACTCCATTTTTTATACTGAACATCAAACACTCTTTCATAATAAATTTGAATACAATTTGACCATTTATTTAAGAAAAATATGTACAATGCCATTATTCAAAATATTGTCCATCTGAAGCTATGACTTTATCAATGACAGTAGCTTTCCAGTGCCTGTTCCAATGGAATAATAACAAATGATTAATACAAGTTACGCCATCTCTTAGCAAACACGAAGTTATAGACATGACAAATTACTGATCATTCAAATTGCAAGGCACCTTTCTTTTTCAATTTGGTTATTATGGCGTCGAAAATTTGAAAATTTTGCGTTTTTCATTTTTGATTTGGCGATTTTTTTTATTTAAAACCTGACAGGGTTGGGACCAGAAGCAAGCGGCTACCAATAGCGTGGCATCCTACATACGCAAGAGACAATTTCTGGGAACACACTAGCCCACAATTTGATATCATTCTGCTCTATGTAAACACACACATCTTTTCCCACGTTTTGTGTACCCGCCCGCAGCAGTTCATTAACAATCTGTCCGTATCAGTGTGGCTTCAGACCAGGAAAGTCCACACTCTACGGCAGATCCTGGAAAAGATGCAAGAAGTGCAAGTAATATTGAAACAACTTCAAACAATTTCAGAAAGGCTGAGCTTGGCGTGATTTGCCATCAAGTTTGGGTAGTGACCAAAATAATAAGATCGCGAATACAAGCTGCTGAGATGAGATTTATTCGTGCTGTTGTGATAATCGCAGATATAGGATGAGAAACACGGCAGTACCGTGAGCATCTGCTTCTCCGAACGATTTGGGCATGCGACAGGAATGGCGCCATCATCACTAGTCCGAAGTGCCTGTGCCTTAAATGCGACCCGACGATGAAGGTGACTCCTTGGCATGCACTGGGCTTGGTGGTTAGACCAAGTCCATAAACTCGCTAGGTTGTGTCTGGGCATAAATGATATGTTAGAGTGGATGGCAGAGGATCGAGGGGTGTAGAGATCTCTCTGGTAAGAGCTTTATCCGCCGCAACTCCTTTAGTGGATCATACGAGTCGGAAAATAATGATGATGATGAGAATAAGCTTTATGCTTTTAAGGCACTATCCGCTTAGTCCGTCATTTCCTTCTTTCTCTCTCTATCTGAAAACATTATATAGACTTCCAAGTACAAATAGATAAGAGTTCACTTAAGCACCACCCGCTCAGAATCAATAAAGCCGAGGTCGCTCAGCATGGCAGAGTTGATCTAGGAAGACACGGCAAGGTTAACTGACTCCTTGGCCCGATTCCCCATCCAAGACACGTCCCCGATCTCCCGTCCGCCATTTATGAACGTTTTCTAAGAAATTGCTTTCAAAACACTCACCCAACGGTCGCTTCACCTTCACCGCATCCCACAGTTCAATCCAAACAAAAATCCCATCAAAAGACGGCCGAAATTGCCATTTGGAAGGAGGAAAGTATCTAATGCGCGCAGCAATTCCCATTTCCTCAATGAATTTCGATCGGCCGCGACCGCGAACACGAGCAACGCGATCAAGAACGATTGCGAATTGTCTGTCCGCTCGCGCTGTAAACATCATGGACATTGCGATCGGCGATTGGCGCACCGCGCTTACGCTCCCACACCACGAGTGTATGAGGCGCTTCTATTTCTAGTTCTTGAAGTGGAAATTTTTTCGAATTACCCCAGCAACCCTGCGCACACACCTGCCCGCCGCGGAAAGCCAGTGGCCAGACACGATTGCGGTACGCTTTTAGAAGCATTCTCCTCTCTTGGCGGCTGACGTGGGTGGCTCTTGCCCGCCGCGCCGTTTCATTTTTAATTTTTATCATTTCCCAGATAACTTGTAATTGCTATCAGCAATTAGTTGCTCATTTTGACCTAGTGCAAAATGGTCTGCATTGGCCGCGGCTGTGTGTGTTGCTGCGTAGGCCGTGAGAGGAGGGGGATAATTGCAGCGGAATCGCTGGCATTGTTTGTGGCAGCGGCGGTGCTCAGGCGGCTTACGACGTCTGGAAGACGCAGATATAAACAATTGGATTCGCTCGGGGGCTAGTGGGAAAAACAATTCCCATGTCTTGAGCGCGTGTGGGCGTGTATTTTTCCGGGCGATGTGATGAGAGAATGTTTTCTCGGGGTTTCTTCAAATTCGCTGTCATTTATGGCGGATTATGGAAATGGCAACGTCACCAACGGAAATGAGTAGGGCTTTGTTTTTTTAAACAAGAAAATTAAATCAAATTTGTATAAAGTAACACATTTGATGATTTTATTGTTGGTCGTGGGGGTACGTTTCTAGGAATGTCGTCATTCAATGGATTTGATTGTGCGGGCAGATGTTTGTTTTTGTTTGGGGAATAGTTGATTCATTGTGTTTTCAAGTGCTGGCGCAGAAGGCGTCTGTGGAATATGCCTGAAGAGAGTGCTGGGGGCTAGGCTTCCTTGAGATGAGGAACACTCTTCAAACATGAGCCAAATGCTCTGTTTATCTGTTTAGCAAACACAAGTGCATGTTTGAGAATGGAAGAAGACGTTATTCTCCTCAAACGAGGGAATTCGTAGCGTACGAGGATGCAGATGGCGGCGGGTGTTGGTTGAGACACAGGTTGACCATGAACTGCAGGGCCGTACAAAGGAGATGACGAAGAACAGGATGTAGACAGACGACATTGCTATTTAAGATACAATCGACGTAAGAAGAAATGACATTCCTATGAGTATTGTGAAAAGGAAATGATGTTCTTTTAAAGATATCTATTCCAAGATATATCGATGCATAGATAGAGTGAATGGCTGCTTAGAGTCGTAGGTTGGATTAGATTTAGAACGAGTGAGATGTCACTTCCCCTCGCAGACCAAAGGACCCAATATCATGTCGCGTGGTGGTAGAATTTTAGAATATCCGATACACATATCTGCTCTCGTTGTGTCCATAGTTTGTATGAAGAATCTACGGCCCAGCGAGACTAGGCACCGATTCTGAGTGGTAAAGCTGATGTAGGTTTCTTCCTCGAGGCACCGGTGGAGATGACTGGATTACTGGTTCCATTTACGGAGCATTGTTTCGATCGGACAGTGTCCTGTGATCACTCCGGAAAGCGGATTGAGCTTCAGTCTAACGTCAGAAGCTTCATTGTTTCGCCGTTAATAGAGCTTAATAATAGTTCGTTAATAGAAGCTCAATCCGCTTTCCGAAGTGATCACAGACGTTAAGCTGGTCTTTTCGTGTGAGGCATTCCTTGCAAGACAGGTGAGTTAGTTTTTTTTATTGTGTTTCTATTATTTTATTGTACAGTGACTTGTCCACTTCACTGATGTCCATACTTCTTCCGCTCTTTGCTTCCTTTGATTGGGCTGTGGCCCTGGACCCAGCAGAGCTTGACCATGTGATGTCTGATTGACCTTAAAGAACTTAGAGTCCTTCTCGAACTCATTTGACTTACTCCTACAGCTAGAGCCTTTAAGCAAGCGGTGTTGCCGGCTTTTAGGAATTCTCACTCTCTTGGAGTTGTTGTAAAAGAGCCTTCCAGGTGTGAGCATCTACGACAAGCAAGAGCACTACATGAGCACAGGTGTTGAAGCGTAGATAGGTAGCTTCTGCCTCTTGTTTATCCGTGCAGCTTTTAAGAAAGTCATTATACGTCCTTCCTGCGAACGCGGTTGTGCCAATTGTGCAGTACAACGACACTGGTGAGTGCTGAGTGCAGATGTAGATGATAATCTGATTAGACAAAGCTAGTATTGAGTGCTGGTCATACATCTTGTAGTTAAAAGAGGTTTAGAAGAGGTCTAGAGGTCTTGAGTATTCCAACACTCATATGAGGTGAATATTGAACAAATGCAGCAGACTTAGTGCTTCTCAGCATAAACTTGGAAAGGATTTATTAAACACACAAATCGTAACGACAAACAAAAGCTATCCCTCTTCTAAAAAGATAAACAAAGCATACAGCTTAATTAATACTTGGATGAGAACGTTTTCGGTTGCATCACAGTTATGCATATCTTTGGCATAGACTAAATTAGATGGCCAATTGTAACCAAACTCAGAGCTATTCATGCTGCTGCTCATGCCTCATAGAGCTGGTCCAAATTGTTGTATTGCGTCCGGTTTATTCGTCCGTCAAGTATGTCCCAAAATTTCGCTTTGAGGTTAATATTTCGTTTAGAGATGGGCAACTTGAGTTGATAACCGAGCCAACCTGAGTTACGTCCAATCCGAGTTTAACCGAGTTAAATTAAAGTCAAACCGAGTTGCTGAAACTAAAACGAAAGGAATAAATGGACAACAAAGTTTCGAACCATACGACACGGTGTAAACATACAACTCGGTTGACTCGGTTTATCGACTCAAGTTCTTCTTCATCTAGTGCGAGGACGTCCTCTGTTGCACTGTCCCAATGGCTCGGTGTCGAAGACTCTTCGGGCCGGAGCTGTGGTGTCCATCCGCTCTACATGACCTAGCCATCTTAAGCGTTGGATCCGAAGACGCTTAACTAGGTGCATGCCGCTGTACAGCCCGTATAGTTCGTGGTTGAACCTTCTCCTCCAAACGCCATCAACGCAAACAGGACCAAAGATCGTACGCAGAACTTTTCTCTCAAAACAACCAAGAGCTTCTTCATCCGCTTTCAATAGCGTCCATTTCTCTGCGCCATAGAGCAGGACTGGGATGATCAGGGTTTTATACAAGGTCAGTTTGGTGTTTCGAGAGATTGCTCTGTTACTCAATTGCCTCTTGAGCCCAAAGAAACAGCGATTGGCAAGAGTAATTCTGCGCTTGATCTCGGTACTGGTGTTGTTGTCTCTATTTACTCCAGAACCTAGGTAGACGAAGTCCTTGACTACCTCAAAGTTTCTGCTGCCCAATATGACGCTCTGTCCGAGACGTCGATGTTGTGCGTCCTTCCGTGATGACAGCATGTACTTTGTTTTGCCCTGGTTTACCGCTAGACCCATTTTAGCCGCTTCCGCTTCAATGCCAGCAAACGCCTCATTGACGGCTCGCTGTGTTCGTCCAATCACGTCAATGTCGTCCGCGTAAGCAAGCAGTTGAACGGACTTTAGGAAGATCGACTCGAGTTGGCCATCTCTAAATTGAACATCGTAACTGCAAACCGTTTAACTCGATGTGATGGGTACACTCAACACGCTTTGGTTGGTTAAGACAATGCGACCGAGTTGCACTGCTTCATACTTAATACCTAGTTGGAGCTCGGTATCGGATCTGTTTCTTATGAGACGTGCATGGGATTGTTTTTTCTATAACATCTGAAACGGTGTTACCGCAGTCACACTATAGAGTCAAAAGGGGGTCATGTGTTTTAGCTTGACTCGGAAACTCAAAACTTAAATCTTACATTTCACATTATCATCATTTTTTTAACTTTGCAAAGTGTGAACTTTATTTTAATGCATGAACGCTTTTTAATGCACACACTATTTTCTTTGTTCACATAAGGAGGCATTGCAAGAGAGACGAAGTGGTCATTTAAAAACGGACATTTTAAAAAAAGGTTTGTTGGGACACATTTATTATTCTGGGACTTGTGAAAAACTTAACACTGTAACACTGATCTCAAACCTATTGAATTGAGTATGTAGTATATTAGAGAGAGTACTATTCTATTATTGAAAATAATGTTTTAGGCTAATAGTGTTCCAAGCTAACACGACTTTGGTGAAACCCAGTTCGTCAACTCGAGTTGCAGCTCAGTTCGCGATCGGCTTAAAAGTTTCGGGTTGGCACACCTCTAATTTCGAGACTTGCCCATCTAGATCCTTGATATTCTTGGTGTTAGATTAGGTTTCGACTACCTTGCTGGTGGTTTCAGCTCACTGCACCTTCATAAGAACGGCATCACCAGCATAAGACAGTATAAGCAATGGTAGTACCTATCTCCAAATATTTAAACTGATCCATAATACTATTGAATCTAAATATTGGCCCTATTCCTCAACCAGAGAAGCCATCACAGACTGTGCTTTAGTTTTGTCCAATACGGTACGATATCGATTCCATAAATCGGCGTGCGACTACACAACACGACGCATGAACTTCTTCTAGCAAGTAGTAACAATTTATGATTTTTTTTCCGGGTGGAGCTAGGCTTCGAGTAGCTTGCGCTTAACAGCGATAAACACGTTCACTCCACTAGCCTCGAACGCAAGTTGAGATCATCTCCATCTCTGAGTCGTCTTGGTCTTGGTCTCATCAATGACTAGGACCCTCTTTGCACCTAAATCTGCTTTGATTTGACGCGACTGTAACATCAACTCGTCGTATTCCATCAATATTCCACAGCATTGCATCAGGGGAGGTAACAAGAGCCACTCGACTACGCCCAAGTTTAAAAAGAAATCTCAACCCAATTGAATTACGGGTATTTGCAACAAACTGCACACTTTCAAAAATAGTTTCATACAGTCAGCATAAACAACTCAATTCTCATTGACAACACAAATCGATTCCATTCACGTCTACAAGTGAATACAAAATTCCAATGACGTCCAACTGACGCCCAATCAAACTTCCAATTACGTCCCACACGCGCACACTACTTTCTTCGAATTCACAGCATCACACTATCCGAACGCATCCCGTATCTCTCCGAGCGTCATTCAAACGTCACTCGAGCGTGCCGTTTTTTTTATGACGTTCTTCCGGGAAATTCTCCTAATTCCTTCTGCCTTCGGTGCATGCGAATAGAAGTCGTTAAATTTTCTTTGCTTTCTGCCTTAAAAGTCCTCACAAATCAGCACTGCAGCCTCGCGAAGGGGTCAACAATCGGGGGCTGCTGTAAAATGCTCTCGCCAACTCGTTAAAGTTTATGTGACATCAGTCAAGGCACTATGCCCATAAAATTATCGTATCCCAAGCGAGGCACCTTCCAAGTGCGGAAGTGTCATTGACTGCAACTGATACACGTCGGGCGGGCGCTTGATGTGTCACACTCGTCAAAATACAGTCCACCCAGCAAATATAGATCCCCCCGCGATTAGAATACGTCCTCGAACAAACAAGCCTATCGACAAATGTGTGTACACAGCCGTGGTGCTGTGTGAATAGATTTCATCTGTCTGATTAGCCGACGTACTCGTATCTTATCGCTTGTAAACAGGCGCACAACGCTTGACTAAGTCCTCTTATCTGGCGTTTTCGAATTCACACGGTCGGCCAGAAGTGCACATTCTCCGTGGCGTCGTATCTTCGCCGATAACTCGATCACTGGCCACTTCCACCGCGTATCGGCACACAATTAAGTCTAATTTAGTTCAATTTAGGCGTTCATACGCACAGCCACGGCACATGCACGGCCGCAGGCGTCGCTCCGTTCGCCGCCCGCCGTAAGGGCGTTTATCGTACGCAGTATGAATCCACAATCAACGCCCAACTGCGGAACTGAGGCCGGCTAGTGCCTGGCACTGAATTCCGACTCGGACTCTGATACTCTACGTAGACGCGTCGGGTCGCTCTTATCACGTGTAAACACATGACGTTAGGCAAACATTTGTGTGCGGTTTCAAGGGGAACTTGGCCACGGAATGCCCGTCGACAGATCATCGACCGTTGGCGATTCGAAACGCTGTGGACTTTACAAGAGTACTCACGTCTACGGCTTCAAAAATCGATACCTCAAGATGTCATTGGCACTTTGTGCGCTGCTTCCTCACCTCGAGCTCACCTCGGTGCCGTGCATGTGTTGCACAGAGACAAACAGCTTGTCAATTACCAAGAATGTTGTGGAAACGGGAGGCGCGGTTGCAGAACGGTCGGACACTTGTGGTCGACAATTTCCAAAGTCACTTTGGAAGAAAATAACGCTGATGCAATTGTGGGGTCAAACAGTTGAGCGACCAAACGCGGGCAGAGTCGCGAATAAATGAATGAAATTAACTTGACGAGACGGCCGGGAGCGGGAGCTGCAGAATGGAATGGCGTCAGCCTTATTAACCTCGAGCAATTAGTCTCAATAGAAGTGATGTACGAGAATTGTCTGACAGCGAGTTCGCGGGAGTAGGGGTGCCCCTTCCACTTAAGCGGATAAGAAGAATCTGCCCGCTTGGAAGTGAGCACGAGGAAGGAGTACTCGGAATTCGAACTTAATTGGATGGTGTCACCACAGCGATCGAAAATTCAAAGGAATGCAAGAAGTTGTAGAGGCAGGGACTTACTTAAGATCTGAGCGAATTTTAATTGGTTTCTATTTAAACGTCTAGTCGACTTCCGAGCCGAGGGGGCGTCCATAACAAAGACGGTGAACACGAGTTGGTGGGGCGCACAAGACACTTGCTGTTAAGGTCGAACGGGCGAAGGATGGGGGTGTCTGCAGAAGATCATATTTTGTGGTTGCATTCGACCAACAAGCGCGAATGTTTCACCGCGAGCAAACATATATTTTACTGAGTCAGGTGGGAACGTTCATTCTCGCGCTTGTGGAATCGGTACACGGTCGTGTACTGGTTCCCATCGGAGCGGTATGGAACAGCAAGCGATTACAAAGCTGATGACTGTCTTGCGACTTAAAGCTAGTTTGGAACACAGACAAAATAGGTGCTAGGTAGCCAAAACCAGGGATCAGAATTTACTTCATATGCAGTAGATCTACTTCATTAATGAATATACACGCTTTTGCAATTTGGCTTAATTCTATTGGAGGAGCATCCTCACAAGTATTTGCCACATTCTGTAACACCCCTTCTGTAGCCAAGACGCCCTAGGAACACTAATGTTGTAGACCGCCCTGCCTGTGCCTTGAGAATGACCATATGCAGTAATAGGCTACGGGTTTTTGACCATTTGGCGCTCATGTGGACACATCTACGGTACTGGCTGAGGCGTGTTCAAGTAAACATATTATTTTTATACATTTTATTCCTATTTGCTTCTCGTTTTCTTAATCTACTCCGTTTTTTTTTTTTTGGTAATTTACTCCACTTCCAAGGCTCTGTATTCTCATCGCTGGACACAACCTGTCTTCATTTTTGGGATAATTAAATTTGAATTAATTTCAAAATTCTTCTGATGCAACGCGCTGCTCTAAGTTTCAAAGCAAATGCAGCAAATAAGTCATAACCTTAAACTTGAGACACGGACTATACCAAACCTGAACACAGGAAGTTGAAAAGCCTTGAACTATTGTTCAGACCCAGCAAAGAAGATACAAGCAAAGTAGTTGTGCTTGTAAAATGTGGTGGCCCTTGGCGTTGTGAGTATGTTCGTTGACCCCAACGCAATTGAACCTAAGCGTCGTAGGTTCGATCCCTTCTCTGTGCTACAAAACTAATTTTCACGACCCTTTGTGAAACTTTTTTGGACAGATGTACTCTTTGAGCATTGTCAGTGACTCGAAGGAAGTGGAACCGTCCAAATTATTCTTTGTCGCTCAGACCAGGAACCGAACCTACGACTTCGAGGTTCAAGTGCGTTGGCGTCGACGCTACCATATAAGGTCACCATTTCTTCTTGCGATGTCCGGTAAGAATTCCAGACAATTACGTGCAAATAAGAACAGAATGTCACATCACATCATACGGTCCGGTGCCTTCAACTCAGCTATGGGGGCACTTCGACATTTTTCCCATACCTACGCATCTACGTCCAAAAATGATGTCTTAAAGCTCATTTTGGGTTATTTGCATAATTTGGTATACGGACTAATTTTTGGAATTTTTAGACTCGTGTGGCCTTTCTTTTCATATACTTTCTTTTCGGTTTGGTGGTAGTTTCTCAATCATTTAAACATTAAAACGACACCGTGAACAAATTAATTAATGCGAGTGTTTGCATTCAACCAACATTTCAGTGTCAAATATCTCTTTCCCCTTCTCTCTTATTTCCAATCTAATCAACTCGTCTTCACTTCAGCCTTCCGCTGTGAAACGTCCTTGCCTTTCGGGCGTGCAAATCGAAGCCAAACGCATGCTTACCTGATTAGACGAGGTTAATTAAATGGGGGTAATTGTCTGAAACTTAATCCTTATGGAAGCACGCCAAAGCTGCCTGCTATCGTTGAAGTGAATGCCTATCGGTTACCTAAAACTTATGAAAATTGTCTGGTGAACACAATTACCCATTGCCCCCCTTGAATAAGACACACGCTATTCCTCAACAACATCAAGCTTTCACACTAGGCATCGAAGTGCATTGGCGTGTCCAATTCCTTGTAAGAGGGAGTTAACACCCGAAATTGAAAGCATTTCAACGTCAGGGCGACGTTCAATCTGTTTACTGGATTAACTTGTAGATATTTCCGTTTGTCTCTACATTGTCTCTCTGATTTCCTCTTCAACGCAACAAACTTTGCCAGCTGATGTAAGCAATCATTTAAATGGTCATCCGACTGACAACCGCACCCAAACACAGAAGACTGAATGACAAAACTGGACGTACACAGATGACGCAGATGACACAAATCAGCCGTGACTCTCCTGCAACAATCCATGTTTAGACGCGTTACGGACAAGAGCTGAAATGACCAATACCGGCAGTATCAAACCGCTTATTTCCACACAACTAAGGAGTTCGCTAATAATTTCCTTCAACCGATTCCCGCAAAACACAATTAAGCCCATACACGGATTCGCCAGCACAGCCACTTCCCGGTTTCCATCGCCTTTCCCGGCACATTCATCTGCCTCAAACGCTCGCATGCATCGCATCCATCAAGCGCGAATGACTTAACCTCAGGTTCCACACCACGTTGCCAATCAATAGCCGTTCATAATGCGATCTCTAATGCGATTACAAAGGGAATCTCTGTGTTCGACCAGAAAAATTACATAAATCAGCCGTGAAATTCATCGTCGAGAAGAAAACAAGTGGAAACCTCTCTCCAGCCACACTTGACAGAGTCGCCAACAGTCGCCGCGGGTGCGTTCATCGGTGCACATCGGTGGATCTGCCCAACCCTCGAGAGCATTGATTTACATACACATTTGGGCACATATGATAAGTGGCCTAAGGACAGCTCTCGAAGTGTACTCATGCACACCGCACGAGCCTAGGCGTCCGACACACACCGTCTCTGTGTGTGACACGTTGTTTAGGGACGACATGGGTACAGTGTACACGCTCGAACACTCGACACTCGAACTCGTGCTCGTGCATTGGGGCTGTGTTCGAGGGGTGTGTACGCGCCTAAGTTCTGTGATGTGCATAATTAAATAGAACATCAGGCGTAGGGTTGTTTTGTTATCACTTCACTGATGGCAGGGTACGTCACGACAACGACAGCGACACGGATAACAACGGTGCATCGTTCCCATTTCCACACCGGGCACCAACTGTCACTGCAACTCGTCGTGTGACATTCTATGCCTTGCGTTGAAAATAAATCTTCACAAAAAAAAAAAGAAAGAAAATAAACACAACTCTCGGTTGACACACTATTTATAGACGCGCCGCTGTCGTGCGGTGTGCGTTGGATATTCATATCGTTTGCTGATTTATAGATACGATCTCAATTATTTATGTGTACGAATGCTGCTAAAGTTCTTGCTCTTCTTTAAAATATATATTTTTAGTCCGAGTTGAAGGTTGCCGCTTGGATTTTGAGTTTCATTTCATGTTTTCTCTTTCGAAATTCGCCATCCGTTTTAGACCTTGTCTCTTAACGCGACAACGACGACGAAAAAATGGTGGCGTACCTCCTACTTACGCGTACTCAACTCATGTGGTTCTTATTTGCAATTCTTTCCGATGGCCATGCGCTTTTTGAGGTCAACACATTGTTTGTGTGTCCGACTTGGACAGAGATTGCTTATCAGACGACGCTAGCCGTCAAGTCAAGAGTCGCTTCGGTTGTTTTGTTTTTCAAATTACACAGCGCGGGGAGTCACTCTGTTTAATGTATGCGAAAGTTGGCGAAACTTTTGTTCAAGCAGCGGAAACGATTTAAATGTTTTATTGAATAATTTTTTTTTTTGTTTTTGTTGCTGCTTTTGGGTCTTGCACCGAAGTGTGTGTTGCATAAATGAGTTTGTAAGAATTTCAAATTAGCAGCAGTGAGTACGCGCGCCCGTATAGACAACGACGCCTCAGACGGTGTTCGGTAAGTGAGGAAAGCCGCGGCGCCGCCACACGAGTTGCCCGTGGCTCCTCGTGGGGGTAACGACTTTGTTTTGCCGCTTTCGCGTTCGTTCTCACTTTTAATTAGAGTCGGTTGCTGTCATAAATGTCAGTTTGACAAGGCGTTTTGAAATGAATTTTTAAGATTTATACTCGTGATGAGGGGGAATGAATGCGTGTGCGCTTCGCTCGCTTCGGTCTTGAAATACACACATCTGAAGGATGAATTGGCGCCATGCTGTTGGGCAGTTGGAAATGAAATTTACGCCCACTCCTGGCGAAATTATATTAAAAGTCAAACGGGATGGCAGAGAATAAATTGGAAACACAACAAACGGACGGTCGCTTTCAAGTGGCCCCCGAGCAAATCGAGCTGCCAAGTGTGATAGAGCACTTGACAGATGCGCCCTACGCGATGGGGTGTGTCCGGAAACGCCAATTGACAGGGAAGCACGATTCAATTGAAGAATTGACTGTGAAGCACAGTGGCCCACTGAAAAGGGCGTGATATCTAGGCAATCTGTTGGAGTGATTGGGGGGAGAAAACCGACACATAAAACTCGACAGAAAGTTGGAATTGCTTTGGAAAGAATAATTTGAACTGCACTTGGATTTGATGGAATCTGCTTGTCAGAATAATGTTTGCCTTTCTTCAGAATTGATGTCGATTTCAGTTGTTTTCGTCGTGCTCTTACTACATTCATTCGCTTTCACATCCAGTTCCCTCATTTACATTACAAAAAGGAGCGGTGATAGAGACATCCAACGCCCTCATGACTCACCGGCTAATCCCCATAAATCTCCTAACAAACCGCCAACCATTGTGTCGCGTAGGGTGAGGTTAAACAAAAACACTTTGTAGGAGGACATTACTTGTGGGCAAATTTGACATTGACAACTGACACCTCGATTCTAAAATATTCCTATGTGTTAGGTTATGGATGGAATCGCACGACTTTGTGTCTGCACACAACTAGGGAGTAATGAAGGAACTCCAACTCATCAACAAGTGATGAGCTAATCCCCCAGTTGTACATTTGAACTTTTCCCTTGCCCTTTTGAGGGTAAGGAGCGACCTTGAGCACGCGCATGGTTTAAAAATATAAATCCTTGGAGATTTGTAATGCCTAACAGACAGCATTTGCAGATAATAAGTGAGTAAGTAAAATAAGCATTACCGTGGCGCTCGTAAAGGATAAGGCCAACGTTTAAGTAGTTTACGGTTTTCTCCCACGACCATCAACGATGGAAGGTGGCAGTTAATCAGGTTGAGACTCGTAGGTCTGATAAATAGGTGAGTTTACATATTTCAGACTGAGGGTATGGTGTATTAATTACGAAGCACTATTTCCTGTAGAAATATGTATGGCTACAACAAGTTGACACTTTGACGATAATAGACTAGGTCAAAGAGGAGTAGACTCAAACAAGTTGCAAACAATTGTCAAACTGTCTGCAAAAATCTTTAAAGCAATCTTTTAGTTAATAAGTTAAGTTAATCTATTTTTACACATGTACTGCAATTTAGATCACAATCAAGGGAAATCAAGAGGCTAGCAAGAGACTACCAGAACAAAGTAGCCGCCATGTGACTTTAGTTGTAACCCTTTTAATGTACACAAAATGTATATATTGAAGGCAGGAATATATACGAATAAAAAATTAAGGAAGAACCTGAACTCCTCAAATGACATTCAAGTGGAGATCCAGTCCAGAAACACCCAGACCAACCGTTAATCTCCCTCTAAGTCTAACAAGACCTAATTTAAGGCCGGTCATGATATATAGCTGCACCTTGGTCCATCTTCGATGAAATGCGAACAAGACAAATGGAATAGAAGCTGCAATCGCGAACTCTATGACTTGTGTAAAGATGTGGTTAAAGTCCAAAAGGAGAGAACAGTGGCGTCGGCTATAATGGGTTTGACACTTTAAGCAAGGGATCAGTAATCCAACAAATGGTCTTGTAAGGGGATTTTCGAATCCAAACAGTTACAAGAGAAGAGACCAAACTTTCAAGTGAAAGCAATTGTAAAAATAGACTGGAAAGCAAGTCTAGCACATACTCAGCAAACTTTGACACCCTCTAGTCATTCTCTAGATTTTCCTGCTTAAATCATTTCCCTTATACATTTCGGGCTATCCAAGTTGACGCGAGTTGGTGGCCCGTGGCGTTGTGGTTATGTGCGTCGACCCCAACCTCAACGTCGTAGGTTCGATTCCTGCTCTGTGCGACGAAAATAATTGTCACGGCCCCACCTCTTTCGAATTACTAACAATGCTCAAAGAGTGTTCCTGTCTAGAAAAATTGCTCAAACTTGACCGTTCGGGGTCGCCATAAAACTGTAGGTCCCTTCCACTCGCGACAGAGGAATAGCACGCACAACACCAGTACTTGCTGAGAAGCTAGGCCCTGGTCTTGTACGGGCTATAGCGCCGCCCATAATAATAATAAGTTGACACGAGGGCTCATTGACAACACTCTGTATTGAGACCACATGCCTCTCGCCACAGGAGAAAATATGGCATGTATTGCACGACTTTGAAGAAGCGTTTAAGTGCAAATTATTGGTATTGCTGACTACATCGCTGTGGTCACAGAATTCGACTAGCACATTTAAGACGTATAGCTTGTAATAAATTCTATCCTTTCAAACATAACATTGTCTGCGGATTTAGCAGTCCTAACGCTGTGGCTATGAAAATAATTATGAGCAAAGGACAGGATACTTCGAATTTATGTTCGAAGTGACAAAGTGGAAACAGCACCCATTGTTTCATTGTTTTCGTTCCGCACATGACAAGTTCGGAAGAGTCATCCAATGAGATCTGCAGATACCACTTCACTCACCCTACAACTAGACATGCGAAAAGACGCGTCCTCGGTGAGTCGAGCGTACATGAAATCAAACTCTCGGAACTAGTAATATTTCAGAAGATTATGTTAAATTTTCAGGACGACATTAATTGCACGGTCTATGAAGAAATTTGTCGATAACTTATGGAAAAAGATTATAATCTTCAAGGTGTTCCACAAAGTGTACACCCATTATTATAGAGATAGACGGATTTTTTTTATATCGTTTTCACTAAAATTTCACGGACCAAACAGCGAACACCTTCTGAATGGAAGACTGACGCATTTACACAAGTGTGCATAAATGTGAAACAATTTTCGGTAGATCGTGATTAACTGTCAAGAATGTCATGTATTAGTTGGTTAAGTTCCTACCCTTGGTTCGAATCCCAGCGAAAGCAAAAGTAAATATGCTTTTATCAATATCCAGTAATCAATTGTCGTTGGGATCAAATTGACTGCACTGGGTATCACAATGAACCAACAATAGTCTAAGTGTGCTGCCAATTTCGCTGGCACGTCAATAACCTATACTAATCTAACCTATGTCATGCATGACATTTGTCAAATTAGTCGGGGAACAAGAAGACATCAGATGTGTCCTTAATTTGTGCACTCACCTTCAGTCCATATTCAGTTAGACTGTCACGATGTAAGTTTCAAAGTTGTCTGTTCCTCAGCAATGGAATGTCAAACAGGTGTTACTTTGTCTTTAAACCATTAAAAAGACTTCATCGCTGGTTAGTGCACCAAATGCGGCGATGGATATTAAAGTTGGACATTGAAGTAGGAGTATAATATCATGCAGCTGACTGTGAAGCATCGAATAGATTTATTTTCGCCCAACGAACTCATTGGAAAAGCCATTGGTCCATTCTGATGAAGACTTCAGGATACCTAAGCATATTTAATCCAATTTTCTATACGATTGAACATCAGCCTTTATTTATGGAGCATCTGTGAACTCTTTATAAATGACAGAATCTTAAACACCTCCGCCGTTCTGCCACACACATCGACCACGAGCTACAAATGACGAACACAGGCAATAATATATTCAACCTGCAATCGTAAGCAAGCTGTGTTTACAGCGGCTTTTGATTAAGGCATCTGTAGTTTAGGAATCAACTGTAGTCCATATGCAATTTACTCTTGCAAGCATTATCTTTGCATTTATAACATCGTCGCCATTACAATCGCCAAGAACTAGTTCCTCTGTGCATCCCCCGAAACAAGTCACAACGCAATGCAGTAGACCCCCTCCCCAAGTCATTGAAAACATCCCCGACACCGATTTTCAGTCGTTCACTTCAGCTCAACAATGATGTCACTGAATCTCTCCGCGAACTTCAAACTACATTCAGCCCATCTTAATCACATTTGACATAATTGTAATCGCAGCCGTAACACGAATTAACCCTGACTGTGCACAGCAGTCCTAACGCTGTGGCTATGAAAATAATTATGAGCAAAGGACAGGATACTTCGAATTTATGTTCGAAGTGACAAAGTGGAAACAGCACCCATTGTTTCATTGTTTTCGTTCCGCACATGACAAGTTCGGAAGAGTCATCCAATGAGATCTGCAGATACCACTTCACTCACCCTACAACTAGACATGCGAAAAGACGCGTCCTCGGTGAGTCGAGCGTACATGAAATCAAACTCTCGGAACTAGTAATATTTCAGAAGATTATGTTAAATTTTCAGGACGACATTAATTGCACGGTCTATGAAGAAATTTGTCGATAACTTATGGAAAAAGATTATAATCTTCAAGGTGTTCCACAAAGTGTACACCCATTATTATAGAGATAGACGGATTTTTTTTATATCGTTTTCACTAAAATTTCACGGACCAAACAGCGAACACCTTCTGAATGGAAGACTGACGCATTTACACAAGTGTGCATAAATGTGAAACAATTTTCGGTAGATCGTGATTAACTGTCAAGAATGTCATGTATTAGTTGGTTAAGTTCCTACCCTTGGTTCGAATCCCAGCGAAAGCAAAAGTAAATATGCTTTTATCAATATCCAGTAATCAATTGTCGTTGGGATCAAATTGACTGCACTGGGTATCACAATGAACCAACAATAGTCTAAGTGTGCTGCCAATTTCGCTGGCACGTCAATAACCTATACTAATCTAACCTATGTCATGCATGACATTTGTCAAATTAGTCGGGGAACAAGAAGACATCAGATGTGTCCTTAATTTGTGCACTCACCTTCAGTCCATATTCAGTTAGACTGTCACGATGTAAGTTTCAAAGTTGTCTGTTCCTCAGCAATGGAATGTCAAACAGGTGTTACTTTGTCTTTAAACCATTAAAAAGACTTCATCGCTGGTTAGTGCACCAAATGCGGCGATGGATATTAAAGTTGGACATTGAAGTAGGAGTATAATATCATGCAGCTGACTGTGAAGCATCGAATAGATTTATTTTCGCCCAACGAACTCATTGGAAAAGCCATTGGTCCATTCTGATGAAGACTTCAGGATACCTAAGCATATTTAATCCAATTTTCTATACGATTGAACATCAGCCTTTATTTATGGAGCATCTGTGAACTCTTTATAAATGACAGAATCTTAAACACCTCCGCCGTTCTGCCACACACATCGACCACGAGCTACAAATGACGAACACAGGCAATAATATATTCAACCTGCAATCGTAAGCAAGCTGTGTTTACAGCGGCTTTTGATTAAGGCATCTGTAGTTTAGGAATCAACTGTAGTCCATATGCAATTTACTCTTGCAAGCATTATCTTTGCATTTATAACATCGTCGCCATTACAATCGCCAAGAACTAGTTCCTCTGTGCATCCCCCGAAACGAGTCACAACACATTGCAGTAGACCCTCTCCCCAAGTCATTGAAAACATACCCGAAACCGATTTTCAGTCGTTCACTTCAGTTTAACAATGATGTCACTGAATCTCTCCGCGAACTTCAAACTACATTCAGCCCATCTTAATCACATTTGACATAATTGTAATCGCAGCCGTAACACGAATTAACCCTGACTGTGCACAGGGTGATCTCATTTGCCAGCTTTACCTCATCACTTCCACATTTTCGCGAAATCACCGAGTGATGTGCAAGTCATTACTTCACGCTTACATCTGCTTCTACACATTCCGCAAGTCGTTTTTGCTTCGCTCTGCATGACTTGAACTAGAATGAGCAATAAACACCGAGTTTTTGTTTCGTTTCATGTTCAAAAGGCATCACATTCCATTTGTAAGCAATTACCTCCTCCATGCGACCTGTGATCTGCTCAAGAAGCCAACCCGGTCAAACAAAGACCCAGAAATGACCAGCCAGACACAGTCAAGGCGGTAAAAAATATTCAAATTGAGCTGAATTTCAAGCAGCTCTCACAATAAAGGCGGCCGCGCTGCTTCCTCCTCGTTTGCTTGACTTATCGTCGCCAAATTTGGAATTCACGCTGAAAAAAATAAGCAAATTCACACATCCCATGAGTGACTCAACGCTTTTCGTTGTTAATTCAATCAATTTTCGCATAGCAACTCTAGTGCGCACCTAATTTTAGGTCTCGATAAGCGCCTATCATCGCTCCCTGGCGTCGATGTCAAGCCAGGGTCAAGCGGGCGATAACAGCAAAACAAAAATCCCACAGCCTCTCTCACAATCATTACGCGAGTGTCAACAACCTAAGACGGGAAAAAACCTTTCCCCATTTCCGTGGCGCGGACTTTGCGCTTGAGAGTCTCTCCAAATGAGACCGGAATAAATCGCTCTATTTTAGGGAAACGCACCACTCCGCCACTGCATTAAGCCAGCGACGACGCGACGATGGCAACAGCGGAGTGTAAGTGTGTCGGGAACGATAATGACACTACTGACGTCTCCAATTGAAGTTCTTTGTCTTGTTACGCAAATTAATGGAGGAAGCATGTCCAGGAGTGTGGAACGAATCGGGGACGGGGAGCCTTCAGCCGAAATCTCCGCACAATCGGGTACACAGTTTGGCGCAAAAATAACCACATCGCTGGTGCCGCAGCGAGTGCGGGCCCTTAGCGATTTATAAATAGAATACTTCTGTCGAAAATTCCTCGGGAAGGGCGTCGTCGCTGACATCCGTCGTTGTCGGTGTGGTGTGTTTATTGGGAAGTGCGGTGCGTTGCTTCAGAGGGCCTCTTGAAAATCGAAAGAAAGTGGGAAACAAGAGGAATAACAATGAATGCCGCGCAAAAAACACAGAACACAACCGAACAAACGGGGAGCAAGGGGAACATTAATCTCAAGTAGATTAAGGTCGTCGCGTTGGCTTGTTTATTCCTTTCCTTCCCTGCCCTGTCCACAGCGTGATTACTCGGGTAATTAGTACGAAATGTTCTGTAGGAATTAGCTGAAAACATTCGTTGGAGTGGTGGAGGGAACTTGTTTTTGAATAGATCGAGAAGGAGCGATACACGAGCTGAACGATGTGCAATACACTGAATAGACCTTGTGTCGAATTTAGGTTATGTTTTGTGCTTTCAGTTGAGCGGGCTTGCTTGTGTGCTCGGCGGCGCAACGACAGAAGCGCTGATCAAACGGAACGGAAGCAGACAATTCTGACTCTTTTTCTTCGGATAAGATGATGTAGACATGGAAAGCTTGTTTAGTTTTGATAAACATGCTCACTAATCGAAGGAAGGAAACGATTGTTGACGGATGCTTAGTGATCTTCGTTCAGTTGATTGCTTGAGATGTGATCTTCATCAACAGAGAGGGCTTTTGTACGTTCAGGAGGATGTTTGGCGGGCTTTCTTTACACCACTTTGCGGTTGTGGATTTCAATTGAGCGCAGAATGCCGCTGCCAATGTGGATAAGTCTATTTCTAGATTGGAGGATGTTTTCGAAGGTGTCCCCTTATTAGAGCAAAGCTAGCGGGTTCGAGAAATGACGTTAAGGTCCGGTCATGATCCAAAAAATGAAGTTTCTCCAAATAGAACCCCATCTGCCTAACTGGCCACACCACTTAGTCTGTCTAAACTTGTCTGCAAGCTGCTGGTAGATCGTGCCTCTGGCTTTGTCGCTGATCTCTTGAAGACGTCATGTGACAACGGTCTGCCTTCGCTATCTACAAACATTTTGAAATTGAATTTGGATGTCAAAAGTAAGTACAAAATTTAGCAAAGAATATGGATTACAAACAATTCTCGAGTGTTGTGTTTTTCAAACAGGTTCAAGTAAATTCTGATCGTAAACCTTCTGGATGGGTACGTTCAACAGCCGTCGTACGTCAAGTTATGGTTCCTATTGCCCTGCCGCATTCATTCTCATCAAGCGCACCTTCCTTCCTTTAACGTAGCCCATTTCACAACGTAAACATGTATGCATCACCCTTCCAAATCGAACTCCATCCACACACTTATGCAATCAATTAATTGTATACACTTCTCCAAGAAAAAAAGTTGAACTTAAGGCGTGCTCCACCACCCCCATCTATTAAATAATACGATTTTTATTCAATTCACCCGAGGGTTACTGCAATGACCTCACCCTTGCGCGTTGACCAGCAACAGCAGCAGCACGCGAACAGATTGCATTGGCGTGCTTTACAAAAATGAATGAATGAAAACTATGCGATAGCTACGTCAAGTTCTACGACACAAAGATTCGAGAGCGGTTTTGAGGAATTTATGACGAATCAGCACGTATCGACACACGAGCTCGTGTATTCCGTGAATCTTGGAATTACGAAATGAATGGAAATTATTCAGAAATATCTATTCGTTGAAGGTTATGTTGAGCACATGTGCGCAAAGGTGAAAAAACTATTCAAGATTGAATAACGAAAACAGATCAAGGCGTTTATTTCGATTTTAATGGCGCAATTTGGTTTGGGACTAGTCGGTGAAGGATAGATGAGCAAGAGCGGAAGAAAATTGGGAGGGATTGAAGACGGATGATGAGCGTTTCAAGGTTTAATTGCAATGCAATGCCTATCGATAAGCAATGGAAATGAATTCCTTGCAATTAAGCAATGCAACAGGTCTACAGTGCTTACCGATAAACAAATCGGGTGGTTTAAATGAATTCTTACTGACACTCAATAGGCCCTTCCCATCAAGCTGAAGCTGTTTATTGGGAGGATCTAATTCAGTAGGCTCCTCCTTGAAATGTCACGGGAATGCTCTTCGAAATAACTCTCTGTATTGAACGTATTTCCTCTCTCTCCAATTATCACAATTCTTTGATACTGTCAAAATTTAGCTGACACTTTTGAAAAACTTGGTGAACAAGCCTACGTTCGGCTTGTCAACCTTTCGAACACCGATTATGTATGGTGAAACCTCGGAGGTTTAGAGAATAAAACATTCTGTTTCGTTCAGTAGAAACACAACACAAAACACACACACTTGTAAGGATACTAGTTAATGTTAGAGTGGCTGACTGCTGTACAGCAGCCACACAATAGGCCAGCATAGCCCCATTGTGCTACCACGCGGATCTATGTCTATTCTGCAAACCAATTCTACCTACTTTTGATGAAACAGAAAAGATTATAGACTTTAACGTTGCTTAGTTCCATGAGGTTATTGAACTAATAAGGTTCGTTAGGAGACATTCGATAATTACGGGAAGTCTTGGAGTTGAAGGTGACTGAAAATGCAAGAATGTTAGACTACATTAAATTGGGTCGAATCACTAAGGTGACATGGACATTATTGGTCTGACAGATGAATGCACGAGTATAGAAATCTTCATTTGACAGATCCAGTTTTTTAAGTCGAACCCTTGTGGTTGCAGGCTTCAAATCAGGAAATTAACAAGATGTCGTTGACATTCCCGTCTCATCGAGCCACAAAAGGGAGACGCTCTAAACTGCTACTGTAGGTATATCGGTCTTCTGAACATCGCGTATATGATCATATATGACGAGCTGTGTAAAATCCTAAAGCCGTTCGTAAACAACCTGGTCGGTCCACACGAATGTGGCTTTATGCCAGAAAAATCCACAACCGATCAAATATTCAAAATGCGGCAGATTTTAATCGATGAGTAGCAAGTCGATACCTACCACCTTTTCCTCGATTTTAATGCCTCGACATGATGGCAGCAGTTTTGGCATCCCTTTTCCGAGACCTTAAAAATGTATATGGGGCAAGATCAAATATATATGCTCTCAAAACGAAAGGACAACCAACACCGTCTCGGTCAGAACGTCACAGCAGACTTTGAAGACGTCACAGATTTTGTCTATTCGGGCACCATTATAAATGCAGACAACGGCACCAGCGCTGAAATCAAATGAAAAATAACTCTTGGAAATCGCTGGGTGTATGAACTTAGAAAGAAATTGATAAACGACGCCCTCTCTCGGACAACCAAACTGATCCTCTATAAGACCTTAATCGTCACTGTGCTGCTATTTGGCGCAGAGGCATGGACTTAGTCAAAAGCTGACGAAGCTGTTCTTTGTTGTTTTAATAGAGTTCACTGCGCTTTTCAGCACGTCTTTATAGATGGTGAGGAGTTGTTAACGACATCCACTAGAAACTTAAAAAAGGCCCGGAAGGGCTTCGAATCCACCATCGAAGGACAGCACAGTAGAGGAAGACCGCGCCTTACTTGACGCAATGGGAATGGACCTCAATCAACTATGATGAACCTACACCCTTTGGCTTAATTTTAGGAACACTTCTCTCTGAGCTGAGTTAAACTGCATAAGACTCGTAAGACTGTGGAGGTTAAAATAAACGAACCTCTCGACAAAACATTCTAAAGCTGCTTGAACCCGTCCAAATGCAGCTCACTGCTTTTTCGTGTCTTGTAAAAGTTCATTCTCAGAAATCAATTCCGTGTTACAGGGCAACAATGGAACGGATCAAGTCTCTAGTCTGCTGGAACTATACACAAGCTCACACAAAAAGAAGCAGCACAACACCATAAAAATAATGTGTGATTGGACTGCCAAGTTGTCGAGGGACAAACTCGTATGATTTCTGGACTAAATCAAAGACTAATTACAGCGCCTTGAAGTCGCAATGTCACCGAAATAAAATTAATTATATTCATTTGTGCTGACTAACGAATGCCTTTTCGGCTACTGTCCGCATTTTTTAAGTATTCGTTGAATTAATTAAGGTTTGCGGGCGGTTCCAGTGGCTTACGAAAAAGATTAGAAGTAGGACAGTGCTAAAAATTTTGCTTTTGTTCTAGTGAAAGTTAAAAAATTGCGCCACACGGTGTTTGTAAACGATAATTATGTAATAGAAGCTTACAGACATCTATTAAAAGATGACCCCCCCCCCAATCGAGTTCAAATCATTGTCTTACATTGACAGTTTAAACACGGTGATTCTCCTCCTATCTTGAACATTGCCTATTCGTTCCACTATTTCCTGTGCGATCAAAACAAAACTTCTACCGTAAATCGCTCCAAATCCAACAGTCCCACAGTCTCCCCTCATAAAATTTTCTTCCGTTACAGCGTCCAGCCAAGGTACATGGGCCACCTGCACACCAAAATAGCCTCCAGCTGTGCAGCTGTGAATCGCAAGAAATTGAATCCACATCCTCACCGATCTCTACCACAAAACGCAATCGACCATAAATGAGGACACTTATGACAGACAATTTGATTAAACTCTGCCAGGATCGTCACACAAATCCCATCCCAGGCAGGGAATAAAAACACAACCACCGCACATCATTCCCTGACCAGAACTGTCGTCCATCCATAACCTCACTCCTGGACCGGACAAACATGAAAAGAAAATTACTTTTTGTCACGCAATTGAGCACGTTCGCGTCTCACGAGTCACCGCCGCACCGCCACACTGCCACACCGACACGAGCGGGCAGCGGGAGTGTTCAACAATAATCGTCTTGCACACGATACTACACGCGTGTACGGTAGGCAATTAAGCACGACTTCGGAGTCTCGGCTCTGAGCTAACGTTACCAGTTTATGCAATCCGATATAGCTGTTCAGCACCGACGATGGGTGCATGGTGCAGTGCACTCATGCGCACCAGTGTATTAACCACAACTGAAACAAATAGTCAATCGGCTACTTGGCTACTTTAGGCCCTGCTTCAGATCGCCACAGTCCAGTTGATGGGGTCCGGGGGATAGTGTGCGTGCTTTTTTTTCTTCTTCCTCTCTTCTTGGTTTTTTGCCCATTTTTTTGTGGTCAATGAGGCTTCGAGTTGCTGTTGTTGAGATCATGCAACGTGATATGCTTTTGAGGAAGTCGAGGTATGTGATGTGAACTGGACGTATGGAGATTGGGAAGATGTGTGGATGGATGTGGGTTCGAAGCTGACAAGCAGTTGAAGATTGAAATCTAAAGAGTTTTAGCACTCTTTAGACCAACCGATCGGTGGGTTAAATAGAGCACGGGGTAAGCGAAGAGATTGGGAGTAGTTGGGGGTTTTGGACACAAGTGCTGTCGACAGTGTATCTCCGGTAGGATGATTGACTTTGATCGGATTTTTTGTGCCGATGAGATGAGTTCAATGGTTTCTGATTTAGTTTTGGAATAGCACTGTGAATGCGAGCAGTTGTCGAACGAGCAGATCGTGAACTGTTTAAGACCACGTGGGTTTAAACACGTGGAAATTAATAAAATGCTGCACACTTGGCACAATATAATGCAATAATCATGGGCAAGTCACGAGAGGTATCCACTTTGAGATCAGTATTATTCGCCGTTCTTCGTTTTCCTTGTTTTACATCATTTTGTTTGTTTTCAGGTTATGTTTCACATCTCAGGTACAAACCCTCACGATTTAACGGTGTCTTTACCAGTCTCTGCTTCGACTAGTAATATTAATCCTCTTTTATGGCGCCAAGAAGTTGGCTTGAGTAATCCCTAGCTTATCTGTCATTTACGTTAGTACGAGCGATTGATTTTGCTTAGAACGAAAGTGAACGAAACTTAACGAAACTGAAGTGGTGACCAGAAAGAAGAGTGCAAGGAGAGAGATAAGAGTGCAGCCAGTTTTCCCCTAGTCCACAACGGAGAAGAATGTGAGAGCGCCCTTGGATATCACAAATTCTGTCACAAAAACAAAGAATATACCACAAAATGGCGGCCGATTCGTGGACTTTTTAGGAAAATGGCGACGTATTCGTGGATTTTGTGGGAAAGAATGATGGAAGTTTCTTTGATTTAGTTGCAATATTTTTGGAGGGTGATCAAAAGTTTAGTTATGTCTTTAAGAGGACAGATATGGAATTGCTCTTATTTTTGGTGGCTTTCGACTATGGTCGCAGAAAATCGTTCTAATCGTTTTGTGTTTGTCGCAGCAAATCGTTCTGTGTTTTCGAGATCAATTGTCTATGGATCCAGCACCTGAAGGAACTTAACAATACATAGTGAATGATAAAACAAATCCGCACCGAACCACCAAGGATTTTTATGAAAACAACACACCAGAAGATAAAGATTAGTGGTGGCGTTCTCTGTTCATTCCATTCAGCAGCTGTTCCAGCTTCAACTGCTCTCCACAAAACGAGGTTATGCCCTCTTAAATTCTCTCCTTTCTCTGCCCTCTGGCCAGAAATGTTCAGATGGTAACCCACTATTGTGCTTTCGTGTTGCACATCTCTTCACTCTTCAATATTCCTTGCTGCCGCTGCTTCAGCAAATCCAATCGATTCTTAAGAATGCACGAAGTCCTTGCTCCAAATTCGCCGCATCTTATGCATTCCCATCAAAGCAAACCAGGTCTCGGTCAGTTGAACCGAATCACATGCAAACAAAAAATATTAAATCTCTGCCATCACCTGTCACAAATATTCCACGCCATTATTTACCTAAACGCCTGCACCATGTCAGAGAACAACATCTGAAATGTAACATGCATTTCCACTCCAATTCATGCCAGCGATGCTGTGTAGTCTGTCTGTGCATGTGTCTACGGCGCTCCTCCAACCCGCTGCCGAGACACAAAATGCCAATCTAGCCAGTCGGCATAGATAAAAATCTGCCGGTGGTTGTTTTGATGCATTCCACTCTGGCCTAGTTCGCCCCCCGATTGTGGGTCAAAACCACAGAAACAGAAACTCTCACGCCTAGCCGAGGAGAAGATACAGCATGCACGAGGAGGATTTGCTTCTTCAACGAGGTCAATTAGGTAGGCACGTACTTGTGCATTTCCCAGCACGATTGGGTTCCCCCTCGTGAGGGAGACCAGCCACCGAGCGCAGTCATAAATTGATCTGGTTCTGCTTCGAAAATATGCTAAGGGAGGTATTCCTCGCATTCTTAATCGCCCGATTGGCCATCGAACTGAGAACGGAGCGGAGGGCATTCCACATGAGCACTCAATTGGTTAATTGATGCACGCAGTGATGTTCTGTGCTGTCGAACGAAATCACCCCAGTTCCCAACTTGTATTTTCTTCCATTCGAAAGACCGATTCATCCGCACAACGCCTTGAAGCGAAAATATTATGAAATGCCACACTTGTGTAACCTTGTTTTGCGAAGGAAAAATGAGGAAAAAACACGAATTATGAATTGTTGGCTGCGAAATTAGGGATCGTTTAGCCTTGTTGAGGTATGCTAGCTCCGACCAGACGATGTCTGTTACTGGCGCCCCTGAATATCGTGCGAGATATCGACGCGTGGACCTGGGGTCAATGTGTTCGCCTTTTGAATAAATCAGGGTGGGAACGTGGAAAATGTGTATGTTCCTTTAGCATTAACCACATGTGGGTGGTTTAAATTTGCGTGCGATTAACGGCGACGAAGGTCGTACATTGTCAAGAAAATTTATGTAAAAACAAAAACAATGTGTTTTGCTTTCAGCGTTCATTCACACTCATCGGGGGGCAACTCATCCAGTTGAGAGAACAGACGTCTGCCAATTGTTGTGTTAAGATGTTGATTAAAGTCAGTGAGTTGTGGCTAATAATGTTGTTTTACCTGAAGATAATGTGGGAAGAGCGACTTTGGACAAATGAAATTTGGAAACGAGCTCCATGAATACATTGAGACCGATGTGAATTCTAATCTATTTTACTGGCCTTTGCATGTGGATACCATTTTACAAGAAAGAGCTTGCTGTCAAAAGTGACGCAGCAGTTATTTCCCCATTTCCGAGGATCTGCCGAGTAGTTAAAACAGACGCCCTTCAATGAGCTGTTCTTCTTTTAAGCAGTTAACGGTCTGCTGCCATGTTCGAGAGAACAGAGCTGCCACTGATTGCTTGCCAAAATTGTTGGCTCTCACCATCGACAGCAAATGAACCTGGAAGTTGGACAACCAAGGTCTGCGAAGGTCTTAACTGGAGCCTCCCTGACAGAATAGACAGATTTAAAAGTCGAATAGATTGCTAAGCAGTTCATAAAGAGTGTTAGAAACCGAAAACTTTAAATTGACAACAATGGTTTTTATTGACAGCTAAGTTGACAGTTCTCAGTTATTAGCTCAGTCAGGACAACTTCTATAAAATCAACCAGACAGAGTTGCCATTGGCGACAGAAGACGCCATTTCATGCAAAACGTCACATACGCCTCAAGAGCCGGTGGATTCATCATGCAACGCATGAACTTGGAGAACCTCATAACAAATGTAATGTCGAGATATAGAGGCTTTTTCTCGTCTTCCAGCTGAGACCTAGGCGCATCATGAGTTAGTGGTTGGAGGACAAGGCCAAAGCGATTGATCAGAATGGTAATTCGAATCGACGCCAGACATTTGTACGATGTCGAGAGTTTGTTCGATTTGAGATGTATGCTGGAAATGCTGGGAAGAGATGGCGTAACTTGTATTATTCCATTGGAACATGCGTTGGAAAGCTACTGTCATTGTAGCTTCAGATGAGTAATGCTTTGAATAATACTAACGTTCCTGTTTTTCTTAAATAAGCGTCAACATTTTTAGAAAAAAAAAAAACAGCAAGAATTAAGTTATAGACCATATTCGTTGGTCTCTTCGAGAGAATGGTGGTGCCTGAGATCTTAGGTCTTGTTTACGTTGACGGCATTTTGAGGGGAAACATCAAATTCATCCATCTTCTTGCTATTGATGTATGAACGACATAGACATACCGGAATCCCTCGGGGAATCCTAGTGGTCAAGTCCTGTTACAGTGACTTTCTAGAATTTCCCGAGCTCTATATCGTGCTGTTGTAATGTTTAAAATTGAAGTACGAACATCTGAATTTTTCCTCATCTAGAACATTTAACGAATGTTCCGAATGTTTGAGTAGTGACATTTGGTGTATGGCCATAGATTCCCAATGTATTATATGTGTAATAATTTGGTTCCCGCAAGTTCATGTTGATTGTGCGTTGTCCCTTCTGGGCGTTGGGACCGTGTCATTATGGGTATGTGCGCCGACCCCACGCAATTGAACGTCGACGTCCAGGTTCGATCCCTGATCTTTACGACAGCGAACAATATAATAATTTTCACGACCCCACCTCTTTCGAGGTATTGCCAATGCTCAAAGAGTATCAAACTTGGCCGTTCGGACTCGGCATTAAACTGTAGGCAGAACAGTTTGCTGAGAAGCCTCGGATGTGTTGTTTTTCTGTTCCACATTATGAATGGTCTGTCCTTGATAGGTATTTGCTTCAATATAAATTAAATGAGTGGAAAGTTGCCATTTTTCTGCAACTCTCCCAGTGTAATGAAGAACGCAGAAATATAGTAGTTAGTGCATTATTTGATTAAATAACTCAGGATATCAAAGGTATTGGGTAATAAATTAATCTGTTGAAAATAATACCTCGTACTGATTTGTAAAGGTACAAGTTTTGCTTGATGACACTCCTTTTCTGCTTGAACTCATTAACTTCACATAAACTCAACTGAAGAAAAGGTTCGTCATGGCGCACATGGGCGAACCTCCATCGTCTAATATTAACATCATTCTTGGTTTACATCAGAGTTTGAGGCACCTTTGGTTGGGTTGTTGGGATGCCACCGAAATTGACAGCGCACTTAGGCCACTGTTTGGTTTTGGTCTTGGTTTTTCATGATACTCAGAGTCAGACTGCTACCACTGAACAACAACTTAACTGATAGTGTCGTGCACTTTGCAGAACCAAACAGCAAGACTGGACTAGATTAAAGCATTTTAGCCTTGCTCACTCAGGGATTCGAACCGAGGTCCCCATTAGACAAAGGCTGGCACTCAACCAACAGCACCATCCAGCGGTTTCAAAATGTGTAAACTGTAGGGTGTCGACCAAACTAATGAGTCACTGGTGCAGATTCAACGATCGATATTCTGTCCTCTTATTGTATTTCGGTTTTGAGACAAAAATACCAAAAAGTTGCTTGAGACCTTTCTTGTGCCAAATTAATCACAGCTGTCCTGTTCAATTACGCCAAGTCCAAGATCCCTTCAGCAACCAAATTAAAACCGCACCAAAGCAAAACTATTCAAAATTACATTTATTGTTCCAGTGTCGCCATGGAATAATTAATCAAATGGTTTTGTTTCAGACTCGAAATCCCCCGGATGGGCAAAGACACAGTCACATCATCAATCACAGACACTGTTAGCGATAGCATTCATCAAACACAATGCAGAACTCAGTCACAAAGCGACCAACTTGACTGCACTCTCAGCTAACAAAAAAGCAACCAAACAGTCATTTGGAGATTATAATTTGTAATACCCAATTCAGGAGGTTCAGCAGACACTTACAATGGCACAATGGCAGAGGAACGCCATGTCTTTCTTACGGTGACAGGACAACAAAACGTTCTTGAGTTCATTTAAAGGGAAAGACAATACACCAGGGAGACCTTATCCTAATGAAACAATGCAATTGTTGTGCACATATGTTCGGGTGTGTGCGTTCGAAATTAACCACCCACGACCTTCCTGTTTAGAGGTCTGCTGAGTCTTAGCTAATTTGTGTTCCAGGATATGATTCATAGTCGTGATTCAACAGCTTTGTTACGTGTTGACGTGCGACATGTGGGACTGGGCTTGGGGTGTCTAAGGATTCAGCAATGAGGAACGATGAATATCGCAATGACCACCAGCACAATCGATCCATGACACATCGGTAAATAAATCCGCGGGTTCTTTGAAGTGCGAACAAGGTAAACTGACCTGAATTGACACAAACAGAGGGAAGTGCATAACCACAGGCGATAAATTGTTGACGCGACTTGCATTTTTTTTTACGCTGCACAAATGCCCATCTCTGAGACGACGCGACAGATGGTTCTTTCTCAGACTGCTACATCAGGCAGGTCAAACAAACATTGCATCAACCACCATCTGGCGATGGTTTCGTCGATATCGTTTCATCACTGGCGGCACAAATAACTGCGGAAACAATTTCACCCCAAACACCCTAGGCAACAACAATGCCTATTAAATGTGCAATCAAATTTTAATTGCACCGCACACGCTGGCAGCAGATTGTTGCAATGATCTGCTTATTAAAGCAATCCGTTAATCAGCAGCTTACTGAAAATCAATCAATTAAGGCACTGCATCGTCTCGGAGTTCGTGCATAATTGCTTTTGTATTCTTTTGTGTTGCTGAACGTTGCTGGGTTTGATGCATTGAATGGCAGATGGCGGAGAAATGTGAAGATTTTTGTGGCTAAATTTGTGACAACGGCAAATTATGAGTAATTTCCTGACTTCCCGATAGCGCCAATCTAACCCGTCCGTCTTTGACAAGGGAATCCAGCTCACAACAACATAAATTAACATCCAGCCGTACCTATCTCCCATGACTAATTCCATGCGAATGCCATGCTCTCCACTGTTTCCAAGCGACCCAATCTATATTCCAAAAGATTTCCATTGGCCTGCAGCCATACCCCGTGATTTGTTGAGTTTAATTTATCTCTAAACAACACATTTCAACGCCATTCTAATCCCCAAAAGCCATAAACTGTAATTCAGTTATTTACGGGGCAGCAGGCAATATATTAAAACAAAAACAAAAATGTTCAAATCTTCTCCCAGTCCACTCGCTTGTTCGGCGCTCCCGATCACCCCCATTATGACGCAAAGCCGAAATGATCAATCGTAGAAAAATTCGCACTACGAGGCGGTGGCTACGGCCGGATTATCCCACAAAAAAAAAGCATTCCTCGCATACTTCCCTTTCGACTTCGACAAAGACCACCACGCTACAAGAGAGTCGAAAGCATAACATCCGCTTTGTTCTGGAAGTATTTCCAGACCTGAATAACTAACCACACCGCAAAAAAAAACAGGGAAACAAAAACAATACCGTCAATTAACGCGAACCCCCATCTGAAAGCAGATGCCAAAATAATGTAACACGGCGCACACCACGGATGACCTTCAATTTTGGCACACGTACGCACGTATGGTGGGTGCGTTCCTTCGTTTTTTCCGGCACGGCGCGACGTCCCACGCCGCCTCAGATCTTCAATTAAAGGAAATACGTTTTGGTTCTATTTTCGCATCCCTGACTTTTGTTTGTGACGTTCCATTAATCTGTTGAGTGGGAGCACGGAGAGGCCAGCTAATCCAATATCACGCGGTCCGGCTATTGTGGACGACTTTAATTTCAGTTCACGTACTCATGGCGAAAAACCGCCCGCTTGGTTCCACAGAGCATGGTCGGGTCTGTGTAACCCGGTCTGACGCCTAAAATACACTTTTTATTGGTTATGGGGAAATCTTATAATTTTCCTGCGAATTATGTTGTCGTAAACAAGGATGAGTGTTAATGGCGATGTTGTTGGTGTTGGAACTTCTGATGATCGTTAAGTGAAGGCGCAATGGATTCGAATCGATTCGATTTTATTTGTTTGTAATATTCGATTTTGTTTATCTGAGCGCCGCGCCAGTGGGATGAGGGATCGATTTGTTTTTTCCTTTATTCCGATTCTAGGGGAAACATTAATGGGTCCATTGTGGAGACTCATTCCGATGGTATCAACAAGACAAGGGATGTGTTTCTATTATTAGGACAGACTGAAGGGCAATTACCGGTCACTTTGGAGACGTACACAATGTCTGCTTGGATAGCTATCATTGATACGTTAACGAGACTTCATTATATCGTCTCCAGACAACCATTAAGGAAGACTTTAATGAGGTGGCTTCTTTGTGTTGCATAGTTGCTTCCTCCTTGGATCTCTCAAGGACATCTCATGTTGACCAATCGATAACCGATGCTTACCAACTGCAGAGCAGCATGAAAAAATGATAATCCGCACAACAAAAGCTGGGGATTTTTCCCAGCCCTCCGAGACGTCGATGAAGAACAAAAAAACAAACCTCCATCCATTCAAGGGCTCAGATTTCCTTTCGCCATTCTCCCCCTGTGCCACTTCGTGTAGACACCTGTCATCAATCCGGATTTTTTTTAAACTCAACACCATCTGCGGCGTGGTCCCAATTCGAGGCAACAGCACAAAATGAAAACAATAACTCGCCCTGATCTGCAAAAATTCACCACCTCAGCGGGAATTGGGAATAGTTTATCTCTCCCCTTGCAGCCGTAAACAAAACGCGAAAACCAAAAACCAAGAAGTGAATCATCCGACATTATTGGTGGTGTTTGTGGACTGTGGTGCGGGTGCCGCAAATATGGGCGCGCACTCGTTGCTGATGATGGCTCACCCGCGAGCAGTCTCCCCAGTCCAGACCAGTTTGCAACTGTGTACAAAATCGATTTGTTCGGCGGAAATGGGAATCGAACGTGAATTTCGCTGCTTCATCGGCTTCAGCGACAGACAATTCACAATGTCCCCCCAAACAGGGAATCGTTTCGTTTGTCTGCCTGCACACAGCGCACATAAGGAAGGTCCGGTTTTTTTTTTTTTTGCCATGGAGCAGCAGAAGCAGCTGCAGCGCCAACTTATTATTCTGAACAACCTACGCGCAGTGTGCATGAGGAGTCAAAGTTGATGATTTATCAGCAGAATCAGGAGAAATTGGTGGTGTCTCGCCCGTGTACACCCTCGTCTTTTGTGAAAAGGAAAAAACAGCAATTCTATAAATATATACGCAACCTCGACTCCGGGTAGTGCTCCACCTATTCCCCATTTCTCAGTCGACAGCCGTCCCCAAAGTACTTACCGTGTTATGCGGTTTCTGTGGCTTGATTGCCCGTGTCCTGTGTGGGGCCTCGGATGATTTCGGATAGGTATCCCTCGTGTTTCTTTTTTTCATTCGCTGGTTCTTTTAGTTTTCACACATATTCAACTGAACTTGGATCACACAAAAATTTTGTATTCACACTTGAATATACCAAAATTAGCGTACAAATTTCATCAGAAGCTCGAAATGCTTTCTCAATGAAAGAATATTCACTCTGAGGCGGCTTTGTTTTTATTTTTATTTCATTTTTATCAACTTGCAGATATTTCTGCCTTAGAAGACGCGTTCAGCTGAGCGATTCGATTGAGTGTGGCGGTGGTACGGTGCAAGATGTAAATTAATTAATCAAAAACGAAGGAGACAAATTATAAAGAATAATAATAAAAAAAGGAAAACTCCCGATGAACTGACTGCGGGACTGTGACCCTACGCGATACCACCTCCGCCCGATGCTACGAATTTACTTGTGCTTCTCTTACTCTCACTCTTGCCCATGCTCTTGCTGATTTGCTGTTCCAGTTGCTTGTCTCGTTCCGGAGGAGGATTTCTCATTTCGGTTTCACGCACGAGCGAGTTTGTGTGCTTGTGCATTTGCGGAACGTTATGAGACGCTTGCGGAACGGGTGTATTTCATGTGGTTGGAATACTGTGGTTTATGGAACGCCAGATGTTTTGTTTTCAGTGATGCCACTTTGTTATGCATGGAGATAGAATGAGAGTTGCGTAAAGTAGCAGACACTGTTTCTGCAGGGACTTGATATATCTCTAAGATTGCTGAGCAGGTTGAATTAAAAATAAAAACTGGAGCACAGAAAGAGATAATGAAAGCGGATATATTTTTTGTTCGCCATTCTAGGCTTTAGTTTGAGAACTGCTTAAGCATATTCAGCCTTAGTCCATACCGTTTACAATGTTCAACCGTAATTCGGCTCACAAACCACGCATCTCTAAGCTTAACAGTGAAAGTAGATTTTTAGGTTGAAGTGATGAGCATTCCTGTCGAGGCTAGAATTTCGAGGCAGAAGTAAATTTCTCTAATGCTATTTTCAGAGACGTTCAAAGTTGTTGAGTACTTTTTTATACTAAATTCATTGCTAAGCTATATTATTCAAGCTATAATTTCAATGGTTTTGTCAGTTTTGCATGGAAAAAGAGGTTAAAAATAGAAAATAAAACTATGCTAAGTTAATATATTACAGTCTTGCATGGGACCATCGATGATTCTTTTGTTAATACGTACGATCTCATCGACACGTGCGACAGCGTCGTTCATGGATAAAGGTCGAAGTTGTAGTCTTGGAACGAATTTTAAGAGCTCTGTATTATCATCAGTGTAGGAGTGATTTAAATCCGTCTTAGCAGAGAAGAGTAAATTTATATGAGAAAAGGTATCGGGGACAACAGAGCCTTTGAGAATTTCTTCTTCTACTTGGCTACAGACTGGGTGTCAATCAACAACCCTATTCAACTAACACCATCACTGGCTGTCTCCAGTTGCGTGCGTTGGTTGAGGTCCTTCTCTACTTGGATGCGCTGAATTGTTCCACATGCTCGGACTGTGTTGTCCATGCTCCCTACAAAACCCAGCCATCTTTGGCGTTAGATCCGTATACGTCTGCCTGAACTATGTCACTACACAGCCCGGACAGTTCGTGATTGAAACTTCTTCTTATTTTTCTCCATGTCGTCAACGCAAACAGGTCCAAAAATCAAAGGACGTCCTTATTCGATTTTGAGATTATCCATGATTCTGCGCAGGACTGGAATGATAAGTGTACTGTCACTTGTGTGTACTGTCAGCTTGGTCCTTCAGGAAACGGCTGTGTTTGTCAAGATTTACTCTTTTACGCTTTTGATTACGCATTGCCGAAATAAAGATGAAGCCCTTAACCACCTCGACGTTACTTACTTACTTATCAGACCGGCGACCCATGGCGGTTTCGAGCCTGAGTAATTACTGCCTTCCATCGAAGACGGTTCTGGAGATGCTGTTTCCAATCATCTAGACCAAGCTGTCTTAAATCCGCTATGGCTTTTTCTCTATGCCGGGGCTCGGTCTTCCTCTCCTTCTCGGACCAGGAAGCTCGGATTTGAAGACCCACTTAGCTGAAGCGCTAGTGTTCATGCGATGCGGTATTGTAGTCGACAGATTTTTGCCTTTGTGACTATATCCACATCCTGGTACAGCTCGTTGAGTTTGCGGTTGCCATCTTAGGACTTAGTGTACATCCGACTTAGAATTTTTTTTTCCGAAATCGTCAAGAATCAGCTTTCAGTTCCATAAGGCAGGACTGGCAAAAGAACCACTTCGGCGGAATAACTTCAAATTGGGACGCTCTGTCCAAGACGTCGATATTGGATATCTTTTCTTGGGGATAACATATACATGTCTCACTTACAAATGCGAATAAGAGGAGAAACTGAAAATGTGGTAACAGATTTAAATGCCGTATCACCTGAGAATTAGAAATGATTCCTGAAAGCTCTATAACGTGAGTTTCGTATAATTGAATACATACTTCGTTTTGCCTCATTCTGCTAGACGCTTTACGATTTTAGCCTCTTCCGACTCAGTGGCTGCAAATGTCCCCTTGCTGACTCTCCGTCTTCTGTTGCCACGTTAATGTCATCCGCGTATGTTAACAGTTTGGATAGATCGGTCAGATCATACCTTTTGTGTTGAAGTGTGAGTCTTGCACGAGCTTCTGCAGGATGATGTTGCAGGATGAGTCACCTGCGCTTAACCTTGTCTACATTCTTTTTTGACAACTAATAAATTTTGCAGGAATATTAAAATTATACATGATAGAGCAAGCTCGTCTCTATAACCGCTGTCGTATGAGACGTTGATACCGGTGACTAGGTGGTGAGTATCAGCCTACATTTCTTGGATTTTTTCCCAGGATCTGGTGTGCTACGAAGATTTATTCGGTAGTGACTTCCGCGGCCTGAAGCCACGATAATGAGAATATAGATAGATCAGATTATGTACAAATGATTCCAAACACTTAGAAAGGAAGAAGAAATCTTATTCGCGATGCTATAATCGTCTTATCCCTCTATAATTGGCGTTGCTGAAGATGTCTTTTTTGTGAATCACGAAAACGATACTGAGATTCCACTCTTTGGGCATTTTATGGCAAATCATCTCCAACTGTTAGAAGAGTTTCGTTGTCTAATGCGTCTGTAACCGCAGTTTTTTTCGGATTCAGTCTTAATATCGCTGTTGCTCTTCGTCTTAGGTGAACGGAATTCTCTACTATTATCGTCCATTGTGTGGAGCTCATATTCTGCTTAACAGCGGTATTGGTATCTTCATGGTAATTTTTAATCTACAGAAATTATCCTTTCAGATTCTGATTTAGATTTCTCCCTCTTCGACCTGACAGGCCCGAAGTTTATACTCATTAGATAGTTGTTTTGTCCGTTGGTAGAACTTTAACACGAGCAATGACACCAAAGCGGAGAAAAAAAAGGAAGGAGAAGAACCAAGATATCGCTATGTAAGACCTAGATATTCCCAGTCCTGCTGTATGACGCAGAAGCATGGATACAAACCAAAGCGGGCGAGGAGGTTCTTGGAAAGTCCTTAGTATTTTCTTTGCACCCGTTTGTACTAATGGCGTTTGTGGAAGGAGACTGAACGTCAAACTGAACGGCGATGTAGATCTGATCGATTTTCTTGTCTAACACGGCCAGGTCATAGAGAGTGAACGGTGAAAAGTGTCCAAATCCTCCAACTCCGAGGAACAAGGCGGTAAGGAATAGCACACCTCCTGTGTTGTACACAGCTTTCAAGGGACATCAATCAGTTGAACGTGTGTAGCTGACAGAAACAAGCTTAAGACCGTGCTAGATGGAGAGGCATGATGGCTGAGGGCCAGGCTCACGTCAGACTTTAGTGCCAGCCAAGGAAGTAGAAGAACTTCCGGACATCATTCCTACTATAACACCTCTCCATGTCGACAACCACATGTTTGTAGTGGTCTTTCTTTTCTCCTTCTGCGAAGCCTGAAGTCTTTTTTAAATCCAAACAACAACCAGTTGACTTAATTTCCGCCTGTTACGTACCGCAGTTATCGAGAAGACTGTTACGGCAATGGCGTAGTGGATAAGTCCACAAGTCCATAGTCTGCAGCAAAAGTCGGCGAATCCTTGACACTAGTTCACTATTGATTTTTACGACAATTCTACTCTCGTCTGACAACAACACAAGCTGAAGTACAAGAGCACACCGAAGTCCATATTTGACCTGCAACGCTGTACAAAGAAAAACGTCTACCACAGTTTCTCAACCTTTGAGCCTGTGCGGATAAGCAAACGAATTCATTACTCAGCGGACTACTTCCAACATACAATTGAGTGGATTGATAAATAAGGGCGTATTTTTTGTTTTATTGAAAGGCCGCCTCCTGAAAGTGTAGAATTGTAAGAATGGCTGACCAAAGAGTGCTGCTGATGTCTCTGATATAATTGCAAGGACTTCCACCACCACTCTGCCTCTAATAATATAATGTTATGCGTGTTATGCGTGCTATTGTTCTCTCACGAGTGGAAGGGACCTACAGTTTTAAGCCGAATCCGAACAGCTTTGATTGAGAAACTTACTCTAGACAGGAAATACTCTTTGAGCATTGTCAGTAACTCGAAAGAGGTGGGGTCTTGAAAATTGTTTTCGTAGCACAGAGCAGGAATCGAACCTACGACGTCGAGGTTCCCACAACGCCACGGGCCACCACTACCACTTTGCCTCTGGAACACGCAAAAGATTCACTGAAAATTCCAACTTCTGAGACATTAAAAAAAAACACTATTTTGTTAGGTTTTTTTATACAGTTTTTTACATTTATATTATACTTCTATTTAGTGTTATTTACTATATATCATTATCATACAAATGCGCATAGTTGCACACCATATTGTTCATTGTTTACTTCTCGTATGCTGCGAAAGGGCTCCACAAATCTGATGTGAATAAAATGTATGCTTTATATTTTCTATTTCTATTATTTATCTAAAAGAAACCCCTCCGCTTAAATGGTACGACTTAAGAGGTTATTTCTTCTTTAATTTGATTACAAAGAAATTCATCCAAGACAAGGATTTGTTTGCATTCAGGTTGTCGTAAAGGAGGGGAGATGTGTGTGTTTTTTTGGTTTGAAAACTATGACAGGTTTTTTTAAGCGTAATGGGAAGAGGGTAGCAGGAGAGAAAGGATTATCATTTGTTCGTTAATTGATTGTAAGTTTTGTTCATAACTGAGGAAATGAAAGGAATATCGATGCTTGATGGCGGTTTCTTTTTTCTTTTTTTAATTTACATCACAAATTAAACAGAAATTAATTGAAGTTGTAGGACTTTCGTAAATTTCTTTTGTTCACTAATTTTTTTCATGTATAATAGATTCATGTATTTTCAGTCAAATTGTGTTCAATAAATTCAGTTTCAATGGTTTCTTTTTTTTTCTTCTATTCAATGGTTTGTGGTTTTTCTAATTTAAAAATTGGTTGCATCGTGATGGAGTTTACACACGACTGCCGTGTGGGCTTGTATATTTATTCTTGTTATATTACCAAACGGCTTTTGTTGGAACATAAGCGAAGCTGACTTCCTTGTGTTGTGTTATTTTTTTTTTGTTTCCTTTCAATATTTACCATAAACATACATAATTTGGTTTTTGTTTTTTCCATAAAATTTTGAAGATAAAAATGTATGTATTCCCACCTAGATAAAGATTTTGTTAACATAAATATTTTGTTTTTGTCTTTGTTTCAGCTAATGGTACAAATATAATAAAGATGTTTCACTAAATTGTTTTTTTTTTGGTTTCAATAAATAGTTAAGTTTAGTAAATTTCTGTTAAATAGTATAAGATACTTCAATACAATGCTTTTTTTTCTCTTGTTGTGTCTTGCTTTGGTTTTTTCTTTGAATTTACTTTTTTTTTTACAATTGATAGGTACATAAATATACGATTAAGAAAATATATATATTATATGTTGTGTTTTTATTTATTTTTTTTTCTGCTTCACTTTTACTTCTGTTACTTATAATTTTAAATATAGATTCATTTTTTTTCTCAAATAAAATATATGTGTATATATATATATGTGTGTGTATATATTTATACCAACAACACCGCGTGTGGTGTATTTCCATATTTGATTTCATTTTTAGACTAACAAGTTTTTCATCTCTTTTGTTAACCAACAGTTTTGCTTTCTTAAGTTGAAGAAAAACAATTACAATATTTGAAAAAAATAATAGACTTTCCATAGCGCATACGTAACATCTTGGGAGTTAGGAGTTAGAGATACATTTTGAAGTAACAAATTTGAAATGAATCAAAAGATCATTTGACCCTAGGCTCGGATACAGTTTCATGTGTGAGTGAGTGTTGGTGTCTTCTGTGAGAGAGGAATGTTTTGTTTTCTTACAAAAAACTGGTAATCGTCGTCGTTAATTGAATAAATCATAAATTGACACAGTTGTTGTTTTTTGTTTCTCCTATAATTCACATTGATTTACGTTTTTTGTATATAATATATGTGTGTATATATATATGTGTTTAAAGCTTTATATAATTTTCTTTAAATTAATTAGTTTATTTCTGTTGTCTAGCAATTAATCGGCTTCATCCAGTCTAGCCTGTCGGGCTGGGTTCACAAGCTAAACTTCAACGTCAATCCTTACGAGACGCCCGTCCAAACAGAAACGAAAAAAAACGAAGTTTGACACCTTTCAGCAGGAAGATCTGATTTGTAAATGTTAAATGTTCATCTTCTGATTTGTTTCTACTTCAATTGACACAAATGTCACCTTTTTGACAAAGGCCAACGATTTTTTTTTTGTTTTCGACTATTTATTAAAAAGCAAAATTAAAAATATGTGTATATATATGCAGTTGCTTTTGTTTTAAAAATCCATAAATTTGATTTAATTGAGACAACAATTGAAAATCATTAATTTCTCTTCTTTCTCTTTTCAGTAATCTACTTGCCACCATCTTTCTTTTCATCTGATTGAGCGGCTGGGGCTGGGCCTGGGGCTGGGGCTGTTGCTGATGTCGTCCCTGTTGCGGATGCTGATGATGTACCAGTGGTGGTGGTGGTGGTTGTGATGTTTGATGATTTTGGTGGCTTCCGTGGTGGTTGCTTTTGTGGTGATTGAGTTTGTGGCTGCTGATTGGGGACCGAGTTACCTGCTGTTGATGGAGTTACTGGGGTGTCGTCTATGAAGAGGGGATTTTTAACTTCCATTTCACCGGTCTGTGGAGCACACGTGGGGGAGGGCGAAAGAAAATGATATCAATGTGAAATTAATTGATTTCATAAAGAGGGGAAAAAAACGTAATTGTTTAGACGACGGGCGGAGGATTCAAAGGACCCTTTTTTCCCCCCACTTTCCACATAATTTCATAATTTTATCGTATTCATATTCAACCCCTAACGGTGGATGAACACTGTGCCTTTAATGTGCCTCATGTCCTCTAACCTTTGACACTCACATCCTCTCTTTTTGTATGGGTTTCAATTATCATTCATTGTGTGCTAAGATCTCGGGGACTCAACCTTGAAGTCAATCGGTAGGGATTTCTTATTTTTTCTTTCTCCTAAGAGGGACCGTTGGTAACAATTGATTTGGGCTATAATGGTTTTAAAGTCCTCATTTAAATGAACTTAATGGACTTATGGATTGCTCAAAAGGTTCACCCTGCTGTCGTTTTTTTTTCCTTAATTTCAAGGACGACTCGCAAGGTATTCATCGCTCAAATGCAGTGAAGTGAAGCAGACAGCTTAGAAATGGCTACAAATTGAGGGAAAATTAAACTGGAATGATACTCAAAAAGAAGGCATTTGGGGGTAGTTGGAGACTGATTTTTCCATGGAGAAGGGACCGACCTTCGAAAGCCATATACAAATCAATGCATTGTTTAAGAAAACAAATGTATTGATCGCCTTGAATTCGAAAAAAAAGCTTTTCGCTTAAGAACCCATCAGTAGGAGAGATGTACAGATATGCCGACACCGAATGACCAAGTTTGAGAAGCTTTTTCTAGACAGTTACACTCTCTGAGCATTGTCAGTCACTCTAAAGAGACGGGACTGTGAAAAGTATTTTGTCGTACCCGTGTTCGAACGTTGACACACACAGTGTGTTGGTGCCGACGCAGGGGCCACCATTTAAATAGTTTTCTTCAGCCTGCACTACAGTACTTGGAAACGCACGACGACAGTGGGAGAGATTTCTAGAAGATAGCGTATTTAGTGTTTTCAGTAGGGCTCTTGATTCTATCTTATCTGTCACCAGAAAATGTAAGTTTGTTGACGTTTGCGATGAGAAATCGAAAATTGTTGCAACAGCCAACAACAGAATAGAATGTAAGATACGTTAATCGATGTTTATTGTGTTATGTTATCGTCTTCTAACACTTCTAAGACACCGAAAATACCGGGTACCCAAAGTGATGACAGGTGCCCAATAACTTCCGGGTACCCGAAATTGAGATTCACGGGTAATACCCGAAAACGCGGGAAATGTTTCGGGTACTCGGGTATCAAGAGCCCTAGTTTTCAGCTCCCCTCAGCACAATCTACTCCCTTGGCAAATTAAAGGAATTACGCAGCAAGTATGGGGCAACACAAGAGTATCAACTTTGCTCGGGATCGGCCATCAAATCGTTTTGTTCCTTGCGATGGATGGTGTCGGGTGCAGTTTTAAAATCCATAAAAAAGATTATGTGTATCGCTCTAAAACTTGTTAGAGTTCTTGCCTGAATGTTAATATTTGGTATATACCCTACTTGTTGCACTGGTTCGTGGCGATTAAATGCATACCTTCGGGATGTAGACGCTCTGGGAAGGGTCTTATAGGCGAATAAACATTCATATTTGTTAACCTTTGGATGTGTTCAGTCAAAACTGAGAAAATTTAAATCCAACTTCTGTGTAAAAAGTGTCACTGAAAGACGCCTTTGTAATATCTCCTCTCTGCTTGAGTGTCAACACTTTACTGAGATATTTATTAAAACGTTACTTTTCTAACAGTTTTTAATCTTTTGAATCAACTTCTACGATTTGGCTGGGTTTGCTTGCTACTCATTCAGTTTTTTGCCAGGAGCGGTTCAATCGCAATTGGTTTGGATTATGTTTTATTAAAAGATGTCACGGGCCACCACGTCTCAGACTTCATTTCATGCTGCTTAGTAGCATGAGCAGTATTTAATGAGTATATGTAGGTAAGCCTATGGCTGTGGTGTACACCTGGTACACCTGGTGGTCAAAGACCGACACGAATAACTTTCATAATTCACCGCCTATGCGAAAAAATATTTCTCAAACTTCGCCATTATATTAGCTTCTGGTGGCCGACTACTAATCGTCACACTTAGGCCAACGAAGGCTCAGTGTGATATCATGTGACCTAATTGCTCCAAATTCTGGAACCATTTAGTGCTTCTGACAAAGTGGTATAGCTGGCTAATGCTTAGGTAAGCGCTTTAGTTCGCTGACGTTGTAGAAATAGTAGGCCCTAACTAACGCCAATTAGTGTCTTGAGCCATGGCGTGCTTAGTTTGAGCAGTCAACGTAAACGTTTAAGACCTAGTGCTGACCATACTTCGTTTGTTTTGTGGATGGTGCCTTCTGCTTTTTTCATTAGTGAGGGTATACCTCACTTTGCGAGTTCATCGGCTTGCCCTGTATGGCCGGTATGTGACAATGTGAGGTGTTTATTAAAATGGTCAGCAATTTAGGTATGTTTTTGAGTTAAATTTGACATGGTCCAGGGACTTAATTGTGACTTGGCTGTGTGAACAGACGGTCAGATTGCGTTTAGATCGTCTAATGTTCTTAAGACTGTGTCTTATTTATCGCAATAGTTTCTGCTAGGAATACACTACAGTGGTCAGGGAGCTTGATTGAGAGGTCTTGAGAAAGGACACCAGATCTTCAGCCTACGCAGTTGATTTCTGGTCTTTAGGGAGAAAGTGTAATTGATTCAGAATGGTTGAGTGACCGATGACAATTTCGGACCACATTCCGGGTGTTTTTAGTCTTATGGCTGTGTTGGTTGCTACTTGTTTGCCAAAAAGCTCCAAAGAAGCAACGTGGATTAGTATGTTGAGCTTAGAGCTCCACTGATTCATATGCAAGTCAGTCTTTGCACCCGATTGAGTGCTTTGCAATTTACAGCCTCGTTTAGTGTTCTGTTCACCAACACCGTTAGTAGTAGTGCCGCACAGGTTGGGTGAGTCAAGCATATTCGGCAAAAGGGACAAGTAGCACACAGAACAAGATTTGTTGCTGTTGTAACTGAGTAGAGGTCCGCATCAGACAGTAGCGACAATATCCCTCTGAGGAAACTTTCAAAAAGTTTGTAGACTCTACGCTCCGTGTGCAGCCGAGTAAAATAACAAGCAACACGATTAAGTTAATGCAGGTAAGAAAACCTTATGCTGAACCCACATATTTGAAACTCGCTTAGTTGAAAAGGCCACTTATACTAAAAATTCTGTCTGCCCCGTGAACAGTTTCACAATTTTCATACAAACTGTTCCGCTTTATTGAAATGCGCTCTAAGTAAAAAACTCGGTTATTTGGAAAACAAAATACAAAAAATGTATTACTTTTCATAGAAAATATAAATCTTAAGAAAAAATGGATGGACATTTTATGAATTTATTAATTTTGTTTGAAGTTCGGCACGAAAATTCACATCATTTGTGGACAGATATCAATTCTGACAGCACATTTTCCGATTGGTTTGATATTCAAACGATTTTTATCTGCTATGTACTAGTTGTTAGAAAATTGTCTTGTAATCTTACTTATTTGGAAATATGTCGGCTCTAAAGTAAATACTGTTTATAAAGTGAATTAAATTGAAAATTAAATTACAGACAAATTATCAAAAATTACAGCGGCATGATTCTAAGAAACACACCAGTTTGTCTGTCAATGACAAACTTACAATTTTAAAACAGCTTGATGCCGTACGAAACCATGGTCATAAAGGAAGTGGATGTGTTCACGAATTATCGCTTGTAGGACGAAAAATTTGGTGCTACCTTCAAAGTTCATCTTGAAAGGGCTTTGTTTGAGATTCCTTAAAGAGATTCCTTATAAGAAGTTTAAAAATCTGCATCAGATCTTTGAATATTCTATTATGTAAACGCATTTTGACATTCAAGTTCGCATATCGTTACATAGCTGTCAGTAATCTGCACGCTTAGTAAACATGTAACAACAGAGTGACGCTGTCTTATAGCTGTTGTTACGAGAGTCTTTCAAATGAACCAAATTTGGCATATTAAACGCGTAAGCGATGTCAGACAGTACTGAATATAGAACTAGCTTACTAAATAACGAAATTATCACCCTGCGGTGGGCCTGGTCGTTAGCCAACAAGCTTGTGCTAGTTGCTTCCAGCTACGCGCGCTCATCAGATTGAGGTGTCTTTCGAAAAGAGGCTACGTCTTCTTTTTCCGTTTTATCCCTCGGGGTTAGCGTCGAAAACTTTGCAGGGCTGAACATTGGTGCCCATTCGCTCTGCATGATGTTGCCATCGCAAACGAGAAACTTGTACTCGTTTGACCGCATCCATGTCGCTGGTTGTCATTCACACCTAAGCAGAGTTACACTCAATGACTTTAAACCGAGCATACATCCAATTATTCAGTTTGTTGATGCACTCTACTCTAATTCTATACATAATAGTTACTCCTGATAAGATGTAGCCATTGATTATGAATGTTTATCGCCGAAGACTTATCGACGCGTAATTTCACAATGGGTCTATCAGCCGAAATATTAGCTCTTCACTTAATCTTAAAACAGTGGGGACACTTTCAGGGAGGTGAAGGACAACAAAGTCGCAGGAGCAGAAGATTTTCCATCAGAGCAAGATCGCTACCGATGTTCTGGTAGAAATCATGCATCAGGTTATATACCCAACGACTGAAAAAACAGCTCCCTTCTCCCCAATAAAATGTCCGCATACTCAAAACAGTCACCCTCTTGCAACTTGACTGGACATTCAACTTTACTGGATGGACTACACATTGAACAATTTTAAAACGACTATACATTCAATGACAAATACCCTTCTGATATTATTTCCCAACTGAACTTGGTTACGAGAAAGAGATTCAGATTTATGCAACACATTTGTTTTAATTTTAAGGCGCATATACATCATTTAGGAAAACAAAACACTACGTTCTTAAATTGTTTACTCTCAGTAACGCTTTACAAGGAAATGTCAACAAAAACATTCCATTCGCAAAGTTCCTACACGGATCCAGGTTTATCCATAAAACTGAGCTCACAGTAGGGTGGACAAATGTTGGATCCACTAAATTATTCGTCTAAGTGAAAACTTTAACCAACTTGGTGTGCGTAACTGGAGGCAGCTGGCGAAGGATCGTGCTCGCTGGAGAGGCATGTTGGTTGAGGCCCAGGTCCACCCCGGACCGTAGCGCCAATCAAAGAAGAAGAAGAAAACTTTTATCCGAAGCACGCTTGAATGCAAAACACGGTTCATTGAAATTAAGATTACGGTTTTTGATCATTTCATTTAAGCGAGTTCGACTGCAGAATTTAATGTGCATAACTGAAGCGACTGTTGGTGCTGGTTCTACTCAAGCTCGGACAGTAGAGTTTCTACAAAGAGGTGTTGACGGAATTGATGATATTAAAGAAAATTTCGAAGGCAGATACCATCAATCAGTCTATATTTACTCGACATATTTTATTGTGAAATGTTGCCAAAATTTACCACTTTCGCAGATAAAATGTACCCTCCTTTCACATTTTTACACAATCGACAAGAATTTTTTACAAATATTCCTCGAAAAGTGAACTTAGCACAAACACTACTTGGAAGTGGAACAGGCCTGCAATGTGACCGGGACGGCAATCTGAGATGGAGGTCACCTCTTCTTTTAAATGGGGCTTAAAGCAATGCGATCAACTTAAATTGGAACATAAGTTTAGAAGGAAAAAGGAGAGGCAGGCCTCCCCCAGGATGAGATGGATGGACCAAGTTCAAGAGCTCGCTTTTACCCCAGCGACACCTTTAGTGTCAGGACATGCGGGTCACTATTAATTTATCTAAATAAATTTTAGTAGAGCGGAGCTGCCATTGATTGTTGTACACATTCGAAAGGTACCACATTCATTGGAACTCAAGAAACACTTTAAGAACACCGAACACAACTTGCAGAAGAATACCTTACACACAAACTGTCACAAAATTCGAACAATCACTTACCGGAGCTAATCCAGGACATTCGTAAACAGTGTAGTCACCTTCCTCGTTGTCATCATCACTCTCAACATCTGAGAGTCCACCATGACCCTCGCCGGGCTGTCGGTTCTCCATAGCAATGATTTGTTGTTTCTGATGCTGATAGTGATACATTTGAGCGCTCTGAGCAAGTCTCCTATCCCCCGACGGTGATATGTCCTTGTTCGGACCGGTTATACCATAAGCTGGATATTCAACGTCTGCAGCCGCCTTTGTCTTCTTCTGTAGACTAAGACAAGACGAAGCAAAATAAGAACCAACCACCACTGGCAATGAGATTCCGTGAAACTTACGTATACCAAGCGATGCCCAGGGCAATCAATCCAACGGTCACAGCCGCACTGACACCGGCTATTAGAGCCACCACGTACATGCCCATCTCGCCCTCGATGCCCATGTGCTGACGCACGACAACGTGCTCGTCGTGACCTCGGTTCGCCGAGTTCATAATCGCATCAGCCTTGCCGTCCTTCTCGAGCTTCTCGAGCAGTGCATTAATGTCATCGCGCACCCGGCCGCCGGCTGCAGTATTCTGCACGGGCTTCATCGGTGTCAGGTCAATTGGCGGCTTCACGCGGTGATAGGTAACCTCGTTGTTGGCCTTTGGTTCTGCCGGGGTAACTGCCTTAACGGGCTGCTCCTCAATCTCATAGAACCCGTCCTCGTCGATCTTTGGAAGATCCTCGTAGAAGCGCGGATCCGACGGATCAACGGCGAATGGTATGCGATCTTCGCTCTGAATGGCATCAGTGTTTGGCGAGAACTTGTAGGTGAAGTCCACGCCCTCCATGCCGTTCTGATTGTCGTATGATGCGTGATTTGGTCCTCCGTAGTGTTGTTGCTGTTGACGACGATGATTCTGTAGATTAATCAGTTCAAGTTGCTGTTCGAATTGCTGCTGCAATCTTCGACGAGCGTTGTCCTCCATTAGTTGAGCAAGGAAATCGGCTGAAATCGCAAATTGCTGTTGCAGAGCTTGTTGTGACGGCTTGCGGCGAAGTCCTGAAAATGTACGAACGAAAAAAAATGTCTCATTTAACTTATGTGTTAACCGGAGATGATAGGTGATGTATCCAGGCGGCGTCGTTTAGAGAAAATATGTGTGGAACAAAGTGCCTTTAGAATTTTGGTGAATCCACTGATAAACAACATCTGAGAAACTTTGCATACAACGTTTGAACGTGGGCGTGGATCAATGAAGAATACATTTACACAAGAGAGGTTTGAATATTCGTCCCCCGGAGTGGGAACAACCTGGTTAGTTAAATTCTGGGTTGTTTCCAAAAATCAAGAGAGAAAGGGAACGCCCACGATTGGGACTGCGGATAAGATTGGAGAAGCATATCAACCAACTTGGTAACTGGAGATCGCCCACAAATTGCCCCGTGAAGCTGAAGCCACACTTTTCGAGCAATACGTACGAAGGAAAGGTTAAGTGTGCGTTCACGTAATAAATTCGGAAAAGCAGTCAGCCACTTCTTTCCCAAAATGTCACATCTACTTTTTGTACTCGACTATATATTCCAGTCCCAATTCCTCTTACAACGACTAGGTTTAGTTGGATGACATGTGTAACACCGAATACTCCCGTGGGCCATGATGAAAGAGGATTTCTATTACACAATACCAGTAGAGGGGTGTATTCGTATGTTAGAGAATATGTTGAATACAACAAAACAAATCAAAGACTATCTTCTTCTTCTTCTAGTCGCGCTACATTCCGGATAGAACCTGTCCCTCAGCCAACAAGCCTCTCCCGCTAGCACGATCCTTTGCCAGCTGCCTCCAATTTCGCACGCCAAGTTGTTTGAGGTGTGATGGCCCGTGGTGTTGTGACTTGTGCGTCGACCCCAACTTCGACATCGTAGGTTCGATCCCTGCTCCGTGCGACAAAAACAATTTTCACGACCCCACCTCTTTCGAGTCACTGACAAAACTCAAAGATTACCTCAAATTTGGCCATTCGGAGTCGGCATAAAACTGTAGGTTCCTTTTACTCGTGAGAGAACAATAGGACGCACAACACGAGTGGTTGCTGAGAAGCTAGGCCCTCTACGGGCTGTGGCGCCACCCATATTATTATTATATATTATTATATTGGCGTGTTATTTTGACTATTCAGTACTCAGCTCAGCTATGATTCTCAATAAAACGCTTTTTTACTGAGTTGCATTCTTCTTCCGAAAGTTGGAACATGTGCTTACGGTCATTGCATTAGATGTCAATATATTTTAATGTCAAAAATAAGTGAAATTTAATTCTCAAAAGCAAAGAAAATACACAGATAACAAGTTAGACGAAGGATTTTATTTTATAAATTTGCACAAGTAACATCAACAAGTAAACAATTACAAGTGTCAAATAATCAACCGACACAAACCCTTAAGGCCCGTTCATATGAGCGGTGAATTGCGAACGCGAACTCTTAGAAACAACCCGTTTCCAGCAAATATAAACAAAAATTTAAACTTCTTGGTAATGCGTCCTAGTCAGTAATGACAGTAAACTTTTACTGAGTAGTTTTTACTCAGTAAGTTGTTTTGTTGTTGCTTCACGTGTAAGATCTTTCTTAGCTTAGTACTGAGTAGTAAAAAACATGCCTATTATTATTAATTTATAAATAATGAGTATTTTTTTGCAGTAATCACTGTGATGCTGTGACCATTAAAACTTAACTTAAGTATCTTCAGTTCTCAATGAGTTTTTTTTTAGCTTAAAGAGCATTAGATGAATACCACATATAGTGACGAAATTTAATCTGAAGTCTCCTTAAAATCCACATCAGTCCTTCGGCTGAATTATGTATAAAATATAAAAATAATCGCCTAAAATAAACATGAAGAACTTAAATAATTGATCAACTTTCATTAGTCGTTGATTTGCTAAGCAGTTATTGTAGCAGTATTGTAGCTCTTACCCAGGACTACACCGGACTGCAGGGCCCCACAAAGTGTTATTCGGGGTTGGCCTTCAATTAGTGCTGACATTTATAGACGGAATGAAAAGGGGGTTTTATTTTCCAGGAAAAAAATCCACCTTTCACTTATTTATAGCACGTATAAAGGAACGCTATCGATTAGTTCCGACTGCCATCGGAAAGCGATTATCATTATCTCTTCACCAGCAGCTGCGGGTGGAGTACAAACAGTGCCTGTTTACATCTGGACTATAAACGGAAATAATTATACAACTAGGAACCAATTATAGCAGGGAATTACCCGATCTATGTATAGGCACCAGGCTTAGAATCTTTTGAATTTGGGGAATAATTACGCGCAATTCAATGAGTTGTTTCCAAAGGGATAAACGCTTTATAGTTGCAATGAAGTCGTTGTGAAGAAGCTTGTGTGGTGTGGATTAATTTTCTTTAGCTGGCTGGAATATGCCATATGGGGGACCTATGTTTTCCTCTTCAAATGGTACAATAGTTTACAGTGTCACCTTGCAGGAACAGTGATTATTCGACATCACCCTTGAACATGTTGTGAACAGCGTTTATGCAAAGGTTAGAAGTAGTTGTCTGTCAAACTGGCTTCCAGACAAAACAGGAAAATAGTGACCAGCTTTTTCATGGATTGGAGGGGGATGTATGGTATACGTCGAAGGGTCCAATCAAAGAAGATTGCCTAAAATCTTGAAGGCATTAACAGTGTCCTTTCAAGAACATCAATCCATGCCACTGCTACAAGTCGTGTATTAAGTGAACGTGTCGGCACCAACGCTCAAAGCCAATCATTAAGTTTTTCATTTCAAGGTTCATCTTAAGATTCGATTAAGAATTTTATCGGCTGCGCAATGGATACTGCCGAGAAACGACTGTTGAGTGCAGTAACTAAATTGATCTGTGATCGCTAATCTCCTCTTGGATGACACAAGGTTTCTGTGTTTGGCATAAGATGGACAAATTTGTTGTCCGGTCAGGACACCAGTCTTTCTATCACAAATGACGGGCTTGGCGGTAAATGAGGGCAATACCAAATATATGCTGTCAACCAAAAAAGACTGCCGAAACCGATGTCTTGGACAGAGCGTCACGATAGAACTGTTAGGTTGTCAAACATTTGTCCAACTAGGAACCGCTATCAATTCAGACACCAGCACCGAAATCCAACGAAGAATAACTCTTGCCAATCGCTGGATGTTTGGGTTAAGAAAGCACTTAATAAACAAAAAAAACTAATCCTCCATAAGACCTTAATCGTCACTGTTTATATAGCAGCGCAGAGACATGGACTTTGGCAAAAGCGGACGAAGGTGCCCTTGGATGCTTGGAGAGGAAAATTCTTCGACTGACTTTCTGTCCCGTCTGCATATATGGTGAGTGGAAGAGAATATAGCTTTTCGCGACATAGACTTAGTAAGAAAGCGGATGGAAACCAATGCTCCGGCGCGGAAAGTCTTCAAATCCATCCTCCGAGGGACGGCGCAGTAGTGGAAGACCACGACATGCGTGGCGCTCGCAGTGGAACGCGACCTCTAAAAAACGATGCGTCCGAAACATGGTTCAGCTAACTAAAGATCGAGCTGGCTTGAAACGCTTGTTGGTTGCGGCACTGGTTCAGGCAGGAATGTAGCACCACCTTAACTACATAAGTAAGTAAGTAAGAGTCCATCACAATGGATTCATATCCAACTGCTTTCTCAGACTGTATATGTTTAGTTTAAGGTTTTTCTGTTAAACTTGTGTGAAAATTGGCTACAAATATATAGAAACGTACTGCGCTGGAATGAGGTGATTATAATCGTCCATCGAACAGTAAATAAATTCGAAGAAATTAACGGTTCCCATTCGATCATCGAAATTCACATTTTACACAAAATATGGTTTGCCAATCCAAATATATTGATTTTACGGCGAACACAGCATTTAGACTTGTCTTAAAAAGTAATTTATGGTTTTGACATACTAATAAAGTTTCATTTACTCAATTTTTGATAGCAACCAGTTGACCACGGAACTCGTAGAACATACGTGGCTTGGGTGCAGACCCGGGGCTTGAATAACCACAAATACACACAACATTTCCTTCAGCATTGAAAAACAAAATCGTCGCATATGGAGACGTGAAAATCAGCATATCTTCTCTTCTTTGTACGGCGCGACAGTCTGGGATGGACCTGGGCCTCAACCAACAAGCCTCTCCAACTAGCGTGATCTCTGGCTAGCTATCTCCAGTTCCGCACACGAATATGGTTGAGGTCCTTTTGCACCTGGGTGCGCCACCTTAAACGCGGTTTTCCTCTGTTGCGTTGCCCCACAGGTTCGGATTCGTTAAAATCTGCATATAGTTGTTGGAAAAATTGCATACACAAGAAGCCAGGGTATGGTGCGTAATTAAGTCTGGTGGTGACATTGCTGCATACTCCCTCGAAAGACAATCAATTTTATCATAGCTACAGCCAAACGATAAGTGACATTTTGGTTTTTAAATTTAATCAAAGATAAGGCTGAGGTAGGCATGTAGTTTTACTAAAGCAGTGCCACATCTTACAAAACACGACGCCTATGTACACGACGGTTGTGACTGCATTACTTTCTCTCACTGCTTTATCTGGCTTGTGGTAGAAGCGCGGAATCTTAACTATCAGTCGATACTTGACTCGGTTGCTTGTTTTAAGCTTGTCTTGATAATAAGTGTCGTTGACTCTGGGAAGAAGGCCTCGTGAAGTAACCTTTTACAGATTTGGAAGCAAATAGTTGTGTTTCCCTAAGCAAACAGAACAAAAAAGATGATTCCAAGCAGACTTCCCTCTTTCTGATTTGAGGAATAATGCAAGTTTCAGAAAAACAAGAACATCTTAAAAAGAATTAAAGAGATTAATGTCACAGGAATGACTGAGGTTATGTCTTAATCCGACTTAGTTTTACGTCATTCCTATTAAAGCGCTTTTAATACCGTCCCTCCGACAGGAAGCATATTTATCTTAATAAAAGAGGTGGAAAAACATTAAACAGATGTTAGGACTCAACTGATTAGGGTAAACTATAAAAGTATTCCCGTGTGGGTGGCTGTGGTAAACAGCAGCTGAATACCGACGTGGCCCCAACTCTCAACACCCAACCAATCGCCGACTTGATTGAGAGAAAAAAGCACAGAACAGAACAGAACTCTGTTAAGATAGTCATTAAAACATGCACCCTCCGTGCCCCTGAAGCAATTAGTTCACCTCCCACCATAGTCACACCAACTACACGCAAGGCACCTCGGGTCACAATGGGTGACATACGCCTCGCCCGATAAGGGCTCTCGTGGAGTGATAGCAATTCTAAAAGTAGCACAACTTTGCATACGTAATTCGAAGGCTGCAAATGGAAATGGAAATGGAAGCCCACCTCAAGGCGCACGTACTTTCCCATCTGCGTAAATCAATTCGAACTTGCTTCCGCCTCTGCCCGCCGCGCCACCCCGTGGGATTGTTCTTGTGAGGATTCAATGATTTCTTATTTGCGCTTAATGAAACTGATACAGAGTCTATCGATTTCTTGCATCAGAAGACATGTAGATTCGCGAAAATCCCATTGGCATGCAACCAGTTCCAGGCTTATTTGAGGGAAGGAGAAGAGCACAAAAAAAAACCCCCAACCGCCACCCCCACTCAATGCGAACACACAGCCGATAGCGAAGCGCAGATAAGTAGGGAGGTAATTTCTATTTTTAGATACAGACCGGGATCACTCACCTGGATAAACGGATACTTCGCAAACCGCCAGATGGTTGGTGAGCAGCACCAGCTGGAGGACCAGCCCAAAAGTTGATACGGCCGGAACCATGTTGTCTAGCTTGATTGAGACTCACAAATCGTCCTTTTGCTCGTTGACAAATTAATTTTCATTGCAATGCCAAACCATATGGCCGGCCATATCCACTACACAGTGCACGAGTGTATTGGCCCGTTCCACTTTTCCTTCGTGCTCGACAGCGGCTCAGTCGATGCGCCTTGTTCTCTCGTTTTGCTAGTTGTTTGCTCTTTGCCACCACTCGGGCGAAAATCGATCGATTTTCCTCGACGACGTAAGCAGAACCTAGTTTCACTAGAAAATAGATTCCTCTTAATTGCTCGACTACGTGCGGTCTCTGTCCCCCGGCAGATCCTTCTCACGAAACAATTTCACTCAGGCAATGAAGATGAGATTGAAACCAGTTTTTATCCGATTTTTCGGTGAATTTTTCAACGGTTTTTCCGTTGCCAGGTGTAGAATGGCGACGACGGAAAAAAAATTCTAGGAAAAGCTTGTAAAGGGTCGTTTGCTTCAACACTGAACTTTTGGCCGAGTTACTCTTTTTCACTGCATCGCCCGCGAAATCCAAGTTGAAACTGTATCAACTTTTAGTGACGCAAAATTCTATATCAAACGTTTCGCTCGGCGTAGACAGTGGTGGAGGGAGCTTTTTGTTGTTTCTTTTCCTTTTACTCTCTTGTACAATGCTGGTGCTTACTGGCCGATGGGTGGGGAAGCTTGTGCAGCAGGTGGTGCGCATGCCCCTATCGTGACCCCGGCAGTTGATGGTTAACTGTGCAAGTGGTTGCTGAACTTTATACCAACCGACCGACTAGGTCTGTTGAAAACAATTTTCTTTATTAGGCGGGTGGTGCTACAACCAGAACACTTCAGCTTATGCGACACACTTAGACACTAAGCGACAATGGTTAGATTAGGTTAGGTTATAGTGGCTGACTGCTGCAGAGTAGTCACACTTAGGCCAGAGTAGGCCCATTGTGATACCACGCGGATTGACTTCTCCTAACGCTGGAACCAGTTGGTGCTGCTGATGAACCGATTTAGTTGGCCAATGCTGGCACTTTTTAGCTCGTTACGGCTGCTGAAGTAGTAGGTGGAGGACGACTGGCAAGAGCACTGCAAGAGCAGAGAAGGTGATGAGTGTTATCTTCCTCCTCTTCATCCATGCAGCTTCTGCATGTCATCAATCACATCATATACGGAGCACCCATCGTGCGAGCATGAGTGCCAATTACACAGTGCCCGGTTATGACTCCTATGAGGGTCCTTAATGAGGGCTTGCTGAGTCCAAGTAGACTGAGTGACCGTTTTAGGTTGAGTGATGGCCAGATTTCTTTTGCTTTAAGGCAGGTGGTGCCTTCTTACCACTTGTCATTGGTGGTTTTAATTGTATGAATCTTTAAAAGATGATAGCCTGTAGCGATCGGCATGGAAGGTGGTACCGCTTCTATCGATAGGGACGAGGTTGTATCACACCTAGCGAGTTCGTCGGCTTTGCAGTTTCCTGGTATGTCACAGTGTCCCGGCACCCACATGAGGTGAATGTTAAAATGCTCGGCCATCTCGTTAAGAGACAGCTTGCAATTTAGGGATGTTTTTGAGTAGAACATGACATTGTCCAGGGATTTTATGGCGGCCTGACTATCGGAACAGATGGTGATATCCCTTTTTGATAGCACATTGTTTTTAAGCCAAGACAGCGTCTATTTAATCGCTATGGTTTCTGCCTGAAAAACGCTACAGTAATCAGGGAGCTTCACGGAGATAGCAATGTTGAGGTCTTGTGAATAGACACCCGCGACACCAGCGACAATGGTTACATTTTTATTAATTCGTGCCAGCTTCCAGGCAATGCAACAGAGGACACTAGAGCGTAAGATGGAGCACCCAACTGGAGAAAGACCTCAACCAACTTGACGAACGAAACTGGGCTGTAGCTCCCAATAAAGAAGTAGTTGGAGCACTAAATGGCCATAACCATCTAAAGTACTAGGAGAACAAAATGGGGCTTATCCATGACTACGCCTGCAGGAAAAAAGGGAGGGCACTCCTCACTATCTCTGTCACTGTCCAAGCCTCTGTCGATTAAGGAATAAAACTCTGGTGGAATATTTCATAAGTGACATAGACGAACTAGAAGAGGTCCTACTATACTCTCTTTGCAGATTCAACAAGGCACCCGCCTGGTTGAACAGGGAAGAGACAGGAAGTAAGGCATGATGGACTGGGTACGAGGAAGGTACAAAGAGGACCCTAAGTGTGCCGGGCTTCACCCAAACACATAACACCATCGGCCACGAACATCAAACAGCAACTTTGGATTGAAATTGTACGAAATCAGTGTCTTCAGTCCGTGGATTAGATCCCGATGACTTGATGTCTGGTCGAGTTATTGAACGCTCTCTCGCATGCTTCAGTTGGCAGATTGTCCATTTTCAAGAAAGTTTCATTGTGATTCAGCTAAAAGAAACTCCCCTTCTTGTTTGTACTTTTCTTGACGGTAAAAACAGAACCCTTGGCGGTGTGGTAAACTCAAACTCATCGCTTCGAACTGGTAGTACATTTGAGCGCTAGCGGTTGGAGTGATAAAAATAGTCTACAGTTAGCTTTGGGAATACAATTTGATGTTTGTCAATTTGAAACACTGTTTTGTTTGTCATTGCCTTCGTCAACTACAAGTCTATATAAAAATACGTGCTGTATTTTTTTAATACCATTCTACCCTACCGAAGGGCATGTAACTTACACCATTGGAAAGGGAATTTGGTTGGTTAAGTAGAATCCTGGTAAGCACATGTTTTATACAAATTAGGTTATTTTAGAACTTATTTACAATTTTACTTATTAACTTATTTTCAATGTCATTGATGTAAATCACATTTCTCACATAGAATAAAACGATGTTCTGTACAAGGCCGAAAATCGTAGTGGATCCTCCTGCGTCTGATGTTGAAACTCTCAGCAAGTCCTGCTGGTTTAGAAGTGCTTCTCGAAGAGAAGTTCAGATATAACGAGACCGGTGTAGTTAGGCTTAGAGTTATACCTGCGGATGATGGTTGAGTTTCCAGATCAAAGTTCTTTCAAGAAATTGTTCATAATCACCGTTTTAGCTGCTAATTGTCTACCGACTAGGTCAATCAGGGGAAGGTTGAGGATTATGTTCAGAGCAAGGGAGTAACTTGTCCTTGGCTATTGCTTAGGCCGGACATCTACTGAACCCTGTCGAGCGGTTTAAAGTTTATGTTCCTATCGAGCACAGTCCTGTTCACACAAGGCTTCAGTTCTTGGTTGAATCTCCTTTTGATTGTCAACGAAAGAGTATGATGGGATGCAGACCTAGTTACGAAAACACATAGGATTTCTATATTCGCTGAATTGTTCATGTCTTTGTCCCATTGAGGGCACGTGTAAGACCTAGCCCGTTTTTGGAGGTCTGCTGATGAACTAATGTGTTGATCGACACCACATTGTATCAAATTATCACCAAATATGTAATAACTCTTCTGCAAGCCTTCAGAGTCCTCTGATTTCTGATTTATTATTTATTATATTTCTGATTTATTATTTTCAGAAAAATTAGAAGTGACAGGAGCCCTGTGAGCCGCGAGCACTGCAATTATTCGGAATGTTGCTCATATTTAAAAGATGTACAAAATGTTCACTAAATTAAAACTAGTGCTCATCAATTGATGTTGACGAATTTTGATTGTATTAACGTCCATCAACTGATTTGATATATTTTTTAATTAATTACATTCCAGTTATAAATTACAGGGAAAACAAAATTGTTGCTAAGCGAAATTTGCATATTTATTAGCTCAGACAACATAACCTGTCCTGTAAAAAGTTGATTTTGTCGCTTACGATAACTTGGCGGTTAGGAGGCGATAAATAATCTCATCACATATTCATATGAAGCACTTGAACCTCGACGTCTTCGTTCGAACCCTGGTATGGACGACAAAAATAATTTGCACGGTTTCTTTCCCGTCACTTAGAATGCAGTATGAGTAGTTCTGTCTAGAAGAAGCTTTTTAAAAGGTTTGGATTCGGCATAAAACAGCAGGTTTCTTCTGCTCGTGAGAGAACAAAAGTACGCACAACACAAGTAGTTGATTAAAAGCCAGGTCCTGACCATCTATAGGCTGTAGCGCGTCCCATATTGTTTGAGACATCCATTGGTGACTGTTCTGGACACGCTGCTTGGTCATCAAGACGAATAATTCAGTCGTCCTCTCCTTCCAGGAGGCTCGGCCCAGTGTAGTCTAGTCATTTTTGGCTTCCAGAGTACACCCAAATCCTGGTATAGCTAGTACATTTCACAGTTATGTCTTCTCCTCCAAAGAGAGATCTCAGTCAGTTAGTCAGTTAGCAACCCACGTGTCTCCTTCAACTTCACATGCATCTTCAATAAAGACATTTATCAATCCAGCCACTTCCTTATTGAAAACCCTAAAAATTGAGCCCATTTTGTGTATAAAGCCAACAAGTGTAACTCCAATCCATTCGAAACTCTCCCGCTGGGGTAGGCAAAGATTCATTGATGAAAATTATACTTCCAACAGGGGATGATGCCAACTACTGCGCACAACCGAAGAAAGTTCAACTTTCACCTCACACCGCTGCTCATATGTACTCGGTGGCGAATCCTCCCCAAGCGGCTGACTCCGCAATGTTCCCCTTAACCTCAACTTGCAAAATGCAAAACGAACAAAAAATAACTGTGAATGAAAGGCTCCAACTAATGAATGACTTGCGTGGGCGACAATCGTGAGTGTTGCTCTGGCCACTACCACTGTCTCAGGCGGTCGTGCGGTATGTGCTGTAGGCAAATGTGGCCGCTCTGCCCGCTCAGTTGTTGTTGTTTGGCAACCCTACACGATAAGGAAGGTCAAAGCTTTGGCATTACGGGAAAAAAAAGGACCTATTGTTTTATACATTTATGCAGCGTGCCCGATCTATGTATACGCCTCAATTCAAATGCACAGCGGAAGCTTGAGTCTGTAAACCCATCCATAGATGTACATATGCCAATAAGTTTGCAAAGTTTTTCTGAATTTGAATAAGGTGTAAGTGTTTGCTAACCAACAAGGAGGGTGGACCCTCACTTTGTGCCGGCACTGAGAGTTGCCGGGGCGGAGAGTTTTGAATGGGAAAGGAGCTTGGTGCTTTAATGATATACGTAAGGGACGGGCACACACACGTCCGTACAATGCGAATCCATTTTCACTTGGGCTAGTGCTGGATTCGAGGAAAACTCCTGCCATATCAATGAACTTAATTGCGTTTCATATGGAATCAGATTACGCTGAACATTGAAACCCTTTTCAAGGCAAGCTGTGTGTACTTTTCTGCATGCGAGCGACGGCAGCTATCGAGTGGACATAAATAGAAAAATTCATTCAAAGGTTTCGTTCAGTTTCAATTAAAGGAACTCGTTTGAGTTGAGAAGTTGAAATTGATTGCCTTATTTTAGGGGTTATTGCATTTCTGCAGAGTGGGGCGTTTACTGTATTTTACAATGCAATGGGTTCTACTTCGTCAGGCTAAGAGATGGTCTGCTGAAGGACTAGGGTGATAACTAAGGAGGTGATGGAGTGAATGCTTTCACAGAAATTAAAGTCGTGTAGGTGTGGTGAGACACGTGACATCGACGAGAAAAATGTATGTACAAAGGACACATTTTCCGTCATCAAGATGGAAATAAGAAATTTGGTTGCAACAATTAAATCTAAGTTTCTGGTTTAGTGCGCTTTTTGACGGCTTTTAATTCAGGGATAGAGGTAACACGCGCTCCTTCAACGCCTGGCTGTGCGTGCCTGTGAGCATACACCACCCTTGTCCATTTCATTCTTCACCTGCATACAAACTCTCGCCTCCTCTCTGCAATGACAAAAGAGCGTCCGGTTGTCCTTGTCTTAAAGCTAGATTTCTGTTCTGTATTTTTTGTAAAAAACATCTTATTAAAACCAGTTTAACCAACAAGCCTGAGGTTTCTGGCTGTCTGCTTTCAAATTCAAGTTCAAGTTGCCTCAATGTAAGTTTATCCTTCCCCACTTGTATGCGCCAAAACAGACGTGGTCACCTCTGTGCCAGTCGAAGTCCTTCTTTCCGAGCCGGAGATAATTGGACACGTGCCCTGCATGGTCCAGCGTTATGCGTTAGACCCGCTGACGCCTGACTATACTCATGTTGCTGTATGCTCTGTGGTTGAATTTTCTCCTCCACATGCCGTCGATACACACAGGAGCAAACATCGCTTGCGGCACGTGTTTCACGAAGCAACCAAGGATTCTTCATCCCCTTTTGATATTGCCCGTTCCTCTTCATCGTTTAGCAGGTCAGGCGATGGTCAATAATCAAAGGAAAGTCAGTTTAACCTTCTGAAAGACGACTTATTACTCAGTTGTCCCTTGATTTAAAAGAAACAGTAAGAGGCCAGAACTAGTCTGCATTTGATTTGGCTGCTGATGTTATTTGCACTGTTCATGTTCATGGACGATAAAGACAACATCGAAGTTATTGTAGGCAACTATTGTGCTCCTATGTGCAAGGTGTCGATTTTAATATGGTGAAGTAAAAGTACAAATTCAGTGACAGGTGATTCGTTGCGAAGGTTTGTGTTTGCATGCAACATTCATCGTCAAAGTGAAATAGCAATCACCTTAAGTAATAGAGGGAATACGGAGAAACGATTTACTGAGACCAACATAACCACTGCGTTTAGATTCGTTGAGCTTCATTGTCTTTTTTAGGTTAGGTTGACCAACAGGTGGCTGACTGTAAAAGAGAGTAACATTTAGGCCAAAGTAGGCCCATTGTGATACCACACGGATTGACTTCTTCTAAACTATAACCAGTTGGAGTGGAGCGATTGAGTTCACCTATACTGGTGTTGTTTAGTTAGTTGAGTGATTCAAATAGTGGGCCCCTAAATGTAAATGCTTACAACTTACCAGATTGCTACACGAGCAGAGTAGGTGATTTGTGGTTTTTACCTCCTCTTCGTCCATGCAGCTTCTTCAGAAATCATCATATGGGAAAGGCACCCAGGATCTGCGAAATTGCGAGGGTAATCTAGTTACGGACTCACAGGGAATAGTGAATGTGCAAGCAACACACAACAACACAACACTTCCAACAGCTGCTTAGCGGGACTGACCAGGAGAGGATGATAGGGAATCGGGAAATCCCAACTCCAGTCGACGAAGTAGTCCTCCCACCTACCTTTGAAGAAGTCGGTACAGCCATTAAAATGCTGAAGAACAACAAAGTCGGGTTAGATGGCTTACCATCGGAGCTTTTCAAAACTGTTGGGCAATGTAATGGTAGGGAGCATGTACCAGATCATTTGCCGAATTTGGGAAGATAAAAGCATGCCCGACGACTAGAATATCAGCTCCCTATCCCCAAAAAAGACCTATCTCCTGCAAGAACTATAGAGGTATATCCCTGCTCAACGTCGCTTACAAGATCCTATCCAGCATACTGTCTGAACGTCTAAAGTCATTTTGCACCGCATTTTGCACACTAATCGGCACGTACCAGTGCGGCTACCGGCCCGGAAAATCGACTATAGACCAAATCGATCCGCCGCACACCACCTAGGCCAAAACGTTACAATCGACAGCTACAATTTCGAGGTGGTAAAGGAGTTTGTCTACCTTGGGACAAACGTAAGCTCCACGAATGACTCCGTAGTGGAAATTCGACGTCGAATCGCCCTTGGCAACCGATGCTATTTCGGTCTGTCAAAACAACTGGGCTCGAAACTCTTGATTCGAAGGACCAAAGTCATGCTCTACAAAACCCTTATTCTGCCAGTCCTGCTTTATGGAGCCGAAAGCGGACATTAAGTAAGGCTACAGAGCTGATTCTTGGTGGCTTCGAAAGAAAAATTCTACGTCGGATATATGGTCCCGTCTGCGAGGAAGGCGAATGGAGGAGAAAACACAACCGCGAACTCTACGAGCTGTACAAGGATGTGGATGTAGTCCGGAAGGCAAAAATCCGTCGACTACACTGGCTCGGCCACATCGAGCGAATGGACAACAACGCTCCAGCAAAGAGGGTCTTCGAATCCTAGCCTCCTGGTTCGAGAAGGAGAGGAAGACCGAACCTCCGATACAAAGACCAAGTCATCGCGGATGCAAGACAGCTTGGCCTTGATGACTGGAAGCAGCGTGCCCAGGACCGTCACCGATGGAAGGCAGCAATTGCTCAGGCTCAGACCCTTCATGATTCGTCTGCTGATAAGTAAGTCAGTACATGTTCGAAGTATTTTCTTTTCCAAGTTATTGGGAAGACGAATGTTAAGATCGTCCGTAAAATCTGCTCGCTTAGAAGTTTTAGCGCGTTAAGATGGTCTATTGTGTTTCTAATTACCTCATTATAATGGTTTCTGATGCAACTCCTAAAATCTTTCTGGACAGTGGCTCCATATTATGTTGCAAAGAGATGTGATGATGATGATGTCTGTCGTTAATCTTCTTGTGTCCAAGCTCGTGTCGAAGAGTTACGATTTACGTCAACAATTTCACGGTATTTGTACGTGTAGTACAAATATTTGTTTGAATGTGAAGATAGTCGATGAGAGAAAAGTTAAGCGTTGAATGTGAATTTAATTTTGGACACAGTATTTTTAGTGCAAATTCAATGCTTTCAGTTGTCACTAAAGAAATCGCGAACTAAAGAAACAGCAAAACTTTTCAACCTTGGTATGTGTATCAAGAGCACATTCGTCGCATAGAGCAGGAATCGAACCTACGACGTAGAGGTTGAGGTCGATGCACATACCCACAACGCCACGGGCCACCACGAATTTTCATAAGGCTTACAACCGCCAGCTACCACAACGCCCATATCTGGTTTGGTTTCCCAAGACCAATCCAAAAGCAAGCGATTTAAATTATTGGAGACAATAACATCGAGCGTTCATTAGACTCTCTTGAACATCGACGTACCTAGATATAATGAAATTAAATAACTCCTCCATTATCTCTGGACGTACTGTTTCTTATTTGCCGAAGACTTATCGCTTTTTCAATAAACAATGCTGAAGTTAACTAGCCAACTGCATTTCTACTCACCACGTGCAACACTCGCCTCGCTAGGAATGTACATCTTCTTCTTCTTCTAGTGGCGCTACAGTCCGGTGTGAACCTAGGCCTCGGTCAACAATCCTCTCCAGCAGGCACGATCTTTAGCCAGCTGCTTCCAATTTTGCACTCCAAGTTGGTTGAGGTCCTTCTCCACTTGAGTGCGCCATCGGGCTTGTGGTCGTCCTCTATTGCGTTGTCCCACTGGTTCGAAGTCGAAGATTCTTCGGGCTGGAGCAGTATTGTCCATGCGCTCAATATGGCCTAGCCATCTTAGGCATGTCGCTGTACAGCCCGTACAATTCGTGGTTGAATCTTCTTCTCCAAGAACCTTCAACGCAAACAGGACCAAAGATTGAACTTTTCTCTCGAAGGGACCAAGTGCGTCTTCATCCGCTCTTGAGATAGTCCAAGCTTCCGTGGCATACAGCAGGACAGGGATGAACATGGTCCTATATAATGTGAGCTTGGTCTTTCGGGAGAGGGATCTACTACTCAATTGCCTCTTGAGCCCAAAGAAACAGCGGTTAGCAAGAGTTATTCTGCGTTTAATCTCGGTACCGATGTTGTTCGCACTATTAACTTGGTAGCCAAGGTAGATGAAGTCCTTTACTACCTCGAAGTTATATCTGTGTGCCGTGACGTTCTGACCGAGTCGTCGATGTTGTGTGTCCTTTCTTGATGACATCATATACTTTGTTTTTCCCTCGTTCACCGCTAAACCCATTTTTGCCGCCTCCGTCTGAATACAAGCAAACGCTTCATTGACGGCTCTCTGAGTTCGGCCAATCACGTCAATATCGTCCGCGTATGCTAGCAGTTGAACGGACTTCTGGAAGATCGTGCCTCTAGTGTTGGCGTGTGAGTTTCGCACGATCTTCTCCAGGACGATGTTGAAGAAATCACACGACAGCGCGTCGCCTTCCCTAAAACGTTTTCTGACATTGAAGGTCTCGGTGAGTTCGTTACCGACCTTGATGGAGCAGCGAGATTTCTCCATCGTCATCCTGCACAATCTGACGAGTTTAGCAGGAATCTCCAAACTAGACATGGCGTTGTATAGCTCGTCTCTATGCACACTGTCATATGCGGCCTTAAAGTCGACAAATATGTTGTGGGTGTCGATCGTGGAATTCGAGGATCTGCCGTAATGTGAAAATTTGATCGATAGTGGACTTCCCAGGCCTGAAACCGCACTGATAGGGACCTATCATGTTGTTGACGAATGGTTTCAGGGGCTCACACAGAACGGCAGAGAAGCTCTTATAGGCGATGTTAAGGAGACTTATCCCCCAATAGTCGACGCAGTCAAAGGGATCTCCTTTCTTGTGAACGGGACAAACGACGCAGAAATTCCACTCATCAGGCATGCCTTCCTCCGACCATATCCTACAGATGAGCTGGTGCATGTGTCCAACCAGATAATCTGCAGCTGCTTTAAACAGTTCCGCGGACAATCCGTCCGGTCCAGCAGCTTTGTTCGACTTCAGTCTCGATATCGCTACCTTGACGTCGTCTAGATCGGTGGGACTGAATTCTCGTCTATCGTCGTCCATTGCGTGGAATGGAACATTATGGCTGACAGCGGCATTGGTGTCCTCTTCGCCGTTAAACAGTCTGCAGAAGTGATCCTTCCAGATTCTCAGTATCGACTGCGAATGTACATCAGTTTACCAATAATCCAGTTTTTGAACGCACAGCATAATTGAGAGACTCGTTTTTCAGAAGCACTACACGAATGTGGAATACCATACTCTTAGCAGCAAACGATATGACCAATAATGTACGGGTACATCCCCATTTTCTTTGGCTCTACACCTTTGGCCCTTGCTGTGTCTTGACCCCGAAAGTGTTTAAGGGATTAAAACACCTATATTTCTTGTTGAAAAAATTGCTCGTTGATCCTCTTCTGCTTGTGACTTTGGTTCAAATGAAGGACACTGCATAATTTGGCCACGGAAACAGTGACCATGAATGGCTTTTTAGATTATAGATGTCGATGTGATGTTGTTGTTGACGCCAAGGCCATTGAAGATGGTGAGTTGACAGTAGAAGCAGTCTTTCAATTCAGTTAATGTAATGTGTGGCCAAGTATCAATTCAGTTTACTATCATATTGAATTGTTTATGGGCTGCTTAAAGTTTACTCAAGACAATTATCCTCGATCCTTGTTAGAATATGTCTGCAAGAACTCTCTCTAGAACATCTCATATCTTGCATCATTTTCATATTAAAGCATATTTCCATATTTCCCCAAGAAATTCTTTTTTACTAAGTTACTCATTAATTGCCACGGGACCCGAGGTTGGTGGAGTTTCTTATAATTTCACAATAGTGTAAAAAATGTGCCTTTTTCTGTCGCGCATCCCTTAAAATATTCGTCCCATTTCTGTTTCATTCCCTTTCGCAAATTGCTTACTCAACATTTAGATGTACATGTGCAATTAGTAACCACCTTTCATTTTCAGTACCCGTGAACAGCCCCCAAGGCCATTTAAAAACATCATGCAAAGATGGCGCAACAGCAATACACTCTCTTTCCATGCGTCTGTCTCGGTCACTCCTGACTCAGTGTGCATTGCCATCTGTCAAAATCCACAAAATTTTCGAAGAAGCAGCACGAAAAACATCAGCTTTCCCAAAATTTTCACTGTGCATTCCAAAGAACAGCAAAAAAATCTTCGGAAATTTTCGCAATTACCACCCATCACCGCGGCAAATATTTCCACCTTCGTATTTGCAAATAATAATTCGCAGTCCACATCGTCGCATCACGTCAACAGAACATAATCATCAGTTGTGCAAAAAACAAAATCAGGTCCAGCAGCCAGCTCTTCGAGTGTGTCTGTCTGTCATTGTCAGGTTAAGGGAAGAGGAAAAACAAAAAAAAGCCACACGAAAAAGGAAAATTCTCATGGAAAAAAGCCTCCAATTAGCTTTGTAAAGAGTGCAACGTTTTTCTAGTGGAAACAAAGGTGTCCATAAAAATTGTGTCACTAGCGTAGAAAGGCAGCAGTTTCGAACGGTTTTCTTTGTTTGGTTAAATTTGTCGTCCCGTTGTGTGTGTAACCATTGGACAGCTTTCGCGAAAAAGGAAAACAAGTGGAACCGCCGCCGCTGCTGCTGGTGCTGGTGCCGTCGACGCTGCCACTAGCGATCGCCCCCGGAAACAATCCCGAACATCAGTTCGCTTAAGTGGCTGTGTTGCAACAGACGAAACAAGCAAGGCAACCGTTCGCCCTCCATTGAAAGCGATGGCCGTAAAGCAGAATAATGATGGGAGTGCAGCATCTGGAGCATCTGGTACTGGCACCTCGACAACACAGTCAGCATCGTCATCGTCGCAAAAGAATATGAATCCGAACAGCAGCAGCGGTAGTGGCTCCTCATCGGGCTGCAGTAGTGCATCTAATCCAGTCAAGCAAACACCCGAACTATCGAAGATTCTGCAAGTGATCGAAGTTGTCAATCACAGGCAGCGTAAGGGTGACATCCGAAGCGATGATGTATCGCGCATTTGCGGGGAATTGATTCGGGCGCTGGCCCAAGTACCCAATCCAAAGGAGGACTTTCAGCGTTTCAAGGAGGACATCATCAAAGTGGGAGAGTTCTTCGCCAAGGTAAACGAGGAACATCAGACGAGAATCCTTCACTATCTGCAGATTGTTTACAAACTCATCACCGCCGATGATACGCCATCATGCGCCATTGCAATCATTTTCCAATTGTTCACGGAGGAAATGGTCATCGAGGCAGTGCAAGCCCTGCTCTCGAACAACCTCCAGGATTGTACCATAAAGAAGACTGTCAAGTTGTTGTGCGAATGGAAACTGTTGAACTTCTGCCAAAACCTGAATCTCTGGATTCTGGCCATTTGGAGCGGACTGAAAGACCAAGGAAAGTTTGATCTGTTGAATGAGATAGCGCTGGAAATCATCGAGGGACTCTTCAAAACTCTGATGGTACCAGTGTTACGACCAAAGATGGTGCACATAGTGTTTCCCATTTTGGAACCGACCAAGAATAAGCCTGATGTTTTTCACAAGGTAAGCTCACACACCCACTAATGATGAACAAGGGATTAATGAAGGAATTGTCTCATCTTTAGGTGGTACCATGGATTCCGATGGTAGTGAAACAATTGAAAAAACAAGCTGCTCAAGAGGAATACTCAGACGATACGAGTAAATGTCTTCAAACTCTTGTGGATATGACAACGGCATTAATGGCCACTTTTCCGGGATACGATGATCTCTACAAACCAGTGGTAAGTTGATGGAATGAAATGCAAGCGTATGCGGTATGCAGTGGAGAGTTATGTGTAGAGAAGAGCAAAGGTTAAGGGGAGACTGAGCAGGCGCGGAAAAAAAAATCTCCGAGAGATTCGTGGAGTTTAAGTGTAGGTTGAGTTAGTTGACAAAGGTTATGGTTGAAGTGAAATTGAAGAAGAATTTACGAAATCACCAGTCTGTGTGGCCTTTGAGGCAAAGTAGTAGCAATGTTTGAGAATGATCAACTAAATGTGCTTATTGCACAGATAGACTCGTTGTTAAAGGAATGCGACGAGCGGGTGGCGGTTTTGAAGGCATTCAGTCATAGTCCGTTGTATTTAAAGAAGGAAATTGTGAATATGGTTGCGAAGATCCATCAAGACTGGGATGACAGAGAGGTGTCAGCTGCGTATCGAAAGGTAATTTGCAGTGAAGGTGGATTATGCAGTATTGCGATTCAGCTGTAGCAACACAAGTTGTAGGTGATGAGAGTTATTTCTGAGCTGAAGCTGAGAATCAAATTGTGTCACAAAACCCATTCGGCTGACGAGACACAATCGAAAGTTGCAAATGACATTTGCTATCGACAATGATGACGCTACAAGTGCTTACACGTTTTCTTTTAGCGGACAGTTGTTACCAAACTGACTTACATTTTGTAGCCCCTTCAGCAAGGTGTTGGAAGAAGTTCTTCCACCGACGTCATATCAAACTTGTAGTGTCCACGAAGGTGGCAAGTTCCTCAGCAGTCATTTTATACTAAGAATACCATTCGTGAGAAAATTTTGTTTGACTCTTCAAACCTCCTTTGTTTGTGATCCCAAAGAAATTCGTCGCGTAAACCTCCCCCCAAAAAAGACGTGAATGTGACCGAATACAGACGATTGAATGTTAGCAGTTATTGCAGATGCTAAGCTCCGTAACGTATTGCACAATAATCGCCGGTCTTACTGATCATTCAAACATAACCTCCCTTACTGATGACTTCCACCATTCCTATACAGGTTGAGGCTATTTCTGAGTTCACTCCATCGTATGATTATCCATCGTATCTCAATCCACGGTACGGCTCAAACAGCCGACTGTTTGAAAGCCATCGCTCAGTGATGAGCTCCAATGCGAAAGTGGGTTTGGTGAATCTTGGAAATACATGCTACATGAACAGCGTTCTTCAAGCTCTGGCCATGACCAAAGAGTAAGTAACATCACGAGCACAATTGAGTTTCCAACTGATTTTCTCTCTCTTATTCTCCCCAGATTCAGTCGTGGAATCCTTCTGTCCGGCAGCAAGTCTCCACTACTGATCAAAATTCAAGAGCTCATTGCACTGATGTTGCACTCTTCACGGTTCGAATTGACGCCAACACGTGTGCTGGATGCTACGCGACCACCAGGATTCACTCCCGGCCTGCAGCAGGATAGCTCAGAGTTCCTAGGGTATTTGCTTGATACTCTCCACGAACAGGAGCTAGCCCATCGGGCAACAGCTGTGTCAAAATACGATGGCAAACCATCTGCCATTGACTATGATATTGATGAAGACGATGAAGATGGCGCGCGCAGTACAGAGTCACAAAGGCACCAGGGCACTCTTGCCTCCACCATCACATCGTCGGCAGACCCGCATGCATCGGCGGCAGCAGCAACATCATCATCACAGCGACAGCCGCAGAAGGTAGCGCGACCACCGACCACCACAACCATTGAGAAAACATTCATGGGCAAACTGGCCACTACCTACAAATGCCTGACATGCAGCTGGCAGAGCACAAATATCGACAGCTTTCGCGATCTGCAGCTGTCATTCCCCGAGGTGAAGAACGATTGTGCATCGAATTACACCGTCCAGGATTTGATTGATTACTACTGCTCGTCAGAGAAGCTACACGGCGACAATCAATACTTCTGCGAGCGCTGCAAGAAGCTCTCTGACGCCGAACGCTTCATAAATGTAATAAGTGCACCAAAGAACCTAATTTTAACTCTGAAGCACTTCAAGTACGACCAGAGCAATCACATGCGAGCCAAACTGATGCACAAGGTCTTCCACAATGAGAACGTTTCGGTGAAGGTATGCTCGGCCGAGACCCTTGCGGAAATCGCCTCTGTGCACTATGATCTGTATGCCGGTGTGGTACACTCCGGCTGCAGCATGGACTCGGGCCATTACTACACGTACGCCTCTGATGGCAACAACAAATGGTACAAGTTCAACGACGACATCGTAACCCAGTGCAAGATCGCCGAACTAAACAACTTGACACCACCAAATACCCCGTACATCTTATTCTATCAAATGGGCGGTCACGAGTCGCCAACGGCTCCCAGTACAATGATTAAAATCGAGGCACCACCACCTCCCAAATTGGAGGAGCTCTCGCCGGAGTTGCGTGAGTACGTGAATCGCGACAATTGCATGTTCAACAAGGAATTGAAAAATCGCCGAATGAAAATGGCCAACAATCAGACAACGTCTATGTTCAACAATAGAGCGCACAGCCGAGGAGGAGGCCCCGATGACGAGGACGACCAGCCACCACCATCAAGTGGTTGCGGGGGCAATGCATTAAATATCAACGTCAACCGATTCGTATTTTGAAGCGGCCAAGACCAGTGGGCAGTGTTATTGTGCGTTATGAAAGTGTTGCCGTGTTTCTTCCTTCACCCAGAGTCAGTCCTCGTCCCACCACTACCACCTCCTCTCCCAAAACGATGTTGTTTTGGTTGCTGTTCTTTTTACTATTACTTATACACACAGTTAAACCACTTACGACCGGGAAGAGAGAACGATCATACATGTGATGTAAGCCAGCCACGTGAATAAAAAAAAAGAAGGAAAAATACAGGAATTTTACACACTATTTCTCCCTAAATCTTTTGATTTCTACTCTCCCCTCCCTTTCCACTTTTACACATGTATGTATGCCTATCTCTACACTCTACCCATCCGCACTTTACTTACCCCATAAACCATTTGAAAGAATGTCTTCTTTCTCGCACGGCGCTAGAACATTAATTGAGATCAATCGAAACGGCAAAACCAAACAGCAACACACACGTCAAGAAAAAAAAAAACAAACAGAAGAAAAACGAAAACAAAAAAATATGAATGAATGATAAAACCAATTGCAATCCAACACGCGCATCACGGCTGTTAAACAGCAACCAACAGTGATGAAGTGAGATTTAAAACATAAATATGATAAAAACAAGCAAAAAAAAAATACAATTTAAGCATCTAATCCTTCATGTAAACGAGAGATGAACACCACACCACACAACACTATCACTTTCCGTTTTCAAATTGTGTTTTGTTATTTTTTTGATTCTCATCTCATCTAATTTTCGGGTTTTATCTTTGCGTTGTGCTCCGCGATTTGTGCATGTGCAACTGAACTCATAATTTAGAAGACAATGTCAGAAAATTTGTTTAAAACATTTCTGTGATTCGTGATGGGCAGCTTCCCTCTACCCCTCTACCAGGACTTTCATTCGTTGATGATGTTTACCTAATTTACTGTATTTTGTTGATGTAATTTTATTTAAATTAACAAGCGGAATTTATGTACTACGTATAGTAGAGATGCTGAAACAAGGCAAAGAAGAGAGAAAAAAACAAGAACAGAGCTATTCAAATCATTGTATATAAACTATACTATATATTGTTTTCACAGTAAGTTTCTAAACTAAAACTAAAAATATTTAAAAGAAAAAAAAAATAAATACAACTGAACGGAATGTGAAATGGGTTTTCATTTGATTTAGTTTTTCTTTGGTAGTTCAAATGCAGGAGGGCTTCGCGTTGCAAGCAGACTCTTCATGAAGCTCTGGATAACAAACTTTACCAACAATGGGTGACTGGAAGGCCGTTGCTTCATCCCAGCTTCATGGAAACACTAGATCATTGCACACATAGGTTTCTCCATCGACGCCTCCGTAGCAAACATGGTGCTGCTCTGTTCAACGGATGGCAGAGAGGAAGCGCGTTGCACTGACTTCGTGGGACCTCTGCATTTTTTGTATACTTAAATGTCACCCAGTCGAGTCCGTAGTGGATACCGCTGTTGTTTTTAGTAACGGGGCCAGGAACTCTCCACCCTGGCCTGACATCCCCTTTCAGTTCCTCCAGCTTGGCAATCTCCCCATTGAAAGTTGGAAAGTGTGGATTGCAAGCTTGGATGAACTTTACTATGAAGGCAGCATCGGAGAATATAGTAACCATGCACCAAGCCACGGCCTTCTAAGGATCGAATTCCCGTGCACTTCATCAATCGGTGCAACCTTCCATACCGCCCCAGAGTCGAGTACAGTCTTCTTGTAAAGGTCGGCTAACCTTTGGTCCTTGAAGGACAGAAGTTTGACACGGCCTTGATGGCATCCGGGATCGTAGGAAAAGGGTGCCACGCCTTCATTCTCGGCAATCAAGCTTACAAAGCACGGGTTAATGCCACGCTCTATCTTCCTCCAGTTGGACGTGGTGAAGTGTCGCTGTCATAGCATCATAATACCTCAGAACCTCACTGTACGGTCGATGTGGCTCGATTGTGCTTGAAGCACTGCATGCATGTTTTTTCCCGTCAGAGAGTTTTAAAACAACATTAGAGCACTTAGACTCAAAATAAACTCCATCAGCTGCAACCTACCTTCGTGCTGGCTAGGGAGGCATGTTGGTTGAAGCTCAGGTCCACCTCGGACAGTTGGCCCAATCGAAGAAGAAGAAGAACCTACATTTGCTAGATTCTTATCTAGTTTCGGACTCGTGGGGAATAGTAGATGTGTTTAAGCAGCACTACCTCTTGTGAACAATAGATGTAATAGAGATGGGCCAACCCGAAACTTTCTTAACTAGAGTTGAATCCATTTCGGATTGAAGCGAACCAAGCTCGATTTCACCCAATTCAAAATATATTCCCTTTTGTAACAGTCAAACTGTGGTGGCCCGTGTCGTTGTGGGTATGCGCGTCGACGCCAACCTCGACGTCGCAGGTTCGATTCCTGCTCTGTGCGACGAAAACAATTTTCACGACCCCACCTCTTTCGAGTTACTGACAATGCTCAAAGAGTATTTCCTGTCTAGAAAAAGCTTCTCAAACTTGGCCGTTCGGAGTCGGCATAAAACTGTAGGTCCTTTCCACTCGTGAGAGAACAATAGCACGCACAACACGAGTGGTTGCTGAGAAGCTAGGCCCTGGCTGGCGCTACAGCCACCCACATTATTATTATTATAACAGTCAAACTCAACACCAATCTCGGGTTAGCTTGGTACACATACACACTAAAAACATTTTCTGTAACATACTATTCAATACAATTGGTTTGAAAGACTATAAAAAAAACAACCCTTATTGTCAAACACAACAGCCTCACACATTTAAGTACCAGCAAAAACTTGCCGCATCACACACTGTTCCATCCATGGCTAAACCGAGTCTACGGAGTTATGTGCTCACACTGTGTCGAATGGTTCGCGGATTTGATGTTCACTTATTCGTATCATTTTAGTTTCAGCAACTCGGTTTGACACAAATTTAACTCGGTTCAACTAGGTTTGGACGCAACTCGGGTTGACTCGATTTTCAACTCGAGTTGTCCCATCGGTAAGAGATCCGTGCTCAACCTTGCCTACAAGATCGTATCCAGCATACTGTGTGAACGTTTAAACCCGTTCTGCACAGCACGAATCAGCACGTACCACTGCGGCTGCCGGCCCGGCAAATCGTCTATAGATCAATTCTTCTCTAAGGCAACTCCTAAAGAAGACGCACTAGGTTCCAGTTTATGCTCACCATATTTTGATCGATTTTAAATCCGCATATGACAGCATTCATAGCCTCGAGCTATTCGAAGCGATAACCGAATTCGAGATTTAGGAAAAATGTATCCTATTGTATAGCACCACGCTATCAGCTTGGTTTTGATGATAGAAAGCAGCGTGCCCAGGACCGTCACCGATGGAGGACAGCAATTGCCAAGGCTTGGACCCTCCACGGGTCGTCGGCCTGATAAGTAAGTAACCTACATTCACTGTAATTTGAAGGCCTCCCAAAGGAATATCAGCAGGCGCATTTGGGATAAAGAGACTATATCATAAACTCTAACAACTTTAGCACTAAATACCTCTTACCTGATCCGAGTAAAAACGCGACGGTGGCAGAGAAAGTGCTCTACAGTGTCGTCACCCTCTCTACAGACGTTGCAGAGGGTTTTATCGCTCAGTCATCGTATACTTAGGCGAAGGTTTAGTGGGCACTTAGAACGCAGCTGTGGTCCCGTGCTGGAATGAAATATCCTACTTTCGTCGCCCAAATGGTATATGCTTCTCTATTCCACGATAAAATCTCGTGGTACATGCACTATGTGCCAAATTTCATTAAAATCGGTACACGCGTTCAAAAGTTACAGATTATGTACCAACTCTCCCATACAACGGGCCCAATGCGCGCCGGTAAGTCATCTGCAGTCGTTTCTCGGATTTTTTTTTACAAACGTTAGAGAGCTTGCGCTATTTGTTCTACAAACTGGACGCTACTAGTGCTTCTTAACTCTCGAGAAGCCCAACCATAGATGGAAGTCCTTACCTGGGATGCGAGTAGTTCCAACGCACAGAATCCTAAGAGTACGTCCTCTGATCAGTTCATCGGCGATCTCATTTCCCCGTGATCCCCTGGTGAACCGGGAATCAGACGTTTCTTGAAAATGTCCAACGGTACCACTCGAACTCGACGACTCTCAAATGGGCAGCATTGATGTTTATGTCCACACAGCATGCACCCACATCTTAAGAGTTCGCGGTTCTCTCCTCTGTTCAGTTTTCTTTGATCAAACTTTTGCTTTCGAACGCTTTGCTCTTTCGTTTGTTGTTCATCATTCGGTTTCATTCTGCAGTGGCATGGTCAGAGTTTTGTGAAGCATGAGCTTGGACCTACGTGTATGAAGCTTATACCCAAGTAGCAACACTTTTGGCGTTCACATTTGCCCCTCAAAATCGATCATGATGAGAACCTCAAAACAAAATAAACAACCACAATCTAGTACTTTTTCAAAGTTGTATATTTACTAAAACAAAAGACACCCTATACAAATGATTTAGAATATGTCTTCTTCAGCTTTCCGTTTCCTCTTCTTTTTGCCCTCGGCCTTGCCTCTGATCACATCGACCTTCCGCTTCTTCGACATCTTCTTTCGCTCCTGAATGCCTTGCTTCCGTTTCGCCGCCCTCACGGGATCGTTGACTTTCTCCTGCGCGATCAGCTTCTTCCTCTCGGCTCGTCGCATCATCAACTTCATTTGAATACTCGTCCGAAGCTTGTCGTATACATCGGATCCTATGCGTTTGCGCAGTTTGCTACCGACCCGCATCGCTTGCTGGCGCAGCTCTGGATCGACGTTCTGGTCCTCTTCGGACATTTCCCGAACCAGTATCGACATGAATGCATAACCCAACTTGGTTACCGTATCGACCTCGAGCAGAGTGATTAGGCCCTCGGTCAAGGTGAAGATTGCTGATCGCTAAAGGAAGAGATGGGAAGTTAGTCACTCAGTCAGTCACTCAGTCAGGCGCACGCGCAAACAAATTGTTATACTTACAGCTACGCAGCTATGTGGAGCCAGAGCCAGTTCCTTGTTGACCAGGAACCTCATGTTCTTCGCCAGCCAGTTCAAGTTGATCTTTATCCGCTCAGGTTCGTCCGCATCGTCTTCCTCTTTCTTTACACTCACGACGTCGAATGGGACATCTCTTAGCATGTTCGCCACGTACAGGAACACCTTCACAATCTCGTCCATCATTTGTGGGTTGGTGTCACCGGGCACCACCTGAGCGCAGAGATCGAGGATTAAGCTTTTGATGTCGTACTCCGGATTCAAGTACATGTAGTCCTTGAGGTTGTCCTTCTTTTTCGTCGCTTTTGTCACCAATTCACCAACCAGCGAGAAGTCGTAGGTCGACAGAATGCTTGCGAGGATCTTTGCCGAGTTCACACGGACCCACTCATGCTCGTAGCCCAGCAGCTTCTGTGACTCGTAGGCCAATTCGTCGATGGTCAGGTTGTAGTCCTCCTTACTGAGGACGTCTGGGCAGTTTTCTAGGATCTTTAAAATACAATTCTGCATTTGAATGATCTCGTGATCGACTTCTCTCTGCCTTCGTTCTCGCAGTCGTTCCATGTCTTCTTCTGTGATCTCGGGCGAGGGCTTGAACTTCTTCCCTTTCTTTCCCTTGAACTTGGGTGCAGCCACCACTTTGACGTCAAGGTCAACACCGGCATCTGGTGCTCTGACGAATCGCCCAGGCGCACTTGGATTACTCATCATCAATCGACTGACCAGTAGCGGAAGCGCCACCTTCACCCGGGAGTCAAATGACTCCTTCTCCACGACCAGGAACCTTGAGCACATCATGGCGCCCATCTCGCGGACGGATGGCTTGTCTGCTTGCAGGAAAAGCAAGACCACCTCGAACAGCTGCTGGCGTGTTTCCTTCTCCAGGCGGGCAATCAACAGCTCAATGCACTCTGCGGCGGCCTTCCTGCACTCGGGCATGTCATCGTTCACCAACCGCGTGCCCAGCGACACAAAGAGGAACTCCGCCTTCTTGGCCAGCACGTTCACGGGGAACTTCTTGATGATTGTGCTCAAGAACTCAATCGCTGAAAGCCTGCCAGTGGGCAGCGAGTAGTTCAGCTGCCTGCTGAAGAACTTCAAGTACGCCTCCACTTTACCCTTGAGCGTGTACTCCATCATGTAGGTGACCAGTATGGCGCGTGATTCGTCTCGCGCAAAGTCCGAGTTGGACAGGATTGTGATCTCGCGGATCTTCAGCATGATCTCGTGCATCTCCTTGGTGTCTATCTTCCGGTTGACCATCGCCTTCAGAAGCGAGAACGCCATCGTCTGGTTGCCTCCCTCGTGCAGGTCATGCTCGATGTAGTAGATGAGGTGATCGATCTGCGAGCTGTCCAGCTCGTAATCGTTGCACTTTCGCAGCAGCGCCACCACACACTTGAAGGCGTTCTTCATCAGCTGGAAGTTCTCCTCCTGCTTGGTGGCTCCGAATGTGGAGAAGTTCTGCAGGATCTCGAAGAGCCGGGTGACTATGTCTGGCAGATAGTTTTTGAATTCCTTCAGCTCGTAGCCCTCGTTCCAAATGGACGTGATGGATTTCAAGGCAAACGTGGTCACCCGGATGTGGGTGCTCTTCAGCGAGTCCCTGATCAGCGGCAGGACTGGATTCAGGAACGGTTCGTATGCAATCTCGACCAGCTTCTTTCGCTTCAGCACTATGTGCAGCATTTCCAGACCGAACTCGATCAGGATGTGGGCATTCGCTTGCGCGTTGTTTTTGACCGTCATCCGCACGGCACCGTGACGGAACTTCGGTTCTGGTTGGATTATATAGCAGTCCGGGCGTGCGCGACGCATTCTCTCCTTCTCCTTTTCGCTGAGCACCCTCTTCTCGGTGCCAGGCAGGAGATCCGGAATGCTCTCCGATATTGTGCCGTAGATGAAGATGAGCAGACTCTCCCGCGAAATGTTTGCATTCTCCACGAGGCCGGTGACGATCTTCTGGAAGCACTCTTGAATTTTCGTCGACATCTTCTTCGATTGACTCTTGGCCAAGTACTCCTTGAATGGCATCAGGATGTCCAACAGACATGACTCCTGGATATTTCTGGCCACAATGTGCAGCACAAGGTAGCTCTTCGAACTCGGCTTCGCCTCTGGGGTGTGCGCGGCGATTTTTTCAACCTCCTTCTCCGCGGCCAATTCGCCGAAGATGTCGTTCAGAGATACCTCCAAAATGTTGCCCAAACACGACTCGATGTCGCCCGGCTTCAGGACATCTCGCAGTGCGTCCAAAATCCCATGAACTGTCACCGACAGGACGTGCACCTGAAATCCGCGTGTCAGCAGCGACGTGAGATGGTCCAGCAGCAGCGCCAAGTAGTTTGAGCCAAGCGTGAGCATGATCTTCTTGAGGATGTCGCGTGTCAGCATCCGCACGGACTTCAGTGGAGACTTGAGGAACGTGCACACCTTCATGAACACCCCGGGCAGGCTTGTGTCGAGGACTTCCTTGGGCAACTTTTGGAGGAGCTTCACAAGTGCCAGGCCAATTGGCACGCGCTGGATTTCCTCCTCCTCGCGTTCCGCACTGAAGCGCTTGCGATTGACTTTGTGCTTCTTGTCGAAGGTGCTCTTTTCGGTGATTGAACGGTTCAGCGTTGGTATGAGGATCGTAGCGATTGTGTGCATCACTCGCTTGGCAGCGTTCTTGGGCAGAATTGTCATCGTGTCGAGCACAGCCACCGTTGAGGACTTCCGCTCTTCCTCGTCGTCCTTGATGCTGTCCAACTCCGCCTCCAAGTCGTCATCTTCTTCGTCGGATTCCTCTTCATCTTTCACCTCTTTTGTCTTCTTGTCGTCTGCCTCTTCGTCGTCCTTCTCCTTCAGTTCCTTCCTCAACGCCTCTAGAGCCGCCTGGTCTTCGGCAGTTTGCGTCAGATTGAAGTGGAACGCGTCCAGTATCCTCACGACGATCCGAACCGCCTGCTTCTGGTGCTCATGACTGGTCCTCATTTTCTGCAGATAGTACTTAAGGACTGCTTGGTAATGCTGCCAGGGGAGCAGCTGACAGACGACTCCCAGGGCTTCGATGGCTGCGTCGATCAGAGTGTGCTTGCCAACGTGCTTCTCGGTCAGCAGGTACCTCGTGGTCAGTGGCATGATGAACTGTGTGAGCGTCCTCTGGTTCGGCACCGCAGTCAGGGTCTTGGCGATGCTGCAGAACTTCAGCAGGGCCCTACCGTGACGGTGGCTCTGGATATGCGTCACGTTCTCGAAGAAATCCACCTCGGGGTCTTGCAGATCGGCCAATGCGAACATATCGCTCAAGACCACATGGGAACTGGAACACTCTCTGACCATGACACCCAAAAGACGAATGCCTTCATTGCGCATGTTCTCGTTCGTGTCTCTAATCGCACGACGCACCAGATTGAGGAGCACATCTCCGACCAGGTAGTCGATGTCCTTGCGACTCTCCTCGTAACGCTTTATGAGCCTGGGCACGAGGACTCGCAGGTGTTCGGCGGCATTGTCTCTCAGCCCCATGTCCTTGTCGTATCTGATGAAATGGAAGCAATTGTAGACCACCAAGACGCCCAGGTCGATGTCGACTGTGGTCACTTCTCCCTCAAGCTTAACGGTGATGATCTTCAGCGTGTCCAGCCGCTTGTCGTAGTCCGGCTGCTCAACCCACCTCTTGTCCCACGAGTTCAGCGCGGCCACAATTTGGGCCGTCTCCTTCAGCTCGGCACTGCCTCGGATCTTCGCAATGTCCCTTAGAAGTTGACACAGCAGCTTCCGTGCTGGCACGTCTTGAACCTGTTCGAACAACGGGGCGATTTTCCTCAAATAAGTCTCCGGTGCGTCCAGTCGCTTGATGAGGTTTGCCAGTGTCGTAATGACCTGACAGACCACCTCCTCAGAAGAACTGCTCTGCGATTTGGCGATCAATATCGGGAGAAGGATCTGAAGCAGACTGTCACAAGCATCGGCGTTGTCCACGTGCTCGGTGAGCAATGAAAGGATGTTCAGATCGCCCTTGTCTAGGTTATTACGGCGGCGAGACTGCTTTCCGAACGCGCTGAAATTCAGTTTCAATCTTTCCAGAATCTGCATGATGTGCGGCTTAATCACTTCGATGCCACCGGTCTGCTCGTCCCCTTTGACTGTCAGGAGCCGCTCTATCATCGTCATGATTGGCTTTCGGACCAACGGCTTCGACTTATCATTCAGCAGCAACTCAATGACGTACTGAAACAGCGTGGCGCCATGCTTGCTCGACGAAAGGTAGCTGTAGAGTTTAGGGTTCTCTCCCCAGCGCAAGAGCAGCTTGAGAGCCGGTGTTGGGGAATGGATACTGTCTTGGGGCAGCTTCTCCACCGTTCCCCAGAGGTAGATGCCGGCGAGCGTGCTTATCTGACCCTCGGTCCAGGGGAAGTTGTCGAAATGTTCGAAGAAGTTCACCAGACACAGCAAGGCGACGTTCTTCACGTTCTTGAATATGGTCAGCATCTTCGGGCCGACGTTACTGTCCGCCTGGCTACCACTCGAACTCACCTCCTTGCACACCGCTCCAACGAACGTGATCAGCTTCAGCATGTAAATCAAGAAATCGTCTTCCATCAAACCGCCGAATTGTTTGCGGATCAGCTCCAGGAGGTTGATGGTGCTCTGGAGTTTCTTCGGTGACCAGACTGCGGTCAACTTAAAGTTCTCAGCAACCACTCTTGGAATGTCCTCGATGTCGTTCTGAATGACTGGGTCGTAGACCCCAAACGCCATCTTGAGGAACCACAGAATCTCGTCTGTGGAGCAGCCGGCTAGGAAGCGCAGCACAATGCCTTTTCTCACCTGACTGCTGACGTTCTTGCTGGTTGTCTTCGTTGTCATCTTTCCGTAGAGGATGCGCAGCAGAATCTTCATGAAGTCGCCGCGATGATTCTCCTGGATAACACCGGCCGACCGGTCGATCTTGAAGCCCACCAACTCGTCCTTGAATTTCTTCTCGTCGATCATGTTGTAGAGGTGCTCTTTGTAGGGAGCCAGGGATTTGTTCTTGTACGACATCACGCAGTCAAGAGCGATTTTCTGCAGAGCTGGATTGTTCCCTGAAAGAAGCTCCATGTAGAAGGCATACAACTCGGGCTCCCGGTGCAACGCCTTTGGATTCGGCTGGTTCACGAAGATGCTCATTTTGCTCATCAGTGTGGCTGCTATGCTCTTCGTCGAGGCCTGCTGTGCCTTCTTCTTGGGCACGCTCGTCTCCTCATCATCCTCGTTGTCATCGTCGTCGTCGTCAAGGTCCATGGGTACTTGCTTGTCGTCTTTTCTGGAAATGTCCCAAGTGTACACTTTCTTCTCCTGGTTCGCCTTGAATTCACTATTGACAAAGTCCAGGAACATCGTGACCAGTTCCCGGTTTTTGATTTCTCTGATCTCCCCAAACGTGTGGATCCTGCTCCAGATCAGATTCCGATAGTTCGTCAAATCCTGTCTCGAGGGGGATTTTGTCGCGTCGCTCACTTGCAACGAATTCAGCACAGAACTTGTCCACACACTCTCCGAGGCATCAGACTCGTGCCCCTCCAACGTGGCGATTTCCTCTGCAGTCTGTTCGAGTTTCTGCTTGTACACCTCCCAGAAGTCCTGTGTAGGCATCTCCTTCGAATAGTCCTGGATCAGCTTCAGAACCGGCTCCCAGAGGAGTTTGAAGTTGTGATAGAGCAGTCCCATCAGGAATCTCAGAATGTCCACCTTGAAGCGGTCCTCTTTGATAGACTTAAAGAACTCCCCACTGGTCTCCAACTTTTGAAGAAGCAATATTTGCTCCCTGTACGTATGGACTGTCGGCTCAATGGACTCTGCGTCGTACAAGATCTTGTAGGGGCTGCCTGGATTCGCCTTGTAAATGGATGACAGGCAATGGGACGCCAACAAACGGGCGTCTCTTGATCGGGAGCTGAGGAGCCCGGGGAGGATGACGTGCGCATCTTCATTCGATTTCAGCAGATTCGGCTTGATTGTGCAGATTTGGTCGAGGATGCCGAGCGCAGACGTACCTGCACTGCAGTGCGGAAGGATCGTTGCCACGGTCTCCGTGAGGAATTCATCTTTCCACGAGAATCCCAAGTGAATTCCACACTCGATCACGATGGAGAGGGTGAAAAGCGCTCTTCCCGACTCCATTTGTCCACCTCTCAGATCGGAGACAAGCTTTTTGGCGAATTTCTTGCATTTCTTCTCCAAGCTCTTCTCGTTCAAGCCACGCACATGGAGCGCCAGAATCAGACTGACGAGGAACTCCTCAATATTCTCTTGCTCCACGTCGAAACCGTTCAATTTCTCCTCGAATTTTTTCAATGTTTCCGCTTTCTTGAACTGCAGAGGGTACTGCTTCCAATCCCCCAACTTCTGCCCGTTGCGGATGAGTGGCGACTTCTCGAGGATCACCTTAACCAGCAGCTCTAAGCTTTCCTGGTCGAAGTACAAGTCAAAATACTTCAACAGATCCGGCAGAACGAGGATTTCAAACTGCGAATGCGGGTAGATCTTCAGGATGAACGACTGGAAGACCTCGCGATTCCCGATTTGCATCGCCTTCTTGATCATGCGACTCGTGTCCAACTGCGAGACCTTTGCATGATTGGACAGAAGGATCACACAAATCAGAGTGCATGCATTCTCCAGGAGGAGATTATCATCATCGGAGGCGTCATCCACCACGCCCAGGATTGCCGGGACCACTGTCTCCAGATCAGACACAAAGCAGCCGTTTCTCCATTGCGCCGCTTGCAGCATTAACATAACCAAGTAGTTTTTAGCATGCGCGTCCTCCTTTGTCCCAGCTACCGCGCGGCAAAGAACTTTCCAAAAGAGCCCAATATTGTGAATGTGAACGAATTTCAGAATCTCCTCCACTGTGACAGAGATCACATCGAATAGCAGATCCCTCCGCTGATCCTTTGCGTTGACCAAACTCTCGAAGAGGAATTCAAGGAAGCGCTCTGCGATGCTGTGGAACAGGCCCTTTACACCGCGAATGATTTCGAAGAACAATCGGCCGCATCCTCTAATGCTTTGTATTTGTTCCTTCTCGACGGTGCCCAAGATTATGTCCAGAAGTTTGTTGTAATCCTTCAAGTCCCTGGCAATGAACGAGAAGCACTCAACTGCGAAGTTTGTCACCTCCTCTGAGTAACGACACTCATCCAGCAGGGGAAGTATGGCATGAAATACGACGTCAATCTTTCGCTTCAAAAACGGCTTCAGCGTCTTGAATAAATACGCCAGGCATATGAGAGTCCACTCCAGCTGATCGGGGTCCTTGGTGTTCAGTAGGCAAATCAAGCGGTCCAAGACCCTCTGAAAGTACGGATAGAACACCTCACGCAGATCCGTACTCAGTACAACTAAGATCTCCAGCAATGGCTGCAGTGATAAGTTAGTCGCCGTTGACAGTTTCTCCAGCAGTAAGTCGATGACAAAATCCTTCTTGTGCAGCAACTGCGGCAGAGTGACCACACCGTGGCACTTCTTACTGAATTCATTATACTCATCTGTTAAGTTCAGCACCGACCACTTTCTGATGGTCTGACAAAAGTAAGTTTCATCTGCCTCTGGAAGTTCTTCGTTCTCGTGGCCAATGTAGTACAGAGCCGATCGACGGATGTCGATTTCCGACACTCTGTCGGCGAAAGATTTGTACTGCAAATCAAGGGGAATTTGCGTTTACTTGTTGCTCTCACTGAACTCACAAAGTTATCACTTACCCGAAAAGTATTTTTATCTTTTGTTTTCCTATCCATGGTTGTTTTTTCTTTTCAGTTCATTAAACTTTCTTGAAAATATGCACAAACTTTGAAATAACTTACAATCAACACGATGCCAGTTTAAGGAATGATAGACATCCACGTGCGAATCGCGGTAAGTGTCAGACTGAATTTTTTGACATTTCTCTTAGCACCTCATTTGTTGGTAGTATTTTGCTTTGTTTTCGATGTTGTTTCGTAAATAGTTTCGGAGGGGAACAAAAAGAATCATCTGGCTACAGTTTTTTTTCTTCTCTTTTGTTGTGAAAATTGTAAGAAAAGGAAAATGCAAAGGAATGGGAGACAAAACTGACAGTTAGTGGGTGCCATAATTCCCTTTGAGTGTAGATTGAGGGTCAGTCTGCATTTGCTTAATGGTAAAAACTACTTAAAAATTTCTTAAGTATTTGTGAGCTACAAAGGAATGAATGGAAATTGAGCGCAATCGAGATGAGGAGCATACGAGAAGTTAAGTGAGTCTATTCTGACGACATTAAGACATGGAATGTAAGACTTGCGATACTGTCCTCTGTGTATGCCATCATAGAGCATTATGTCTGTTCCATTTGCTGTGAAATCACAAAAGAAATGTCCAAAGCCGTTCCATTTGTTGATTTTTTCGTAGTTTTCGACAGAAGAGCGTGCTTACGAGAGAGTAAAAAATATCCCCACCCTGCGAATTTCCTGCCACAGAAAATTGAAGACTGTCAAATTCACAATAAAAACAACAAACGACAGTTCATTCAGAATTGAATAAGTAAGAATTGAATATATTTTTTGACGTTTCTTGAATTATGTGCATTTCTACGAAACGTCGTTCCACAAGTTTGTGCACTCCCTCAAAGAGAGATTTTTACCCCCACTTCTGAAAATTTGCTTAACTGCGAATTTCTGTGCACAAATCAATTGGTACAGACCTATTGTCTGCAAGAAAAAGCAGACCGCCTTTTGACTTAAGCACCTCTGGGCGTTATTTTTCTAAAACTAAGGACATTGGTGCTTAGCATGAGTATAATAAAATTATATGTTTATAGACCCCAAAGTATAAGTTTTTGAGGGTTTTTTTTCGGTTTCCGGAGCGCCGTTGATCTCGATAAAATAAGCACAAAATATAATGACAAACAAATTGATCAATCGTTTGGCTTAGGAAATGTTTAGGAGATATCGAAGTTTAAATATTTATTTTTTTACTATGAAAGTCCAGGTGCCTGCCTAACAGTTGTTGACATACTCATAGCAGTGCAACTTAGTCGCGCGAGTGGTTAAGCTATGCACAAAAAAGGTGTAAAAGTCCTGTTCGCTAGCGAAGCGAGCTACCCTCACCATGTTTCAAATACACCAGACTTCCTCAAATATTCCAAGCGTCCAGAGAAGTACGTATCTTCAAGACTTAATCCAACAAATATCACATTGCCAAGTAATGTGTGCAAATTGTTTTCCTATAAATAATTTAAATCCCCCACTACATGTCGATAGGGTAGTCCACTCCAACACCAATCACTCCCAACTTCACGCCGAAAATTCCACCAGTTTCAACTGTCACTTTTTCGCCAAACGTCGTCTCCAAGAGATTTCAAAAAGTTCCCCCAAGAAAAAAAATTCCCACAACTCGCACACAAATGAAGTTTGCACAACAAAAACAGACCGCACGGATTTTTTCTTTTTCCTCTACCATCAGTCCAGTGGTGTTTTTCGTTTCTTTCACATTTTCTTCCGTCATCCTTGAGGAAAAATCGAAAAAATACGATATTTTTCTGAGATTACGTGTCGCGAACCCCACAAAATGCTGTTAAACATATTTGCATAAACAATTTACATAATTTCACTTGGAAACGTCTCTCTCGTCTTGATTCCAATCGTTTTATAATTACAGAAAGTCGACAAACAACGACGTTCTTTGTGCAAAAAAAAGGGAAAAAAAGTGAAACAAAAATTGTGTATGTTAAACGAGCAGAAACGAGTCTCCCCCCTTGATTCAACGTGACCTTTTGCAATTAGATTAAAAATTGAAGAAGAAAATCAAATGAAAATATGTCAATGGGCAGTCTGGTAAAACGCAGTTTTTCTCCAGACACTGCTTCAAAATAAGTGATCCAAAATAGAAATCCCCCCCATTTACAGAGAAAAAAAAAACAACGTATTTCGCAAGTGTTTCGTGTTTCTCGGACGGGGGAGAATATATGTATGAAAAGCAAAAAAATCGTACGAAGTGCCGTGTGTTCGTGCTCTCATCGCTAATTATCGATTTAACATCGTCTCCGTCGTATTAAAAATGTAAAATACGAACGAAATACGAACTACAAAAAAATCAATTTTCTAGTACACAACACACCAAGTAAGTCGTTAAAAGTTTGTTGTTGCATTCTATTATATTGTACATCGTGGTTGTTGTTACAGTCGAGAACTCCTTTGTGTGGAATTTACTGTGATAATGGGGAACGTCGAGTGGGCTTGATAAAAGCTGCCAAGCAAAGATCTCATTCTTCTCTAGATTCTCTTCTACTTCCCACACTTCGTGCTGTTGCGATTCACTATTCAGAAATCAAAGTTGATACAGCTGGCGTTTTTGACGGCTGATGATTATCTAGAACAAAAATCGAATGATGGCTGTAATCTGGGTTTTAGGTTTTCCCCTCCCATCAGACCACACAGTTCAAGGCTGTTTTATTATTATATTTTATTCCATAAAAATTGGCCAACATAAAAAGCTTGTGTGTTCTCCATATCCCCCATGCAGTCCCAAGTGAAACTTTTTGTCGTAATTTTCTGGTGGAAAAGCAAAAAAAAAAAAAAAACATTAGTCACACACAGTCTGTGGAGACAATGAATGATAAACGGTCGAATTAAGTAGGCCAGACAAGTGGGAAATTCTGAAGAGAATACGCAGGAAAAAAAATTGTTTGCTTCGTTTCGATGGGGTTGTCTTATCATAGAGCACCAGTGTGTGTGTGTTTGGGGGGCAAACGGACAGCCACTCAATTCAAGCTAATTTGTTGGTTATTGAAACGAACCTTTGTGAGTGCATGCGAAAACACAAGAAAAGCAACATTCATGCTACGTGGATATGACTAATGTGGGAGTTATGCGCGAAGGGCAAGTGTTGATAAAGTTTATTCTTGAATCTCCGCCAGAAGTACGTTCGGTATTTTTCATGGCATTGGAAGTGAGATTTGGTATTTTAAAATTCAAAATTTTGTTTGTATTTGCATACGTACAGTGTGAATGAACATATTTCACCTTGTTGGAAGGTTAGCTACAGAATCGAAAGTCAAGGTCGGTGTGTGAGGTGGTATTGATCAGATGTTGGACACAATTAAATAAATACGTTGTCGTCAAGAGTGCTTTGCTCCTTTCATTTTTGCGTCGAGTGTGCAACCGAAATATATGGGGCTTTTAAGCTCACGATTTGTTATCGAAATAAGAAATTCTCATTTTAAAACGAGATGTGGTTAGAATAGGAAATTTGTTTTTGATCGTCGTGGAATAAGATCTTGTTTCATGTGAGTTCTAAATAAGTACCGCAGAATGCTTGAATTCTCGCGTTTCACGTAGCTCCTCAGCACAGAGAGCGATTTTACCATTTTGATTTTATGTTATGAATTACGTCGAGCGGAAGTTACAATTTAAAGTCTAAATGCCAGTTGACACTACTAAAGGAGTTCTCGCTCCAGTTGGCATTCCATTAAGCTGTCTTTCATTCCCGATTGACTATTCTCGTAGCATATGCTCGCATAGTGTCTGATTCAACATAATTCCGGTGATTCAATGAACATGTGTGTTGCTCAATATTGTGTAACATGCTCTACTTGTTTCGTTGTGGTTGCTAAAGCTTAACACAACATCTGTGATGTTTTTTTTCACTCCTCTTGGAAGCATGGGGCTTCCACTTGGCATCTCCATTTCACTCGGTTGGTTGCAGCTGTCTTTACACTATTCCAAGTGAGGTTGCGTCGTCGTAGTTACAGGAGTACCGATCGTCTGCGGGTGTTCAAGGGACGGTCTCTAGCTCTTTTGCCTTGACAATTCTATTGCAGGCTTGTTTTCTAACCTTCGGCATTTTTCCGACATGGTACGAGCGTTAAATTTCCATTTGCGTATCTTCAGCTCAGCGAACTCGGACTTTCAGACACAACCCCTTTCCAGCAAATGTTAGTCAAGAGTTTTACTTGTTGGGATACAAAAGAATGGGAATCAGATGGTTGCTTGGTTTAGGTGGCTACCCAGCTAGTCTCAAACCTGGTACAAGTAGCTAAGTTGCGCCCTGTTTGGTACCAAACCTCGGAGATCAGGGTTGTTACGGCTAACTAAATCCAGCCTGCGGAGTTTAGGTTGTTTAATTATTTGTGAGAAGCTTTGGTTACCGATCTTGGAGAGTTCACTAAGGAGAAGTTGCTCGAACGCAATATGTCTCGGCCTTAGGTTTAGGTTAGGTTGTAGTGGCTGACTGCTGCAGAGCAGTCACACTTAGGCCAGAGTAGGCCAATTGTGATACCACGCGGATTGACTTCTCCTAACTTTAGAACCAGTTGGTGCTGCTGATGAACCCATTTAGTTGGCCAATGCTGGCACTTTTTAGCTCGTTACGGCTGCTGAAATAGTAGGCTCCTAGGTGCAGGAACCTACGACTGGCAAGAGCACTGCAGGAGCAGAGAAGGTGATGAGTGTTCTCTTCCTCCTCTTCATCCATGCAGCTTCTGCATGTCATCAATCACATCATATACGGAGCACCCATCCTGCGAGCATGAGTGCCAATTACACAGTGCCCGGTTATGACTCCGATGAGAGTCCTTAATGAGGGCTTGCTGAGTCCAAGTAGACTGAGTGACCGATTTAGGTTGAGTGATGGCCAGATTTCTTTTGTTTAAGGCAGGTGGTGCCTTCTAGCCATTTGTCATTAGTGGTTTTATTTGTGTGGTCTTAAGAAGATGGTAAGCTGTAGCGATCGGCATGGAAGGTAGGGGGTACCTTCTATCGACAGGGATGAGATTGTATCACACCTAGCGAGTTCGTCGACTTTGCAGTTTCCTGGTATGTCATAGTGTCCCGGCACCCACATGAGGTGAATGTTAAAATGCTCGGCCATCTCGTTAAGAGACAGCTTGCAATTAAGGGATGTTCTAGACTAGAACATGACATTGTCCAGGGATTTTATGGCGGCCTGACTATCGGAACAGATGGTGATATCCCTTTTTGATATCACATTGTTTTTAAGCCAAGACAGCGCCTCTTTAAACGCAATGGTTTCTGCCTAAAAAACCCTACAGTGATCAGGGAGCTTCACGGAGATAGCAATGTTGAGGTCTTGTGAATAGACATCCGCACCCGCCTCTTCTTTTGTCTTTGATCGATCTGTGAAGATGCGCAGAGGATCTTCCAGCGTTTGCATATCAGTCATCCAGTCCGATCTGGAAGGAATACTGATTTAGAATTTCATGTCTTGGCCTTGATAGTGCCGTACATTCACAGAGAATGTGAGGCGGACTTTCCTCCGAGTGGGTGTCGAGGCGAATGTTACAGTGAAGATTGAACCATATTCCTGTCTTACAGTGTGAATGCCCATAGGCAGTACCCCGTGCTTGCAGACACGATACTAACTATTTCTGATCGGTTTCTGTGAATTGAGTTGTCGTGTTTACCAACAAAAACGAGTTTATCTATCCAAATTAATATTTTAAATGTTTTTCTCTGCGAATCAATCATTCTCTATGCGAACTGTCAACCTGAGTTCGCAATACACAAAGAGGCAAACGCAATCCACAACCACCACGACCAAAAAATTCGCAGTGAAGTGTCGGTTTGCACCCCTAGTTCTCTGCGAATGAAAAAAGCTCCATATGGGTGAATTCTGAAAGTTTACCGAGATCGCAATTCGTAGCGACCTCATATAAGCGGCACTTTAATTTATACCACATTTGGTTTCGCTGTGGTGACCCGTGGCGTTGTGGATACGTGCGTCGACCCCAACCTCGACGTCGTAGGTTCGATTCCAGCTCTGAGCGACAGAAATAATCTTCACGGCCCCACCTCTTTCGAGTTATTGACAATGCCCAAAGAGTATTTCCTGTCTAGAGAAATCTTCTCAAACAAAGCCGTTCGGACTCGGCGTAAAACTGTAGGTCCCTTCCACTCGTGAGAGAACAATAGCACGCACAACACGAGTGGTTGCTGAGAAGCTAGGCCCTGGCCCTCTATGGACTGTAGCGCCACCCATATTATATATTATATTTACAGTTGGTTCCTCTCTTGCTATTTCTAACAGATCCACGTCTCTGATGGTTGTTGGCCAGAGTATTCGACATAGGGACATTTGTTGATAAATGTGAAAGATATTTGTTCGAAATCAACCATGTCTCGCTTCCATTTATCAGTAGTAATTTGATACACGAATATATTTAGCTTTGTGGTTTTGGATATCTGGGAACTCCTCCGTGTACAAAATTGGACAAAATTAAAGCACTCCCCATGGTGAAAAATAGTAGTTATTGTTTTATGAAGTGGTGGAGACAAGTGACAAGTGATAAGGAACATTTTTCCTTCGATTTTTAAACTTTAGCAAACCTAACATAGTTTGTTACAAAAAGAAAACAATACAAGAATTCGATTAAATGAACAAAAAATTAACGCGATAAAACTAAGCGCTCTATGGTTTGGTTTTGACACAATATTCTCGTAAAGTCTATAAAGCGCTTAGCAACGCCTGCCAAAGATTGCACGCTCGAATGCACCGTTGCGATAAAGCATTAAAGTACCTCGTAGTCATTCATACAAAATCCCTTCAAAAAAATTAAGGAAAAGCTCACAGAATAATATTTCTTAATTAGGAACGCTTTCGCTTTTTTCGCAGTCATGCATCTTCTTGGCATAGACATAATTAGGTTGCCTATTATATAGGCATTATTATATTGGCCGAACTCAGCGAGCCGTCAATGAAGCGTTTGCTTGTATTGAGACGGAGGCGGCAAAAATGGGTTTAGCGGTGAATGAGGGCAAAACAAAGTATATGCTGTCATCAAGAAAGGACACACAACATCGACGACTCGGTCAGAACGTCACGGCACACAGATATAACTTCGAGGTAGTAAAGGACTTCATCTACCTTGGCTCCCAAGTTAATAGTGCAAACAACATAAGTACCGAGATTAAACGCAGAATAACTCTTGTCAACCGCTGTTTCTTTGGGCTCAAGAGGCAATTGAGTAGTAGAGCCCTCTCCCGAGGGACCAAGCTCACATTATACAAGACCTTGTTCATCCCTGTCCTGCTGTATGCCACGGAAGCTTGGACTATCTCAAGAGCGGATGAAGACGCACTTGGTCTCTTCGAGAGAAAAGTTCTGCGTTTAGTCTTTGGTCCTGTTTGCGTTGAAGGTTCTTGGAGAAGGAGATTCAACCACGAACTGTACGGGCTGTACAGCGACATGAGTCTAGTCAGGCGTCTACGGATTCAACGCCTAAGATGGCTAGGCCATGTAGAGCGCATGGACAACACTGCTCCAGCCCGAAGAGTCTTCGACTCCGAACCAGTGAGACAATGCAATAGAGGACGACCACGAACCCGATGGCGCACTCAAGTGGAGAAGGACCTCAACCAACTTGGAGTGCGAAATTGGAGGTAGCTGGCTAAAGAACGTGCCAGCTGGAGGGGATTGTTGACCGAGGCCCAGGTTCACCCTGGACTGTAGCGCCACAAGAAGAAGAAGAAAATTATGTAGGCAGTCCTATCCGTACATGTTCCACTGCCTCGTACTTCTGATCCAAAGAGTTGCATTGGCTCCGGTTTATTGGTCTGCAGACTACGTAGACCATCTAGAACCTTATTTTCTTGGCATCGACTACCTTGCTGATCTGTTTTCAATTATTGTCCAGTTGAGACCTCCACATCAATGACATCTCCTCTTTGGCAGTATAACCAATTGTTTTATCTTAATATATTTAAATCGATCCATAATATCATTAAATCTAAAGATTGGCCCTATTCTTAAAGTTACCCCAGATGGCGTTGTACAGTTTGGCTAAATCCCTTACCCTTATCAGTAGTTGACCGTTGGAATCCAATCTTTTAGCTGCTAGTGATGCCATCCCAATTTTTTGCTTGTATTTGGATTCATAAGGAAACAGAACAGTTTTCCATTTTCCAAGTGTGCAGTGGTGGTGGTTATGTGCAATCACTAGTCTCTTCTTTCGGTTCTTTTCCGAAATTAAAGGCATTTGTCCCTGGTGGCAGCTGCATAAGTTCAACAGCCCATTCTTGAGATGCTTCTCTGGTTGAGGAATATGTCTAATCTTTTGATTAATGGAACCCACGTGGCCTTATGAGAGCCTACATAATTCAACGAATTTGGAATGCCTAGTCTCCTGAAAAAATTAAGTCATGTCAAATACCGTCCAAATTCCTGTACAAGTGTTTTCTTGTTATATCACACCAAAAGTACGACATGACGCACGCCTAGTTGTAACAAAAATTCACCACCGCCACGTTAACGACTTGGAGTCGACGATGAAGGTTTTTTTTTTCTATAATTCTCAATTACATAGCGGTGTTTACTAAGCGGTTAACAGAGCATAAAAGTCAAACACCATTCGTCGGCATGCAAGCCCACACCACGGCAGTTGTAGACAAATTTATTCTTCGCACAGCACAGTGGAAAATTTTGGGGAGCTTGCAAACGCACACATTCCAATGTAATCATCATTCCATCACTTCCATGTTGGAATAGCTTAGCTTCTCTGATTTTTGATGCTTTAGCAGAGATTTTCGCATCAAATTATATTCATTCCACCCGGGAGGCAACAATACATGTTTAATTGCATAAGCTGCTGTCATAACGCATGTCAAGAGCCTGTCCGTTCGTTTGCTAAGTTTAGGTTTATTTTTGTAAATGTTGCTCTTAGTTTTCCAACTGCAGTTTGATTTTCTTCTGACAGCTGTCTTGACACTTTCAATAGATTTCACAACCTCAACGTACACGACATTAAATAAAACTGTCAAAGTTTATGGATAACCCCACTGTCCACAATCAGTATTCTCGTTTAACATATGTTTTTGGAAGTATTAAGCCATAAAACTGAAGATAGCAGCTGTCGTGCGAACGCTCTGCAGCTAATACAATAAATTCGGATTTATATGGTCGAGGGCAATAAAGTTTTCGACGAACTTACACGACTCAGTTCATTGGTCCTCTATCTTTATGAGATTTTTTCTACCCGCAAGTTGACACAAGACAAAGAACAGAGCTGACACCCTCACTTTCTTCAGTGGGATTTCATGAAGTTGAAGGTCATCAATTCGAAGAAATCTTGACTCCTTTTATGCTCGGATGTTGAATGTATCTGACTGCACTCTGGCTGGAACATGATGTATTCTTCCATAGTACTTTGCATAAGGCTACAGAACAGCATGAAAGTACAACAGGTACAAGAGATGGTCCACTTTAAGAAAGCTGGACTGCAGACATAATCAAAATCCATAACATAATTTGTTTCTGTTCCACGAACTGGTCCTCTATTCTTTCCAGAAGATAGAGATATGCTAACTGCGAAGCACTAAACTTTTTAGACACTCGATTTCAGCCGCTTTGGTAAAGCTTTCGATGTGATGCAGGGAAGGAATGAGTTTCTCCTTACACCCTAGTTGTACTCAATGAAATCGTTTTTGACGTCCCTTCATCGTCCAACGAGCCCAACGTCCTAATAAACCCGAAAAAAATGAAACATGTGGATGCTGTTTAGTTATTGCAGGTCATGCAAGAAGAATTCTACCATGGTCCCGTGCCTCAATTGACACAGTCTGGCAGAGACAGTGATTAGTTACCTCTATTCTTCCACCACGCCACAGGGCCTGCTTATGAAGTCTTGCGTATGTGTTTGATACTATATACATTCTGATTGAACATACAACAACAATAACGTATGTCCTTTGTGATATAAGGATCACTGGTGTTCTAAACCTTTTCTTGTTCCTTCTATTGAGAAAAAACCCAACGCTACAGTCTGTCGTAAAATATTCCTAACCTATAGTTATTTAATCAGCACTCACCAGTAATCTGATTAGTAGCTCCGCTTTCCTGGCACCTTTCTGGATAGGAACTGTCCATCACCATAAAAATCAGTCCAAGTAGCGCGATCGTTTACTAAAGCTTCTACTAGAGTGTCGCTAGAAAACCAGCTCAAAATGTTTCGCATTTGGGTTTCATATCGCAGCGACACCCCAGGAAATAAGAAGGCCCATGAATTGGCTAGGCAGGTGATGCACATCCCACTAGAAACCCAGATATTATTAGGCCCAGCCAGTGACTGTTTAGTATACACTTCTTCAACTGACTTGATGTGATCTCTTTGAAGGATTATTTAATATCTCATGTTGGATTTTCTTCTTCTTCTTCTTCTTCTTGTGGCGCTACAGTCCGGGGTGAACCTGGACCTCGGTCAACAATCCTCTCCAGCTGGCACGATCTCTAGCCAGCTGCCTCCAATTTCGCACTCCAAGTTGGTTGAGGTCCTTCTCCACTTGAGTGCGCCATCAGATTCGTGGTCGTCCTCTATTGCGTTGTCTCACTGGTTCGGAGTCGAAGACTCTTCGGGCTGGAGCAGTATTGTCCATGCGCTCAACATGGCCTAGCCATCTTAGGCGTTGAATCCGTAGACGCCTGACTAGGATCATGTCGCTGTACAGCCCGTACAATTCGTGGTTGAATATTCTTCTCCAAGAACTTTCAATGCAAACAGGACCAAAGATTGAACGCAGAACTTTTCTTTCTAAGAGACCAGTGCGTCTTCATCCGTTCTTGAGATAGTCCAAGCTGCCGCGCCATACAGCAGGACAGGGATGATCAAGGTCTTATATAATATGGTTGGATTTAAAGATTCTAAAATATGCCTTATTTAGCAGTGTTGGGACTTTACCACAACTGTGGTAGATCTACTTCTATTTTGTGGTATTTTCAAATCTACCACATCTGCTACTCAAATCGGAAAACCTACCACCCATTTAATTTCTTCCTTTTTATGCTGCGTTTTGTTTCTAAACCCTTTTGAAAGTTCAATTTTCAAGGAAAATATGTGAAAAATTACAAAAGAATGTTACTTACAACTAGCGGTTGTTAGTAAATTGAGAACACGGGGGAGATTGAGGAGCTGTTCGTTTATGAGAGCAGCATTAAAGTAGTATGTGGAGTTTCTTACAAACTTTCAAAGCTACCACTGTTTATCTTCGAGATCTACCACCACCCAAGAATGATGTATACAAGAATACGTTTTATGAAAATCCGCCATATTTTTGGTGACGTATAGCGAGATTAACGGCATACAAACTGCAATAAAACTCTGTGAACTTTACAAAAAAGTACAAGACATAATCATCTCTCATCCCGATCTACGTTACATCTGTCAATAAAGGCGTAGTCTTGTATACATCATTCTTGATCGCCATCTACTAATTCTAAAAGCGTGGTGGATCTCCAAGAAAATTAGTGGTAGATTTGAAAAAAGTGTGACGGATCGGGTTTATCTATTCAATTTCGAAGAAATCTCACATGCTCCTTACACTGCTCTCATAAACGAAATGAACAGCTTGCCACACTTTACTGCCTTCACGTTTTTGTAACAGTCGTCTTTTCCCTTATTTTTAATGTTTTCTTTAAAAACAGAATTGAGGTATTTTCCGAACTTTTCTAGTTTTTTTGGTTTTGCAAAGTTGCTAATGTGTCAACTGTAAGTAGTCTACAACGTATACAACGTCTACAACGTCTACAACGTCTACAAATCTGTCAATTTACTCATCCTTCGTAGCAAATGAACTTGAAAATAACACGCAATGCAATCTACACAGATTTTTGTAAAGCGTTTGACTCAGTTAACCACTCTTTACTGATTAAAAAGCTGGAAATCTTTGGATTTCATTCTGAATTCCTCCGTTGGGTTGCAGCCTTTCTATTTAACAGCACACTGAGAGTAAAAATCGGAAATTCTTTATCCAAACCTATAAATTGCATCTCAGGGGTTCCGCAAGGGAGTCACTTAGGCCCTCTCCTCTTTATTATATTCATTAACGACATTACCTGCTCAACTAAATAGAGTAAGTGCTTGTTTTTCGCCGATGACATGAAAGTGTATAAGATATCAATGACTGCATGGCACTTCAGATTGAAGTTGATAACATCTACGTACTTACTTACTTATCAGGCAGACGAACCATGAAGGGTCTGAGCCTGAGCAATTGCTGCCTTCCATCGGTGACGGTCCTGGGCACGCTGCTTCCAGTCCTCAAGGCCAAGCTGTCTTGCATCCGCGATGACTTGGTCTTTGTACCGGAGGTTCGGTCTTCCTCTCCTTCTCGAACCAGGAGGCTCGGATTCGAAGACCCTCTTTGCTGGAGGGTTGTTGTCCATTCGCTCGATGTGGCCGAGCCAGTGTAGCCGACGGATTTTTGCCTTCCGGACAACATCCACATCCTTGTACAGCTCGTAGAGTTCGCGGTTGTATCTTCGCCTACCTCGCAGACGGGACCATATATCCGACGTAGAATTTTTCTTTCGAAGGCACCAAGAATCAGCTCTACAGCCTTACTTACTGTCCAGCTTTCGGCTCCATAAAGTAGGACTGGCAGGATAAGGGTTTTGTAGAGCATGACTTTGGTCCTTCGAATCGGGAGTTTCGAGCCCAGTTGTTTTGACAGACCGAAGTAGCATCGGTTGCCAAGGGCGATTCTACGTCGGATCTCCACTACGATGCCATTCGTGGAGTTTACATTTGCCCCGAGGTAGACAAACTCCTTTACTACCTCGAAATTGTAGCTGTCGGTTGTGACGTTTTGGCCTAGGTGGTGTGCGGCGGATAGTTTTTCGCTCGACAGCATATATTTTGTTTTGTCCTCGTTGACCTTAAGACCAGCTCGTTTCGCCTGTTCCTCAATTGCCGTAAAGGCTTCCACTACGGCGCGTTGGGACCGCGCGACAATGTCGATGTCATCAGTGCATCTCAACAGCTGGACTGACTTGTAGAAGATAGTGCCTTCCGTGTTGACTTTTGCCCGCCGAACTGCACGGTGTATCACGTATGTGTTAGCGTGGTGCAACACAACCGGATCATTTTTACCCGGATCCCGAATTCGGCCATCGCTTCGAATAGCTCCTTGCGATGAATGCTGTCGTATGCGACTTTAAAATCGATGAAAAAATAGTGAGTATCGATCTGAAACTCGCTGGTCTTCTCCAGGATCTGCCTTAGTGTGAAGATTTTATCTATAGTCGATTTGCCGGGCCGGAAGCCGCACTGGTACGTGCCGATTGAATTCCCAAAGCGTGCTAGATCTCCAAGAAAATGAGTGCTAGATTTGAAAAAAAAGGTATGTGAAGTAGTATGCGAACACAATCTCTCAAGAAATTAACAAGCTTCTCACACTGCACTACGTTCACATTTTTGTAACAGTCGTCATTTGCTTTTTCTTAATATTTTCTGTAAAAACAGAACTGTGGTATTTTAAGTACTTTTCGAGTTTGTACGGAAAATACATTGGTTTTCCAAAATTTGCTAATGTGTCAACTGTCAGTAGTAATGACTGCTAGTTGGTAAACTATTAATTGTTCTGTAAAAAAGCATGCAAGTCATTGTACGAGTTTCATGTGGGAAGAGCAACAGAAAGGGCAGCTAAAAATACAATTTGCTATTTCAGTAAAAAATGAAGCGAAAGCAACCTGCAAGATGTGTTCTAAATCGTTGACACTTAGTAGTTCGCTACCAAGAAAAACAAACAAAACGAATATAAAACATAGTTTTTAAGATTTCTTAGTATTTCTACATATTCGGCCGCCAAACTGACCGTCGGTCTGAGTCTACTTATTGCTGAGGAGCTGCGACATTAAACTGACAAATAGTGCCAATCAGGTTTTCATCAAGCTACCACTTCGTACTTGCCTAGCTGTCTTCAGTTTTGCCCACAAAATTTGTTGAGATCCTTCCTTACTTCGATGTCCCACATTAAGGCCACTCGGTCATCGGAATGCACGTTCTACAGAAATGTGAACGCAATCGAATTCGTGACGAGCACAGTAATCTGCAACTGACCTGTAGTGCACAGTAATCTGCAAAGTCTGATAAGTGGCATAAAGGCTTAAACGCAGTTGGAAAGAAATTGGTTTATCTTTTTACTCAATTCACACTCGCAAATGTAGCCCTCCCAGTTCGCCCAGCATGCCACTGACATCACTGTAATTAAAAACAAAAATGATTTAAGGAACGCATTTATAATAAAAATGTATAATGTCATGCGTGCTACTGGTCTAACGTCGAAATTTGGGAAGGTGTTCCTACACAACAACCACTGCAGTGACTCAAAAGACGTGGTCATGAATTATGAAACTTGTTAAGTTCGGCGATTGAACCTTGAACTCGCACAGTACGAGTCGATGCACCTAGCCACTAAGCGACGGCTACTACCTTGACTATATCCAACAGAAAAGAGCTGACCTTTAAAAATTCAACGGTACGAGACCTTTCACCATCTTCCCATGAAATATCGGTTCAATGAATGTTGAAGTTGTCGTTCAGCTGTTATCGGTGGGGAGTGATGGGGAGTGACGAAGAGGTGGGTTTTTATTTAAAAAAAAAACCCTCGATCTACCGAACACAGCCGATAAAGTAGTGTTCAGATGGTTGAATATGATTTAGATGTCAGATGGATTTTCTTTCCCAAATTTTAAGAACCATCTCAAGGTTCACTACACTTGATCACTGCAACTTACTCGACAATGTGCAACGTACTTCGATAAATTTTAGTCCATTCAGTTGTGGCATGAACCAGATTGACTAAGTGACATGCGACATCGCCAACACTTCCCAGTAAACTTTATTCCACTGAAACGCCTTCAAGATCGAAAAAAAAGCACACGCGATGACTACTATCTGTCTTGTCGATTTGCCAACACCAGTTAAGACGACTACTCACCACATCGTCATTGAGCAAGTCACCCGGCTTCCCCCGTGACAGTATTTCACAGAAAAACGCTCGCGCCCCACTATCGTTGTCTGTCGACTCAACAAAATGGAGTAGCAATTTAGTTCCCGTTCGCATTTATGCCAAGCAGTCGTCTGATGATTTTTTTTTCTACACAATTTAAGCAACAAATGATTTCCAAAAGTCTGCACCTTCAGCCACACATGCATGCCTAGCCACCGCAGCAGTCAGTCTAGTAGTCTAGCAGTTTGTTTATCAATAACTTTGAATCACTTCGTCAGTCTATTGTTGGCTTGATCTTTATTGTTTTATTTACAGACACGCTTCAAATACGCGCGATTCCCTGAACAAAATAACGTGTACTTGGGTGTACATGTGTGTAGGAAAACCAGCAGTGTGCATTTATTTAAAGGCCACGACGCACGCAAGCCAACCGAGCCCCTTCAGTTTGCGGTTGAAGTTATCGCTTGAAATTAAATTGTATTTGCTTCAATTTTTGAACTTTAAAGTAACCACCTGCGCGAGGCTTCGTATTGAAGGCACGTACTCGGTAACTGGTTTTAAATACCAACTGATGCGACTTGACTGTCAAATGTCTAGAACTCGCCGGAAAGTTCCAAAGCACAACGTGGTGACAATTGGTAGACAGAGTCTACCGTTATAAGTGAAACTCATCATCTGGGTGTGAACTGGATGACGTCTCACCAATTAGCACTTAATTTCCCAAGTTCTGCGTTTTGCAACCACAAACACACACTCACTCACCGACAGACCTCGATTGGGTGTTGTTCATCAAACGAATCATAATTTGATGAAACCCACGGCGTTATCATTCCATTTTGCGTCACGTTTTATTAATTTACTTAAACGATTGGCCGCATGCTGGCCTGACAGCCGCGGCCGGGAGGTGCTTCAATTTCTGTGTCATTTGAACCATATTAGGGATCTAGTTTCAGATATGAGTTTTCGGAAAATAGCCGCGATTGCTATCGCTCTGATGACAATAGCTTTCCCAAACAAACGTCGTCGTATCACTGCTGAATGTTATCGATCGATCGCCTAATGTGCTCAGCGAGACTGTGGCCTGCAATTGTGGTGAATTTCATTATCGACGTCATTATCGTTGATGGCTGCTATTTGTTTGCTTTTTTTTCAATTCAATTTATTTCATGTCCATATTTGGAGAGGGGGGAACCTGCGAATGCAAATTTACGAGCAGTAGCGGTGTTACGAAACGTCTTTAGCGAGCATTCGGCGTTTGTCGTCGCCACCCCAAGTGAATCGGTAATTCGCGGAAATCCCTTCAGGATATTCAAAACGTTTTCGAGTGCGCCAAGTGAATCAGCATGCTGCCGAAGTCGAAGAATATTAATAGATCCATACAGACGATGGTAGGTGGCGCAGATGTTGTGTTGTTGAATTTGTTCTGGTTACAAGCCCCACGAAAGTAGGCAGTCCGAGTGAAAACCGGATCCGATTGTATAACCGGGGAAGAAGCTTACCAAGTTTATGAAGTGAGTTCCTGTTATGGAAATGACGAATGAATAGAGACTCGTCGTTGATAGACTTTGGATTGTAATCTCATAACAAGTTTTCTTGAATTAGCTGAATTTGGTTGGATTCAATCGATCCGATTGTTGTGTAAAAAGTGTGCGATAGCTGCCGGTGTATTTCCGATGAATACAGAGCATTCAAAAAAAATGTCCACCGAGACGAATGGAGACAAGTGAACAATTGTGTACATGAGTTGGGTTAGGTTAGGAGTGCTGCTGATGATGGCTGAGCTTCACGTAAACCTGTGTAGTGTACGTTCACTTTGTTGGGTTAGGTTACTGGGTCCGCGGGCATTATCCACGAGCCACTTAAGTCCTGATGAGGCACAAGTAACACAAAGGTGAGGGAAAAGATTCCCAAAAAGTAACCCAGTTCGTGGTTATTTTTGAGCGGTGTTCTCCCGCATCTTGGATACTTGAAAAGACGTCTTTGCGTTCTTGGAAAAAGTATTTTCTTATTCTTTTATTTTTTAAATTACATAATACGGAGCAGTAGGTCAAGTTAAGTGAGGGTAGGAAGTAATGGCTTGAAATGGCGAAGTAAGGTTCTTTGTCAAATTGGTGCGCACAACTAGTAACACGTGGGCAGAGATAACGCTAGCTGGGTTTGTACATTTAGACCACGTTAGGTCCAATGAGCCCTAACACGAAGTGGCTTAGTTAAAAGTGGCTAGGCTTAGCGTCCCTTTCAGATCGCTTATATGGGTGGCGCTACAGCCCGTAGGGGGCCAAGGCCTAGCTTCTCAGCAATCACTTGTGTTGTGCGTCATATTGTTCTCTCACGAGTGGAAGAGACCTACAGTTTTTAATGCCGAATCCGAACGGCTTTGTTTGAGAAGCTTTTTCTAGAAAGGAAATACTCTTTGTCAGTGACTCGAAAGATGTGGGGTCGTGAAAATTGTTTTCGTCGCACAGAGCAGGAATCGAACCTGCGACGTCGAGGTTGGGGTCGACGCACATACCCACAACGCCACGGGCCGCCACAGATCGCTTAGGCACTCATAAATGCAAGCTGCAATTTGTCGTTGTCTTCTTTTTGCCAGAGCCGAGCAAATGTAGAAGTTTTTGACGTTAGCAGGTTCCTCCCTTCACTGACGGCTACTACAGTGTCATCAAAGAAGTTTTCTAGTTTGATCGCTGGTGTTGCAGTGTTTAGATACGTGAATCGTCTTCACTGAGGGGCTTGTCACCGTGCCCTAGATGTTGCCCTTTCTTCTGGCTTCAGACTTCTTGTGGTGAGTGATTTGACGTTCGCCTTAGGTAGGCCCTTTGCATCGATTTCGCTAGAATGTAGTTACGGATCATACCCGAAATCACGTAGGGTGCAGCGTCCGAGATTGTAAGAAAGTCCCAATTGTTTTTTTTTACGCAAAACGTATGCTGGCAAAGAAAGCTTTATTGCTGTCTCCTTGGTGGGGAGAGCCACTGCCCATACTGGTCCAGCGTTAAGAAGGATTGAGCTTACTGGAAAAGCAGGATCTTTTTGCGTACCAAGGCTTTCCTATGTTCGGTAGCATACTAGAAACTGTTTTCGGCCTGTTTTCGTCCTGTTTTCGGCCTTGATGCTATTTTGCTGCAGTACTTGATGTGAATCGTGGATGTGTTTGGACACGATGATCACTGCTATGTCGTCGGAGCACTTCGTCGTAAATTAAGTTCCACAAAAGGGGTCTAATTACTGATCCCTGAGGAACTCCCACTGAAACTTCCTAGTACATCCGGCCATCGTCCGTTTGGTACATGAAGTTGCAGTTGGCGAAGTAGCTAGCGGTTGTTCTTACAGGATATTGGGGCGTACCCATTCTAGTCAGGATTGTCATGAATCATGAGCAGCTAACAGATTTGAGATCATATTTTGACATCCCGCGTTACTTCGGATCAGTGCGAGGGATTTTTATGTCGATATGGACTACTCTCTTGTTCCTCATCATCTCCACAGCCCTTACATATTCAGTCACTGAGGATTTGTCCCATTTGTATACCGCGCATTTCCATCACATTCCTGGCTTTCATTGCGTGACAATGCATGGCGAGGAGGAACACAATTGGCTAGCAAACAAGACACGGTAGTCAGTGTTGGAGCTAGTCTAATCACTCTGCGATATTGCCTCCTAGAAGCTTAATTCCTCGCTTTTTGATTCTATTTAGTAGTTGCAAGGTGGTCTTGGGTGCACCACACGATATATGAGTGTTGTACTCAAGCTTAGCACGAATGTAATCCTTGTAAATTAAAGCCAAATCAGAATGGGTGAACTATTTCTTGCATCGGATAAGGAAACCTAGACATTTGTCTGCATTATTGTTCATTGTTTTCAGTAACACGCTGATTTGGCACCTTAAAGAATTTCCTTCCACTACCTAGAAGTCAAACTAGGTGATCTGGTTTGACAATGATTTCCGACATCAAGGCTACTCTGCTGAAGAACCCCAATAACCCTACACAATTGTATGGCTGATAAGAAAGTTCGATACCAAAGACGAGAAGCCCTTGTAGTCATTGTTTCCAATCGTCGATGAGACAAGTGCGGCGATAAGGTATAGTGGGTAGTAATTTATATGTGCCAGCGGCAAGATAGCAGAAGATGAGTCATCGACTCACGACAGGCAAGTCAAATTTACACATGAGATTAGTTGTAATTGATTACGTTATCAACAGCTGATATTGCAAATATTTCTTACTTACGGTGGTGATTTGTAGGTGGAGTTTTTTTTTGCATTCGTTGCAAGTGGCGATTTGTTTGTGTTCGACACCTGTTATTAGAAGTAAAAGGTGATTTTGAAATACTTACTTCGCTGTTTGAGGCAAATGTCAAGATGTTTCTTATGCGGTGGACTCGTCGAATTCGAGTTATGTGTGGACAATTCAGGAGAAGAAAGAATTCGAGTTAGAAAGAAATTCAACTTGAGAAGAGTGCACTGTACTTTCCTTGTCAAGGCTAAGGATATCCTTTCATAAAGAGAGCCTGATTAATCACTTGAATTGCATAAGACCGTTTCTATTAGTTTAGAAGCCTAGACGAGCAGGACATATGGACGCGGTTTCAGAACCAGCGCTAGCACAACTATCGGCATATTCGTTTCCAACAATCACCTTGTGATCAGGGGCATCCACCAGAGCTTCACTTTGATGTATCTGTCAACCGATTGCAGTGCATCTTTTGGACAGTTTCCGTTTTCAGGACCGATTGCATTTGACAGTTTTGGAATCAATTATGCTGGGCCATAATGTTAATTGCTTCCAGGGCTGAAAATGTACAAATTCTAGAGCCGTTAATACCATACCCTTAAATCTTTGAGGAATTTGGGTCTACCGTAGACCTCAATGGCGTGGGGTTTCAGCTAGAGACAGGTAATTTTGGCACGAAAGTCTTTGTGTTGGATCAAAAGACTTGATCTTCAATTCTAGAGTCTAAATTTGATACGTACTAGACTTCTGGGATCTAGTTTGGCATGCCATTTGTCGAATTCTCACGATCCTCAAGAGGGAAGGGTATGCTTCTGCTGAGGTATCTTTTCTGAGAGGGGTTTTAACAAAAGCCAGTGCACTTTTTCCTGTCTTTGCGAATAGCGTAATTAAACCACCTCCTTTCGACAGCTTGTCTAGTTCTTAATTGACAGCACCCAGTTCAATTTGACTGCACCCAGATTTCTCTCCAACTACGCTGCACATATACGCATAAGGAAGAATGTAACAGAGTCCACTTCCTCTAAGCTTGTACTAGTAGCAGGTAAGGATTGATGCCGCTTGCCTCCGTCCTCCTTGTCGTTTGCAATGCCTAACTGCTGTGCTTACGAGCCGATTAGTTGTGAACAAGGACGAAGTGGCATATCCATAGCATCTTACCTCATTCGGAAGACATTCTAAAGACTAGCAATTTTCTTAGCATCTCTCGGAGTATATACAGTAGTGGGACTACCTTCGCCAATAAAAAAAAATCAAATACACGGAATAAAAAAGTACTCGCGTTGACAAAACTACTTATTGAAATCTTTCGAGCATTGTTTGTTTTGATTTTTTTTGTAAATACCTTGGGAACTTCAGCACTTCCATTCTGGCAACACTGCCTTTGTAGAGTAAACTGTAACATCGTCTGTACTGCCTTATCCGACATTTTCAGTCTGGATTGAAATGGAATATTATTTGCATAAATAATTATACACATGGTGATACCGACACGATTATGTAGCGTGTATGTTGAGACAAACAGCGTCATTGTACCAAGGGGAAGCACCTTATTTTTATGTATAAAAGCGAGTGACTGAATCGACAAGCAACTCATGTTGTTGGCAATACAATAAGGAGCTTACTCATCTCTGATGAATTCTGCTACAATCAATGTGTTGAACTTCTTATCAAGGAATACAAAATATGTAAGGTCGTTAAGATAAAGGGGGTGGTTATATATACTAAAGTTGGTTAAATTTAGCCACTCAAATATTTTATGCTATGATCATATCGTGCTCGGGTTCATGGGCCCAGCCATATCCTTGTTAATGAAAAAGTTGACGAACTATTCAAGCAAAGTTCCGTACTCAACAATCCGTCTGCCATGGCGGTACATATACCATTATGACTAATCGAAGCTAGAATTATTTTATATTTCCTTAGGCGGTCTCAACTGAAAAATTGCACAAAATCTAGGAAAACGTCAAAATATTTGCGATCTTCCCAGTCGAACACGAAATGGCATCACAATAATGGTGGTCATCACGAGGTCCTGGTTAGGGGACCACGCAATCAGACTAAACATTGCCGAAACGTTCGGAAAAGAAAGCTGGCTACAGCTTATTGGAATCCCTCGAGGAACTACCCAATAAAATCATAATAATATTATATGTGGCTACATCCTGCTGCACGGCGCGGAGGCATGGATAATCTCGAAAGCTGATGAAGTCCTTGGTCTCTTTGAGAGAAAAGTTCTACGTACGACCTTTGGTCCTGTTTGTGTTGACGGGTTCTTGAGGAGAAGATTCAATCACGAACTGTACGGGCTGTACAGCGACATAAGCCTAGTTAGGCGTCTACGGATCCAACGCCTACGGTGGCTAGGTCATGTACAGCGGATGGACACCACAGCTCCGGCCCGAAGAATCTTCGAATCCGAACCTGTCGGGAAACGCAACAGAGGACGCCCGCGTTTAAGGTGGCGCACCCAAGTGGAGAAGGACATCAACCAACTTGGTGTGAGAAACTGGAGACAGCTAGCCAGAGATCGCGCTACTTGGAGAGGCATGTTGGTTGAGGCCCAGGTCCACCCCTAACTGTAGCGCAACACAAAGAAGAAGAAGAAGGTGGCGCTACAGCTCGTAGAGCGCCAGGGCGTAGTTTCTCAGCAACAACTAGTGTTGTGCGTGCTATTGTTCTCTAACGAGTAGAAGGAACCTACAGTTTTATGCCGACTCTGAACGGCCAAGTTTCAGAAGCTTTTTCTAGACAAAAGTACTCTTTGGGCATTGTCAGTGACTCGAAAGAGGTGGTGCCGTGAAAATTATTTGTGTCGCACAGAGCAGCAATCGAACCTGCGACCTGGAGGTTCAGGTCGACGGACATACCCACAACGCCACGGATCAGCACAATATATATATAAAATCATAAGGGAGCTAATTAACTCTCTAAACTCAACACGATGGTTGCAAAAAAGAATTAATAACTTACCTAATTATAAACAATATATTGATTCTGTGTGGGTTCTCCTAGTACCGCCGTTGCAGACACATCCCTTGGCAATTATTGTGCAGCTTTTTGGGTTATTACGCGTATTTGCTAGCTCTAGTTAGACCCCTTGGTTAGGACTGCCGCTATCACAGTTCTCAATTAATTGAACGTTCTTAAGGCACGTAAGCAAATTTTTTCACTATTTTCACTGACTATGACTTCGAACGAAAATGAGGTTAAAAGGCTACTAGTCCTGGGTGTCATGAAGTCTATACTGGAAGTAACCATTCGGTTGGTCAAATACCATAAATGACTAAACAATGAGAAGGAGTCTTGGAACAACCACGAGGGTACTAAACACTAGAGGATGTTCGATTAACGAAGCTATAATCCCAAAGAATCCGAAGAAGATCTGGAACCTAAAAGGCTTGATGTAAGAGTGACGTGAGAAGCACTATGATGACACAAATAAGTATTATCAATAGAGATATCTCTCTGGCATTGTTGCCAGGCTAAAGAAACAATGGAACCCATACTATTAAAGGGCCCAAGTCTTGTTGGGGAAAGATTCAATACAATAAACAGAACTTCCGTGGGCGGCAGGGAAGGCAGCAATCAAATCCCACACCAACAAAAAGGTTGAGGGGAGACCCTGAAACTTTGCGTGGTTTCAGTCTGTACAGGTGCTCTTGTGGGAGTGTCATTGCGGTTTGTACCGAAAGTGGCAGGAAGAAATAGACAATCATATCTTGCAGTTACTTCCTGTCTCGAGTAAGGAAGGTAGTCGTGTACAAGTTCGAGGAGTGAATCTCAGTGTGCAGTTGCACCACAACCAGGTGTTGAACAATGAATCTTTGTAGCAAGAACTTATGGATCGAACTCACACTCCATTTGTTATTTGAGAATACATTAAAGCTGTTTATTCAGTGACTTCGTCTTTGAGTGGACCTGAAATCTCGTAAATCGTTTGCTTAGTTTAGCTTTTCATTCTTTCATCCACCAGGTTAGGTTAGGTTAGGTTATTGAGCTGCCAGCGAAATTGCCTGCACACTTAGACAATTGTTGGTCCATTGTGATACTTAGTGCCATTAATTGTATCCTAACGGCAAATGGAGATTGGATAAGATTTGAGTCTAGCGACATAAATGCAAAACGGATTGCTGAAGACCACCAGCGCAGATCCATTTATCGCAGGACTGTCCGATTCCTCGTTTCCGTCAATGGAACCGTGTTCACCATTTGCTTTGTCAGCAAAAACTAACTGGGTTTTGTTTTAAAAATGATAAAAGCATATTCACTCTTGCTTTCACTGGGATTTGAACCTGGGACTCCTATAACCAAGGGCAGGCACTCTACCAACTGCGTCATCCAGCAGCTTAGGTGTCAATTTATATTATTTATACCACGACTCGATGACCAACTATCACGAGTTGCATTAGCCGAACTCAAATTTTGTAGGCTTCGTAGGCAATATGTCTCTTTTTACAAAACTGCATTTAACATTCAAATCAAATCAAGAATTTTTGCAAATCATATTTTCACGCTGAAACGGAAATAACTTAACTAACGGCTTAACGACGACAAAACTAAATATCGAGACACCACGAACCAGTTATTTGTAGGAATTAAGTTCGAACAATTAATGTGATTGGTCGTGCTTTTTTGTTGCTGTAGCCACTTTAACAGTTCTTGCCGTAATTCTCGGAGCGTCTATAATGGCTGCATTGACCTCGTTTTGGTTGGCAGTGACGTTTTGGTCTATTGAATTGAGCAATTATTCACAGATTAGTCATTAATTTAATCGAATTTGCCACGGGTATTTCTACACACGCGAGGTCAAAATCACAGTGACTCCCCTGGAAGCTGACACTCCTGCTGTGCAATACTAACCTTGCTCAACTCGTTTGAAGTTAACAGAATGATCTGTGCCGGAATTCTTATAGATTATGTAATGCAACAACAGGCATGGTTGGCCTGGGCCTAGTTTTTACAACAACCACCCATGCTGTGCGTCCTATGGTCTCCACTCGTGCTGTGCGTCCTATGGTGTCTTCACGGATCGCAGTTTCATACCTACTCTGACAGCTTGTGGAAGTTGTGCACATGCACAGAGGAGCTCCAAAGTATGGAAATGGTTGTTCGAAAGAACTAACGTAGGAGTGTTTTAATCATTCCGCATGGATCGGTACTTGAATTCCTTACAGGAGGTTTTTAAACAAATTTAAGGAGATTTTTGTTTTTTTATATGAAACGTCGGGTTTAGTAGTCTTTCCGGATGGAGATCTGTCATCGAGGAGCTCCCACAGCCTCAAAGGTATATGCAGGCCGAAGCTCAGAACTCTAATCAGCGTCATCACTAGGCACAGCACGGTAGCGTCGAGCGACAGGCCTCATAATTCGATCTGCTCTCACCTTAATTGCTTACTTATGTTGCGCGACAGTTCGGGATTAACCTGGACTCAATTAATAAACCTCTTCAGCTAGCGAGGTACGGCGCGGAGGCATAAAAAATCTCGAAAGCTCTCTGAAGAAGTCCTTGGTCTTTTTGAGAGAAAAGCTATAGAAAAGTCAGCAATATTTGGTTGAAGAGTTCTGGAAAAGAAGATTCAACCACGAACTGTACCGACTGTACAGCGACATGAGCCTAGAAAGGCGTCTACTGATCCAACGCCATGGATCATGTAGAGTGTACATGTACAACTCAGCTTCGGCCCGAAGATTCTTCGAATTCGAACCTGTGGAGCAACACAACAGAGGACGCCGGCGTTTAAGGTGGCGCACCCAAGCGGAGAAGGACTTCAACCAACTTGGTGTGCAAAACTGGAAAAAAGCTAGTCAGAGATCGCGCTAGTTGGAGAGACTTGTTTGTTGAGGCCCAGGTCCACACCAGACTGTAGCACCAGTTTTAAGCGTCCTCCGTCGAGTTGCGCTGTGCAAGCTGATTGATGTCCTCTTCTTTTTGTGCGTGCCACCTAAGACGTGGTCTTCTTGCTCTGCGTTTTCCCTCTGCTTCTGATCGAAGACAATGCGGCCCGGACCATTGGTGTCCATTCGCTCTACAAGTCCTAGCCATCTTGAAATCTGTATTTTGATTAGGTCGTTGTCGTCGGTATAGTTCGTCGTTGCATCTCCTTGCGTAAAGCCCTTCAACCCGCATGCGTAGCATATTTTCTAAAACGTTTAGCTCTCGAACCCATGGAGGGTATCCTCATTCGCTGTTGACATAGTCCATGCTTCTAGGATTGGGATGTCAAGGTCTTATACATGATCTGTTTACTTTGCCCCTATCCACGCCAAAGAAACAACGATTGGCAAGAGTAGTTCTTCGCTGTATTTCCGCCGAGTTGTTGTTCTAGGAGTTTATAGCAGAGTCAAGGTAGATAAAGTCCTGTACCACTCCAAAGTTGTAGCTGTCGATTATAGCGTCGTGTCAAATCCGTCGATGTTCTTGTTGACAGCATATATTCGTTTTTGCGCCCCATTTACAACTCAACCCATTTTGGCAGCTCCCTTTGCTGTATGACCAAACGCAACAAGCCCGCTGTGTTTTGCCAATTGTAACAATATTTTTAAAGGTTGTGCCTTCGGCTTTGTTGTTTGAGTTTCGAACGATTCGTTCAAGTGCGATATTAAATAAATCACATGCCAGCGCATCACCTTGTCTATACCTTCTGTGAACATCAAAGGTCTCAGTGATGTCGTTAGCGGTCAGGATGGTTTAACAAGCGTTCTGCATCGTCATGTTGCTCAACCTGACGAGCTTGGCAGGGATGTTAAAATTAGAGTCAACTAGTAGCCTGTTGTCTGTTGACTTATAACGTCACTCTATAAACGCTGTCATTCATTTAGCGGCTTTCTTCTTCCACAAACTAGACGAACTAAGCAGCGTTAGTGTCAGCCATCTTAACCGTTTAATCATGCGCTCCAAGTGACTTGCGAAATAGAATCGATAAGTTCATTGTAATAACACAATGGGCATACGTATACTTTCGTCGTTGCCACTCTAACATAACCTATTGTGCCAAAATGTCGGTAGCTGATTCATTTGGTTGCCATATGGTCGTCCACCTTCCTCCGCAATGAATAATTTATTCTCAGAATATACAAACGCGCTTTTAAGCTTGATAAATTGATTTAAGATTGTGTCGGATTACTAGGTACGGAAGTTCTTACCAACGTGCACATAATCAGTGTCAACAGCTTGTTTCATATCTCCAAAAATTTGAGATTACCTACTTTTACGTTATCTTCGCAATGTGGTTTGATATATAGCACGTTGTTTCTGTAGGTATGCCTATTCACATGGAGATCAGAAGAGTTGGCATGCTTGACACAAGAACGTTCTGCAAAAGGCGTGATTTGGAGATGATGTCTGTGACGTTTGACGTTTAGTGGCTTTAACGTATGCCTATGTGCACGCCATGTCGAATGGAAATCAGTTATATTCAGATGTGTACCCCCTACTTCTCTTGTCACTTGACAGTTTTTGACAGCATTATTTTTGTAATGTCAATGAATTCAAACAAGTTTATGAACCGTGAAGTGGCGTATTTGACATACGATGACACATCTCACTTAACATATGTCAATTATAGTATTAACTGTAATAATGGATGCGTTTCATTATTAGCTGTCAAAAATGTGTCATAATCTTTCCAATTAGTCAGCAGAACATTTGTTCATTGTAAGCTGAGTCGTTGAGCATATGTGTATCGTAGGTGATTTGCTTTCACAGTCCCTGATGTGTCTTACATCTGAGTCTTGAGAGGTTCAACCCAGCTTCAAAAACAGCAAGCGATAATGGCAAATTCGCAGCTTAAACGACTTTGATAAGCACAATCTGAAAAAAATGCCAACGGAAAACCCACAAAACGAAAGCAAAAGTGAACAAAGTGAAAGAGAGAAACGAATCGAAACTATGCTAATCGTTCTGAATAATTATGACTACTTAGCATCTTAAATTAAATTAAAAACGTCTTCGATCAAATTCAGGTTCAACTGGAGAAACGTAGCTGCTCCAGTAAGAGTATGCCATGCACGTTGTGTGCATTCTAAGTTCTACGCGAAGAAAAAGAAACTGGGTCACCCAACGAAAGAATATCGCTTACATAAAGTACATGCATGCATATACTTATCGCAAATGTCGTTGGCATTCTGAGCGCGTTCTCATGTGCAGCTTATGTGAGCCAATGCCCTGCAAAGGCTGAGCGCGATCCATCAGACAGCAAACAATCTGTAGAAAGCCATTGCAACCTCGACTTCCGTTCGAAGAAGTGCGGAAGGAAAATAAGCACAGCATCGGCATGGGAACGTGTTTGATTCTGTCAAGCAACTCGATCTCGCCGCGGCAGATATCGTCGTCTTCTCATTACGTGATGACGCTGTCTTTTCGATGTTTCTCCCCACTCAACCGCTGTCCGTCCGTCGTTCCTGTCTTGGTTACAACTATTTCAACAGTGTGTTTTGTTTGTTTCTTTTTAGCTGCATAAACATAAACTGAAATTCATACGAATTGAAGATCTATTGACACAGCAAACAGCAAGCACCACCCGCAGCAGAAGCATGGAGGCTGCCGATGCCGTGGAAGAGGAGAAGAAACTCCTCAACGAAGCCAAATATCGCAACTACATGTCCAACATTGATAAAGCGTTGCGCAACTTTGAATATTCAAGCGAATGGGCGGATCTGATATCAGCACTTGGCAAGCTTAATAAGGTAAGTCGATTAGTTAACAATCCCCCCCCCCCCCTCTCTCAATTGCTGATAAGATTTATCTGCTTTATGAGTCATGAAAACTACATTTCAACAGCAGAGTCTGTCTGTCGGTAGCCATTGGCAATAAGCCATACACAAAAGTTACGGAACACTTCGCTCCACGGTCAATGGGTATTTGATTTTATATTCTTTTTATTCATCTCTCAAGCTCGGCTCTTTCGGCTTCAATAGCTGAAGGTCAAGCGCAGACAGCTTGATCGATGCGAGAGGAAGTCGTCGTGGCGGCGGACTCTTATCGCTCATCGCCAAGCATTCTCCACACTTCCACCGCCACTTCCATAGCACAGCATAAATGAAATCACCTATTTATAGACGTCCTGCAGATTTTCATCTACGATGGCAGCCAAGAACTCAAACTCACTCATAATAACGACGAAAATATGTATATCTCAATTCTCAACTCTGAGCCAAGTCAAGTACGATTCAATATCTGACGTGTGTAGGTGGTCGTGGTGGCGAATCGTGTGCACGGACAGATGGCTGGAATGCTTGGGGATGGGGGAAATCAATTTTATTGCCCCGCGTCTGACTGCGACTTTATGATTTAATGGAATTTGTAATTAGTTTTGCTAGCGCATCACCGCCTCCGAAGCACAATTTTTGTTCCGCATAATCGATCAATACCATAATCATTCCGCGTGCATGAGCCACAGGTAGTTGTTGCCCATCTGTTTGTTTCTGCTTTGCTCTTACTAATTAAATTTTACACACACACACCTTGGAGCAGAGAAAATGGGTCAATGTCGTCTAGATGACTTCTATGTGTAGATAGTAGTCGAAGACAGATACACATTGTTTTCAGTGCGCGTGGATGAGCAAAGGATACTCATTATTCATATTCATTGTAGGCAACTACGCAGGAAATTGCTTTTCAGTCGAGAGGACTGATCGGAAAGAGTGTGTGTGCCTGAGCCTGTGTACCTCTACGCCAGGAAGAGCGGTAAAACAGAGAACTGATGATGTCCATGAAAGTGTAGTTAGTTTCTAATTTAAACGCAATTATTGCGGCACATAGAGTACGATGTTAAAAAGATCCTTGTCGCATGGGGAGAAACGACAAACTAACGATGATTGCCGCTGAAAGCGGAGCCATTCGATTTGAATGATAAGAGTTAATTGTCTTAAATTGGCAATTAAATCAGTCATGTGGCAAATTCGAATTGAAACATATCAATTACCGCTTGCTGTGAATGTTTGCTGGGTGCGAGCGCGCTCGACAATCAAGTGATGCTTGTGTGTGTACGCGCGCCCGCCAACAAGAAATGCAACGCACTGGGTGAGCGCGGACTTTGGTTGGCTTCAGTTTCATTGGCTAGTCAGTCGTGATTTCTGACCGACGAGCAATTGTGTGAATTCATTACATGCCATTGTGCTCAATTACACGAATGTAGGCGGACTATTCTGAAGGGTCTGCAAGAGTGGACGCATGAGCCTCTGTCAAGTCAACTTTCGTTGGGTTCGTTCACTTTTTTTGTCATAAAGTCAGTTGTTATTGGAATTCTCCAGAAGCCATTTGTGGCCACTTTAAAAGTTTACGATAATTCCATTGCATCAAACACCGGAAAATCGAAATTTGTTTTGATGTCTACAAGTTTTGCGGCCTCTTTTGCGTTGTGAGTATGTGCATCGACCCCAACGCACTTGAACCTCGACTTCTAGGTTCGATCCCTAGTCTGTACGGCCCCACTTCTTTTGAGTCACTGACAGTGCTCAAAGAGTATTCCTGTCTATTAAAAGATTCTCTACCTTAGCCCCTCGTACCTGGCATAATACTGTAAATCCCTTCCACTCGTGAGGGAAGAAAAGCACACACAACACGAGTGGTTGATGAGAAGCTGGGCCCTGGCCCTCTACGAGCTGTTGCGCCAACTCTATTATTATTATATTAAGTTTGCAATGTTCGGTTACTAATTATTCGCTGGAAGATGTGAAACAGACTACCTTAATCCATGGAGATTCTGAGGTCCTTGGGCAAGCTGCTTCCAGTCATCAAGGCCAAGCTGTCTTACATCCGCGATGAGTTTCGGTGTTCCTTCCCTTCTTGAACCAGGACGCTCGGATTCGATGACCCTCTTTGGTGAAGCGTTGATGGCTGTGTACTTAATGTAGCCGAGCCAGTGTTGTCGACGGTTTTTTGCTTTCCAGACCACATGAACATGCTGGTACAGACCGTAGATTTCGCGGTTATGTCCTCTTCTCCATTCGCCTCTCTCGCAAATATGACCATATATGCGACGTGGAATTTTTCGAAGATACCAGGAATCAGCTCGTCCAGCTCCATAAACCAGGGCTGGCAAGATTAGAGTTTTCCAATGCATGATTTTGGTCCTTCGAGCCGAAGTAGCATCGGATGAGATGAAGATGTCATTCGTGGAGTTCACGTCTGCCTCGAGGTAGGCAAACTCCTTCACTATCTCAAAACTGTCGATTGTTTGTTGCTCGACGGCATATATTTTGTTTTGTTCTCATTGACAGGCGAAACGATCTGGTCTTATATTGCCGTGAAAGCTTAAACTATGGCTCTTTGGACAGCGCGACGATATCGATATTATTTGTGTATCCCAATAGGTAGACTGACTTGTAGAAGGTAGCACGCCGTACTTTCTTTTCGAGTTCCAAATTGAAAAACGAAACCACTGCGAATCTTCTTAGAACTGTACGGTCTTAGAAGGTGTATGTGTTAGCCTTAAACATATCCAATTACCATATCGATGAACGAATCACTATAGAGATTAGACTCAGATGGGTAGGCGTGTAGGTTGACACCCATATCCACCCAGGACTGAGGCAACAGTAAAAGAAGGACAAGAATCATTGCAGCTTCTTTCAGTCGAAAAAGCAGGAAAGTAAAGCATTGCAGACGAACTTTCTAGAGAGGACATAAGTTCAATATCGTCCCCAGATGTAAAGTACTCTTGCAGTCTTGAACCGTGGGTGGTCTACAGACCAGACTACGCCCAACTTTGGCCCAGTGCCGATCCAAGATCATCACACAGCCTGAATGAGAATGGCCGTCAAGAGCACAGAGTGTGCGTATCTTCCCTGTGATTAAAGCGTCAGTCATTTACGAGCTCATATCTTAAACAACCATGTAGAACTAAGCAACATTAGTTGCAAACAAGACTGTTGTCACAGCTGTGTGCAGACGCACATCTAATCCTGCACATTAACTATTTAGATCACCCCGGGTTGGTGTTACACGACTTTAGACACCATTTTTTTTTTCCGAATATTCTCAAACTCTTTAACGGCAACACTAGTCACGCCACAAGAATGGCGATAGCATTTGCGTTGTGTGTGGTAATTGAGTCAGATTGCTGAAATTACTATTAAGACTCCAACCGTATCTAACCGCATGCTGTTGGCTGTTTCTATACGGAAAACTATTTAACACTCGTTTGAAGCACGTAATAGATTATTTTCCATCAGAATTCAAATTTGCTTAGGAATTTTATCTAAATGTCTTCTTATCTAAATTTGCTATTCAGGGGGTAGTAATTATTGCCGGCATATAGCATATTAGCAGTTCGAGTTAGAGGGAGTTCGACTTAGGGAAAATATATGTCTCTAAAATCAGGTATTAAGTCGGAATGGGGCGTTGATTATTTAATAGACCGTAATATCGTAAATCCGAGCACAAGATCCTAAGAAAAGCTCTTATATTTTTTCTGATAGTACAACTTTTTTTTTTTAATTTATTTCCCGGCTGGAACTTTTGGCAAACTGAGGGGACTATTTCTGGAAAAAAATTATTTTTAATAGAGATTTTGTTTATAATCATTTCATTTTTTTCCTTGGAAATTGTATATCAGAACATTTGACTCGTCGAATGCGCGAGTTTTATTTTCATATGGAAAACTGAGATTGCCTTAAACGCGTACCAACGCTTGCCAAAGACCGAACGCACTGTTGCGATATAGCGTCTATATTTTCAGATAAATTATAATTTGTTTGATTGTTGGAATTGTTGAAATTGTTGGCAAGGAATGTTCAGCGGTTATGTTAGGTAAAGTTGTAAGTGACATTTTAAGGTGCACATAGGCCAAAGTAGACCAATTGTACTCTCGCGTGCGTCAATATCAGAGAGTTGGGGTTGGGGTTTTTTCAATGATAGCCAGCCAGTTTCGTATGCGAACTCTAGTTAGTTTTACTGTTGTCTTGCTGAAGTCGCTTAAATTATCGAAAAAGTAGGTGGCTGTGCTGATCGCTACAGAGGAAGTGTTGTACATTTTCCTCCTCTTCTTCATCCTGAAGAAGACCTCTGAGAAGAGTCTTAGATTTTGTGCATCAATGCTGACGACCTAAAACGCAATGTCCGGTAACTGCAGTACTCATTTTGGATCTTTTGAGAGGGGTCAGGCTGTCAGATATTTTAGGATCAAGGTTGGGTAATGTTTACTTGAAGATTTGGCAAGTGGTACCTGTTCTCCATCTGGCATTAAATTTCTGTTTGTTGAGAAGGTTGAACTTAAACGTAGCTAAGGGAGTACCTATGTCACATGAGGGTGTTTTGTGGCGATTTTAACAAGTTCATCAGCTTTCAAGTTTCCCTTGATGTCTATATGGCCAGGCACACGGTACAGGCGAATATGGAACAGCTCGGATATCTTGTCAAGAGATGTGTCAAACTTTATGACTACTTTGTAGTTGAAGAGAGCGATGTTAGGGATTTTATAGCTGCCCGGCTATGCAAAAAGATATATGTAATATATATAATATATATACAGCCCGTATAGTGCCAGGGCCTAGCTTCTCAGCAACTACTCATATTGTTCTTCCACGAGTGGAAGGGACCTACAATTTTATGCCGACTCCGAAGGGCCAAGTTTGAGAACCTATTTCTAGACAGGAAATACTCATTGAGAATTGTCAATGACTCGAAAGAGGTGGGGGCGTGAACATTGTTTTTGTCGCGCAGAGCAGGAATCGAATGTACGACGTCCAGGTTGGAGTGAAGCTCATACGCACAACGCGACGGGTCACCACATATTTAATATTTGGATTTAATAATATTAGTGGTGCTGCCTTGAGTGATAACTCTAGTGGTCAATTCGAGTGAGGTTTTCTGTTTCTGAGACCAGTTATCCAAAGGAGTCTGGCTTATCCTTAAGGAAGTTTTTAATGAGCTGCTTGAGGGTGCTTGTGCACAAACTTATGACTCTGTTCCGTGTTGGAAGGTTGTTTTGGACCATGTCCTTAACACCGCGTTGTTGAAGCGGGATTTTTTCTTTAACTCTGCTTGTAGACACAGCATTGACGGCAGCACCTTTCCTTAGGTATTTACAATTCTTTAGTGGGCTGGATTGCCACGGTGTGGGCACCCATACTAGTGGGGTGGTTAACTATGTTGCGTAGTCTTCGATCGGCCGATCGGTAACTGGCAACATGTGGGGCAGTAAACGAATACGAGTGTTCTAAAAGAAGCATGGCGCTGCTCTAAACTCTCAATATTTGTTATTCACAACGTCAGCACTTCGACTTAGAGCAGTCCGTCATTTAAACACGGAGAAGCAGAGAAGAGACTGGTTAGACCCTATCCTTTTCCACGTCTTCAACCACGTAAATGCTTGTTGAATCTATTCCTCGGATAGGAACCGGTAAGTGTGTCTGGTGTTCGGTTTGAGCTGCTACGGAGGGACTAACAGCCATCTAGTGGTAGTCAGCAGGCAACCGCAGCTGAAGCCTGCTATGCTGCAACTTGAGTTTGCCGGACATATTATGGATACATCTCCAAATGTACACGATGTCCGCATCAGAGACATCAAGAAGTTTATTGAGGAATTATTCTTTAAGAAGATCTTGTCTTGTGGATGACAGGGATGTGTGCCATTTCCCTCCTGCTTCTATCTCAGAACTCGTTATAATCCCATAGCGCAGTGGGATTGTTTAAATACTTAGGGTGTTAGAAATTCTAATGGAACGAAGCATTCATTTTTAACTTTATTCGGGGAGGAGGGGGAGCCAAGTTGTTCTCTGTCAGCTCCTCCCAATGAAATGTCTCTACACTAGGATATACAGCTTATGAATTGTTTAAATTTGTGCGACTATTTAACGGGCATAAGCGTCGTTCCCTGTTTGCATGATAATCTAACCCAATACTTTAATCATTCAATTTGACCTTCCTCAACAGGCAATATCCAGCAACACACAGTACCAAGTGATTCCTCGAAGGTTGAAAATTTCCAAACGACTAGCACAATGTATGCATCCCGCGTTGCCGTCTGGGGTCCATCTGAAGGCGTTGGAAACATACGATGTCATTTTCAGCAAAACTGGCCCGGAGCGCCTGGCCACCGAACTCTTCACCTACAGGTTGGTTGCCTTCGACAATCCACAATCGAATACAAATCAAACGAAATATTATTAATTTCAGCGCCGGTCTGTTCCCATTGCTGGGCTATGCGGCAATGAATGTGCGTCCGGCACTCTTGGGAATCTATGAAAAATACTTTGTGCCTTTGGGTGATAAGCTCAGACCGGCTTTAAGTGGATTCTTAAGCGGTGTGCTGCCCGGCTACGAGAGCGGCCTAGACCACTTTGAAAGGACCAATTCACTGCTGACACAAGTGTGTGTCGCCGTGAATCCGATGTACTTCTACACAGTTCTTTGGGAATGTGTGGCAACGAATGCCTCGATTCGTCTTCCCGCAATAACGTATCTCCTGGAGCACTTCAACAAAAGACTGGGAATGCAGCAGCAAGTATTCATCATGGGACACCGGCGAGATGTGATGATGTCGGGCTTGTGTGCTTGTCTCAACGATTCTGTGATTCTGGTGCAACGGAACACTCTGGAGTTTCTTCTGCTAGGCTTCCCCATGCACACGAACTATCTGAACGAAGGGGATCTAGTGAAGCTGGTCACGAATGGCTTGAACACAATCCTACGGAGGGACATGTCCCTCAATCGTCGTCTATACTCCTGGCTCCTGGGCACAGAAGTTGCAAAAACAGCAAAGTTCGAGCAGTCTGATGAGAGTGACGAATCAACAGAATCGTACTTTGATAAACATTCCAAGCATGTCCTCATTCAGTCTCTGATCTGCACTTTGAAATGCAGCCTAGAGAGCACTCCGGTCGACCTGAAGCCGTACAGAATTATGGTCTCATTGCTGGACAAGGCCGAGATCGGTAGTGCCGTGTTGGATTTCGTTCTCTGCGACATCATTCGGACGATGTCGCTGTCCAGTGGCAACGTGGAGGTTGGCAAATCGGCAAACCTGCTCTTCGCCTCATTTGACCCGGCGTACATTTGGAGCTTCATGACCATCATTTATGAGAAGTCTTGCAAGAAGGTAAGTTGGCCACGTTGCCACCAATGTTCGTTTCTATGCTCACTCTGCCATCATTCCATTCTGTGCAGCTGAATGAGTCATCGAGGTTGTCGCGAAACCTTCGAAATCCGTCGTTTTCGTCGTCGACGTCATCGGCTTCGTCGAAAGGTGAGAAGTTCCAATGCCATGTGGGATCAGGCGATCCGTCGTTAGTAGAAATCTGTTACCTAACTGAGTTCCTGTTGGAGACCATCTCTCTGGAGATGTACAACGAGACAACGCGCATATATTTACCCAAAGTGTTCCTAGCGATAACACAAATGTTGACAGTCCACTCGGAGTACCTGAGCAACGAGGAGGTCGTGGCATCCCTTAAGCTTTGCATGAAAATCGTTTCCAGAGTCCAGCCGATGATAACGTAAGTATTGTAGATGCCCAATTGCCAGTGAACCGCTTGTCATGTGAATTCCATTTTCGGACAGAAGTCCTGTAAAACTGCACCCGAAATCGCAAAACACTGGACCCGATGACAAATCGATAGGAGGAGAAAGCGCACACGTACTGAATGCCGTAAGTGGTAATGGCACTGGAAATCCTGGTAGCATGCTAGAAAAAAGTAAATCTGATTCGAAGCTTAACCAATCGGCTACCGCTTTCGATGTAGATCAAAATAAAGACAGTCTCAGTAGTGCCGACGAGCCCATACGCCGGTCGAATTCCAATCAGAATATTGATCGGAAGCAAAACGCAAGCCCAAAGAAAACTAAGAAGGCGAAATCGTATTCAAAGCTCTCCGAGCTGGACAAAGAGGTAAGTGGTTGGCCGGCTGTTGTAGTTCCCGGGGAGGGGCGAACCGTGGGTTTGTCCAATTGGAGGTGATACATGTGTTCGTCTTTTTAGATCTGTCCAGACACGGGCCAGCTTATATCGCCCAAATCATCATCGGACCAGGACACACCGCTCAGTATAAAGAAGCTGAAGAACAAAAAGGCCTCCCCATACATGCGGCTCAAGTCCTCCAGTCCCACAAAGAAGAACCGGCCGCAAGACTTTCAACTGAACGAACCGATAAGCTTGGATCCAGTTCTTCTCTCGGCCCACGAGAGCAGAGGCGGCACCGTCGACGGCAATGAATTGCGCCAGCAGTCATTGAAACAAGCTCAGTTCTTGGGCGATGCTCAAGAAGGGGGCATTTCCGATGAGTTTTCCATCCTCGAGAAGTGCATACGTCAGTATGAGGTCTTCTTCGAGGTGTACATAGCTCGGAAGATCTTGCAGATCAATGTGAATCGCGCCGCCTGCTCTGTAACGGTGAAAGTGGAAACAGAGTCCGATTCAGCATCGCCACCGAACGTGGAAAACGTTTTCAAAAACGAGGAGGTCTACGAAGATGTGTGCGTGGAGAGACTCCTCGAAATCGATCGGCTCTTTGAAACCCTGCAAGTGAATATGTTGTGCCGATCGAAGCAGTTGCATCAATTGCTTAATCGTTCCCTGGTCAATACCCTGGACTCCGCAAGTGATGTGAGCGATGTTGAATTCAAGGATTGCGTGTCGAGTGAGGAGCACTTGGACAAACTGCGGATATTTGATGAGAAGACCGAGAGGAGCATCGGCAAGTTGATGGAGCTGCGACTGCATGAGTCGCTGCGCAGTGCTATTAAGCTTGCGACAAACCTCCTCGTGGAGATGTCAACATTTCCCAATTGCAACAAGAACCTTGTCCTAGACAAAACAGGTAAACCTACAGCCGAAGAGTGCCTCAACCGAAGTGTGTTTCATGTTCGTTTTCGTTTCCTTGCAGAGAATCCACTTCCCAGCTGGCTGAAGGTGTTGACGCTTGTGGCTGCGTACACTCAGAGTGACAAGGAATTGCAGCTAGCCGCGATAACTACTCTGTTCGACTTGATCAGGTGAGTGAACAACTAGGAGGATGTGTGTACCCTTTGCATGAGACTAACATCTTTCACTCTCTTCCCCCTCTCCGTGTGTAGTCTTTTAAAATCGCAAATCGAGCACACGACAAGTCCAGGCGTGACGTTCGTCGTAATGCTGCCGCTACTCAAGTTCGGACACGTGAGCTACATAGAGAACAAGACCAGAATCTTTCAACTCATCACCTCGGTGCTGTGGAACTATTTGGGCGAATCGGCCATCGATCCCGTTCAGGTAACGTCGCTCCTGTATCAGCTGCACAATTGCCTCGAGAGCGGAATAGTCGAGACAATCATTGGCAATCGAATGTCTAGTCACTATGATACCCAAGTCCTCAAGCTGCGCGCCGGCGACATGAAGGCACTATCCAACTACAAGACCGACAGAGCCGCGGAAATAAAGATGATGTGCGTCTCCCCCATTCAACCGATCGAGAGTGTTGAGCACCTGAAGGAGAGTGAGTCGCAGAGCTTTAAAAAGTTCGAGCTGCTCTGGCACTTGGGACGGGATAAGCAGCCGTCGAGGGGATTCGAAAAGACTCTGTTGCGCGTTCTCGACACACTGGGCCTGCCGTACTACATGCCGATACGAACGTTTGTCACGAAGTGGCTGCAGGAATCCCTGCTGAGGGGAGACCTCTCACGTCTGGTCAAACCACTGCAAAAGATCCTGCTGTCGTCGAATTCCCGCCGCATTGGCATTGTCCATTTCCACCTGATGAAGCGGGAGGGCGAGGAAGCGCTAGCGCAGGAAGCCAAAGAAGCCGAGGACAATTGCGACAGTGTCACAGACCGTGAGGTGTTTGCAATCAGCTCGGAGTTTGGCAACGTTAAGTATCACATCGATTCTTCGTTGAGCAAGAAACGCAGTCCGATACGGTCGTTCCAGAAGAAACTGTTCGGCGTCACGTTGGGCAGCAAAAATAAGACGTCGAATTTCGTGAGTGACAAGACAACCAGTAGCATCACGGAGAGCGACTCGAACATCGGTCTGATTATCAATCCGCTTGAAAACGAATTCGATTCCGTCGGCTCGGAAGACACACTGACGTCGCTGAGCAGCAGTGCGCCGAACAAAATGGAGTCGTCCAGGAAGAGCAGTGGAAATAGTGACAAAGACGAGAAAGACGGGGAAGAAGAGGACGAGGATGACGAGGGACAGGTAATGTTTGACTCCTCCACAGAGGATTCGGAGAGCAGCACCTTCGAGACGGAATCGGAAAATCGAGAGACGAGCGTTGAAAAGGACGTGTCCACAGGAGCTGGCTCCTTGGGCAACATCAAGCGCTTCGTCGGAGATTGTGAACGAGTGAGTGAGAAGTTGACGGAACACGATCGCACAAAGAATCGCAAAACGTATCACTTGACACGCGCTGGCAGTGAAGTCATGGAAAAAATAGAGAATGCAATGTCTTCGGTAGTAGTCGACGGCCATGCTGTGGAGGGAAACGATTCCGTTCAGGTTGCTGACGAGTACTTTAGTTCCTCGTCAGGAGTGGATATGGTCGAGACGTTTGTCGGTGATTTGATGGACGAAGTGGCCAAGAACTGTGAACAATCGGTGCCGGCATCGCCGCAAAAGAAGCTAAAACGCACCAAGTTGAAGGGAGAGAAGCAGTCGCTTAAGAAATCCTCGATTGGCAGTTCAAGCAAGGACAAGAAGCGAATGAGCTGTATATCGAAGACCTCAACCGACAGCAACAACAGTCTGCTGGGTGGCCGGAGTTCTTGTGATGACAAGGGCACCGCGAGTGACTCGGAGGCGGGAAGTGATGAGGACGTGTTTGTCGAAGAGGAACAGTCGTCGCGAAGCGAGCAGCAATCGTTGACCTCGGGCGCCACCATAAACGTGGAGGATAAACGGAGGAGTTTGAGTCTGGAGACGGGAACAACGAGTCAAAAGATTGAATGGGACCTGGCTAAGGAGACACTCGAGAAGAGCAAGCAGAACGTCGAGATTCTCAGACAGAACGTGGTCCTGGAGTCGGGCGGCAAGAAGGGCCACAAGAAGAAGAATTCGAAGGATTTCAAGAGAAACTTCGACAAGGTAAGTGTGTCCCTGGTGGAGGCACGAGGCAATGCGAAAACTAAATTTTCCGGTATTTTCAGATTCATCCGTTTCACACGCACATGCTGTTGTACTTTGGAGTGTACGACACGAAGCAAACACTCTATGCGTTCCAGACACTCCGCAACATCATAGCCTGCGACACGCGGACATTCTTGTGCCTCTCCATCACGACATCGTTCTCCAGTGGATCCATGAAGCAGCTGCTCATTCGCCACCGCAAGAGCATCTCGGGCAAGGGCTTCGCGGGCAGCATAACGAACACAGAATTCAGCCAAAGCTACCGCGGGTGCATGCACCTGGAGGTCTTAGTCACGGTCTGTCTGTACTACGCGCGCGGGTTCTTCCACAAGGAGTCCACGGAAGGCAGCAGCATACCGTGCAAAGAGGACATCATCGGCAATTGCAAAGTGCAGCTGCAAAGCGTCGAGCTGCTCACGTTGATATGCTGCGAACTGATCGACATCGTCAAGGGCATGGGCAAAGGACTGGCCTGCTACATAGCTGACCTGATGGCCCGCTGCAAATTGCAAAAAATAATCCTTCATTGCGTCAATTCTTCAGTGGTTTCGTTCCACCAAATCCGTGACCACAATCTCTCAGAGGAGATCTTGAATTTCAACAACCCCGGCGACGAACAGCTGCACGCGGAGTCATTCCAAATACAACTACTGCGGCTGCTGATGGCCGTGATAAAGCTGGAGTACGAGGTGACGTTGCTGAAGAATGACAATAACGCCACCGAACTGAGCAAATCCGAATCCACGTCGTCCAACTCACCGACGCGTCTATCCGCAGATGGTCCGGTAACAAACGTCAAATACCTGCCCAACTGCCTGATCAGTCAGCAACACATGTTCCTCTCCGCTGTGCTCAGTGCACTCCAGGCAGACCACCTGCGGCATCTGCATCGAAACTGGACAGATCTCGTGACATCTTCGCTGAACTGCTTTACATTCGGCTCACTGACGAACATTGTGATAAGCGTCGTCCACCAGCTGTGCAATAACCTAGACAAAATCGCAAAGTTCTCCCTCAAGCAACAGTGCAACTTCCCGCCTGACTATGTGGTCTCTCAGCTGGAGGCGATCACGATACTGTGCCACTATTGCCTGCTTGACAACACGCAGCAGACAGCCTTATCTCATCTCTTCAACCAGGCCTATCCCCAGACTAGTGCGTCGGTGCAGAGTTCAAACACCGGACAGCTGCTGAACAACATCGTGCACACATTCTTATCGTCGCAGAACTCGACGGAGCCCCAGAATCGAAGTGCACAGCATATGGCGGCAAGGAACGCCGTCCTCAGCCATCTGTCGAGGATTGTGACCAGTGTGGCCGCCATTTGGGACAGCGAACTGGGTCAAGTGCGGCAGGTGAAGCAGCAGTTGATGGAATTCCTCAGTCCAGTGTCGCTGCACCACGGCACGAACTTCCTAGCCGCGGTTGCGGTAACCTGGCAAGAACGCGGAGAAGCCCATCGCAGACGAACCGCCTTGGAGCGCAGTGAATCCAAGCTGTCCATCAGCGAGCAATACTTGAAGAATTCAATGCCCCAGGCGTGCCCCGAACAACTCAGCCTGGTCAAGTTGGTCTCCAGCATTCGGGTGATGCCCATGGACTCGTTCGTGCAGACGCTGCATCAAGTGGTCAAGTCGCCTCCACCGATTCACAGACCACCAGCGGGGCTGACAATCGAAGTGTCCGCCTTGGAGCTCTTCTATTTCTACATGAAATCGGCGCCGGCCCCACAGCTCGGTGATTCGTGGAGCTCGTTGCTGGTCTTGCTGCGCGATGGCCTAAGCTTAAATCCGCCGGCACAATTCGCGCTGCTCATGCTTCTGAACGAATTCGTTCAACGTTGCCCGCAGATGCCATTCCAAGACAAAAAAGACATTCGTGACATGCACGACATCACATCGCGTCTGGTGGACGCACTTTCCAGCGTCGCCGGTGCGTGCTTGGAGCAAACCACTTGGCTGCGGCGCAACCTCGCGGTGAAGGAGGACATCTCACCAGTTACGCCGGACGGCAGCGTCAAAGATCTCACGGGCACCCAACAGTACTGCATCCAGGCGCAGTCTGTGCTGGCAGCAGTTCTGGCGAACCTCCTGGACGTTGCATACGGATCACAGGAAAAGGATAAGGTGGTCACAATAATAACTACCTTGATGTACAACATCACGCCGTACCTGAAAAATCACACAGCGCGCAATATACCCTCGTTTTACGCTTCATCCAGCTTGCTGGCCAGCCTCAGTGGATATCAGTATACTCGCAAAGCGTGGCGCAAGGACATGCTGGACTTGCTCTTAGACAATTCCTTCTTTCAAATGGACATCTCGTGCCTTCCCTTCTGGAAGCAGATCATGGACAGTTTGATGACATACGACAATACGACCTTCCGCGAGCTCATGAGCCGCGTCTCTCCCACGCAGACCGGCAGCTTGAACATATTCGCCTCGCGTGAGCAGGAATACGAGCAGAGGGCGATGTTCTTGAAGCGCTTAGCATTCGTTATATTCTGCAGTGAACTGGACCAATACCACAAGTACATGCCTGAGATTCAGGGTGAGTCCAGCACAATGAGAGACGCAGGGCGCAGTAATTTATTTATTTAATTTGTTTTCTTTCCGCAGAGCAACTTGCAAATAGCTTACGTCTTCTGCCAGTAGTGCCGGCAGTTCAAGCGGCTGTGTTTCTATGTTTCCGTGTTTTGCTACTGAGAATGTCCCCCGATCATGTCACCTCCCTGTGGCCCACCATCATCGCTGAAATGGTCCAAGTGTTCCTTGCCATTGAGCAGGAGCTCAAGTCCAGTCCAGAAGAGTCAAAGTAAGATCGTGTGATTTTGTTGCGTCTCTTAACTAATGCATCTCATTCCACTTGCAGTCAACAAATTTCACTGGTGTCGGCGTCCAGTAATGGGGTAGCATCCCAAAATCATCTTTACCACTGGCGTGCCGTTCAACTGGAGACCGCTAAGCTGCTCGAGCTCGGGTGTGTGTTGCCAGCGACGAATTTACCGCACTTCCAAATGTATCGCTGGGCATTCATCGGCACCGACTTCAATTCCCCCGAAAACACGATTGTCTCAAACGGCGACATAGACGATATACTTGCGACCAACTCACAGTACGTGCCGCACATCCGGCGGATAGCCCGTCTCATGGACATGAAGTACTCCGTCCATTCGCCGGTAATTGTTGTTTTGCCTTACATCCAATGTCTGCAGATTTCAATGTTCTATTTATCCTTCAACACAGAAGCCGGACTTCAAACGTAACAGCAAAACCCATCTGGTGTTGACTTGCCAGCAAATACACTCCCTTCAGGATCTGCATGGGTTCTTCTCAACGCTGAATGTGTCCTGCCCGTCGCCGAGGAATTTCGCTGACACCGGAAAGGAGGTGGCCAGTTGCTTGGCCGAAATCGAGGATGTTTTAGCAAAAGACTTTCTGGAGAAAATGCCCACAAGCACAACGCCAAGGTGAAAACTATCAGCCAATGTAGCAGCCACGAGCTACACCCATAGCCTGAATGCTGTTGTTATTGCCAACAAATCCACCCAAAACTTCCCCTTCTACGTGTGATGATGATGATGATGATGATGATGATGAAGCCATTGATTTAAGGAAACTCTATTCTCTACTATAATGTGATATCGGATCGCTGCACTCTGTGCATAGACGAAATCCAACCATTTATCCTCTTCGAACTTCTCCTCGTGCTCGTAAATGTCCTGGGCGGCCTATTATGTTCTATGTCCGTTCGTCCCATTCAAAATATCGGTGTAATTTTCTTCCTTCGTGTATATATATCAATAATAATAATTTGCCGAGGATTCACAATTGTGTTTCAAACGGAAATTCTGCCCGAAGCTTACCTCCACAGCAAAGCGATCAATTTATGTTGCGAGTCTTCTGCACCAAAACTACTTACGCGTACAATCATAATTTAAAGGCAACGTAAAGCGTACAGCAGCACCCGCCCGCTCACCACGTTAAGCAGATATAATATTTTAACATGATTAAATAGTATGATATTCATTTTCCCTAAGAAACCGTTTGTGTTATTCTCACTAAAAGAAAAATGCTAAATAAATAAATTATAAAAATAAACAAAATAAATGGTCGTTTTTTGGTTTTTGAATTTTTCGGAATCTGGAAGGATCATGTCTGTAAACTTTAACCTTCTGCTTGAGAACCCCAGAGCCAAAATTACCAGTTGTTCTTCTTCTTCCTGTGGCGCTACAGTCCGGGGTGAACCTGGACCTCGGTCAACATTCCTTTCCAGCTGGTGCGATCCTTAGCCAGCTGCCTCCAATTTCGCACTCCAAGTTGGTTGAGGTCCTTCTCCACTTGAGTGCTCCATCGGGTTCGTGGTCGTCCTCTATTGCGTTGTCTCACTGGTTCGGAGTCGAAGACTCTTCGGGCTGGAGCAGTGTTGTCCATGCGCTCAACATGGCCTAGCCATCTTAGGCGTTGAATCCGTAGACGCCTGACTAGGCTCATGTCGCTGTACAGCCCGTAAAGTTCGTGGTTGAATCTCCTTCTCCAAGAACCTTCAACGCAAACAGCACCAAAGATTGAACGCAGAACTTTTCTCTCGAAGAGACCAAGTGCGTCTTCATCTGCTCTTGAGATAGTCCAAGCTTCCGTGGCATACAGGTGGACAGGGATGAACAAGGTCTTATATAATGTGAGCTTGGTCTTTCGGGAGAGGGATCTACTACTCAATTGCCTCTTGAGCCCAAAAAAACAGCGGTTGGCAAGAGTTATTCTGCGTTAAATCTCGGTACTGATGTTCGTACAAGTAACTCGGGAGCCAAGGTAGATGAAGTCCTTGACTACCTCGAAGTTATAGCTGCCCATTGTGACGCTCTGCCCAAGACGTCGATGTTCTATGTCCTTTCTTGAGGACAGCATATGCTTTGTTTTGCCATCTTTCACCGCTAAACCCATTTTCGCCACCTCCGTTTCAATATAAGCAAACGCTTCATTGACGGCTCGCTGAGTTCGGCCAATCACAATGTCGTCCGCGTATGCTAGCAGTTGAACGGACTTTTGAAAGATCGTGCCCCTAGTATTGGCGTGTGAGTTTTGCACGACCTTCGCAAGTACAATGTTGAAAAAGTCACATGACAGCGCTTCGCATTGCCTAAAACCCTTTTTGACATTGAAGGTCTCGGTGAGTTCGTTACCGACCTTGATGGAGAAGCGAGAGTTCGTCGCTTTAAACAGTTCCGCGGACAATCCGCCCGCTCCAGCAGCTTTGTTCGACTTAAGTCTCGATATAGCTATCTTAACTACGTCTAGACCAGGGGGACGGCATTCTCTTATATCGTCGTCCATTGCGTTGAGTGGAACAACTGCCTGACAGCGGTATTGGTGTCCTCTTCACTGTTAAACAGTCTGCAGAAGTGATCCTTCCAGATTCTCCGTAACGACTGCGGCTCTACAACAAGTTGTCCCTCTTCGTTCCTACAGGCTTCCGCCAAGTTCCTTTGTGAATGTTGAGGTGAAGGAACCGCGTCTTGGCTACAGAAAGGTTTCGCCCCGTCACGAAGTCCAACAGCCTAAGTCCATTGTCGAACGTGTTGTTGTGTAGGCTGTGTTTTCCGATGACTCTAGCAAAGATTTCTTCCTTGCCCAGCTGTGCATTAAAATCTCCTAGAAAGATCTTTGTGTCGTAGCTGGGCCATTGATAATATGTTCTTTGTACGAGATGATAGAAGCCATCCCTGCTATCGTCGTCCTTATCCTCGGTTGGGGCGTGGGCGCAAATTGGGCTGATGTTGCCGAATGTTGCCTTGATGCGGATTGTTGTGAGGCGTCTTGCCTAAGTCTGCCTCGAATAACAAAACCGCATCCAAGCAAGCGCTGCTTTTGCTCTCTGTAGTAAATGCCGTAAGATATGTCGCAATTTTTCATTCTCTTTTTGCCCACACTACCAATTGCAGAAGGTCAAACAGCGACGAGGGCCCAAATACCACGAAGTCAAGATAACTGGAATCAATCCTGAAGTCTTACAAAACTGCCAGTGCGGACTGTGCGCTGAAAACTTTACGGTAGCTGGTGGGCGCATGTACTAGCTCATCTAACCGGTGATTTTTTAGCTATTATCTTTTCGGCAACACTGGTTTAAACAGCTGACTCACGTTTCGTGTTTTGTTTCACTGTCAAACATCTTCAGTTTGGTCTTCAATTTAACCTGAATCGTCTTACAAACGTACAACGCTTGCTTATTGAATTTTATTATCAAAATGCGTGCTCTGTTAAGAATGTTCTTCGCGCGCTTCTTCCGAAATGTGTGTTCAGCGGTGAAGCTCATTTTTGGCTCAATGGGCGTAAAAAAGCAGAATTGTCGATTTTGGAGTGAATATCAGCCAGAAGCATTGCAACAGTTACCAATGTATCCACACAAAGTCACAGTTTGGTGCGGTTTATGGGCTGGTGGCATCATTCGACCGTACTCGACTCTTCAAAGATGATGCGAATCGTAAAGTAACTGTAAATGGTGAGCGCTGAGATGATATCCAACTTTTTGTTTGCCCAAAATGCAAGAGCTTGACTTGCATGACATGTGGTTTCAACAAGACGGTGCCACATGCCACACAGCACGCGCAACAATTGACTTATTGTTGAGTTCGGTGAACATTTTATTTCACGTTCGGGACCGGTCAATCGGCCGCCTAGATCGTGCGATTTAACGCCTTTAGACTATTTTTTGTGGGGCTATGTTAAAGCTCATGTCTATGCATGCAAGCCCGATTCAATTGACGCATTGCAAGACAACATTGAACCATTTATTCGTGAGATACCGGATGAAATGTTGGAAAGATTATGCCAAAATTGGACTAAGCGGATGGACCATTTAAGGTGCAGTCAAGTTCAACATCACAACACCGTGCCTACTTTCGACATTCCTGCCAAACTCGTCGGATTGTGCACGATGACTAGGAAGAATTCTCACTGCTCCGTCTAGGCAATGAACTCATCGAGACCTTGAATGTGTAAAGAGGTTTTGGCAAGACGACGAGCTGTCATTTGATTTCTTCAACATCGTCCTGGAGACGATCGTGCAAAACTCACGCGCAAGCACTAGATGCACGATCTTTCTGAAGTCTGTACAACTGTAAGGACATGCCGATGACACTGACGTGATTGACAGAACTCAGCGAGCGGTCAATGAGGCGTTTGCTAGCATTGAATCGTTGAATGAAGACAAAACGAAGTATATGCTGTCCTCAGAGAAAAACTCCCGAAAGATGAAGTCGACTCTATATAAGACACTTATCATCGCTATTCTGCTGTTTGGCGCGGATGCTTTGACAACCTCAAATACGGATGAAGAATTTCTTATTCCCTTCGAGAGAAATGGTCTGCGTGCTGTCTCTGGTCTTTGTGGTGTTGGAATCTGGAGAAGACGATTTAAACACGAACTGTACGGGCTGTGCAACGGTATGCACCTACGGAGACGTCCTCGGATGCAATACTTAAGTCCACTAAGTTCCGTCTGCTCTAGGAAAACACAGTTCCGGCCCGAAAATTCTTCGAATAGAAAGAGCAACACATGACGTCTTGGATCGTGAGAGCACACACATGTGCAAGAGGACCTCAACCAAGATGGTGTGTGCGAAAGATCGTGCTGGTTGGAAAGGCTTGTTGGTTGAGGCACACGTCCACCACGGACTGTAGCAACAAACAAAGAAGAAGAATGGACACCTCTTTAACCAGCCATCGATCGATGACTTTGCTGAATATCGCGTTGGAGACGCGTTTGTGTATGTCTGACTTGCAGAAAAGTATATCAGCAAAACCTCACCACTCGCAATTTGAAGCATCAACTGACATTAGATAATTCAATTTGGAATTCGGATTGTCAGCTGTAAATTCGGTAAACATTCTAAATTTCCTGTGCGGACTGTAGTGTACACTATATCGCAGTTGCCTATGCCAAATCACCGAATTGTATGGTTGCCCTCGACAACGACATTCGGTGAGAGACAGCGAGGCTGACAGCACGTGGTGACACGAAATCCGAAGATATTACAAGTGGCGACGAGGATAAATCCATATATGTACATACAATTGCAAATCGTGTTTTAAAGAAAAGTGAAGTTGGAAACTATTAAAGAACAAGAACGTGTACGCTTTTCGATTCAGGGTAATTTCTTGGGAAACGGAATCATTTAGCACAACATACTGATGTAAGTAATTTCTTTTAAAGGGCCATGCATTAATTCCGAACAAATGTACATATATACGTACATATAAAGTAAATTTAGGGCCATGCTAGAAAATAAAAGGAAATGACAATTGAATGCTTTTATGCACTTACAAGGGCCATGCATATAAATCTTTTTAAAGGGCCATGCAATAAAACAAAAAAAAAACTAATGTTCAAATTGACTATTTATATATACACATATATACATACATATGTGTATACGTGTACGTAGTATGAACATTTGAAAAAAGGGCCATGCAATTTAATCATTTGAGGGCCACGCTAAGAAAGTAACTTTCAGATCTAATAACATGGCACAATCTCTTCAAAGCCTTAATAATTTCGATTGCGATGGGGATCCTTCTTCAGTGGGAGTTCGCTGGGAGAAATGGAAGAGAGCATTTGAGGTGTACATCACATCACTGAATGTAGAGGCACCTATAAAGAAGCGAGCAATCTTACTGCATGCTGGAGGACTCCGCTGAGCTACGTAAAAACATATTGTCGGCCGGGGATACCATCACCCTCGACCAAATAATCTCAGAAGCCAATGCATTAGAGGCTGTAGGGAGACAACTACAAGCTTTTAAAATAAAAGACCACACAGAGATTGGAATCGGTGAAATAAATAGAGTAACGTCAAAGAACTTCAAAAATATGAATATGCATATGAAAGAGGTACATGACCGACTGTGTACAAGGTGTGGCAGTAATAAACACTTGCAGGATGACAGAAAATGCCCAGCAAGAGACAAAAGGTGCAATAAATGTGGGTTTGTTGGCCATTTCCGAGAGATCTGCAGAACAAGACTGAAGAGAACGACCTCTGATGAAAAACAGTTGTGCAAAACAAAAAACCAAAATCGGAGGTCAACAAAACTGAAGATGTCGACTATGTGTTCCATTTAGATGATGATTCAATAATAAATTGTTGCATTGGTGGTGTGATAATAGAAATGTTGATTGACTCTGGAAGTAAGTGCAACATTATTACCGATCAGACATGGAAACATTTAAAAGAATGCAAAGTTAAAGCTTATAACCAAGTCAAAAATCCTGATAAGACGCTATTTGCTTATGGGAGCAGAAATCCTTTAAAAGTGCTAGGATCATTTCAAGCTAATATAAATGTCAATAACGTAAACAAGAATTCGACATTTTATGTTATCCAGAATGGTACTCGCAACTTGCTTGGTAAAAATTCTGCAAAAGAGCTTGGTGTCTTACAGATTGGACTACAAATCAATACACTGCACCAATTTCTTAAGTTTAAAGACGTCATTATCAGAATACCTATTGACGAAACGGTTCAACCTGTGATACCACATCGTAGAATTCCTATACCTCTCGAAAATAAGTTAAATGACAAGTTAACAGAATTGGCAGATTCAGATATCATTGAAGAAGTGCAAGGACATTCACCCTGGGTATCTCCAATGGTATCAGTGTTAAAAGCAAATGGTGCAATAAGAATTTGTGTGGACATGCGGCGTGCTAACGAAGCAATTATTCGGGAAAATTATCTTTTGCCAACGATGAATCAGTTGCTTCCTAATTTTAGACGGGCCAAATACTTTTCGCGACTCGACATTAAAAATGCATTTCATCAATTAGAAATTCACCCAGAATCTCGCTACTACTTATGTTCGGCATATCATGTGCCCCTGAATTATTTCAAAAAGTACTTGAAAAGATGCTCCTGGGTTTTGAAGGGACAGAAAATTTCATCGATGACATTATTATCTATGGGGCGAATGATCAAGTTCATGATCAAAGACTAAAAAAAGTATTAGAAGTCTTAAAGTACAACCAGGTGCTCCTAAATGAAACAAAATGTGTTTTTAAAATGAGAACAATAGAGTTCCTTGGAGATGAACTATCGGAAAATGGTGTTAAGCCCCTCGGGAAATATATTAAAGTAATACAATCTGGCAGACCCCCCAAAATAGTCGAAGAAATTCAGAGCTTTCTGGGATTGGTGAATTTTGTTGGCAAGTGGATACCGAACCTAGCAACCCTGACCGAATCTTTTCCCATGCTACTGAGAAACAAATTAGCAGAGTCAGCCAATATCGGAAAATATTGGACATCCAAACAAAATCAAGCATTTGACCAACTAAAAAATTTATTGTCCAATATACAAACTTTAGGTTATTACGACCCTATGGACAGGACTCAAGTAGTAGCAGATGCATCCCCGGTGGGTCTTGGGTCTGTACTCATACAAATAGATACAAAATGGTCCTCGATTGATTGCATATGGCAACAAAAACTTAACGGAGTGTGAAAGAAGATATTGCCAAACCGAAAAGGAAGCACTGGCTTTGGCCTGGTCTGTCGAACACTTTAAGATGTACCTTTTCGGCAAAGAGTTTGAACTTATAAGTGATCACAAGCCCCTTCAAATCATATTTGGCAAGAAATCAAGACCATGTGTTAGAATTGAAAGATGGTTTCTTCGCCTACAATGCTTTTCATATAAAATAATCTATCGCCCGGGTAAGACTAATATTGCAGATCCACTATCAAGGCTTTGTAGTACTAATTCACCAGAACCGTTCGATGATAAAAATTACATAAATCAAATTATTGAATTTAGTCGACCCATTTCTGTAGCAATGAAAGACATTGAAAACGCTTCTGTAATCGACGAAGAGATTCAAAAGGTAAAAACTTTTTATGAAAACATATTGTTAAGGAACAATAAAATCGTTATTCCACGTACGTTACGGAACCGAGTTATTGATGCTGCGCATGAAGGACACCCTGGCATAGTCGCAATGAAGAATCGATTGAGATCAAAGGTTTGGTGGCCAAAAATCGACAAAGATGCTGAGGCTAGAGTTAGGTCTTGCAAAGGATGTACATTAGTTGGCGCCCCAAATCCACCTAATCCGATGACAAGAAGAAATCTTCCAATGGAGCCTTGGGTAGATGTAGCTCTCGATTTTCTTGGACCTCTACCTTGCAATGAATATTTGTTAGTTCTAGTTGATTATTATAGCAGGTACAAGGAGATCAAAATAATGAGACGCATAACAGCTTTGGACACAATCACAGTTTTAAAAGAAATTTTTTCTCGACTTGGATTTCCAGCAAGTATAACATGTGACAATGAAAATCTGCTGACAAGTGATTCATTCAAAAAATATTGCACTGAATCAGGTATAAAAATGTATACAACAATACCATACTGGCCCCAAATGAATGGCGAAGTAGAACGACAAAACAGAGATATTTTAAAGCGACTCAAAATTAGTCAGTTGGAGGGAAAGGACTGGAAGGAAGATTTATTTTTGTACTTAATAATGTACAATAGTACTCCACACTCAGTCACAACGGTGAGTGACATTGAATATAAAGGTACAAATGACCTAGAAGTTAGAGATCGAGATAAAGAAAAAAAAGCAAAAGGAAAGGAGTATGCAAATAAGAAAAGAAGAGCCGTTCCTAATGATCTAGAAGTGGGGGAAAAAGTATATGTGCGAAATTTGATTAAGGAAAACAAACTCACTTCAACCTTTCACCCTACTACACATACTGTAACTGGTGTAAATGGCGGAGATATTCATGTTCGAAACGATCTTACTGGTAAAGAGTACCGGCGAAATGTTGTCCATCTCAAGAAAGTTAACGGAAGTTGGGAAGTCCAAAAGGATAATTCGTCGAAAAGTGAAAACGCAACAGGAACTGAAAATAATGATGATTTTGACACTGTAATATAAATTCGTTTTGTATCTGAACTATTTTATTTAAATTTTAATCACATTAGTTATTTCATAATTCAGTAATTGTAATCAGCTTTGAGTTCTTCTTACTTGACTTTCATTTAATTGATGTTTGCTATTGTAAAACAAAAAATATTAATAAAGAAGGGATGTAGTGTACACTATATCGCAGTAGCCTATGCCAAATCACCGAATTGTATGGTTGCCCTCGACAACGACATTCGGTGAGAGACAGCGAGGCTGACAGCACGTGGTGACACGAAATCCGAAGATATTACACGGACTATGCCATATAGCGACGTCAAATGGGGTATCTACCTTCCAACAGCCGGCTTAATAATCGGTTGGTTGAACATTGCTTTCTGCGTGCTTGAATTCATATACATTGTTCTGGTTATTTCTGAAATGCCAAACGTGGAGGCCAGTGAGTGGCGCTCGGGTCACATCGATGAAGCGAAATTGGGTAAACATATATAAATTTGTAATGCATGCTTCGGATGTTAAAAGTGAATATCTACTTTATGAATTGCAGTGGCTTACGTGGTCCTGAGTGCCTACCTCGTTTTCATTTTTGTGGACTTTATAACATCTATTCTGCTTGTAGTTGGAATAGATCAGGTTTGTATTGGTTTTCTCTGGAAATGTTTCAATTGCAAAGATGGAATGAATTTAGGAGAAAAGTTTGCTCCTCTTGCCGTGGATGGTCCTGAATGCGGTGTCAATTGCAATGAAGCTGTTTTCGAATATGTATATTCTGGTCGTGTGGTTTATAACCACCACCCCACCACTGAAAAATATCATGTTGTTCTTCATTAATCTGCTGGGCACAGGTAGGTTGAGTCGTTCAAAAATTGACAGGATACTATTGAATTCTCATATTTGTTTTGTTCACAGCACTCCATAGCTGGATATGGATTGTGGTGTTTTATCTCTATCAGTACATAGGCGACATATAGGACTAAATTTGTCCTTTGCCTTGAAAGTGAAGTCAAAAGTATCTTGAAAATATGCACTTTACGGGTAAGACAGCAGAAGTATTGCCACCAATTGATGGAAAAGTCCAACATCACGTTCACAGATAATTTTTTCAAGCTGGGAAGAAATGTGATTTTCGTGTCGTAAGAATAAGGAAGGTAACGAACTCAATGGTCGAGGTGCCCAACGGAGCTACGCAAGCATGAATGTGTGTTTTGCAGAGCCCCGAGCGAAGGCTTTTGTTTGGTGTCATGTTCAGAAAATAAATGGAATTCTTTCAGTTGTGGATAGGACGTGCTACTTTTTGTTAAGTTATTCAACGAATAGTGCAAGAATAGGATATAGCGTGGATAACTTGGTCCGAAGTTGATATCGTCGATACAACAATGCGTTCCTAAATAACCAGTACGAAAGCCAATTGTCACATATTACTCAAGTGAATAGATGCTGTTGAGATAAAACAAGCACGCAACGTATGAGCTTGGTGGCGAAAACAACGAAATGGAATAATACCGACATGGTCTTAGCATTACCGAGTGCCGCCTGCTATTCTATTTGATGATGAGATTTGTTGTCTGTAAGACCCTGGTTTTTTTTTGAGATGCGATTTGCTTCTTATAAGACTGGACTTCTGTGCTCATTTCTCTCTAATCTTAGCAACCCATTCTCAGTTCAGTTTGCCACCAAAACGAATGCATATGCACCCTCTTACTCTAAAATCGCCACAAAAGTGTAGAATAACATGTTCACACAGAATAATTCTAATTTTATATGAAAACGAACTGTACGACGGATACGTCAGTCGTCGAAACGAGTTAATCAATCCTATTTTGAGATTCATTTCCAGCAAAGAGCAGCAAAGAAATGTACACACATATGTATGCATCCGGCAATGAAATGAAATCTTAGTTGAATCGTTCGAATTTCAAAGTAGGGCTGAATAACAATTTTCAGCTTACGTGAATCAGACAAAACGATATCTTGCAGACGTTAACGTTTGTTCATGCTCGCATTAAGCTAGACTCTCGTCGGAACGAGAGACGATTTCCGCATTAAACGATCAGGCTCCTGTATCAAGAGAAAAGATGTCCAGAATATGCCAACAGCCAGAAATTTAATCGCCGCTATGACACCGTTACCTGTCCTTGATGTCATAATCTTTTGTTTAGCCAAGACAAAGCTTCCACATATGTACATTTTCAGTCGAACCAACGTGCTGACCGCTGTCTGTCTACTTATTATTAATGAAGCAAGAATAAAGTTGAACTTGTGTTCACGCTTGTATGACCTAGTTCAAATTGGTCTATACGACCCGGTCGTACTTCGCGGTAGTACAATGTGAACGTACCTATTGAGTAGTTTTCAAACGACGTCCTCTTACTCATGTCGCAACCACGTAGAGTACCATGTATCTGATGACTTATACAAATTACAAGTGGACCTGTAGTCTTCCTTTTCATTGCAACAGTACAGAGCCGTGTGATCTGACTCGCACTTGGGCTCCCAGCTTAATTTTTTTTTCCAACGATTAGATCCTCGAATTAAGCGCTGGCATTTGGCTTTAGTCCTTAGTCCTTCACACAGAGGGAGAGTCAAAGGTTGCTTGCTTGTTCTTAAGTCAATCTTCTGGATCAGAAAGAGCCGACTGCGTATTATCTTTGATTCTTCTTCTTCCTTGATTGGCGCTACAGTCCGGGGTGGACCTGGGCCTCAACCAACATGCCTCTCCAGCCAGCACGATCGATCGAGTTGGTTGAGGTCCTTTTCCACTTGTGTGCGCCATCTAGTGCGAGGACGTCCTCTGTTGCGCTGTCCCAATGGCTCGGTGTCGAAGACCCCGAGATTGATTATGACTGTGAATTTCGCCGAGGCCTCTATAACAATGGCAAACGTAGACAGGATAGGGGATAGTACACCGCCCTGTATCTTTTAACTACTCTGTAGATTTTGGTTTTGGGGATCTCTAAGCCCTGATTTTATGGCTCTTTTGCTGATTTGGCGATTCGGAGAAAACTTTACATTGCGAAATCTTCTGTCTGAGACAACGATCGCCTGGAACACATCTGCAGCATAACGCCTCAACAATCACTGCTGCCGCTTCGCTGACAGTAAGTGGACCTGTGATCAGAAGCTTTCAAAAACCGACACACGACGGAACAGGAATCTTTTCTTTCTCTTCCGCATTTCGGAACAACTATGTGAAGAGTACAAAGCGTAAGCAGTGGTTTTATCGTTGGATGATGGTACTGCAGATGTGCTCCACACAATTCTCGAAGTCCTCCAGTTCTATGGAAATTGTTGATACCACCGCATGCACGATATCCAAAAAAAAAAAAATTGCCGAGACGAAAACGTAACAAAAATAAAAAGTCGCCCACTTTTAGTTAGCGTTCCTACTTGCACCAAGCTAAGAATAGCCGATGGAGGATTACATATTTTGACGCGTCTATTTACCATGCAATGGAATGCAAATAAGAAAAAGTTAATAATAGAATTGATGGAGTGTATTGCCAAGACAGTGCAAAACAACTCAAATCAAACGTACCAATCAGTCGACTATACGTACGCAATTCGAATCAAGAGTCAGTTTCGAAAAATTCTACATATTTACAATTACCAGACATAACCAGACTAAAATGTGGCAACAAAATATTATCAGTTCCGCTCAAGTGTTCCTCAATAAAAAAACAAAGACTCTTTTAGCTTAACTAATGCAATAATGCTTCTGTTTTTCAGATCGCAAGCTATTTATACTCGCAGGTATCTAAATTACTGAGGAGCTATTAGAGTATGTCGCATTTGAATGACTTCTAGATAACTCAGCACACCGTACACATTTAGACAATTTGGGTATACCTTAGATAAGATAAAAATCAAGTTCAGTGCAATAAATTTGTTTGGAGAAGAACTTATCTAATGCAAAATTAAATAGATGATCCATTTTGGTTTTGATAAACACTGTGTAGGCACGGTGCGTTTTAGAAGTTCGTTCACAAGACGGAAGTCAGAAGTCAAATGTTTGTACCTGTTTCCTTTTGGTTTAAATTCAGCAAAATAGTAATTTCCATCCAAACAAATTTAACATTCAATTTCAATATGTTTTCAAGTTATTCCACATTAAAAATATACGTCTATCCTGATTAAAGGTCACCGTCAGAATACCCGGTCTCCTTCGTTTTTCCCTTTTCTACTTCCATGTTGCCAATAGTTTCGTTTTGCGTTCCACAAACAACCAAAATATTTCAAATTGCGCTATCTGGTCCCAATTTTCGTTCAAAAGACTAACGGCGGCTTATTGAACGGCACGGCACCAGTAAAAGTTCACACAATTAATTGTATGCAAATCCATACCTTTTTGCTGGAAATGATCAAGAAACCGATGGACAGACAAGATACATGCCTTAATTCTCTCTGCTTTATTATTCTCTCTTCTAGGTTTCCAAGCCACGCCGTCTCCACTGCGCGTCAACCAAGCCCTGTTCATGAACATTCTAGGTTGATGAGGACCATCTAACAACTCTTGCAACTCCCCATAGACGACTTTGGTCAATATCTTTCACGTCTTAGAGCCGCAAAAGCCAAGCCTTCATAGAAAAAATTAACTTTGACATGCAGGTATATATCCACTTCTTCTGCACCCTACGACAATCACGACGCTCCCAATTGGGTGTCAACCTTCAGCGATAAGACTGAGACTGACGCGGGTCTCAAGGGATTATTCCTGTTCCTGTTCACAAAAAGTCGAGACCTTACAGTGATCTACAAGACAAGACATTTCAATTTATATATTCATTTCTTTGCGAGCTTAAAATCGTTATTTTTAACTAGCATTGGAGTAAGCTGTTTCCTCAAAGTATTAAGCTTAGGATTGTAATCACCTCTTACGACAGGAATGGCTTACATAGGGTATATTCTCCGAAGCCTACCCGAAGGGTGAAGTGTTTAGGAATCAGTTGACCCACTTAAAATTATATTTTGACGCATTGTCCTATCACTGACCGGTGATTGATAAACTGCTTTCTCGTTAGCCAGCTGACACCTAACAAGTGCCTGCTAGTTAGCGATGGGCAATTGCGAATAAAAACAATCGAATAATTCGATTGTTCTAGCAATCGCAATTATTCGAATTCAAATTGAGCGGAGTCGATTGTTGATTTTCGATTCTTGTAGGTCCGATTCCAATCGCCAACGAATATGTGTATTCGTCGATTCTTCAAGTCAGCGAGAGATTACTAAATTGTGTGTATTCGTCGATAGAAAATTCGATTTAAGGATGTTACAATTACAGAGGTTTGGATGTATTTCCATTCCCATTGCTCCTATTTTGGTAGGTATTGCTTCTTATTAGAGACAACCTTACGCTGATTTTTACACTCAACATATAAATAAATCGAGGAATACATACATTTCTACAATGATATATTAGTACCCGGCATTCTCTTGGTGGTAGTAGGTACTGAGAATAATCGATTCGATTCGATTATTATTCGATTGTTTTCTGATGAGACCGAATAAATCGACAATCGAATTCAAATTTTAACAATTGTCAATTTATTGAATTTCATTCGCAATCGGCCATCGATTTACTGCTATACTGCTAGTGTCCAAGTGGTCTCTTCACAGATTGTCAGATTGTTTTTTGATGAATTTTAATGTTTACCATATTTTCTAGATGGGGTGGTCCTTTGTGTTGCGCGACCCCAACACACTTGAACCTTGATGTTTAGGTTTGATTCCTGGGGTGTACGACAAGAATATTTTGCACGGCCCAACCTCACTGACAATGCTCGAAGAGTATTCCTGTCTAGAAAAAGCTTCTCAAACTTGGTCGTTCGGAGTCGGCATAAAACTGTAGTTCCCTTCCACTCGTGGAAGAACAATATGAGTGGTTGTTGAGAAGCTAAAGATAAGCGCCCCTACGACCAGTGGCGCCACCATATTGTTGTTATATTTCTTCTAGGCTGCTGAATGTGTAGATTCCTAACGCACTTTTCCTCGTTTTTACAAAGCACAGGCATTTCTTCCTTATCACCCGGAGTAATTAAAAGCCATATCAGCTTTAACTTTAATCGTCTTCACATCCCCCTTGTGTGCATCTGAACAAACAATAAAGGAGGAGTCATAATTGGTATTAGGATTAGAGAATGTCTGCTGAGGCCACTAAGGCTACGGTTAAATTGGCAGCGAGTTTTTAGCGTGTTATAATATTCCAAAAATTTAAATGTTCTTAGGCTTAGATTTACAAGCAGTTCTTGTATATTTTTTGGTGTCGACATAAGGGTTTACAAAGTTCAAGACTGCTTGGTGCTTGGTACGTTAGACTTGTGATCTCTGGAAAGCATGCATTACAAATGTAACAAAATATGGGGAACAGAAAAATACATGTGTACAGCAGTTTTAGTAAACGAAATCAATTCACGCACATGGTTCCTTAATTGCGTCACACACCACAAATTTCCGAAACGTCTACCAACTCGCTCCAAAAATTATAAAAAAAATAATCTTCAAAATATCTGTCATCCCTATCTAGTGCCGCCCCACTTTCGCCTGTATTCCGCCATGAGTAGGGTGGCCCTGGAAAAAATACTCATAATCAGCTGATGCCTTGTTGCACATTCCCCGAACAAACAGAACTTTCCTATCAGTCTCCAAGTTTATCAATTTCCCATCCACCGTTTTGCTGGGAAATCAATTCTATACACATACGTACGCCAGTTAATTTCTGTTCTTTGCATTGGTTTGCATTTCTCGGTTTATCGTACGCGCACTTGTCAGTCAGTCGTTGTTGTTCGAGTTGTTTGGTGTGACTTGCGTCAGTTTGCTTGAAGTTCCATTGACGTTCCTCTTTGTGTGTGTTTTAAAACGAAAGAAAAATTACATTTACGCAATTGCATATCAGACTTTCGAAAGGAAATATTGAAAATATCTTAGGAACGATGTTAACAATCAATCGCTTGTGTTGCATGCGACTGCCCACTGCCGGTATTGTAATCGGCTGGGTGGCCGCTGCACTATCCTTGATAAATGTTATCATGGAGGCAGTGGCCTTTGTACGAATGGACGATATTGTCAAATACATTATCGACAATAATGATTCCTCTAATTCGACCATTACGTCCGAAAATCTAAAAACTGGTAAGTTCAGCAATTTTTTGAAAGATAATATATGCATGCACCTACATGCATATATCTGTGGTTATGATTAATTGCGCATCAATGTGAAATTGCAGTTCTAACCGTGGGACTTGCCGTATATACGACGCTATCTGTTGTGAATCTTGTGTCATCCATTCTTCTGATCGCCGGTACATTGAAGGTTTGTATATAGTATATATCTTAAGCACGTACACATGTATATCCAATCCATGAGTGAACTCAAACTGTCTGAGGTTGGATAAACAAATGTGTACACACGTATGTAATCGGAAGCCTTATCGTTATTTGTTATTGGCTTTCGGGTGAATTACATATGAGTCACTTAACTGATCGCTTTGTAGAAAAACAATTTACTTAGAATGTACTTTTTTTGCCCACAGGAGCGTCATTTGATGTTGGTTCCATGGCTGATCAACAATGGAATTGTCCTGTTAATGAGTTTATTCAATTTCATCGGCATTCTGTGGGTTAGATTTGCTAACGAAGTCGCTTTTGGAGAGATCTCTATGTTCTTGATTGTTTCTGGTCTCGTTTTGGGTTTGTATTTTTCTGTTTGTACATACACGAATGGAATTTAATCTGAGATTTTGTCAATATTTCAGGCTTCCAATACTTGATTTGGACAACCATTTACTCGCTCTATCATCATATCCGTTTGCAGAGGGAGCAACAGCAGCTGCTTCCAAACAAAACTGGAACAGCTTATCCATCGTACACGAGGATTTAAAAATTGTCGCTTAGTTCACCAAATTTTTGCTCTCGTAAAGCTAGATTTCTTACCGTTTATTCAACTGTATTCGACACAATACATATTATTTTCGACATATTAGTACCTGTGGTTTTTGTTTTGAAGTTAAGTAAGAAGTAAGAGCCAGGCTGCTCTGGCACGCAAAATTGACGTGTGTTTAGCAAGAAGCTGTAGCTTATATTATTTTCGATGTACGGAATCGGAGCGATCGTGATACTACCTTAAATGAAAACAAATTTAAATGTACGTCAGATTTGAATCAGTGTTCGGACTTTACTCCGAAAAGAGTATATTTGCTTCACTTTTCGCAATATTTTTAAATCTAATCCCTCACCCCTTGTTCACAATCTACTTCGAAAGAATTACAACTGAAAACAGGTGCACGGCAAACGTAATCAGAAATAAGATACTCTTATTTCTCTGATCGTAACCCGAGATGTGAATTTACTTCACATGTGGTAGATTTACTTCATTATTGAATTTCCATGCATTTGATACTTAGGACCTTATTTGTACTCCGTTTAGCTTAATTCTATTTATTGTGCATTATATACCTTAAGAACATCAACCTCAACCCGCTCGAAAGGCTTCAGAGGAGTGCGAACCACTCCCTCCACTGCTGTGAAATAGTTTGGTACTCCCCAAACTTCTACCGATAAACATAGTCGGTAGACAGCAAGCAGCTAATACGGTGATCAGGTTAAGATTGGCGGCGACTCTGGAAAGAACTTCTATCGGGGTAGAAACGTACCTCATGATACATAACCTCCCCTTCGAAAAGAGGTCTTATTGGGAGTTCGAAGCTGAACATCAGGCTCCAGAGGATCCACTGCGAATTTTCACAGATGAATCGAATATGGACTCAAGAATGAGTGCTGGTGTACATTCTAAGGGTCTGAACATTCATGACGCTGTCTATCAGAATAACAAACTAATGTATCGTCTTTCAAGCCGCAACCATAGCGCTCAAGGAAGCTCTATTCTGGCTAAAAGTGGCATCAAGAACAGAAAAACGTCAACTGTTCCAACAGCTAGGCAGCAATAAAATATCTGAGCTCAGTCACAAAGTCAAATACATTTTAAGTTAACTAAAGTAAAATTTTTGATTTAACAAAATTCGTTCCCTGCTGATGGCACTTTACGATTTTTAAGAGCTTTAGTTTCGATAGCCCTTTGTTTGACTGCCAAATTGGTGGATATTCGTTTCTCAAGAATGTCCAACGAAAGTGGCTGATGGTACAGTCGTCAATCGAAGCAGACATTCGATGTGTTTCTTCTTTTTATGGCGCTACGATCTGAGGTGGACCTGGGCCTCAACCAATAAGCCTCTCCAACTAGCGCGACCTCTGGATAGCTATCTTCAATTTCGCACACCAAGTTGGTTGAGGTCCTTCTCCACTTGGGTGCGCCACTTTAAACCTGGACCTCCTTTGTTGCGTCTCTTCAAACGTTCGGATGCGTACATTTTCGGGCAGGAGCTGAGTTGCTCGTACGTTCTACATGGCCCAGCCAGCGTAGGCGTGGGATCAGTAGACGCCTTGCTAGGCTCACGTCGCTGTACAGCCCGATGGCACGCAGGACTTTTCTCTCGAAGAATTCCATCGTAATCGAAAATGGGCTACGAACTCCAAACACTCGATCACAGCATTGATTCGTAATAGAATCAAAATGAGAAATCTGCGACTGATGTCGTGAAAGTAGCTATGTCTGAATCCGTCGGAGGTCGTAATTCCATTTGGATTTTCTAATAGCATTTTTTCGTAGTTCGTATCGCAAATTCGAATTGTACGAATGGATTCTGTGATAGGCCCGGTTATGCAAAACGCAACTCATCCGCAATCCACACATTTTGTGACGCTTTCAATCCGAACCAAATGAGTTGCCGATTTGAAGGAAAAAGGATGATTAGCTGCAACAGAAAGTAAATTTTTGAACATGAAACAAATGAAAATGATGCCTAATTTTTCATAAAAATATAATTTTGCACCTCGCTTTCTTCCGCTCAAGCTTAAATGTATACACATTGGACATACATATTCTTCTAATATATTCAAGAGAACAACTGAAACTGTTGGTTGTGGCATTTCAACTTCAAAGTCCTTGCCAGTATCGATCTGATATCCACTCTCAGCCGGGAATCACAAATAAGTTCACGAGTCAAGGATGTGGGTCTAGTATAGTATGTACTTTCTAAAATGCTGCTTTAGTCAGCCTTAAGTTCTTTACAAATCTGAAAGAAAGATTGCATAAATGAATGTCGATTAAAAAAACTTCTTTTAACTTACTGATTGTCCGGTATCGATAAAATATCCTTCGCTGTTCTTACTTTACAACGATTTTTCTTCCTCTTCTCAATCCATAAAATAGCTAATTGTATCAACAATATATGTACTCTGTTTCACTCTTTAAATCAAAGCAATTGAATTATGCAAATTCAAAGGAAGAGTTACTGCCTCCGTAGTCAAATCGCCGCATTCCACAATCGGAGTCAACTTGGTAGTGTTAATCAAACATCGATTGTTTGAGTTTTCGATAGTATCGATTGTTTTTTTTAAACTTACTTTTGTCCCAGTATTCCAAAGCCGATTGGTCCCTAGCTATCACCGGCTTTTCAAAAATTTTGACGAAGGTCAATAATTGAGTCACTTACTGGTGAGACCATTTGGAGATGTTGTTTATTAGGCAAAAACAGTAAGTCGTTTGAGCTCAATTTGTCAGCACTTTTCGTACTTGTAGACGGTAGCATCGGCACTTCTGTTTTTCTCGGGGCTGAGGACGCAATAATAGCAGTATTATTGCGTCCGTCACAATTGCAACTACTTTTTTTCCCGAATATTGTTACTAATTAACAATTTGTCGATTGGCTGCAAAATTGTTTGTTAACAGCTGTGAAGACTCTTTCAAGATAACAGGGTTCTGAACAATTTACCTCTACCATGGCTTCCGCAAAATGCTTTGCAGTTTCCTGGTATGTCACAGTGTCCCGGCACCCATCTCGTTAAAAGACAGCCTGCAATTAATGGATGTTTTAGAGTAGAACATGACATTGTCCAGGGATTTTATGGCGGCCTGACTATCGGAACAGATGGTGATATCACATTGTTTTTAAGCCAAGACAGCGCCTATTTAATCGCTATGGTTTCTGCCTGAAAAACGCTACAGTGATCAGGGAGCCTCACGGTAGACACCCGCACCCACCCCTTCTTTTGTTTGCATTTCCATCTGTGAAAATGCGCAGATTATCTTTCAGCGTTTGCCTGTCAGACATCCAGTCTGATCTGGATGGAATGCTGATTGGAAATTTCGGTGGTCACGTAAATTAGTGGTATTTCCGGAATGTTTATATTCCTGCCCACACAACTTACACGAACAAAATTGTTCTTTTTTTATGAAAAATTCCACGCTGTAGATGGAATCACACCTCTTTGTTTTTATATTTTACAAATAATACACCAAACACGAAAGAAATTGTTAAACATATAAAGAAATTAACCAGAGAAATCCAGAAATCACTTCTTATCGATATTTTTTCCCAACTGTCGATAGTCCCGATAGTTAAATACAATCGATAAATTGATTAAACTATCGACGTCTGAATAACACTACAACTTGGTCCTTCGAGAGAGGACTCTATTTCTCAATTGCCTGTTGGAACCAAAGAATCAGTGGTTGGCAAGAGTTCGTCTGCGTTTGATCTCGGTATTGATGTTATTCGTAGAGTTTACTCCGGGGTCGAGGTAGATGAAGTCCTTGACTACCGCGAATTTAAAGCTGTCCATTGAAATGTTTAAGTGAGAAAAAAAAACACACACACTTCACACTTCGTTTTAGAATGAAGATCTTCCTTCATATTACTTCTGTATATATTTTTCTTGTATATTTACATTTAAATATATTTTCATATATATAAACATCGTTATCGTTTTAATCTAAATTGTTTCATTGCTAGTTTTGTTAGAATTTTTAAAAAATACGATTTAGTTCCTAATTAAATAAAAGAACACCCAACTCAAATAGTTTTTTGTTTGTTTGTTTTTTACTTTTGCCAAATTTGAGTGTCGTTAACGCAATAGACAAACGGTCAATTTCTCTTCACTCAATCGAGTCACGCACTGCATCTCCAGTTCGCGTTTGCTTCGATATGCAATCTATCACGAACTGTCGATGAATATACACGAAAAATAGCGGTTATCATTATTTATAATATATCTATTTATATTTTTTGTTTATACACAAGTTATTTTAGATTTTTGTTTTTATTACTAAGAGCCTGGAGAGCAGTGTTCGCTTTCTACAATATTTAAATCACAACAACCTAAAAGCCAATTGAAACTAAGGTATTCATCATTTCGATTTCACTTGGATTATTTGGAAAAGAAATACAAATTCACTAAGCGATTTATGTTTGATGTACTGAGAAGTCTTTTTTTTTATTCAATTCAATTTAGTAGTAAAAAAATGTTCAAACAATTGAAGAGTGCCGCATCAGTGCGCCTGGGCTCTGTTTCTGCTACTTGAACGTCCGATTTCCATTTAAACAGAAAATGAATTGCTTCGACATAGGATAGAGTTAATTTTACATTCAGTGGTTATTCTTTATCAGTATCACAACAATCATAAATAATTTACGTTTTTCTTCTTTTATCATTTACAAAAAAATATACCTATTGGTGAATGTTTTAAAATTACTTTTATTTTGCGCAAATATTCGTCATGTTTCACGATACCTAATGTAATGTGTCAGTGGGAACAGAAAGAAACGACGCCACACACGTACGACCGTGTGCAAGATCTTTTTCGAAAAGGAAAAGAAAATGTGAATATTCGTTAAATGTTTTGTTTTGTTCTTTTTTTCTATTTTGTTTGTCCTAAATATCTCTTAAGGCATTTTTGTGTGTATTTTTGTTTGTTTCCTCAATCTTTCTTTTGTTTGTTTACCACCTACATATGTGGCGTAATAAAATCACTATCCGAGATTTAATAGCTACTACATCGACGACGGGCAGGGCAATTAACGTAATCAACGTGTGGGAATGTCAACGCACTGGTAGTTAATTTATAACGGGACCTGGCAAAGCAGTCTAGTCTTCACTAAATAAAAGCGGTAAGTACGACCGAAAGCTGCACACACACACACAATAGAATAGGAATGAACAACGAGAACAAAAAAACAACAACTCGACTCGAAACTAATGAAATGTGTAAACAAAATGCGGTTCTCATTGGATTGTAAAAATCGAAGAAAGAAGAAAAAAAAAACAAATATAAAACCGAAACATATTCCTGCTGCAAAGTTAACTCGTGTTAAAAGTAACGATGAAAATGTGAATTCGCCTCTAAATACTATGAAACATCAATGTGGCTCTTGCGGTGATTGCAGTCGTTATTGTTGTTGGCATTATCGTCGTCGTCACCTTTGCCGATACCCGCTGCACCGGCGGCAGCATTCAATCGAGACTTCTCGTAATCGACAAAGTCATCAAAGAGACTCGGCCACGCTTCCGTGTCGTCGTAGTTGTTTATATCACATTGTTCAGAGAAATTAAGGAACATATTCCATGTATCTTTGGGGATACCACGAATATTTGGATGTTGTTCCAAGAAATACAACCACCGGTCGAGTAACTCGGGCTTGTGTAGGGTGAAGACTAAACGCCATAATATGATTGCCATATCTAACGGGAGGATGCGGTGGTCTGGTTCTAAGCCAAATCTACAAAAAAAGGGGAAAGTTGTTAGTGCACATGAAAATGATTGACTGTACAGAGGCATACATACCTAAACGTAAAGCGATAGAGTTGTTTAAACATCTCCGCATCGGTTTTCATCAATTCAATGGTCTGTTCCAGTCTTAAACGTATTGTATCAATTGTGTCGGCTGACATTTTATGCAATCCCTCGATGAATTCTACTTTAGTGAAACGACACATTTGCGTTGCGTCCAGGCACCAGGCTAATACCAGAATTGGAAACTCATCCGGTTGATATCGTAGATCTTTGCAGAGTCTTTCAATGCCATCGGATAGGATTGCATCTTCGTATGGATCTTTGTACTCTTCGAACAATAGATTAAGTGTGTTATCTGATACCTCGTGCGATTCTTTCACTGCAATAGGAAGTACTGGAATTTTTGTAAATCATTTGTTTGGTTTAAAATTCTCATAAAAGTATATGTATTCATTAAAGTTTTATGTAACGAAGGAATGTACTCAATCTCTAGCATTTATAACTTATGAAAAACATTTGCTATGCATCTGAAGTGAGGTTTGGTTCATAGTCTAAAATAAAACATAAATTTGAACGTGACCCCCGGAAAACTCGATTCGCGCCGACTATTTCGATCATTGCGACTGGTGTCTCGCGAATAAAATTGGTTTTCAAAGCGCCATTCGGAACTGGCTTATTCCTGAAGACCTGAGACTTTACATGTCCCAAGGGTTGACAGCACGATCTAGGTCGCCCATTTAACGTAGCAAAACGTGAAATTAAGTGCTCATCAAAATGATTTCTCAACAAGTACCTTGCTTCACTCATTGTATGCATCGTGGCGTAGTATTTTGTTGAAACGAGAGCTCACCGAGACCATGTGCTTGAATTTTAAGAAGAAGATAGTCCGTTAACATGGAACGATAGCGGTTACCATTGGCGCAAACATTCTGATTTGCCTCGATTCAATTCGTCACGTTATTCGCGTACATTCTCAGCCACAGCTACTATGTGCTGGGTGTGGTCTAACCGGTCAAGCATCATCCACTAATGTGAACTGGGACTCAAATTTGCGAATGATATTGGCAATAGTGGTTTCAGTAGGTCGTTCATGCGTAAAATATTTCTTACAGAACGTTGATTTTTGTAATTCAGCTCAAGTTGTGGTGAGTCTTGTGCCAAACATTTGCCAAACGATAGTGAACAAAAATGGCAAAGCAGTTTGATAAGAGTCATGCGTGGTATGTCGAAAACACGTCTATTGAAAATCAAAGCTCTCGATGAAACATCCTTATTAGCCCACAATCCCCTCGCAATTGGGTCTTTATCCATAGATCTGGAGGCAATCAAAGAATTTCGTATGAAACACATCTCGTGTTGTAAGGGCCGATTGTCATGCCACGAGTGAGTCTCAAGTTTTATTCCGACTCCGAACGAATAAGTTTGAAAAGAGACGAAAAGAAAACCTTTCCATCGAAATGAAAATTGGGGTCCTGGTCCAGGACGTATTCTCTGTAGGAAGTGTCCATTTTGTAACTTCGTGCTAGAGCAAGAAAAAGTTCTGCGAAGATGTTCCATACTTTTGTATGTTGTCGATATTGTATTTGGGAAATTCCACTTCAAAATACTGGCGATGTCCGACGTTGTTTGATGGACCAAAGTCTTCTAGGTCATTTCTCAACGTTGGAACCAGTACGGACTCCTTGCAATAAATTCAAACGTTTCAGCGCATTTAAGGCTTAGTTAAGTTCTGAGATCTTATATACTCTGTTTTGTTCGTTTTAAATGGTTTGCTCCTAAATTGAGCCCGGATGCGATTAGAGGTGGAGGTGCAAATCAATGGGAACACGTATGGCTTAGATATTTCGGATTTTAAATAGCCTGAGATCGGTTTGCTAAATCAGTGGAGCCATGGAGCGCATCTTGCACACTTTACGATGAGACCGTCCGTGAGGTGAAGTCCACATCGTCGGAGCATAAAACGCACCAACAGACTCGGAAATGCGGACGAATGTGACTCCCATAGGTGGAGATTGCGATTGGCAATGATTTGGGGCAGCAAATGCACCCTAAACTGTTGAGTATCATTTCGGAACTTGTCTTAAAACTATCATGTGCTGTAGGCATGAAATTCACTGAGATGTTTTTCTCTTAAGTGTGCATGCATTCGACTTTAAATGCGCAAGGGTTGTTGTAAAAGATCAGCTTTGCAACTGACGGCAGGCTGCACAGAGTTTGTGATGTAGCACTACAGATGGTCTATACAACATAAGGTGTCCGTTGGACTTTTTGTTGCAGAAATTGGAGACAAGGCTTCCTAGTATTGAGTCGTTAGGCGTATACCACAAATGTTAACTGACAAGTGTATCAAAATACTTCTCACACTATCGACGTATTCATCGGAAGGTCTCTAGTGGGAACTATAACTTGGTTTATTCCATCCATCATTGCAGTATGTGCCCATACTGGTAGCTATTTCTTTCTTCCTGAAAACTCGATTAAGTCTCTAGCCAGAAGACTGTATTGTATTGCAAGTTCAACCTGGAAGGACTGTACAGTGAGTCTGGTAAGACTCGAAAAGCACATGGACTGAGATGATGCCTGAGGATTACGGCAAAACGTAGTTTAGGACAGCCACGTTAAATATGTCATATTCGGGAATTAGGAATTATGTCTTTTTCTTACCTCTTCTCAACATACTCTCAGAATCGGAAACAACAAAAAGGAAAGGACGGCCCAAAGACGTGAATAAAGGCGGAGGAGAGGAATTAGAGTCTTTTCCAACAACAGACGTGGCGTCTTTCAAGTAGAGACATTCACTTTGCAACACCACTACGCCAGTTTGGCTTTATGGAACCGAAAGCTAGCCGCTACGCAAAATTGTTAAGCTGATTATTGGTGCTTGGATATGATGATGCTTGAATGGAGGGGAAGACATAAGCGCGAACTTTACGAGCTGTACTAGGATGTGGATGTAGTCCGGAAGGCAAAAGTCCGTCGACTACAGTGGCTCGGACACATCGAGCACATGGACATCAACGCTTCAGCAAAGAGGGGTTTTCGACTTCGGGCCAGATTCCTGGTTCTAGAATGAGAAGAAGACCGAACCTCCGGTGTAGAAACCAAGTCATCTAGGATGTAAGACAGCTTCGTCTTGATGACAGCGTACCCAGGCGCGTCATCGATGAAAGGCAGCAGTTGCCAAGGATCGGGCCATACATAGGTCGGTAAGTAAGTCAAGGAGAAGGGATGCACTTTCCGGTAACATTATTCTCTGCAGAGTTAGGTTAGGTAAGGTTGACTGCTAAAGGGCATTCACACTTAGGCCAGGGTAGGCCCATTGTGATACCACGCGGATTGACTTCTCCTAACACTGGAACCAGTTGAACCAGTGCTGCTAATGAAGCGATTTAGTTGGCCATTGCTGGCACTTTTTAACTCGTGACGGCTGCTGAAGTAGTAGGCTCCTAGGTGCAGGAACCTACGACTGGCAAGAGCACTGCAGGAGCAGAGAAGGTGATGAGTGTTCTCTTCCTCCTCTTCATCCATGCAGCTTCTGCAAAAATCATTATATGGAGCACCCATCCTGCGAGCATGAGTGCCAATTACACAGTGCCCGGTTATGACTCCCACGAGGGTCCTTAATGAGGGCTTGCTGAGTCTAAGTAGACTGAGTTACCGTTTTAGGTTAAGTGATGGCTATATTTCTTTTGTTTTAAGGCAGGTGGTGCCTTCTAGCTATTCGTCATTAGTTTTTTGTGTGGATCTTAAGAAGATGGTAAGCTGCAGCGATCGGCATGGAAGGTGGTACCCCTGCTATCGACAAGGATGAGGTTGTACCACACCTAGCGAGTTCGTCGGCTTTGCAGTTTCCTGGTATGTCACAGTGTCCCGGCACCGACATGAGGTGAATGTTGAAATGCTCGGGCATCTCGTTAAGAGACAGCCTGCAATAAAGGCATGTTTTTGAGTAGAATAAGATATTGTCCAGGGATTTTATAGCGGCCGGAATATCAGAACAGATGGTGGTATCCCTTTTTGATAACACATTGTTTTTGAACCATTACAGCGCCTCTTTAATCGCTATGGTTTCTGCCTGAAAAACGCTACAATGATCAGGGAGCTTCAAGGAGATAGCAATGTTGAGGTCTTGAGAATAGACACCCGCACCACCCCTACTTTTGTCTTTGATCCATCTGTGAAAATGCGCAGAGGATCTTTCAGCATTTGCCTGCCAGACTTCCAGTCCGATCTGGAAAGAATGCTGACTGAGAATTTCTTTTCGAAGATAGCCTGGGATCATAGGCGGTCAGGTAGGAAATTGAATTCCTTGAGAATGGTTGAGTGGCCAGTGTTGAGTTCGGACCACAATCGAAGTGTTTTGAGTCTCAAGGCTGTGCTGTCGTTTATTTCCAATGGTGGAAGATGGAGGAGAATATTCAGTGCCTCTGACGGAGTACGTCTCAGTGCCCCGCTGATGCACAAGCAGGCCAGTCTTTGTACTCGGTTGAGTGCCTTGCAGTTGATAGCCTTGTTTAGTGCTGTCCACCAAACTGAGACTCCATGCAGAAGTGTCGGTCGGACGATAGAGATGTAAATCCAGTGAGCGATGGGTGGTTGTAGACCCCATTTGCATCCAATGGCTCTGCAGAGTTAGCATTGATATTCCTGGGGGTTGGAAGTTTGAAATAGGGTAGCGGTGGTTGCTAAGTAATTTACACCTACACCAAATTCAACCAAGTTGCGGAATATACAACCAAAAAAGAAACCTGCTGAAACAGTTCAATGCATCAAGTTACGTTTGCAATTCTTACTACCGAGGACCGACTCGTTTCTGATTTTTGTGCAATTTTGAATTTAAACTTTCCTACCACGAACTATACACATTCTTCACAATTTAACATAGGAATTTATGGATCAGACACTTCACCAGCTTGACACACCTCACAATCAGCCACATACCTTTCATTCCGCTTATGATGCTTTGGACAAACAACCGTCTGCGTAGACTATGGCAAAAATCAACAACTCGAAGAGCAAACTAAAATTAAAAACAAAAACCCGCATACAACAAGACAAGTTGAGTGCAAAAGGCTAGACGGAGATAAGAAGAAAACGCGTCACACTCCTACCAGCTCAATCAAATTTATAGCCCAAAATATTTACTATCGCTAATCTTATCAGGCTACCGCAACTTGTTGTGGTAAAAAACACTCACTTCAGAGACCCTGACAGCGGAAGATTCAAGAGATATTCTCACGCGCGTTTCAGAAATTACCATGAGAGCACACGGAATGAGGCGCTCAAAGATTAAACGGCTCGATAGTAGATAGGAACTCACCAGTTGTAATAATATCACCCATGTTGTTGGCATTTCCGTTCAGTAAAACTATTGATTTCTTAAAACTACTTCGCTTTGTGTCTCCGTGGTTGGGCATTAGTGGGCTTGGAGACAGCAGCTCATCTGTTTCTAAGGGAAAGACAAAAAGTAAGTGCCCGTCAGCTGTCAAAAAAACTTGATGCAAGACTTACCCCCCGGCCGATCACCGTATGTGGAACTCTCTACGACACGGTTATCTAGGTTTGTTGTTTGGCAATTGGCAGTCGTTGTAGCTGTCGTCGAGCCCGTATGATCAGATGATTTTAAGCATTGTAGGCAATTACCCATAATATACAGCCAATGGTTAATCTTTGTCCGGAAATAAACAGAAAGTCTCTTCCTCTCTCTCTCGCTAGCTCGCTCTATCTCTCTCAGTGTGTCTGGTGGAGCTGCTACAACTACTTCGCTCTCTCACTCCTGGGGCCCTGAGATCATCAGCTTACATCAATAGCCCGAAGTGCTCCACGCCGTGCTCTATCAAGCAGGACCAAACGAATATTCTAAAATGCGGTCTTGTGCATTTGTAGAATTTGCGCATTATTCGCATAACGAGGAGTTTCACTCTCGCTGCCTCTCTCTATTGCTCTCTCACGCACAATGGCACAGTGGCTTATTGATGTTTTCAAAGTTTTTTGTTGTTTTCTGTGTTGTGGGTGTGTTTGTTGCGAGGAATTATTGTTCCTGGTGATTTTACATCGCCTTTACCCTCTCTACTGTGGTAGTTCGACGAGCTGCGGGTTCTCTTTCAATTAATTCACTTATGCTTCAATTAAGATATCAATTAAACAAGTGATTCAAACTTGCTTCTAGTGGTGGTGTGTGAGGGTGGGTTGTGTTACTCGTACGTATGGACTGATGCGCGTGTGGTGTGTGTGTGTCTGATTGATTGGCTATTGGCACAGCAGAATTTTGTACACATCGAAGTGTGAACGGCTCGGTATTCCCTCAAAAACGAAAAGGTGCCTGTAACTGAAATCTAATATAAAGTTGGCACTGCGGGTAACATTTCAGCAGCTCAAAAGGTGTGTGTGTGTGTATCTGCAGAGAAAGAAAATAAAAACAACCGATTGTTATAAGCATTTCAAATAATACTACGAGGGGGAAGAATGATATCAGCATGCGGTGCTGCAGCAGAACACCGACCGAGTGGAATAATCGTTCGATAGCGCAAGTTGAGGAGTGATTGATTCCGATGTTTTGCGCCGGCCAGCAAATGATAAACGAAATCCCCACAATAACCTATTTAAAGGAGAGTGCTGTGAAACAGTTATTGCAATGTGCGTTCATTGAAAATGGGTGTAACGGTGTAGGTGGCGTCGCGGCTCTTTGAGGCTAATCAACAAATGTTTATCGCTACATTAGTGGTATTACAGGCTCATTCAGTTGTTCATCATTGATTCAGTGTTCAAACGACAGGTTTAGTAATGCTCGATGAGATCATTATAGACTTTCAATGGCGACACAATATTTGGCATATATTTAGGCCGAAGACGGGGTACATTTGTGTTTTTAAACATGAGCATTTCTAGAGTTAGGCACAAATGGTTTTTGTCTATATATTCAGTTAGAAGAGGCCCGTTGGAGGCGTGAGAGAAGCAGCCAAGTTGCAACGTTCACTTGTCATTAGTTGGATGTTGAATCTACTGACATATCATGCAATTATTCCAGACCACGATTAAAAAAGAGCGCATCGGCTATTGGCGGGAATCTGGAGACATACTAACCTGGCTTAAAACAATTAAAAGCTTTCATAAAAAAAGTCCAATCGTGGAGGAAGTCATTTTGGCGAATGAATCAGTAAGAGTGCGGTGTCCGCTGTTTTGGACGAAATCCGGACAAAAGTGCTTAAGGCAATGGATTAAGAGGGGCTTTTATGGCTCTCCTGGCATTACTGGGACCCGGTGAGACACCTTGCGATTGTTCCTCTTTACAAAAAAGGGCTTCAGAAGAGATTGCTCCGGCAGAAGCACAACCAACCAGCTTTTCACTCTAACGAAGACTTGGGCGTGTGCCAACCAAATCTACAGCTGTTTTGTAGATTTGAAGAAGGCTTACGACCGACTGCCTCGAGGTTAACTCTGGAGTACAACGCAGGAGTATGGTACTCGATAGAAGTCTGACCGCATGTGCAGATGCTGGAAGGTTAACCTGGACCAGAGCGCCTGCTCAAAGCACTCTATATGTAAGTGGAGTCCCATTAAAGCAGTTGGAGAAGTTCAAGTGTCCCGGTTTTTTTTTTCACGAGTGATGGGAGGAGTAATGCTGAGCTTTCCTGTAGAATTGGCCATGGTCGATCAATATTGAAACAGCTGCTTTAAATGCGACTCCATCAGAGAGGCGATTCCGTGGCAGTCACAAGACGATGTGGTTGAACCAAGTCCAGAGGGCAGAGTCTTAGTTGTGCCTCTGCATGGATCTTGATGAGTTCGAATCGATGAATAGAGAAGAATCGAGTGGCCTGTGCACCAAACCAACGCGATCTCTTTAGTGTATCATGCGGTTCTAAAGATGTTGAGGCCACATACAAACTCTTCATAAATCCGACGATTAATATTAAGCAACGAAGAGGGGAGCCTCTTGTATAGATGTGACTTTGTGGCGAAAATTAATGGAGATGGTGCAATGAACGTCAACCTCTAAGGACTACTCTTGCCTCATTGCCAGCCCATCAAAACTATCTGCAGCGTCTGCCAATTGCGTACGCAGCATTAATACGTAACATTTGCTATGGACAAGCTCTAATGAAAGGGAAAGAGGAAGAGTCTTTAGATAGCGGTCGAGTTTTTGGAGGAGATGCCCGTATGTGAGGAGCAGCTAACCTGTCTTTGTGAAAGACGATAAGCCATGGACAACTCCTGCCCATGACAGAGTATATCCCTTCAGGGCAAGTGATCAGAAGGCGTCAAGACGAAAAAGTTGTAAGCTGAACAGGCTAGGAGTACCAATTTCAAACCCTGTATGATTGAAGTGGTAAATAAGTACGACTTCTTTTCCATGAATAATCCCACTATTCCAGCTACAGATTTTGAAGCAGGTTGTTGTTGTCATTGTGATGAAGATACAATTAACATGCTCGTAGTTCAAGAAACGTCCCACTGTTGAAGAAACTGCTAAAACTCACTGTGACAGCTTAATGGAGAAATATTCTGTGCAGAGATGAGAGAAGAATTGTTTTGTACGGCTGCTCTGGGTGTAACGATTACCAAACACTGAATTCAACAAAAGTTGCACGGGAAAATGCTTAAAACATGGAGGGACTCTACTCCGGCGTAGGATATTTTGGATAAAGGGACAATGGATCAACATTTTTCCGCTGACATTCTTGAGAAAGTCATGTTTCCTTGAGATGAGTTTGAATTGCCTTTAAAATGGGTGTTTCAACAAGACAAGGACCTGAAACACACCAGCAAAAAAGTCAGAAATAGGTTTCAAGCGAACAAAATAGAGGTCATGGATTTGGTCTGCACAGTCTCCTGATCTCAAACCAATTGAAAATTCTTTAATTCCAAAAATAGTTGAGGTTTCGTGGAAGGCAATACTGCTGAGAGGTTTCAATCCTTAGTAAATTCAATGCAGCGCCGATGTAAAGAAATCAAACGAAGTAAACGCTTTACCACGAAATATTAATGTTAGTTATCATAACCCAACACATCCGCTTAGTTTTCGTAGCGTAGTTTTCAGTAATTACTGTTTGTAGGATTGATGAATCGGAATTATTCTCTATTCCTATTAGAATGCCTAGGTGGCTGTTATCAACCTACATAATTCCTAATAACTGCTCTCTTCATTCCTGGACAGGATTTGTGTTAACCATGTGTCTGAGCTTGCCCACCGCAAGTTGATAAATGTTCATGAGGCATATGCAATTTTCAGAATCCTAATTAGAAATTCTTCATCTTTGCACAAAACCCTGCAAAGCTCAATGAACTCAGCCCCTTGGATGACTGTCGAAGTCCCTTTTGCTCCGAACAAATCCACCAATCTAAAAATATATTTCACGTGATTGTCGCAATGACACATGCTCTGTTTGGGAACCACCAGTCTGACTAAATAAATGTCAATATGTCAATGGCCGTCTACCGTATTCATTGTTGACGTATTTAGAACAGATGCTTGCCATAAAGCTGATGACTAATTTTGCTTCACTTGCTAACTCGTGAGAAATCGTGCAACACTGTGCCGTTAAAACCCAGTTGAATTAGCTATGTCCACAATGTTGACATTTAGCCAACTTAATATTGGAATCATTTGGAATCTTCTGTTGCGGTTGTGCGTCAGAGATGACAAGTGTCAGCTTAAAAAACTAACAAGGTCTGCTTTCGAATTCTGATACGTTTGCGATAAGTTGGGATTCTTGTATCCGATTCAATTCCATTTGGAAAACGTATTTCCAGCAAAGCTTCATGCAGAAGCAACTCAAAGACACCAAGCGATGACGCCTTTTCCACCAGCATTTGCGAATTCATTAGCTTCAATAACGTTAACCAAATTAGGAAGTTCAATGAAATTTCAACCCCGCCACAGTGCTTGAGATCAGAAACCTCTGGTTTACAGTTAACCACCTGCGTCACTGTCAATGACAACATTCCTGCAGCTTCTCCCGAAAGACAAGACTGTTTACCAGGACATCAAAAAATATGTTCGCAAAATTGTAAACAAATTCCTCTGCCCTCATTCGTTCCATATGACGGGATTGCAGTTGGAGATCAGGCGATCGTCTCGACAACAAGGTCACTCACCTACCCGTCCAGAAACATTTATATTTTTTCCCACTTATCTCTTGTCTTCACAATGACAGCGACGACGTCGAATTAAAACAACGGCATAACGAGAACACAAAAAAGAAAAACATATATTAATTCCGATCTCGCGCATATGTGAATTACACAAAAAAAAAAAAAAATGTTGTGAAACTCAAAAGCAACCACTTGGACCGAATTCGAAGAGGTCTTCGCGATCCAAATGGCCACACAGGGGGGAGTCGCACAGAACCGCTGCTGCCACAAGCCACAATGTTTACGCGGAGAATGTTCTTCTCGGAATCAATTTCAAAGGCCAATTGTATTTGCAATTCAATTGTCTAGCACTTTTATTTTTTTTCCTTCACAGTATGATTCAAATGCAATGAAGGTGTGGTATGAGTCTAAAGGCATTTGGTCATGAAACAAAGGGATTTCCTTACACTGTTAATCAATATTTATGCGTTTCCAAGTGAACATCGTTGGAAATGTTCGGGAGGAGCACCTTTGGGGCATCACTGCTGCTACTATTTGCTGTTGCTGGTGCAGAGACAACGACTACTACGACCACGACCACGACGACGACGACAAACGATAAAGGATCAAATGAACACACACGCACGGGCTACAAACTTAAATGCACTGATTTTTCTGTTATTTTTTATTTACGTGGGCTTTCATAAACTATTGGGGCTTTGAATTAATTTGTTATTTCGCATAACCCATCGTACACTGTTCGAAAATTAATAAAAATGAACAGCGCACTGCCATACGGAGACACAAATTCGTAATAATTACAAATATAAAAAATGAAAACACAAGAAAATGGCAAATAGCAGGCTGGCCAACTGCTGATTTGACGTTGGATTTTCATTGAATTTGGCGGTACAGTAAGGGACGAGAATTCAATGTGTTGAGTGAAGCCAAATTGAATTTAAGAAAAAGTACGTGTGAATGAAAATATAAGAAACTGTTTGAGTCTTATTGGAATGGTGTTTTCTTTGCACTCGAAGAAACAAATGAACTTACGCTACATAACATTATTTAATTTTTATATATTTATTGACAAAAGGAAATTTGTAAGATTTCTTGTAACAAATGTGGCTCTTAGAATATGCCTATAGAGGACGAGAAAATACACGCTTCGATCGTCTAAATACTATTTGATGACGACAATGAATGTTCCCAAGATGTTGTCGTACTGTGAAGAATACGTACACATTTCTCTCTATTCGATGTCAGTGAATAAAATTTCCAACTGTTTCCGATTCCCAAATCACTGTAGCGTCTTCTAGGCGGAAACAATTGCGATTAAACAAGCAATTGGTTGGTTAAAAAAAACTATGTAATATCGAGTTATCTATTAAGGTAGCTATCAGATTCATCGACAAAGTTCAATCCGTCCTCAATTGCCGCCTATTTCTTGATCGATGGCCTAGTATTTCAACACCCTGCTAATGTGACTATCGGGACACAGTCACATCTAGGAGAATTGCGAAGCATACCTTAATGCCTTCTTCTTCTTTGGCTGGCGCTACAGTCCGAGGTAGACCAGGTCCTCAGCCCACGTGCCTCTCCATCTAGCCTAGTCTTGTGCTAGTTGCTTGCAGCGGCCATGGGTCTTAATCTTGGACCAGGCCCCAAGGTCCTGGGGTTACGCGTGGGGATAACATCTCTACCGTGAAAAACATAATAGTTACGAAGCAGCAGCAAGCGTTGGATATGGATGATCATACCACCGTCCATGCCTATCACTACAATATATCTAGTAAAGCTCGAAATGCTAACTTACGTCAAATGTAGAAGGTCAACTGGTACTGGATGCGTCTTCACAAAAAAATCTTGACCTATTTTTGATCCAAAACGCTGACGCGACCTGTATGAGATTTGCAGCGCCCTTTCCTCTCACGGATTCAGCCACTTAAGCGCACTGTATTTCAACGTCTTTACAGAGCTAAGTAATATCAGTATCAGCATCTTCATCGCTTCATTAAATCCTCTAACTTGAGATCAACAATTCTTGTGTTATCACAACGGGCCTACTCTGGTGTGACTACCACTTACAATAGTCAGCCCCTCCAACCTAGCCCAACCTACGCCACGGATACTCTTAACAATACCAAGGTAAGACAAGGCAGTGAATTTCTATGTATGCTCAAATGCAGAAGTCCCCTGGTTTGTTGAGGACAGGGATAATCTCACGCAGCAACCAAATGATCATTCTGATCAGGCTATGTGATCGCTTCGGACTGAGGGCTTTAATTGTTCTGTAGTGACGCATGTCCTGTGAGTAGACCTAACAAACATTTAAGAGTTCGCAATGGACAAGAAACTTGGTGTTAAGGGAGAACTTTGTGCAAGTGTTTGTTAATGGCTAACAGGCAGGGCTATTCACTCAAGACTGGGATCAGCAATCTATGTTCGTCAGTAGGCACACCGTTAAAGGGCGTGCTCTATTCATTCTGTGATCTGCCAGTATCATGAGAGAAACAGGGGCAAAAGGCGTTGCCCAAAGCAGCTATCCCTGTATTTATTTCAACCAACCATCTGTCTTATTCTCTCCATAATTATCTACTGAGGTAAATCTCCAGATGGTACAAAATCCATATAAGCCATTTGTGCTAGTTCTGAGCTGTACTCCTCCTTGCAGTTGCACTCCCTTCAATGGTCACGCAAAGGAAATCATATCACATCATATCGCACTGAGTTCTTTGGGACATGAGGTTTGCTTACTCCATATCCAGATCCGTCAACGAGGATCATTGCGAATCGTGAAGTACTGTCATGTCTTCAATGTGACAACACACAAATTTTCCTAAACTGTTGCTGATTTCTCAAAAGATAACTGAACAGCTCCACATGTGGTGGATACTATTTAATGGATGAGCGACAACTGTGACATTCCATTCCACTGAACTAACCTAACCAGCTAACTCTTTGTACAAAGGACAGTCAGTGTTTACCATAAGTCAAGCAATATGGTACATGCAAAGTCTACGCATTGATTTGGCTTCCCGATAATTCTAAATGTTTAGTCTTTACATCACACTGCCTCGTTTTTTTTTTATTCGATATTAAAGGCAGCCTTTAATTCAAGATGGCTTCTCCGTTGCCAAATATCCCTTCCTCATGTTAACTTATTTACTTATCAGGCCGTCTACCCATTAAGGGTCCGAGCTTAGGCAATTGCTGCCTCTCATCGGCAATGGTCCTGGACACACCCCTTCCATTCATAAAGACCAAGTTGTCTTACATCCCCGATGACTTGGTCTTTGTACCGGGGGGTCGGCCTTCAAGTCCTTTTCGAACCAGGAACGAGGCTAGCAGTCGTAGACCCTTTTAGCTAGAACGTTAGAGTCCATGCACTCGATGTGTCAGTGTAACTGTCGAATTTTTGCCATCCGGACTACACCCACATCCTGGTGCAGCTCGTCGAGTTCGCAGTTATGCCTTTTCCTCTATTCGCTTTCCTAACAGACGAGATCACGTAAAACCGACGTACAATTTTTCCTTCGAAGGCATTAGAAGTCAGCTCTGTAGGTTTCCTTAGTAACCAGCTTTAGCTTCCATAAAGCCGAACTGGCAGAGTGAGAATTTTGTAGAACATAGTTTTGGTCCTACGCGTTAGGAGTTTGGACTCGACAATGGTTTTGACAAACCGAAGTAGCATCGGTTGCCAAGAGCGATTCTAGGTTGGGTCTGCACTAAGACGTTGTTCGTGGAGTTCACGTTTGCCCCGAGGTAGAAAAACGCTTTCACCGCCTTTTGATTTTGACGTTTTGTGCTTACAAAGCTTTTACTTAAAAGCCATCGAGAAAGGCATACCGTTGCCTTACTTCCATAAGATTTTTCTTATCCTTTTCGGTGCGAATTGTTTCCAAAGTTCATGCCTATAGACTATATTTAAGACGCTAAGTTACAGTCTCTCACCAGGGATGCGAATGCAGAGCGCGGAAAGTGAAGGCAATTCCCCAAAAAAGGAAGAAGATTTACAAAAAGCGAAGCAGATATCAACAAAATTTATAGCAACAAAATATTTTTTAAGGCACTCCTCTATTATTATTATTATTCTCACTTGACCGCCAAGGCATAGGCGGTGCGTTCCTGGCTGTAAAAGTTGATGTGTTATAGAGTGTAGCAGATCCTTGTGGGGATATCAAATGGAATTCATCAAAACGGAGTAGAAATAAGTTGCCACGTCGCAAATAGACACTCCATTTCGTTAAGTTTCGTTCAATTTACGTTTCCTTACTTAAGTCCGATCGAAATCAATAAGCCTCTCGTACGTGGAAAAGAGTGTACGAATTGAGCGTACGTTTCCAGAAACAAATATCAGAACTTAGCTGCGCCTTAAGACATCCTCAAACCTTATTTGTCGATCTGAATTTTAACAAAAGTGTGCACCCATCCAATCCTTTGCCAATTCAAACCAATCCTTTCGAAATCAAATTCAGTCACTTCAGACTACGACAAGTCCCCCACCTGACCTCAGTTCACTCTTGAAACCGGCCTGCCATAAGGTCACGCCGACTTTCTTCAGCAACATAAATTCCCATTGCGATGCGTGTCGGTGCAGCTGTTGCCAATTCACAATCTGGCACACAGCAGGACTATTCGCCACTCGCATGCGGGTCAGAGCCGCAAATCTTGTCAACAACGTCAAGCCACACAGACGCGGACACCAGCCACACAAACGTATGTTGCCCGAAATTATGTGCTGACTCGTTCCGATAATAACAACTGACAGTGTCTGCTCACGGCGACGGTGGTTGCTTGCGAGCACTCCACACCCGCCGCCCCGTCACGCTTATGCTGCCCGCATTACGTTTGAGTCAAGAGTCACGCTAGAGCGGCCAATGGAGTTGCGACGAACCTGAGAACGCGTTTTCGTTGTGTCTCGAGCCGAGTAAAACGATCGTTTTTTATGATGACTGAGCTACAACGAACGAGCAGCGGCTTGAGCCACCACTTTGTCCGCCGTTTGAGCAGTTTGCTCTACAACGTTGCGCGGAGAGGACGCAAGCGAAACCGTACCGTACACGCACACGGGCCGAAGATCAGTTCCAGTTTACCATTTGTCAGTGATCAGAGTTGAGTGAACTTGTACTTGTACCTGCATTTTGTTAGGCCCCTTGGCATTGTGTTTGTTTTGTTTTCTCGGTGATTGATGTTCTGCGTCGTCGGTGTCTGTGCCCGCGATCTGCGATCGTTTCGTTGTTGTGCCATCACCCTTTTGTCCGGAAATTGTGAATTGATCTCAACACTTGGCCGCTGTGCATCTGCTTGACACATGCCATCAGTTTGGTGAATGTGACGGCTTTTGCAGAAAGTTGCCACAAAAACGAATAAATAAATAAATAGGAGAAAGAAAAAGGCAAACTCCAGTGGGGGCTTTGTAAAATCCTGTTTTCGGGGACAGTGAACACATTTTTGACGTCTCCGCGGTAGCAGCAGAACTACTGTCACACAGCTGTCAGTGAGAGGAGAAAAGAAAGTTTCGTGCGAACGGAGAACAACACTTTTACATTGTTGATGACCTTCCAGACTGAGGAGCTCCTTCTGCCGCAGACACTTCGCGTTTATCTTTCGCCAACAGAATGTCGTCGGACCGATTTCACAAGTAAGCAAAGTTATGAATGTGCGATCGCCTCTGTAGAGTGGCTCGTTGTGAGAGGGACTAATGGTTCGTCGATAATGAGCTTCGAGTGCGTACCTGTGACATGACGTGTCTGCCGCGGCACTTCTTTGCTCTGACCGATTTTGTGTTACTCACGGAACAAGTTCTGCCGAAATGAGGAAGAACAAAAAACACGACACACGCGAATACAATTGGAATGGCCTCATTCGCGCTGCTTTTCGCTGCGTGCTTCGTTCTCGGCCGCACACTCCAGATGCGCGTTTGATTATCTTTGTTGGTTATGCAATTTGAAATGCTTAGAGGTCAGCCGGAGAGGGCAAACCGTGAGGATTTCCCTCTGCACGGAGGGCGTCACTCCGAGCGAATCCAACAAGCAGGCCAAGGTTACTCGGATCTGCGATCTTTTCCTTGGTGAAGAGATTAAACGCTTGGAATTTGTTAATATCAATCAAGTGACGCAACTCGACCGTTTGTTTGGCATAACCAGTTCAACGGATTACCAGAAATGACGGGGCGAATGACTAGCAACAAAGAGTTTGTTTTCGCACTTGCCAGAAGGGATTCGGTACAGCGATTCGGGCCTGACGAAACAGTTTTACGATTGCCCTCTGTTCGCATTGTGCGTGCGCTAATTAGCGCAAGTATTGCGAACTCAGCAATAGTTGTTTGTTGTTCATTCCGGACCGTGGGCAGATTTACACGCTACACGAAGTGTAAATCCATGTAGAAGCATACAGACATTGTTGGTCTTTGCACGATGTTCGTGTGAGTTCTGAACTTGAGTTTCAGGTTGTATCTGCGGGGCATCTGCTTGAAGTTTGGATATGTGAACAGAGGCTTCCGAAAAATAAAAGAAACAAATGAAATTACAATACTTTTACGCGTTTGATGATTTTTGTATTGTGTATTTGGAGAGTGGTAGTGCTGCCGCTTGCATGTTCTGTTCTCTACAAGTCGGAATATTTCAACAATCATCTGAAAAAAAATGGTAGGGACTGAGTAGCCGCTCAAGTTCGTGCTGCCTACAATGGCGCGGCTTAAATACTGCATCGTCTTTCATTTGTCGAAAAGTGAGAGAAATGAGAGCAGAGCAATTTAAGAGCAAATTAAATGATGCAAACATGAGCAGAAAATGTTGTTAATTAATGTGGATCATAAGTTCATCAAAGCGAATCACAACGCGTTCGCAATTTGACTTAAAGATTGGAACTGAATTATCGAGTTTTTTCATCCACAAATATCTCAACAAAAGTTAGTTCAAGTATCCTAATATATGATTTAAAAGTTTTTCTCTGTAAATCATTGCAATCCACAACCTCCACGACCAAAAAATTCGCCGTGATGTGTCAGTTTGCACCCGTAGTTCTTTGCGAATGAAAAACCTCCATATGAATGAAACGTCACTGTTTGCGAAGTTTGCAATTCGCGGCGATCTCATATGAATGGTCCTTAAGAGTGAGTACCTAATAAGCATTCCGCAGAGGATTTGGGCATCTCGATATTGCTGTCATCCCTGCTTGAAACAAGTGGCGGTGAGGGATGTTGGCATCACCGTCGTGTACTGTCAACAACGCCACCTACTTTCGGTCTCGTGAAACCTTCATAGCTTTCATTGCTCGATTTCGAAGATTGCGTGGTAGACGCAGGAAGACCATTTATCATTTTTGCCAGCTTATAATAATTATAATATGGGTAGTGCTACGGCACGTAGAGGGCCGGGGCCTAGCTTCTACAGCGACCACTCGTGTTGTGCATGCTATGTGTCAATGACCCGAAAGAGATGCGACCGTGAGAAGTATTTTATCCTACCAGTCATCGAATTTAGACGTTCCGTAATGGCCGTATATCTCTTAACGAGATTGCCGACTACGGCCCGATGATGCCGCCAGTCCATAAACCGCACCAAACAGCCACTCTTTTATTCATCACTGAAGATAACTTTCTTCCACGAAGTACACCATATGCATTTTGATTTGAATGCCCATTTTCATAATAAGCCTGAATAACTTTAACGCGTTGCTCGATTGTGTATCTTTCCATGGTACAAATTGATTTAGTCTGAAACAGAGATAATGGAATGAAAGAGATGTTCATCTTTCCATTGGAAAACCCCTAGTCCACCACAAATCCACCTCAGATTTTAAGCGTTTCCGCTCTCAAGTCACTAATACACCTCGGATTCTAAGCGTTTCCGCTCTCAAGTCACTAATACTACTTTATATACAGAGCACCGCCATCTTGCTTTTATTATCTGCCCTCAATAGTGTCAAAAATTTGCGAGATTGCCCATGATAATGTCAGAAATGGCCCCGATTGGAAAGTATTCCAGGACACTGTTCGCTAAGCTCATACTTTTTAAAAGGAATTATTGTAGCTGTTTATTAATTATTCATTATAAAAAGTCGTAAAATAATGCCAATCATTCTAACAAACTAATTGTTATAAATATATTGACTAACACTACGGTCAGGAAAAATGTGAAAACATTTACAAAAATACTACAATTTATTTTCATATACTGATGGAACTATTATCATAATGTTAATGTAGTAGTAGTTGTACGTATTGTGGATTAAGGTACGACTAAAAGTTATGTATGTACGAAATTTGAAACATTTATATCAAAAGAGCGCTGTCAGGAGAGAGTAAAAAATGTCCCTACTCTGTTCATTTTAACCCAGTTTTGGTTATTTTGTTGGTTTTCTGTACAATCATTTGATGTGTCAATCTCGAATATAGTATTGGCGGCTATTCAAAAGTTTTGAATTAGTTTGAGTTTATTTCAACGAGTAGTTCAGAACAATAGAAACCGAATTAAATGCCAAAAAACCCTGTTTTTTAATGTACATGTTTTGCTGTAACTTTTGATATATATCGTCTCTCACATCATACAGAAACCAACAAGCATAAGTTACACATTTTCGTTCATTCTGAGAGGTTTTTATCTCCACTCCTTAAAAAATGACAGTCTTCAAAATTTGGTGCAGAAACTACGGGAAGAGACCTATTTTGTTTATCCTGAATTTGTTAGTTTTCAAATTTAACGTCTTTTTTAATGGAATATTCCAGCCTCATAATAAGAACATAATTCAATGCATTTTGCGAACATACACTTGTCTCTTAGTTTCCGTTTCTGTTTTTAGGTGAATATTTGGCGTTCAAATTAGTGGCAAAGACGGAAATTCCGGATAATTCACTTCATCAACTGCTCTCATAAACTAATACGCATTTACATAAACACATTCAAATTCACATTCAGCTGGTCGCGAACTTTACACGTATTCACAGACAGTGTCTGTGAAGCAGGAGGAAAACAGCTGTGAAATGTTATAAAAAACGCTGTCAGATGAATCTGAGGGGCAAGAAACGTAGAAGTGGCATATCTCCTCCTTCCATTATCTCTGGTCTGAAATTGAGAAATGTCAAATGAAATGCAGAAAAAAACTAGACGTTTAGGTGTGATTTATATTCAACATCGGCCCTTAAAATTTAACCACCCTTTACTTATGTGGATGACGGGATACTGTTACATTGGAAAGTCTAAGTCAAGTATGACGACATGGCATCCACGCCTATCGCTAATGTTAAGCATCCACTAAAGTTGGGCACGCTTGCCCAAGCAAGTAGTAGATGGGGAACTCTTAACTGAATAACTTAACTGGCCTATGCTAGATCCCAAAACATCACTTAACCCGATCAACATGGGCAGACCTGATCTTAGATTAGGTTAGTTATTGGGCCGTTGTTGGTCCATTGTGATACCCAGTGCCACTAATTTTATCCTAACACAAATGGTGACTCGACCAGATTGAAGAAACAAATAAGAGCATATTAACCCTCGCTTACTCCGGGATTCCAAGTGGCGACCCCTATAACCAAGAGCAGGCACTCAACCAATTGTGGTACTCTCTGGTGTAAGTAGGCGATGCGTTTAGCACCTCATAGTCATTAACTTTCAACGAATTTTACACGTTCACAGCAGTTTGAGGCTAATTATTGCCTTTAGCGGCAAAATAACTTCATGTAATTTGCACGATGTGCTTATAAATGTTGGCACATAATCAATCATACAATTTACTTTTTGAAAAATTCTTCCATCTACTTTACTTAAGGTTGTGCTACAGTCCGGTGTGGATATGGGCCTCAACTTACAAGCGCCTCCAGTCAGCTCGAACTCCAGTTTCGCAAAACAAGTTGGTTGAGGGCCTTTTCCTGGCCGGATCATTGAATTCCATCCGCTCTACATGAACTAGTCATCTCAATCGTTACATCTTCACTCTTCTGACTAAGTCGATGTTGGTGAACATTCGTTATATCTCTTCCTCTACTCGCCATTTATGCAGACGGGACCGAAAATCACACGAAAGATTTTCCTCTGCAAGCAACCAAGAGCACCTTCGTCCGCTTCTGACAAGGTTCATCCAACGATTTTTTAGCGCTAGTATGGTTGTCTGATTTATAGTGGTTGCTAGGTAGATAGTGTCTGGCTACCTCAGTCTGCTGACGTTCTGACTGAGACGTCGGTGTTGTTGGTGTGTCCTTTCGTGTGGCTGGATACATTTGGTTAAGCCCTGATTTACCACTAAGCAAATTTTCGCAGCCTCCGTGGCAGTACCCACAAAAGCGCCATTGTGCGAGTAGTTGGACGGACTTCAGAAAGGTTTTTCCTCTGGTGCTGGCGATAGAGTTTTGAGCAATTCTTCAAAGAATTGTGTCAACACCATTTTGTAGCGTTTTTTTTAAATTTCAAAATCGTCTCTAAAGAAGTCGCGTGAAAGCGCGTCGCCTTGTCTACATTAGAAGTTTCTCAGTTAGAACTTTACCGTCATTGATGCTACACTTGGTGTATATAACTCGGCTCTATAAATGCTGTCACGCGCGGCTTTAAAATCGATGAAAAGGTAGTGCGTATCGATTTCTTGCTTCCTTGTTTTTCCCTAAATCTGCCGTAGTGTGATTATTTTCTCGTTAGATTTTCCTTGTCTAAAGCCCTGCTGGTATGGACTGGTATGGAGCACACATCACGGCAGTTTAAAGGGTCTGGTTTTTAGTGAGTCGTTCCATTCACGGGGCTTGCTTTCCTCCGACCATATTTTACAAATTGTTTATGCTCCTTACCAAATCATAATTTTTTTTTACTGGAACAAAATTGGGAGCCATTTTGATTTGACTAAGCGAAAACTCTGTTTGGATTTTTACAATTGAGATGACAACAGCTCCATGAATTTTCTGACGATTTCCGGTTGGTTGGCATTCCTGTCCAATATACTCCTTAAGGACTGCGATTATCTTAGGTGTGTTGGACTAAGCCTGCGACTTCAACTGCGCATCAATCTGGAATGATTATCTTGTGCGATCTTGCTGGCCGTATTAAATCGAAAAAAGGACACAATGTATGCTTTGACGCTTCCTTCACAACATAGATTGAACCACAACTTAGGCAGTAAGAAGTCGTTTGTGTTGTCCATATAGCATTCCATAGCAACATAGACCGTATTGCCGATGGCATTCTAAAAAAAAGCGTCCCAATCATTCCACGCATCACACGTTGGCTTTGAGTGGATCTAATAGTTCTTTATGCATTGTTCCAGTCTTTTCCAGCCGAGTAACAAAACGCCGCGTCGGAATGTTTGAAATGTGGTCGCGACGCAATTAGGAAATCGAAGTCGCAGTTTACGCTGCGCTAAAACCATCGCCAACCATTATTGGTTAAAAAATCGACACAATTATTCCACGTTCTTAGGGAATGAATTCTGTTGAATTCTGCAGCTGTTTAGTTCACAAATGTTAATGGTTTGACCTACGACGCCGCCATTGCCAAAATTCCGAAATTAATTTTGCGCCACCTTGCAGAAATAGAAGACAAACATGACTTCATTTCACTTTCACTTGACTCAGCTATACACTCTCCCCTTTCTTTTCACAGAGCTGCAAAGGACGGCCTCTTAGATGTGCTTAAAGAAGCCACCCGCAAAGATGCCAACACCAAGGATGACGATGGAATGACGCCAGTGCTTTGGGCGGCCTTCGAGGGTCGCCTCGATGCTCTAAGACTCTTGGCAGGACGGGGGTATGCAACCAATTCACAGACTATAAAAACATCCAACTAACCTTCTATTCACTCTCAAAATAGCGGCGATCCGGACAAATGCGACCAATTCGGCAACACGGCGCTCCATTTGGCCTCGGCGAAGGGCCACCTGCACTGTGTGGATTTTCTCCTGAAATTCGGAGTCAACATCTACGCCCTCGACATAGACAAGCACAGTGCGAAGGACCTGGCTGCGATTAACAACAGAGACGACATCTTGCGCTATCTGGACGCATCTACTGCAACGCTGGAAACATCCGATAAGTAAGGGCGCACATAACCTCAAAATTCAGTTTCGGACTCTCACAAATTTCCCACTTCACAGGAAGAAGGCGAAAGCCCTGAAGGAAATCGCAGAGAAGAACTGCGAGAAACGCATCAAGGAGTACATGAAGCGCCAGCAAAAGCTGGAGCAGGAGTACGAGAACTTGAAGCCAGTCCCCCATCGGCCGTCCACGATGCTGGCGGCACTCAAGCACAAGATCTGGGCCAGTCAGGGCAATCTGAACAAGACGTCGAAGGAGCCAAGCAACAGCACGAACAGTGCAAAGTTTAGCGAGTTAGTGGGCGGATCTGTGTCCAGCCGGGCGGGGGCTGTGCAAAAGAAGGTGCTCGCCTCGAAATTGAAGCATCAGACTCGAGAGCGTGATCGAAACGACGACGCCGGGTTCAAGATCGGCGAGGTGGAAGCCGACGGCAAGAGGACGATCACATCCCTGACTGGCCTGCAGCGGGACTCTGAGGTGCTGTATGTCGGGACATTCAGTTCCAACGAGGACGCTGGCAAGCGGGGAAAATTAACAGACGTCTTCGACATGGAAGCGAACAGTGACACGGAACGAGAGAATCCCCGCGTTGGCTACGGCACTCTGTCGCGGTCGTTCTCCCAGCCGGACTTCCTGGCCGCACAGCACGACGAGGAAGGCAGCACCGACATTCTCCTCCAAAGACCGCCCGGGCTGTTTGACAGGCCAATGCTGGGCAGCATAGCCTTCAGACGCTCCGTCACAGCCGCTCTCAGCCAGCTGCACCCGGAGGCGTCGTCCATAGACTCGTCGAACTCGACGCACACGTCCAGGAAGAACCCGTCCCTTCCCAAGTCGAGAGGAATCAAGCCACGGTCGTTCCTAAACATATCCGACAGCGACTCGGAAGGTGCTAGCTTCAGCGACGAAGAAGATCAGGAGGATTCCGGAAGCCCCATCCAGCGATTCCTAGCCGTGTGGGGCTTGGATGAGTACTTAGCGGTGTAAGTCCCACAGCCTCCATGGCCTGACAACTAACTGATCACCGATGGCTTTCTCTTTTCCAGATTCCACAAGCAGCAGATCGACCTGGACACGCTGATGCTGCTGACAGAGGCGGACCTGAAGTCACTCGGACTGCCACTGGGCCCCTTCCGAAAGCTCACGTTTGCCATCCAGGAGCGCCGAAACGCGCTGGCCAACCCCGGCCCCATTCAAGACAGTCGCCTCTAACAGTGCGCACACGCGACCACCCCCAAGACCATAGTATTACTAAATTATTGCATTTTTTAAATTAAACAAAAACTAAATCAATCTAGAAGAAGGTTTATTTTCTTAGTCACGGCACTAGCTGCATGGTGTACAGCCCGGCGTAGATGCCGTTCCGGCGCATCAGCTCGTCGTGCTTGCCCTGCTCCGCGATGACTCCGCTCCGAAGGACGCAGATCTGGTCGGCGTCCCGAATCGTCGTGAGCCGCTGGGCTATCGTGATGCACGTTCGGCCAGCTCTCGCGGCGTCCAGCGCCTCCTGGACCACCTTCTCACTCTGCATGTCCAAGGCCGAGGTGGCCTCGTCTAAAACTAAAATCTTTGGATTTCTAACCAACGCTCTCGCAATGGCGATACGTTGCTTCTGTCCCCCGGACAGTTGGGCTCCCTTGCTGCCCAGCGGAGTGTCGTAGCCCTGCGGCAGGGCCACGATGAAGTCGTGAATGTTTGACTTCTTGGCAGACTCGATGATCTCGGTCATCGGTATGTTCTCGCGGAAGTTGTCGCCGTAGGCGATGTTCTCGGCTATCGTCCGGTCGAAGAGCACCGGTTCCTGGGAGACGAGGCCCAACTGTGAGCGGAGTGTGCTCAGGGGGAACTCTGTGGTTGGTGTGGAGCTGATGTTCACCGTTCCCGAGATCGGATCGTAGTAACGGAGGAGGAGCTGGACGCAGGTGGACTTGCCGCAGCCTGACGGGCCCACGAGGGCCACTGTCGTCCCCTTAGCGATGTGAAGATTGAACCCTTTAAGGACGGGCACCTCCCTTCGCGTGGGATAGTGAAACTCGATGTTCTCGTAGGAAATGTCCCCAGTTGCCTTTTGAGGAGCCAGAGAAGGGATAAGTGAAATAAACGTCCAGTCACTGAATCATCTGAACTTACATCAAACTGCTTGGGCGGCTGCTCGGCGGAACTGTGGAGAGCTGGGTCTCTCTCAAAGAGTTTCATGAGCCTTCCCGCTGAGACAACGGCTGCACTCAAGTTCGGCGCGTACGCTGTGGCCTGTGCCAACATCCACGCGCCGAACAGTAGCGCCTCCGAGATCCTGCAAAGACTCTACCGTAAGCACCCTGGAACCAGGAACGCATTCATTCACTCACTTGATGATGGTTTTGTACTCCAAAGTGCCGTCTGCAACCAGGAGTCCGCCATAGAAAAGCGACAGCCCAAAGGAAAGCAGAGGGGACGCCTGGGCAAAGCCGAAGACCGTGCCACGGAAGCGCACCCTTCTCCTGGACGCATTGTTTGCCATCTCCGTTTGTCTGGTGTATCGCTCAACGACGGACCTCTCCAGGCAGAGACTGTTGATGGTGCCGATGTTGGCGATTGCCTCCACCGCCACCTGAGACGCATTCTCCTCGGCCTGCTTTTCCAGTCGCGAACTCGACTCCATGTACCGCGATTCAACCATATTGGAACCGATCATGAATGGAATGGGGACCAACGTCACCAGGGTGAGATTCCATGAGAGCATCAGCGACACTACGAGACCGACCAGGAGAGTTGCAGCAGCCTGAACCATGATGCCGATCCGCGAGCCAGTCGCCTGAAATGAGTGGGAACTGAGTGATGCACCTCCCTGGCGCCTCCAACTTACCCCCTGAACACTTGAGCAGTCGCCAGCAAGTCGGGAGCACAGCGCTCCAACCGAATTACACTGATCATCAAAGTAGCCCACCTCTTGAGAGACGATCGTTTTGAACGCCCTCTGCCTCAGTCTGGACGTCAACTTCACCCCGGCCATGTTGAACATGTACATCTGGGCCAGAGTTCCGATCCCAGACACCACGCCAATGACCACGAACAACAGCGCGTAAAAGTTCGATTCCGAGCGAACGAAGTTCTCGTCTGGAGCAGACATAACCTAATGATGGACCGTTATTTAAGGCGGTGAGCTGAAAAAGTTTGGACCTACCCCATAGAACTCGCCAAAGCATATAGCCCACACAGTGAAGGTGAGTCCATACATGGCCGCCGCAATGCACCCCAGCACGAGGTACATCCACTCGGGAGAATTCAATTTCAGCAGCTGCCCCAACGACACGGTGTACTTCTCCACAATTTCAGGCTTACCTTCCTGCGGTTCTTCTCTCTTCTCAAAACGCTCTTCCTCTTCAGGGAGGGAAGCGTCTTCCTCTGTGCATGATATGCCGCTAGAACCCACTTGGTAGTCCCTCTGAATCTCGTCGTGCCGCTTGGAAGCAGTCACCAGGCCGTAGTAGGCACCCTCCCTTGCCATCAGCTCCTGGTGGGTTCCCTCCTCAAGCACGGCGCCATCGTTTATGAAGAAAATCTTGTCCGCATTGGTGATCGTAGACAGCCTGTGCGCCACAATCAATGTAGTCCTTCCCTCACTGGCAGCCTCAAGCGCGACTTGCACGCGCCTCTCTGAAGTGGGGTCCAGGGCGGAGGTTGCCTCGTCGAGTAGCAGGATCTTTGGATTCCGCACCAAGGCCCTGGCGATGGCTATCCTCTGCTTCTGCCCACCAGACATTTGAGCGCCTTTCTCTCCAACCATCGTCTTGTACCCCTCCGGCAGCTGGACTATGAAGCTGTGACAGTTCGCCATCTTGCAGGCCTGTTCAATCTCGACCTGTGTTACCGACGGATTCCCGAAGCGGATGTTCTCCTCGATGGTGGTGGCGAACAGAACCGGTTCTTGTCCAACAACACCGATCTGCGATCGCAGCCATGCCACGTTGAGGTCCTTGATGTTCCTGCCGTCCAGTCGAACACAACCGTGCTCTGGGTCGTACATCCTTTGTAACAGCTGAAGGCACGTTGATTTTCCGCAACCCGATGCCCCGACGAAAGCCACCGTCTGACCAGTCTTGATGGACAGGCTGAGGCCCTTGAGCACCTCGACCTCCGATCGCGACGGATACCGGAAGCGAACGTCTTCGAACTCAATGTTGCCAACCACGCTCTCCGGCTTCAGGCCCTCCTCACTCATCGGGTCGATGGCGCTCTTGCGATCGATGATGGCGAATATCGTCTTAGCAGCAGCCTTCGCTACCCCAAATGCCTCGATGTGAGGCGACGAAAAGCCTAGATTCTGCGCGCCCATGATGACACCGAAGAGCACGATGATCAGCACGGCCGGCGTGTACTCCCGCACTTCCTTATCCCGGTCTTCCAAGATCAACCCCACGCCATACCACACAGCTAACGCGTAGCTGAAGTATATGATGAACCACATGATGCCCGCACCGATGCCCGAGTAGAGGCCCTTCTTGCGACCCATGGTCACAGCAGGCTTCAAAAGCCTCCTATAGCGCTCCGCCTCCTTGTCCTCACCACTGAATGCTTGCACAGTTCGAATGCCACTGAAGACTTCCTCGGCAACGGCGCCCGCCACCGCGTAGGCTTTCAGCTCCTGCCCGGCCATTGTACTCTGCACTTTTGCCACCAGCGCCGTGGAGACAATGATGAAGGGAACACACGAGAAGATGACAAGGGTTAGCCGCCAGCCGTACAAGAAGGACGTCATGTTTACGATGAAGAACGACGCTATGAGAAATGTAAACATGGCGACCTTTTCGCCGATGCCATCTTTCAGCTTTTCAATATCCCTGAAAGAATCGCTAGCAGTTAGAGAATGTTGGGACCAGCTAGCCTGTGGGTGACGTACTCTGACATTTTGCTGGCGAAGTTATGGCCCGTGGTTGTGTCGTACCATGACATGTCTTGGCGTAGAATTGACTCAAGGAATAGTCTTCTGATTCGTTTGATCTGAAAGAGGGCACACAAAATGCCAATCTATTTGTTTTTCGTTCAAATGAAAAAAATGAAAGGCCCAACTCAGTCATAATGAACGTAGCGAGCTTTGAGTTGACTTAGGTAATCGTACAATGACTTCGTTAAGTTTCGTTGAGTTTCGTTAAGCTTCGTTAAGTTCCGTTAAATTCCCTTAAGTGTCTCTAGGAGTCTTTAAATTCAATTTTTTTCAAGTCGAAGAGGACTAAATCTAATCTTATCGTGAAATAATTCAATAAGTCGTGTTGCTTAAATTTGTACATGCAACTGAATGAGTACTTTGAAATTTAACGATGCTTCTGTATGCTTCATCTTCAATTTTAACATAAGCTTTAGTATATCTACGTTCATTATAGTTGATCCCTTGGTTTTTAAATGTATCAAATGCTCACCTGTTTAAGTGCCACAGCGTTCAGAATGTCCACAGCGAGGGCAATAATGACCCACTGAGTCAGACTACCCGCCAGGCAACCAAGTCCAAACGCAATCGTGTCCTGACGCATGGCCTTCGCATTCTCTTCCTCAGTTGCGTTGACCCTATGTCAGGCATCAAGTGTGTGTAAGTTCAAGCATTAACTTCGAATTCGTAAACACTTACAATATCTTGCCGCCACCAAATAAGCTCAAAATGTACGTTTGTGTGGATGTCCCATCACGTCTTGCCCGATCTACAAGCAATGATGTGTACTCACCGTAAATGCCGACCGAATAGGGAACTCCAAGTGCTGCCAAGATCGCCAGGAAAAGACTGCATCCGATGAGGACCTTCTCACGAACGGTGCAGTAACGAAACTGTAGGCGCACATTTTGTTATATGTTTTGGTTTTTTTTAAGAGAATCCAGTGCTTTGACTACTCTTACCAGGTTAAAGTACGAGAAACCTCTCTCATCGTCGGTTTTGATTCGCTCTCTGTAACTGAACGCATTCAGATTTAAATTTCACTCAACTTATGGTATGCTTACACTTGTGCAGGTGGTTCGTCAACTTTTTGTGTACGTAACTCTGTCTGCCTTGATATTGTCTCCACGTTATTCATATTCCTCTGTCGGACAAATAGAAGCGCTCATGAAATGCTTTTTGTAACTTTTTGGGGAAATCCTATCAATCGCCGTTTCTGTAACGATATCTTATCTTTTTCAAGCAAAAACAAAAACATAAACCCAAATTGATTAAAAATAGATTCCACTCCGGTGTACAGTGAACTCAATGAATCCGCGATCACAGCGAACGCGAATCCACACGTTAATCGATGGAATCGAGAAATCGAACTGTATCTGTTCGCATAAAATTTGCATTCCAAAAATCTTATCACTGCTCAAATAATCTCTCGGTTGCATAAGACTTTTCGCAGAAAAAAAAACATTTGCGTATCGAGCGCCGTCGTGTCAATCTTCCGTCACTCATCTTCATCGGTAGACTTGACAATCTGCTAATTTGCTGGGAATCTACCGAAGAGGGTTGCCGTGTCACAACTGCGTTCGGAACCGCCGATCGACGTGACGTTTTGCTCCGTTTTTTTCCCAAAAACCAACCGCCTCTTCTGAATTTGCCAAGTGTCACGAATGACAGATGCGTTTGTTGGTGGGTGTGTGCGTATTTATAAAGGTTAATGGATATGTCACATCGCAGAACAGCAAAAAATAAATTGACAGTCGTGAGGAAATGTCATTGAAACTATTTATAAACTTCACATGTTTACAGAAGGCCCATGACACTGACGCGATATATTTACACATCTCTTCATCCATCCAGAATGTAAGCGTATATTTTTATCACTTCGCACGTAAAAAGAGAAAATATTATTTTCAAACAAAAAATCACTTGCCTTTTTTTGCTGAAAACGGAAAAAGATCGAAAATTCAATTTATTTCTTTTTTACGAACTCCCGACTCGTTTTCACTGCTTCTCTCGCAAGTGTCTAATGGCAACTGTTCGATTTGTGACAAATCCTAAAGATGCAACCGCATTTAGGGCTGACGACGTCTGTGCGTTTTATCTTATCAATTCAGAACAATGTACACGCATGCCGGTCGGTTTGGGAAACCTTAGGTGCACACTGCCCCGTAGATATCACCGTCTTACAGGTTGTCTCGGTCTTTGTTCCGATTTGCGGTACGGTTTTGCAATTGATGAAGATAAGTTTTGTTATTCACCTTGATTGTATTTGAGTCATTCGAGTACATCTTGGTGTTAAGTCGCAAAATAAAATCGCTCGTCAATCGTAAATTTGAGTAATCGACAATAAATTCGAAATATTGACCGGTTTTTGAAGTTTGTTAACCTCTAAATTATCGTTAACAGTGGAGCCACTTTGGATATTCGTGAAGATTGCGTCAGAGATTAGGTCGGCTTGGGGTAGTCTGTAATCGTTGTGGAGACATCGGTAAGTGTTCTGACTCAAACCAGGGTTGAGACAAAACTGCGGATCGACTTTCGTTGACTTTCGTTCATTTTTCAAAACAGAGAGATGTGACAATTTTTTGTTTTTTTTTGGCTTCTCTGGCTAATAATACACTTCTTAAAGCACACCACTAATTGACTTTAGATATCGAGTGTAGAGCTCATTATCTTTTCTGAGAGATTACGAAAAATTTCAACAGCAACTGCCAATCAATTGCGGTATTGATTTCGCTCGCACCTATCTATGGAAAAATTAACGAAACTGATTGAAGTGGTTATTTATTAATGCAAAAGGGAAAGGTTGGTTACGTGTATAATTGAAGGCATCACAGCTGCCTAAATTTGATCTTCAGAAAGATTGTTGCAAAGTTTTCCATCGAGACTGTTTACAATGGAGCAGGGCAGTGGAGAGTATTGTTACTGCTTCCTTTTGTGCCCTGGAATTGAGGGTCAGAGGCAGAAAAGACAGATGAAGACTAACTCTCCGAATATCCACCGGTGCTAACAGACAATAGATTGTATTTTCGAAGGGTGGGAGGGCTAGACTCTCATCAACATGCTTTGCTTTTGTGTCCGCAATGGCAAGCATCACTTAAGAATGGCCTCAATGCGATGTCTAGGTAAAAGAGCATTGGCCTTAGCACTTAACTCCGGGGTCCACAGCGACATCTGTTATGTGGTGTTGACATTTTGTTTGAATGCAGTGATAGGTGTGCTTAAAGTCTTAATTATAGGGGGTCCCGGGTTCGAATCCCAGTGATTTTTATCTGGTTTCCAAATCTGATCCAGTCAACATTTGCCGTTGGTATCAAGTTAACGGCAGTGGGTATCATAATGAACTAACAATGCACTAAGAGTGATCCTTTTGCTCTTTTTGTTCGTGCTTGGTTGGTCGTATCTTGATGTTGTGTCTTTGGCACCCAACGTTGAAGTGAAACATCATAATAATCTCCACGTGAATCACCAGAGGTCGCGGGGTTATGGTTAGGTTACGTACGTGGGTAGATGCGGTGGGACCACGTCTCACTTAGGTCCTATTGCACCCACTCTGATGTCCATCGTAAACCTAATCGTTGATTATCGTGGGAGCCCGGAGTCACTAATCGCTCAGTCCCATTTTCTGTTCATGGTATTCCAGACGATTATGGCCAGTGAGCGCCCCGACTACAATCTGCAGCAGACTTTTGCTGTATTGGAGAAGCATGTCCATCTTGGGACTACTATATCTATTCTCACTGGTGGGAAGAGAGTCCTACTTTTCATTAGCTGGTCACGAGGGTAGAAAGCACACACTAGAGATTTCTAGGCGACCCTGCTCCATCGACTCTAACTCATCAGGATTTATGACCAAGTGCAACCAAGCAAGTTTTTGGGTTTAGTCTAAACAGCTCGTCCGGGGTCTGCCAAGGGGTCGTCTTCCTGACGGAGTCGCATTTAAGGCACGTCTGGGAAGTCGTGACGATAGGGACATTCGTCCCACGTGCCCCAAACCATCAAAGTATGCTTTTTCTTTCCGCTCAGGGAAATAGGTGCTCAGCATTGAGTTCCTTGCGTACTGCCGTATTTCTTACCTTTTCCCGGCGAGTTACTCCCACAACAGCAGGAGGAAATCTCATATCGGCTGCTTGTAGTCGCGATTTTATTCTGTCGGTCATTACTCATGTTGCTTGACCGTAGGTGAAAGTTGGAACAACTACTGAGTTGAAGAACGATAATTTGACTTTGACACCAAGCTCGGCCCTTCTGATGACAAGCTGTCTCAATGTTTACCCAGCTTGTACAATCCTACAGAGAAAAGCTCAGCATAACTCGTCCCATCACTCGTGAAAAAACACAGAAATACTTGAACTTCTCCAACTACTCCAGTGCAGTTCATTGAACAGGCGTTTTGGAAATTATCATAACCCCTGTCTAAGTTAACCTTCGTTCCAGCATCTACACATGCGGTCACAAACTTATCGAGCGCGCGCTGGAGTTCCGTCTGGGAAGACGTGAGGATGTGAACGTCATCTGCTTTTTACCCTTAACTCTCCCAATGTGAAACATTCCGCATCCCGGCTGAGATGCCACGTTCAATCTATATAATGTATGAAGAGGAGAGGTGGCAAGACCAAAGTTTAACACTCACGTCGAAAGGTGTTGATTGAGCACCGAACACAGTTGCTACAGTTTTTGTGTAGCGGCTGAATGGCCTTCAAAAGTTGACCTTCAATCTCATATTCCTGCAGAACACTCCAGAGCTTACCTCGAGGCACTGGGTTATATGCTTGAACTGAAATAACATCGCATATTGTAAAAACATTTACATTGTCGGTGTGATGTTGGACATCTTAGTGTTCAGTAAGCCACGCGAAAGCAAAAGACCGTATCTCAATGCAAGGATTTTTCTGCAACTTAGGTTAGGTTGGGTTATAGTGGCTGACTGCTAAAGGGCAGTCACTCTTAGGCCGGAGTGGGCCCATTGTGATACCACGCGTATTGACTTCTCCTAACACTGGAATCAGTTGGTGCTTCTAGTGAAGCGACTTAGCTGGCCTATGCTGGCACTGTTTAGCTTATGAAGGCCGCTGAAGTAGTATGCCATTAGGTGTAGGAACCTACGATTAGCCAGAGCACACTGGCCTATCACAATGGATTGCATAATTTATTAGCAAATGTAAGTGTAAATCCATATCATCAATTTGCAATTCAATTGCTTCCTCTTTATATACTAAATTGTATAAAGAAACAGCATCTTTCCAGTGCCAATAATGGACGTTCCTGACAAACTCAGTACACTTTGTTCTATTTACACCTTCAACTGGAGCAAAAATATTTTTCCAATGACTAACATGTTTCGATTGAGAAATTCCAGAACATCTTTCGTATCCCTCGTTTCCGCTCGAATTTTGACTTTTATTTCGCAAGAATAAACGTCAGAGACACCCTCTTGCTTAGTTTCTATTTATATCACACAGCACGCGGGATGGTGGTAATGATCAACTCGCCCAATGAATTCCGATGCTTCTCTTGATGATAGAGCGGATACTCGATCGCTTTATTGAATGATTTCGAGAATATGATTCAATGTGAGTTTACTTGGTGTTTGATGAGTGATCCCAAGAGCACAATGAAGTCATTAGTATCTCATCAAATGGGGGTCATGATGCGACATGAGGGTGTTTATTTACACAGAAGACGTAAAATATAACCGAGTTCCATTGTGACCGTACCAGCCAAGTGACGCCAAACGTATAAGCAGAAATCAATTAATGGAGATATCCAACTCCCTCGTCTCTTGTCCGTAACTCAATAATGTCTTCAAATAAAGAAGTATGCGTCTTTTGCGGTAGGTCATCTGAATGTCTTTATTAGTTGATTTCTGCTTATAGGTCGCTGAAAAAAGGCTGTCATGCCGGAAATCCTTGGTAAATCTTTGGAAGTGCGAGGGGTGTTTGGCTTATAGCTATTTCACATAATTATTTTGACATGAAATATCCGCGGGATTCGTGCAGTGGGTGTCCTTATTCGGTCATAGGCCCAGCAGTGTTGGCTCTCCAAAGGATTGTGCTGTGAACTGCTAGCCGATAGAGTATATGGTATATTTCAGTTTTAGTCACCTGCAACTGCTTCCTGCTTCAAACATAAAAAAATAATGGGGCTGTTAGAACATCCGATCGAATGGAGATGTGAGCGACCTCAACTGTGAAACATATAGAAAGTGTTGCGTTCGGATCATGTTGTCGCTTAAAGTGTGATTCACGTGATAATTTGCTAGATTTCAATTCTATGTGCAGAGACGGAAGTGTTTGACGTTGAGAAAAATTTGCGTAACTGATGGCTGCACTAAGCCAGACCAGACCAGCCCCAGCATTCCCTCCCGATTGATCTTTGATAGCAACTAAAAAAAATGGTAGCTTTGTGGCTATGTGCGTCGACCCTAATGCACTTGAACCTCGACGTCTAAGTATTGGCCGTTCGGAGTCGGTATAAAACCGTAAGTCCCTTCCACTCGTGAGAGAACAATATGACGCACAACACAAGTGGTTGCTGAGAAGCTTGGCCCTGGCCCTCTACGGGCTGTAGTGCCACCCAAATTGACAAATACATTGTATGCTGGTTTTGCTTACATTTTGACATTAATAGAGTTTTTTGACGAGAATTTAAGAAGCTTGTAATGATAGGACTTTTGAAAGAATGTGATTTACAACTCATTGAAGTTAAGATACCCTTGTCCAGTGCTATAAGCAGCTCAACCAGATAAAGCTTAGTTTTTATAAGAGATAACTCCGAGAAGATCACTGCAGGAGAGAGCACTTCTATTGGAATCACGCATTCCAAATATATCTTGTGACATAGAATTTTAAATTTAATGCTAACTTTTTAAAGAACTATTCTTTGGTTCTTTGAGTGGCGCTACAATCCGGTGCGGACCTGGGCCTTAGTTAGCATTCCTCTCGAACTACCGGAAACTTGGGCCAGTTTCGTACACCCAGCTGATTAAGATCACTTTCCTACGGGTTACGCCATCGAAGTCTTTCTCTATCGCGTAGTGCCTCAGGGTTGGCCTCTCTACATTTCCTAGCCATCTGAGTCGAGACAATCGAATTCGTTTGAAAATGTTGCACCTAGTAGAATTCGTCTTTCAATCTTCTCCTTCAAACTCCTTCTTCGCAAACGGGACCGAATATGATTTGAAGGATTTTCGTTTTCGAACCAAGCATCTCTTCGTCCTCATTTGACATTGTTCATGCTTCTGCGCTATACAGCAAGACTGTATGTATTCACCGCAGGACCCAACTTAGTCGCTTCCCTTTCGATGCTAGCAAATGCCCCACTGATATCCCGTTGACTTATTCCCATAATGTCATCGGCATATCCGAGCAGTTGCACAGACTTGTGGAAGATCGTGCACTGGTGTTGACGCCTGAGTTCCGCACGATCTTCTCGAGAATTATTGAGGGCATGGGCCTGTGCATCCAAGGCAAAGTTGTTGATTTGTCTCAACTTGGCGAGACGCCAGCAACGATCCCTCTGAATGTGAAGGTCAAGTTGACATACAGCCTCCTAGCGGTGCCCTGTGGATAGCCGTTCTAAGCGACCGCCTAGAGGTGAACCAGTGTATGCAGCAACCACTTTTCCAGGTCCTCCAGGTTCAGGGGTTACGCGTGGGGTAACTTCCCCACCGTAGAAAAAAGCTTAGATACGAAGCAGCAACATAGAACTATCAACAGCTGATTGAGATTTCTTCTTCGAGAGTTCTTCTTCTTTGTGTGGCGCTACAGTCCGGGGTGGACCTGAGCCTCAACAAACATGCCTCTCCAACTATCGCGATCCCTGGCTAGCTGTCTCCACACACCAAGTTGGTTGAGGTCCTTCTCCACTTGGGTGCGCCACCTTAAACGCGGACGTCCTCTGTTGCGTTGCCCGACAGGTTCGGATTCGAAGATTCTTCGGGCCGGAGCTGTGGTGTCCATAGGCTCTACATGACCTAGCCACCGTAGGAGTTGGATCCGTAGACGCCTAACTAGGCTCATGTCGCTGTACAGCCCGTACAGTTCATGATTGAATCTTCTCCTCCAGAACCCGTGAACACAAACAGGACCAAAGATCGTACGTAGAACTTTTCTCTCAAAGAGACCAAGGACTTCTTCATCCGCTTTCGAGATTGTACATGCCTCCGCGCCGTATAGCAGAACTGGGATGATTTCACACTACGGCAGATCCTGGAAAAGACCCAAGAAATGCAAATCGACACTCACCATCTGTTCGTCGATTTCAAGGCCGCATATGACAGCGTGCATAGAGACGAGCTATACAACGCCATGTCTAGTTTTGACATTCCTGCCCAACTCGTCAGGCTGTGCAGGATGACGATGGAGAACTATCGCTGCTCCATCAAGGTCGGTAACGAACTCACCGAGCCTTTCAAACTCAAAAAAGGTTTTAGACAAGGCGACGCGCTGTCTTGTGATTTCTTTAACATCGTCCTGGAGAAGATCGTGCGAAACTCACACGCCAACACTAGAGGCACGATCTTCCAGAAGTCCGTGCAATTGTTAGCATACGCCGATGACATTGACGTGATTGGCAGAACTCAGCGAGCCGTCAGTGAGGCTTTTGCTGACATTGAGACGGAAGCGGCTAAAATAGGTCTGGCGGTGAATGAGGGCAAAACGAAGTATATGCTGTCCTGAAAAAAGGACATACAACATCGACGTCTTGGACAGAGCGTCACAATGGGCAGCTATAACTTCGAGGTAGTCAAGGACTTCACTTACCTCGGCTCCGGAGTAAATTGTACAAATAACATCAGTACCGAGATCAAGCGTAGGATAACTCTTGCCAACCGCTATTTCTTCGGGCTCAAGAGGCAATTGAGTAATAGAGCCCTCTCTCGAAGAACCAAGTTGACTCTATATAAGACCCTGATCATCATCAACATGAGTTAATTTACTCAAATAATGCATTTTTTCTCTCTTTCAAAAGCGGTATAGTACTTCATTGTATGTTAAGTTGTTTTTAATTTTTTTTTTCTAAAATTGAATCCTATCTCCTAAGCAGACCAAGAAAAATGCTTATTTTTGACTCCTCTACAAAAGCCCATTATTATTTTTGGGCGCCAAACACGATAAAATCGCTTTAGGAGAAATATAAAACGGCAGTACTTTGGGATGCACGCGATGCGTACGTAGCCTTACCAAAAGGGAGGGAACGCTGTCCAGACCACATTGCTTCGTATTTCCTCTCTGGTTTTATTGAACTATGCCAGCAGTACCGCACAAGTGACGTTCCATAAAAGCACACTGAGGCTCGTTCGTATGAGGTCGCCCCGAATTGCGAACTTCGCAAATTCTGATAATTCATTCATATGGAGTTTTCTCATTCGCAGAGAACTACGGGAGCAAACTGACACTTCGCTGCAAATTTATTGGTCGTGGTGGATTGCGTTTGCCCGTTTGTGTATTGCGAACACAAGTTGACAGTTCGCAAAGGGAACGACTCATTCGCCGAGAAAAACTTTTTATCATTAATTAGGATACCTGAACTAACTTTTTTTGGGATTTTTGTCCATGAAAAAACACTATTATTCTGTTCGAATCTTCTGGCATACCAAGAAATATAACTTTTTGTTTACATTTTCTGGTAAAGGTTTGTTGCAGAAAGTTCGCTTTCGCAGTTCGCCATACATATGAACTACACAGACATGACCACAAAATTTGTATGAAGTAGTCCGAAATCGAAAAATCAATCAAATTTCTTCTAAGACTATTAAATAAGAATAAACGTGATCTATTTTCTCCCTCCAAAACCGCGAAAAATGATCTAGAGCAAGCCAAGGAAAAAACCATATAAACATTTAGACAACCTTGATCTTCCACTCACGAAAAAAAGCCCGCGAAAAAAAGAAAACATTCAAAGACCTTGACGGCGTTTTTAGGCGTAGAACTTCGAGTTGAAATAAAAACACACAAAAAACATGACGATGATTGTTTTATATTTACTCACAAGAATGAATTCGTGCATAAGGGCGACTCGTCTAAATGAAGGACAAACGGTTTGTTTGGACAGATGAGACTGTAAATTATGAGTGACGTGGCGACTATTGGCCTTCACGTTAGTTATCATTTCCGGTTTATTGAACTAGTTTATGTCGAGATCACGCAAAACGTATTCCAACTGTTTTGAATCAGATGAGTAATTCACAAGTCCATTAAATGGAATAACTCGCTCGTCATATGTTCCACTGAATTTGAGATTGTGACGTATTCTGTGTGGGATACTGATAGTGTTGTTCACAACTTCAAAACCAATGGATATCCTTGATGGAACAAATTTTAAATCGATTGAAACACAACTGACGAAACAACGTGTGTATTTGTGATTTTACTTGCTGTCAAAGCGATAAAATAATTTAGAACAATAAAATAAAAGACAATAATTCAACTTACAAAATGTGACCAAATCCAAGCTGTGAACAACGATATGTGATGAAATTGCGTCTCCTACAAAATTCAACGACAGAAGTACCGCTGCTTCAAATTTCAAAATAAATCTTTGTGAAACGTCATTTGCCCAAATGAGGGTTGACAGATGGAATTCCACCACACAGCATTTCCCACATCAAATTCACTCTTCTTTAGCAAAACGAATAATTAAAAATGCATGGCTCGATGACAGATGGAAAAGGCGATGCGTGCTATGTGCTCTCATGCTCATATTTCCTTGTGAAGCTGTAGGTAGGTTACTAGCGGTGCACAGCTGACGTAGCACTTAAGCCGATTCTTTGCAAACGTTGTTTTAAATCTGAGCGACGACACGGTCGGACAGTGGGATATAAGACGTAGGTCTTGGTGATTTGGCATTAATTAACTATTCGAATATTCTTCCATAGCTTGATTACAGCGCTCATATCTAATCTGGTGCCACCAAGGTCAGGTACGATATCGATATCGCGGGTTCTTTAGACTCACTAGAACATCGACGGACCGTGTCTTCTTTGTCCGTTATCAAGTGAGCTAGCTAATAGCATTCGTCATCTCCATGAATTCACCCGCGATACACTCCTCGCCAGGAATGCCCATCAGTTTACCCTTGAGCCTACTTTCAAACGGGCAGTTAAATACAGACACTCGTTTATCAGCCGCACGACCCGATTATGTAATGCTCTGTCTAGCCCAACATTTTCAAAGTCTAAAATGCACGGGTACCACCTCTCAATATCTCACTCTTCTGTCCGTGCTGTTTCTTCATAACAGGCAATGAGTATTAACCCTCTGCTTGTTGCGGCCTTGTTTATCAAATATTGACTCTCGCGTTCTGAAGTATGCTCAATATAGTAACTAAACATACAAATGCATACTCCGATCTTTAAAATGTAATCGTTAAAAACAGGTAGGTAGTAAATCGAATTTTGAACTACCAGCTATCAAGAAATGGTGTATGTTTGTTAATGATTACTAGTTAGGCAAAGAGACTGTTTTACAACAGCTAACAGCTAACCATGCGAGGATGAAGGTAATCTGGAACAAGGCTCTCCTGCGGCCATGTGGTTCAACGTGAGTGCAAGCCTGATGGACAAGATTCAGGTTTTTGAGAGTGATTCTCTTCGAACGCCCCATTCCCAGTACAGCTAATTATATTCCAATGAGGTCCTATACAAGGGGCGAAACTGAAACGAGGGTTCAGCTGCCTGGTGAAGTTGATTCGATGTCAATCAATGAGCCTTACTACCCCTACCCACAAGGGTCCGTAAGTTAGCTTATTAATTTTTGACATTGAACATTTTTCGTTTTATTTTTCCTATTTGGCGATTGTAGCGTCGAAAATTTGAAGATTTTGCGATTTGTGGCGATTTTCACTTTTGATTTGGCAACCCTGCTTTCCAACCATCTTCAGTTGGCCCTCTGTGCTACTGTCTCCGTTAGCAGAAGGCGATAAGCGTTCCTATTTCCTTTTCTGTGTGGAGAGGAGTAGGGTGGCTTAGCGTGCGGCAAGCTTGATCGCTGGGCAGGTTCATGGCCTGGTACCTCACATCTCGTAGAGAGATGAGGGACACCATAGAGTTTAGATGCATCACACTTTTCATTGATTTGCTCGAGTGATAAGTTTATAGTCGGCACGAAAGGATTCGATTACAATATTTTATTTCAAGATTAGACAGCTTAAAGTATTAATAAAAAAATGTCCGATTCAGCTGGAAAGAAATTATCGGAACTTAGGGTTGCCGATCTCAAGGATGAGCTAGAACGACGTGATTTGGAAGTATTAGGCTCCAAAGCAGCACTAATGGAGCGATTGGAAAAGGCATTGAAGGACGAAGAAAAAGATCCCAGCACTTATTTATTCGAGAAGAAACCTACAATAATCAAGAAGCCCGCTGTTGTAATTAAAGAAGAACCTGTCGAGGTGGAAGAGGAGGAGAAAAAAGACGACGATGTAGTTATTGATGAAGTGGGTGAAGTTGACGACATCGAAATTATTGAGAACTATGAAGAAACTGAAGAGACCCAGACAAATGACAACAATTTGAATGACAATGAGGAGTCCATCAATTTTACCATTGAGGAAGATGAGCAAAAACTTTTACACGATGAGGCCCAAGACGATAAGGATAAGACTCTTACCGACGAGAACGATTCCGAATCGAAAATTACAAAGAATGGTGATGCAGAGGACGAGTCCACTGATGAAAAGAACAATGTATCTGACACCAAGAAAACCGATTCGGAGAAGGACAAAAAGGCAGTGTCTGGAAAGGAGGACGCCTCTAAAGACGAGAAAACCAGTGACAAGCAGCAGAAGGACGAAAGCTCTGAACAAAAATCGTCATCAAAAACTGCATCGAAGGACGACAAAGAAAAATCATCAACGGCAACATCAGATACAAAAACGAAATCAGCATCGTCCAGCCGCAATCTTTTGGTGTTCGGACTGTCGTCGCTAACCCGTGCCAGCGATCTGAAAACGATATTCTCTAAGGGCTTGACAGCGGCTAGAAAAGTGGCCAAATGCTTCGTAAAATTGCGCTATGCTTATGGGTCTCCAGAATTTGTACCTTTCTAGCGAGTTCGCCGGCTTTGCAGTTCTCTGCTTTGCCTCAGTGTCGTGGTCTTCTTACTTAGAGACTGTCGGCAATAACGGGGAGTCTTGGAGTTGTATGTGACTGAGCGCAGAGATTTAATTGCTGCCTGGTTGTCGAAACAAATAACCACATCGTTTTTAGCCAGAATAAAGCTTCCGGAAGCTTCTGGAAGACGCTGCAATGATTTGGTAGTCGCCAAGTCTGCTGGATGTTAAGACTTTGTAATAGACTACAACACCCATACCTGCGTCCATCTTCGATCCAGTCACAGTGGACCCTCCAGCGTCTGATGTTTAGACGTTTTTCTCAAAGAGGATAGCAGGTGAGCTTGTCTATAGAAATCGAATAATACCTACTGTACAGTGTCCAGATCAAAGTTTTTTTTAAAAACGCAGCGATCTCAACCTGGCCGCCGTATTGGCTGCTTGCTGTCTTCTAGTAGTAGGTGCCACTAGGTGCTCCGCTAATGCATGTGCCGGCCATCCTCTGGAGTGGATTGATGTTGATGTTCTTATCGAGAGCGATGCGGTGTTATAATCCCCATATGCACCCAATCGACTTTTTGTAGCAATAGAGAGCCATGGGGTACTTCCTGATAAAAGCCGACAGACAAAGTCTTAAAACCATCACACCACCATTGTGCTCAATAAAAGAAAGCAAATCAATTAAATTAATCTCTACATTTATTCATTCATCATTCTTAGTCTACGTTACGAGTTGCATTTTGTACAGCTCGGCATAGATTCCATTCAGTCGCATGAGCTCGTCGTGCTTGCCCTTTTCCACCACGACGCCCTTCTTGAAGACGCATATGAGATCAGCGTCCCGGATGGTGGTCAGGCGATGGGCAATCGTGATGCACGTTCGGCCAGCTCTCGCGGCGTCCAGCGCCTCCTGGACCACCTTCTCACTCTGCATGTCCAAGGCCGAGGTGGCCTCGTCTAAAACTAAAATCTTTGGATTTCTAACCAACGCCCTCGCAATGGCGATACGTTGCTTCTGTCCCCCGGACAGTTGGGCTCCCTTGCTGCCCAGCGGAGTGTCGTAGCCCTGCGGCAGGGCCACGATGAAGTCGTGAATGTTTGACTTCTTGGCGGACTCGATGATCTCGGTCATCGGTATGTTCTCGCGGAAGTTGTCACCGTAGGCGATGTTCTCGGCTATCGTCCGATCGAAGAGCACCGGTTCCTGGGAGACGAGGCCCAACTGTGAGCGGAGTGTGTTCAGGGGGAACTCGGTGGTTGGTGTGGAGCTGATGTTCACTGTTCCCGAGATCGGATCATAGTAACGAAGGAGGAGCTGCACGCAGGTGGACTTGCCGCAGCCCGACGGACCCACGAGAGCCACGGTTGTGCCTTTTTCTATTTTCAGATTGAGTCCTCGCAGGACTGGGATCTCCTTTCGCGTGGGATAGTGGAACTCGACATTCTCGTACGTGATGTCACCGGTTGCTTTCTGGAATTTTAAAGTCGAGAGTTAGTACGAGTGAGACAGCTTGCGAGGGCGTTCTCGACTTACATCCACTTGGTTGAAGGGTTGCTCCGAAGGACTGTGAATAGCTGGAACGCGGTCGAAGAGCTTCAGCAGTCTGCCCGCAGATATCACGGCGGCACTCACATTGGGCGCATAGGCCAGGGCTTGTCCCAACATCCAGGAGCCGAACAGCAGAGCCTCGGACACCCTGCAATGAGTTTCATGAATTTTCTGCGCCCAAAAAACCTCTGTATTCTCTACTCACTTGATCACGTTCTTGTACTCCAAACTTCCATTGGCGACCAGCATGCCGCCATAGAACAGAGACACGCCATACGCCAGGAACGGGGAGGCCTGTCCCAGTCCGAAGACCGTGCCGCGGAATCGAATCTTCTTCTTCGTGGCTGTGTCCGCCAACTCGGTCTGCTTGAGGTACCGCTCGACGACGTACTTCTCCTGCCCCAGACTGTTGACCGTGCGGATATTCGCGATCGCCTCCACAGCCACTTGGGATGCACTCTCGATGGCTTGCTTCTCGACTCTGGAGCTTGACTCCATGTAGCGCGACTCGAGCACAATCGATCCGATGACAAATGGCACGGTGATCAGGGTAACCAGAGTGAGATTCCAGGAGAAAATCAACGACGTAATGATGCCCACCAAGAGGGTTGCCACGGACTGCACCATGACGCCAATTCGAGATCCGGTTGCCTGCAAAGGGAGAGATTCAGTCAGCGATGATCCTCGGGATCTGGGCTTTGCTCAACTTACCCCTTGAACGTTGGAGCAATCGCCGGCGAGACGCGAGCACAGGGCACCCACGGAGTTCCTCTGGTCGTCGAAGTAGCCCACCTCCTGCGAGACAATCGCCTTGAAAGCCGTCTGCCGCAGGCGGGTCGTCAACTTGACTCCGGCGACATTGAACATGTACGTCTGCGTCAGCATCCCCAAGCCAGCGACCAGGCCGATGCCGATGAAGAAGAACGAAAAAATGTTCGCCTCCGCCTGCACGTATGCTGCATCAGGGTCAGACAGGATCTAGAGAGAGAGAGAGGGAGAAAATCAGCAACGTTCATCAGAGACACTAGCAGAGGACACCTACCCCATAGAACTCGCCGAAGAACACTGCCCAGGCGGTGAACGTGATACCGTGCAAGGCGGCCGCTATGCACCCGGCCGTGATGTACTTCCACTCGGGCGCGTTGAGCTTCATCAGTTTCCTCAGCGAAACCTTGTACTTCTCCTTGAGCTCGGGCTTTGTCTCCAGGTCCTCCTCCTCGTCGCTCTCCTCATCAGCGAGGGTGGCCTTTGATTTGTCGTTGAACGAGGCCATCGTCTGCAGCCTTGGCTCCAAGTCCATGTCGATTTCCTCATGACGCTTGGTTGTGTTGACCAGGTCGTAGTAGTAGCCCTTCTTTGCCATCAACTCTTCGTGGGTGCCCTCTTCCATCACGGCGCCTTCCTTCACGAAGACAATCTTGTCCGCGTTGGTGACAGTGGACAGCCTGTGAGACACCACGAGAGTGGTCCTTCCCTTGCTGGCGATCTCAAGCGCGTCCTGTACGTGCCTCTCTGAAGTGGGGTCCAGAGCGGAAGTTGCCTCGTCAAGCAGCAGGATCTTTGGATTCCGCACCAAGGCCCTGGCGATGGCTATCCTCTGCTTCTGCCCACCAGACATTTGAGCGCCTTTCTCTCCAACCATCGTCTTGTACCCCTCCGGCAGTTGGACTATGAAGCTGTGGCAGTTCGCCATCTTGCAGGCCTGCTCAATCTCGGACTGTGTCACCGACGGATTCCCGAAGCGGATGTTCTCCTCGATGGTGGTGGCGAATAGAACCGGTTCTTGTCCAACAACACCGATCTGGGATCGCAGCCACGCCACGTTAAGCTCCTTGATGTTCCTGCCGTCCAATCGAACACAACCGTGCTCTGGGTCGTACATCCTTTGGAACAGCTGAAGGCACGTTGATTTTCCACAACCCGATGCCCCGACGAAAGCCACCGTTTGACCAGTCTTGATGGACAGGCTGAGGCCCTTGAGCACCTCGACTTCCGATCGCGACGGGTACCGGAAGCGAACGTCTTCGAACTCAATATTGCCAACCACGCTCTCCGACTTCAAGCCCTCCTCACTCATCGGGTCGATGGCGCTCTTGCGATCGATGATGTCAAAGATCGTCTTCGCGGCGCCCTTGGCCACCGCGAACGATTCCATGTGCGGCGAGGAGAAGCCCAGATTCTGCGCGCCCAAGATCACACCGAAGAGCACGATGATCAGCACGGCCGGTGTGTACTCTCGCACCTCCTTATCGCGATCGTCCAAGATCAACTGCACTCCGTACCACACCGCAATGGCGTAGCTGCAGTAGATGATGAACCACATGATGCCAGCGCCGATGCCCGAGTACAGACCCTTCCGACGTCCGGTCTTCTCTGCGGGGTTCAGAAGGCGATTGTAGCGTTCGGACTCCTTGCGTTCACCGCTGAAGGCGAGCACAGTCCGGATGCCGCCGAAGACTTCCTCTGCAACTGCGCCGGCTATCGAGTATGCCTTGAGCTCCTTCTGCGTCAGGGTGCTTTGAATTTTCGCCACCAGCGCCGTTGACAGGATGATGAACGGGCAGCAAGTGAGCACGACAAGCGTCAGCTTCCATCCGTAGAAGAAGGAGGCAACGATGGCTATGACAAAGGTCATGATGAGGTATGTGAATATGGCGACCTTCTCGTTGATGCCCTCCTTTAGCTTCTCAATGTCCCTGAAAGATGGAGAAAAGGAAGGTAAGGCAGTGCTCGCCGAGGGGAGGAGGCAAGTGCGAACTTACTCTGTCATTTTGCTGGCGAAGTTGTAGCCGGTGGTTGTGTCGTACCACGACATGTCCTGTCGCAGAATCGAATCGAGGAACAACTTTCGTATTCGTTTTATCTGAAAGGAAGGTGATTTGTTTGTAAGGGATCCCGTGGGAAATTCTAAAGGTCTGCTGGCTTACCTGCTTCAGGGCGACGTAGTTGAAGAGATCCAGCGCGATGGCAATGAGGATCCATTCCATCAGGCCACCAGCAAGACTGCCGAGTCCGAAGGCAACGGCGTCCTCGTGAATGGCTGCCGTGTTTTCCTCTTTACTCGCGTTGACTCTGTGAAGAAGAAAAAGAAGAGAGCCACTGTCAAGATCTGCGGAGGTTGCGATCTGTCAAAGGAAACTTACAAAACTTTGCCGCCGCCGAAGAGTTTCAAGATGAACGTAGGTGTTGATGCACCCACTCCGGTGGTTCGGTCAATGAGCAGCGATGTGAACTCGCCATAAATCACGATCGAGTAGGGCACCCCTGTGGCCCCTGTGGCGGCTAAAATAAGACTTATCCCGATGAGCACCCGCTCGATGACTGTCGAGTAACGAAACAGTTGGAAGTAGGAAAAGCTTTTCTCCTCCTGCGGCTTACTGGGTTCGCTGCAAAAATAAATGTAATATAAGTCTCCAAGCTTTCGGAGCAGCCTTGGGGTAAGCTTACATCTCTTTCGGAGGACCATCGTCGTATTTTCTGTAGAAATCCGCATGCGTTGGGAGGACGTTCTTCTTTGCGGATCCCAGTATATCGATACTCTTTTTCGTCATATCTTATCTTGTTTGTGAGAGTCTATGTACTCAAACTTAAATATAATTGTATCAGCTAGTCGTAAAGTCTAATCAGGTAACGAGGTAGTACACCGAACTGCTGCTGCTGCTGCTGCAACGAGACAAAAGATATCTAATCGTTAAGACAATCCCGCCAAAAAGCAAATAGATTCCTATTTAAAAATAGATGAAATAGAGGAGGCTTGTGTTACACCGTGCCAGCCATCTGACATTCGACTTGTCATTAGACTGACGTCTAATCAGATTCTCAGATAATGCGCCTCGGCTGGACGACTTTGTGGAGAGTTTTATTATCTTGTTTGCATTACATTGCAAGGGCACTGGGTAAGGTGATTTGACAACTTAAAGTTTATGGCTAATTGACAGATTGAAGAGGTTTCGTTGATATCGCAACGAATAATCTAATGTCAACCATTGTGGACGTTGCAGGAAGGCGCTTTGCAAATATTTATCACTAGCTAATTACCGTATTTTATCCAACGTTTGACGTCAGTGAAGCGTAGTTGTTGACAGAAATCTGATATCGCGAAAGAGGAATAACTATTTACATTCATTTCATTTAAGAAGTATTGTGAAATTGGTTTATTGTGTGTCATTAAATTTGAATCGTTATCGACTTATGACGGTAAACGTGTTTTGCGACCAAACAAATGATGAAAGAAGAATGACATTAATGTGTTTTTTTTTTCGAAAGAAGTTCGCGCATTTCTAGATTTACAGTAGTTAATTGTGAATAAACCAGAAATGAAGTATCTATTGTGGAGAAAGCCGGGAATGTTGTTGACAAGCTTCTTCTAATCTCTTCTCTGATGAAACGGACCCATTGGGGAAAACCTGTTGCGAGACTATCCAGCGAACTACCGTTGGAATCAGCTGTGACATTGGACACCTCTGTATTAGTTGATCTTTTTTGAAATAAACAGCTCACGAGGACTGTCATCTGTCAAAAGATAACTACCGCCTTCTTCGTTCAGTTTATGGCTGACATCTAATGTAAAGGCTGTCACATTATCAACAACAACCAATGGATGGTATTTTCCTCATTCGTTGCTAACGTCAGCTCCCATCTGACGTCTCTGTCAGATCAAACAGAACCGTCAAAGTTTGTAAAAATTCTGTCATTGGTGATATTTCCAAAAATAATGATGCATAAAAACGTCAAGTAGTTCGCTGTCGACGTCCACTATGTTTCAGTTTTGCAAACATTTCTGATGGTTGCAAGAATTCCGACACTTTCACGACTTATTTCTGGGGGACGTTGGACTAGTAAGGTTTGTAAGATCTTAATGGCGACTGACTGCGTTCGACATCAAGCCTGTCACGCCGCTGTCTAAAATTGCTTAAAAAAAGTATCTGGTATCCCTCAAGGTTCTCTTTTATTACCAACACTTTTCCAACTCATTCCATCGCTGATAAGGGCACGCACAACTCCTCAAATTCACTCGGATACCCATATCCAACCATTTCATTCGAAGAAAAGAAACGAAAACGATACACTCACATTTCACACCCACCGCCATGGCATAATTAAATGAGAAATAAACAAATGAGTGGAATTTAATGAACATAATTAAATGGACTGCAAACAATACAAGCGAATTTAATGCTTCCGAAATCCAATGCACACTTAACCGAAACCACCAGAGTCACCCCCTCTTGTTCATGAATGGCACTCATATCGCTAAAAGCGAAGGACATTCCCTTCCTGGGTTGGATGTCAATAAAACACTTTGTTGGAAAGTGACTACATAGTCGAGGTCACGGCAAAAATGCTGTGAAATGTTTACGGTTTCCTTTGGCGATGCAGAAAAAAATTATTCCGATTTTGGCTTTAATTTATTCCTCTTCCTTAGCTGGTGCTACAATTCAAGGTTAGGTTGAGGCGATTATGCTGTGCGTGACGTAGTGCAATTATGTTTGAAGGGGACCTTCAGTTTTATGCTGAATTCAAATGGAAATGTGTAAGAAGGAGAATGTCGACAGAACATTGTAAACAACCTGAGGGAGGTTCGAAGCTAAACCAAGTTCGCAACGACTACAAATTACAAGGCAATCCTGAGTACCTGCAACTTCGGCCTGATCTGGTGATAAGATGACATCTCTGGCCCATCATTTGTTTGTAATTTCAACGAAAAAATAAAAAGGCTGTATAGCAGCGAGCTGATAAGTGCAAATAAATGCACAAGTTTTCAAAGCCCCTAGTTAAGTTTTGTATTGCTTTTTGAAGCCTGGACGTTGTTCACTTCACATCCGGTCTCCACTGTATTATCTTCAAGGCGTGCTCCATGAATCTTCCTATAATCAACTCGGGAGTTTTTTGAGCTCCTTAATAAGCCCCGTCAACACCCAAGAAGGCTTTGGACGAAAATGGGCAGCGCATCAATATCCATGCGTCTAGCCGCTTTAATCACTGCGTATGACAACGAGTACTATGTTGCCAGCTGTCGGTGTCGTGACAGCTTAAATGTGCTGTCAGAGTACACCTATGCACATTTTGGAAGACTAAAGAGGCGTACAGAGCACCTGACTTTGTGAAGGAAGTCTGAGGTAAAGGACATTAGACATTATATGCTGAACCGGCAAATGCTACTTCTAATAGAGGTAGGCTCCCTCTTGTGAAGGGAGATTCCCTATCAAAAAGTGTTTTTTCCAAAAGTGTTCTTGGTAGTCTCAGGTTCAATTCTCACACAGGGGACGCTAGGCCATGTACTAATCCGTAATTGTAACAGCCTTTTCGGATTTATGAGAACTTTTCGATCGCAAGTTGCGAGTTGCTACAATTTGAGTTTAAAATAGGGAAAGATAAGCAAAATTGAGCCAGTTTCTGCAATGAAGTCTCAGCGCCAACCCATCGGGATCCACGCGAGTTGTGTCCTCCTGAGACCTGTTTTCCCTTCTCGATCACATAACTCGGTGGAACAACGTAAAATCGTTTCGATTTCATCCCAATTCTCGCATTGCATTCTTCTACTTCCAGGATCTAATCGCGACGCTCATTAATTGACCATTAAGTCGCTCTTCGGATGTAAAATAAATCACTATTTGCAAACCTAGTCTCAGTGTAAACTTGAAACTAAACCTTGCAGACATTCTCAAACGCCATGAACATCTTATCGTAACATTCGCCCATAGAATCGCACGATTGGTTATCAGAATAAACACAATTAGCCATTAGATTTCGTTTACTCGTGTGATAAGAAAGTAAACGAACAATTTAGTGCTTTATTTCAGTCACAAAATTGACAGATAATACGGAGACGGAGACGGAAAGCTTTGTTTCCGAGCAAAAATGTTGTCCAATAACTTTGACTATCGTAGAATCGACTTAATTGCTTTGTCTGTCGCTTAAATGTTTGAGAATAAGTACATGCGGGTATTTCATGGAATTTCCTGGAGAAGCATCGGTCTTTTGGCTAAAAACTGAACAATGCAGTGATCGATCTTAGTTTCTTAAAAGTTTGTTCGTCAGAGTCGATCAAAAAGCAGACAGAAACGTTCATTTAAAGTGTCCATGATTGGTATGCAGAATTTCTACACAAGCTGTTATTTCTGATCGAGAGCAATCGATTACAGTGACTTTTAAGTTTGAAAGAATTAACGAAACTTAACGAAACTGTTCGAAATGGTTATAATGGACGCTGCGTATAACTGTGTATTCGTTTGAGTTGACACACTTAATTTTACGTGGGAGCATTTTCGGTGTCATCTCTTCATCACAGAGACAAAATTGAAAGAGTCCGAAGCACCCCTCGATCTTTTCTCTATGTGATCACGATCATTGCGCATGGTAGAGTAGATTCCACCACGAACAGCGACGAATTCCAACTGTGCAGTCACAAATGTGTAGCCAACAACAGGCATCTGCAACATCGAGCCTTCAGGGAAACACGGCTGAGGACGTCCACTCCATTAGTGTGGAACACAGAACTCGAAGAAGACCTTGAAGTGGAACGCCTCTTTGACACATGTAAGGCAATGCAACACAACGCGAAAAGACGTTGAAGATCTCACAGCAGTGCAATAACCCTCGCGCATCACTTGAACCACACAACTAAAGACAGCTCACAAGTGCTGGACACGATTGTTACGTGATCCCGTCCAACTGACACGCATAGACAACTCTGATCCAACCAACCACATTGTAGATCAGTATTCCCAAACCACCCGAACAACTAATTACACTTCAACAGAAACCTAATTAGTCGAGAACCAATTCACACTTTCACCGCGCACATGAGAGACTGTCCGGCAGAATGACGAACATTTAGACCATTTCCCGCTACCGCAACAACATGATTCATTCATTCCACCGACAAAAAAAAAACCTGTAGTCACTTTTCCAGAAGGGAAATTGTATGTCTTTTTTGCCTTTCACAGCCAGAACAAGTTTTCGTGTTATTCCCCAAAGGCGGAGTTCAGGGAATCGTTACCGCGTCACAGGTGAGAAACACACCCATCGATGCAATGAAATTCAGAAGAGATGCGAAATTGTAAACCACCGACGAATTAGTATGCTCCGCCAGCATCTGATGTGAGTGTCATAAAATCACACAAACGCACAGATCACACACCCACTTAATTTTTGCAAATTGCATGGAATAATTAAGCGGACCGCGATTACATTTTTCATTAAATAACACATTTATCGCCCTCGGATACACCGGTTACGGGGCATCACGAAGCAGATCTCTGCATGTGCAGCTAACGATACGAATCTCAGTCGGGCTCTATGGGCACATGTCTAATCTTTACAACCTCCGATTAGCTGCAAGACGAGCTGTTTGGAGAATAAACAGCGAAATGGAGCACTTCTCTTTTGCTTGAATATTCACTTGAAGGAGCGCTTCTATGCGAGGTAGTTCGTTGAACCGAAGGCACTGCGAAACTGAAACCAACTCTCAGCCAGTGGGCTGCCTCAACGCAACTTCCTTCGCGCACTACACAGCGAATGATTAAATGCGATGCCTGGTTGAAAACGGACTTCCGTGAGAGGTGACTAATATATTAAATGCCGCTAAATAGGTCACCGAATGTGCCACGTCCAAGGGGTGGACGCTGGCGAATCGCGTGACAAGCAGCGGACGCCATAAAACAGGGTTGCAAATCAAATTCCCGAAGTCAGTTGTTCACAGGGTCACCGAAATCATTGTTAGAACTCTGTCAACTGTCAACGGTTGAAGTTGCCACTCAGGAGAAGCTGCCGAAAATCGCCTAACCTTGGGAATAAATTTACTTCAGACGCAATTGCTTGAGTCTTGTAAACATGCCACTGTGCCAAAGTAAACAAACTAACTAACGAATGATGAGGCAATCGCCAAACAACGCGTATCTGTATCCAATTGAGAACATCTTCCAATCGTGGCCGAGGGTGACGCGACACGGTGGGTGAGGGAATTGGAAACTAAATTTCCGGCATTCAGGCCTTGGCAGTGAGAAATGTTGTGGAAGCCGATTTAAGTGGCGGACAACGTTGTTCTTGCCTGGAATGGAAGACGTTGTTCATTGTTGACTCTGCCCAGTTGAAGGGAAAACCTTTTTTTTTGGAAAAGAAACGATGGCGAATCAAGAATGGACATGAGTCCACTCAGCCGTTGATGTATCGAGGCCACAGGAGGCCGGGACATGGAGAAGATGCGTTTCTCGGAATTGTGGGAAACGATTTCTTGCGAATCCTTCGTTCTGCCGATTCACCTATGTGCGCATAAAATCCGGTTTTATGACCTCACCGGCATCTGTCTTCGAGAACTTCGTTATGAAGAAGGGAATGCATCTGCTGAATGGTTTACAATATAAATGGTAGCTCGTTTCGTTTGTCTGACTGTAGAGCTGGACGCGTTGCTGCGTAATGAGATACAAGGTGAGGAGACATGAGAAGTCATTCGAGGTGTTGTACGATGCAGTCCTGGCTGGCGGCCTATTTGAAAAGACTTCAATAATTAGGCGTGCTTCTTTGGCGAAAGCCATTAATACAGACGATGTACCTAAGTTTCAGATTCCTCCGAAGGAGCTATCGGCGCAAAAGAGTATGCGATGGGTTAGAAGGCACCTTGAAGAGGTCATTGCCAGGAGCTACAAGGGCTTCTGTGCTTCAATGGGACCACAAGAAGGTTGTGCAATTTCTATCAGTACCAACTTCAACATCAATTCTTGGCCTTTTTTTCTTACTAATTGGAGAACAGTGTGCCTCCTTCGACTGGCGCAGCAAAACAGTCACTTGTTGCTCGTCGCTTTTGGCGGATTATGCCACTAGAGCCAAATGAAAGCATTTTGTACCGCACCTTGAGAACAATGAACTTGAAAGTGATGCCTTGATGATCATGTGCTCAACAGTTGACAGAAAAATATAAAAATAAAACATAGAAAAAACATAGAATATTCTTCTAACTCCGATATTATATTATATGCTTGCTAAACATGCTAGCAATCAATAAATTTTCCATTTGAATACAGATCAGAGAAAAAAAGATGACCTAAGTACTGGACATCAAACTGTTGCAAAATAAAAAAAAGGATAAGTGATCAATACTAACCACGAAGCAATGAAATTTGGTTAAACTCTCGCCCTTAAGCGACTAAAATTCCCATACAAAACCAAATATTTAACACATCCCTGACATCTGTCAAAAATCAATACAAATCAAAAAGATCTGTGACGGTTACCACTGTGCCCAAATGCAAATAAAAACCAAAAAATATACATAACATCCATATGTAACAAATGATTAAATAAAACCCCGACTCAGTTTCACTAAAAATATTTCGAATCTCAGAATAGGAATCGTCCGATCATGGTGAATGTAATAAACTTGTGTTGTTCCAGCTTGCACTTGAACCAATCTTTACGGATTTCTGTCCGTAATTGTATCAAATTCAGCTTCTATCGGTTGACTGAATCTAACTTGACACGATTCAATTTCGCTCGTTTTTTTTCTGTTAATTTATTTTCTGCTTATCTGCTTGTTATGGGTCACACGTTAGAACTATAAAAAACAGAATATTCAACGTTAATGCAAATTCGTCGGAGAATTTCGTAGATCGATGGATCTGAATCAGACGTTGGGGGGTAAGATTCCTCGCAAAATTTTGTGAATAAAAAAAGCAATAAAGTGAGTACTGTTTGACATTAAGTTGTCTGACGTTCTTTAAAAGTGCATTTGGTTCTCTGAAACTGCGAAGAAATTTGTTTCAGTTTTTGGTGTACTTGGAATGTTGGGACAATAAATGCTTGCTATTTGAAACCATTGGATTCACTCCACAATTGGCATGAGAAATGGATTAAATAGAAAATGAAATCGAAGCGTTAAAATCGCATTCAGTTGGTCTTCTACTTCACCCTCTATTTATGGCGAACGAAATCCTTTCAAAAACAAACGAAATCCATAGTTTTTTCGTTCAAAATGGGCTTAATTAACAAAACAAAAACTCAATCCTTACCGTTGCACAAGAATACTGCTTCAAAAAAAAATTCCAATTCCAAGCCGACACAAGTCTTTTCGATTTTTTTTTTTCAAAAATTCAAAATCGCACACAAACACAAAAACGAACACACAAATTTCCAAAAAAATATATATATTTCCGCGTTCTTTCACTTATCACACAAAAATTCAAAAAATTGATTATTTTCAAAAAACAAAAAAAATATCTTAACTTCTTAGAAGAATAATTAAATTTCACTTAAACGAACCGAACAAGAACACATTGCGGACGAGACTATCTATCGTGTGAGACCTTCAGTGGTCACGATCAAAATGCTTCCCTGCCACACGATGTGATCGACTTAAATCCTCAGAATGAATGAACCAGCGAACTCGTAAATATGTGTTCGATGAACGATGGCGAGAGAGAGAGAGGGATTGTGAGCTTTCCGGTTTGCTTTTTGTGTGGTTTTCTCGAGTGGATACTTCAGAATCTGAAGTTCAGATACAAGATTATTGTTTGGTCTGCCGATTTGAACAAATACTCAGGCATAGAGGCGCAGACTCTTATTGCCTGTGATAACACACAGCGCCGGTAAACAATGAACGAGTAAGCTCTTGCAATTAATTGTTTATAAGACATGAAGTTGATAAGAGAGCGAAATGTTTGTGGAAGGCATCTGCGGTTGGCCAGCGTAAAGCTGCGGCTAAGCACGCCATTCAAATAATCAGAACTCTTCGTGTTTTTGCTCACCTTTCTATCGGGATTAATCGGTTTTGTGTTAATCGTTGGTGCGCAGCGGCGGAAGGCGACGAAGCTCACAAGTAAATTACTTCTGATTGTGGGAATGTACCAGATCGATTTCCAGAAAACATCTGTTGATTCATACTCAACCGCAAATTCAGATTATGCATCAAGAGAACGCGCCATGCATACGAATTGAGTTCACCCCGCGGAACATGAATGCATCCACAGTCTGGCAACGCATAACCACGTGTGGGCCATTTTGAGAACAGGTTTCCCCAGGGGGGATCCACACCTGTTGCCACTCCGGACAGACGCACGACGATGCGGTCTTAATCGCTTTGTGTGGAGTGTACTTTAATGGATCAATCAGAATCACCGGACACAGGACAGGAAGAAGAAGAAGAATTCGCACAACAGCGTCACCGTTGTCGCGTTGGTAATTTGGGGGAAAACCAAGCATGACTACCAAGAAATAGAGAGCGTGTTGCAGCTTTTCAAACAAAAACAATACACAAACAGGTCGAACACCTCTTAATGATTCACTGCGTGCACTGGAGTGGTGGTATTTTCGTTTGAACAAAAAAAAAGAAGTGCTGTGAATGGAATGTTTCCGCAAGGAGAAGCATTCCATTCAAAATTACATTCATTTCGTTGTGAATTCTTCAAATGTGAACTTTAGCAGATTTTGTGCTCGTCCTTGGTTGTCTGGAGATTTGCTTCAGTTTGATCAGAAATTGATGGGCATTAAATAGTGCGGGTTATAATTTTTAGTTGAATTGTGTTACATAATTTTTGATGATAAGACAAGAACGTTGGACGCTAAGGAGCTGTGCGACTTGTAGGCGAACGGATAATACACGATTTTTATGACGGAGTCTTAAAACGTCAGTCGATCTGTTCCAAATGACGTGAGAGGAGGTTCAACCTAGACAAGTGGACATTACTTTTTGTGTCGGTGTGTGTGTGCTTAATCCAATTCAGTTTATTGTGCCAAATTATGATACAAATAATATATGTATACAGAATTTAATTCCTGAACATAGAGGCCCGTTCATATGATACAATAATAATATGTTTGGCGCTACAGCCCATAGAGCATAGCTCCTTACCACCCACTCGTGTTGTGCGTGCTAATGTTCTTTCACGAGCGGAAGGGACCTACAGTTTTACGTCGACTCCGAACGGCCAAGTTTGAGAAGCTTTTTCTAGACAGGAAGTACTCTTTCAGCATTGTCAGTGACTCGAAAGAGGTGGGGCCGTGAAAATAATTTTTGTCACACAGAGCAGGGGCCTACGACATTGAGGTTGGAGTCGACGTACATACCCCCAACGCCACGGGCCAACACCCGTTCACATGAGGTCGCCACTAATTGCGAACTTTGCAAACTCTGACAATTAATTCACATGGAGTTTTCTCATTCGCAGAGGACTACGGGTGGAAACTGACACATCACTACTAATCGTTTGGTCGTGGAGGTAGTGGATTGCGTTTGCCCGTTTGTGTATTGCGAACACAACTTGACAGTTCGCAAAGAGAACTACTGATTCGCAGAGAAAAACGTTTAAATCATGAATTAGGATAAACCAATTTATGTTAAGATTTTTGTCGATGAAAAAACTTGATAATTCATTTACAACCTTTTTGTATACCAAGAAATATAACTTTGTGCTTGTATTTTCTGGAAAAGGGTTGTTTCCGAACTTTCGCGTTCGCAGTTGGCTGCTCAGATTAATGGGCCTTTAGCCACCGCACATTGGTCGATTTTTTATCGCTAGCTGGACGCAAATATTAAATGCACGTATTTTTATTTTCTGTGATGCAGTATTATGTTTCCATAATAATTTTGAATGCTTCTGCCGGGAAAGATTTACCATTTCTTTCTTGAAAAAGCCTTATATCATTTAGAATACGTTCGGATGAAATTAGCATGAGGAACATCCTCGTGTGTTGCGACATGTAACATCTTTCTTTAAAAACGTTCACTGTACAGCTTGTATACCTTTTGACAGACTTCTATAACGCCGTCGGACAGTTGGCCAATAGGAAAAGCGGAGCTCTCAATGGCAACATCACTATGATCTTGTACCAATTGCATTAGGTGGCCAATAGTATTTAAGCAATATTTTCCTAATTTGGTTGCGTCAATTTTTATACCTGATGAAGGAGTAATTGGCACTACAGCAAAACGATTTCTTACCTTAGACGCAGCAGTGAATGATCATTTTTCGGTCGATCTTTCCGCAAGGTTTTGACTTCTTTTCTAGCTCAATTGCCATGCTCCTGCAATTCCTTCTCTGGTCTTCTTTACCTAGAAGGCATATGACTTCAAGACAATGGAATTTGGAATTCATTCTGAAGCGAACACTGTTTAGCTTTGAAAAATCGTTCTAGTGACTTATTTTTTCTTCGTGAAAGTTTTTGTAAACGTTTTAGTGTACTCGAGATATTTTTTGTGACTATCTAAAATGCATATTGACTTTTTTGACATCAAGTACTGCAAAACAGCTACTGTACTAACCAGGGATGAACAAAATGTTTTGCCATAAAAGAAATGTTTGCCCGGAAAGCAAATTGCTGTGCATAAGAGAATAAAAAGGGTGAGTTTAAATTTTGAATTGATTTAAAGGTAAACATGTCGATTATGGAATCCGGCAGTTTGACTTCGGTGGTAAAATGTTCGCATTCGCATGGTTTAATATTATAGAAAACGCAGTCCCGAAAGTGAGTGGATACCGGTGAAGCAGTGCAAGAAAATGGTATTTTGGAAAACTCAACTGACCCGCACTCCATACATTTTGTGATGTTTTCAATCCGAACCAAATGTGTTTCGGATTTCGCGGAAAAGGATTAGCGGCTGCACAGGAAGTAGTTTTTGGAACATGAAACAAATTAAAATTATCCTCGATTTTTCACAAATATATAGTTTTCCTTTTTTTGACACATGCTTGAATTAAAAGGCAAAAATCCGTCGACCACACTGGCTCAGCCACATCGAACGAATGGACAACAACGCTCCAGCAAATAGGGTCTTCGAATCCGAGCCTCCTGGTTCAAGAAGGAGAGGAAGACCGAACCTCCGGTGTGGAGACCAAGACATCGCGGATGTAAGACAGCTTGGCCTTGATGACTGGAAGCAGCGCACGCAGGACCGTTACCGATGAAAGCCAGCAATTGCTCAGGCTCGGATCCTTCATGGGTCGTCGGGTAAGGAAGTGCTTTATCCACAATTTATCCACATAAATATTCTTCTAACATCATGAAAACCTCGTCAATAACTACTAAAACTGTCGGTTGTACTATTCCAACATCAAAGTCTTTGCCAGTGCCGGCCATGAATCACTTTCTTCCTCTTCTAAACCCACATTCAAATGGAACCGTTTCACGATTTAATTAACCATTTTTTCTTGAATCATAAAAATTCAAAATTGACAGAAAGCAGCTGGTTACAGAAATAAGCGATAAAGAGGTTTTGCGGGCCGATAATGCAGTTCATCCGACGGACTCCAACGGACTATGATAGGGTCGAGCTTCAATGGCTTCTCAAACTCCACCTTTCCGGTTCCAAGATAACATAACAACCCTAGTTCTCATCCATTCGCGGTAGAACAGCACAACTAGCAGTATTGTGTTGCACAATACGGATTTCCAAAGCCATGCGGGGTATCGCATATTACAAGAAGAGATCAATTACCTTAAAGCGGGAGTAGTGATTGTCCAAATAGCATTTAACATCGTGGGGTCCAAGTGTAAGCCAGTTATAAACAGCAGTTGATGCTTTGATTGTGGTTCAAGATCGCGATAGATTCCTGCAATGTTAGCAATGACAGGTTAAAGATATCAAAAGTACGACGCCGCAGGGCCATGATGTATATAATTGAAATCTTCAGTGACAAAATTATAGAGAGAAATTCTTCCTGAAACTATTGCAAAATTAACGATCGGTCGTCTATGTGGCAAAAAACGTACACTCTCGTCGCAATTTTGTATGACCTTAATTTAGTTGTAAACAAAGCCTAATGGTATTAAATCACACTATCCCGGTCATCAGATCAATTCTGATCACCGAAACGAGAGTGTACACGAACAGGAAGCGTTTATTGATTTGTTTCACGGGATGTATAGCATGTGGCACCGGACATCAGTGTCGTCCAATTTCAGAAGAAATATCTGTATTATCATGTCGCGATGACTTATGACAAGGCTAACTACTTCACCGTGCTGCATCGGCTGACGCTTAATTCTTAGTAACGCAAAACTATCTGCTGTCAAATTGCCAACCATTTACCGCACAAATAGCGGAAAACTAAAAATTTAGCATGACATGACAGATTAGACCTGGCGATCAGATCTTCAGCTAAGCCAATCAGTGTTGAGGGATTGAACCGAAGATAGTGAGATGAGGGAAATAAGCACGTCACACAGGTGCCAAGCAACCGAGAGATTGTCAAGTTTTGCAAACAGTCATTAATAGAAGCAGGATAACATAGGGCCCATTCTTGAGAATCACCATTTCGACCACTTCAGAGGAAGTTTCTCCAAGACTAAACATTTGGCTTCTGTTGTTCGACTACAGGCAAGCAGACCGAAATAACCCCAAAAAACTCAAAACGATCATTTAGTTGAGACCATAGGAAGGCTCGTAGAATGACTAACACTGTTGCCACTTTTGGCAATGAATCCTCATGGACCTTACCGCAGTTCCCTGCTGGCTGTGCAATATTCTAGAATGTCTTTGTGTTTATCAAATCTTCGAGATCATTGAAAGAAGAACTGCTTAGTTATCTGTTTCAAGTTTTTTCAAAGGCCGGGTGCGAACCAAGATCGGTGTAGGGCTCTTCAAGTTTTCAGACTTGATTGTCTATGACAAGGACACTGCCTTGTTAATTTTCTAATTGCTTCCTGTCTAACTCTATAAAAACTTTTATTTTGCTTGGATTGACGCAGTTGCTTGAGTGTCTGCTATTGGTCAGAGGGGTCTCCGGTTCAAATCTCAGTGAGAGAAAAATTTGTAATAAGCGGGTGACGCCACAGCCTGTAGAGGACCACGGTCCAGCTTCTCAGCAACCACTCGTGTTGTGCTCGATATTTTCCTCTCACGTGGAGTGGAGGGGATTACAGTTTTATGCCGATTCCGAACGGTAGTTTGAGAAGCTTTCTTTTCTAGACAGAAGTACTCTTTGAGCACTGATAGTGACTCGAAAGAGGTGGGGTCGTGAAAATTAAGTTTATCTGTCGTACAGACCAGGGATCGAACCTACGATGTCGTGGTTGGGGTCGACGCACATACCCACAACGCCACAGGGCCACCTCTGTGAAGAAAAGCTGATACGGAAAGAAAACTATCCCTTGCCTCAATCGACTCCAAAATCAACACCAACTATTTGCTTAAGTAAAGGAGAGGGTGGCCAACGATCGGGTGAATCAGAGAGGACATGCCGTGGGCAATCAATTTTATATCGCGAAATGGTACGATCATTGGCTTGCTCGTGCTACAGCTTCGGTAACTCAAATATGCTTATCTGGTTTCTGGTCCAATCGAGTTGTCAATCAGTGGTAGTAGTTCGACTAATGAGTATCACAATAGACCAACTTTGGTCAAAGGCCCATTCATCTGACATCAATACCAACTGCGAACTTCGCCAACTCTGACAACTCATTCAAATGAATTTTTCTTTTTCGTAGAGAACTACGGGTGCGAACTGACATTTCACTGCGAATTTATTGGTCGTGGTGATTGTGAATTACGTTTGAACGTTTGTGTATTGCGAACACAGCTTGACAGTTCGCAAAGACTAACTTTTATTATGATTTTTGTCTCGATATTTCAGTTGCAATGTTTTTGCATACCAAGAAATATAACTTTTTGCTTGCGTTTGCTAGAAAATCGTTGTTTCTGAAAGTTAGCGTTCGCAGTTCGTCGCTTATATGAACGAGCCTTAAGTATGCTGATTTCGCACACCTTCATGTCCTCACCAAATGACTGGTATGACCCATTGATTGATTCCTTTCTGTGGACGTCTCCTCCTGTGTAGTGTCTCCCACTTCTGAGCCATTGGCATGTTACGTTAAAGCCATAGTGGATTCTAACATCTATGGAGACCCTTAATTAGTGCAACTTTTAAGTGCTCCCAAAGCTGACAGCTTTTTAGAGCATTATCATCAAGATCCACGATTTGATTGGCGAATATTTGCTCGACTACACCGCAGGCACGGCAGCATACTAATTGGACGCGAAAATCGACTACCGATGCTGGGGATGATGCTTTTTGGTCACGCGAGTATTAAACGCTTGCCTCCAATGTGGACTTGTATACGTACTGGCAAATGTTCCCTCCAGTGCAACGTGGCGTAAATCAGTAGGATCACGTTTCAACTTCGAGTAAATTTTCATACAAAGCTGCTTTCCGTTTCTCAACATCTGTTATAGGAAAACACCGATTGACAAAATATTGTGGAATTTATTGCTGAGTCTCATGGATTTCATAGAGATCAAAAAATGAATGACAGGAGACAAATGTGTCAGTTTTCACTAAGGAATAATAATGCAAAGGGTGTTGCCGTGTAGCTACTTATTGTAGAATTCCAATAACATATCGCGAAGAATTAGATTAATTCCGTGGCGTAATCTTAATGTAAAGAAAAATTCTATTTACTGTCAAAATCGTTCCCGAGATCGATGAAGACGAAGAAGCATTTTGAAACACAAACCTCTCATCCATCATGTTTACACCATTTCGACTGCTGGCAAATATTTGTATTTCATCCACGAACCATCATCCACAACCAGACGAAAATTAGCGGTCCCAAATGTCTACGCGGTCCTGCGGAACACCAGAACTTAATTCTGCTACTCGATAGCCCAATCGTAACCAATTGTCTTCTTAAAAAAGTGGTAAACGACCTAAGCATTGAAGAGTGGAAGAGTTGAGTTTTTCTTTGTTTCTTCTTTCCTTGCGGTGCGATTTCAATTATTTACCATTTGGTTTGGAACTGAACAGAATAATAAACCACAAAAAGAATTTTGACTTTACTTACTTACTAAAAAGTTCTATTCAAGAACTGCTTGTGAATACTACATTCATTACACTTTGTACCAGCAGGTACTCATTTGTGCACCCCACTGTAGTGAGTGAGTGAAATTAAACTGACAATTTGCGCACATGACATATTTTTGTACTTGGTCCATTACTTGGTGTGCTTTTAAATACATCATCAGTCAAAGGGCTGTCTACATTGGTCAAAGCTAAATGTTCCCTTTTTGAAGCCAATCCTACTTTTTCGAGCGGTAAAGCAATGATTTTTTTTCCTTAGACACTTGCAGCAATTGAGGAACAGCTAAAACAAGCTGGTTTAAAGGTCAACAAGGACCAAACTAAATATATGCTGTCAAGCAAAAAACGATCTGCAGCACACCAGAGAAGTTGCTTCCCTCGTGGCAAACGTAAACTCCCCAAATAACATCGTAGTGGAGATCCGACGTAGAATCATCCTTGACAACCGATGCTAGTCTGGTTTTTCAAAAGAACTGGGCTCGAAACTCCTGACTCGAAGGACCAAAGTCATGCTCTACAAAACTCTTATTCTGCTAGGCCTGCTTTATGGTGCCGAAAGCTGGATGCTAAGGAAAACTGCAGAGCTGATTCTTGGTGCCTGCGAGAGAAAAATTCTGCGTCAGATTGTGGTCCCGTCTGCGAGGAAGAAGGCAAATGGAGTCGAATGGAGTAGACACAACCACGACCTCTACGAGCTGTACAAGGATGTGGATGTAGTCCGGAATGCAAAAATCGGTCGACTACACTGGCTCGGCCACATCGAGCGAATGGATAACAACGCTCCAGCGTCGAGGGTCTTCAAATTCGAGCCTCCTGGTTCGAGGAAGAGAGGAAGACCGATCCTCCAGTACAGAGACCAAGTTATCGCGGATGTAAGACAGCTTGGCCTTGACAGCTTGGACCTGACTGGAAGCAGCGTACCCAGGACCGTTAATGATAAAAGACAGCAATGGCTCAGGCTCGAACCGATAAGTAAGTTAGACACTTGCTGGTTAAATTATCCAAAAAAAAAAAATGACCTCGGAATCTGGAGATCTCGGTTGCCTTTTCTTAACAACACGTTCAGTGAATTTTCATTCCAGAAACTGCAATGTGGCATGGCGTACCTTTGTTGAAACTACAAACCGCCCACCTTCCACGATCCATATCGATTGCAAGCGACTATTTCTTATTCAATAGCGAAAATGGCCTAATGACGGTTTTGAAGCTGTGCGAATTTGCTACAAGCGACACGCCTTTTGTCCGCACCTTCGAATGAAAGACTTGCTGCTCCAAGGTTATGTAGCCCTAAGATTTATAGTCATCTATCTAAAATGACGAACACAAAGAAAAAAGGGTCCACAGCTGAAAGCGTTGCAATAAAAATGAAGAATAATGAGAAATTGATAAGTCATTATCTCATCATCATCTCAAAGTCAGCATTATGACAGTCATGCTACTCAATTATTCAAGTACCGACAAGATGTGGACATATCTATTTATAGGACCATTAAAGATGAAATAATTATTAACGACACATGCGGTTCAAAAACTTACAAAAACAAAGCCGAATTGCTCGTAAAAATGCTTCCTTCCCCTTGCGCATTACTTTGCGTCGTTGATCATCGTTGTTCTCTCTGCTTTCGATTTGTTTGGGCGTCGTGCGTTGTCACATTGGCCTCAGGCCAATTTTTATGTTTTTCCAATTATGCTTCTAGGGCTGCGTGCCATGAAAACAACTGCTTGCTCGGATGTGTAAACTGCGAAGTATTACATGAATGGCCCGCAGTACACATCCATGCAATGTGTGAACGATTTCCGGAAGACACTAGTGATATCCAGTGGCATCTAGCCAAGTCTTCAATTGCTTCATCAAAACAAATCTCTGCTGGACGGACAGGCGCTAATTTATGACCCTTTGGAGCGACACGACCGATACTCCGTTCCGAAAACAAATCTGTCACGTCAATTGACCTCAGAAAATTGACACCAATTCTGGCATCCGTGAAGCCGCAGACCAACATCGGAAGCTAATGGCTGTGAATTTAAGTCTGCATCTGGGTGGACATCTGTGCAGGAATAATTGTTCTAATCGAAGACTCTTTGGGAATGGTAGCAGAATCAATTTGACTTATGAGTCTTATATGGCTGCTGCCTGTTTATCCGGATGGGAAACGCCTTGCTCAGTTAGACATGAAGGCGTTTCGTGCTGGATGATGAATAGAGGAGGCAATTTAAAGGCTGTGCACTCAGTTTTGACTCTTTAAGTGCGTTGTTCAAGTAAAGTAGCACTTGCCGTTGCGACTGCATGCCCATGCGACTACAGCGCCTAAGTAAGGACCGCCCGCTCGAAGAGTCTCCACAATTAAAGGCGCAAGCCCATGGAATCCTGCGTTGCGTCTTGTCAAAAAATTGACAACTCAGAAGACCTAATAATAGGGAGCGAAACCAAGAGTGTGTGCGCAGAGTCTGATACTGAGCCATTGGCACAAAGCAACAGAGGACGTCCTCTAACGAGATGGCGCACACAAGTGGAAAACGACCTCAACCAACTTGGAGTGCGCAGCTGGAGGCAGATGGCGAATGATCATGCATGTTGGTTGAGGCGCAGATCCATCTCGAACTGCAGCGCCAATTAAAGAAGAAGAAGAGACAAATTGTGGACCATGTGTGGATTGCATCAGAACGGTTGACTTTGCCAAACTTTTAACTTTTATTGCGTGTGACTGTTCATTCCTAAATGTGTGTATCATTTATTTGAATAGGTATAATTGTACCCATGCAACGAACTCATTGGGCAGCTCTTTACGATCCGGCAAATACGGTTGTTGTGGATTTCAAACGCAATACACGCAACTATCGGCTTGGGCCTTGAAGGTGGTGTCGTGTTCTCAGGAAGCATCACCATTACTCCTGACCATCTCTTCATAAGCAGATATCACTCGCTTTTAAGGAATCGATGGTACAGAATCAATACACTCTCATTGCTAAGTTTCGTTAAGTTTCGTTAACTTTTCGTTACATCAAGGGTGGTGAAATCAATCGCTCGCATTTTCTGTTGGATTTCGGAACGATGCTTCATGCTGCATTTCGTTTCTTCTGGCGTAAGCTTAAGTGGGCGGCGCAACAACCCCTAGTTCAACTGCGACTATCAACTGCAACAATTTAGTCTTCGGTGCACATATCCACCACGCCACAGTGGACAAGCTCAAGTTGATTTAGGTTGGCCATTAACTGAAACAAACACAAAAACGATGGTGGTCACACGGTGAGATTGACTCCAAAAAACTTGTCCCCACCTCAAAGAGAACCGATAGAGATATGTTCTGGTGACGCACTCCGAACAAGAAGAACTTCGCCATGCCTAAGATTTTCTTATCCATCTGGGATTTATTTTTAGAGTTTTTACGACTCAAGCGACTTTATAATCAGAACCCAACCGGTTTAGGTGCCCTTTAGACGCCTAAACACAGTACATGTACGAATGGGAGGATTTAATGTTCAGTCGATGTCACTTTTCAATCGACAATCTTTTCAAGCTGATCTCTGTCTCTCTATTGCCTATGTCTACAAGTCTATATAAAAGGTGACCAGATAAGAATGATAGGAAAAGAAATTTAAGTGAAACAACAACGGTTAGAAGTACAAACTTGATTCTTGCTTTATTTTGAAGCTACAATCATGGCATTATGTTTCGTGCCTTGGCTTGCAGTGTTTCAAGTCCCCGGAGTAATTTTGATGGCTCCGTCCAATAACACATGTCTCAAACGTTGGCCTAGGGCTCGTTGAAAGTGGTAGGCTTGTGGAGCGTAGAGTACACCACAGGCTTGCCGAAATCCCAGAAAAAATTAATCGATTGGAATCAAGTCGCATGATCGCAGCGGCTAGTTGATGTTCATCATTCGCCCTGATATGACCAAGTCGTCGAATTTCTCCCAAGTTCACTGTCGAGCGTCGTTCACATAGTTGTCTGCTTTCAATTCTTGTGTCTCCACAGTCTTATACAGTCTCAAGTGGCGCCGAGTTCGCGCCGAACCAAAGCATTTCTATGTCTTCTTCGGGACTGGCCGCTGGGAGACTTAGCCATGACATAGACTGACTTCACAAATTGAGCCGGAGTTTCTATTTCAACAATGCCGGCACAATCGGCAAGAATGAAGCGATGAGATATCAAATAGCAAACCAAACAAAGCATTTTGACAGGTGGATGTCATCGGTAACTTTGACAGCTGCTGAATCAAGACAATTGGAAGAACCCGCTCAGTGTTATCTAACCACCAGTCAGTCAGCAGGAAATTCTTAAAAGTCCAAGGAAAAACACGTGTCCTTACACCCGCACAGTTGTCACTTGTCTCATCACTTGACATTCGAACGATTATCCGACAAGGGGGAGAACACACATTTCCCAGGAACATGATTAGAAAACTCTAAGAAACAAACAAAAACAAATAGAAACCAAAATAAATATTCCGCGAAACTTACTCAGAACGATGCTAGCCAACGTCCAATGTACCGCCGCCTATTTTAACCATAAAGTTATCACGTGAAATCAACAAAAATCAGGTTCGTGTGACGTGTGGAGAAACGATGATATTATTCCACACGTCATTTGAACCTGATTTCTGTTGATTTGACAATGACAGTAAATTCGAAAAACTACCCAGCCGTCGACATCATAAGCCATCCGACCAGAAGACGCAATTCTACGAATCGACGTCAATATCGTATGCATTGCCTTCGAAATTTCCACAAAGCTCCCTTAATTGAATAACCCGTTTTTTTGTTCGCAACCTAAGCATCAAGCTTGAAGGCATCTGGTTCATTCTAAAAAAATTCGAGACATGCACAAGCAACAAGATGAATCACTTGGATTGATGCTCGACAGTCGTGTGGGGAACCTCTGCGTCTGCAAGAGAAATAAACACGTTTGAGCTTTCGTCTATCGCTTGACGCGTGTAACGTCTGCCTTCGGCTTGAAACACGTTTTTTTTCCAAAGCGTACTTCCGAAAGTCGACGTCACTGCGTAGGCAGACGCGCATGCTAACCATTTTGGTGTCGCAACGACAGCAGAGGGGCTTCCCTGAACGACTTTCATTCGAATCGCTGTCACATCGGCTAGATAGAAAAAGAAAAACACCTAATTCTTCTGTTATATGAATTAATCGAGGAGGTGTTGACTGAATTTCAAGCAGACTCGACAGATGGGAAGCAAAGATACGCCTCCCGCCACGCTGGTCATGATCGCAGATCGTGCACATCGTTAACCATCGCCGTTCGTCTGTTTCGGAATTCGAATCAACGAAATGATCGTCGTGTTCTGATTGCCGATGCAGTTAATTAGGACAATCCCCTCGTTTTGTTTCTACGCTTGCTGCTGGCCAAATCCAGGTGGGGATTCCCAGTCGGTGTCAGGCCGCAGTCAGGTGAGACGTTTCCGAGATTCTGTGTCCAGTCGGTGTGGTACATTTATGACGAATCAGTGCTTTGGTGGAATTTTGAAATTGCGTAACACTAATTGCAAATACCTGCTGGACCTGTCATTCAAAGGCGGTTAATGACGTCTGAACAAAAGCCACGCCGAGCTTAACACTATGATGGATTTTGTTTACGCCTGACATCGGTCATGGCGTTTCGCTTGAATGAACGACCAGAGAGCAAATCAGGAATGTGTAGTTTATGGAGTTTGATTTGGATTAACGATAAGTAAACGACTCGCCAGGTCATTAGGAAGGGTCTCACCTCAAAGATCTTCTGAAAGCCTTGGTTGGTCCATAATTTTGATGTCTAATCGACCTAATCATTTGGAGGTGCGTGTACCTAGCTGCCCGTGGAAAGATTTTAGAATAATTGGTAGTGATCTTTAATTTTAATGGCAACAGCTGTCGTCTAAGTGAAATCAGCTCTCAGAATCTGGAACGAAAACAACTTTTGCTCAAGTGACTGTCTAGTGTATTGATGCGCGACTTGCACGCCATCGACAAAAATTTCTTCACCGCAAGGTACTATAATAATAATATGGGTGGCGCTACAGCCCATAGAGGGCCAGGGCCTAGCTTCTCAGCAACCAGTCGTGTTGTGCGTGCTATTGTTCTCTCACGAGTGGAAGGGACCTACAGTTTTATGCCGACTCCGAACGGCCAAGTTTGAGAAGCTTTTTCTAGACAGGGCATTGTCAGTGACTCGAAAGAGGTGAGGTCCTGAAACTTATTTCTGTCGCTCGGACTGGATTCGAACCTGCGACGTCGAGGTTGGGGTCGACGCACATACCCACAACGCCACGGCACCCCACCACCGCAAGGTACTGTTTAGTATAATTCCACATGTGCAAATCAGAGCAGGACTTCTTCAGTTTTTACTGCTGGTGTTACAGTCAGGGGTGGACCTGGGCCTCAAACAATAAGTGCAGCTTACTAAAGCTGCTTTCACACCAAGTTGCCTGAGGTTCATCTATGAACTCCATCGGTCCCATGGATGTCAAAGACAGGCTGGAGGAATCATACCGTGCACATCCTTCATAACTTACGAAGTATATTTGGTGACGTTCTGGAAGGTTGTTGAAGAGCTATCCTAATTTTGTGGACCGGATATCTCATACTGAGATCCCACTCAACGGCCATGACTTCCTCAGACCACATTTTTTTTATAATTTGCGCGTGCTCAAGGGGTTATTAATACCCTTAATTGTCTGCGGATTATAGTCTATGGCAAATACTGAGCTGGGAAGAGCATTCCATAGTCGTGTGGTGCGGCTTAAAAACGAGTGTCTAAATTTCACTATGCGCCCGAAAGCAGGTTTAAGAGTAAACTGATGTGCATTCCTGGCGAGACGTGTATTGCGGGTGAATTCAAGGAGAGGAGGAATGCAGTTGGCTAGCTCACTTGAGCATCGCTTGTAAAAAAAAACCATAAGACACGGACAAAGAAGACACGGTACGTCGATGTTCAATTGGGTCTACTGAAGCCGACTTTTATCGCTCGCTTTTGGACTGTATCTAGAAGGTGCAGGGTGGTCTTGGGGGCACCAGACCAGATATGAGCGTTATACTCAAGTGTTGTGTTGATGCACATACCAAGGATGGAAAGTTTTCCAGTTTCGTCGATACAAGCGCCATTCATGGATAATGGCTGATTATCAGGGGTTCGCTTTAGAGACAGCAGACAGCATTGAGTTTTGGAAGCATTGCATTCCACTCTGTTGTTCTTACCCCAGTTAATTATGCTGTCCAGATCGGAATTCAAGGTGCTTGACATACGCTGCCGTTCCAATACTACACCCGAAGGGCAGGGTCGTGAATTTTGGAACGAATATGAAAAGCTGAGGGTGTTGTCATCAGCGAAGGAGTGGATTGGACTAGAAGTGGAAGACAGAAGGTCATTTATAAAAATTAGAAAGAGTGTCGGAGACAAAACAGAGCCTTGGGGGACACCAGCATTTATTTTGTGGATATCAGACTTGAACCCATCCAAAACAACTTGGATTGAATGGTTCGAAAGGTAGTTTCTAATCCATAGAAGCAGGGATTCATCGACACCATAAGCACTTGATGCCAAACTCTGTCAAAAGTTTTTGAAATATCAAGCGCAACTATCTTGCTTTCGCCTGTATTGTGCAAAGATTGGTTCCACTTTTCGGTGAGATAAGGTATCAAATCACCAGTGGACCTGTTGCTGCGGAAGCCACACTGTCGGTCATTAAGAAACTTCCGCGATTCAAGATATTTCATGAGCTGACGATTTATCAGCGTTTTCATGACCTTAGGAAGAAGTGACGTTAGTGCCATGGGTCGGTGCGAGATGGGTGACGAAGATTCGCCCTTTTTAGGGATGGGCTGGACAAATGCTGTTTTCCATCTACTCGGAAAGAGACCTGAAGAGTAGGATAAATTAACCATATGAGTTGGTTCATGGCCTAAGCTCATCACCGCCTCATCCAACCTAACCTAGACTTGTATTCGTGATCTTATTCTTCATGACAGTTGGAAGAAGTTGAAAGCCACTCAATCATCTTTCCTGATTACAGTCAATTTTATAGAAAAGCTCATCGTTGCTCATCACCATCCTTCCATCTCTCGTGAAACAGACACATGATTCTTAAACTTCTAGACTTAGTTATTCGGGACTTCACTAGAGTGCACTAAGTCGTCGTTAGGGAAATGACTGTAACCTCTGATATGTCCAAGTTAACCTGCATCCCAACATCAGAACATACGGCGCGCTGAAGCTCCGTCTGGGAAAATGTAAGGATAAGGATAAGACATCTGCCATAAGACTCTCTCTTTACCGATTTTTAACAACTTCTGACCAAATTTAACCCACACGTGTACACATGCTGTGCGTTTAAACTTCTGTAGCAGAGATAAGATATCCAACATCATCGTTGCGATTGCTCAGCCCCAGCAAAGAAACGGAAGGAGTTTCTTCGGACTTAAGGGGGGTTGAACTGGAAAGTCTCCTCTGATTCATATGTACATCCGGGTTGTTTAAGAACTGCAGTTAGTCTCGTAAAAAGGCCATTGTTAGGACATTGAAGTTATAAAATGAAACGCACAACAAAATTCTAATTCATGTGTATGTATTTACTTCATTTAAAAATTCGTGTTTCACCTCAAATTCTTAGACACAGGCCAACCGCCAAAATCAAAAAGAAAAAGAACGATCCGCAGGCGCATGGTGCTAAATGTCATTTTTGACATATGACAATTATGGCATAATTATGGCTCAGGCGTTGCCAGATCTGTCGCAACAGGCCTCATCGGTCCAACAAGTTGCCTATGACCGACAGGGCGCCCTATCAACTACCAAATGAAAATTGTAAAAAATCAAAAACTTACGTTCAATCGGCTCAGAATCTTCCCATTTCATCTATTTCTTGAATCATCTTGCCGTTGGGTATACATATACCGAGATTACACTTAAAGTGATGCTGATTCATTTCGTCACGCACACGCCCTGGTAATTGTCTCAGAAAAAAACACCCCACAAAACCACATGCACACACCTCAGCTTCTGGAAAAGCACAAATCAGTCACTTCTCTCAAGTCTGGCACAGGGACAAGTGAATTTATTCGCCACCCAAAGCATTGTTTCAAGTCGTTGATTGATTGAATGGCTCCCATTGTCTAGACTTCGCAAGAAAGTCCAACCCGCACAACAAGTTATTCTGCGGGTCCGAGCAAAAACAGTGACGTCAAAGTCAAGTCGTCGCACGTCAAGGCTGTTTGTGCGAAAGAAGCTCAACGAATCCATAACTCAACGGCGAACAGATGGACTTGTCGGAGAATAATAATAATTGTATACATACACTCAGATACAACCCAAACCGATTCAACTGCATTCGGACGCAGCACCTGATCAGAGGCGATCATTTATTTTTACGCAAGAGCAGCACGTGCGATTGAACTTGTTCGATTAACAAATATGTGGGATCCGCTGAAGTTATCGCATCTTTTAAGCTAAATTGTGAGAGCACATCTGATTCCGGTTTTGGAGTCCTACAACCTTGCGATGAGTGACTGCGTCCTCTGATGGGACTGAAGACCCACAGTAATGCGAGGCGTAGGTCGTTTCAGGACACGCAATGGTTACCTGAATCTTGATTCTTGAATCAAGCCATTATGCGATGTCTTGTCATTGTAACACTGCGAAGAAATTCCGAAGGGGCAGGATGCAAAGTTATTGCTTATGCAGACGATATGGCCATAGCGGCATCTGGCAAATTGGTCTCTACTCTAAGAGACATAATTCAGAATGCCTTCGACAAGCTGGAAGCATGCACACAAAGATGCTGACTCGGCGTTAACCCACTCTTCGCCAGAAGATACAAAATCCCTTAGTTTGACCCTCCACTGCTGTGTAGCACTATATTACAGCTAACTGACAGTGCTAAATTTCTGTGTCTCACAACTCAACATCCATTGGATGCAAATGAGGCTTACAACCTCGCATTACTCACTGGACCGACACTTCTGTATGGAGTCTCAGTTTGGTGGACAGCACTAAGCAAAGCTATCAACTGCAAGGCACTCAATCTAGTACAAAGACTGGCCTGCTTGTGCGTCAACGGAGCAGTGAGAAGTACTCCGTCAGACGCACTGAATAGTTCTCTCCACCTTCCACCACTGGAACTATTCGGAAAACAAACAGCTGACAGCCGAAGAAAAAATATCATCTATGGCGAATAATCTAGTCAAATAGTAGATCAAGTCACCCGTAGCCTCAGTTGAGTGGGTCTTCGAACCGAAGCCTAGTAGATCGTAGTACAAAGACCAACTCATTCCGGACAGCAGACACACGATGGAAGGTCAATGTAATTTGAACAAGAAGGCCGTCAGCTCTGCATTGGCAATGCAAGTCATTTACACATTTCATATAAACTCACCACCAGCAACTTACTCACCAGAAGGTGTGAGAAGTCAAAAACCCGATCGTTGTCAGATGACTTTGTGAAAAACAAATTGAATCACTGAAGTAAATTTCAAGTGATTCAAGAACAACAAACCTGTTGATCATCCGTTGCTCGGTAGTTTTCTTGATTCATTTAAATTCTGCAGCTATTCAAGCTACATGACCTTCTTCGTCACCCAGTGGTTTTTGAGGTCTAGAATGACCATGTTCGTTTTGAGTTTCTTTTTTGTGTGTAGCTGGAATCCTAAAGGAAGGAGACCCTCTAAGCTGTGTCAGTCATAGAGGGAGACGTGCGGTCAATGAGGGTAAGACAAAGTATATGCTGTCTACCAACACCGACGTCTTGGACAAAACGTCACTATAGACAGCTATAACTTCGAGGTAGTGAAAGACTTTGTCTATCTAGGCGCCGAAGTTAATGCAAGCGATGACACCACCGCGGAGATTAAACGGAGGATCACGTTGGCCAATCGCTATATATTTGGACTTGAAAGGCAACTGAGGAATAAAGTCCCCTCTCGAAGAACCAAGATATCCCTACACAACCTTGATAGTCAAAGTCCTGCTGTATGGCGTAGAAGCATGGACATTAACTAAAGCTGGCGAAGATATTCTTGGTCGCTTTAAGAGAAAAGTCGAATTCTTCGATTTATCTTCTGTCCCGTATGTACGGATAGCATTTGGGGGAGGAGACTGAACGAAGAACTGTACGGGCCGCACAGCGACATCCATCTGGTCAAAAGATGGCGAATATCTCGTCTGGAATGGCTAGGTTACGTATTGGACACCAGTGCTCCGGCAAGGTACGTCTTCGACTCCAACCCCGAGGAACAACGCGATAAAGGAAGACTACGCTTCCGGTGGCGCACGCAGCTAGAAGGCGACCTCAATAAGTTGACCGTGCGTGAGTGGAAGAAACTAGCTCAAGACCGGGCTAGATGGAGGACATGTTGGCTGAGGACCAGGTCCACCCCGGACTGTAGCGCCAAAGGCGAAGACGTACCTGAAAATTGTCTCAAAAGTGCAGTGGATAGTGGACCTTGATTGAGCTAAGTAGGAACCAAGAGCACTGATTGGTGGTGCTCCGACAGGAATAATCTTATGATGCACTGCTTTTCGTAGGAATTGAATTGAAAAAATATTGCCGCAGTAGGAAATGCGTGCAATGCTAGTATCGGCATTGTTATATACAAAATAAGAGTCTTTGGCTAAGATATGAGTCCGAGCTTCTTTCTTCAATGGACGATGGGACCTTTCGCGGTGATTAGAGAATATAGCACAATTTAGTCCAGGGCAAGCATCTGTTGCACTTAGGCATCCAAATAAAGAATTGAAATCCACGTCTCTTGTCCTTTTTGTCTTTCGGTCAGTCTTCTTGCTCTTTTGTTCTATCCCGCGTGGATATTGAAAATGCGCCTAGTAGTAGGCAACGTACAGATGAGAAAAAGTGTAAGAGCTGGCCTTCTTCTAGTACAATTTCAATTTCGTTCCTCTTCTTCCTCTGGTGCTACAGCAACAGCCTCTCGATCTGGGACGAGCTTTAGACAGCTGCTTCCAACTACGCTGATATCCTTCTCCAATTATGTTCGTCATCGGTTTCGTTGGTGTCATGCTTTGCACTGTCTCTGTGCATACTTGAAGACCTTTTAGGGTGGAGCTGTGTTTCCCATGCCCGTTGACGTTAGGTCTGTAGACAATTGTTCAAACTCATATCGCTCCACACTCTCGTATGATTGTACGATGGTACTTCAATCCACCCTCCAGATGCCCTTGGCGCGAAGAACATTTTGAAATTGTGCCAGTCTACCACCGAAGTGGAAGATCAGTGTAGCGTCGCCTTGATTCTTTGAGGGAGAGACCTCTATTACTCGATTACCTACTAAGCCAGATTAACAAGGACAAGACTTAAGTGTTACCACAGGGACTCTATAGAGTCAAAAGAACTATTTACCTAAACACATGATTTAATTTTATTTCATATTTGCCTTAATATTACCTGAATGCTTTCATTTAAAATACCTGAGCACATACTAAATAGTACTGCCACCAGAAATGGCTCTGGCCAGACTTCAAGTCAGGAAAGGAATGTAGTCGTATCTTCATGGATGGCTCCAAAATCAATGAAGGGTCCGGCTGTGGTGTTTTCGTGGAGGACTGAACACATCATTAGATAAATTTGCGTCGGTTTTCCATGCGGAAAGCTATGCGATCCTAATGGAAACAAACCATATTGTGAAGAACAGGTGGGCGAGGACCGAAGTATCTGTGTCTGTAGTGACTGTCAGGCTGTGCCTTAGGCATTACCCTATCATTTAACACGTTGGGCCCGGCGCCGGTTCCTGGGGACCGGCAGCGAACTTTCCGTGTGGCCAGCGTCGGTCCCTGGGGACTGGCTCTAGAATTTTCGTTTGGCTGGCACTGCACACTTCGATAGGTACGTACGTGGTTTTACTATAGATCATACGAAAATATGGGAAGAATCACACATACACCAAAAAGACGTCCAAAATAGCGCGACAAAGAATTCCTTATCTCATTAATACTAAATCTCTTGGCGATAGCATACAACATTGTATCGCTCGCCGGCTGCCGGCTGAACGAAAAGGACAGCAAATTCGGCGCCGGGCTCAACGTGTTAACCACTTCCAAGTTAATTGAGGAATGCAAGCCGTTTCTGAATTTGATTGGCAGTCAAAAGTTTCACTGAAACTCATCTGGATCCCAGACAAGGATCAGAGGAAACTTTCTCAAGACCTGAACCTGCGCTCGGACTACCTTTGTCTGTGGTTAGGGCTCCCATTGATGGTTAGACCTCTCGAGAGCACAATCGTAGATGACATGACTCTCCAATTTGTGTATTAGATAGACCAAGCGTTTACCCCCAAACCGCTGTAAGAAGGCCGCAAAATGTGTGTGCGTGGTTTAAGCGAAGAAACCATCAGCGACGCCTGTGGAGAGGACTACGGCACATCAGATGCAAGTCTTCGGCGCTGATGTCATGGGAGCTGATTCTTTACGCCCATCATCATCGAAGCGCCTGCTGGTCTTGAGAAGGAATTGTAGGTTACTGCCTGGTAGTACAATGGACCAGTCTTGAGTCTGAGTGTTCCTGTCTAGTATTAAAACCACCAACAACAACAAAACGTAAGTTTTTTTCACGTAAGGAGGCGTTTTAAAAGTTGCTGGGACTCCTGTTGTGACACTGATACCAATAGCTAGCAATATCAACCTCGCAATATAAGTCAGCTCCACTAGACCTGCGAAGAGTTGCAGATGTAGAGCGTCAAGCCACATGGTGATCCTGTACAACTTCAGAGCACGAATACTCCCAGAAGAGTAAATGATCATCAACCAATAAATAATTTATACACTTTATTTAACAGCTAACATTCTCGAAACAAAATTATAAGAGCCCCGTCAATCGTCTGACGATTTCTCATTACCTCCGTAAACGAGTACCTCGTAATTCTTCACTGGTATCTTTTTGCCATCAACTGTAATGTACATGCAGCCATCAGATTGCTGAACTAGTCCCATAGTCGTGTAGAACACGCGAGGAGACCGCCCGATGTAAAGAGGTTCGCCCCTGGTTGTGCGACCTCCTTCAACTGCGCCCGGTGGGACATTCCCATATTCGGCAGTTTCCCAACGATACTTATCCGCGGTCAGTACCTCAAAATCAAACTTTTCAACTTTACCTTCAGCGGAGAATACGTAGGCGCACGCCTTAGCCGGTGTAACCCGTGCCGGGAGGAGGACTCCTTTGTGGAATGCTCTGCCTACGTAGATGGATTTTTCCTTATCTAAGAGTACAGCATTTTTGGGCACAGAGCTTCCATTGGCGGATACCCAAGTGCTGCTGGAGCTTGATGTCTTCCTGCCTGGAAATACCAATGCTGTGTGAAGCTGTCGATCTTCGTCGGAAAGTACTCACATCCTGGATCAAAATAATAGGTCAACACCTCATAGGTATCCAATTTCACTTCCCCGTGGTTAAAGGGGATGTACAAACAATGTAGTGACGGGTGAATTTTTCCAACAGTCAGTGATCCTTCCCACTGCCCACGGCCGATGAACAACACCTCACCAGAGTCCGTTCTTCCGCCGATTACAGCAGTCTGTGGCACTGAACCGCCTTTGCCTGGTACCCAGTTGTAGTTGAGACCAGTCAATACTTCACATTGATCCTTGGGAAATTCCTTTTTGAATGCACTAACGGAGGCATAGTTCCTGCTGGGAATCAGATTAGCCGGCAGATAGTAGCCATCGTGTAAGGCTCGGCCAACATAGATGAGTGACCCATCCGAGTCATGACCTCCGATAACAGCGTCTGGCGGCAAAACCGACAATGATTCCGAATTTACCCAACAATTGTCTGAAAAAAAGCAAGGAAATCGGTTAATAGTCCATTGAAGGCGGAAGAAATTAGCTTTTATTCGATTCACAGCTTCAGAAAGAGGAGAGAGAGAGAAACAATGAAACCAAATAAAAGAAACAATTAAACAATTTGGGTGCTTTCCTCTAACTTGCTTCCAACAAACACATTTACGAGAGTTTGACAATTAAATAACGTCCACGTGCAATAGTTTCACTGAAAGTTCACATCCTTGCTTACAGAACACAGCAATTGAACGTCACTTGCACGTCATCTCTCATCAGAGTGTCCACGATCACTCGTCGACTGACACAGTTGGAGCGTGTTTTCGAAGGCGTCTGCGCTGTTGCCACAGTCCAGAGACAAACTTTTGACACAACTAATTACAAAAATTTGACAGAGGATCATTTTATGCAGCTCCATGATAAGTTTTGTGGAAAAAAAAAACTTAACTCAATCAACAGATGGCCTTAGCAAGGATGAGAATGCAGAGCTTGGAAAGTGAAGCACATTGCCTAAAAAAACGAAATGGATTTACAAACAGTGAAGCAGATATAAGAACTAATGTGACACACACAGCACGTGACATCCAAATGATCAAAACCAGAACCATCCAAATGGACTAGAGAGTTAGCCGACTTCACAGCTGTTTGCCCCCTAGTCCATCGACGAATTTGACGGGTTTTCTAGTACTTTATTTCTGGTCAAAACTGCTCGCCTACTACTCTATGCGATCATTTTCAAGGCATAGGCAGGGCACTCTATGACACAAGAGAGCCAATTGCGCCTTGGCTGTAGTTACAGAATGTTGCAGATTCTTGCGAGAATGCGGGCAAATGCATGATAATTAATTATTGAAGTAGATCTAATAAGAAATTCTCATTTCATGCCTGAGGTCTCTCTGTTTTTGCACTAAGTCTTACCCATTTTTAATATTTTACTTTGTTTTTCAAAACACTTGACACACTTGTTCCTCGTTCACGCGACACATTACACTGCCTCTAGCAAAGACAGACTATTTATACTGCACCGAAGAGAAGTGTTAAGACGAGCTGGTGATTAGCTTATTGTAAACTTAGAAGCCGCAACCACTTCCTTGAGCAGGCAGATAAGACCTATAATTTTTGTGTGAATATATATAAAGTTTCGCGAAAAGCATCAGAGGCGGACAACTATGTGCATGGAAACTTTATCGAAGGTGCATATAGTAGCGACCCGCCACGGCTTCGCACTGGTGCTAAATCGACACTAATGCAGTGTCAGTGTGAAGTGAGTAATAAAGTTAGTATTATGATTGGACTTTGTACACATATTTACAATGTTTGCAACTATTTTTGTGTGCAGAATTTATCTTATGCAAAAGCCGCCTTAGCTCATTCTTTCTTCTTTTTCTAATTTCGATACAGTCCGGGGAAAACCTAGGCCTCAGCCAAAGAACTTCTCCAGGTGGTACGGCCCCCAATTTGTCACACCAACTAGTTTTATCTCCGCTTGTGTAAGCCATCTCGTTTGAGGACGTTCGGTGCTTGCAGCTGTATAGCCCGTACAGTTCGTAGTTGAATCTTCTCCTCAAGGCGCAATCAACGCAAACTGGATTTTTGTGGACCGGATTAACAATGCTGAAATTTCACTAATCGGGCGTGCTTTCCTTCAAGCACCCTGCACCATCAGCTTTGTTTGACTTTAGTCACAACCCTCTTCTATTGTCCTCCATTTTGTGAATATCCACACTCTGAGTGACAGCGGTATTGGTGTCTTACTCGATTCTTCAAAGCTATAGGAAGACTCGAACCTAGCAATCGATAGCGATGGTAGCTTTCCGACGTCAACATTATGTTCTATCGATGTATGTGGTGGCCCGGGGGGGCTACAAACCTGGTGGACCTGGGCGTCAACCAACAAGCCTCTTTTACTAGCGCGATCTCTGGCGCTCTGGCTAGCTGGTCCTTCTCCAAAAGGGTGCGCCACATAAAACGCGGGTGTCCTCTGTTGCGGTGCTCACAAGGTCGGATTCGAAGAGATATTGTGCATGCCTCCGCGCCGTATAGCAAGAGCTAAAAGCTGATGGTTCAGGAAATAAGCTACTCCGTTGCTTGTCAAAATTATGGTTTCAAGCTCGCAAACAAAGGAATAAACGGTAGGTGCCTTATCTTATTATAGATACTGCGCAATAAGTCTTGGCTTTATAACATTTATAACAATGGCGGCCAGTCCCGGGGTGTTATGGCATCCTACTGGTAGCTTGACCAGAGGCTATAGTCTGGTGCCAAGGGAGATCAGGCTTCCGCCCGTGAGACCCGCATATGTTTCATCCTGATCGCTTGAGGTTGGCCCCCAAGTGGGAGCATCGTGGTGGCTGTGGTTTGAAACCCAAAGCCGCAGGGAGAAGTTTAGTTATACCTGCATATCTGGGAGTTAATCTTGCCTATTAAGGCGACTCTTCGACGTGAAAGGTATTGATTCAAGTCTGTGTGGAGTTGCAGATAACAACTGGGTGCTACGACGGGCCTAGCCACCCTACCAACGTGGAGAAATAGGTTCATAAGCTTATTTCTAAATTTGTGACTTGAGATTCCTACTGAAGGCGTCTTGTCCAGCGTCGTAAAATGGTCCAAAGATTTAAATGTCTTCGTGATATAAGCCTAGTGGCAGGTAAACATTTATTTCTGTCTGTCTTACTAATTCAAAAATAACAAAAAAACGTAAACTAATTCAAAACTTTTGAGTTTTTGACACATCAATTGATTTGACAGAAACCTAAAATGGGCAGCGTGGGGACATTTTTAACTCTCTCGAGAGAGTGCACATTTGACATTAAACCAACCAACTTGAATTGACAGACAACAGGATGGGAAAGTTTGGTGGACCGATAATGTAGTTCGTCCGACGGATTCAATAAAACATCGATTGCGGATGCGAGCTGTTCCTTTCGCAGTTGATCCGCCGGATTCCATAATTGTCACTAATGTAAGCATTCCCATCACTAAACATATTCATAGTTGTCTGCATCTGATTTTTTTCGCGAAACTTTATAGTTCACACAGAAGTAATATTTTTTATCTTCCTGCTCAAGGAAGTGGTTGCGGCTTCCAAGTTTACAATAAGCTTATCACCGGCTCGTCTTAACACTTCTCTTCGGTGCAGTATAAATAGTCTGTCTTTGGTAGAGGCAGTGTCATATCTCGAGTGAACGAGGAACAAGTGTGTCAAGTGTCAAGTGTTTGATTGAACGAAAAACCAAGCAAAACTTAGAAAATGGGTAAGGTAGTGCAAAAAAAGCAAGACATGCTTAAACGCATGTGTTAAAATTGTTCAACATTTTTTTTGTTTTCTCTTCAATATTGTCAGAAACGAAAGTAATTGATGCAGCAAATTCCTACATTCGTATTCAATTTGAACCCAATTGACGCACGCTCTAAGGAGGCCTGTTGAGTGTTCTGCCAACTGGGTAGATGCGAGACTTTCCAAATGTGTCATTTTTCGCACGTTTTTTTTCATTATCATCTTCCTTGCCAATCCGTCAAAAGAACGTCTGTGCACATGTCAATGAAATATTAAGAGATGTCTTTGTTTACTTTTAGACAATTGCTGGGTACACTTGGAATTATTATCGATTGTGCCACCAGATGCTGTTGTCGGAGGCCATGACTCGGATGGCTCAGTCATCTATGTCGGGCGGGCATTGCACGATGGCCACTATCTACCGGCTAAGGTGATTCCGAGCAAAAAAATTGTGGCAGTTTGTTCAACTGAAAAGGAAATTAAAAAGGAACAATGTGACGTGCTGACTGGTTCCAACTATAAATGGGTGCCAGGGAAGAACGGTTTAGTTCCACAGAACGCGGTGATCGGTGGAAGAGCGAACACTGGTGAGGTGTTGTTCATCGGCCGTGGGCAGTGGGAAGGATCATTGACTGTTGGAAAAATTCATCCGTCACTACAATGTTTGTACATCCCATTTGGATCGGAACGCAAATTGGATACCTACGACGTATTGACTTATTCTATGGATCCACGACGTGAGTACTTTCCGACGAGAGTTATGACATTTTCAGAAAACACTGGTGTTTCTAGGCGGGAGGTCACCTTGTCTCAACAACACTTGGGTATCCGCCAGTGGGAGCTCTGTGCCCAAAAATGCTGTACTCCTAGATCAGGAACAATCCGTTTACGTAGGTAGAGCATTCCACAAAGGAGTTCTCCTCCCGGCACTGGTTACACCGGCTAAGGCGTGCGCCTACGTCTTGACCGCCGAAGGTAAGGTTGAAAAGATCAAGTTTGAGGTGCTCACTGGCGATAAATATCGTTGGGAAACTGCCGAGAATGGAAATGTCGCTCCGGGGGCAGTTGAAGTAAGTTGCACGGCTAAGGATGAACCTCTCTATATGGGACGGACTCGTCACTTGGGTTTTACAGCTCTGGGACAAGTTCAGCAATCTGATGGCTGCATGTACATTACAGTTGATGGGGAAAAAGTAAATGTAAAGACCTACGAGATCCTCTTTTACAGAGGAAATGAGAAATCAACATTCGATTGTGGCTACAAATCGAATGAATAAAACGCAAACACACTCGTTTCTTGTAATTTGGTTCGAGTTGTGATAAATAAAGAATACTTCTTTTGGATGAATTACCAATTGTTTGAAGATCACTTACACTCTTGGGAGGATTTATGCTCTGGGGGTCTTGGAAGTTCTGGATGGTGTGCCGCTCGACATCAGACTTAGCTGCTTGCTCTTGGGTACTACTCAATTCTCGTGTGTCGTACGAATTGTCATACTTTGGCTCAGAAGGCACTTTATAAAGTGAGCCGTCGTTCAAAGAATAAATCTGGCTCTTACAGTAGCAGCGATTATCGATTGTCAGTCCTGGCCTGTGGTGCCATATGAGTACATTTCAAAGGAATGAAAAGTTCTTGGGTATCTTCCAGTCATATAAGACTGGACAAAGCCACAGCTCTATAAATGTGAAATAAATTTAACTACACAATCACAATGAAGATTTGGAAAAAGGTGACATATTTCCTTTTTTGAGCGAAATTGTGTAACATCCCAAATTGTGGTGGCCTGTGGCGTTGTGGGTATGTGCGTCGACCCTAACCTCGACGTCGTTTGTTCGATTCATGCTCTGTGCGACAAAAATAATATTCACGGCCGCACCTCTTTCGAGTCACTGACAATGCTCAAAGAATGTTCCTGTCTAGAAAAGGCTTCTCAAACTTGGCCGTTCGGATTTGGCATAAGACATTAGGGCCCTTCCCCTCGTCAGAGAACAATAGCACGCACAACGCGAGTTGTTGCTGAGAAGCTAGGCCCTGGCCCTCTACTGGGTGTAAAGTCATTTTATTTCATGCTATCTGTACCCGAGTCAAGTTACATTCACTCTATCTCAACCATTTCTAATTCCCATCAAACAGCAGACATTTATCCATTCAACCTGGAACGAGAGTGACTAAACCAAAGCTTAAAACCCATTTGCTGATGGCTATGTCCTTTTTTTGTCAGCGCGTAGACTCTACAACAGCACCTGGCACCCAAGTCAAGCCGGTTGTAGAGGTATGCTTGTTGGCGGTTTTTCCAATATATCCAATATTCCAACCAATTTGAAATATTTCAAGAACTTCATTATCGACTTAAAGTACAAATGTAGCAGCAGTCGATTTTTTTTTAATTTCTTTTGCTTCTTTGTGTGGCGCTACAGTCCGGGGTGGACCTGGGCCTCAACCAACAAGCCTCTAGCGCGACCTCTGGCTAGCTGTCTTCAGTTTCGCACACCACGTTGGTTGAGGTCCTTCTCCACTTGGGTGCTCCACCTTAAACGCGGGCGTCGTCTTGTTGCGTTGCCCCACAGGTTCGGATTCGAAGATTCTTCGGGCCGGAGCTGTGGTCTCCATCCGCTCATTACCTAGCCACCGTTGGCGTTGAATCCGTAGACGCCTTACTAGGCTCATGTCGCTGTACAGACCGTACAGTTCGTGGTTGAATCCTCTCCTCCTCCAGAACCCATCAACACAAACAGGAACAAAGATCGTACGCAGAACTTTTCTCCCAAGAAGACCAAGGACTTCTTCAGCCGCTTTTGAGATTGTCCATGCCTCCGCGCTGTATAGCAGGACTGGGATGACCAGTTTATTATATAAAGTCAACATGGTTCTTCGAGAGAGGGCTCTATTACTCAATTGCCTCTTAAGCCCAAAGAAACAACGGTTGGCAAGAGTTATCCTTCGCTTGATCTCGGTACTGATGTTATTTGTACAATTCACTCCGGAGACGAGGTAGATGAAGTCCTTGACTGCCTCGAAGTTAAAGCTGCGCATGGTGGCGCTCTGTCTAAGACTTCGAAACTTCTTTTACCCCTGATTCACAGCCTGATCCATTTTAGCCCATTCCGTCTCAATGTTAGGAAACGCATCATGCCAATCACGTCAATGTCATCGGCGGATGCTAAATGGCAGCGCGTCGCCTTGTCTAGGCCCTTTTTTTGACATTGAAGGTGTCGGTGAATACACTACTTAATGTATTAGTTCTATTACTTGTGCGGTTTGCTAAGAGATGTCGCAGCTTGTATTATTACATTAGAACATGCGTTGGAAAGCTACTGTCATTGCAAAAAGTTGTCATTGAAATACTAGGTGTACCGGTATTCCGTTTTGCTGCAGCACACATTGATAATTCAAACTTCAACATGTATGCACACAGTCAACGAATTGTTCTCATTATGAGTAGGGATGTAAATGAAAAAATGTTCTCTGAATTCTGGTTCGAGCAGTCTTATTATTGTTTTAAATTAAGTGCGGAGTAAACGTTTATTCAAAATCACTCTCTCCCTCTTCAGTGCATCTACAACGGCACACTTTATTTAACCCGATACATTGATTACTGAGCTGAAAATACACCTGATGAAGGAGTATTTGTTGTATAAACGCGTGCCGGGAATTCATTTCCAAAGTCCCATTAGTAACCAAGAGCAAGCAAGATAAGTAACCTTAGCTAGACCTGAGGTAAGACGTCAACTCATTAGGAGATCCACTAAAATTCCGGACTAAATGAATATGAAACATGAATACCTCCAAAACTGTAAGTGATCTTCGAAGAATTAAGAAATTTCCCAAAAGAAGTATTCTTTATTTGAAACCAACCATTACTCATTCCAATTTATTCATTCGATTTAGAGTCACAATCGACTGATGATTTCTCCTTACCTCTGCAAACGAGGATCTCGTAGGTCGTCACTTCCACTTTTTTCCCATCAACTGTAATGTACATGCAGCCATCAGATTGCTGAACTTGTCCCAGAGCCGTAAAACCCAAGTGACGCGTCCGACCGATGTAAAGAGGTTCGTCGATTACCGTGTAACTTCCTTCAACTGCGCCCGGAGCAATATTTCCAATTTCGGCAGTTTCCCAACGATAATTATCGCTCGTGAGCACCTCAAACTTAAATTTCTCAATTTTACCTTCAGCGGTGAACACGTAGGCGCATGCCTTGTCCGGGGTAACCAGTGCCGGGAGGAGTACTCCCTTGTGGAATGCTCTTCCCACGTAGATGAATGTGTCCTCATCTAAGAGTACAGCATTTTCAGGTATACAGCTTCCGCTGGCTGGTACCCAAGTGCTTGTGAAGCTTGATGACTTTTTGCCTGAAAACATGACTGTCGTGTGAAATGTCTTAATCGTCGTCGGAAAGTACTCACATCCTTGATCCACAGAATACGTCAACGCCTCATAGGTAGCCACGCTATGTTCCTTTTCATGTGCGATAAACAGAACACGAGCATGCGGATTAATTCTTCCAATACTCAAAGCTTTTTGAAACACTCCACGACCGATGAACATTGTATGATTTTGATTGTCATAGCCGCCGATCACCGAGTTTTGTGGGACTGACCCGTCCTTGACTGGCACCCATTTGTAGTTGGCACCAGTCAATACTTCATACTGGCGTTTCTTGTGCTCTTTACCATCGAGACCGATGTAGGCAGCTCGATGATTGGGGAGCACCTTAGCCGGAAACTTGGCGCCTTCATGCCTTACTCGACCAACATATTGCAGTGATCCATCGGCTTCATGACCCCCGATAACGGCGTCTGGTGGCATATCCGACGATTCTTCTAAGTACACCCAACAATCGTCTAAAAACAAACAAAGTTATCTATAAATGTTATGTTTAAGGAAAGAGCTTTCTTTTCAATCACAGCACAATGGTCATAGAAAACTGAACACAGCCAACGTCGCTTGCACGCCATCTCACAAGAGAGTGTCCTTAATCACTTGCCAAATGACACGAAGTTGAATCGAGCTTAAAACTCAAACACATAGCCACAGTTGCCATGGCACACAACAGGCCACAAGACGTTGGAAGTTGGACAGCAAGTAAAATAAAATAAAATACTCCTTTCAAGAATTAGAGGACCGACCTTGAGTCAGATCCAGAACAAGTCGTATAAACAAAATTTTAACTTTTTTACAAGGCACGGAATCAAGCCTCCCTGCTTTTGCGGATCTTACCCATTTTTTTGGATCTTGGCTGGTTTTTCGTTCACTCAAACACTTGACACTTGACGCACTTGTTCCTCGTTCACTCAAGCTATGTCACTGTCACGAGCAACGGCTCTATTTATACTGCATCGAGTAGGGGTGTGGTCACATACAAAAGCAAAGCAGGCGATAAAAGTATCATACTTTTGAAAGCAGTTCTTTTCGTCTGATTTTTGCGGTGGTCACTTAAGTCGCTTTCATGAGCAAGCAGATAAAAGCTGTTGTTTGCTTGAGAACTGATAATTTTTGGTGCCTCCAAAATGTGGTTTGAAGTGTTACTGAGTACATACTCGTGGAAAAACCTGCCGCACAACGGAAAGAATAACATTAGAATTCCTCCACCCGACCGTCCGTGGCACAGAGAGCTTTTAGCAAAACTTTTCATATGCACTTGGTATAATTTTGAGAACTCAGTTAAGATTCTCAATAAAACGATTTATTTATACATTCAAGATAATCTCAACATACTATCCAAAAAATCGCTGTCGCCGCTTATGATTTCTATGCTTCAACGCGAATTAACCAAATTTTACTGAGTACATTTTACCCAGTAACTGCTCAGTAAGTAAAATACTGTTTTTGGACGTTTTGAGGGAAATGTTCTGCTTGCAGTCTTTGGTCCTGTTTGCGTTATTAGCGTCTGGAGGAAAATATTCAACCACGAACTGTACGAGCTGTACAGCGGAATGCACCTATATAGATAAACTTTTTCGGATTCAAAGTTTACGGTGTCTAGGGCATGTCTAGTCAGAGCGGATGAACACCAATGCTCCAGGCCATAGATTTTTCTGGACATCGCAACAGAGGATGTCCTTGAACGAGATGGCGCACAAAAGTGGATAAGGACGTAGTTGATGTGCGAAATTAGAGGCAACTGGCGAAAGATCGTGATGGCTGGAGAGGCTTGTTGGTTGATGACCAGTTTCCCTCGGACTGTTGCGCCAAACTAAGAATAAGAAGTTAGTGGACCCACCCACAAATATAAAAGTAATAGACAAGAAATGATTGCACAAAACTAAACTGCGGTTGAGCAATTTAAAGCGCGTCTTGTAATTAAGGTTTCTAATCAGCAGTATGTGTTAGACAACTTGGAACCCTTTTGTCGAGAAGTAAAATTTTCCTCAATAAGAACGATATTGGCTATTGCTGTAGTACTTGACTTAAAACTACATCAGTTCGATACTAAAACTGCTTTCTTGAATGGTGATCCCATTGAAGTTAGATATATGAAGCAGCCCAAAGGGTATGACATTTCTGATAAAACACAAAGTTTTTTTTTTGCTAACGGTCTGTAGTCACAACTGCAATTTACAGATAACGTGAATTGATGTCAAGCGATAAATCCCAACTACCTGTGGGCGATGTTGATTTTATACAATGTGTGAAAAGTAAAGGATCGATTACACACCTGATTCGATCCGATTCTCTTATGTGTTCGATTATCCGATCAGAATTGCTTATCCGAACCACTCTCGGTCCCAATTAGTTCGGATAATCAACGCTCTACTGTATTTGATTTTAGGTTATTTTAGATTACTTAGGTTAGATTGGTGGGTAGACGCATAAGACACGTACCACCTAATTCCTATAGGACCCATTGTCATGCCCGTATGAGAAATAGAGCTTACAGGGATCTTGGAAGATTTCGAAGAAGTGTTCTACCAGTGCTCTGCAATCCAATTGGCGGTAAGGGGCATTGTCAGTGTTTATTCCTCCGTGAAAAACCTATGTGTCACATATATACGTCACGTTCAACATTTAGTTTTTTCTTATCACCCCCAAAAGTGAATGGACCAGACTACATGGCCTTGTAGCCTGACCACACTCGACCGCAGTAGTAAGTACTCGACTCCGGAGAAGATCCAGGATAGGTTTTGTGGATGAAATCTTAGCTTATGTCACGCGAGCATCGCTGTTCTAGCAGGTCTTACCCATATTTTAGCTTTTTCTGCTGGATATTCCTTCACTGAAACACTTGGCACTTGACACAACTCTCCTCCTTCAAATGGCACTGCCGCCAACAACGGCTCTATTTAAACTGCACCGAATATGACTGCGACACCATACAAAAGCAAAGCTGGCGATAAAATAATTATATTTTTGGAAGCCAAATTTTTTTTCGGGCTTTTGTTGCCACAGTCGCGCAAACCACATCCTTGAGCAGAAAGATAAAAACTATTGTTTTTTTGTGTGAACTAACTGCAGACAAATACCCACAAAGAACAGTTGATGAATATGCCACATGGCATATTGACTTTGGCAGCTGTCCTCTGGAGACATTGACACGAGTGTATGTTGAGCGACTTGAGAAGAATGAAGAAGACCACTTAGATCGAAATGCCAAAATGAACAAAATAAGTAAAACTGTTGCATACATTTAGGTGGCGACCATGGGAATCGAGTACTTACTACTACGGTCGAGTGTGGTCAGGCTACAATGCCATGTACTCAGGCCAATTCATGTTGGAAAGTGATAAGAAAAAATAAATGTTCAACGTCACGAATTAATGTCTCACATTGGAGTGGTGGCCCGTGGCGTTGTGGGTATGTGCGTCGACCCCAATCTCGACGTCGTAGGTTCGATTCCAGCTCTGAGCGACAAAAGTCATTTTCACGACCCCACCTCTTTCGAGTCATTGACAATGCTCAAAGTGTATTTCCTGTCTAGAAAAAGCTTGTCAAAATTGGCCGTTCGGAGTCAGCATAAAACTGTAGGTCCCTTGCACTCGTGTGAAAACAATAGCACGCGCAACACGAGTGCTTGCTGAGAAGCTAGGCCCTGGCCCTCTATGGGCTGTAGCGCCACCCATATTATATTATTATTATTATTATTATTGGAGTTACTGACCCCCATGATCTACTAAAGGAATCGCGGGTAAAGCACGTACGAGAGATCTTCAGGTCACTCGATCCTCCGCAATTGACTCAAACTCATCAGGATTTATTTCCAGCCGCAAGACACTTGGTTCTACCACCTCATCCTGAGTCTGCCAAGTGGTCGTCATACTTATGGAGTCGTATTTAAGGCACACCTGAAGACGTGCTAATAGGGCCATTCGGGTTTCTTACCCTATCCCGGCGGGTAACTCTCACAACAAAAGTCTCACATCGGCTGCTTGTATTCGCGATCTTTTTCTTGTATACTGTTGATACTGATCTGAAAACTGTCCAATCCTAAAGGAAAACTCAGCACTACTCCTCCCATCACTCGTGAAAGAGACCCCGAAATACTTGTACTTCTCCACCTGCTTCAATGGTATTCCACTTATATGTAGAGTGCATTGACCAGGCATTCTAGAAATTATCATAACCTCTGATATGTCCACATTGACCTTCATCCCTGCATCTGCACATACGGTCATAAGCCTATGGAGTGAGCTCTGGAGTTCCGTCCGAGAGATGTGTCCTCACAGTGCATGGAACAGATGACTTACTCTCAACTAGACCTAATCCATGCATATAATGAAAAGGAGAGGTGACGACGCCCACTGTCAAGGGTGTTGATTTAGCACCGATAACACGGATACAGGTGCTGCCGTCTGTGTATAGCCACTAGCCCTCAATAGGGGACCATCAATCTCATACTCTTGCAGAACAGTTTTCAAGGCACTCGGTCGTATGGCGTTTCCAAATTTACAAAAGAGCCGTACATAGCTTTGGCATACTTTCAACCTTTCGCGAGTAGCGTTCTTAGAGTGGAAACCTGGTCGGTTGTGCTTCCGCCATGACGAAAGCCGCACTCTTCATCCGCCATCCTGGACTCGTCCACAACTTTAGAGTGCGTATCGAACAACTGAGCGTGAGACTTTACCGGGGAGAAATCTCTTTTATTCCCCCTTTTGAAAACTTAAATAGTTTTCGCGGGACGTATTAAACACAGACAACACGCATTGAACATTTGGTAAATATGACACTGGTACGGTTGGTAAATGGTGAATGAACACATCTTTCTATCCCCGTTCACAAGGGTGACAAAGGACACATGATCGCCAGCGCAGTGTGTATGCATACCGGCCGATATTGCCGTTGAAATGCAAACGAATCCAGTATCAGGGCATGCCTCTGCGTCCATGCGTTAGGTTTAACAAACCATTACCCGAATGAAAGGGACGATGAAGATCAACAATTCCGTCCACTCGACCCGGATGAAGTGACGGACTCTAGACTGAAATCCAACAAGGCCACTGGAGCTGCCTATCGGCCGAGCCTTTTGAAGCAGCAGGCAATGATTTGAGTAATGAGCATTCACCGATTCATCTGAAATATGTGATCGGAGGAACGCATGCCCGATGAATGGAACCTCAACCCCGATCCCCAAAAAAGGAAACCCTCTAATCTGGACCAACTATAGAGGCATGTCCTTCTGAACATCATTGACATTATTGGAAGAAGGCATTGGCGACGGAGGCCACGAAGATGAGCTAAGGGGAAGGCAATACGAAAGGACACCCAACACCGACGTCTCGGTTAGAACGTCACTGCAGACAGATACAGCTTTGAGGTAGTCAAAGACGTTACCGCTATAAATTCAGACAACGACAGCAGCGCTGAATTCAAACAAAGAATAACTCTTGCCAATCGCTGCTTGTTCGGACGAAGAGAGTTATTGGTAAGCAAAGCGCTCTCTCGAACAACCAAAGTGATCCTTTATACGACCTTAATCGTCGCAGTCCTGTTACCTGTCGGGGATGCATGAATTTTGTCAAAAGTGGACGAACCTGCTCTTGGTTGCGAGGAGTAAAGTTCTTAGTCTGATTTTCGGTGTATATGGTGAGTGGAGGAGGAGATATAATTTTCGAACTGTACGACCTGCTCAGCGACATCGACTTAGCCAGAAGAGTGAAGTTCCAACGATTGAGATGAAGCGCCTGGAAAATCTTCGAATCCAATATTTAGGGGCGGCGCAGTCGAGGAAGACCCCAATGAAAGGGACGATGAAGATCAACAATTCCGTCCACCCGACCCGGATGAAGTGAGGATTGCTATATCTAAACTGAAATCCAACAAGGCTGCTGGAGCTGACGGCCTACCCGCCGAGCTTTTTAAAGCCGCAGGCGATGATTTGGTAAGGAGCATGCACCAACTCATCTGTAAAATATGGTCGGAGGAAAACATGCCCGATGAATGGAACCTCAGCATTGTTTGCCCGATCCACAAGAAAGGAGATCCCTTTGACTGCGCCAACTATCCGGGGATAAGTCTCCTTAACATCGCCTATAAGATATTATCTGCCGTACTGTGTGAATGCCTAAAGCCATTCGTCAACAACTTGGTCAGTCCATACCAGTGTGGCTTTAGGCCAGGAAAATCCACCATCGACCAAATATTCACACTCCGGCAGATTTTGGAGAAAACCCAGGAGCAACAAATCGATACCCACCACCTGTTCATCGATTTTAAGGCCGCGTATGACAGCATTTATAGAGACGAGCTATACAGAGCAATGTCCAGTTTTGGCATCCCTACCAAACTCGTCCGTTTGTGTAGGATGACGATGGAGAATGCACGCTGCTCCATCAAGGTCGGTAAAGACCTAACCGAGACCTTTGATGTCAAAAAAGGATTCAGACAAGGCGACGCGCTGTCATGCGACTTCTTCAACATCGTTCTTGAGAGAATTGTTCAAAACTCAAACGCCAACACCAGAGGAACAATCTTTTTCAGAAGTCCGTCCAACTACTCGCATATGCCGACGATATTGACATTATCGGAAGAACGCAGCGTGATGTCAAAGGCGCTTTTGTGAGTATTGCAACGGAGGCCGCGAAGATGGGTTTAGCGGTAAACGAGGGTAAGACCAAATATATGCTGTCAACAAGAAAGGACACCCAACACCGACGTCTCGGTCAGAACGTCACGGCAGACAGATATAACTTTGAGGTAGTTAAAAACTTTGTCTACCTAGGAACCGCTATCAACTCAGACAACGACACCAGCGCTGAAATCAAACGAAGAATAACTCTTGCCAATCGGTGCTTCTTTGGGCTAAGAAAGCAATTGGTGAACAAAGCCCTCTCTCGAACAACCAAGGTAACGCTCTACAAGACCTTAATCGTCCCAGTCCTGCTATATGGCGCGGAGGCATGGACTCTGTCAAAAGCGGATGAAGCAGCTCTTGGTTGCTTCGAGAGGAAAACTCTTCGGGTGATTTTCGGTCCCGTCTGCATAGATGGTGAGTGGAGGAGGAGATATAACGACGAACTATAGGGGCTGTTCAGCGACATCGACTTAGCCAGAAGAGTGAAGATCCAACGATTGAGATGGCTAGGTCATGTAGAGCGGATGGAAACCAATGCTCCGGCCCGAAAAGTCTTCGAATCCACCCCCGAGGGACGGCGCAGTAGAGGAAGACCGCGACTCAGGTGGCGCACGCAAGTGGAAAGGGACCTCAACCAACTATGCGTGCGAAACTGGAGACAGCTAGCTAAAGATCGAGCTGGCTGGAGACGCTTGTTGGTTGAGGCCCAGGTCCACCCCGGACTGTAGCGCCACCTTAAGCAGTCGAGGAAGACTGGGACTCAGGTGGCGCACGCAGTGGAAAGGTACCTCAGCCAACTGTGCTTGCGCAACTAGAGATCTACCTGGCTGGGGACGCTTGATAGTTAAGACCCAAGAGCCTTCAGGAATGTAGCACCACCTTGAGTAAGTAAGTTTTCATTGCTGCTCTGTATCTGCTGCCTCTCTCAATAAATCGATCACGCTGACAATGATTGTAGAAGTCTTAATCGGCGGCGCAGGTGCATGGGCACTTCCAAAAGCAGACGAAGAAGACTCAGTCCTTCATGAGGTTTTTAGTCCCACTTGCACTAAGGCCATCTCGAGGGAGGATTCAAGAACAAATACGAGCTCAGCATGCACTTCTTTTCTATTTACACACAATTAATTTATTGATATACACACAGTTGTACACAGGTAACAAGCACAATCACCAAGGTCGCCCTACTGGCAAACGTCGAAATCCGTTAAATTAAAACTTAAGCTTCAAGAATGCCCCGCAGTCTGGACTGTATGCGGGTGGTGGTGGCGGCGGTGGGGGATGATGGTGGTGATGATGATGATGCTGCTGGCTGCCGTCAGAGTCGTACTTCGCATAGGGTGGGGGCTGTGCTGGATATCCCAACGCCAGCGGATCTCCGTAGGCGAGCACCTCGTAGTTCGTCACCCGTCGTTCTTGCCCAGCGAATGGAATGTACAGGCAACCGTGCGACTTTTGAATCTTTCCCGGCGTCAAGCTGCCGCAGTATTGCGCACGACCGATATAGAGCGGCTCTCCCTGAGCTGTGCGGCCACCTTCTACTGCGCCCGGCGGAACATGCCCCTCGGCGGAGGATACCCAGCGATAGCCAGTGCCGGTGAGCACCTCAAAGTGACTCTTCACAATCTCATTGCCGCCGTGGCACACGTAGGCACACGCCTTGTTGGGGATGACCTTCGCCGGGAGCAGGTCTCCCTCGTGGTAGGCCCTTCCCACGTAAATGGTTGCCATGTCGGTGTCTTGGCCAGCGTGTACAGCATTTGCCGGCACGCTGCTGCCAGTGGCGGTCACCCAGGGGCTGGATGGTGCTTCGCGGACCAGCACCTCGTAGCTCTCCAGGCGTCGCTCCATGCCTCCGTAGGGAATGAATAGTGCACGATGGACGGCAAGGACCTTGCCCACCGTCAAGCTGCCCTCGAAGCGTCCTCGCCCGACGATGACTCTCATTCCAGAGGTGGTGCGGCCGCACTCGACGGCATTGGGCGGGATCGAGTGGTCGTAGCAATGGCGCCATGTGTAGTGATGTCCGCAAAGGATCTCGTAGCTGGACTTCGGGACCTCCTGCCCGCGCCAGCAGACGTAGGCCACCTTCCTTGAGGGGATCACTTTGGCGGCTAGCATGTCGCCTTCGTGGTATGCCCGACCGACGTAGATAGTGGCGCCATCCGAGTCGTGTCCACCGACCACAGCGAGCGGCGGAACCGGAGCGTACGGCGATGATGGCACCCAGTTATGACCTAAAAGCAAAAAAAGTGTAAGTTCGCGAGTCTTCTCTCCCCCGCGTGGACCGTGGCATACAGCGTGCAACGAGCAGTAATGAAAGACAAGTCTTCGAGTTTCAAAATTTCAAGTTTTATTGATTTGATTTGTTCATGCTTATGGCTCTCTCTCGCCGCGCCGTCGCCAGCCGCGACCTGTTCACCAGTTCTTGACCAGGACCTCGTAGGTTGTGAGCTTGATCTCCTTTCCACCGTACGGAATGTACAGGCACCGGTGGGAGGGGTGCACTTTACCCGGCGTCAAGCTCCCGTGATGATGACCGCGCCCGACGAACACGGGCTCGTTATTCCGAGTGGTCCCAGTGGAGACGGCACCCGCCGGGACATGGCCGTGGTGTTCCCTCACCCAGCAGTAGCCTTGACCCGTCAATACCTCGAAATGTGTCTTGTATATTTCATTGCCACCGAAGCACACGTATGCCAAGCCCTTGTTGGGAATAATCTTTGCTGGTAAGTTCTCACCTTCATGCATTGCCCGGCCAACGTAGATGGTCGATCCGTCGGTGTCGTGACCGGCGACCACAGCGCTCGGTGGGCAGTGATGCAAGTGTCCGGGCACCCATCCATGTGGCATCGAATACGTCAGCACCTCGTACGTGTCCAGGCGGTGTTCATGGCCCCCAAACGGAATGTACAAGCAATGATGCGAGGGATGAATCTTGCCGACAGTCACCGATCCGTGCCAGTGTCCACGACCGATGTACAAGGGCTCGCCAGTTTTGGTGTTGCCCGCGAGCACCGAGTTCGGCGGAACCGAACCGGCATCACACGGCACCCATCTGTAGTTGCCGCCTGTCAGTATCTCATAGTGGTGCTTGGGAATTTCCTGACCGCCCCAGCAGACGTACGCGGAGCTTTTGCTCGGAATCACCTTGGCCGGCAAATTGTCGCCCTCGTGGAAGGCTCGACCCACATAGATGACTGATCCGTCACTGTCGTGACCGCCGACAACAGCGCCCGGCGGCACGCCAAATGATGATCCCGAATGAACCCAGGAATGATCTGAAAGCGAACGAAAAATAATTCGTTAGTATTGCATTCGAAATGAGGGGGGCTATTGACTTTAGGAAGTGGCATTGTTTGTTGTGGAACGTGGAAGGAATTGCTTGGAAATGGACCGATTAACCGGTTCAAGTGACAGAAACGAAGTGAATGGTCATGTGTCAAGCAAGAAGTGACAGAAACAGAGAGGATGGTCATATGTGTCAAACTCACATATGTGTCAACACGTGACAGACGTCACTACTGGGCGATGAAATCAGTCAAAATGAGAGACATTCAAAGAACAAATTGTGAATTTTCACATGAAATCAGAGAAACGACACCCGTGCCGCGAGCATATTTACGAGAGTTTGACATTCAAAATGTCAGATTGAGTCTTCGTCTGAATGTCGCAAATTTTTGGCTCTCTTTTCTTGCTGAACGTCTGTCTGTCCACTTAAACCTACTGAACACATCCATTGACTGTCACTTGCACGTCACTTCGCAATGACAAGTGCCATTCTACGGAGTGAATAGGAAAAGAAATTCAATTACATGGTTGTATGACATGACCGGGCCTTTGCAGAGACAATTCCCCTCCTGAAAAACGAGGACGGAAACGGATCAGTTTTGCAAATTTTCCCTTCAAAATAACATCACAGTGCTTATCGTGTAGACTTCAACGGCCCTGAATATTCGATTTGTGCAAGTGATTCATCGCGCTGTCAAAACCGATATCGATGGAAGTAAAAATAACAAAATTCAACTTTATCTTATCTCCGCTGACTGTACACTCATTGCTGTTTCACTTGATCACTGGTCGAGTTAATACGCATTTTGAAAGTCACACAAATCGACAGCAGCTGCCAGAGCTCACGATAGTCCTTAGATGTTACCAGAGTTCGTGCTCGTATCTTACCCATTTTTTTGTTGTTGATTTCTCGTTCAATTAAACACTTGACACTTGATAAACTTATTCCTCGAGGTTCGCCGGAGCTGCGACACTGTCTCTCTACCAGTGATTCTGTTCAAACTGGCGCGTATGGGAGTGCGATCCAATATAAAAGCCAGCCAGGCGATACATTTGCAAGTGAGTTACACGATAAGAAGTGTGATAACACGTTATCCCTTGAAAAATATCAATTGCTCTGATATAAGCTGATAAACGGTTGAAAAGAGGGTGGTGGACACTGTAAATGATAAGTTTGAATATTTTTTTATTATCATAGTAAAACATTGCGCTTCGAATGTGTCATCAACCGCCTGAAGTTCAAGGGGATGAACGCCTCGTCAATCACTTCCGATGTGGCTGAGTCAGTAAAACATCTCAAAGATGTCAGTGAACTTCAAAGCCGCAGGTGGGAGCGACATCCCCGTTCAGTGCAATCTGCAAGGCGATCATAATCCAGCCGAACGCTAATGAGAGTCGTTTATAATCAAGGTTGGGGTAGGTGGGTTATTGGACCACCAGCAAAATTGCCAGCATACTTAGACCATTGTTGGTCCATTGTGATACTATCACCGATGGACAACTTCAGTGATGACAACGGCAAATGGTGACTCGGCCAGCTTTGAAGACCAGACAAAGGCATATGTATTAACTTTGCCTTCACTGGGAGTCGAACCGGTTACCTCCCTTACACAGAAGAAGTGGCACTGTCCTGTGGCGAATTGTTTTGTCCACGGGACAGCTAGAGATCCATGACATCTGGTTCCCCCACACCCTGGCTTTCCAATGAATTTTTTTGCAACAGTAAGATAGAGTGACGTCGAAAATCCACATGTGTAGCATAGTCACATCGCTCAGGACGTTGAATGATTTGCATTTGCTTCCGTAAAAGGTCAAGGAATACTTGCCAAATAGTCACTCGAATGGTTGACACTGAACCTGATTCTTGGAAGCCACACAACCGTCGAGGGCCATTTCACACTTTTCACACAAATTGCCACATTTTGGGAAATTGAAAATCCCCAATAGATACATGAAACACCATTCTTCTTCTTCGACTGGCGCTACAGTGCGCGGTGGACCTGGGCCTCAACCAACATGCCTCTCCAGCCAGCACGATCTTTCACCAGCTGCCTCTTGCTGCGCACACCAAGTTGGTTGAGGTCCTTTTCCACTTACGTCATCTGTTCATCATCTGTTGCGCTGTCCCAATGGCTCGGTAGCCATCTTAAGCGTTGGATCCGAAGAAGCTTATCTATCAGCCCGTACAGTTCGTGGTTGAACCTTCTCCTCCAGACGCCAACAACGCAAACAGGACCAAAGACCGAACACAGAACTTTAATCTCAAAGCAAGCAAGAGCCTCTTCCGCCGCTTTCAATAGCGTCCATGTCTCTGCGCCATAGAGCAGGAAACACCATTGCATGGCCAAAAACTGACGACTTGCGTGGGCACGGTGGGGCCTGTACGCTAAAACCAACATTGAGCCACTTTTCTTCAGAGAAGATGAAACTGTCGCATTGCCCGTCGACACGATGCACATAGGGTTAATGCTGGTTTGTTGGGCAGAGAAGAAGAAAAGTTTTTTTTTGTTAAATTAAAAGTGATGTTTTTCTGCAAATTTTGGAAAAGAAAATATGGCTAGAAGAAAAGTTATTAACATTTTTCTGAAAAATTTTCCTATTGGGTCTAAGACTTCATTCGTGGGGTTTTCTAAAATATTGCGTAACTTGTATTATTCTATTGCCGGAGCAGTTCTTTTGTAATGGGATCCACAAATTGTCAGAAAGGTGGGAAAAGGTCAGAGCTTCAGAAGGGCAGTCTTCTTTATGTGGCGCTACAGTCCGGTTGGACCTGGGCCAACAACCGTCTCCTTCACTCTTCTGGCTAAGTCGATGTCGCTGAACAGCCTGTATAGTTCGTCGTTATATCTCCTCCTCCACTCACCATCTGTGCAGACGGGACCGAAAATCACCCGAAGAATTTTTTTCTCGAACCAACCAAGAGCTGCTTCATCCGCTTTTGACAGAGTCCATGCCTCTGCGCCATATAGCAGGACTGGGAGGATTAAGGTCTTGTAAAGCGTTATCTTGGTTGTTCGAGAGAGAGCTTTGTTTACCATTGACTTTCTTAGCCCAAAGAAGCACCGATTGGCTAAAGTTATTCTTCGTTTGATTTCAGCGCTGGTGTCATTGTCTGAGTTGATAGCGGTTCCTAGGTAAACAAAGTTTTTGACTACCTCAAAGTTATACCTGTCTGCTGTGACGTTCTGACCGAGACGTCGGTGTTGAGTGTCCTTTCTCGTTGACAGTATATACTTGGTCTTACCATCGTTTACCGCTAAGCCCATCTTCGCGGCCTCCGTTGCAAAAGCGCCATTGACATCACGCTGCGTTCTTCCGATAATGTCAAGATAGTCGGCATATGCGAGTGGTTGGACGGACTTCTGAAAGATTGTTCCTCTGGTGTTGGCGTTCGAGTTTTTAACAATTTATTCGAGAACTATGTTGAAAAAGTCGCATGACAGCACATCGCCTTGTCTGAATCCTTTTTTGAAATCAAAGGTCTCAGTTAGGTCTTCACCGACCTTGATGAAACAGCGTGCATTTTCCATCGTCATTCTATACAAACGGACGTGTTTGGTAGGGATGCCAAAACTAGACATTGCTCTGTATAGCTCATCGTAGATGCTATCAAAAGCGACCTTAAAATCTAAAACCTTATTAAAAAAAATATTAAAAACCTTAAAACTTATTGAAATTTAAATGCTACAGAAATCTAAATCGCTAAGGTTTTCATTTTTTTATTTAAATTTACATTTTACAACAACAAAATGGATGGCCCCAATCACACAACCAACGTATTCCCAACCACTGATCATGTTTACCACAAACTGTGTTCCTGTCCAATGTACTTCCCCCAAAGCAGTGATACTAAATTAAGACCCACCGTAAGACAGGCGACAACCTTCGCATCGATCTACCCAACAAATCAATCATTTGTGAGCTCACACATTTCGGCGAAACATTATCTAATCTGTGAGAATGGGAACCGTAAAGTGGGCTCCAACTATTTCCAGAGCACTGACTCAGAGAGACTTACTGTCTTTTTTGTTCACCAATGTTTTCTGGCGGTCTTCTAGGCGGTGCCCCAGATGATCGAATTCTACGTTTCAGTTCTGGTTCTAATTTCTTGCAGCCAAGTGCAGAGTTTCCATTATTTGAAGTTATGGTAACGGATTTGTATTGACATTCGAAAATTGGATTTTACTTTGTTTTGTGTTTTCTTTTATTGAATTGTCAGGAAGAAGTAACGCCTCTGGTTGAGCCGAAGTACAGAACGTCTTTGCATATTTTTCTACAGCCACCGGAAGACTACAGTCACTTGACAGGTGAGCCGTGTGTGTAGGTGTAGCCTTATTTGTTTAAGCAAGTGTCACGGGGAACGAAACTCGAATTGGATTGGAATTTGAAGTAGATAACGCGGTTGATTGATTTGCTGTTCTGCTAGACATTCAAATCGATGTGGGACACTTGTATTGGTGGTGAACTATTCGATAGAGAGGAGTTACTGTGGCGATGGTTGATGTTCATGTGACAGACAATAGGGATGTGACAAAATGAGGATTTACATTTTTCAAAATTATTAAGAAATAATACCGGAGCTGTGGATAGTGGGCATGTGTGGAAATGTGGAAATATACGAGTCACCATATTCAATGTAGAATCATTCAACTTAGGCCTTGGGCCTGGACCACTCCTATCATCACTACGGGCTGATGGTGCTTGAATCTTCTCTCGCGGGACTAAAGACCGCATGCAGAACTATGCTCCCTATGAGACCAATCTTCTTCTTCGGATTTTTGATCGCCCATGCACTCGATGTTGATGTGAAGATATCGGTGACTGCGCTCTAGTGGAATTCGTTGCAGCTTCTGTCCTGACTGGGTCTACTGTGGATTCCTGGACAGTTGATAGATTTTTTTTATCCATTGGCAAAAACTTTGTGAAGACCGGTGCACATTTAGGAAATCCTTCAGACAGATTCTTTGATCGGGCATCCGTGTGTAATGACTGGTTGCTTGTAAATAAGCACCTTCGTCCTCGGACTAAGATCAGTCTTCTTCGGCACAGTAAATGTTCCAAGTGTGTGCCAAAAGCTGTTTGTTTAAGAAGAGTATCAACGTTGTTCTTAAACAGGTATATTCGATTTGTCTGAAAGAATTATTTTAAGATTGTTGCATCTTATGACAAACCTCCTACCCCTGCTTACTCGAATCTCTATTGGTGTACGGAAGCACACATGTACATACTTGTCGCTGTTGATTTTTGGTCCCACTTAAGTTTGTAGTCCCATCGCACAGTGGTGCAGAATGCGCCAAAATTTGGCTTTAATTCGAAAATTGAAACGTGTCTTGAATGAGATACAGGAGTGTATGCTTTGGTTTGTGGCTAGTCCACGGGGTACAATTAAATATTCGAATAAGATCCCATTCTCGACACTGGTGGTCCTTCTGCGTAGGTACTCCTCACTGACATTGTTTACCTGGACAGAGAAAATTCTGGTCTTTATTTATTCTGCACCGAAATATTCGGGTATTACACAACAAACCGTTCACAATTATAGTGTCCTTGTTCGAATGTCCTTGTTGAAGGAAATTTGTTGAGGTTGTGCTCTCGTATTACCGTATTGCTACAGGAGTGTGATTCCATATAAAAGCAATTCGTCACAATTAGAAGCGTGACAACGCGTCATCTCTGTCAGTCGATGATTTGAAAGCGTTAAAAATTAAGTTCAAAAGAACAAGTTCACTCAAAGCATTGTCCCATCCCTCCCTAGACGTCGAGGTTCAAGTGCACTGGGTTCGACGCACATACCCACAACGCCACAGGCCGATTCTTAAGGTTTAGTACATGGTATTTAACATTCTCAATTTATTCCAGGGCTTCGTTGTTTAATGTTTTGAATAATGTTGCGTGGAGCTTTCGAAGTAGAGCTGCATCTCTCAGTTGGTTGTTAAGCCCATTATTCTGTACTGATGCCTCGAGTCGTATTCCTTTCTTGAGGAGAGCAAAACTAAATTTTTCGTTCATCGGCAATGGCCTCATTAACTACTAGTGGTGATCTGCCAATCACGTCAATATCGTAATCGGATTTCTTGAAGACTCTGAATCTTGTGTTGGTGATTGAGCTCTGCACGATTTTCTGAAGGACAATCCTGAAAATGATAGAGCGTGTCGCCTGGGCTATACTATATCCTTTTTCGGCTGACTTTGGCGTTCAATCATCTGACAAGACCATCGGAAATACATTCAAAAGTTTTAACACGAACATAATTTTACATGGTTGCAGCCAAAATCAACAAAAAATCTCAGCAATCCATAAGATGTAGGCATGAGATGGATAAACCACTCCCATAGTCATCTCCACATGAACTTGAAACATCGATTCCCTTCAGTGGAGCATACCAGTATGGCCTGTGCTGTGAGGAGAGCTCCTTTGTGAACGTGTGCAACAATGGGGCAGCATGATGCCTCTCTCTCAAGCGCAGATCTTTCAAATTAATTTTCATTGCATAATCATAGGCGAATGATTTTATGTGGATCGTGCAAGCAATGGCTTTGTTTTGTTTGTCAATTGTTCATTGACTGCGTCACTAGTTCTTGACTGGTCCATAGCTTGTAGAACGGGTACTGGGTGAGTGTGTATGGGATCAAAAGGTAAAGCCAATTAAATTGACGTGTGTCTGTGATCCTTTTCTCTGTATTTTGTATTAGTTACATTTAAAGTAATGCATTTACAGAGCTGCAGAGCTAAAATATGACAATTTCATATTGATTACTTTCATACTGATTACTCTCATTTCTTGTCAGTAGAAACTCCTCGAATTGAAGGCCAAAATTTAACTAAGTCCTTCCAATTTGTTTGGAATTTTTAAGGAAACGCTAGAGACCCAGTCTCTCGTCACCTATTACGTCTGGGGAGAATTCGAAGACAGCACCTTCAATCCATTTGGAAAAGATTGCTAAAGTCGCTAAAGATCACCTAAGACTGCGTCAATTGCAATCTCTGGATATAAGCACACAAGGCAAACGGACTGTACCGCTATATGCCATGCGGCTCCGTTTATGTTGGTATGTAAATATTGAACAATTATAAGAAAAAAAAAAACAACCGATATGAGGTGTTTCATTTGGTCCCTTATTTGGAAATTTTTTGAATGCAACATTAATTAAGCGTCCGCCTGTATTCAAATCAGTACGCAGTGATTTCTATCACTTGTTCTAGCAACTCGAGTTGGTAGTACAGCAATGATTTCGACACGATTGGTTGCCTAGGGCTCTGAAGCAAACTCATGTATATTTTCCTTCACAAATAAACCCACGAAAGAAAAACCAAGGGTTCACTCTGAAGATCTGAAAGCACATGTCCAGGATTTTGCATGGCGAACCGTCTTGTTGTAACCAGTTACCAGTTACGCAATATTTGCTTTGTTTTCTCTGAAGAAGAGTGGCCCAATTATAATTTTAGCGAAAGTATCAACAGTCGCAAGTGGTGCCCCCTGGCATTGTAGGTATGTGCGTCAACCCCAACCTCGACATCGAAGGTTCGATTCCGCTCTGTGCGACAAAAATAATGTTCACGGCTCCACCTCTTTCGAGTCACTGACAATGCTCAAAGAGTATTTCCTGTCTAGAAAAAGGTTCTCAAACTTGGCCGTTCGGGGTGGGCATAAAACTGTAAGTCCCTTGCACTCGTGAGAGAACAATAGCATGCACAACAGGAGTGGTTGCTGAGAAGCTAGGCACTGGCCCTCTATGGCCTGTACCGCCACCCATATTATTATTATTATATAACTGTCCCTCTTTGCCGATCAAATGGTGCTTCATGAATCTCATGTGAAGTTTTCTCCAAGTGCGGCAATTGTACTTGTGAATAGCGCCAGAGACTGTAAAATGGCATTCCAAGCGACACGGACGGTCTGGTGGCAACAAATCCTTTCAAATGTATCGCCAGGTGGTTCCACTGACGCTTAATGCTGAGCTCTACACGACACATATGCTTTCTCGACATCACTCACTCTTACCGCTTCAATCAATTCAGTGTTGTAGGCGAGGATGAACAGCATTCCGATCTTCTTCTTATTGATCTTCCACTGTTCCGTGCTCAAGAAAAAGGCTTCTTCGCAAACAGGGCCGAATACGATTCGAATGATTTTTCTCTCGAAGCGACCAAGTATCTCCTCGTCCTTATTTGACATTGTTTATGCTTCGGTGCCATACAGCAGGACTGGTCGTATATAAAGAAACAGGCAAGGTTATCCTTCGTTTTATCTCATCGATGATGTCATTCCCGGAGTTTATTTCAGAGCCTAGATAGACAAAGTTTTTAACTACATCGAAGTATAAGTCTATTGTGACACTTTGTTCAAGATGTCGGTGTTGATGTTGACCTTCTTGGACAACATATACTTTGTCTTGCCTTCATTCACCGCAAAGCCCAACTTACCCGCTTCCCTCTCGATGCTCGCAAATGCCGCACTGACAGCCCGTTGAATTTTGCCGATGATGTGAATGTCATCTACATATGCGAGCAGTTGCTCTAACGTGTTGACGTTAGAGTTACGCACCATCTTCTCTAGAATTATGTTAAAAAATGTAGATTATGTTTAAAAAGATTATGTTAAAAGTGGTGGCCCGTGGCGTTGTGGGTATGTGCGTCGACCCCAACCTCGACGTCGTAGGTTCGATTCCTACTCTGTGCGACGAAACAATTTTCACGACCCCACCTCTTTCGAGTCACTGACAATGCTCAAAGAGTATTTCCTGTCTAGAAAAAGCTTCTCAAACAAAGCCGTTCGGATTCGGCATTAAACTGTAGGTCCTTTCCACTCGTGAGAGAACAATAGCACGCACAACACGAGTGGTAGCTGAGAAGCTTGACCCTGGCCCCCTACGGGCTGTAGCGCCACCCATATTATTATTATGTTTAAAAGTCGCATGACAGTCGTTGCTTTGCCTAAAGGCTTTTGTGACATCAAAAGTTTCTGTAAGCCAACGGGCGTTCTCCATAGTTGTCCTGCACAGAAGGATAAGTTATACAGAGATGCCAAAACTATACAAAGCGCTGTATAGCTCGTCTCTGTCATAAGCGGCCTAATGTCATATGCGGCCTTAAAGTCAATGAATTGATGGTGGGTCTTGAAACTCGTATGTCTTTTCCAAGATCTGCCATATTGTGAATATTTGGTCAATAGTGGATTTCGCTAGCTTGAACCCGCCTTGATATTGACCAATCAGGCTGTTGACGTATGGTTCCAAGCACTTAAACAAGATGGCAGAAAATACCTTATATGCTATGTTGAGGAGACCTATACCATTACATTTGATATTGGCATAGTTTAGAAGGTCGCCTCTACTTAGGAACGGGCAAACGAAGATGAGATTCCATCCGTCGGGCATACTCTCATCGCCGTTATACAATCTGCACAAGTGGTCTTCGAAATTCTCAGCAGCGACTGTAATTCTACTACAAGATTCCCATCCATTCGGTTTATGTCTCCTGAGAGGTAAAGGAAGACTCCATCTGAAAATTCCGTTATGATGTCCTGCTAATGTAGGTTGTGCAACATTGAATTTCCTCACGGCACTGGGTTGGTTTCGCTTCGTCCGGGAAATTCACGTTCGGAATTTGGCCAACACTAGGTAAATCCGAATCTAGGCTGGCGCTTCGGAACGTCCGGACATACTGGTCGAGTGTCTTGCGTCAATCGCAAATGTAATCAAAAAGTTACGCCTCGTCGCAAAGTCTATAAGGGTAATTTTGCAGGGAGTTTCAAGGAGTTCCAAACTGGTCTAACAGAGCACATGACGCTCCACACATTAAACCCAGCAAATGTTAGACAAGTGGAGAAGGTAGCGTCTACGGTGGTTATTAGTTTCGGCTCTAAAAGGCTAACGAGACTGTGGTACCACGCAACACTGAGTGACAACAATGGCCAACAAGTGGCAAATCTGCTGGCAAGTCACGTCCTTCCCGTATGGTTCTCCATACATAAAAGAAAAAAGAATGAATTAATCGGACGCTCTCTGCCAAAATAGACTTTATTTTACTCTGACCACCTTATGGTTCACCCTGTAGTAGGGCACCACCGAGCACATTCTCAATTGCTCTACTTTGCTAGAGACCACACGTGGATGTGTCAGACATCGGTTTCAGACGCTTACGCACGCCCAAAGGCAACTGAGTCCGCAAAAATGTAAACGCCGTCTCCATAAATGTTCCGTTTCAGCTAGATAACCCACTTCGATAAATACGAACGATGAGAAATTGGTAAACCCATGTAATTCACCCTTTGTTGCCGAAGCAAGTGTTTCATGTTGGCAAATCCACCCCCAGAGTGAATCATGCCACAAATTCACACACACAACAACTAGAAGTGTTACACATTTTGTAATCGCTTATGTGCTTTTATTAAGCACTTGACAAAGTGATAAGATAAATAATTTGTTTTTATTTACTCCAGTCCACGACACCTAAGTCAGAAAGTAATCGTCGCACACCAATGCACCGCTCTAAGGAACTAATTCGTCGATCGATCACAGTGAGCTCGATAACACTGGCACCTTGAATTCTACGGTATCATCCATTTTAAACTCTTTGATCGATCCACAAACCACAAAATGCACCCAAACTGTCAGACCACCACATGAGAGATGAATCAACGCATTTAAGTATGACCCACTGTTATCCAACACACCAGGGGATGGCAACGAGCAAATACCAACTCACTCGGAACCTAGATAAGATAGTCGGCCCGGCTATAAGCAACGAACTTTATCTTTCGTTATATTTGTTTTTGTGTTCTGTTTTGACTTTTGCACAATCGTCGTCAGTCTGTTGGAGGGTATCTGTCTTTAATTTAATATCGCCAACTGCCAAAGTGGCAGTTAGTTTAGTCTTGATTGTCATCAGCAGCAGAGCACCGGGTCTTTGACGGGAGCATAGTAATAACATTTAGTCCAGCACTTGAGTGTACAGAAGGAAACCAACAAAAAATGGGTAAGTTTGAACAAAATCCAATCGACATCGACGCCTGTCGGATCTGAAGTGAAGTTTTTCCATGACGAGCTGGTGTCATGTGAGCTGGAAATGATGTACATACATTTCTGTGCGGATAGTGGATGTGTTGTGTGAATATGCAGTGGCAATGGGAAGCGATATCGGTTGAAAAAAACATAAATCTTTCACTTTGACAGATGGAGAAAATACGTGAAACGGAAAGAAATGTACAAATCGTGACGCTTGCAAACTTATCATTTCTACTTAACGTCATTATGACACATGAATTTTTTTGTACTTGAAACTTTGTGTCATTTTCACAAGCCTTGTGTCATTCACTTTGACAGCCCATCCCACGGACAAGTGACGTGAATCTCATAAATTGACGCATAAAATAGCATACATTTCGGCTGATGTCGCTATGGTTGACATTTCAAGCCGATCTCCTTGTCCACCGATGAATTGTAGTGACTTCTTGACAGTTAATCACACGAAATGTCGCGCATTTTTGACAGTTAAAACAAGTAAATGACTTTACTCTGCGTTTGACAAGGTGTTCTGGCGTCTTGACAGGAAATCTGCCTACGCTACATGATACAGAAGACTCCCTCTAAGTCAAATTCTTACAGGATCTCCAAACCAGTTGGAGTTAGAGGGAGTTCGACTTTGAGACTCCTTTTTTTGTTGAGGAGTGTGACAAAATTTGTGCAAGGAAAATATACGAGTTAGAGAGAAATTCGACTTAGGGAGAGTTCGACTGAAGCGGAGTCCTCATTATTTCATTGTTTTGTGTGTCCTATCGATTTTGTTAATAAATTCCATGGACAATTAGTAAAACAAACAACCTTTCAGCACAAAAATTCTCAATTCCCAAGAGCAAAACAAACACTTTGAACAGCACAAGCAATCCGCAGTCAAAATCAAAAACTCTACATCGAAGGAAATGTCACCGACTTTGACAGATGTGACAGATTTGATAAATCAGCGCCAAAAATTCCCTACAGCTTTGAAGCGTTCCCTTTCGTCACAACATCAACGAACACACCCAATGAACCATCAAATGTGATAACGCCAAATGCAATTATGTACAGTTTCGAAACCCAGCGACCACGATTTCACCACGAGTGGGTCTTAAGTGTCGCCATGCCATGTTTGTCGGTTATCATTCGAAAGATAATCGATTTTTCTCGGAATTTTATTGATTCGATAACGAGAAATCGTGGGCTCAAGAAAAACCGTTATCACGAGAACGAGAACAAGTTTCCAAACACATTTCCGTTCGATAAGTTCAACAATCGATCGAAACAGTAGGTAACTTGACATCTCATCAAACTCACGTAGTCACAAAAAAGGGAGTAAACAAGGTTATAAAACCAACTATCCGACTGATAACGATAAACGCCGCTGATTAGGGAATCTTACGGCTGTCCGTCCATCCATTACTGTCCAACGGATCCTCTTGTAAAGTGTGTCACTCTGTCTAATCGGCTTTTTTCTCCTTCTTCTTTTTTCAGAGCAAAGCTGGATAGCAACAAACGTCTACTCGGATGTGCCACCAATGGCAATCCATGCCGGCCACGATTCCGACGGTGACGCGATCTACGTGGGACGTGCCTATCACAACGGCGACCTTTTGCCGGCGAAAGTCATCCCGAACAAACACCAGGCGTACGTAGCCTGGGGCGGAGAGGAGATCAATAAGCATGACGTGGAAATTCTCACAGGTCATCACTTCCAGTGGATCCCATCCGGTGCTGGTGCAGTGCCACCGCATGCCATCGCCGTCGGTCGGACCTCGGACGGAGAACAGTTGTTCATTGGCCGCGGCCACTGGGAAGGCAGTCTTACGCCGGGCAAGGTGCATCCTTCGCACGGGTGCCTGTACATCCCGTACGGTGGACATGAGCACAGACTGGAGCACTATGAGGTGCTGGTGCAGCCAGAGACTTGGGTGTCCGCATCCGGCAACTATGTTGCTCCTGGAACAGTTCACGCCGGTCACGATGCCGACGGTGACGCGATCTATGTGGGACGTGCATACCACGAGGGCGACCTGCTCGCCGCTAAGGTCATTCCCGGCAAAGGGTGCGCCTACGTCGCCTGGGGCGGACATGAGCACGTTAAGTATGACTTTGAACTTCTGGTCGGCTATGGATACGGTTGGGTGCCCGACTCAGACGGTTGTGTGCCGCCCGGCGCCGTCGTCTGTGGACACACTTCGGACGGCGAAGCCCTCTACATTGGCCGTGGCCATCACTGCGGCAGTCTGACGCCCGGCAAGATTCACCCATCGCACAATTGTCTGTACATTCCGTTCGGTGGACACGAGGTCAAGCTGCACCACTACGAGGTTCTAGTTAGATCTTAAGAAATTACTGGCATTTGTGACAACTGAGGTGGAATAAAGCTTTTTTTTGGTTATTTTGTATTTATATGATGTGTTTGGGTTTGAATTTCGATCGGCATGAAGTGGGTGCCTTCAAGTGGCATGACGGCGCCTTCTCTGGCTGCATGAGTTCAGAGAGTGTGATTTCATTTCTCGGGGAGGAACAACATCAACTACTGTGAGATAAGAGACAGTGTTATCACCTCGTACCGCTCGGAGGTTAGGTTACACGAACTGTGTGCCTCCAACACACTGAGTCAGACATTCGGCGGAATGAGGCACAATTCGGGAGTCGAAACATCCAATCAATCAGTGCTGCCCTTGAAGGCAGCGTTCAATTGCTCCGATATCGATATCAGGAGATTCCTAGGAATGGTGTGATACCGGTGATATTGGCGAGTGACTCACACAGGGTGGAAATGAAAACGCAGACATGTGATGACTTCATTGCTAAATCGAAGCTCTTTCGAGCACAGATGACGTCATTTGGAGATGATCAAGCGGTGGGTTCTGCCTGTATCCAAATACGATTTTGGCGAACAATATCCTCGAAATGGGTGAATGAGTTAATGCCTCGATCAGTAGGCCGGTTCGGTGCCGGACTTTCGCTCGACACTGAAAACCTAATGAAACTTCGCCGTAAAGATTTGGCATCAAAACTGTAAGTCCACCAGCAACGCAGAAAGCGAGTGAAGTTAGTCCCAGTTCCACTTCTGAGTGTAGCGCCACTCGCTTACACCGTCTAGAGCATTTGACACCGACAGACGAGGCATTGCCAATGAGACTACCTCAACACAGTGCAGCCAAGACTCAGATGGAACACGTACATTGGGGCAGAGTTGTAAAAGATTGCAATCTTCTCAGAAATCATCTCTGAATTTTCTAGAATTATTTATTTTGTGATTCCAACAATTGACTTCACTAGGGAGTTCGGGACTTCAGCGTTGAAGTCACCATTCTTTTTGAAGTCTTTGATTGAAGCAATCATTTGGACCAATCTAAAGATTGTAATCAGTTGAATGCAATTCTTTAGAATTATAGTGCATTCGTTGAAGTCAACAAACCCGAATTCAGTTGAAGTCATTGGGACTTTCAAAATATTTCAGAGTTTCTGCCATGTTCGATCTTCGTCCAATTGCAGGGAGAGATCAGCTTGGTGGCTTCTATCTAAAACGGCGTAAGTGGTGTCCCCTTGCGGAATTTCACAGTACGGTCGTTGAGGCTCATTTGCTAGGTTGGTATGCCGCTGATATGGTTCGCTTGGACGCGGAGCCCATAGAGGCTGGTTCCTCGCCCAGGTTCAGGAACTAAATTGGTTTCCAGGCCATGGGTCTTTTTTTCAGTTTGAAGAAGGATGGTCTTGAGGCGCTTCATAATCTTGGAAGCAAAATGCAGATCCGTTGGCTTAGAAAGCTCAGCGCCTGTCGCATTGGATTGTGATTTGTAGTTGTCTTGGGTTCAACGCGATCTTTGGAAGTGATAGTTGCTGCGCTGGCCACTTTCCTACACTCCAGCACATCATGAACTGGTGTAAGGCCCAAACGGCCACCGTCTACTTTTCTCCTAGCGAAGAAAGCAAGGTCCGGCCACGCTGGAGTCCGCAATGGGTGACTAAGGCTGAGAGCCAACACACCGTTCGCGACTGAGTTAGTTTTTAAAGTGGACCCCTAGCCAAGATGATCAACCGCGTGGTTCGTATGACACTTTGTTCCAGCACACTGGATGGGAAGAGGATAGGAGAAAGGTTAAGAGGGCAGGAAGAGGACAGCTGCATCTTACCTTCATGTCTTCTCACATGGTCTAGCACCTTGCGTTTCAATAATTTTAACATTACTATCCCCGCTTTGTAAAGGCATAAAGCACATGTTTTTAAGTAAAATTTGGGCAATAGGCGCACAGCTTCCCACCAACACTCTTACTTGAATAGCATTTTTGGGCACAATACAAATTGATATGACTAATATGTTTCCTTGGTTAATTCGAATGTGTGTAGAAGTCGGTACGCTATGCGGGTAATGTGGCCCTCTACTGTATTTCCCAATACGAAACCCATTGCGAAAAATAAATACGCATTACTTCACGTGCAAACTGGTATAGGCGCAGTCTTTCGTGTTCTACAGGGTATTTCATTTTTACAACTTTCGTTTGAATTTTTTTAAAAGTTTCCTTAAGTGCTTTTATATTGAATTTGGTGTTAAATTGGTTAGAGTTTTCTAAAACGAAATTCTGTTATATATCACATTTAAAATCAAAATGATTGGAAAAATCACAGTGTGCTAAATATGGTCTAACCCATGTATTGGCCATATTTGAAACATTTTCTTGATTGAAACTTAGTTACTTACTCGCCAGGACGGCGAACCATTAAGGGGCCGAATCTGAGCATTTGCTGCCTTCGATCGCTGATGGTCTTGGGCACGCTGCTTCGAGTCATCTAGACCAATCTGCAGAGTTGTAAAACTTCTTGACTTCATGTTTGGGATTTTTCAATTCCTGGATTCACTTTCAGATGTAGACTTCAACATTTAAATCATTATTCTTTTTGAAGCCTTGATCGGATCAATCTTTACGACCAGTCTTTTGATTTAAAATCAATTGAATGCAAGTCTATCGACTGACAGTGGATTCACTGAAGTCATTACCATTCACTTGAAGTCACCCGCATTCAGTTGAAGTGTTTGGGACTTCAACAAATTTTCATGGCAGCCTTTGGGACTTCAAACGTTTTTTGTTGCAGTCTAATTCTTTCCTTGAATTCAGAGATTGCATTCTCAAAAGATTGCAGTCTTTTACAACTCTGCCAAGCGGTCGTACATCCGATCTCTATACTGGAGGTTCGGTCTTTCCCTCCTTCTCGAATCAGGAAGCTCGGAGTCGAAAACCCTCTTAGCCGGAGAGTTGATGTCTATGCGATCGATGTGGCCCAGCCAGTGTAGTCGACCGACTTCTGCCTTCCGTACTACTTCCACATTCTGGTACAGCTGGAAGAGTTCGCGGTTGTGTCTTCTCCACCATTCACCTTCCTCGCAGACCAAATATCAGACGTAGAATGTTTCTTTCGATGACACCAGAAGAGGCTTACTTACTTACGAAGGGTGGTTCTACGTCGGATCTGCACTGTGGTGTCATTTGTGAAGATTACGTTTGCCCCTAGGTAAAATTACTACTATCGACTGAGATATTTTCTCCTAGGTTTTTTTTTATTCTTGAAGCTTAATCAGTGCAAACAGTTTTACAAGTTCGTCATCATATACAAGTTAGAGCTAGAACACTACTGTTCATTCTACTACAACATTATTATATAGACTGCCAGAAAAGAAAAAAGAATTAATAATAATAATAACAAATGTGGGAAAATAAAGTCTCATACTAAACGCAATGACATTTTTTTTTACCTTTCTTAATTTTTATAAAAAACTTAGCTTACATTTAAATATATCTTATTAATTTGGATTTGGCGTAAGTTGCCGAATAAGTGGATTTTGCAAATACGAACAACGATTAAAGTGGAAAGCAATATTGTTAATTCTGTCTTCTATTAATTCAACTTTTGCTATATTGTGGAGCTCTGAGGTGGAGAAATACCAAGGCAGCAAAAATTGATAAATAGCAATTTGGGATACTTGGGAAATCTGCTAGGTAGATATTAAAGAGGATTGGAGCTAGGACCGATCCTTGTCGTACACCTGCTGATATGTATTTGAGTGTAGATGTGGTAGCACCCATAAATACTTTAAAGCTACGTCCATATAAGAAGTCTTTGATGAGAGTAATCAGGTTGTTATGAAAACCAAAGTGCTTCATTTTAAACAAGAAAGCGTTATGCCACACAGAATCAAAAGCTGATGCAATGTCGAGAAGTAGCAAACCGGTCGATTTTGTAATTGAAAGTTGATGTTGCACGTGTCTAGTTAATCTCAAAACGGGATGAGAAGTGTTATGACCAGATCTGAAACCAAATTTTCAATATGGAGTTGTCATCAATAAACTCTATAAGTTTTTGCTTAGTTACTTTTTCTAAGATCTTTGCCAAGTTGCTTAGGAGACTAATTGGGCGGTAACTAGACAGACTTCCGGGGCTTGGGTAAGGCAATTATTTTCGCAACTTTCCAGGTTTGGAGAAAGTAAAGTAGCTTAAGACAGCCGTTGATAATCAACGTAGCATAAATAAGTCCTGTACGGGGAAGAATTTTCAAACAAACATTTGGTATACCGTCGAAGCCGGGCGCTTTTTTGTTTAAGAATATTCTTTATTACTTTCGGACGTATATACCAATTTGGAGGTCGAGTTTCAAATAAAGGGGTTTGATTTACTGTAGATTCCACTAAGTTTATTGTCTGAGGATCACTTAGATTTTCGGAAATCGTAAATTTCTCCTAGGTGGTTTGAAACGGAACTCTTATTTGCCCAGCTCGTTTCGACTCTTCTTCAATTGCCATAAATGCGGTATTTAACACCAAGTGATACATATTAGCCGCATATTTTTTTAAACACATATTTGAAGTTCATTTAAGTTGTTGTTTATAACTTTTTGTTGCTTTTGTTTAGGTATAGTTTCCAAGAAGTTTCCAAGAATGAATGAATGAATGAATTAGACTTAAAAAAAATGTTAAATGTAGCCATATTTGCCGCACTTACTATACGTAGCTTTTATTTTTTTTTTTTCAATCAATATTGAGAAAAGTGTCATATGTCCTAGCGTAATCGAAATTAAGGTACGGTTTATAGTGGTGGCACGTGGCGTTGTGGGTATATGCGTCGACCCCAACCTCGGCGTCATAGGTTCGATTCCTGCTCTGTGCGACAAAAATAACTTTCAAGAAGACAATGCTGTGTGTTTGGTGGGACCAGAAAGGTGTGGTGTACCACGAGCTCCTAAAACCTGGTGAAACCGTTAATACTGATCGCTACCGACAACAAATGATCAATTTGAAACATGCATTGATCGAGATATGACCGGAATTGGCCAGAAGACACGGCAAGGTAATTTTGCTCCATGACAATGCACATGCACACAAAGCAAAACCGGTTCAGGATACAATCAAAACACTTGGCTGGGAGCAGCTACCCCACCCGCCGTATTCACCAGACTTGGCTTCTTCCGACTACCATTTGTTTTCATCGATGGGACACTCATTGGCTGAGCAGCACTTCGATTCCTACGAAGAAGTCGAAAATTGGGTGTCTGATGGGTTTGCTTTAAAAGACGAACAATTTTACTGGCGTGGTATTCACAAATCCCCCGTTCATTTCGAAGGCAGATCTTCAAGCGGTCTTCGCATCAATAAAGAAGAAAAAGTCGGTCGGAATCGACGGTATCTCGAACATTGTGTTAAGACATCTTCCTCTGGAAGTGGTCACCATGTACACAATCCTTTTTAACAATGCTCTGAATAATGCACATTATCCGGAGCATTGGAAAACTGCGATTGTACAGCCCATAGCCAAGCGAGGAAAAGATTCTTCGAATCCGTGCAACCTCCGGTCAATTAGTCTCCTTCCGAACATCAGCAAGGTATTCGAGAAGGTGGTAAATAGAGCTCTGATCAACTGGACAGAGGACAAACATATAATTCCGGATAACCAATTCCGTTTCAAAGCGGGGCATGACACTATTCATGCCGCGTCGAAACTAGTATCGGATATCCAATGGAACAAGAGCAAGAAACAATGTACGGGCGCCTGCTTGATTGACCTGGAGAAGGCCTTCGACACCGTTTGGTTAGAAGGTCTTTACTATAAGCTCAATCGGCTAGGCATTAGTCAACCACTGCTGTACCTACTGTATAACATGCTTACCGGTAGGCGGTTCGTCGTCAAGAATGGCAACGTGACCTCTACAGGTACTTTTGAAATTAAAAATGGTCTCCAACAGGGTGCCGTTAATTCGCCGATCCTGTTCAACATTTTCTTGAGCGATCTAATAAGTTCCCTTCCGCACGCAATTGCGTATGCCGACGACTTGATAGTGTACAGTTCAGGCAAAAAGATCGAGGACATCACAACGCTCACGCAGGGTGACTTCGACTCATTCATGAGAGATTGCGATGACTGGAAGTTGAATATCAACTTTCAGAAGTCGGAAACCATTCTGTTCAGGACTCCGTTGTATAAAGCTTCGGCGGATACGAAAAAGAATTGGCCAAAGTTCTCTATTGTTGGACGCCACGGGCAACCACTCTCGCAAAGGATTGTAGTCAGATACCTGGGGATCTGGCTAGACCAGTATCTATATTTTAACAAACATGTACATGCTGCTCTAGCCAGGGCCCGAGGCGCTTTCGCCCTCACAAAGAGACTGTTTTACAACAGCCAACTCGATGCAAGAGTAAAGGTAATCTGCTACATGGCCCTCATACGGCCAATGCTCACATATGGTTGTCCAGTGTGGTTCAACGTGAGTGCAAGCTTGATGGAAAAGATTCGGGTGTTTGAGAGGGCTTGTCTTAGGGATTGCCTTCGCCTTTACAGAACACCAGAGTCCCAGTACATAAAATTCTACTCCAATGAGGTGTTATACAACATGGCCAACCTGATACAAGTGGACAATTTCCTGGTGAAGTTGATTCGAGGTCACACTGCGAGAGCGATGAACTCGGCTAATAACTTGATCTCTGGGGCTTACTACCCCAATCCACAGTACCACGAAAGGGTACGTCACAATGGTTTCGTCCCTCCAGAGGCGTTTCTTCATTTAGACATGAACGGCCTGTTACAAGATATGAATGCGGTACCGCTCAGTTTTCACATCGCCCGTTCAACAGTGGATGGGCGACTCAACCACGACCGTTCCGTTGCACAACGAGCTGAGGAGGGCCTCCTCCGGTTCAGTACAGCGGTCTCGAGTCGGTATGTGCGAGATGTTGCATTGCAACATCGTAAGTTCTGGTGGCTTGGGAGCGAAAGAACTCCAGCGGCGAACCCTTTAGACCCGGGGTAGAAAGGGTAGTGCGTACCCCCATATGGGGCGCAGTCGGTCACGTATAGTACTATACATGCATGTATATATGTATGTCTGTTTAGTTTAAGATAGTTTTAAGTTATTTTAAGTTAGTATGTAAGCTAGAATATAAGTTTTAAAAAAAAGTTCTGTTATTAAGTTTTTTGTTTACAATTTTTCTTAATATTAAGCTTTACAGATACAATGAATTAGTTCCATCTATTAATGTTAGATTAGGTCGAAAGACATAGAATAAGATTAATTAAGTTTAGCTTAGAGTGCCTGCTGAGGGCCAGTAAGTTAGAAATAGTAAAATTGTACGTCCAGCTAGTTTTAAGCATTTTTTTTCTGTCTAGTACTTAAGTTTATTATGAATTATTAATAAAAATGTATTAAAATGAATGAAAATGTGGTATTCACAAATTGCCAGAAAGGTGGTCAGAAAACAATGGCCAATACTTTGAATAAAATGTTTTTACTTTCCCATTAATAATTAGTGTTTTATTTTCAAAAAAACGCTGAAAAAAATGGGCTAAAGTTCGTTCAGTTCAAGATATATTTAAGAAGACCCCTGTACTGGAATGCTATGACGACACTCGATTCAGCACCCCCATTCAACATAGGATTAATGCCAGAAGGCGGGCACATGGTATGCTTCAAAAACCATGTTTCTGCAACAAATACTGAAAAAGGCAGCTTTAATGCAGGGTACCAGAAGCCCTCAATACACTTCCACCTCAGCTTGAAGCATTGCCAATTGTTTCTTGATTTGTCACAATTTATGAGAAGAAAATGTTGTTCAACTAGGCTTGTTATCCATAATCCACTATAATAATTTTTTGCAACACAACCTTTAGCAGAAAAGCCTTTAAAAGACCTCGCGGGAACACTTTAACATAAAAATATTAAATGTCCTGAAATATCTTATCAAATTGATTTCTTTCTTACCTAATGTGATGCTCCCTCCTAGCTCTATCTTTTACAAGAACCAATACTATTCCCAACAGAATAGCAAAAATTCACTCAAAATGAATCTCGTTCCTGCCAAAAAACATCTCTTCATCAACAGAAAAAAACAAATCGTGTTCCCTCCCTCCATCTTTCGGCGAGTAGAGGAACTATCGGTCTTATGTAAATGAATCAAGTACCAATTAACAAGCACTGCAGTGAAAGACAGAGACGAACCGACTCACACAGCCGATATAGCTGGAACTGGAACAACTCGGAATATATACACTCGATGTACACACACTCACACAGCCACGAACAAGTCGAACAACAATCTTTTGCTGAATTGGTGTGCGAGTGGAGATTTTCTTTTCAGAAGAAAATCGATTTTTTGTTTGTTTTCATGAAAAAGCCTCTTCTTTAATTGTTTACTGGCATCTAGCATGCGTCCATATGCCTCGGTGAACATCGTGTTTCGAATTTTAGGTTATGGAAGTGTTCAGTCAAGCATGCGACTCAATTGCAGGAAATGTCTCCACTTGTCCTCCTTAAACACAACGTTGGCGTTCCCAAATCGATGTGCTTTCAAAAATGCAAGTCACCGCATTCCATTCGCTTCCGTGGGCATAAATACATTCATTTGGAGACCGTCCAAAGCGAAGTACATACCCCTCCCAAAGACGTTACTCACTGTCATTTGGAGAGGTGGGCTAAGTGAATTCCGTTCCAATATCCCATTGATTGGATGGCTCTTAGCCAATGGCAGTCAAGTGTTTCAGATCGCTCTGAAGTGATCCGTTCCACTTCGTACCGCATTCATTTCGTTCATTTGAGTCGCCTTGCAGCGAGAGAGAGGGAGAAAACGAGAGAGAGTGTTTCAATTCGTTTGCTCAAGAGAGAAGAGAGAGTGGGTTTTTTTTGCTCGTGTCTCTCTCATTCTTTTTCCCCATGCACATGATGACCATGGAATATGTACGAGGTGAATGGATGTGGATATGAATTTATGTTCCGTCGAACGTGACTTATGTGCATAATTTACGTAACCAGCCAGTAACCACGCGTCCGAATGGAAGCTGCTCGTGTAATTGTGCTTCCTTTTGAGTTGACATCTGGAATGGTTAAACTGTCACGATGTTGTTTGTTTTTTTGGTTTTCTTTTCAAGCTGTGCTTGTCGCTTATGTATGGAGGTCCAAATGAGGTTGGAACACATGTTAATTTATGAAAAATTCCCAGAACTCCGATTGCACTTGCACCGACTGTCTGCGTGGCGAAATCATCCGTGTTCTGCTGTCTGTGAGCTCTTGTGGGTGAACGGAGCCACTGGATTTGGACTGCAAACGACGGCATTTAAGAAGTTGTGCCAAGAGCTCATGTTTGACGGATCAAATTGATACCCCGCGATGATAACGTTTCCCCACGAATACCGTCGCATGTTGCCTTTTTCCAAGCACGTGCTTCTTAAATTGTGCAATAAAACTGCCGAATCCTGATCCTGATAAAGGACATTACAGTTCAGTATTTGCGAAAAGTAGATAAATAAAAGGGGTGCACATTGGCTACGTTCTCGTGGGTCAAACGTTTAAAATTGTTTTCGATGAAACTCCGACGGCTTTGTTGCATCGACCACAGTGTGGATGGAAAGTGACACACATTTGATGAATTTTAAATGTTGCGAGGGAGAATGGGTGGCTTGTGGATGTTATTTTTATTTTGGGGTATCATTTTATTGATTTGATAAGAACAGAGGTTTATTTGTTCAGGAGGAATAATAGGTAGGTATCCACTGTTCTCCTAAGTTTCACAAAGTTTTGAACTGAATGTGATCTCTTCTACCTCGTGGAAGAAGTTACTTGTTTCACTTCAAAATACTGACAGCACTGCTTGGTAAGAATGGTTGACGGTATTTTCACTCACAGACACCTCATAGCAAACATTAAGTCTGTGCAGACACCCCTTCGGCACACACGGTGCAGACAATCCGCACATTAAAAAATTACAAAACATTGACACTATTGCAACATTCGGCAGTTCTAATTTGCCATAGAGCAGAGCAACCTTTATAAATTTCCTAAAATTCCAATCAAAACTGTCTATCCGTATCTTTCGTTTCATGTTTACGATTTCCCCGCTGGTCTGTGCAAAATTTGCTATATACGACTGACGACACAGACTCGTCGCCGCAGACCAGGAAAAATAAGAAAATCCTGAATTCACGCAATGTGCTACATGAATGCTCTCGGCACAGGCGGTCTGCGCAGACACGTGCTCAATGACAAAATATACTGGTCTGCAGCGACGTGTATGGGCCCTATAACCAGTGCTGTGTGGCACAGTGAAAATATCACATGTATTAGCAATCACTACGAATGTGTTTCTAAAGAGATATATGAACACATTGAAATATAAACATTCACTTAAAAATTTAAGAAAAAAGCGACACAAGCACATAATGCCGACGGTACTGCAACAGGTCCTACTACTGACAACGCTTTTGCATTAAAATACTGTCAACGATGACAGTCTGTGAATCTGACAGCCACAAGAGAACTTAATGTTCTGCTGATGCTTTGGGAATAACTCTGTCCTCACTTTAGGCGAATGCATTATTGACAGCAATACAAGTCAAGAAGAGTAAAGGCATTAGTGAGTCGGGTACTCTCTAGGGGTCCCTCACTGTAACCATTTTCTTCGTTTAAAACATGTATGTATGGCTGAGATGTAATAATTGGCTGAATACAAGAAAGTGGCCAAACATTAGTGCCTTTATTCTACATTATTTTAAATTCGACCGCGTATTGAATGCCCCTTAAAGAGCCGGCAAGACGATGATACACTGCTGGCACACAATATAACCAGTAGGGGCTCCGGCACATAGAATACTTTACATCCGTCAACGTCAGCGTCAGCGTCAGCGTCAGCGTCAGCGTCAGCGTCAGCGTCAGCGTCAGCGTCAGCATCAGCATCAGCGTCAGCGTCAGCGTCAGCGTCAGCGTCAGCGTCAGCGTCAGCGTCAGCGTTAGCGTCAGCGAACAATGACGGATACATAAAATACATGTGTCCTTCTGGAAGATCGCACATAGACCAACGCTGAAGTCAACGCGACGGATGTAGTTGCTCAACTTTTATCTTTTCTCCCTCCTTCAGCCTTGACAATCATCAAATTGTGACATTTCAATAGAATTCTAATTTAAACTTAAAATCTGAGGGTTGTTGGTTCTCGAGGCAGACTTGAAGATACAGACAAAAGTATGCAAAAGTTTGTGATTGTATACCAGTTATCAGTTATCAGTTGAATCAGCTGTTTGTTAAAGTATTAATTGTACCACCCTCTGTGTCAAGTACTTTAAAATCAACGGATTCTTTGACGCTGACACAATTGTTCTATGTGCCGGAGCTTTAAGTGCCGTCAGTCTTGCGACCTTCGCTGAATGCCTAGATTTGATTCACAGCAAGACGAACAAATTGCACAATTTATGGCCCAAGCCCATAGAATCTTTTGCGTACGTTGCGACATGTCAACCGCATAAAAAGTTCAGTCATCCGCAATGGTGGTGGTGGTTTCCTGTGGGCTTGTGGGTATGTGCGTCTCAATCCCTGGTCTGTGCGACAGAAATAATTTTCACGGCCCCACCTCTTACGTTCTGTCTAGAAAAAGCTTCTCAAACTTCGCCGTTCGGAGTCGGCGAGTGATTGCTGAGAAGCTAGGCTGCTGAGAAGTTTGTCCTTTAGTTTAAGCAGTCTAAGCAATCATCTGTGATATAATAAATTAAACATTTACAATCAAACATTCAGCTCTTACGACAGCAATGGGCGACAAGGGGAGCAACATCATTTTGCCCTGTCTCATGGCATTTTATGAGCAACTTTACAGAACGTCATACGAATACCTACAACAACGCCACCGGAACGAAGGAAACTCAAAATGAATATGCCAACTTGTCGGATTTTTTCAAATAAGTCTAAGTCAAATCTGCAAAAATGTATTTAATTTAAGTTCGTTTATCTACACATCTTGCTGTTGCATTTCTCCTTTTGGAACTTTTCTTACCTCTTTTGTGTGTATTTTCATTTTACTTCATTTTTATTTCCTTAATCGTAATAAACTTACGTACTAGACAAAAATGCTTACAACTAGTTTGACGTACAGTGTTCATATTTCTAGCTTACTGGCCCTCGGCGAGCACTCTAAGCTTAACTTTTTTGTTGAATTCATAAAATGTAAGTCAACCTTAAATGTTCATCTTAAAGGAATGTACATCATTTTTCGGGTCATCCACTTTCACAGGTGTATTATTTTCAGCAGCCCCTAAATTAACGAATACTGGAACAAACCAAGTGCACAACTATCCCATTTCAGGTATACAGTGCTTTTAGCATGTAAACTGCCGAAAGTTTACACAAAATATCACAGAAAATTAACTTTGCTGAAGGCTTTCAATGCGCATGACCTGAATATTGATGTAACACAGAAGCAAATGTATTTTTTTTTTGTTCGGTTAAAGTAATGAAGTTCACTTGCATTCAATATAGATACACACATTTAATTATATTTCGGATTGCAAAATATTAACAAATAACGATGAGACAGTGACATGACAGATCTCCTTCGAAAGATGGCCAACACAGCGTGATGTAACATATAGTACACTCATTTCCCATCAAGCTGTGACACAATACAGACAGATTCAAGTGTCAGCAGGTTCGGTTCGATTACTTAAAGTGACCATCTTGGGGAGAAAGATGCGATACCAGACCAGACCAGACCACGTTGGTGCCACACAGAAGTCACGGGACGTGCCCTACTGCGTATGACAAATGAGGCAGGGGTAACCTTTGTAGTAACATGCTAAAAACTAAGGAGCTTTTACGAAGGAGTCACCGATCGGCTTCTATAAACAAATTGTGTTAAAAATAGTATTTATATAGAAATCTATACAATGCATTGTGTTTTCTGAATAAGCTGCTCATTATTGTAGGAGTAGCGCTCAAGTACAGTAGTGACTTCGGTTTCAAGCAATGTGCCTCACCTCCTGTCTCCAGCACTACACTCTAACAATATGCCTCACCTGCTGCCTCTCACTACAAGTTTTCTTTGGAGTACTTCACAATTTCTGTGCTTATGATCAACATTTAAGGTGTTGTCATTCCAGGATAAAGTCGAGGTTGTCTGATTACAATATTTAAATTGAATTAACCAATTAACCGGAACTTTCAAAGATAAATTTATCCACGATCCTGTTCCTTGCACACGCGAGTGCCTCGAAGGGAGTAGCACGTTAGATACTAGAACTTGATTACTACTACATCATCATGATTGAGGAGTACTCTCACTATTTATAGGTAAGCTGTAGGAGCAGTCAATGGGCTAAGTGTATGTATTTTTCATCCTGAAGAAGGAAAGGATAAAGACCCCTGGAAAACCAAGGTATTTATATAACATGAGAGAAGGTCGGGATGCGGTGCTACTTACACCCATGTGGAGGCTGGCGCTCGGTGAAAGCTCAGACAATCCGTGTAAACTTTAAAGGAATCAATTTTCAAAGTTATTTTCCTAAATGGGCATGGCTCCGGGATAAGGACTTCGTTGTGTGCGTCGCGGCTAAAATCCACGAAAATCGTACTTGCCGCACAGAAAAGAGGTGCCCAATGAATATCTACATTCGTTGCGTCCGAAACAGTGTTGCTTCCATTTTACGGGTAAAGGGCGCCACAAACGGAAAAATACTAAAACATACGTATTTCTGTATTTTAGTCAACTTTAGGAATTGAACACAAATTAGAAAACATTAAAGAATAACAAACAAAAATATTAAGTTAAGTGAATTAAAAACTAAAGCAATCATATCCATTTACCGAAATTCAAGGAGCTTTCAACTCTTTCGGAATTTACATTTAAGCGATGCATCGACCGTTATATAAAGGCCATATCGCAACGCTCGTTCGGTATCCCGCCGGCGCCGGCGTTTCTTAGCGTTTTTTCAACTTCACGAGAATTTTGTCAATAGTAGGCAACCACAGCTTTTCATGTCGAAATGCACGCCCGCATTTAAAAAGTCAAATGTTCCGGGAAACAATTTCCAAGGGAAAACTATGGGCTCAATATAAACAAAATCCCTTTCAAAAATTAATTACTTGCACAAGTAGTAGCCTCAGTTTGTCAAAAATTCGCACTCAGAAATAAATTAAAAACAAAAATCATAACCAGTAAAACGCCAGACTTAAGGCCCAAACCCATAGAATACGGTGCGTGCGTTTCGTGGTTTCAAAAAATTGACAACTGATAAGATCTAAAAAGAGGGAGCGAGACAACGAGTGTGGGCTGCATGTGGAATGCATCAGAATGGATGAAGTTGCCGAAATTTTCTTTTGTACCATATGACAGTTCATTCTCACACGTCTGGCTCATTTACGTATGTATGCGTATCATTTTACTCTCATGTGTCATGTGTGGAGAGTTGTACTACCTAGAACTTTGTGATCTCGCTTCCGATATGTATACGGTCCGTGAAGTAACAGCGTGTCATTTATGATTTATGTGTGTCGTACGTAAAATGTCAAAGCGTCCGAATGAGCCATTGCGATATAACGCTTAAACGTTGATGGAAATATGTTCATTTTTCTAAATTTTACCAGAGTCTCATATTCAATGTTAACGTGTCACAGAGTCATTTCAGTCAAAAGACGCAATAATGCCACTGTAGTGTCACATCGACAACGCTGGACTCCTAAATCCATACAACCCAATACGCACATGTGACTAAAATGATACGCAAGCGAGAGAATGAACTGTCACACGCAATAAAAGTTAAAAGTTGATCAACTTCATCTGTCTTGACTCGTGATGCATTCCACTTACAGTCCACATTCGTTGTCTCTTTTCCTTTAAGAAGATCTCTGAGTTGTACGATTTTTTAAATGACGCAAAAAACGCAACGGAGCCTTAAAGGCCCAAGCCCATAGGATCCGGTGCGTGCGTTGCAGTTGACATCCACAAAAATCGTATTTGCCGGACTGCAAAGAGCTGCCAAATGAAATACGTGCGTTGCGTCCGAAATATGTATACATACATACAATCCCACACGACCATGAGAGTAAAATGATACACATACATGCATAAATGATACACCCATGTGAGAATAAACTGTCAAACGGACGAAAAGTTAAAAGTTCACCAACTTCATGCATTCTGATGTTTTCCACATATAGCCCACACTCGTTGTCACGCTCCCTCTTATTAGCTCTTATGAGTTGTCAATTTTTTGACAAGACGCAACGCACTCACCGGATTCTATAGGTTTGGGCCTTAAAAGCACTGACTCCATGGACTCAGTTGAGGCATTTAGATAAGAAGAGTCCATCAAGACGTCTTTAATGACAAGGGTCTCCAGATCTAATTTCAAGTCTGCAAAACCCATTGAAAAAATAACCCCTTCGCGGAGCCTGTCCCACTGGCTCATCACGCAACAATGAACCTCTCTTTTAGTTTCAGTCTATCCTCCACCCTCTGCAACCACATCACCAGCCATTGCTGTGTCTCCACAAACTCACTACTAAGTGATTAGATTTGGTTGAAAAAGTCAGGTGAACAACGTGTCACTCTCATAATCTCACACACTGGACAGCAACAAAGCCATCACTGAACTGTCTACTGCCGCGGCAGGTCAATGGTAGTGCCCTAGAATCGTTATCTATCCGAAATAACAAAAAAACGTGTTCCATTCAATCAAGGAACCGTGAAAATATTACATTACTTCTAATCCACATTCATCGGGTTCGATGCTAGCTGAATGGCTTCCCTTGTGTGTGAAGAGTCACGCATCATTTATCCCAGCAGTTGCTTCAAATGATGGACTATGTAGTCGGCATTCGCAATAAGTGTTGGCTGTTCGCATCTACTTACGATTACACGTAGATACAAGGAAATATGCAATTAAGGAGACTTACCAGCGAACTGAATAAATTGCAGAGATCAAGGAGGGCCCTTGATGTAATGTGTGTAGATATCAATTATTTCAGACATCAAAGAAAATTCGAAATCGATTCGATTCGAGGCAAAACATTAACAATTCATTTCACGATATCACCCCACGCATGTCGTTGACCATGTTGACCAGGCAAACATTCTGAAATTACTACATTTGTAATCCGCTTGAACATGTTGTACATATAGGGTGTTCCAAAAATAAACAAAGGAATTGAATTTGCCGCCAACACAGGTGATTAGCAAAAGTGGAGAGTCAGACGGTACGACACTGTTCTGTGGTTTCTATTTAATTCAAATATGTATTGTGATCATTTTGGGACACCCTGTGCAGACATATGTATTATCCAGTCGAACCAAAGAATGGCCATTTTTTTGGTGACGTAAAACGAGATGAGCCGCATACGATGTCAATAAAATGAGGCCTTTTTGCATGAAAACTTTGCTAACTTTACAAAAAGTTACGAGGCATGATGATATGAATGACAGAATCTTCCTTTCCGCAATTTGTATGCAAACAAATCGCAACCGCTCTCATCTCGATCTACGTCACATATGTCAGTAATGGCGTACTCATTCTTCAGTCGAACCAGTCCAGTCAGGTCGTGGTAAGTTTACATTTGCGAGGTGAATTTAAAGTCTACCGACGATGAGGGGTCATTTCTTAAGTTGTTAAAACTTATCAACATAGACAAACGCATGTCAACGCAGCTGTAGATCTGTCAAAGTGTTCACTTCGCCGCTGTGACTGTGAACCCGATGCTTTTTCGGAACTTGTGCCTACACCTGTACAGAGACGTGAGACACTCTATCAACTGGACAGCGTCGTGTGTCCACTGACTGAGTTCTAATGCCAACCAGCCAACGCACCATCTACCAAATGTCAATGCATCCGCAGAAGGTCTTGCCTCTTGTTCACTCCGATGACATTATTTTGGCCATCGAACAAGGATCGACCCGGCAGCAGATTAATTGCCAAAAGTCACTGACACCATAAATATTTGAAGTCAAGGCAAAAAGTAGAGTGCGGCCAAAATAAGTCACTGACACCGTAGCCACAGCAACTGCCGTCGGTGCATTCGGTTTCGGGTTTCCAAGCTGAAACCGAATAACCACAAGCACGAGGACATTCGAATTAAGGGCAAATATTCCGGCGAGTTCCACTCTCCACTCCGGCATAGCCCGACAAACGCATCGTTCGACGTACGCACAACGGCAGAACTGCGTAAAAGGCCTTAAGGGGATATTTGAGACGCAAATATTGCACATCAACTTGCGTGCAACAATCGAGGCAATCCCTTCACTGCCTGCACTGCAGATCTAGAGAGGGAGTGGGAGTCGATTGTGGTAAGATGCAGCAGGTCAATGACTCCTCAAGATTTGGGTGATTTCCTTGGCTGCTCACAAACTGCGAATTCGTTGATAAATGCGACGGTGTTTGAAGGGGCTCTTGTGAATGTGATCCGCGTGATTCAGAGTTAGGGACGCAGGCCAAGGAGTTGAAAGAGACTGTTCACTCGACCTTGGACGTGGAATATGTGTGTACATAAGTACGCAGTAAAAACCCTTTCTTACCTACATTATTCGAATGAGCAGTAGCTGAGCTAACCGACGCACATAAAAAGGAGGCAAGGGGAACATCAGGCACGCTCGAAGTTCTGAAAGTCCCAACTAATCAGTTTCAACAAAAAACAAACCACGACGATGCCAATAATGTCATCCTTCGTGATGTTTCATTAAATTCAAGCCAATCTTCAGCCAGAGACTCCACCAGAATCGCTCACACTCCCAACGTTCAGTTAAGTAAATTCTCCCCCAACACTCACGTCAGATACTCCCATAACCACTCAACAGAAAAACTTCAGTAATACCTCATCTGACTCGTCTCAGTTTGTCATCAAAAAATATGCAAAAATTTCGAACAAAAGTGCATCACTTCTCTTGAAAAATGCGTTCTAAAACTCAACGTTCTGTTAAGTAAATTCCCATTGCAAACCTCACACCCAGTGCTGCCACCTGCAGGGACTACTTGCAATTACCCATTCCACGGCACATACATATGTACGACCTCACTCAAAACGAGAAAGAAAACACAAGAAAGTGGGAGGAGCCAAGAAACTAGTTCTTAAGACGTAGGCGTGGCAAAGTACATAACGTCTTGAGTTTCTTTTTGATTTTTCCGTACGATTTATGTGCGAGAGGGATGTATGAGTGTGCGGCATGTGGTGGTGGTTTATAACTGAGTGCTTGAAGTTTTCCTCGTGTGTGGAGAGGAGAGAGAGATGGAGGTTGGTTATTTGAATGCGGTTTTTCGGTTTTGGGGAGTTTTTGGAGCAAGATTACTTTGCAAAATGAGAAATAAAAACTTTTGAATATTTTTTTGAAGAGGATGGAAATTGCTTGAGATTGGCACAAATTGCAGGCAGAACTTTAATTTGTGTGGGATGAAGCGTGGGGACGCCATTGATTTTTACTTAACAGAACGTGGCGAATTGGCGTCGGGGACGTGAAATGGAAATGCGTTAAAATACAAGTGATGAGCTGATGAAAATACATTTATTTTTCTTGGTTCGTGATGGTTTTGTGACATTTGACAAGGAGACGCCGGGGACTGTTAGTTTCCTGAGAAACGAAAGTTGTCGATTTTACTTAACAGAACGTGGTGGTTCAAATTTCTTTGAATTTGGTATTTAATTGAATTTTGAGTGAGTACCTACATTCTTTTTGCATAATTAACAGAATTGAGGACTAGTTTGAATGGCGCTTTGATGGAAGAGGCAACTCCGATTATCAGTTCTGTGGAAATGCCACCGATGGTTTCACATCTTTATGTGCTCAAGGTCTGTGTAGGATATTTAGGATAACAACGCCACTGATGCAATAATTAATTGTGCAATAATTAATGACCATGTTTGAACTTGAGTTGAATATTCAATTGTTAGACGTACACTGGACATGTGCAGATCTGTGTTCATTGGGATCAAATGAAAGGTCCTTTACGATGGAATCCTCGGCGTAGATAAGAGAAGTAGGTACGAAAAATTGTCTGAACACATTCATACATGCGTACCACATGTTTACATATTTATTTACGACATCTAAGCCATTCTTTTCACTTGGCGATTGAAATGGTCGAAAGACAGATAAAAGAATGACATGCAAGCACATGTAGGTTATTTAATTTAATATTTACATAATTGATAACGAAATATTCCATTCACACAAGTTCATTTATGTTCACAAAATGTACCCAAATCCCTCGCCAATTCAACAATATTTAAAAACAAAACCTCTCCTTTTTTGTTTCGAATTTTTCCGAAACCCCGCCGGCAAATGTGTGTTTCCCCACGTTCAACGCATTTTATTATTTGTGTGACTCCCCACGTTTTTCAGTTCATAATGGTCGGCGTTTTATTAGTAAAATTTATTTGGAACCATGCATTTTATCAACTCCACCGAATTGTGCACATAATGAGAAGTATTGATTTTAGCCCGCTCTCATTTCCATGGGCTCCCAGAAAATGCTTGGGCTTGTCAAATTTTAATGAGAAAAAGTTCTGAACGACCAATTAAATTTCATTTCATTTATTATGGAGACATGCCACACATTTATGGAGACTCACGGCTGTAATCTGAGGGACACATTTTTGTTAGTCTGATTTTCTATTATGGGTACTGCTACAGCCCGTAGAACGCCAGGGTCTAGCTTCTCGTCAACCACTCGTGCTGTACATGCTATTGTTCTCTCATGAGTGGAAGGCGACACCGATCGGCCAAGTTTGAAAAGCTTTTTCTAAAGCAGTCCATGCACGATTCAACACAGTTGTCAACGCCTTGTCATTTGATCGATTTGACGGTTGACGGTTTGGCTGATGAAATGATTTTGTGAAGTTGACTAGCAAGTCTTTCAACTCGACTGAATCGTGTGTGGGCAAGTCGATTGACACGCTGTCAAATTTTAAGAATTTGAAGTATAAATTCATTGTGAAGTCGTTTAAATTTGCACACCGTATCGTACGACCGAAAAAAAATAATGGTAATATTTTTGACAGTAGAATATATAATAGTAATATGGGTAGCGCTACAGCCCGTAGAGGGACAGGGCCTAGCTTCTCAGCAACAACTCGTGTTGTGCGTGCTATTGTTCTCTCACGAGTGGAAGGGACCTACAGTTTTATGCCGACTCCGAACGGCCAAGTTTGAGAAGCTTTCTCTAGACAGGAAATACTCTTTGAGCATTGTCAGTGACTCGAAAGAGGTGGGGCCGTGAAAATTGTTTTCGTCGCACAGAGCAGGAATCGAACCTACAACGTCGAAGTTGGGATCGACGCACATACCCACAACGCCACGGGCCAGCACTGTAGAAGCAGTCTTTCAATTAAGTTGATGTAGTGTGTTACCAGCTATAAATTCAGTTGACAACTCAGTTTACAATTGAATCGTGTATGGGCTGCTTAAACAGGAATACTTCCTTTGTCAGTTACTCGTAAGAAATGGGGCCGGGAAAATTATTTTTGCCATACAAACCAGGGATCGAACATAGACATCGGGTACGCACAACGCCAGGAGCCACCACATTTTTCAATGAAACCTTACAAAAAAAAGTTTGTCAAGAAAGAGAAGCACGCTGAATATCTCAATACTTTATGACTGCACTGTGCCGTTGTGTACAGAAAACAAGGTGATTTGGGTATCTTTGCTGATGCCATGCGTAAGCTTATCGCAGCATTTTTATGTTCATCAGAGATTCAAGAGTGAGACAAATTGCACTACTTTTTGTTAATTTAAAGACCAAACCAACATGGCCTCACTCATTAAACCATTCGTTGAACATTTCTACAGATTTCCTACATATCAATCGTGTTCAGAGTTCAGAGCAACAGAGTCCCATATTTTCCTCAAAATTTGAACTGTGATGTAAGCTCAAGAACACACATTTATTCGGTTTCAAAAACGTTAATAAAGTTGTCATTTTGACAAGCAGTCTAGACTGTCACCTTTCTTTTTTTATGACAGAGAATGTCAAAACACGAAGATGGCGACGAGTGTTCCCTTTTTTTGTTGTTTGCTTAATTTTTAGAGTTTTGTTTTGTAATTTTTTTAAATATTTTATTTTTACCCGAACAGGTTCCTTGAACGTTGATCTCATGAATTAGTAGAAATAAAACAAATTTAGGAGAGTTATCCTTATGCTTTGTTTTTATGGTGGTCGGCACTACATTTCACGATGGACTTGGACTTTGCTTCATCAGCAAACACGGGTATTGTGTTCCCGTTGAAAACCTTCTATTTTATGCGAACTACGACTTTGCCAGCACATTCTTAGCACTGCTAGTGACTTGACCTGGTGCCTAGAAATCGACTATTAGCACACATGAGCAGAGACCCGAGTCATTCATTTTAATTCATTTTTATTTTTTAATCATAATAAACTTACGTACTAGACAAAAATGCTTAAAACTAGTACGGTTTTACTAATTCTAAATTACTGGCCCTCGGCGGGCACTCTAAGCTAAACTTAATCTTATACTAGCAGAGACCCGAGTAGTTTTATAAATATTCAATTGTCAGCGAAATTAAAGGTATGTGTCGTCTTGTCAAACAGTTGTGTATTTAACTATGGATGAAAATCCTCAGAAAGACTAACTAGTCGATTTAAATGTCTTCTTTTAAAGACAGAGAGATAGTTTACTCCATAGAATGTTTTAACAATATTAGCATTAAATGCACAGAGATACGGTTGTGAATAACCTTCCGACTGAATGACAATATATATACATATATATGGGTGGCGCTACAGCCCGTAGGGGGCCAGGGGCTAGCTTCTCAGCAACCACTCGTGTTGTGCGTGCTATTGTTCTCTCACGAGTGGAAGGGAGTTTAATGCCGAATCCGAACGGCCCAGTTTGACAAGCTTTCTCTAGACAGAAAATACTCTTTGAGCATTGTCAGTGACTCGAAAGAGGTGGGGCCGTGAAAATTATTTTTGTCGCTAAGAGCTGGAATCGAACCTACGACGTCGAGCTTGGAGTCGACGCACATACCCACAACGCCACGTGCCACGTTGTGTATTAAATTAAACTATGAGAAAAACATGCAAAAGAAAACCTCTTATCCTTATAAATGATTTCCTTTACATTGTGAAACTGAGAAGTCGGTGCTAAAATTACTGGTCGCAGTAAAACGCATTCGCGACAAGAAAAATAGAAAATTCTATCTGTAGCGATCTGCGAACAAGGCAAGAGTTTGTAATGTTCCCAAAACGCGTCTCGTCAGTACAACGCTTTACAGAGACACTTGACATTTGATTTTTTTTTGCTTTTTTTTCAATTAGAGTATGACCCAAGAATGTCAAATTCGTCGTGGTGCCTTAGAAATTGGTTTGGGCAGGTTCGAACGTAGAAGTCAGTGCAATTGTGAATAATCGACACTATTTTCTATGGCATCCTGTTCAAATGTGTCCACTCTCCACAATCGAATACTTCTGTAGTGAGACAGTGGGATATGTCAAATGTGACGCTTAAGTAAAACGCAAACCTGAATCGGGCATTCGGGCTTTAACAAGTTTAGTAGAATGTCTGTAAGTAAAAATGCAGGATTTCGTAAGCCCGAACAGAAAACTTGATATCTTCATGCTCTCTACAATCTCTGACTTCTTGGCAGTCTAAATGTATACCAAATACCAATGCCCGTCAATGATATATAGCGAATACCACTTCGGCCTTAAACAAAATCGAAGTGTTGACCACGTCAGCAGAACACACATACATTTATGCAGAGGGTCATTAAATCGTCGCTTTTTCGTTTCTCTATGAATACGTGGTACCAGCAATTAAAACGTGATTAGAATAAGTTGACCACAGGCCGATTGGCAGGGGCTTTGGGACACATGACAAACTTCCATGCACCTGGATCGATAAACTCGATTAATCAGTCACAGGCAATTGACACATTTTTAAAGACCATCTAATTTGATTTCTTCACTGACTAATAATTTGAGAGTCATGTACCAGACATTTCAGCTTATCATCCCATTGCGAGGGATGATGCACATCTCTCAACACACTCCATTAAAAGACAGCCCTTTAAAAGACTGACATTTAGAAGTGCTTAACAATCACATAATTCAATCCTCGTCTGCTTCGTTCTGCCGACGGCACGGCGATTCTTTGGTGTCCCTCTTTGTAAATCATCTTCGTGGCAAGGCGTGTACGCATGATAATAATTATTTTGTGAACATTTTCTCTGTTTAATGGGTTTTCTTCTGGGCAGCAATAAATTAAGGCATATTCTCATTAAGTGAACAGAAGTTTACTTCTTCCGTCGCAATGGATTTGAAGTAACATTTTCATTTTTGTTTAGATTCTTGCTTGGATGCGTGTGCGTGGTCAGAGTAAACAAGTCTTGGAAGTGCATATGAGGCTCGATACTGCAAGTAGTTTCGAAGTTAATTATCTAATGCTTTCCCCAAAGATATATAAAGTAGCAGAACTGATTTGATCATCATTCAACTTATCTAATGAGGATCAATGAGATTTTTGTCAAATGAAGTGTTGGAGCGGCAGAAACGAGTCTTGTTTGACAGGAGAGCTATTAGAGCTACTAGAGATGAGCCTCATTTCAGTGTAAATTCCTAAAGAAAAACAAATCAAATGACTACACCGCCTGGAGAGTCTTTAAAGACTGCTTTTCAAGTTCAACATGTTGACCGAACACGTGCAAATAATTAGGAACATGAAACCAGATTTTTTTTTGCGTTAAGGTAAAAGTGGTGCGTCCCTTTCTTAGTCTTTTAGAGACATGACCACCCTTGTGATCTCATGTATGAAGGAACTTGAGCAAAATGAAGAGAAGTTGTTGGATGAAAAATTGCGTCTATTTTTGTGACCAAATGGAGGGACAAGCAGTGAGTACTGATGCTGACCACAGAAATAATTTTTGAGAAGAGTGGTAGGACCCACGCTAGGCAAGACATTGAGGTTACAGATCGTGCGACATGCGCGAGTCATAGCTTTCAAAATGTTCCCAATATCGTTTTGCTTCTTTACGCAGATCAAAATGTTGTATAGAGGCAAGGACTGGCCAAACATTTTTTCCGAGACACATACGCATCTACAAAGATTCAGCGCATGCCCTGGTACACGTGGCCTCCTGTGAAAGCATTCGACTCACCGGTTGTGGGTCATGTGGCAGTCAACGTGTTGAGCATTCCTGCCAAGGAGGTACGTGCCTCTTTAAAGTCAAGTTTAAGGAAAGTAACGAACAACTAACGAAGAACGTACAATTCGAAGAAACCAACTCGAGCTCAAGCTGAGACCCCTTTTTAATCACTGAACCTTTCAAAAATGTTTTCTTAAAAGACCTGCCCAACCAATCAATTACGATAAATGCTTCTTCTCAAGAGCTGACACTGAAACACCAGTATCATCTGTTCAGGTTGTCTCGAAGGATACACATTGCGAACAACATTTCTGTGCACCCAAGACATAAGTTTGTCTCCCCGTGTAGCCCGCAGTCTGTGCGAGTCTAGACATCAGCCATCAAGGCTCTCCAACTAGCTTAGTTCAGATGTACACACCAAGTCAGATGACGTCCACAGATTTGCACTATCTTCATCGCAGACGTCCTTTGCTGCTTGTTCAGAGTTGTTGAACTCACTTCATTCATCATTTCAATACATTTTTTTTTCGAATTCATTACAAACTTACCTACTAGTTGTTGGACGTACATGTTGTCTACATTCTGACTTACTGGCCCTCGGCGGGCACTCTAAGCTGAACTCAATCAACGTTGAACTCCCTACATAGCCCAAATTAGCCAGTTTTTCATTAAATTTGTCTCGTCGTTCTCCAATGTCGCCGCACTCTTCACTTATTTACGGACAGCGCAGTAAATGCCCAAAAGCCGGACCCACACAAAACTATCCCTACATCCTGCATACACTCCTAAATCATTGCAACGGACAGGTTGACCATCGCTGACCCGCCGAGACTGTTCCCGATTCACAGCAGCATTGTGGGCGTGTCCCTAAAGTGCTCGTAAATGTCAAATATTTATTATTCCCTCACATCCTCCTTCGAGATGAAAGATGTTTTCGTGTTTCCCCTTGAATCCACACTTGCCAAATAAACTCACTTAAATGCAAACCATTGTTACCTGCTCAGGTACACTACACACGACTGTTTTCTGATCCTTAAAGAAATGCGTAAACACGACAAACATCATTAATATTCAGTCTTCAGTGTTCACTTTGTTTTTTCAGGACATTCGATGCAATTACCACGCTTATCCGTTGCACTTGGGCACACGCTGCAATGTTGGATGATTCATCGCACGATTCTCTGCTCTGACACATAATCGGATTGGATATCGGCGAGTGCATGGTTATGCGACGGTTGTACATAAGCGGGCATGTGTGTACGTTGCGGCTGTGTGGGAAATGCGAAGACACATCGAACACATTGTCCCGAATCGATATGAGGATAAATCATGGTGAACATCTGTCGGACTGAAAAGAAATTATGATAACATCTCCACTGTGTCGCATAGTACGTGAGGACACATCCGAGTCCTTCTTCTTCTTCTTCTTCTTCTTTGTGTGGCGCTACAGTCCGGGGTGGACCTGGGCCTCAACCAACATGCCTCTCCTACTAGCGTGATCCCTGGCTAGCTGTCTCCAGTTTCGAAACTGAAACATCCGAGTCCTTGGTGCTTGTGTTTACCGCCATTTTTCAATTTAAATAAAATTGTCAAAAAAAAAGAAAATACTTGTCAGCAGTCGATTTGCCGTCGGCATCGGCGAAACTCCATCCCTCATTCGAAGCAAATCCCCAGAGCTTTCGTGAGCAAAATTCACACTCCCCGGGTGTGAAACTGAGGCACAAAACCCCGCTGAAAACCACAAACCGATCGGTTTTCTTTTTCCTCAACGATCACAAGCCACCCACTGCCACACGCACAATGACTGACGTCCGCCTGTCAGATCGATTCTCACCTCATTCTGATCGATCTGACATCCTGTGGGAATCGCTTGTGTTCCACCACCACCGAAAACAGAGACATCATTATCGCCGACACATTACCTGCCCGGTCCCTTCGGACCGGAGCCCTCTCGGCAGTCCCTCGAGTCCGCTGCAGGTGGCCAGCAATAATCCTTTTGTGTGCGTCCTTATGAAAGCGCATTAAGTGTAGCCGACTGATGGATATCGCTCGGTTTTTGGATATCTGAACTATCAATTAAAATGATCAACTCGTCAACACGGAGGTTCCTTGAGGAGACCAGCAATCCGGCCGAACCGTAGCGAATTCGTGGATGAGGGAGGGTTATCTGGGATCGAATGTGACACGGATGCGGGACCCAACATGCATTCGGCGGAAAATGTGGGCGTTTCTAGCCGATTATCAATTTCCCAAATGGAATTCATTACGGAAGCAACCAAAGGATCAACATGTGCCCCCACTCATCAATCACACGGGGCCGCAAAAAAACAACAAAACACACAACATTTCAACAAACTTTCTTTCCCTCTCTCGCTCTCCCTCGTTGCCAACAAACGACGTAAAAATTACCAACTTGATATCAATTTAATATCGCCCGTCTTTGGTCCAGCCTAATCCATTAATTCCCACCTACAAGCGACGTGTCCACCCTTATTTGTATTCATCAGCCACCCCCGGCCGGAGCACATATCCTTTCGCAACCAATATGCAAAGTAAACACACAGACAACAAATGACACCATCTGTTGCCGACGGCCGACGGCACAGACGAGTAGTGCCATCGAAGGCAAATCATCGCCCGACACAGCACTTCCTAAATTACACACGAAATCCTCATCCATTCGTCAGAATTGCTGCTGTTGCTTTGCCTGTCCGCTCCGATCATCTTCATTCCATTCCAATGCGCCGCTCTCCGTCCTCGGCTGCCGTGTCTTGCCGACGACCGTCCGTTTTTTTCTCCTACACACATATATTTGCAGTGTTTTTGGCAAACGCTGCCTGAAATTGGAAATCCACCCTTGAGCTTAGTGAATCAGATTCACGTCCTTGCAGGCCATCAGAACGATTGTGCTCCGGCTTCCAAGGATCACACACACGGACACGTTTATATCCGGACAAACAGAAAATTCCCATTAGCAGAGCGAAGCCACATTGAATGGGAAAGTAAATCCCTCCTCGCCCATTGCCACCCGTTTCGGATGAAAAGGAATATTTTGCCATGGAAATGAAGTTTTTCCACCTCGGAGGCATACTATGTATGTAGTACATGTCCTGTCATGTGTATGTACTCGGCACAGAGGTCCCGGCAGTGTCAAGCGATTCAAAAATGTGACGCGCTTCTCTGTGTGTACGTCGTCGTCGTTGTCGTCGTCGATACGAAGAGTGGCACGGCAGCAGCGGCAGCGCTCCCTGGGTATATACCAATCAATTATGGTTATGTACTTGTTCCAGTAAGGCGTACATTTCCTGCTAAGCCAAAGGGCTTACACTGACAAACAACCCCTGGCCGTGGTTATGTACGACCGATGGGGGGAGGGCTGCCATATAAATGCTGCTCTTGCTCTGGCTCCGGCTCTGGCTCTGATGGTGGTGGTCGTTTTTTTTTTTTTGCTGATTCGTTTTTATTAAAAATTCCATTTCCCAATTTTACTGTTTTCATGCTTTTACCGCTACTGCTGCCGCTTTTTTTGGCTGCACTTGCGCGCGTGTGTGTGAGTATGAAAAGGATTCCATTCCGTATGTACACGCCGTTTATGTGCATCGATGCGACCCCTATTCAGAGTTTTCCTCTGCCTCTTTTGTTTTTGCATTTTTTTCGGAATTTTTTTTTCCTTTTTGCAAAACTCCAAACACAGGGGTAAGCAACGAAGCGATAGTTGTTGTTGTCGCTGTTGGTTCCCATTGTTCTTGGGCTGGGTTTAGCTGGCTGGCTGGCTGGCTGTTACGCAGCAGATACGCAAAAACAGGCTACCCGACCGGCCGTACAATGGGAATTTCAGAAATTCGGAATTTTCGAGAGTGACTGACTGAGTGAAGGTACAACACGCCTGGGAGAAGCAGAAGCAGACGAGCAAAAAGCAAGACGACATGAAGGTATGAAGCGGAATACATATAAGCGAGTAAGTATTGGCAAAGGACACGAGAATGAGAATGAGAATGTTGTTCGGGTTGTTAATGTGATTCTAAAGGGCTTCGGTGGCGGTGGTAGTCGTAGTGGTGCCGGTGGTGGTGGTGTGGTGCATCGTGCCCATGGCTAAGAGCACTGAGTGTGCTTCTATGAGGAACTTTGCTCTGATGTGATGTTATTTTGAAAACGATCGCAGCTGCACTTCGCAATTTTACATTCACTTCGTGAACGTGGATTCATTCGTTGTTGAATTACTTCGAATTTCAATGTCAAGACACAGTGAAGTGGGGTTGTTTGTTGATTGCGGGGACGGATAAACATTTACTGTGTGTCTGAAAGAAAATTCTGCGTCGTTGCTACCGTTTAACTTACAACTCAAGCTATGACACATTCCGTCCTTCGCACGATTGTTAAAACATTTAAAATCTGTAATCTCACATATCCAAGTCATCGCGGATGTAAGACAGCTTGGCCTTGACTGACTGGCAGCGTGCCTAGGACCGTCACCGATGGAAGGCAGTAATTGCTTAGGCTCAGACCCTTCATGGTTCGTCTGCCCGATAAGTATTTGAATTGGCAAAATGAAGTACATTAATGTCTCTTTCTTCTTCTTCTTCTTCTTTGATTGGCGCTACAGTCCGGGGTGGACCTGGGCCTCAACCAACATGCCTCTCCAGCCAGCACGATCTTTCGCCAGCTGCCTCCAGTTGCGCACACCAAGTTGGTGGAGGTCCTTCTCCCCTTGTGTGCGCCATCTCGTTCGAAGACGTCCTCTGTTGCACTGACCCAATGGATCGGTAACCCGGAAATCCGAACGTATGCCTTTTTTCATTAGGTACTCTGCAATCCGAACAAACATCGATTTTTGTACGCATTAGTCAAAGATTCTACTAAAAAAAGCTTACGAAAGCATTGATTTTCGCACTATAGTTAAATTTTACAGTAATTTCGTTCAGATGTCCTTCATCATTTGCCTTCTGGGAGCTTCCAAACTGAGCTGTGCGAACATGAATTTATTTTAAGCATTTTTTCTAGTTTTTTTTATTATTTTTGCATTTTTTGGTTTCAAGCAACAAATAAATAAACATGCTTTTTTTCTCGTTAAATAGCACCTCTTTTCTTTGTCTTGTCCTGTACTCGTTAGTCCGAATAACTGATAACCCCTTGCAATAATAGATTTAGACTAGCGAGACATTACGTTATCTACATGCTGTCATCGAGAAGTCATCACCGACTCGATCAGAACTTCACAGTTGTCAGCTAAAACTTCGTTAAAGGCGTCGAAGCACCTCGGCTCTGCGTTAGATTATTAAGCAGAATAAGATTAAACGCCGAGTAAATCGTGCCAATCGTTGTTTTTTTTTGGGCTCAAGAACCAACTCAGTAGTAGATCCCACTTCAAAGTACCCACTGTACAGTACCTAAAATTAAAAAAAAAGACCATCATTATCCCTATCCTGCTTAATAGCGTGCGTTTTCGAGAAACAAAGTTCTGCTTTCAATATTCGGTCTCCTTTGTGTTGATGGTTATTGGAGAAGATCTGTACCAAGAACTGTACAGCTACAGGAGTTAGCCAGACGCCCAGGGATTTTACGCCTAGGATTGCTAGGACATGCGGTGCGCATAGACAACACTGTCACAGTCCGAAAAGTCTAAGTCTCAGAACCAGTGCGGTAACGCAGTAGAGTCTGCTCACTCAACTAGTGGAGTACACCAGCTTTGCTGGCGAAGGCAGCTAACTAAAGAGAGGTTTGTGCCAGCTGGAGCAGTATGTTAGCTAAGACTGACGTTCACCCTGGACTGCAGCTACCTTACGGGAAAAAGAAGAATCTCACGTAACAACGACCGAGCTTCAACCAAATCAGTCACCAAAGCACGTTTACGTGGGTTTTGATAAGACGCATTAGACGCCTCTGTTGTTTGTACCCATGTCCACCGACTTATTTGATTGTGAATTTTTGACAGTTAAACATGTATACCCTTTGAAAGCACTTTTGAAAGTACATACAAACAATAAAAACTAGCTCTGTAGTGTGCATTCAGGTCTGACGCCTGGTTTCTAGGGTTCGACTGACTCATAAAAAATCACTCTGATGACAGTCAACTTAGACCCAAGCATGTATGCATTCTAACAAACAAATCTTAGGGTTACCCTAGTTAACTCCAGAATGGTAGTCTCAAGGAATTTCTGGCATAAGAGCTTGCTTTTGATTCTTCTTCGATTGGCGTTACAGTCCGGGATGGACCTGGGCCTCTACCAACATGCCTCTCCAGCCAACACGATCTTTCGTCAGTTGCCTCAAATTTCGCACAACAAGTTGGTTGAGGTCCTTCTCCCCTTGTGTGCGCCATCTCGTTCGAGGATGTCTTCTGTTGCGCTGACCCAATGGTTCGGTATCAAACACTCTTCGGGCCGGAGCTCTGGTGGCCATCCACTCTACATGACCTAGCCATCTTAAGCGTTGCAACTGAGGTTTCAGTTTTTGCAAATTTGATACCACGAGAAGTTTAGGTTAGGTCATTAGTCTGTCAGCGCATGTAGACCCTTGTTGGTATACTGTGATCCAAAGAACCCAAGGACAAACGGTGACTAGATGGCATATTAACTTTGCGTTCACTAGGATTCGAACCAGGATCTCCTATAACCAAGGGCAGGCACCCAACCAAATGTTCGATCCAGCCTAGTCGAGCGACTTTCTGTCGGCTTATATGATACATAATCATGAAAACTGGGTAAAAGTGTCATGTAATGGGGGAAATTGTCCACATCAGTCTTAAGCGTTTCGTACAGTCTTTCACGAACCCAAGTATTAACCAGCAAATGCTTCTATCTGATCCTATAATCTTTCGTCCATTTCACACAAAAAGTTGACTGAAGGCATGTTCCATCATCTCTCATGCTTTGTTAGATAGTCTTCGGCCAAGAACTAAGTGCCGCATGGCCAAGCACATGGCACTTTGGAGTCCATACATTAAGCGTTAGAATGCTCTCCTCCACCTGACCACAATCTACAAAAATACCTTCAAAATTTAAGACTAAATTCCTAAGCGGCTGCAGTAGCTTTGAATAAACTGTGCAGACTTAATGTACTAGAAGTTTTCGTTGCTTGTCCTAATCTCTCTTCTAAGGGCAAGTCCATAACTAAAAAAGTTTTCAACTAACAATAATCGCACCTCGGTAGAACCTCATCGGGTACGATATCGCCTCTGCGCAAAGCTAAGTTCAATCAGGAGGAAGTCCACAACTACGAACATTACCAATCAACCATGTTTGCCCGCCATGGTGAGTATAAGACTTACATCGTTAAGGCTGTCTTCCATGTCATCAGTGGTGGTCGTGTTCAGTCTGCTTCGAGTCCACAAGGAGAATTTATCTTACCTCAACGGCTATGTACACTGATGGACAAAAGAATTTGGGGTATTGGAGTGCTCGACTTCAAACGTTAACAAAATCCAAAACGGCCCAAAAGCTTTGATTAAATTTACCATAACCAAATCTAATTTCCAAGTGTCCATCATAAGCCAGACACACTCCTTATATAAAGGCAAGGCGAAATAAATATTCGGTTTGTTTTTCTTCTTTAACACCCTGCAATGGGTTAGTTTATGTCTCTGACAAAAAGCTTAGGCCACTCTTTACCCAAAGGAGTCTTAATCTAATTGCCTAGACCTACTTGTTTTTATGGATTAGAAGTGTCTGCATCTCGAATATATCCCTTAAATGTGCGATGGGATTAAGATCAGGAGTATATTGGTCTCCGACTTTAATATGTCTTGTACAATATTAAAAAAAATAATTAAGTCGGTGTCACCGTTTGCATTTAATCACATTTTTAAGCCAACGACACTCATTTGCCGAATACTTTCGCCCACCAGTGTATGCCTAATTTCGGTTCACGCATTATTTTCCTTAAAAGCAACAAACAATATTTCTGACGGGACTCCAACCCGTAAGTTTTTTTTATCATGTCCCCATAAAAAATGTATTTCAACGCAAAATCCATTCGAACCCTGTTAAGTTGAACCATCGCGTACATCTCCCATAGAATATTCGTTCTCTCACTCTACCCTTCGAATGTCATGTTCAATTACTATGTGTGGCAGCACAGCACACAGCACACAGCACACGGAGCCCAACGAACAAAACAGCTTACGAAAATCCCGCATCAGCAGAATCGGAAGAGCACAAGAGGCGGCGAACATAGCGCACATAAAATGAGAATAATACACAAAGGCAAACGAGAACAAACAGCACACAGCTCACAGCGCACACCGAGCAGCAATATCAAATAATCCATCCGTCCATTCCGTCGCCTTCGTTGTGTCGTAGTATAGCCGTAGTTCTTGTTGTCGTTGTCGTTGTCGCTTCCACACCACCATTCGCCATCCGTCTGTACATTATTGTATTTCACGGCTTCTGCTTTGCGCTCACTCTTCGTAGATACCACTCTGCTGCGAATTAAGGCGGCCACTAGCGCCACTGTCACATAGCAGCGGTGCCGTCGCGTAGCTTCCCATCATGTACCCTGCACTCAATGAGGTTGCTGCGTATCTTCTATTCACAAGTCGTATCGTTTACCCATGTACGGGCGGCAGTGCGCCTATGTACCTGCCGTGCCTCGATGCGAATGGGACCGAGTGCTGAACTGCTGACTGCTGCGGCGTACATAAGGGCCGTGTACATACGCACCAACTGTTTGCCTGCGAGTGTTTCTTTAGTTCGGTTCGCTCATTGTTTTCGAACTAAGAGCTTTCTTCGCAGCCTACGCGACCCCCCCTCTCGCGGTGCCGGTTGCCGGCACGGCTCGGCGGCCCCCTTGGAGCAAGTTTACAACACGTTGCCGGCATCAATCAACAGCGGTTACATGGCGAGCAGAGTGAGGTCTGCTTCTTCTGAGGGCAAACTTTGTGCCGTGGAGAAAAACGATGAGCACGAGGTTTGGACGACGGAGCGGAGTTGTGGGAAAGGAGGCGCGCAGGGCTGAGTGCTTAGCCCGCTTTTTGTTTTTGTTCGCCCGTGTGACTGGCGTTTCTCTCGAAAGACGGATGATGAACATCATGAATGAGATTGGTTACAGCCCAGAAATGCACAAAAAACAACGCACAACACGGCAGAGAACACAGCCCAGCATACAGCGGCAGGATATAAACGAGTTGCATGCTCTTTGGCATATTTTTTGTATCTTTCTTCGTTCGCTGAAATGTATCGGGAGGGTCCTTCTGCTTCTTTTTTTGCTTTGCTTGTTGTTGCTTTAATTCGGTGTGTATTCCATTTGCGGACACGTACAGCTCGGGTCGGATGGAAGCACGAGGACCCTGGTTTTTTTCCTCATTTTTATTTGTAGCATCGTGTTGCCTTACAAGGCTAGAACATCCTCGTTACTTCGCGTTATTTCCTCGATCTAGATGGCTTAATAGAGCGAGCGACACAGATGGTGCGCTCCGTGCGCGCGGGGGAATGAGACGGAATTCTACTTGATATTGCCGACGGAATGCGAAGGGTTGCAGAGAGCCACCGACGGAGCACCGGGAACGGAGCAAATTGGATAAATAATGCAAATTCTTATGATTTTGTAATTCGATTTTCATATTTTTTAATGAGTAGACGAATAGGTGGATGGATGACTGGAGCGGAAGGGATGGATGCTGCTGCTTCTTCCACCATCTCGGCAGAGGGTTACGGGCTGTGGATTGACGGTCGTGTGTGTGTGTGCTGCGGGTTTTCGCTTCGTCGTCAAATCTCCCGGAGTGCTGCGATGTATGCACACATGGACGCATTTTAGGGTGAGATGGCTGGTTATGAGTGCGGAATTGGTGTCTGTATCTTTCCTGCAGGAGAGAACGAGTGAGTTTTGCGACTATTTTAATGGCCCGTATACTTAGGGTTAATTTGTTTAATCAATGGCCCGATATACCCTAATCGGAACAATATGAGTTAGCAGTGGATTATCGTTTTTCCTTTCAAAAGTTATGATGGCGTCGCTGGGATGGGGATGTCTGAAGGAGTTCGTGTACTGTGTGTTGGTATCTTGTAAATCACTCGAAGGCTTGGCACGTGTTTCGTAAAGTTGCATTTGAAGGTTGTTAGTTTATGGTGCTCTGGGGTCAAATTCTGCGACGAAAGAGGGTGCATTTAAATCATAATTTAAGCATATTGTGATTCGACGCTAATGTGGTTGGGTTGGCTGCACACTTGCACGTGAGTGGGTGCGTTGGGAATGAAATTCCTGCATGACTGAGCAGCCATCAGAAGCTGAGTGTGAACAGCCAGATCCAGAAGTATCTGTTCACCTGCATATTTCATGTTTCTTTCTAAACCAAGTGCCCATTATTTTGTGTCCTCATTTTCGTCCAAAAAACAAATATCAACCCACCCTCACCCTCATCGTTGTGCGAACTTCTGCGAATTCAGCATTTTCCTATCTATCCCGGCGGCAATACGATGACCTTCTTTGCCTTCAACTCCCTGGCGATACTGCTGATTGCCGCTGTGCTTTGTTTATTTCCTTTTTCGGGTATTGTTTCACCTGGCTGCTAACAAGGACGGTGGTGGTACCCTTTTCGCCCATGTTAACCACTTCTTAATGATAGGCTGTTATTAGCCGTAGGATAGGGTCTGCGGGAGAACATCTGCATCGCGAGTGAGGGGAAGAACTATTCTTGTATCCGCGAACGATTTGTAGTAGAGGCGTAAATTCGACGTAAATTCACGTGTTTTGTTTCACGTGATGCATTCAATAGAACTGTGGAATTAATTAGGATCTGCAAATGCGCACAGACATACATCTGTAGACATGTGTATCCTGATTTAATTAAGTGTTAAAAACACAGGCGCAAAGTTATAGTCGGCAAAAGTTCACTTTAAAATTATAATAGCACGTAACAAAGTGTTTTGATAATTATAGTCGACAAAAAGCCAACTTTATAGTTATCACCTCGTGACAAAGTTAAAGTCAACCGAAACGTCGTTTTAAATATTAAACGTGGAGTTAAGCTTATACGGCAATTCATTTCAGTGAACGTGTTTTCTGAAGATGAAGATTTCGATATTTTTGAAGACTACTTATAAATATTGTTTAATGATGTACATAGAATAAATACAGGAACATTTTGAAAGAACACAGTATTTTATCACAGAAATTACATTACTAAGGCTCTCTGTTGCAGTTGCACGATTTCAGAGCCTCATGTTTTTCAGCCTCATGTTGTGTAAACTCCTTTCGCTGTTCAATGTCAAGCGTATGAAGCTCTCTTGCACGTTCAGTGTCTTCTTTTGCTTTCAAAAGCAGCTTTTCCGCATAACGCACAAGTGAAGTTCTGCTGCTTGGGAAGTGGCTTCTTGAATCTGAGATTCCCGTGCCGACATCACCTGGTACTTTTTTGTCGGTTTGTTCGGCAATCGTCTCAACCTCTTCAGCAAATTTTAGGTAGTGTGGGCGTGGATGGATAGGTAGCTGCGATAGTTGGTTGAGATGTAGATGCCATATTACTATCAATCATAGCATTTCCGCTTGGGCTTGGACTTGCTGTTTTCAAATTCAAATTAAAAGATAAACAAGCAAGCGAATGACAGCAGTGAAAGTGCGTTTGTTTATCCCATTGTTTATTCGAACTGTCATTTTTAAGTGTGTTTGATTGAAAATTCCCATAGGTACGTTGTAAAGTAGAAACCAGTTAGCGGCAGGTTAAAAAGTGACTATTTTTGAAAAAAGTTAAAGCATGCTTTTAAGTTTAAAGTTGCGTATAACTAGTTCGGAATTAAACTCTTAAAGTGGAGTCGACTATAAATTTGCGCCACAGAGTATAGGCAACACTGTACGTGGCGGCGTGGAACCAAACATCACGAGAGGACTAAAATCTGATGCTGTTGTTCGTAGTAAAAGTAAACAGATTGGGTGGTCGATTTTGTCATCTTCATTCATCATTTTATTTCGATAAATCTCAAGTACAGGGTGGGCCAAGAAAGAACTGCCATTTATGGTATTTCCCAAATTGTCTCTACCTTCCGAACGGGGTGAGAGAGACAGCCGAGTGAGTAAGTCCTTTAGTTAAAATGCTTATTTTTTATTTAACTCTGGCGCCAACGTTTTTTTTTTTACTATCCACCACCACGTACACACTCCTGTTGTAGTCGCCGTAGTTCGTGTCGAATATGCGACTTTACTGACTTTACAACGGGCTTCGATGTATCAACAAATATTTGTGCGTCGAAAAGGGTAAGCGGGCTAGTACCCGGCCAGTCACTAGTCTCCGGCCACTTTCTACTAAACGTCTAATATTAAGAAAATTTAACATTATTTTAGTAGTGAGACAAATTGATAGATCTGCTCATCTATGCTGTGTCAAATAATCCAATTAGAAAAAATATATGGTAACCGGCTATTCGATACTATTTATTTACGATGTTCCAGAAACCGGCCAGTGTGGTTATGTCAGTATCCGGACAATGGTTTTAATCAAAAGCTTGCTATGGGCGGCATTTGAAAGTCATGCCTTTTTTTAGCAAATGAGTTAGAAAACCAGTCAGGAAGCCCTTCCTGAGATGAAAGCAAAAAACTTGCTCTAAATTGCCTCGTAGGCGTGTTTTTTTTTGACTAGTCAATGCTCAGCTTAGTAATGATTCTTAATAAAACGCTTTTTTGCTGAGTTAAATTTTTCCTCCGAAAGTTGGTACGTGTGTTTACGTCCATTGCATTAGATGTCATGTCAAAAATCAAAATTAAGTGTTTTTAATTAATTAATTACGCGTAATAATTTTTGAATATAATACGGGAAAGTCCCAACCAATAAATGTTACTCTATGTGTATCAATTATTGCAAATCTTATAATGAATTTAGTTAGCGGCCGGTGCAGTTGTTTTAGAAGGAAGTTAAGGAATTTTAATTTTTGCTAGCTTTACAATGGAAGCTAATTCAGAAAAAAATAAAAAAAAACGCAAAGGCATTTCTTTAGAAACAAAAATAAAAGTTTTGGACTATCTAGAGCAGGGAGCTGGCCCAACAAATGTGGGAAAGAGTAATCGAATCGGAAAATAGCAGCGACAACGAGATAGACGAGCATCCAATTAAAGCAGAGACGATTAAGCAAGGTCTTAAACTTGCAGCAGAATTGGAAAATTATTTTGTAGCAAATGATACTGATGCCGAACGTGTACGAATTTTTCAAACTGAATTGAGTCCCTGCATGTTAAGATATAAAGAACTACATCAGAATTTATTGGGTCCAAAAAGAAGCATTCAAACAAAATTAACTGAATTTATGGTGCAAACTCAACCACTGGTGCAAACTCAGTCGGAGATGCTAAGTCAATCAGAGCATCAATCCATAGTTCTTACTATTGATTCTGATACAAATTCTAGTGATATCAGTGCACGCCATCAAAATAAGCGGCTAAGAATAATTTCCACTACGGATAGTGACAGTGATTAAACAGCATATTCGGAACCAATTCGTCAGTTAAAATTGGAAAACTAACCATTTTTACGCAAACTGAGTGTATTTGTAAAAGTAGCAAGTAACATGGTGGCCCGTGGCGTTTTGGGTATGTGCGACCTCAACTTCGACCTTGTAGGTTCGATTCCTGCTCTGTGCGACAAAAATATTGTTCACTGTCCCACCTCTTTCGAGTCACTGACAATGCACAAAGAGTATTTCCTGTCTAGAAAAGGCTTCTCAAACTTGGCCGTTCGGAGTCGGCATTAAACTGTAGGTCCCTTTCACTCGTGAGAGAACAATAGCACGCACAACACGAGTGGTTGCGGAGAAGCTAGGCCCTGGCCCCCTACGGGCTGTTGCGCCAGAAAACACTTACAGGTGTCAAATAATTTACCAGACACCAACCTTTAGTAAACAAATAGTTTCCTCTGGCGCCCTCTATGATTTCGATGTTTCAACTCGTCCTAGTCAGTGATGACAGTGAAACTTTACTAGGGAGTTTTAACTCAGTGAGATGTGTTGTCCCTGGACTTTACTGACCAGTAAAAAAAACATTCCTGACATTGAAAAAAAAAAATACCGCCCAGAATAGGTTATATGATAAAGTTGTGCTGACACTCTTGAAAACGTGTCACCTACATCCATTATAAGCATTCGGCACAGCCTACCGGGATAATTTTAGAAACAGCACAACCATCACAACGACTATCTACAAAACATGGAACAAGATTGGTTCTCTGTTACAGAAACTGTCATCCTTGAAAACAACTTAAAATTAGAACATTATACTATTAGGGTCTTTAATGTAAGAAATACTCATAATGAGTTTCAAGAAATCTGTGGAAAGTGTGGCTAGATGCACTTATGTATAAGCGATGTGTTAACGAAGATGGGCCACTATATGCCTTGTAAAACATATTTCTTCTAAAGCGGTTGCTGATCAAAACATATGGGTTCACTTCCAAGCCCACTTCCTTCCTTTCCGATGTCTTTCGTCTTTCCAACGATCCCTTCTGCAATCTCCATTGATGCAACTTCTGGTGTGTATTCATCTGTTTTTATTTTTCATGTTCTCCTTTTGGTTCGTCATTCTAGCAGTTTTGTTACAGTTGTCGTTTTTGAGGATAAAGGATAATATGACGTAAGGTAAGTGGTGACCCGTGGCGTAGTGTGTATGTGCATCGATCGTCGTAGTTGCGTAAATTTGATTTTTAATTTATAATAAACTTGAAAAATTAATCTAACAAATTGTTGCGTACTGAATAATTCCATCAACAATTTAAAAGAAAAAAATTATTTCTGTTTAACATTGGTTCGTCTAATTAGTCCTCCCTGTGCTGGACAAAAATGCAAATCCACAAAATAGTTCCAAAGACGAATTTGATATTTTAATCTGCTGCACTTAGGGGGAGTTGGCAAGGGTGTCGGAGTTGAGTCAGGCAAGGGCTGCCCAATCTAATCCCTCGTAACAAAATGTTTGATGCAGCTTGGCTCGATTTTGCCTTACGGAACCCGAGGACACCTTTCCTAGCTCGTTGTGCGAATAAGCGCTCGCAATTGGCTCGCCTGTCCGCAGCAGGTCAAGTAATGTTAAAGATGACCGGTGCCGCATTACTTTCTTGTTTGAGAACAAGAACTGATATTCAGTTTTAGGGGATGAAGGCAATTTTCCTGACTACCTCCACCCTCAGATAGAGATGGTTGATGTAAAATAATGTCTTTATATTGTAAGAGAAATCCCCTCGGGCTCTGGTCGGAAGAACTCCTTGCTCCTTTGCGAAATTGGGGACTCCTACCACCTTCAACCACCACCATACTTGTTTAATGTCATGCATTTAAAATTCGATAAATATTCCACATTAAAATAAACGTCTATCCTTATTAAAAATATGATTAAAAGTCGCCGTCAGAATGCCCGGTCTCCTTCGTTTTTCACTTTTCTACTTCCTTGTTGCCAATAGTTTCGTTTTGCGTTACATGCAGGTACTTCTTCATTAATGCTGTCCATCAATGGAAGCCGAGTAGAGATAATTTCTCTTGTTTCTCCCATTTCTCTCGTCCGAACTGAAATAATTCCTTAAATCATGGATTTTTCCGCAGTCGTTAAAAACTAATTTACACTTTTCTTTATCAGAATCGTAATATTTGTATTGTATTTCATTTTAATCATGTCACTCAACACTCACATACCCCGGTGTGGTTTTAATTTACAAATTGATGAGTTCTAGATATGAAGGTGCCGAATCAACTTGGGACTTTCAAAAGCCTCCTAAAATATTCTTTTTATCGTATTCCAAAAAACCCAAAAATCAAAATTTTCTTTTCGGGTCAATATTTACAAGCAATTTTCGATTATGTACAATTTTTGGGAGTTGACATATCAACTATACTATTCCTATGGTAAAGCGATAAAAATCAATGAATTAATCAAAAAAATTAAAAATCATAATGGTCATACGGAAGCTTGAATCAATAAATAATCGAGCGAGTATACAGACATATACCGCTTGCATAACATTCACTACACATTTGCCGCTTACTTAAATGGGAACGAAATCAAGGCATGCTACTGACGTAATGACAAGTGGTGTTGGAATTTTGCAGAAGAACGCAGAAGCAATCATAGCGATTTTTAAATTCGATTATGCTCCTTACAACATTTCCCTCGGTCTTGCTATAAATTCAAAATAACCAAAGACTACTTTCACAGAACCTCAAGCCACCAAGGGTTAGTTGCGAAAAGTTATAGTTTTGGAATGCCAGATGGTTGGTAGCTGACTCCACTATTATTAGCCAATGAAAATATTTTCCTTTAAATGGCTGCAGCAAACCCTTTTTAAGGTAAATCCAGAATTCCTTTAGCAAACATCGTCATCCACAGAATGCCACAAATATCCGCGAAGCGAATTCGTGTGTATATAAGCTTCATAAAAAAAAAATTAAAATGGCATTGTTGTGTTGAGATTTAGCGGCAAGCAAACAATGACATCTGAATGGAACGTCGAAATTTACGATGTGAGGTATGCGTGTCGCCTTTGAAAATGGATTGTAGTCTGTGCTCAAAGAGTGAAAAGTCACACAGTCCACACTGAGGACTTAACAGTGTAGTTTAAGGTTGGTGCTCACTCTTTGAAGACTTTAAGGTCAATTACCATAAAAAAAAGAACAATGGAAGGCAGATAAGGTGTTGCAGAAATTTGTACTGAAGGCTCTGTAACACCCGACGGCACAGACATGGAGTTCTTTGTAATTTCACGACTCCACGGTACAGAGTTGGTTTGGATTCCTGCGAGCTAGTCCACGGGCTGTCAATGCTATTGATAGTTGACTCTAATACGCCATGCAGAGGCTGGATAATGGATGAAGAGGCGGAAGAAAACACACATCACACCTACTCTGGTCCTGCAGCGCTCAGGCTAGTCGTAGGTTCCTACATCTAGGGGCCTACTACTTCAGCGGCCGTAACGAGCTAAATAGTGCCAGCATTGGCCAACTAAATCGCTTCATTAGCAGCACCAGCTGGTTCCAGTGTTAGGAGAAGTCAACCCGGGTGGTATCACAATGGGCCTACTCTGGCTTAACATTATACGCCATAAATTAACACGATGATAGTGAAGATGAAGCAATGTTGCGTTAGGTTCTAGATTGCACGAACTAAAGATCCGACGAAAATTCCATCCAATCTCAGCCATCGGAACTCAATTACTGACGGAATCAGTTTCGACTCAAGACGATCAATAAAACAAGCATTCTTCTTCACAATTGGGAAGCAACACAACTAGGAACTGTCACAAACCAGTGGAATAACCTTGGACGGGATCAGCAGAGCCTGCAGAAGGAGCAGGACAGGAGGATTTCTTGGGGCCAGCTCACCACTTGAGAGGAGAACGATGGGCGAATGTATTGCCAAATAACCTAGTGGCGACTGGGGCTTAGACGCTGTGGTTGATTACAGGCAATGTTCCGAAAACGGTCTCCTGTCTGGATTTGGTTGTGGGCCATTGCAGCCGTTGACTTGAATTGATCACGCTGCATGCGTGAGTTTCTCGATTTATCTGAACAAGAATTCGAAACAGAGTGAACTGGAAGAAGCGGAGGATCACACGAATGGGCTTGCACAGATTTGTGACGGGCTTAGTGTACCAAATCGACATTTAGTGCTGCAAGCAGATGATAAGTGATCCCAGACGGAGGTGCTTGCACGGGAAGACATTCCCTGAGGCGAATGTTTAAAGGATCAGCTTTTCAAGAGCGGCAACGCAGTGCAACATAAAACTTCCCATCGCACATTTTATTTCAGCCACCGTTGTAAATCAAGTCACACGTGTGATCTACCTCCTGACTCGAGAGGCATTTCAGTTTAATTGGCAGTAAAGTCTTGAACTTCCGTCGGTCTTATTTGAATTCCATCAACAACAGCTACAACGAATATTACCCATTCCACTGCTAATTACCAAATAAACAAAACAAAAACCAAAAGCAACGATCGCATTTAACTTCGCAGTCGTTGGGTTCTTTAGTTCTGTCTCCCATCTCATGCTGCTCTCCTTGGCTTATATAAAGCGTGAACGATAAAATCGAAGCGATTAACAAAAAGACGAGAGACGAGCAGTGCATGTTCAACTCATCAGACAAGACACACCCACTTCCATCACACCTTCTGTTTTGAAGTTGTTCGTAAATTAATGTTTCGGTCTACTCCTTAGGATAACCTTTCCGGTATCTTGTCGGTCGCCGGTTAAAATTGTATAATTCTTTTCAGAGAATTAATCCGATCTTGGGGATGTGTAGGTCCGATAAGACCAAAGATCGTTTTCTTCTTTTGCTTTTCGTTTGTCTCTGAATGGTAACTCGAGAGAAATGGAAATCGGTCGTTGGGTTATGAGGAATTTGCGAGGCATTAAGCGTTTGTTTGTTGGTCAGTGGCTGCTGCCATTAAAAACTTTTCGACTTTCAGACGGATTCTGATGCGCGAGTGGGTGTAACATTATGGATAGGTTGGACTCAAGACGGATTTCAGTGATTGTTGGACGAGGTAACGATTTTTGATGGGATTCAGTGGAGGTGAGCATTGGAAGTTTGGAGAGAAGCCATTAAATGCGATCTTTGAAGGAATATTTTACGCTAGTGGGTCCAATGGAAGGCCAGATCCCAGGTTGGGATTTTGTCGATCTCGTCCTGGAATGCACCGGTCGCCTTTGCATGGTTTTAATAAAGATGCACCAAGTTGGTGAAGTGAATGACCTCCCATCAGGCTTTCAAAGCTAAATGGGGTTACAGTAAAATAGTTCCTAGACCCAAACTTAGACCCTTGTTCTTACTTGAACTAAAATTCCACAATGCACACTACCGACGGGTTTTGGGTGCGGCTGGTGCAGTTTGTTGGAATTGGTTTTAAAACATTGTTGGTCAAAGAAACGTTGGTATACATGGGATTCAAGAACATGATGCTCTGCACCACTTGGATCCATTACGTTGTCACTATCTTGTGATTGACAACAGATTCTTCGTTAGCCAGGGGGACTAGCTCTATAGTGTGACTGTGGTAACACTGCTTGAGATATCAAAGAAAAAAAGAACCCTTAAATAAAACAGCCACACAAGTTTGAAAAGAAAAATCGAGAGAAGAGCAGGTGGACTGGTACATCACACATGGCTTCGTCCATTAGGCGTATCGTAAGAAACAGAAGTCAGTGCAACTCAGTTTCCTTGTCTTAACCAACCAAAGCTTATTGTTTGTTCACATCACACCGAGTTGAAGTTTGCAATTTAGAGAGAGTCAACCAAATTGTGTGTTCATACCGTGTCGAATAGTTCACAGATTTGATGTTGAAGGTTCATTTATTAGTTTAAATTTAGATTCACCAACTCGGTTTGGACGTAACTCGGGTTGACCCTGTTTATCAACTCGAGTTGACCCATTTCTTGATAATATTTGCTATACACATTTCTTCCAGTCTGCTGCGTTGTAGCTCCCTAGCGAATTTTTCCCTTGTTCTTGCAAGGACTCTTGTGGCACTTGAACCACGACGTTGTAGGTTCGATCCCTGGCATGAGCTTAAAAAAAAATATTTTTCACTGCTCCACCTCTTTCGAGTCACGACAATGCTTCTCAAACTTGGCCGTTCGGATCGTAGGTCCCTCCCACTGGTGAGAGAACAATAGCACGCACAACACAAGTGGTTGACAACCTAGACCCTGGCCTACGGGCTTTAGCGCCACCCTCATTACATTACATTCATCTTGCAAGGACTGGACAGGTGCCGAGGTAGTGAAGTGGTATAATCTTTTTAATTTTCCCTGCAGCTTCTGCAGAAGTTGTTTTAGGAGGCTTCTATTATTCTTGCATGTGTGCCTGTGATAATTGCCAATACCTTAGTGATTATATTCCAGGTTAGGCTTTTCGCTCGGAGTCCCACAGAGACAGTCTTCCCAATCAAACTTGTTCACAATCGTTTCGGAATCTATTATTGCCTTCCGAGAAAGATGGTGATGAAGAGGGGGTAGATAACACAATTCTCCTCCTCTCATACAAGTCATAGGTACAGTGCGATCTTTACAAAGGCAACTAAAAAACCATGTATTTTTTTATTTAAATTTTACTTGTAGGCATATTTAATTCCAACCATGTTACTGGTGTTCAAACAAGCTCCCCCGCAAAAGGGCGCTCATTCCATTCCCATTCAATGCCTCGATCAGAACATGCATTAATTAAATGTCTGTCTTTCAATTTTCTATGAATTGCCCTTGGTGCAGATAATTCAAATACACGTGCTAATAATTCTGCAGTCAGTGCCGCTGATTATTAGCAGATAGCGCAATGGTTTTGTGTTTCAAAAATGTATTATTGTTCTTCGGGGCTGCCAACTTAATGGTGTGCTCAGTAGCTTCGTAGTTCATTGGCGACTCCTTACAGAGAATGCTGAAATGAATAGTGTGAAACACATCGGGATTGTAAAAGAACAAACATGTGGTAACTGTCACATAGACTCAAACTGATCATTTAAACATAATTTGTCGATTTCTTCTACTACCGAATTGCGAGGTCAATATAAGGATCAGTCAATAAGGGACAGTATACAACAATGCAACCAACGACTACGGAGAAAAGTGCCCGAAAATTACGTCAGCTGAACAAATCGCACATATCATGTAACAAACATTTGTTTCAAAATTACAACAAATAAGAATTCATGAAACAATAGTTACCTTTTTTGAAGGGATTGCAATAATTAATTCTACAATGGTAATGTTTAAGGTTTATCTAAGAGTTGCCCTTATCTGTGGTTGCTTTTAGTGAGGTCGCACTGTACATCCCCTTAGGGGACTACGTCGGGTCTACTTCGGGGCATCAGCAATAGTCAGTTAATCCGCTCTATAAGTATGACTGAAGGATGGTTCCATTCTTAGGAGTACTTAGTCAATAAGGAAATCACGTATCCCTGATAGATCGGTTGCAAGGTGCAAATAATTTTATAAATGATAAACTTCGAATCTTGACCCAGTGCTACAGAGCGATGCATTTTTCTACAGCATCCAGAGCCACATACAGCAAGACTAAGCCAAAAAAAACCGAAATGCATTTTTAAGATATTGAATCTTAATGCTGTGGCATACCCCAATCTGTTGATGCCTGATGTTGTTCAAATCATTGCACCTTCGTACAGTCAGCATAAATTGTTGCCTAAAGTAATAGCGTCAGCTTTTCAAACAAATATTTTTAGCACATTTACTGAAATGAAGAGCATTTTCGGTCTCCGGATAAATAGTAATTGTGTATGCGTTGCCACCATACGCCACCCACATAATGTAGGGTGCGGACGTAAATGTCCCAATGGCAAGCAACGGTACGTGATTGGAAGAATATTTTTGTTCTTAGCCTCGAAGCGAACGAAACTATTCTTAGAAGAAAAAATATGGTGGCGGTGGATTTTGCCCTTCTTCCAAAAATTTTACTCTCATGGCTGACATTTCTTCTAGTTTTTGTGATGATCCTACTGCGGTTCAAGTAGAAACTGGTGTCATTTGAAATGTGCACCTTTTGATGGAGAATGTGCTTCAGATGGGTTTCTTTGTACCGGCATGATTCGAGTATCAGACCTTCAAATTAATTTGGGCAGATATTCGGCCGACGGATATTCGGCTATTCGGCCTAGCAGCAGGCCGAATGTTTGGCATCCGGTATACGAACAAAGTCACTATTCGTCACAACTCTAGTTAAGACTATGAAAGTGTATAGATGATCATTGGGTTGACCACCGGATACTTGCTGAATACTAGCAAATCATACATTTGGCCATATACTCTTCTCATGAGTATGGACCAGTTATAGAATATAATCTGAAATCAAACATAGGAAGATGAAAATTAATGTTGGTAAGTGCACAGCTACTACTGATCCTACTGGTAGTCTCAAGCTAGAAAACAGCAACATACCTTAGGTCAATACTGTCAAGTACCTTGGGGTGTACTTGGACCAGCAATTGACCTTTAGTTGTCATATTCGAGAGACTTTAGCCAAGATCGATATCCTCATCAAAATGCATTACCCTCTTATCAATCGCAAATCACTTCTTAATAAAAGGAATAAAATAATAATTTTCAAGGTCATCTTTCAAGCACTTATGACTTACGCTTCCCCTGTATGGGGTAATTGCAAATAGCACAAAATAAGATGTTGAAATTGATGCTCAATCTACCGCGAGATTTTTCAACTCTCATACTGCACAAAAGAGCAGGTGTTATCCAGATTGGCAGAAGAATTGAAATTCTCAATGAAAAATCCATGTCTCGATGTATTGATGTTGACAATCAGCTTATTAGAAACTTACAACTGCTATAATTATTTGTTATTTGTTAAAAATATCTATCTACATTTTTCACTTATTTTGTAAATATTGTGTTTTCCATTACATTCCAACCATGTATTAATTTATCTGTATGCTTAGCATAGCCCTTTTGAAGAGGTTTTGGAAACTATGGTATGATTGCTTGTATGTTTTATTTAAAGTATAAAAAGTGAGAGGCAAACATTTCATTTCAGACAGTCACTTGACTATCACTAAATACAAGCAAAATACTCAGAGAATACACATCTTCATTGTGGGGGTGCTTTAAGTTTGTCCGATATTGGTTGGCATCCATTATATTTTACAACCTAAGTACTTCAAACCTAGCATCTCGATTGTGGTTTATTAAAGGTAATGATCATTGAGCTGTCCACAAAAAGACGATCCTACCTCTTGCAATAATTACAGAGGTATATGCCTGCTCAACGTCGCCAACAAGATCCTATCCATCGTACTGTGTGAACATACCAGAGCGGCTTACGGACCCTCAAATCGGCTATAGACCAAATCTTTACACTAATCCTGGAGAAGACCAGCGAGTTTCAAATCGATACCCTTCTTTTTTTATGGACAGCATTCATTGCAAACAACTTTTCGAAGCAATGCTCGAATTCGGGATCCCTTAAAAATTGATGTCGCACCACGCTAATACATACGCGATGCATCGTCCAGTTCGGCACAAGGGCCTCTGATTTGTTTGAATCGTGTACTGGATTTCGGCAGAGATGTGCTGACATGTGATTTCTTCAATTTGGTATTAGAGAGGATAGGGTGGCGAGCAAAAGTCAACACGGTAGGCACTATCTGTTGTAAATCAGTCCAACTGTTGGGATACGCTAATGAAATCGACATCGTCGCTCGGTCCCAACGTTACATAGTGGAAGCATTTACAGCAATAGAAGAAGAGGCGACAAAGAAACGTCCCTTCACACACCATCTTAGACAAAATATCTCAGTCGACAGTAATACTTTTAAGATGGTAAAGGACTTTATCTACCTCGGGGCAAACGTTAACTTCATAAACGACACAGTTCAGATCCGACGTAGAACCACTCTTGGCAACCGATGTTATTTCGGTCTGTCGAAACAACTGGGGTCAAAGCTGTTGACTCGAAGGTTCAAAACCATCCTCTACAAGACTGTTATTTTCGCAGTCCTGCTTAATGGAGCTGAAAGCTGGATGCAAAGCAATTTTGCAGAACTGATTTTTGGTTCTACGTCGGATATTTGGTCCCGTCTGCGAGGAAGGCGAATGGAGGAGAAGACTCAACCGCGAACTCAACGAGCGGTACACGAATGTGGGTGTAGTCCGGAAGGCAAAAATCCATTCGACTAAACTGGCTCGGCCACATCAACATAACGCTCCAGCAAAGAGGGTCTTCGAATCCGAGCCTCCTGGTTCGAGAATTAGAGGAAAACCGAACCTGCGGTACAGAGACCAAGTCATCGCGGATTTAAGACAGCTTGGCCTTGATGACTGGAAACAGAGTGTCCAGGACAGTCACCGATGGAAGGCAACAATTGCTCAGGATGGGACCTTACATGGGTCGTCTGCCTGATAAGTAAGTACGTAAGTACTTCAAACCCGGCATCAAGATTGTAGTTTGTTGGCCGCCTTTCGGTCAGGGATAATTTCATCCGTATATACTACATCTGACGCTTGAACTCAATGCCGTGTCGGTAGAACCAACTAGTTCTTTAAAACAACCACAATACCGAAGCAGCCGTTAAGAAACATCAATGTTATATCTGCAGCTCTAGTAATAAATATAATTATGTGTGCCAAGTTTGCAAAAATCCATTATGTGACAAATGTAAGCAATCAAAAGCAGTCTGTCTGTGGCACGTAATCAGTGACGTTTTTTTTGGGTAATGCGATTTTTCCGTCTGCTGTTGTTTATGAATCAACTGAACATATGTTCGAACACTTGACAAAAATGGAAGAACAGTGAACACCGCCACTTGGTCCAATATTGGTCCAATAGTGGTGGCCCGTGGCGTTGTGGGTATGTGCGTCGACCCCAACCTCGATGTCGTAGGTTCGATTCCATCTCTGAGCGACAAGAATAATTTTCACGACCCCACCTCCTTCGAGTCACTGACAAAGCTCAAAGAGTATTTCCTGTCTAGAAAAAAGCTTCTCAAACTTGGCCGTTCGGATTCGGCGTAAAACTGTACGTCCCTTCCACTCGTGAGAGAACAATAGCACGCACAACACGAGTGGTTGCTGAGAAGCTAGGCCCTGGCTCCCTACGGACTGTAGCGCCACCCATATTATATTAGCTATTGGCCGATATTCAGGCGTTCAGGTTTTGTTTTCTTTGGAATCGGCAATAATTTTTGCTTCCTTCCAAGGTGTTGGAGACTTTGACTTGTCTTCATAATGGAATCGGAAGCAAGGTGACTACGTACCTACTTTGAATCCAGGATCTCAATTGTGGTTTGTTTAAGGTCTTGACACATTCAGAGGAGGGGATTCATTTAAACACCCTCACCTTAGCTTCTGGATAAAAACCACACACAGTATCACTCTATCCCAACGAATGGAAATTTAAGGCTGATTTTTTAGAACAGTCGAGCGATGAACCTCGCAGTTGTCAAAATGCATTTCTGAATTTCACGAATTGTGTTTAGAAAAACCCACGGCCCCCAGACCTTTTCACTGAGAAATTCCGTCACATTCACAAAACCACTCATTTATTTCTATTTTCCACGACATTTTATTCAAATTTCTTGTTTTCCTTTTTCTCTCTGTGTCACTTAAGGATTCCTCTGAATTCGCTGTTAGACGACGCGCAACACGACGGCGAGGAAGGCGCCCCCGCCACAACAATAGGTTGTCACAGAAACGGCTTTTTGATTAAACTACACCCCCCTTCCCAGCACACACATACCATTCATTGTCATTCAAAAGGAAAGTACAGCTGCAAAAAAAGAAGCAATTCAAAAGAATCCAGCACAATGTACGGTCCTCCGCAGTGTTCCGCGGGAAAAAAAACCGCATGCAACAGTGAAATTATGCTGAATGGCATCAGGGCCGTCGCGCCGTGTCCCCAGTCGAACAAGGTATCCTCCGTTCAGTGTGTGGCTGCATTTCCAGCTTGAATGCAATCCAATATGAATTTCCATGGCAATGGGCACACATTTTTCCAACCTCTCTGGAAATTCATATTGCTCGCACGTGCGTTTGTCAGCACGGAACGAGGACCGTGTGCCGCTTGAAGGAGTCGCAATCCCACTAGATGTGAAATTGAATGCTCCTGAATGGAATCTAATTTTAGTTCGCCCGACAGCGGCAAGCAATTAAACCCACAACAATCGTATCAGTCAACAAACGCAGGGTGTGCGTCCCTCCTTCGGGGGCTTGTTGTAATTGAGCATCGTCTTTGACATTCCTTTCTACTCTCGCGCGCTTCCAGACGCAGTAAACACATCCGTGTCATCGCTCAGACACAATTTTCGGGTGGAATCGATAACCCCTTGCCGCCGTCAGAGTCCCATTCGATCGTAAAACCCATTGGCACTTCTCAAAATATTTACTTTCCTGTTCTGGGGAACACATGCCCCGAGTGGTCGCTCGTGTGCGTGCGGACGTATCTGTGATTCGGTTTACAACGATCAGAGTACCCACCGTGCAGCAACAAAACGTGACCCTCGCTCCTCACTCACGGGCTGTGCGCCACAATTGGCCACGGATTGAAATCGAACTCAATAAGATTCAATTTATAGATACATTGCTACGGATTCCTCTCGGACTGATTGGAACATCAGGCGACGTCGAACAATGACGAAGACCTCAACGACGACGATGACGATGACGATAATGACGACGATGACGAAGATGAAGATGAGAACGATGACGATTACGACGACGACGATGATGTTCAGCTAGCAAGTGGCTGGGATACTACTCCATAACCGTTGTAAATCCCACCACTGAACGGCAGAGAGCCATCCCGACTGTGTGTGTACGTTACAAGCAGCCGCCACCACGATGAAGTGGCGACTGGCAAGTCGTTGAACTCAAGTGTGCCCGAACACACAAACAAGTCACAACGCGGCACACACAGCGAGCACCAACTCGCTATGCGCCCCGGCCACCCGTTTTGACAGACAGTCTGTGCGGCGGCTTTGCGTTCAGCGTTGCGCAGCACCACGCGTGGAGGACTTGAGTTTATCGTATGCCATCGCCATGCCAAATATCTTTACTGGTTAGCACAAGCGCATTAGAATGGGGAATTAACATAAATCAAACGAGATCTATTCGCCGCAGAAAGGAAACAAACAAAATCAACCAAAAACCGTGGTTTTTTTTTTTCAGAAAGCGGACGATTGCGGCGGGTTTTTGCAGTCTGGGTCCCGGTTCGGGTGAGTTTTGTTTATGCTGCACGTTTGGCATTTCGGCGAGCTGCTTGCGAACACTGAGCAACTAGACCTTCGGACTTGCGCCTGCCCTGCCTTTCGGACTTGGGCTGTGTAAACAGAGTTGACAGCTTGCTTACGTTGCAGAGGGATTCGGGGCTGATGGCTGAATTTTGAAAGGCCGTGCGACTAGAAATGTGTATGTCTTCATTTCAGCACCCAGATGGACTCATTTTTGGCCTTGGCAATGGTTTTGTAGGAGATTCAGAATGATTTTTATAAGATCGTGATGATGTCAGATCGCTATGGATGTCCGACCACGTTATTGGGAACCAAAAAGCGTCCGTGACTCTAACAAAGAACCGCGTTGATAGAGTTCAAATATTCTCGCATAATTGCGTCCACTAGACCGCACTTAAGTAGATCCGCTCGGGTTTTGCTCACTAGGCACGTTCCATATTTCATGCGTAAACCAAGTCGCATTCTTCCATTGCTCATCCAAGCATTTTGTCAGGTTGCTCCTAAATGAGTTAGCTGATCTCCTCCATTGATAAATGGATTTAATCGTGTGCTGTGGATGTGGCGCAGTCTTCTTGAAACTCCATGTCGAAGAAATTCAACTGAGAAACCAAGTTTGATCAACAGCATTGTCTATTGACTGATCAATGGTTAAGCTCCAGTTCATTAAGCACGTCAAGAACTGAGTGTGTTGACGTCGTATCGCAGGGTCGCCCTTGCGAAGTGTTGCGTCTTCCGTTTGTCTTAAAAAGTTGCCACAAAACTGCTGACTCGATCATGAAACTTATATTTTGCCAGTCAAAGAAGCTTAACTTCATCACTCAACAGGCAAGGCAACCGAAAGTCTATAGCTAATCAGCAACAGGGCTCTAGGATTAAAGAAGCTATGATCTACACAGCGGTAGACGCATTGTGTTGGCATATCTTCTCTGCTGTGGATCATAGGAGTGAATGGACCTCTGCTATCCCTGGAAAGCATTGGGTCCAAGGACATTGCCTATACGAACAATCCTCCCACGGCGGCCTCTGGGATTGAAATTTGTCCCATGAAATAGGGCACTACTCTTCAACGTAAACTACACGATTCCTGCGTTTGAACCTCCCTGTCGCCGAAGGTGCATGCTACTCTATAAACTGACTGTGACTATGGTGGATGTCTAACATTCAAGAACGTGTCAGTTGCCAAAAGTCACTACATCCTTGAGTGCTCCACTGGTTATACTGATTAGATAAGATGCAGTCCACAAGCCACCCATTCGGTTGCAATGGACGACTAGTGAATGTGTCAGGGGAGTGTAAGGGACAAACCCAAATTTAACATTCTCCTTAAGCTGCCCCCGATGCACTTAATCGGCTTGAAAGAAGCCAAATAGCTGGACAGCCCATAATCTTTGACCGACTTGAACACCGATCTCCTGTTACTAAAGCTCCACTTCAATAAAGACTTCTCAGCCAGCATCTTCTCCACATCTTTTTGGAAGTTTGGAAGTCGGACTATCAGACGACTGCGAATCTTCACAGAAGGATTGAATAAGAGCAATGGCGTGCAAGAGACATTTACTCTGAATTTCCTGAAGTTCTGAATGATCTGAATTTCTAATTGTCATATCGATTGCCAAACCAATGTGGGGTCTTTCAAGCGAAAACTATAGCAATCAAGAGTATATGTTTTGGTCAATGAAAAATGTGACATCAAAGACTGATATTTACTTATCATGAAATCTTCCCAGAACTGCCACATAAATCTTACGAGATGACCGACTACCCTCGTAGGTGACTGCCGGCATTTCAGAGCAAGCAAGGAGCATTAGTTCAGCGCTCTCTTCGTGTGGAGATTTGGTGTCCATGCTGCAAAACATCTTTAGACGCTTGAACTTATTGATCACTCGCCCTATCAATCATAGATGGTCTCATGTAGCAGGGTCTGATGGCGTACGATGGTGATCTTTACTATAGATCCCTTTATGCGATATTTTTTGTCTCACCTTCCTTGCCTCCAACATTGAAAAATAGGTGACGAATAAATCAAGTTATGGGCGTTATTACTGGGCACAGCGTCATGGGCCTATGCATTGCGTCAGCCTTACAAAGGCTCATAGGCGCGCCTGCAGTTTGCTTGGACGGAAAAGGGGATGTATAGCCTTCTTCTTCTGAAGGAAAGCCCTTCAAGAGACTTAAAGCAGTTTTTCAATAACTGCAATAATCAGCCTTCATCGCTTTGTTGAAACTGATTTGCGGGGTAATAGTAATAATAATAAAAGCGCTTATACCCGTAAAGAGCCAGGACCAAGCTTTTCAGAAATCACTCGTCTTGTCTGTGCTATTGTTCTTTCACTAGTCAAAGGTCACAGTTTTGTGCCGAATCCGAACGGCAAAGTTTGAAGAGATGAAAAAGTTGGGCTTTTTCTTCTTCTTATGGCGCTACAGTTCGGGTGAACCTGGGCCTCAGCCAACAATCCTCTCCAGCTGGCACGATACTTAGCCAGCTGACTCCAATTTCTCACGCCAAGTTGGTTAAGGTCCTTCTCCAGTTGAGTGCGCCATCGGCTTCGTGGTCGTCCTCTATTGCGTTGTTCCACTGGTTCAGAGTCGAAGACTCTGCGAGCTTGTGCATTGTTGTCCATGCGCTCTACATGCCATCTTAGGTGTTGAATCCGTAAACGCCTGACTAGACTCATGTTGCTGTACAACCCGTACAGTTCGTGGTTGAATTTTCTTCTCCAGAAACCTTCATCGCAAACAGGACCAAAGATTAAACGCAGAGATTGAAGAGACCAAGTGCGTCTTCATCCGCTCTTGAGATAGTCCAAGCTTCCGTGCCATAAAACAGGACAGGGATGATCAAGGTCTTATGTAATGTGAGCTTGGTCTTTCGAGAGAGGGCTTTACTACACAATTGCCTCTTGAGCCCAAAGAAACAGCGGTTGGCAAGAGTTATTCCGCGTTTAATCTCGTTACTGATGTTGTTCGTACTATTAACTTGGAAGCCAAGGTAGATGAAGTCCTTTACCACCTCGAAGTTGTAGGTGCCTATGGTGACGTTCTGACCTAGTCGTCGATTTTGAGTGTCCTTTCTTGATGACAGAATATGCTTTGTTTTGTCCTCATTCACTGCTAAACCCATTTTGCTGCCTCCGTTTCAATACCAGCAAATACCTCATTGAGGGCTCGCTGTGTTCGACCAATCACGTCATGCTAGCCTATGCCGCCTATGCTAGCAATTGCACGGATTTGTGGAATATCGTGCCTCTTGTATTGGCGAGTGAGTTTTACACGACCTTCTCAAGTACAATGTTAAAAAAATCTCATAATGTTGAGCTGTGGCAATTATTTTGTCTTACTAGGGATCGAACCTGGAAACGTAGGTCCAAGTGTGTTGGGGTCGACGCACGTATCCTCGGCGCCACGGGCCACCACAGAGGATGTAAGGTCGATTAAATTAGCAACGGCCTTACGTTCCATGATGGCAGTCAGTCAGCTCAAGTTAACTCATCCGTTGGTCTTATCTGCGAGAAAGATGAATAAAATAAAAGACTCATTCAAAGAGACCCATAGGGACTGAACAAAAATAGATGTGTGTAGTTCTTAAGGTAGAGATCCCTCGAATCTACTTTTCACATCGAGCGATTGAATACCAATGATGCGGCTTAGATGATCATCTTTCCTTGGTTCAAGAAGGAGCGGAACAGCAAACACTCAATAAAGGACCAAAGGACCACAACCACCAGACGCTACATTCAAAGTTGGAGCTGGTCCTCAACTAACAAGACCCTTCAGCTGGCATTATCGTTAACCATGAGCCTCCAATTATTCTCACCAATTTTACTGAGGTCCTTCACTACTTCTGTGAGCCATGTGAGCATCGGAGTCATCCTCTATTGTGCTGATTTAAAGAGTCTTCACGTTAGAGACCCTGGCCTTAACGACTTGAAACAAGGTTCCCGGGCATGTTATGAACATTTGTGGCAGCTTTAGCTGACGCTCATACCACCCACGAATCGTACTTACAGAAGTTTTTGTGGCCAATTCCCAAACTTTGCTCTGGTGCCAGTCTATCTCCCCTTCAACGGCAAGGAGAACTAAAAACAAGTCAACTCCCAATTGACGAATTAGCTGTCACTGCAAACAGTGCCGTCACATCGATGGAACCAAACCCCCAAGAAAATCTCATATTGAATTACCAACAATAATTAACTATGCACACACCATCAGCGTGTGGTGACATACAAAAACGACAAAAACCCAACAACTCCCCACCACCACGTGGCCGCTATTCACTTGGGTTACCCTTTCTTCGGAAGGGTGGAAGGTCTTGTCATTAGAACGTGCTTGCGCTCGTGCTTGTGTGAGTTCAGTCATATTCAGTCCTTGTGCCAGAAAGTGGTTGCTGTTTCCACTCTCACCCACGCCTCGACCGCAGTGCAAGCGGTTCAACGGCCTAGAGAGAGAAACGAAACAAAGAACTCTTGCAGCCACCTCTCGACCATCACAACTCTGTGGAAATAAAATCGGTTTGTTGCTCGAAATTCTGGTCAAATTCGAAACCAATTTCGTTGTGTTAAGCAGCAGCAGGCCCAAAGGGGTGGCTGGCTTCAGTTCAACTCCTAAGTAGGTCAGGGTCTACACCTACACAGGCCAGCACCAGGAATGTGTAACCACAGCAATCAGTCGGAACAAGCACAACGTAGTCATGTGCAAATGCAATTCCAGTTGGAAATGTTTAACATCTAATTACGAAAAGTGGCGATATCAGCATATCATTACTCCGTCGTCTGAGAGGACAAAGTTTGCCGCAACTGCAGCGACGGTTGCCTTTAACTACCTGAATGAGTACAATCAACTTTGCATTAGAAGTGACTCCGAGCAGAACCCGTCTCCGCTTGCAGTCGACAGCCCGTCGGTGTGTCCACAGTGAATGTGAGGTTTAATTAAAAGTTGGTTTGCTTCTCAACTTTCATTGGAATCTGTTTTAATTGTCACTTTCTCTGCTCATCATCAGTTGGGTAGATGCTACGTGGACCAGGAGTGAAGTCGACGAGGTCGTAGCCAGAGCAGCAAATCTGATGTAAGAGGTTAATTAGGGTTGCCGTAAAACGAATGAACTCCAGATGCACTATGCGACGTGTGAGTGTGGAACTGAAGCGTTTTTTTCCTATCGCCTGCCTGCACGCCATCGACATTTCTCCCCTATCGTCCGAATTTCAGGGTCGTTTGAGGTTTGATAGCGATCCGTGCGTATCAGAGTCGCCTGTCTGTCTGCTCTCTGAAAACCGGAATTGGTCGTGCAGAGAAAAGAAAGCCACCCGTCGACATTCTGCTGGGAAATGCCGCTTCAGTCTTGACCTCAAACCCAACTCAAGTGCGTCATTTTAAGGATTTAATGTCCTGCTCGGCAGCAGTGCATTCCCTCTTACAGACAACAGCAGCTTCTGCTGCTTGCAACACGGGACGCCAATTACTCATTTTGCCGCCTGAGTCTACGATGATAGGTCAGGCGAGTGCCATCGCTTCGAACGGAGCATATTCTGACGTCAATTCGGAGGATGTGGCTGTTCATGTTTTAATTTAAAAAAAACCCAACCCATCTGAGCCAGCATCCTCCTCGCGAAGAAGAAAAAATATTTCCATTTCGGTCATGAACACCACGGTGGTTCATAAATCACACGTCGAATTTCGTGCCTCAACTGCACAAACGTCTGCCACGTAATTTGCATAGACAAATAGGCAGCCAGGCGGGCAGGCAGTCAGAGAAACAAAACCACGCAGCTCGTTACATGGAACATCGCTTGGCGGCCGAAACTATGCGGCTCACAGCGGGGCTTGCCGAACCAGTTTGGTCACTCGGCGAGTCGGGATATTAGATCACAACATGTTCGTCCAATGAGAGATGTGAATTTCATCTCGCCGCCGGGTTTCGATTACGTTCGCCAATCACTAGAGGCGCCCAGTCCGGGGACAGACAGTCTTAAAGTTTCATCTCGGCCGTCGTTTAAAGAGCAAATGAGCTCTAAAATTGACGACACTTTTGTTTGGAAAAGCTCAATAAATGCGATGAGCACACACGGCCGCGACGTGGGATGGATTCATGGTCTGCTGGGTTTCACTTTCGAGTTCAACGGACATGGACACGATGAAATGGCAGCTCTTTTGTTCTTTGGGAAAATGTGAAATCAATCTCCGGCGTCGTTTCTGAATAGAGTTCGACAGACGGATTTAATAAAACACGGAACTTTCAGATGTCTCATCAAAAAAGGGGGATTATTTCGGGACCACGATTTCATTAAACTTGCTGTTTGCTTTCCAGACCACAGGATGTTCGAGTCCGGAAGTTGTATGAAAAAATGTCTCTGGGAGGATACACACAGTCAACCAATAAAAATTTCACTTTGGTTCGGCATTCCACTCACTCGTGCTGTACAAGACCACCACGGGGGGTACGTCTTATTTTTTACATTGGTGACCTTATTTATGCCTTACGTCAGCTTCGTTTCGGACTCTTGGTAACCGGTGTTTCTTTGGGTTCAGGAGGCAACTGAGTAGTAGAATACCAAACTCACATTATATAAGACCCTGATCATCCCTGCCCTGCACCATGGCACGGAAGCCTGGACTTTCTCAAGAGCGGATGAAGACGCACTTGGTCTCTTCAAGAGAAAGCAATTCTGGTTTCAATCTTTGGCCCAGTTTGCGTTGAAGGTTTCTGGAGAAGAAGATTCAACCACGAACTGTACTGCGACCTGAGTCTAGCCAAGCGTCTACGGTTTCAACGCCTAAGATGGCTAGGCCACTCACGGGCTCCAGCCCGAAGAGTCTTCGACTCCGAACCAGCGGGACAACGCAATTGAGGACGACCACGAAGCCGATGGCGCACTCAAGTGGAGAAGGACCTCAACCAACTTGGAGTGCGAAATTGGAAGCAGCTGGCTAAAGATCGTGCCAGCTGGAGAGGCTTGTTGGCAGACAAGCCTCTCCAGCCCCGGACTGGGGTTCACCCCGGACTGTACGCGATGTTAAGGAGGCTGATCCCTCCATAGTTGGCGCAGTCAAAGGGGTGTCCTTTCTTGCGGACCGGACAAACGACGCTGAGATTCCACTCATCGGTTTCCTCCGACCATATCTTACAGATGAGCTGGTGCAAGCGCCCAACCAGGTCATCTCCAGCTGCCTTAAGCAGTTCAGCAGACAATCCGTCCGCTCCAGCAGCTTTGTTCGACTTCAGTCTCGATATCGCAACCTTGACTTCGTCTAGATCGGGGGGACGGAATTCATGTTCATCATCGTCCAAATTGAGTGAAACATTCTGCCTGACAGCGGAATTTGTGTCGTCATCGCCGTTTAACAGTCTACAGAAATGATTTTTTCCAAATTCTCAGCATCGACTGCGATTCTACTACTAGTTGTCCATTTTCGTCCCTGCAGGCTTCGGTCCGAGGTCTGTATCTTCCTGATACTTGTTTTACCTTTTAGTAAAACTTTCGGACCTCCTGTCGTAACAACTCTCCATCTCCACGACCGCGCGCTTTCCATGCTCTTTCTTTTTTCTTTCTGAGAAGATGGTGCTCTTCCCCTCTCTTCTGTTCGTAGAGCTCATGAACAGCTCTCGTTGTTCGATGCAGCGTTGCCTTGTAGGCCTCCTGCTTGGCTGCATGTACCTGCCTGCACTTGTCCTCAAACCATGGGTTCCTTCTGGTTGGTGTCGTGAAACCCAGCACATCAGTGGCAGCTTCTTTGATGGCTTTTTGACAACGTTTCCATTGTTCTTCTATTGAATGTGCAGGCAGCGTCGAACTTTCAGAAAGTTTCAGGGAGACTCGGTGGGCAAAGTTCCTAGCGGTCAATTTCGATTGTAGCTTTTCTTGGGTAATCTAGTTTGTGCTTAAACAGCACTTCCAACAGCTGCTTAGTGGGTCTGACCAGGAGATAGTGATAGGGAATCAGGAAATTTTGACTCCAGACGATGAAGTCATTCTACCACCTAGCTTTGAAGAACTCGGCAGAGCCAACAAAAGGCTAACTAAGTTAGCGATCAGAGCTCTTTAAAGCTGGTGGCAATGTTCGGGTAGACCATCTGCCGAATTTGGGAGGCCGAAAGCATGCCCGACGACTGGAATAACAGCTCCCCATCGACAAAACAGGAGATAATACCTCTTCCAACAATCACTGCTCAACGTCGCCTACAAAATAGTATCCAGCATACTGTGTGAACGTCTACAGCCGTTTTGCACCGCCCTAATCGGCACCTACCAGTGTGGCTTCCGGCCCGCCAAATCAATCATAGTCCAAATCTTCACTTCTTTGGCAAGGATATGGGCTGTCTTGTGATTTATTCAATTTGGTACTAGAACGAATATTGCGGCGGACAAAAGTCACCACGGAAAGCATTATCTTCTGTAAATCAGTCCAACTGATGGGATATCAAGCAATTGAAGAAGAAAGAAACGAGCTGGTCAATGGGGACAAAACAAAATATTTGCTGTCGACAAAGGAACGTTCCGTCTCAAACCACCTTGGACAAAAATATAACTTTTATATAGTAAAGGAGTTTGTCTACCTCGGGTCAAACGCTAACTCCACAAACCACACTACAGTGGAGATCCGACGTAGAACCAATCGTGGCAACCGATGTTATTTCGGTCTGTCGAGAGAACTGGGGTCAAAGCTGTTCACTGCAAGAGAGCGATGGAAGCCAAAAAATTGCTCAAGCTAAGACCATCCATGGATCGCAGGCCTGACAAGTAAGTCAGATGTTGTTGTCAGTGTCACAGATTCAGTAGTCCATCAACAGCAGAGTCAGGCGTACTAGCAATTAGGAAAGAATCCCCTACAGACGACACAAACCATGGCAAATGGCTAGAAGGCACCACCTGCCTCAACACAAAAGAAATCTGGCCATTGCTTAGCTTAAAACGGTCACTCAGTCAAGCTCTCCTTAAGGACATTCATTGGAGTCATAACCGGGCACTGTGCTATTGGCACTCATGCTCGCAGGATGGGTGCCCTATGCAATGATGATATATATAATGCTGCATGAATGAAGAGGAGGGAGGAAACACTCATCACCTATTCTGCTCCTGCAGCGCTCTGGGTAGTCGTAGGTGCCTACACCTAGAGGTCTACTACTTCAACAACTTCAATGAGCTAAATAGCGCCAACATAGGCCAGCTATATCGCTGCACTACAAGCACCAACTGGTTCCGATGTTAGGAGAAGTCAATCCGCGTGGGCCTACTCTGGCCTAAGTGTGACTGCCCTTAGCAATCAGCCACTACAACCTAACCTAACGTACCAGTGAACTTTTCCTTCCCACAAATATCCGAATACTGAGTTTCATTATAAAAGCGGGTAGTGACACCTTTTTGCAATGCCCACCTTCTCATGAAGGCTCGGTATTGAGAAAGCCTACTTCTAGCACAGCAGTCATCTATCACGTCGGGAGCAGTCTGCGGTTTTTACCATACGTCCGCTAGGTGTGATCTGACAGACATTACAGCTACATCTACGCATATGCTGGGCCTAGATGTCAGAGCATCAGCAGGGTGTTTCCAAGCGTGCTCCGTAGAAGAGAAGGCAGAATTCAGCCTTCCACAGTCCGCATCTTCTATTTTAGTTCATTAGTACTGCTTTGATCCATAGCGCGTGTGACCGAGTTACACATGCCATCAAAAACAACTTCAATATCGATGTGCATTGTTAATCTGGCGCTCTCATTGTTATAGCTCCTACTGATCATTATTGTGTATTAAACACTGGGCTACATTTTGGCCTTCTCCACTTGCTGCGTATTTCCTATTGCAATGTATTAATAAATGCAGATTGCAACTTGCCCAAAGCTAGGAGCACTTGAACAGGGAATCTTGGAACAACGATGGGCTTGAGTGCACTTCTCAATCATTAATCAGATAATCAAATTGTATCGAGACTGACCTATAGTTGCTACCCCAGGAGTTACAGATATGAGGAAGAGGAATACCCCATTGTGCACCTTCCATATGTTTGTAATACCACTGCTCCCGAACGAAAAAGTCATCTAGGGGCTTAGATCTTTGATGAGAGTCAAACTTCAGCGGCAAACATATACAGAGCTTTGTCAATACAAACTGTTTCACGAAGTAGGATCGACTTGATCTATGTGGCTAAGCAATGGACCGACCTTGTACGGTGCTGTATGCAGCAGTGACTTGAATCATTCTTTAAAAAAACCTCTTAATTTGACAAGACTAGGGTGAGGCTGAGTCCAGTAGATAGACTATTGCCGTCGTGTTTAAGGCAAATAGCTCCAGTTGGTCAAAGCTTAGACCATCTGATCACGGAATCTTGGACTAACGATGGGCGTCAATACATGCCCCTTTCATTGCTTGATCATTCGGCGATTCAGCTTGCCCATTAATCAGATAATCAACTTTTATCCAAGATCCAGTAATTGAGTCATCCATCAGAAATGATTAGGTTTTGTACTAGGCGCTTCACTCACTCACTGTACTTCCGGAACAAATTACACCCAAGCACCTGCACTTAGGCCAACTGAGACGAACGTCATGCTTTCTCTCCTCTCCATTTAGCTGACTGATGACGGTGATCATCAGCTCGCTCAGATTATCAAAGAGTTTTGATTTCTTTTCCGGAAAAATGGGCCCAAGCAGGTGAGTTATCGTCTCATCCTCCTTTTGAAACTTCCAGAGAAGTCATTAACTTAGAAGCCCTTGGCAGCGCACTGCATCAAGCTCTCTTTCAGCAGCAGAAAGGGACCTCAACACTACCAAAATGGGACCCACCCAGAGGAGAATTTAATTTCCAAAGACAGATGAGGGTTCGCGGAACGACATGCACCATATGTAGATTGATACTGCGAACAGAAACTTTCCAGCGTCCTCGGCATCAAATGAAAACGAAAGAACAGACAGCCAACCTTATGAATCGCAGTCAATTAGTACAAAAAGGGTTCGTAGATATTTCAAACAAAAGAATTTATTCGACTTCATTAAAAAATGTTTACAGGTGAAAAAAGAATCCGTAGACCCGGCACCGAACCGTTTGAAGTTGACTCCAACAATAGACATGCATTCAAAATCCGAGAGCTATCTACACATTTTCCTTCCGGGCCGGCCTTTGTTCGGCAAACTTTTCCCGTCGCACGGGCGGGGGAAAAATCAATATCCACACTCTGATGCTATTACGGGACCCGGTGCCGGTTCCGGGCCCAAGGACATGCTGGGTTGTGTTGTATTTTTCTTTTTGGCAGGCGACGCTGCCTGCCTATTGTTGTATTTTTTGTGTGCGCCATCCATCTCGTAAATGTTTTCAATTAAATGTAGCCCCGCGAAATGAGTCGACTAATCTCTAGCCATTGTTTCGTTATCCCATTGAGCGATCTGCTTCATCCCCATTTTTTGACTCGGCGAACTGGGGGGGAGTGTGTCATCAGGAATCGTCATACGCCCATTCCACGTGCATTTAAGCGCTTCCCACTCCCGCTCGCTAAGTGGCTGATCCAAATGACTCTCGCACTCTTTTCAAATTCACTCCCGCTAGAAGGTGAGAAGATAAATGACTTCCTGAGCTCAGATCATATCCTCGATGAAGAAGGCAAAAAAAGAAAAAAACCCGCTTCTATTGTGAGAAAAAGAAACTCGAAGCGAATATGGTCCTGCGAATCAGATAATTACCTCGTGATCTCAGATTCTATCTCGTTTCTATTCAAAATCGCAACTTGACGTAGATGTGCTTACATCCATTCGTCCTCCTCCCGTGCTCCGGTGTTCTACATATTTCCCCTAGTTGAAGGGAATTTTTAAAGTCGTTGAAAATCGCATCAAATTATAGCCAGCGGATTGTAGGCAGCGCTGAAGGACGAGGCACCAAAGAAGGGAGATGAACAGAAAAAAAGAAATTTAATGAAAATCGATTATTTCCTTTCACCTCTGGCAGGGCTTTCTTCTGCCTTGCGCCCCCCACACAGGAGCACAGCGCGCAGTATCCTTTCACGTAAACTGGATTAATATTCAATTTACTTGAAATTATTTTTTAATTATTAGCACTCATCCTCTCACAAAGGGCGGCTGTGAGGCGCAGGAGAGAAGGAATAAGTGAACTTCACTCAAACATCATCCCCGAGGCCGCGTCCTATAGTCCGCCGATGGACCCTTCGTTCCTTCAATTTGGACTCTCGCTCGGTCGCTTCGCACGCCGCAGTGCAAACAGGAAGCGAACAAAAGCATAACCAGTGATAAAGATGACGTTGCAAAAAAGGATGCGGCATTAATCAGGTCCTTATCGCTGTAATTATGAACGTCGGTGTGTGTGTGAGTTTGTCAATGGCCCAATAATCACGGTGGCGTAGGTAAGCCACCCCATCTCTCGGTTGGGGTGAGCAAAAAGTGCGCTCGTATCCTGTCATTTTGACTACGTTCACACTGCACAGAGCACCGGCGCGTCTCCTCTTCGACGCTTCACCCCACGCAGAGTGGCAGACTATTCGTGTGCTGTGCATCGACAAGGGTTTGATTGTTGGACAAAAGTGTCTCCTTGTTGAAATGCCACCCCATCCAGCAGCAACGGCGAACGAAGACGAAAGATACACAGTCTACGGCTGTAATTGGATGAAACCTGCGACTGTAAGTGGTCGACGGTATGGTGGTGTCGCCTGGGCTCCCTAGCAACCGTTGGCGGCGTCGGCAAACCATCGGCGCGCACACCGTCTCCCGGGGTAGCTCGTTCATTTGTTTACAACCTCGTTGTCCTCCATCAAAACATGACACAACCGTCTGTCAAAAGTTTCCTGCACCGTAATGCTCTGCCTGTCGAAGCAATTAGGGGAGTAAAACTGATTTTCCAAAGTCATTTGTGTACACACGGTTATTCGGAGGACAGGAGGTTCCTATTCCATTGTCCACGCCGGTTAATGTGTGTGCAGGTCGTGGGCCTTTTACTTCGCCGTCTCTGGTGTCGCCTTTAAGTGGATTCGAGGCAACAACTCCTGTCGATGCCGCTGAAAGAAAGTTACAAGTCATCCTGACCAACAAGCCCATGCGGCAAGCAATCCATCAGTCAATGGCAGACTCGTCCACGGCCAGATTCAATGGAAGGTCGATAATCAAATTTTAACGCTTTTCCTCCTTGGGCGACATAATTTGTCGATTTGTCATTCCATTATGTGGCAACCGGAAAATTTGTCTTCGGGTTTTGCGGTTTTCTCCTCCGGCAGGAAATTGACGACCGTAATGTGGGCTGGGCCAGGACGAACCGAAACGTATGTGCATGCCTGCCACCAGCGGCAACCCCTTTTGCATTTGTGAACGCATCCCCGCCGCGGGTGCGGGGCAACTGATGCAATTTTTTAATGATCTCTTTTATCTTTTCTACAAACATAGATGGTACTTGCGTCACGTGTCCAGAGTACCGATGCGATCCGTGTTTCGATAAATCGTTTGCCGTGGAGCTCAGAGGGTTGCTCGAGAGGGCGTACGTACGTACGTCCTCGAACGGATTGGGTGAGCTGCTGAGGGGATTAATGGCCACTTCAGCAATGCAATAAAAACGATAATATTTACATGGCTCTGCCGAGTGAGGCAGTGGGGAAGATTCATGGCAGTAAAGTATATCTTTCGTTTTGTATAATAAAATTTTTGCAAACGCCGGGTGTTATTCCCCAGAACCCAGAACCCTCTGTTGCGAGTTGGGAGCATTGTGGAGCGGAGGCGCAGAGTTTCCATTTAATTTTCCAATCGTCAGCTTCGGGGTAGGGCGATTTATTAACTTGAATTGGAGTTTATTGCATTAACTCGTGCTGAACCTAGGCTTGGAGCAGATTGAGGGTCACGAGGGCTGTTGATGATGAAATAGATTCACACTTCAGCTGAATGGTGCAATACGTCCAGTTGCCGTCAGCCGGTCTGCCAGTCGTAACCACAACGTTAATGTGTACCTATACAGTAGAGCGTCGATTATCCAAACGTCAACATTGGAAGCAACTTGATATCAGTTTTTCGAAGTTATCCAATCAGTCGCAAGGTTAGTTATCCGAACAAACCCTTCAAACGAGAAGACGAAAACTAACGAAGTGTTCATGAGTTAGCGGTCTTCTTTAATGCATGCATACGTTCGTAATCGTAATTGGAATGTGCTTAGGATCCACGTGAATATTCTGAATTGTGGTTCAGTTAAGAAAGCCAGTGTTTCAACAAGAAAAAGGAACCGAAATGTTTAATCAATCGAAACACAGAAGAAAATGGTTAAGAAAGTGGGTCTTTGCTGGAGAAGATGTTCAACAGCGTTTGAACAGTAAAGTATCGACTACACACTTGACTCTTATTCGATTCCCTTATTTGTTCGATTATGCAAATATATTGATCAAATTTGTTTATCCGAACCACCATCGGTTCCAATTAGTTCGGACAATCGACGCTTTACTGTACATGATTTCTTAGGTTGCGATTAATACAGATGACGGTTCAAACAAGCAAGCCAAGGAAACTGGTTCACTTATTTTCGAACTCTAAACACTCGGTAGACGGAAGTCAGTCCTCTACCTACCCCTTGATAACGCAAGAATGAGGTTGGCATTCAGTCTGGTCTTGCCAGCTACCACTGTAGCGTTTTTCAGGCAGAAGCCATAGCGATTAAAGAGGCATTGTCATGGCTCAAAAACAACGTGATATCAAAAAAGGGATACCACCATCTGTTCCGATAGTCAGGCCGCCATGAAATCCCTTGACAGTGTCATGTTCTACTCAAAAACATCCTTTAATTGCACGAGATGACTGAGCATTTTAACATTAACCTCATGTGGGTGCCGGGACACTGTGACATACCAGGAAACTGCAAAGCCGATGAACTCGCCAGGTACAACCTCATCCCCATCTATAGCAGGGGTACCACCTTCCATGCCAATCGCTACCAAAAAACCAAATTTTATTCGAGTGAATTTCAATGAGATGACGTTTCGGTGGATTTGCGGTATATTCCATCTTCAACTTATGGGAAACCCTGGTCTTTCACTCCTTCGTCCACATTGCATGAAAAACACTGTCAGTGTACATATCCGATTGCATTCATCGTTGTTCCTCTTGCGTACAGAAGTTTGTACAAGATTGAGCAAATCATATCTAGCGGTTTTCCCGCATGTCCCTGCACACATGTGATAGAAGACAAAATACACATGTACCATATAAAGGGTCGTCCTTTGGTCTCTTAACCTTGACATTGATTTGCTCCTGTTGAGACTAGTTGCTATGACTCGCCGAGACGGTCGTGTGTGTTGATATTTATCATTTCTCAAAACGTGCCCCAGTCGGTCCCGCCCAGAGTCGAAGATGTGGCGCGTTGTCATAGGTTATAGTTCCTGCCTACGAACGTAGCCCAACTAGCTTTGATCTCCTTCTTATCAAGATCTTTTAACTATTCTCCTCTCGCACAAGCACACACGTGTCAAATTTGACCGTATTTATGCTTCACTCTAAATGACCAATTCCAAGCTAAAAGTTCATGCCCTCCTGGACAACCATCTGCCATTCATTTCAGTTTTGCACCCGTTCAATCAGACATCGGGAATATATCAGTTCCAGTGCCAGCCAATGTGTGCGCTTGCATCCAAGGGTATGGAGTACTGTACAAGCAAGTCCAATCCAAGAAGCATGATCAATAGCGAAGGCGAAGCAGGAATATGTGACAATATACATCGATCCACAAAAAAATAAAGGAGACCCTCTGAATTGCGCTAACTAAAGAGGCATTAGTCTTCTGAGCATCGCCTTCAAGATTTTATCTGCCGTGTTGTGTATGGCCTATTGCCGTTCGTCAGCAGTCTGCTCGGTTCATACCAGTATGGCTTTAGGCAAGGCAAATCCACCATCAACCAAATATTCAAGAAATTAGAGAAACTCAGACGCAATAAATCAATAACCATCACCTTCTCATCGATCTTAAGGCCGCGTATGATAGCATCTACATAGACGAGCTATACAGAGCAATGTCTAGTTTTGGCATCCCTACCAAACTCGTCCGCTTGTATAGGATGTCTATGGGAAATGCACGCTGCTCCGTCAAGGTCGGTAAGGACCTAACTGAGACCTTTGATGTCTAAAAAGTATTTACACAAGGCAACGCGCTGTCATGTGACCTTTTCAACATCATTCATAAAAGAATTGTTCAAAACTCGCACTCCAACACAAGAGGAAACATCTTTCAGAAGAGCGTCAAACTACTTGAATATGCTGACGATGTTGACATTATCGGAAGAACGCAGCGTGATGCCGACGGCAGCTTTGTGAATAGGAGATGCTGACGGCGCGACCAAATGTATGCTGCAAACGAGAAAGGACTCCCAACACCGACGCGACTTCTCGGGCAGAGCGTACGATAGGCCGTCACTGAACTTGCCCACCGAGGAACCGCTATCAATTCAGACAATGACACCAGCGCTGAAATCATTCGAAGAATAACTCTTGCCAATCGCTGCTTCTTTGGGATAAGAAAGCAATTGGTAAACAAGGCCCTCTCACGAATAATCAAAGTAACGCTGTATACGACCTTAATCGTCCCAGTCCTTCTATGGATATGACGCAGAGACATGGGCTCTGTTAAAAGCGGGCGAAGGTGCTCTTGGTTGCAACCGAGAAAAATTCTTTCGGGAGATTTTGGGTTCCGTCTGCACAGATGGTGAGTGGAGGAAGAGATATAACGACGAACTGTACGAGCTGTTTAGCGACATCGACTTAGCCAGAAGAGGGAAGATCCAACGATTGAGATGGAGCGGATGGAAGCCAATGCTCCAGCCCGGAAAATCTTCGAATTCACCCTCGAGGAAGACCACGACTCAGGTGGCGCATGCAAGTGGTAAGGGACCTCAACCAACTACGCATGCGAAACAGGTTGCAGCTAACTTAAGATCGAGCTGGCTGGAGGCGCTTGTTGGTTGAGGCCCAGGTCCACCCGGACTGTAGCACCACCTTAGATAAGTAATTTATAGATGGAAATTATAGTATAGGACCTTTGACCGGCCAAGATGGAAGCACCAAGAGATGATGCTAACTTGAGTCGAGATTACTTAGATTCTGATTCAGGAGGACATGGACAAGAAGGATAACTAGCCCGACCAAAGATGACGAACTCCACTTCAGCTTACGAAATTCAACGAAACTTAACGACACATAACGAAAAGCAACCAAATGCTTCTTTTCCGTCGTTGTGCATCAATTCTAAGCCGGGCTGACCTTACACATTGCGTCCCTATATATTATCTCACCAAAGATAAGTCCCACCTGTTCCATTGAACTTGTTATTCACTGAGATTGGAAGGACAATCTCAGAAATATTGATTTCATTCATGCACTCCTACTAGCCCTGTGACTAAATTTAATGCGCCCCCCTCTCTCTCTCTTCTAAGTTTATATGAAATAATAGCTTGCATTCGCTTTTGCTAGTCAGCAAATCACCATCCAATGGATCCTTGCATCTCATGTGAGTATAAATCATTTGTTCAGACTTTAAATTACCTGGAAGGATGTAAGGCGATTAATTCTAGTCGCCCTAACCAGAACCACTCTAATTAATTGTTTGCGTAGTCTTCCAAGAAAAGCGAGATTTATGCATTTTGTGTCTGCGGTGTAGGTACTCTGCAGTACGAACTTGCACATAATTCTTTGAAGTGGTTGTTTAAGACGTGTAGTTGGTTTCTCCGGAAGACGATTAAATTTTCTTTTCAATAAAAGTGAAGAATAAGTGAATTTAATTCAAGGAAAGTGTAACGATTTGCTTTCTGCAATGATGGATATTTTGTGGTATTACGTCTATTAGTTCTGCTCACAAGAAACAGGAATTGAGTGTATGACTCACTGCTTATGTCTAATCTCTCCCACAAGGTACAGCGTTCAACACAGGACTGTCTTAGAAAACTGCCTTTCATTAGTTGAAGTTACTGCCCATGGCCCTAACCGACAACCCTCCAAGGTTGATATGGTCTCTCACTGCGTACCATGCTGGACACTTCTGCATTTGCTTGAACCAATTTAGACACCCTTCATTGCCTGATTCAACAGACTCGACGTTGAAGGTATGTTGCGCAGGACCTGAGGGGTCATAAGCCCAACCGCAGTAGATGTAAGGACTTCCAAGACAAGTTCAATAACTGACCAATTGCACACAAATTAAAGACAATGACCATATAAACTCGAAGAGTCTTCGATACTGAGCCATTGGGACAGCGCAACAGAGGACGTCCTCGCACTAGATGGCGCACACAAGTGGAAAAAGACCTCAACCAACTTGGTGTGCGCAGCTGGAGGCAGCTGACGAAAGTTCGTGCTGGCTGGAGAGGCATGCTGGTTGAGGCCCAGGTCCACCCCGGACTGTAAAGCCTATTCAAAGAAAAAGAAAAGACCATATTAACGCACTGCGACTAATCGACTGGATGGCACAGCTGGTTGAGTGCCTGCCCTTGATTACAGCCGTCCCAGGTTCGAATTCCAGTGAAAGCAAAAGTTAATGTGCTTTTATCTGGTTTTCAACTCTGCTCTAGTCACTATTAGCCGTTGGGTCAAATTGACGGCACTGGGTATCTGGGTATCACAATAGTCTACGTGTGCTGGCAATTTCGCTGGCAGTCCAATAACCTACCCTAACCTAGCCCTCTGCGACTGACGTGCTCTACTGACGTTATAGTACAAAAGAGACTATTTCTTTAACAACTGGTATTTTCAAAAGTTGTTGGCCATGGCTTTGTGGGTATGTGCGTCGATCTCAATGCACTTGAACCTCGACGTCTAGGTTCGACCTCTGGTCTGTACAACAACTTACATTCACGGTACAGGACTCTTTCGAGTGACAGGCAAAGGGAGTATTCCTGTTTACAAAAAGCTTATCAAACTTGGCCGTTCGGAGTCGGCTTAAATCTGTAGGTCCTCTTCTCTCTCAGCACCAGTGGTTGCTGAGAAGCTACGCTCTGCCCCTCTATGGGCTATTATTTCAACTGTTTCATCTGAAAGTGCATTTTAGATTAAAATACAAATATATAAAATGTTTGAGCATACGATACAAAGTACTGAGAAACCGAAGTCAACATTTGAAAAATTACGGCGCAACAAGAGTTTTTTTACGTTTTTGTGATGTCTGTCATAATACCACGTCAGTCGCAGGCGGCCAACCAAATCGAACAGTTTCGTTAAGTTTCGTTAACTTTTGCTTAATTAATGGCTGTCTTCTTTTTAATTTCTGACTCGTCGCGGCCAAGAGAGAAACCTCCAGTCCACTCGATGCACCGCCATCGACTCTCATCACCTCATCAGGATTAATGCCCAGGCGAAAGCAAGCTAGTTTTTGTACTTAGTCCACCCACTTCGTTCTCTCCAGATGGTATCGCATTTAAGGCACGCCTCAGCAGACGTGATGATAATTATTTATCGCTGTCTTCGAAAGTAAATTAATTTCGGTATGAGAACGGATCGAGATAATGTCCTTTGAATAAGTTCCATCGGCCCTATTAGGCCTACCGACGACTTGCTCACACCTGTTTCCATGTTTTCTGACGTGTATTAGTCGATTCAAATGCATTGGAAAGCATTTCGCGACATTAAAAATTTCAATAAAATTTTACATAGCCGTCCTCGTGAAATTTGATGACTTTTCGATTTGATCTTCCAACTGCCAATGCGGCCCTTTTAGGACTACCAACGACTTGCGCACACCTTTTTGCATGTTCAAGTGTGTATAGTAACCAATCCTGAGAGTTTAGAGTGCATCCAGCAACATTGCCCTTGAGTGTTGAAGATAACACTTTTGAGGCCAATTTTCTAAAGGTTATCTGTTTTTATGATTTGCGTGTGCTGAAGGGATGACTAATACCATCACGAGGTGATAGCATAGGGAGAGAAAAATAGGAGGTACCTGTGCATATTGGTTTTAATTATCTGCGGATTGTAGCCTGTGGCAAATGTTGGGCTGGGGAGAGCATTCCATTTTCGTGTAGTGCGGGTAAATAACCAGTCTCTGAATTTGACTGTTCGTCCGAAAGTAGGCTTAAGGGTAAACTGACGGCCATTCCTTGTAAGACTTGTATTGCGGGTGAATTCAATTCAAGTGATTAAACACGGACGAAGACGACACGGTACTTCGATATTCGTGCGAGTCTAAGGAGTACGCGATGATAGGAGACAACAATCCTCGGTAAGTACATCAACACAACACTTAGTTTGAACGATCACATATTCGAGGTCGCCACAAATGCTGCGAAATGTTTAGGTTTCCTTAATCGCTGCAAGAAATATGTCACCCCCTCTGATTTGGTTCTAATCTACAAGACGTATATTTGCCCAAAGCTTGAGTACAACGCTCATATCTGGTCCAGTGCCCCCAAGACCACCCTGCCATGTAGATAGAATTCAAAAGCGAGCGATAAAACTTATAGCAGACAACGATATGGCGGGTTCATTAGACTCGGACGAACTTCGACGTACCGTGTCGTCTTCGTCCCTGTTTAATCACTTGAATTGAATTTACCTGTGTACATAGATTTTAATTATCTGCGGATTGACTATGTGGTAAATATAGGGCAGAGGAGTGCATAATATTTTCTTTTCGTCCGAAAGTATTCTTAAGGGTAAACTGATGAGCATTCCTGGCGAGATATTGCGGGTTAATTCAAGGAGAGGAGGAATGCTCACTTGGTCACTTTGCGGATTCAACACCCATTTCCCTTGAGAAACTTTTAGCTTCTTTCGTCATTGATGAGCTTTTGCCCACGTTCCATTGGTATACAAAAATTATTCAGCTTGTTACTGCAAAGCTGAGCTAAACTCTGAAAAACTCGGAATAACGCTTCTTCCAAGATGTAACAGATATTCTTACAAAAAAATTGATGTTTTTCAGAAAAAGGTAGCCGCTATTAAAAGTATTTCGCAATGCGTCGTGCGAATGTTGAACACTACTCCTGATATTGAAGTGAGCATGGTACGCATGATCTACATGTTGTGTTGATACACTTACCAAGGACTTAAAGTGTATCCACGACTGGAGCGATAATCTGTGATTATTAAGGGTTTGCTTCAGTGACAGCAGACAGATTTTGTAACAATGAATTGCGCTCTGTTGTTTACGCCCCAGTTTATTATGCTGCCTAGATCGGCATTAAATGTGCCTAGCATACGCTACCGTTCTAAGCATACCTCCGAACGGCAGGGTCGTGAAACTTGGAACGAATATGAAAAGCTGAGGGTGTTGTCATCAACTTTACGTGGAGCGTCTACCTTGGGAAACGAACTGAGGCCTTCTGTACTATTTTGGCTCTTCAGATATATGCCTGTAGCTGCTTCTCAATCTGTCCAATAGGACATGATAGTTAAGTGCCTAATGCATGACAAAAGATATTTTTATGCTCTCAATTTTGTGGTTGCCTGAAACGCTTAAGCCATTAATAGATAATCTACTCGCCTTTAGCACCCTCGTCGTCACCAATCTCATGCACAATCAGTCAAGAAAATGCTGAAGAACCTTAATCCTTCCAAGTGTGTACCCTCCAGAGTAAAATATTGTCCATCCAACAAATAAAGTCATTTCAATCTCCTCCCTTCCATCTAGTCCTCTCACTGCATCGTCCCAGGCACACAGCACTGTCGTCTCCGTGCACAAGCAGTATCCTTGTACATAATAAATGCCACCACATCATATCACAATCAATTAAGTAATAAATTCCGTTCTATGAGCTGTAAAAATACAAATACGAAAATAAATCGACCAACTACGGTCACTTAAACGTCCGCTCCTAGAACAAGTTACTCACTTCCGCTTCATCAGTTATTACGGCCACCACTTTAACATTCCATTAGGCGGCAGCTCTCTGTCCTTCTCGAAATAACAGTTCATTCAAGTAATCACCGACGACATTTTGTACAGGTTGCGATAAATACCGATACCATCAAATAAATGAGATATTTATTTACCGAGAGTGTGTCCGCACTGTGACAGGCAATGTATCCTCCTCAGTTGAAAACCAAAAGAGGTCCCCCACAGACACACACACAGTCAGCCGTGTCACTCGTTTGCCGCTTGCCACAACCCTTGCGGAGATACCATCCGCTCACGAACGGATTACATCTCACAAAAGTGTAGATACGTACACGCGGGGCTGTAGGCAAGTATCTACATGTGCTTTTTTACACAAAAAAATACGTAAATCTTCGTTTACTGTTGCAAATGTCGGAGTTAAAAACAAAAAGAAGACCACCAGCACACCGAGATGCATGCACAGATAGAGATTTTATCGATTTAAAGCATCGAGTTCATCAGTGATTGTTGCGCTCCCTCTCTCTGGCGGGAACCCGAATGAAACTTTAATTGGCCGCATTTTGTTGTCTTTTTCTGTTCCGTTTCGGATTGAGCCAAGTGCAGAGAACGTGTGTGTAAAACTTTCACTTTCTTGACAAGTTATTAAGTGACAGTCATTAGGGCTGTAGTTCGTGCAAGCTAGAGATTCTAATCTGCCAGGCGAACCACAACTAAGACTGAATGAGTGTATGGATATTAGGTAATGGCTGCAGTGTTGTTGATAACGCAGTGGGCTGGGTGATAGACGAGAGCAGATAACCTTTGGCGCCCCCCACCACACACAACCTCTGGCCCGTGTTTGGCGGGGTTGCCACTATCTGATGCAGCACAATAAACCTAATAACTGGCGTGGAGTGGGGGAGTACTCGTTAAAGTTAACGACTTTCAAAAGGTGTTGAAACTGTTTTCGATTCTTGACGACGCTGAAAATTGCGTGCACGCCATGGAAATGGGTGAAGTGGAGAAATTTAAACAGAATATGATATCAAGTACTGCGCGAATTTCCAAGAAGAGTGATGGGAGATGGAATTTAGGGGTTCTTATAGCGGATGCTCGAGAAATGCAGTCGCAGTTGGAAGTAGTTTTCTCCAGCTAAGCCGATGGATTGTGGATCTCCTAAGAAAGCAACGCGGTTTCAAGCTTCTAGCATTCAAGAGGAATTTTCGGCAGGGAACCAAGAGATTGCTTCGCAACGGTGGTTGAGCTGATGAAGCTCTTGCACCAACTCTTCTTCCCGATGAGTGCAATCTCAGGATAGTTTCTCTGCTCCACAATACAGGATACCACTTTAACTGTGCCAACTAGCGAGGCGTAAGTCTATCAGGAAACCCAAGAAGCCACTTCAATCTACATCGGGTTCAAGGTCGATTATGATGTATGTGTACATAGAGATGAGCTATACAGCGCCCCGCTCCTGTTGAGTTAGCAAGATTGTGCGGGATGACGACGGAGAACTCCCTCAACTCAATCAAGGTTGGGAACGAACCCACCGAGCCTTCAACGCCAGAAAAGCGACGTTGTCATTCAACTCTCGATGTCGAACAGGCGGGTTTCCGCGCTGGATCCTCTGGCATCGACCACAAAAATACCTTACGGATCACTATTGACCAATGCGTTGACTATAGGTTTCCCCTACATCTATTGTTCATCGACTTCGAAGAGGCTTTCGATAGCTTGAATCGAGATGCTATCTGGGCGGCCTTGCGCAGCACAGGCCCATAAAAACTAATAGCTATTATAAAGGCTACTTATGAAGATAGTACGTGTCACGTCTTGCACAATGGTAAGTTATCAGAGGAATGTGAGGTCCAAAGTGGAGTTCGTCAAGGGTGCATACTGTCGCAACTATTTTTTCTGGTGGTTATCAGCGATGTACTCTGAGCAGCATTGCTGGACGGAAATTGTGGCAGTTGAAGGACTATGACAACACCTTGACTACGCTGACGATGTTTGTCTCCTTTCGCATCGGATAAAGGATCTTCATTTGAAGGCCCATAATCTAGAAGCAGGGTTCTCAAAATAAATACGACAAAAACTAAAGCCCTTAGTAATTCTGACAACCGCGCCCTACTGAACATTGCCTCCTGTCCGGCAGAGTCGAGAAAGTTAACAGCTTTCTATCTTTAGGAGGTGTGGTCTCGACTAATCGCGGTGGCACCGAACTGCACGCGAGCAACAGAATCGGGAAGACGTTCGGAATGCTATCCACGATCTATAAACTGTTCCGCTCCAACGTAGAGTCGGTGCTGTTATATGGATGCAGTTCCTGGTGGACACCATTACCACACGAAAGCCGCAATTTTTCGTAAAGAGAAGTTTAAGAAACATCCTTAGGATTTCTTGGCCGAACCGTATCTCTAACGAACAATAATATCTGAGAACGGGCCAGGAACCTATAAACATCACAATACGAAGGAAAAATTGGCAATGGATTGGACACACCCTACGGCGCGAAGACTCCATTGCGAAGTACTCCATGCAGTGGAATCCGCTTACTCAGGCAGGCAGAGCAGCGGGATGCCTTAGGCAAACATGGCGCAGAAAAGTTGAAGAGGTTTCGAGTTCTTTAAGAATGAGTTGGAGGGAGCTAAAAAGCGTTGCAGAAATTCGAACCAGATGGCGCGCAGGCAGGTTGACGTCCTATGCCCCCCGAGGGATTAAAGGACTTAAGTAAGTAAGCAACATTGAAGTCAATAAACGACTTTCCCGAAGTTACGACAAGTTTTAGCATACACGATAACATTGACATGATTGGCAGAACACAAGAAGCCGTCAATTAGACGTTGGTTGGCATTGTCACGGAAGCTGCTAAAATGGACCTGGCTGTGAAGTAAGTTGATACTTAACTGACCTAGCCGATGGAACGAAAGCCCACGCAAAGCGTACACTGTAATAATATACAATTTGAGCATCCCTAAGGAAACAGATTATCTTGCATCCTTCTTCGAAATTAAACACCTTAGACCCTAATTCCTACGAGAGACGTATAGGATGACTGTAAGGTCTGGAATCTAGCTGCGTTGGAAATTTACTTTGACGGATCAAAATGAGATGAAGGTACGGGATCAAGCATATATGCCAACTCGCTGGAGATCTCTATGGAAATTTGGCTGCCGAACCAATGCAGGGTATTCCCAGCAGAAGTAACAGCTGTTCAAAGGAAGAAGGAAGGACCATGCTGACTTGACATAAGACTTTGAACATCCCAGTCTTGCTGCACTACCCAGAGGCATGGAACATCTTAAAAGCGGATAAAGAGGTATGTGCGTGCAATCTTTGTCCAAACGCTTGCGTTGATGGGATCGCCTACAAATTTAACACCATGTGCAACGTGGGGCAAACGAAAAGAGTTTTTACTTAAGTTATGTAACAGGGGACTTTAAGTAGTTAGTACTGGGCATGTTGGGTATAGATGATGGATAGATGGGGTAGTGCTAGTCTCTAACCCGTGCCGTGCGTGCTTTTGTCCTCTCACGTGAGGAAGAGACCAACAGTTTTATGCCGGCTAAAAACCGCCAAGGTTGAGAGGATTTTTTTTCTAAAGAGGTGGAGCCATGAAAATGATTTTTGTCTACAGACTAGGGATCGTTGAGGCATAAGTGCGTATGGTTCGTTGCACGTACTCATAACGCCACGGGACACCACACCAGCTCCTTTTCACTGTTGAGGCACAGGCGAACTTGACATTTACGGCAAACAAATGGAGTTTATGAGCCACAACCAATTTTTTTCCATCGATGAAGACTGGTAGTGTGCTCCACCAATTGTTTTATTGTGTGTTCTGTCCAGTACATCCTTCAGTGGCAAATGAGAAACATTCACACGGCCCCGCTTGGATGCGATTAACCAGGTCTTCATGCCAACGGTATGCCGAATCTCTTAAAGTGGCCAACTCCATGATAGAATTGTACAATTTGTATAAATAGTTTTGTATTTTGTCACGTCCAATCGAAGTGGTGTCGCTGTACAACCGCTTTGATGCGGCCAGAGCAGACTCGATTGTACTCCAGACGTTCAAAAGCAGTCGGATTCAAGCGGCAACCATTGCTGTTCAAAGACTATCTATTGCTATCTATTGCTTATCCAGCTTTTGTAGCAGGATATGGTAACACGTAGCACGTGCACTTTTAAGTTGAGCGCACGGAATACATAGCTCCGCCCCACAAATCTCTCTCAATGGGCCACAAAATTATATCGATAGAGCTTGAGGGTTCACTGACCATAGTCATGTATCATAAGGTAACATGGTGTGAAAATGGGACAACTACCTGAATTATGTGCGGAAACTGCGGTAACCCAGAGGAATAAGAGGATACTCCTCACTACCGCTGTGACCCAGGGTCTGCCAGTTCGGACATAAAACACAGGCAGCATTTTTATTTTACAAGATCAGGATGTCCTATAAAATTTTTGGAATTTGGAAGGCTGAAAAAAACACACCAACTTGATAACCACGAAGAAGAAGTTCAGTGTCAAAATGGGTCCGACACGGTTTAAGCGAATCGTGGCTTTCTGCCGTCTTTCAACGCACATAACTGCACGTACCCCGGTCCGAGAAGTCTTGAACTCCGAACCCGTGGAAAAAGTAAAAGCAGTATGTTCGCTTTTAACATAAAGAGAGCTAAACCAAGTGCGTGTAACTGGAACCAACTACCCAAAAATTGCGCCTTGGCCTAGGTTCGGTCTCCACCCCAGGCTGTAGCTCCATGAAAAGAATAGGAAAACTATATAATGGTAATTACGTGTGTATGTTATGACCGCATTGTGTTTGCATTTGTCAGGATTCCTTTTCCGGATCATTTAATTAACTCATCGCTGCCTTGACTGCAACACTTCTAAGCGGAATACAGCCGTCGACACTTGTACCCAATTTCTGTTCCGTGTACAAAAACTTTTTTCCAAATAAATCGAGTGCATTCGTCTAGATTCTGTTGAGCTGTTCCAAGGGGTTTCAACTTAATTCAGAATTCTGTCGTCTGTCAAGGGCATTCAATTGTTATACAAGAAATAAGAACCCAAGCAAAAGGCTGTCTGATTTTTTAATTCTCTTTGTGGGACAGCCTGAAGAAGGAGCTTCCTTGGGTTATATTTAACAGAAGGAGTATTCAACTACATCATAATTTAATCAGGCCACGTTATTGATTTTCCTTTCTTCTGAGACACAATGACGTCCATCACGTGAGAAAGCATGTTCAGACCAATTAACTCAAACTACTTGTGTCTGCTAAATATTCCTCCGAAAGTGCTCGTACGCCTCGCGTGACCTCACACTCGTAATCCTCCCCGTTTAATTCAAAACATTTACTGAAAGCATTTGAAGTAAGTGAATGACACTAATCGATAGTTAAATTCGTTCCGAGCACTAGTTTCAACCCCAAATCGCTGCTGACTGCGATTAATTTTAATGTAATTGTTCCGGCGAAGCAAAGGTGTCCAGTGGGGGGTTAGTATTGTGAGTGTCAGGATTGTGCGCCGGTCTTAAGCGACGATTAACATATTTGTGCAAATAAGCAATTGCTTGAGAGCATTCGCCAACAGCCCGCCTCTCGTGCATATTTTTCCATTACGCTTCGGTATCCACAATGACAGTCAAGTATGACGGCTATCCACAAAGCCAGTCACTGTACCACTTACCAAGAACAATTTCACAAAAGTTCCGTCTGCAACACATGACTATTCTCGAATTAATCAATGGACGTGATAAACCGGGTAATCATTCACCACTTCCACATCAAAAGTCTTCACCTCAACAGTCCCGAAAACCGAGTAAACAGCTGTCGAGAACCCAAAACAACCTACAAACCAACTGTATGTTGATTGGACATTTATTCCGACGTGCCTAGCAGGGAAACACTTCCATCCATGATAAGGGACCATCTGGCCGTTCATCGACAACACCTCCTGTTGAACAACTTTTCGGTGTCTTTGAGGGACAGTCCCCAAATTGGACATGCATACAAACGAATGTTTCTAAGACGAACATGAAGTCCGCCGACAGAATTTAATTTAAATGATGATGGTCAATGCAGCCTCGGGCTGATTGGAGTCCTTCATCAATTTTCAGCCAGTGCCTAGAAAGGAGTGTCTGGCTGAGAGACTCTTTCCATGTCTGACGATGGCAGCGGGAGGACTTCTTGTAACTGACACTAGACCACAATTCGCACCTTGTTTCCTTGTGTGCCGCTGAAATTCCCTCTATTCTCCTGACCCGTCCAGCAATTCGCATCGGTTGTTTGATTAAATTGTACGCAAAGTGAATATTCATTTCCAACCGAGTGTTTCGAATGAGTTGAAATCCAATGGACTTCACACCCCATTTCTCGGACCGTGCACAGGAGTTTACAACGAACGAAGAAAAGGGTGTACATTGGTGATTTGTTTTACCCCACATCGTACGAACATCACGCGTTGCCCTTGAAAACCTTCCTGCGTACGGGCTGTGATTTGGATGCCTGATAAAGAAATCAGAAGAAACATATTTTCGGTTAGGGTAGGTGAGGCCACTGCCGCAGAGGATGAGAATGTCCGTGACCCAGTTAGACCGGAGCACAATCTAACTGTCATGTGAGAGTGCAAGGGTATGGTGACCATTTGGTGGCAGTCAGTGTTGGGACATATTTGCTTTCGGTTCAACGTTACACATGTTCAGATCTTGATCCCTGGACTGAATGTTTTCGAGGGCAACCACAGAGCGTATGTTCGAGGGTCTCCCTTCTTCATTTTCTACAGCTAAGAGGAAGATGAAGCTGTGGCAGTAGAAAAAGTGGTGATGGGCTACTGAGAGAAAACATATTTCAATAAATTTTTACATGTGTGTTTTGTTCCTTTCGAAACTAGAATGCAAAGAATGTATGTATGTATTCAGAGAATGAGGGAACATAAAAGGCATAATGACGTTGATCAATTTCATTCCGAGCGCGTGACGTTGAAAGTTCAAGACATCAAGCATTAAGTATCAAGCTTCAAGCATCAAGCATCAAGCATCATTCGGTGCCCCTCCTCCACAAACTTGCAAACTTTTCTTGACAAACAACGAACTACGCAGATAGCATCGTGCTGCCACCTCGGGAACCAATTTGTCAGAGGTACGGCAAATGATGAACACGGTGCGTCCGGGGTCTTGGATTTCAATTGTTTAAACAAACTTCCTGGTTCCACTGGACATCTGTCAGAGATCAGCGTTCACCAGGTTCTCGGCGACAAAGTGATCGAGTTCACGAATGGGGCAACAGTTGAGTGTCTTGAAGACGAACTCATTGTCCTAGTGTTCGACGTCCTTAACTACAAGCCATTTCATTTTGTCAAGGAAGTCATGAGTGAGGTCTGAAACAGTATCCCTCAAAATCTGCTCTCAAATGATCTGCTTCTAAATATTCCAAGTGTAAGGTCGTTCCACCTTTAGAACTCTATCTATGGTGGAGTAATTCCAAACAATAACACTGTTGGCCATACTTCTTCGAGGTCAATTTCGCTGGCAGCCTAATAACCTAACATTACCTGACTCCCGTCCTCAAACATGAAGAGTGGCATGAGTCAAGGACGGTGTCTGCGGATCGAATACCAAAAGTGTCCAGGCAAAGTAGATGGCGTGAAAAATCGCCTGCAGAGCCTTCGACTGCGAGGCATGCGACAGCGGCAGGGTTTAGTCTATTGCTGTCCCAGTGGAAGAGGGCCTCAACCGACGTGGTGCGCGATGGTAGAGACGCGAGAATCTGTGGCCCAGCGAATTTAGACGCCGATTCTAGAGGGTGGTGCAGTGGCAAAGCAGTCTTGGTCCTCGTAACCGCAACTCCGGCAGATATCTCTCGATTCCTGTTTTCATTTCCAGAACATTGTAACCATCAGACAGTGTCCTGTGACCTCTCCGAGTAGCATACTGTTCGAGTTTTGGTCTAACGCCTGAGGCTTTTTTTTATCATTGACCTTGTCATCTGACAGTCGATTCTTGCAAGCCAAGACGAGTTGGCTCCTTTCATTGTTGCGTCATGTATGATCTGGTCGGTGGTTGTAGAGTCCTCTTCGCTGATGTCCCCTTTAGATCCTTGAACTGTAGCTCTACAATAGAACCTTACAGCCAGCCTTCTTGATCTGCTTCATAATGTTCAAGGTGTACGAACGTTCCTTCTTTAGCATGCTATCCATGGCGCCGTAATCCGATACAATAACACTCTGATCCATGTCTGTCTTAAACTTAGCCCAAACTTGAACGTTCTTAATGCGCTTGGGTGTACTGGTACTAGCCGAACGCATAGTGAACACGAAGCCGTCAATCAACTCTGTATCCTCGTTGGTGTCACCCAAGCTAGGGTTAACTTTGATCTTCCGATCGACAGTCCTCCCTTTCAGATAAGAACAGCATCCTCGCGCGAACGAAGCAGGCAGACTGCTCTGTTTTGAGACAACCTTTGTCTTCAACGAGGTAAAGGTACTCTTGATATGAGTCTCACGTTCAGTAGAATTCATTTAGAATATCAATGGCCTTGCTGGCATATCGTTGGAACGAATTGGGAATAGCTGATGGAAGGTACTTGTGCATTTTACAAGCCTCCAAGAGGGCACCAACAATCATGTTATAGCTTAACTAATATCTTGGCGGCTGAATAATGGATAATGATATAACTTGGCTGCCGATGGACTGCCTGCCGAGATTTCCAAAGCAGCTGCTGATGATTCGGTAAGGTGCATAAACAAACTCATCTGTAAAATCGGATGAAAGTCAGCATCGTTTGCCCGATGCTAAAGAAAGGAGACTCTCTAAACAGTGCCAATTATGGGGGGAAAAGTCTCCTAAATATATCCCATGAGATCTTTTCTGCCGTTCTACGCCTGAAACCTACGTAAGCAGCCTTATTGGTCAATATTAGTGCGGGTTCAGCCCAGTGAAATCCACGCAGATCTTGAAAAAGACCTAGGAGTTTCAAGTTGATACCGTACACCTATTCATCGGCTTTAAGGCTGCGTATGACAGTATTTATAAAGACAAGTCATACAGCGCCTTGTCTAGTTTTGGCAACCCTGCAAATCTCGTCTGTCTTTACAGAATGACGTGGTGAGAACGCCCGCTGCTTCGTCAAAGTCGGTAAAGATTGTATCGAGACCTTTGATGTCAGAAAAGGATTTAGATAAGGCGACGCACTGTCATGCCACTTTTGTAACATCATTCTCGAGAAGGTAGTGAGGAACTCAAATGTCAAATGTCATCATCGATCTTCCACAAAACGTGCAACTGCTTGCATATGCCGATGACATTGACATCATTGGAAGAACACAACGGGCTGTCGTTGGGGCGTTTGTGAGCATCGAGAAGGAAGCTGCCAAGATGGGGCTTGCGGTCAATGAGGGTAAGACAAAGTACATAAGAATATTTAATTGTTCCTATTTTTGATTAAATAAAAGCCAACCAACCTGTGAACAACAAGCCATACGCCGAAGTTGACCAAGCACATCACCAAATAACTGGACAGGCCCAGGTTAAATTCTCCAGCGTCGCTTTGGGCGTTCACGTGTGCTCCCTCAGCTGGCAGCCGCGCTGAGTCAAACGGTCCATTAGCGATTTTAACAGTGTCGCTTGACGTGCCCACGTGATCTTAGCACAGCGTGGGTTGGTAGATGAAATAGTACCTACAACACCTGCTCTCACGTGTCTTTTTCACAGAAGATGATACTAGAGGGAGTGCTAGGAATTTCTCCTTTAGTCACCACAAGGTGTCTCTTGTATGAGAAACGTCATCTGTGGTGAACATGACTTTGTGGACCTTAATTGACTGTTCACATTGCTATACAACAATATGCTGTCTACGAAAAAGGTCCACCAACACCAACGTCTTGGACAAGACGTCACTATATATAGACACCTGTAAGTTTGCAGTAGTGAAAGACGACACCACCGCGTAGATATAACGGAGGATCACGCTTGCCAACCGCTCATGTTCGCACTCGGAAGGCCACTGAGGAATAAAGCCATCTCTTGAAGAACCAAGATATCCCTAAATAAGACCTTGATAGTCCCAGTCATGCTGTATGGCGCAGAAGCATGGACACTAACTAAAGCGGACGAGGATATTCTTGGCCGCTTCGAGAGAAAAGTCCTTCGAATCATCTTCGGTCCAGTATGTACGGATGTTCTTTGGAGGAGGAGACTGAACGAAGAATGGTACAGCGACATCGACCTGGGCAAACGAGTTTGAATCTCTGGGCTCGGATGGCTAGGCGATGTATAACCATATATATTCATAGATTAAGTCGAAAGACATAGTTTAAGATTAAGTTTAGCTTAGAGTGCCCGCCTAAGGCCAGTAAAGTAGAAATAGAAACATTGTACGTCCAACTAGTTTTAAGCATTTTTTGTCTAGTATATAAGATTGTCATGAATTCCAAAAATAAAAATGAAATTAAAATGAAAAATGATGGCTAGGCGATGTCGAGCTAATGGTTACCAACGCTCTGGCCCGGAAAGTCTTCGACTCCAACCCCGAGGGACAACGCAGTAAATGAATTGTGACGCATGCGGTGGCGCACGCAGCTAGAAGGGGACCTGAATGAGTTGAACGTGCGTGGCTGGAAGCAACTAGCACAAGACCGGGCTAGATGCAGACGCATGTTGGCAGAGGTCCAGGTCCACCCAGGACTGTAGCGCCAGTCAAAGAAGAAGTAGCGGCATAGAAAGAAACCAGAAAAAATGTAAAATCTAGAAAATCAAAACCTTATGGAATCTTTTAATTCTAATTCAGTGTTCGGCAGGAGTACGATATTGACATTGGCTCCAAATATTGAAAAATGTCTGGGTACACTTCTGTCCATTCCCGTTTAGAAGATAGAAAATTCTCTGACGAAAAGAATTACTACCGAGTTATAGTACTCTCCAACCTGCTTATGGCGGTTGGTTTCGTCATAGACAACTTAATTTGGCATCGGTCACATTATGCATCGAAGTCCTGGAAGTGTGTAAATATTTTGATAGTTGAATACAAAAACGCTCTGAAATTCGCCCGTAGCGTGCAGCGACAATGCAATATGCATCCATTTTCCGTAGAGTTCGCTTCGAAGTTCATATAAATTCAAATCGACGTAGCACAGCCCGTTTTACAACACCATCACGAATGCAGTCCAAACAACCATAATTGGTCCTTAAAGACCTAATATGCTCACTTTCAAGTGGAATGCCAAATGGCTGTGCACTTGGACCCGAACTTTATCAGTATCTATCGCAGACATCGGAACTTAATGGACTAGGAAAGTAAATATTTTACTACAAGAGACAAAAAAAGACGACATCATCCCTTCTCGCAGACAAATATGCGATAAAATATTTTCTGTCATACCTAACCGGAGAGGAATGTCCACATCACAAGGGGACACTTCTCGTGCTCTTTATAGTCCACTAAAATATTATTTTTATAACTTCATCAGGTCCGCAGTGGGCCGTGACAAAAGTCAATGGTCGACGTCCCCGAGCTCACCCTTGTCGAGCCAATAAATCAATGTGGAAATGCAGAAAGCACAAGTCCATCCAATATCAGCCAAACGGGAAACTGTATAAAATATGGGGTAGACGACCAATTAAGGGTCAACAAAAAATAAGGTCTAGATTATGCGGCAAATATCATTACAAGCAGAGCTATTTAGGTGCGCTCTCATGCACACATATTCCGACTGCGTACGACCACAAATTGGTGCTCTCGCCGACCTCATTTCAATTTGATTACCGGCCGCGGTTAATTGGTTTAAAAATCCCCTACGATGCAGGCAAACACCTCCGGCACACCAGACCAGCGGCCCAAAGCTGGTGTACATCCGTTTAAATGCTGTCTTAAGCTTTTTTCCCCGGATTTTCTTGATGTCGGGAGGGAAAAAATAGAACGGAACATACGACTCTAATATTCCGGTCTCGTCCGCTTTGTCCACGCCGCCAGTGTGCCAAAGGCGAGCGGAAAAAAAAGGTCCATCGTTTTATTTCAACTTTGAAAAGCGATAAAAAACGAGCGAAAAAAAAACAAAACAACATAAAAATTCATGAGAGGATTTCGAGCTAAATCCGCTAACAACCCTTCGGAGAGCAATTTCATTAAAAAATATTTCCCCCCAATGTACCTTGTCACCTCTGTGCTGCCCCTCCCATCGTCCACCCCCCACCGAGGTGGTGAGTAAAACAAATTGAAGAAAACGAATAAAAAAATATAAAACACACAAAAGAGAACGAAAAAAAAAACACCACCACCAGCAGCCGCATCGGGAAAGGCGAAACTGCCGATGAATGGGATCATGGGGGTTGAAGTGAGCCGCACAAAAGGTTTCAACCCCATCGTACACAGCGCACAGCACTCACGTATCGTTCGAACACTTTGCATATCCATCACTTACGTGGAACAATAATCCACGCCATGGACAATTGCCCATAAGTTACGTCCACACACGGTCCACCCACCCACCGTTCACGTTCGCTGCCTGGCTGGCTGGCGGCCTGCCTTCGATACATTGCATTGGCCTCCAACTCCACACGCAAGCCACTCAAAAGGGTGGAACAATGAGGACCCTTCTGAACAAAGCCAGCCGTGCCGCGTCGAGCCGACAAAGCCGTGTGTGGGGGATGAGAGATGAAGAAGAAAAATAGATAAATGTGACAGGTAATCATTCAATTAAATCGCCGAGAGGTACAGAGGTGCTTGAGCGCACGGAAGCAGGTCAAATTTCCTCGTCAGGCCTACTCGGCCGACGGCCGACCGCATTTCCAGTTTGGTTTGCCGCTAAAGGATTTCCTTTTCTCCTTGTGGATTCTATTCATCCCCCATCCACCGCCTAGTCACCGTTGGGCTACGTCTTGGCTGAGTGCGGGCGAGGTAAGAGGATCCCGACGCATATTTGAGTAGGATTTACGCCACACCGTCCTGCGTCGCCTCAAACTTTTACCAGCTGAACCGGCTTAGGACGCAACTTTGCTGCCAGCGGAGAGATTTCCATTTCTTTGCTACTGCTGTCAAGATTACCACCGATGCCGCCGCAACAGCCGAGTGGGGCAGAACGAGGCAAATCGAAACGAGATGAAAGGAAGAACAGGCACATTGCAAGAAATAAAAAGCCACGAACATAAAACCGGAACAGAAGTGATTATGCATGCAGTAAGCGAGGGCGAGGGAGAGCAGTATTTGGTGACAAGACGAAGACGAAGACTCCTCACTCCAACTCCAACTCTAACTTGAACTTCGGGAAAGACGACCACTATGGCTTGTAGATTTGAACTTGAAATGGAAGGAAGTTTTCCACTTTTCCACTTCTTACTTGTCGTGGAGGCGGGCCGCGGGCGGACACCCGCTGACGACGAAGAAGACGAAGTGGAAGGCGACAACGATGATGACATGACGGTGGACTCCATTCATTCGGCTAAAATTCGCAGACAGAAAAACTTTTGTACGCTCGTATCTGCATCGTTGATGCTCTGGATGGCTGGCTGGTCGGATGGCTGGGGCTGCCTGGGCCGCTGTCGTATCACGGTTCGTAAATCTGTTTCCTTTAGTCGGCGAGTGCGTCTTTTTTTTGGTTCGGTTCGCTGTTGCTCATTCCAGCCGGTCGCTGGGTCTCCATCCTCGTCCTCGGTGGTGGCGCATCCTTGCGGTTTGCATTTGTTGAATCTACCGCAATTATGTACGAGACGAGACGAGTGAGTACGTTGAGAGTTCAGTTTGGTACCGCAACACCACACCGCCCGTGGGAGGAGATCAAAGCCATTAGCCATTTATCATTCATCTCGTTCCTCGGCCGTGTTCGGGTGTGGTGCGGCCACTGGTGTGCGGGGCGGTGGGTGGATGTGCGTAAGGGTGGAAGCCCGTCCAGTAATTAAAAGGATGCCTCATGCAGATTGCGTGCCGGACTGACTGAGATAAACAAACACAAAGGCCGTGCGTAACCAACGAAGACGACGACGCAGCACGGGAAGGTAAAGTGTGAAGCGAATTAAGAGGGCGTGTGATGTCTGCATTGTTCTCGGGATGTATCTATATTTTATATTAATAAAGTACTCGGTAAATATTGTATGTTCAGTGGCACGCCAGGCTTAATTAAATTTTGGGGATGATAATAAAGTATTTCCGAAGAATCTCGTGTGCCCCTGTGGCGGTGGGGTGCCGCTCGGGTGGCAGCGGGGTCCTTTTGCATTTTTAATTCGAAAAGAACATTTTTCCCGACGACACACCGAACGAATGCAAAGGCGCATCCAAACCAGATGCCGATCCTCTGTCCGCGTCGGTTCCCTATCGTCTCGGCCTCGCGAAGGTCCCGCATTCTATAGAATCTTGAGAATGTAACAAGGCGTGTAGCATCGTCTGCATGGGGTAAGTTATAAGAGCACTTTACGAGATAAATTCAACAAAACTGTGAGCAGAGCCCTAAGTTATACCCCCTCTCTCTCTGTCACTCTGACAAACACTCCCCTTGCACTGGTAGTGGTGAATAGGATACACATTCATGAGATACACTTTATATCAGACAATCGTCTGTAGCTTTTTGTTCGTGGTTAATTTATAAGCACATAGCCGTCGAATGAATGACGAGGGGAATACCTCGTGCCGCAGTCAGTCTCTGTGTGAGTGTCAAACACATGGAAGAAGTTTGTATTTGCAAGGCACAAGCCTGTGAATCTGCACACACTAAAGTTGTGAAGATACATTACTTCCACGTAAACGGGATTTTAATTTAATGAATGCACACGGATGTGATGAATGCAAAGGAAGGAGGGTAAAGTTAGTTATAGGCGCACGTAATTAAATAGCTCAACTGAAGAAATAAATTGTATGGAATAAGATACTACACGCCGCGCCACGGTGGAGCTCTGACTGAGTCTTTGATTACACAAGCACACTGCACAGCGTGTGTGCCCGCCATGGAGGAGGGGATTTCCTCAATGGGGAGCAGAGGGATCGTTTTCTTTGAAAATGAGGAGAAAGCATTCAACAGCAGGCAGGCCTTTGTGCGACAGCATCTTGAATGGTTTTATGTGGTATGCATATCGGAAAAGGCTCGAAATGCCTCAGACTGTTCCCTAAACGCTCGTAATGCGTGGTAATGATGGAAGGGGGAGGGAGGGGCAAGAATGCGGTTGAAGTTAATCTTGCTCTAAGAGCCAATTAGCTCTACATGTGTACAGCTACGCGTACATGCGTGCATTCACATCGAAACCACATCGGATTCGGCTACGAAGTTGTGGTTGTGCCAGAAGATGTGGACGGCAGGTCTTAGACGCTGATGACACGACCCATTTCATCGGGATGTCATTTAGTTGGGAGGGATTTTGGGGAGATCGCTTGTGTCGTTCTGCTTGATGCAGGATATGGGTGACAGAGTGTCACGATGCTTGGTCGAGGCTGGTTAGAGCCTGACAAACGATTTAGTTTGGTGGCTTCTACATATTGCGAAATGGAGGGATGAGTCTTAGGCCGTCTTGCCAGGAGGTCATCTCTGTTTATTGAACTGCTTGTGTGAAGTGTTTGGGGTCTGGGGGCCTTGCCACTGAAATATAACTTCGTTTATTTTTCTGGAGTTACCGACTGTAGATATCGGGAGTCTAATTGACTTCTTGTTGGCATCTTTGACGTTTCGATCACTACTTGTCTTGCTCCGTTGGTATTCAACATATCTTGGGTGGTTATTGCGCGACGTGCTGAGGGTCGGTCGGTAGGTCTGTCACGACTTATAACAATCCATGTAGATACCCCAAGACGATCATGAGGACAGGTTTGAGTGATGCGAAACCGCCATTACTTGCAGTGCCACTCTGAGCACATTGTCCCAGTCCGGAATGCCTAGCAACAATCTCAGTTCAATTTAGTGAATTTCCTACTGCAGCCCATACCGACATCCTGACCACCAGGGTGAAGGTAATCTGCTACATGGCCCTCATCCGGCCAATTGTGGCGTACGGTTGTTCACTGTGGTTCAACGCGAGTCCTTCCCAGATGGAAAAGATGAGGTTGTTCGAGAGACAGTGTCAGAGTCTAAGTACAAGAAGTACTATCCTAACGAGGTGCTGCACGGCGAGGCAAACTTGAAGAGTGTAGATCATTTTATGAGTAAGCTGACCAGAAGCTTTAACTTCTTCCATCTGTTTGATATATGGGGCTTACTACCCCAACGTTATATATCATGACAGAGTGAACCTTACCGGCTTTGTTCCTCATGAGGCGTTCCCATATTTCGATACAATTGGCCGTAATATTCCATGACGGACACCGAGAAGTCGATAGGCGCTTTTGAATATAAAAGGGATATCGCTCGCAGTGGTGTCCCGTGGCGTTGTGGGTATGAGCGTCGGCCCGAACCTCGACGTCGTAGGTTCGCTCCCTGGCCTGTAAGACAAAACTACGAATACGCACGGCCCACCTTTTTCGAGTCACTGACAATGCTCAAAGTGTACTTCTGTCTAGAAAAAAATTGGCCGTTCGCACTAGTCGGCATAAAACTGTAGGTCCCTTCCACTCGTGAGAGAACAATAGCACGCACAACACGAGTGGTTGCTGAGAAGATAGGCCCCGGCTCTCTACGGGCTGTAGCGCCACCCATGTTATATATTATTACCGCTCGCAGTCACGAGAAACTCCTCCGGTTCAATAGAGCGATCTCTGCTCGGGACAGGAAAGAGTCTGCCTAAGAACGGCAATTTTAATGGTGGTTACATTAAAGTCAGTGTCGGTCATCGCACCATAATGGCCAACTTACAAAGGCTTAAGGTCGACGTAAGGTTAGTATAAAAAATCAACAAAAAAAAAAATTCGAAAGCCTAAAAAGGAGCACGAGTGTTAGGCATAGACATGACATATATGTCCTGGTGCACGCGTTCATACTGTTACGAACATAGTTCAGATAGTCCTAAGCGTTAATGTTAGGTTAAGTTAATTTAAGTTAGGCTAGATTAGATATATATAGCCAAGTTTTTTTCAACAGTTTTCTTGGCCAAAACGAAACAAGAACAGTGCGTCGAAGACTAAAAAAATTAGCATGAGCCGAAAGGCACAAAACGCATTATGATGAGAATAGCTTAGTTTTCTTGGATAGAGTCAGCACACATACACATTTTTTGAGCTAATTAAGCTAGTTTTAAACATTTTTTTCTGGCACCTAAGTAAATGAATTGAAAAAATGCACAACAAACAAAAATAAAACAAACCGACATCCTGTCATACTACCTAACTACTATCCAACCATGTGCACATGCATACACACCCTCCATCTATTTCCAGATTCCCAATCCTGTTTATCACTTGCAATCACTACCCATGCCCGCTTTGTATGAGTTGTTGTTGCGCATACGGGGGTGAAATGAATTTGCACGACACCACTGAGACTTGCGTGGACTGATCGACCCCAGCAGAGAGTTTCTGTGTGTCATTTCCATATCGGTGTATTACCATTTTTCCAATATCTTCCAAATTGTTATGGCCACAATCCCCGAAATAGCTAATTTTAAATCGAAGTAGGTAATCTTTGAATCCTATTTATGGGAAGAGTGCTGTAACTTTGGCTTAAAACATTGAGGTGTTATTGGTTTTAGTTGGAGAAATAGATACTAAATAAGCATTTTTTTAATAGCGATGGGGATCTATCTTGCCCCCTTCAGGAGGTGGGAGCAATTTTACAAAGTATTTACTTAAAATGAAAACGTTTATTTACAATTGTTGCCAAAAATAAAACAAAAATAATTACTTTTCGTCTCAACGATGGTCTTATCAACATTTTGAGTTTTTATGCGAATTTATTTATAAAACGTATATGAATTCACTGTTAGTGTTGCCGTTGGTTTTTTTCAAATAATCTGATTTTAAGTTTTCTTTTTCTTAAAATTGCCACTAATTTTCCTTCTAAGCCCCAGTCTCCCTACTAAAAAGTGCTTGCTTTATACCTCTCTACCAAAAACAGTTTCCAATTCTTGCCGTTAAAGTTATCGTAGAGCAAGTACGGCAAAGGTGGCCTACGTCGGTTATCTGGGCCACCACTGTATTTCCCAAATTAAAACCCACAGCGAAATAAAAAATATGCATTATGAACAGGAGGAAACAGTCTTTCGTGCTGAGTTTGGAGCGATGGCCTTGCACGTTATACAGGGTATTTCGTTTCTTCAAACATCGGTGTCATTTCTTGGTAAGCTTCCTGAAGTGGTGGACCATTGCATTTAGTGTTAAATTGGTTACAGTTTTCTAAAAGTAAATTCTATATTGTATTTAAATTTTTGTAATAGCACATTTTTGAAAATGTTTATGTGTGATGAAAATTAAAATGGATGACAAGATTACAGTATGTTGAATATGGCCTACCCCAAGGGCCCATGCGTTTCCCAGTAGCCCATATTTGGCACATTTTCTTGATTGAGACTTAACGGTTTCTAATTTTTATTTCGCTGCCTAAAATCTACAAGCAAAGACCAATACCATGGTAGACTTGGTGGAAAGAGGGATAATGCAAGCCATATTTTGATTTAAGAACATATTGGCTATGTTTAACACCAAGTGGGCCACATTAGCCTCACTTTTCTTAAAACTCAAGTATGAAGTTCCCTTAAGTTTTTATTTTTATAATAACAGTTTCTAAAGACTGTTTAATAAAACAAAATGAATAAGACTTGTGTTATGTAAGGAAATGTTTAGGGTATTCCATATTTGCCCCACTTACTCTACTCATGTCCGAATTTCAATAATTTTTTTCATATTTTCCAGCAATGTAATAATGAACGATTAAGGCGCCGATGTTAACGTCCCCGCAGAGAAACTGTGAGTCAAGAAGTGATAAATGGTAGGTTTGCTTTGAAGAGATAGATTTTTTGACAATGCTTTGGGGTGCGGTAAGATTTAACTCACTTCTTCACGCATTTGCAAGCCACCCCAACATTCGTGCCATTTTGAAATATGAATACTCATAATTTGATTTATAGGCCTTAAGTTGCTTTCTTCAAACGTTCATGCAAATTGTTGCATAATATCATGAGATGACGTAACTGGTCTGTGGAATGGCGGAAAGGCGGAAAGGCGACCGTTCCGACGAAAACTTTAAAGCTATCGTATGAAAAACTGAGACTAACTAGCTTAAGTTCATTCCAGAAGAGGAATACAGCAAATAAGAGTAGCATCCAAATGGCCAACGTGATGTAATTGTTATTGCAACGTGGTGGCGCTACAGCCCATAGAGGGCCAGGGCCTAGCAATCGTCTTGTGCGTGCGAGTGGAAGGGACCTCTACCGACTCCGACTGGCTAGTTTGAGAAGCCTTTTCTAGACAGGAAATACTCTTTGAACTTTATCATTGGCTCGAAAGAGGTGGGCCGTGAACATAATTTTTGTCGCACAGACCAGGGATCGAACCTACGACGTCGAGGTTGGTGCCGACGCACATACCCACAACGCTACGGGTCAACACAATCTATCACGTTGCGCGCCCCTAATTTACTTGACAGTTGACACCGTATGGCCCATACGCTGCAAAGGGTGATCAGTTATAAACGTCTGGCAGCAAATACGTTGGTCAGAATTACTATCCGATATAAAGCGTCTTTTTTAGGAACTTCATTCCAAGAGCGGCTGTGTTCAATCATCGCAAGTATTTGAAAGGCATAAGGTGCGTTCACAATATACTACCGGGTAGTGCGACATGTCGAACGACCGGGTCGTATAGAATAATTTGTACTAGATCGTACAAATCTATCTCCGTGGCACGCATCCAAATATCAAATTTTGCATGATGCCTGAAACACAATAGTGCCAGGGCCTAGCTTCTCACCAACCACTTGTGTTGTGCGTGCTTTTGTTCTCACACGAGTGGAAGGGACCTACAGTTTAATGCCGACTCCGAACGGCCAAGTTTGAGAAGCTTTTTCTGAACAGGAAATACTCTGTGGGCATTGTCAGTGACTCGAAAGAGGTGGGGTCGTGAACATTATTTTTATCGCTCAGAGCTGGAATCGAACCTACGACGTCGAGGTTGGGGTCGACGCACGTACCTACAACGCCACGGGCCACACTTAAAAGACTTAATTAGGGAAAATTAATGCCAATAAAGCTAACAAAATTAAGAAATTGCTTTTTGTTGCTAATTTGGCGTACTCATGCTACCAAGCATTTGAAATGTAGCAACAAAATTATGTATCAATCAGAAAGAAGGTGGTGGGTTCGTGAGCTGAGTCTTTGAAGAGATACAATTGGATTCTACTCTAAAAATCCGTTTTTTAAAGCCTTCGTAACTTATCCTTTGGCCGAATTCAAATTGATTTTGTCGTTAAAATATAGTCAGCTGTTTATCAACGCACCAATCTGTCAAAAATTATTCAACTTGTTCGATAATGACATGCGCTGGTCTTACGTGTTACGATCCTCTCATCGCTCTCAATTTTTACTTACGTACGTGAATTATGTGCGTTAAAACACAACGCAACGCAGCAGCGCACTATTGTGTTGCAGGCATGACTCCGTCGTGTGAATTGCACCGATGTTCGGTTAGCGTCATAGAAGTCGTCATTCACAATTCTCTTTGTCTAGAATTTCTTTCCAGCAAATCCGTTCATCGTGATCAAGAACAAGTACTTACTTACTTATCTGGCTGGCCACTCATGGAGGTTTGGAGCTTGAGCCGTGACTGTCTTGGGCATGCAACTTAAAGACGTTCACGATGACTTGGTCTCTGTACCAGAAGTTCGGTCTTCTCCACCTTCTCGAACCAGGAAGCTCGGGTTCGAAGACTGGCGCCTTGGTGTCCATGCGCTTGATTAGACATAGTCAGTGTAGTCGTGTTTTTTTTGCCTTCCGGGCCACATCCACATCCTGGTACAGCTGGTAGAGATCGTGGTTGTGTCTTGTCCTCCATTCAACTTCCTCGCAGACGGGGCACATATATATTTGGTCAGAAACAAGTGGTAATCACTACCAACGTGGGTTGTCCTGATGGAGCACAATTCCCCTCCGATTGACCAAAGCTAGTTGCTGCTAGGTGATTGTGCAATTCAGACCATTTAACTAATGACAGTCGAGGTTCGAATTATGAAGTTTGTAGCAGGCGACCAGCTGCCCTCGAAATTCTGATGTAGGCATCGCTTAGGTCGGCTTACATCTATTCGATTGCGCCCGAAAGATATCGTAAGGGAATTATTTTTCATCGCTATTCACCAACTGCTTCGGAAATGGATCGATATTTTTTGCGTTTCTTCACCGAATCGCGGATGAAAATATCGGTACTACGAACAAATCTGCCTACGTTCAAGAATAACTTCTTAATTCTCCCCAGTCACTGACAATGCTCAGAAATTATAAGTGCCAGCAGAAGTTTCTCAAAGCTGGCTACTCGTCATCGGCATAAAATTATAGACTCGTACGAGAACAATAACACACACAACACGAGTTGCTGACCATTGAATGTAGATTGAAGTCCTCTTCCGACTGTAGCGCCATTCGTTACACTCGTCTGTGTGAATGACATCAAATACCTCATTACATCCGATCTCGTGGATAATTCGTTCCAACCACAGCCACTACAGCGGCTGTCGTTCCCAACCCTACCACCTTGAACTTCAACCGTAAACCTTAGCGAACCAGTTTCTCAATAAATCGAAGAAGGTTAATCATCAAAACCCTTACCTGGGATATCCCATGAATAGGAAACAAGAAATGAGATTAAATGAAGGAATGCATGTACGCATGCAAATTAACTCGGATGCTTGATGAACCACTGATGTGAGAGATGATGATCTCAACTAAGAAAGGATCATGACACTGACATTCACCTATCCAGCTTCAGGTCACTGGTGTAGGGTTTCCTTGCTTACATGCTCATGTCCTTAGGAGAAGATAAGACTTTCTGCTGTTTCATGAAGGTGAAGGTTGGCTATCAACTACTTAGGGACTTATGTAAATGCAATGCCACCTACAAATTCATCAAGATGTAAGAAGCTTAAGGAATTTATGAGACGACACATATGCACAAGCGTGTGTTAAGTGTTGCTCACTTTAATGACATGCGCTTACATTGTGATTAAGAAAATTAAACCGAGCACAGGTGATGGGGAGTGTTGGTGGACTGAATAATTTAAAGGAAACATTATTTACGACGGTGCCTAATTAATTTGTTACAGGAAAATAATGATGGGGAGAGATAATGAATGTGCAGTGAATGGAAACCGCTTGCCAGGACTTTCGTAGTCTCTGTTAGAGGCATTTTCAAAATTTTGAGGAAGAGAATGTTAACAGCTCTAGTGGGGGCACCTATCGAATAAAAACTATCTAGTTATGCGATTGTTGCAAACTATTAATTTATTCGATAGTCGAACATCGTTCATTCATCCAATTGATTGAAAAAATGATTTAATTGTGTTTTACTTGTATGGCTGGTTGGACTGAGTTAAATGGTGTTTGTCGCTGCTCTGAGAGAGAATTTTGTGTATGCGTACACACACACTTGTTTTCCCAGTAGCGTTCGCTGTGTTTGACTCCTCTCTGTTTAACACACGCTTTATTCCTATTTGCAATATTTCCTTGTGAAGCAGACGGTGTTGACACTACAGCCCGTAAAGAGTCAGGGCCTAGCTTGCAACCACTAGTGTTATGTGTGCTATTGTTCTCTCACTAGTGGATGGGACCTACAGTTTTCTGCCGACTCCGAATGGCCAAATTTGAGAAGCTGTTTCTAGACAGGAGTTCTCTTTATCGAATTGTTAATGACTCGAAAGAGGTGGGGCCGTTAAAATTACTTTTATCGTACAGACCAGTGGTCGAACCTAAGACGAAGAGACTGGAGTCAACGGACGTACCCACAACGCCACGGCCCGCCAGAAATGATTGTTGTGCAATAAGAAGTTGAGCCTGCAGAGGACAAAGTGGTTCGAATTTGATGACGTTTCATAGGATCTTCTTTAATTATTCATCACCGCTTATCAAGTCGCCCAAGCACATTTCTTATTGATATGTGGCTTGTAATACACGTTGGAACGTTTCGGGACGTTTCTTCAGGTGCATATTTTTTACCAAGCTACCATTTAAAAATGTCCACGCCATGCCACTGGAGTCTAAAGGGATTTGCCGGGACCTAATCTAAAGATCTCCGGAATCAGCTAATTTTTCCGTATCACCATGGGGACATCAAATAAGTTCAGCATAAAAGCTCAGGTTATGACTCTAGGGGAGTAAGCGGTCGATTAACGTACACATATTATTCCACCTGAAAGCAGAGTGAATACAATTCAGGATTCCGTTGGCAAGAATTCGAACAGCCACTGTACACATTCTCTGATGTAAACAGCAAAACCCACCCTTGTGGATGCTGGGAACACATTATTGGAAAAAGGAAGACAGTTTAATTTTTGAACACAATTTATTGGCAATTGGTAGTAAAGGGACACATACGAATGGTAACTGGAGTGACTGGAATTGTTCTAATAGGATTACCAATAACATGTCAGACGTTGTCTGTGGGGCTTGGAGAGGCATGTGTACTCAAATTCAAACTGAAACAGACAAATTCGAATTAAATTGATGCAATAAAGGAATGGCTGATTTAAATTTAAAGGCTGTCAGAAGTGTATAATTCACTGAATACAGTGCACGCTCAGAAATTAGAACCACTTTGTTCCTGGAGTGGTTTTAAGTTCGAAAATGTTCTCATTTTTTGACGTCTTTCTAAATTCACTTAAAAAGTAGTGGACGGTGGCGTTGTTGGTAAGTGCGTCTACCATTATGCACTTGAACTACGACGTCTAGGTTCGACTCTTGTCTGTACGACCAAAATAAGAAAATAATTTTCACGACCTCTTTCCAGGCACTGACAATGCTCAAAGAGTCAGTCTGTCTCGGAAAAGTTTCTCAAATTTGGCCGTTCCGAGTCGCCATTAAGCTGTCTCTTCGACTAGTGAGAAAACAATAGCACACACAATACGAGTGGTTGCTCTGAAACTGAGCCCTGGCCCTCTACAGGCTGTTGCGCCATACATATTATTAATTAACAATTATTTGTTTGTTACGTGTAATCAGCAATATTAGTTTTTTTTCGCTTAATTGAACTTTATACCACGATATCGTTACAGAGGGCCAACAGATTATTCACTGGCGTAGATGAAAACAACTCACTCCTTGGGCATAGGATTAAATTATTGACACTTTTAATGGCTGAAGAATGAGTAATAATTGTTACAACATTGTCATCCTTGTGAGTTTATCTTTATCTTTAAAAATGTCAAGTTCAAATTTTAGCAAGATTAAAAATTCGCCAGTAAGCGTCCACTATACCATCATATGTTTTTTTGTTTTGTTGACTTAATGCCATCCATAAAGACATATAAACAGAAATGATACACTGTGACTACCTTGCTCAGTTTCGATAAACTCGAGTTTCGTTAAGTTTTGTTTTTACTCAAAAGTGAACAAAATCTATCACTCTCAACCTAAAATTTCAACTTTTCTCAGAGGAATTTATGTGAACCGTGAAATTTAACGATAGTTCTAGCTTTTTTTCGTGCAGTGCTAATATACGCTTACATATGTCTACTTAGTCCGGTAAGTTGTTAGCATCAGTTGTTGATATTACATCAACCCCAGGTTACATTTGGTTCGATTCTGCTTAGTCCTACAATTTTGGAATATTTAATTCCGGAATATTTAAATACCCAAACGTCGTGATGCAGTGACTTAGCTGATTCTTGTGAATCGAAGTGTATAAGGTACATAGATTCTTGATACATGGTTATTTCCGCGTGCTCATATAGTTGTGGGACGGTGTACATTACAAGTTGTAATTTACAACCCCTTTCTTCAGCATCGCATCGTGCGGGATTGGGTTCTTCGAAGAATCCACCCAAAGACCACTACATAGCAATTCACAGTCGCGTTACAACTCTTCGCAAGTCACTGACAATGCAATGTGAAGAGCTTCACAAAATCGTTACTCCAGTCTCTGATTTCTTCCAAGAACCCAACCCTCCTCAATGCGAAGAACCGAAGAAACTCTCTAAGGGTTGTAAGTTACAACTTGTAATGTACACCGTCCCACAACTATATACCCGCGCAATAATGCACACTGTACATATTTTTCGATGTTTTTCTTTAAGTAAAAATGTTAGTGGTGGCTGACGATGCTTTTTCATCCCTTAAGAAAATCCCATTGGCTTTTCTTTGCACAGCCTGGAGTGTATGAGAGTTCTTCAAGATAATGTCACATAATTTTTTTGGGTTTCAACGTGCAGAACGGGAATCGTGTTTTTCAAAAAGACACCAGAAAGTACATACATATGTGGGAGCACATCAAACTGTGGTTAACGCAGCATGCCCATCGGATTAAAATCCAATAAAACATCCTTGGGGTATACGGATCCATACACTTTACCACAACAGTGCTTGAGCATGAGGCGGGGAGTTGGGTTTGAATTTCTTTTTCAACAAAATGATCCAACAATTTTCATGTGTGTCGTTTATCCGACCGTTTATTTGGCTTCGGAGAAAATGTGGGATTTTTTTTAAGAAAATCCTTTTTCTTTTTATAGATATTAGATACATTTTGCATACGAGTGGACACATGTTGTGTACATTTATGTATGCACTTCCACAAGGTTTAAGTTAAGTTAAATTTAAATATTTTTGTTTCAGTTTTGAGATTTTTAACAAGTTTTTTGATTAATTTGCAACTTTATTTCTTGCTTAATGCCTTATGCCTTAGTGGATCAAGACGGCTTAGGAATTTTACAAAGAAATCGTTACTTTTTCTGAATGACTACAGCAACGACGTCTTCCTCGGTTGGATGTATATTCTCTGCTTTATCGATTTCAGTGAAATTAATTGTTTCTTTCCGTTCAAACGAGAATGATTGCTGCATTGGTAGAACAACGCCTCCCTTTAAAGTCGTACAGAAGTCCGTAAGCTTAAGTTGACATTTGTCAAATGGATTATCAGAAAAACTTCGCTTTAGGCTCTTGAAAGAACTCCCATCCCACGTCATTCGTCACCATCAAAACCAGTTCCCTTGGCAACCAAAACTGATGCGAACCTTTGCAAATCAATACAGCCAGCCACGCTGAATGTTGATCTCAATCAAAGGGATAGACGGCAAATGTCAACCTTAAATTTTGTAGAAAATTTCCATTGTGCGGCCGTCCCATCTGAAGTCGATGGGACGTGGACAAATGAGTGCCTGCGGCGCTTTGAAGCATGTCCCATTCCACGATCTAAGCACAAGTTACGAACGCCCCCACCCATCCCATCCCACCGCCGACAAGCAGCACACTAATGGCCGTAAACAATTTGTCTGGCATGGCTTTATCTCCTCTTATGTACTGTGTTTCCTTATCTCCATGAAACACAACCTCCAACGAGCACATATGTATTCACTCATCATTCAGCAAGTTTGTGCTCGTGTGTACCCCTTTCTAAAGTAGATATCCCATAACAGGACACCCAGGAAGGAATTGAATGACAGATTGCAAATGCATGCACTATTCATGAACTTGTGTGGTCCTGTGCAGGCACACTGGCTGCTTTTGAATTGAATAGGCATTCTGTCAACAAGAACACTTGAAATCATGCAGATTCGCCCAGCCTCTGGACTTCATTCGACGAACTGAATTCAGAATTTAATCAAAATTCCACTAAAGAGCAGTACACACACAGAGACAGCGTAGTTACATAAATATTTGAAAACACACACATCACGCACCGTAGCAACTGCTGCATAAAATCTTCAAATTATCTAAAAGCATCATAAATTCTTACAATGAGTACATATCCCGTAACGGGACATGTAACTATAGGCAAAGTTCCCCGTATATTTTTGGCCTAACCAAAGCGACCCGCAACCCTCGGGTGGGCTATGTGATGTTAGTTATTCACAACCCACCCGAGCTGGGATGATAAATAAGGGATGGAGTCTATGTGATCCGCACTGGACGGGTGTACCATCAAGGGAATTTAATCATCTTTGAGCCCTCGATGTTTGCAAAAGGCACATGCCCCGCCGCTCGGTGACTAAGCGAAGGCGTCTTATTCTCGAGAAGCACTCGTCAAGCGAAAAGAAACTTGCTAATCATGGGACAGCTTCGGCTGCCGAAAGGGAGGCCAATTAATTGGGATAACGAAATTGTTTGGATTACTTTTTGTGGATGCTTCATTGAACGCAGTTCTCTGCTTTTGATGGTCGCTACGTCAGCACATTTCTGCTCGGGGACCAGCACATGGGCTTTAATTCTTCGCGAAAGGACGTGCCATCACATGCGTTTAACCTCTCAATTGGAGGCAGAGAATCCCGGTCCTTGTACATAAGAACCACCGTCCCGTTCCAATTTTGATGACAATACCCTCGATTGTTAGCGTAGAGCTCTGTTCCTCTGTTCCTCTGTCGCCCGGGTCATCTGTGTCGGGTTGTTACGCAGAATGGACCTTTGGTGACCATTCATCACCTCAAAACGAACGCACGGGGAAACATATCAAAATGCAGGACGCAAGCTAATGTCCCAAACGAGAATCAACCCTTTATTCGACGAAGTTGCCGGAAAAGGAAGGGAAATGAGAAACCGAAGCAGTTTAGACGGGGGGTGAGGGAAAGAGGGATAACACACCCAACCACTCACAGTCTCGTTGTGAAATGGCATTACATTAAATTTGAAAAATTGCCTGCTTTCCTCTGAGTAAACTTTTCAAATTGCCATTAAGCCTGGGTAACTTTTTTGGTCGTTCAATAGGAGCCAGCAGACAGAGGTGGTGGGAGCATAAGAGCATTTCTACCTTCGAGCAAATATTGTGTCAGCTGTGGGGTGTTCGCACTGAAGATGCGAGCCAATAATTTTCATATTGCACGGCACCAACCATCTCAAATCGCAATCCTCGCTCGACGTTACTCCATCAGTCGATGTCAGCATAAAACTCCCCCGAAATGGTGAGCAAACAGTACCTACGCACAATTCACATCACGAGTCCTTCTTAGAGAATCTGGGCCCAAAACCACCCTCAATTCGGTTTCCGCATCTCGCATGCACAGTGCGCGATTTTCTTCCCTTCAACAATCGCAGGAATGAGAAGTTTGCTCTTGTTTTGATGGCTACAAGCTGGACGTTTGTCACTAGAAGTGCCTGGACATTGACGGATGGTCTGAGGGGACAAGGCGCCTGCCAGTGGAGTTGCTCAAGTGGCTTCATGCTGCGATTGGGCAAGACCAGTTTGCAAGTTACTCGAGAGTGAGAACCCAATGCCATTCACGATGACACGAGATCAAAGGCCTGACGGAGACTCAGACTAGATGACACCAAGATGGTGAACTTGGACAACGACATTCGCCGCAAGAAATTCTACTACACTACTGACGACGGGAATGGCCTTTTCTAGTGGGACATCGACCACATCGTCATCAATATTACACTGCCCGTCTGAAATCCTACGAAGGTTACTGTGGACTAAGTACCAGGAATAGGTTCTTGACTACCACGCGTCGTTAGTCGACACAAGTGATGATGGTCAAGGTCTGCAAAGTTTCAGTACAGAATCCGTGCTTTTACAATGACTGTGCTATTTGGTCCATGTTTCTAAAAGCTAAAATTGTCCACTCTCTGCTCGACTCTGAAAAAGATGACGGTGATACACTCATTGCGGAATCCGGTCTTGGACAGTGGAGAAAAAATTCGAACTAAGAATAGACTAGAAGGATGTTGAATATCATCGCGGAAGGGCATTGGGACAACATTAGCTGACACGTCCTTAATCGCCTCGAATTTGTCTTTCATACTAGATTGACCGAAAACTTGGAACTAACTTCGACGCCAAACAAGCGCTGTCGTTCTTTTACACTTCAAGACTACATTAAATGCATTTGAGAACGTCTACACACGTTTTCTCAATTCGAAGTATCGGAGCTAGAACTTATGATTTCCCTTTAGCCGATGGGTGCAAGCAACCGAAGGTCCGAAGTAATTCTCTATTCTGGTTGATGCGAAAATTGTATGTATCTCTTATAAGGCGTCTTATGCACAATCAATTGTTTGCTATTCTGCGAAAAACTCACAAGAATAGTTACCTCGATGAGGTCACTGGTGAGTGGTGATTTCGTTCTTGTCAATCTCGCACTCAAAAGCATACACAAATTGAGAGGACATTGCAAAGGAGAAAATCGTCACAAATTCCTTAGAATTTTTCTACGTTGTAGACTTGGGGATGATCCACATGTCCATCAGTGAACCAGAGCAGCAATCAACTGTGCTGTGCAGTTCAGGGTAGCGAACAGCGATTGACCAGCGTTATATCTCCGCGGTGGTGTCATTGCTTGTATTAATTTCGGAGCCTAGGTAGACAAAGTCACTACTTCAAAGTTTTAACTGTCTTTAGTAAAGTTTTATCCAAGACGTAGGTGTCGATGGCCTTTTTGGAGACAGTGTATATTTTGTCTTCGCTCATTATCGTGTCCTAGATTAGACCCCGGGCAATGGGTTGCTTCATATTTTTCACCTCCAAGCGGTTGCTTTAGAGGCTGTCCAGAGGGCGCCACTAGAACGCTGTAAGTCAACTTAAATAAAACGTCTTTCAAGTGACTGAATCGACTGTTTGGCCTACAACGTCCAACAACACATAGATCGGCTTGTTTATAATAATAATAATATATATAATATGGGTGGCGCTACAGCCCATAGAGGGCCAGGGCCTAGCTTCTCAGCATCCACTAGTGTTGTGCGTGCTATTGTTCTTTCACGAGTGGAAGGGACCTACAGTTTTATGCCGACTCCGAGCGGCCAAGTTTGAGAAGACAGAAGTACAATGAGCATTGTCAGTGACTCGAAAGAGGTGAGGTCGTGAAACTTATTTTTGTCGCTCAAAGCTGGATTCGAACCTGCGACGTCGAGGTTGGGATCGACGCACATACCCACAACGCCACGGCACCCTCCTTCGGCTTGTTTATGCCATGAAAATAGACGCTGTAGCAGGCGAGAATTTGTTTACCACATGGCCGTGTGTTGAAAAGAGTCTGCCTCACAAGTTGTGAGGTTTTGCTTAAAATATGAAAACCTCAAAATTGTGTACTCTAATTGTTCTTTTGACGCAGTTCCGACTTCTGTCATATCGCACTGTTATGCCAGAATATGGATATAAAGTGGACTGTCGGATGAAACACACGAGTTTCCGTCGATGTCGTACCCTCATTTGCAGATGTTCGTGAAAGCAACAATATCTCTCGCGTGTGAAAGTAGTACGTTTCTGGTATTTTTCACGGTATAAAATCGAACGTACTGAATGGGTATTTATAAGTGGGTACTGCATAATCAGCGATGTTTCAGAAGCCCCATAGCTCCCACAGCACCCTCCGCGCTTTATCTGTTGCTGGACAGGGATGCGGTCTTCTTATATGAAAGAACGTATCTGCTACCCTATGGTGAGTGAGATAGATGGAACTACCTAGGAATGAATAGCTGTCATACATCCCATTCTGAGGGAACGCCACTTCTTTTCAAAGCAAAAGGCTATTTCAGAAATTATTAATTAGAAGGGCATGCGGAACATTTCGAAGAAAATGCCGAAGTCCAGGCAATACTTCTTACCCCAATTCATGTTTCTTTTTCTTCTCAACCTACCTACTTTGCTCAGCATTGTGTGACATTCTCGTGCTTCAGAATGAGGATCAATGCTCAGGTTCGTTTCAATTAAATATTGATTTGTTGCGACTAAATTGTTTGCAGAAGGGTTAGCCTACACATCTTCTTTAGATTTGTGTGGTTCAACATGACCATAGACGGGAATACGCAAGCAAAGACACAAAAGCTAATTTTAGGGGTGTCAGCTTATTTTGGCTTTGTAGCCATGCATTCGAAAAGGGAACCAACCATGTTTCATATCGAATAATCAAGCGTTTATGTAATTTCACGCTTCCGACATGCCAATGAAGCAATAAACGGGAGGTGGTCCTGAAACCTGCTCTCCTTAGATAACCAATCGGATGTACTTACATAGATGCTCGACGAAGTTTGGTTACGAGTGTTCGAAGGTTTTTCGAATGTCCGACTCCAATTGGTTTCGATTAGGCATCAGGCACAATAGGCACACGAAACACTAGGCACGCTTACGAACGTCAAACGCGCTTGGATAAAAATTCTAAATGTTCTTGATCGGAACTGATGAATAACTGCCCTCGTGGAAGACAAGGGTATAAGTACATATTTTGGTAAACAAATTGACTGTCTCTTTCTCCATCTACCCCAACCTACGTAAATTATAACTTAATGTTTTGCGAGTAAACAAGTCTCTCCCCATCCTTGCCGCATGATTGAATTACACAGTGACCTGAAAAGGGAGATATGGACATGCTCAGAAGCAGAATTACTTCCAGTCCCCCTAATATATTTATTTATTTTTTTATTCATAGCCATTCCCTTATTTCTTCTCCTTTGGTATAGTGAATCCCTAAGAGCTGATTTGCATATGAACAAGGCTTTGAATTGATAATGTTATCATAAATAGAATCGTTTCGGCCACCGAATTACTATTCAAAGGCGTGGAGGCCATTCCATTAAGTTTCAAGTGGCGCCCAACCGTTGTTCGCTCATGTCAAATACTGCCCCTTAACTGTTGTTAAGTGTGGTTGGACCATGGACAGAAGACAATTGATATGCATACATACAGTGTAGACGGTCTTCATTGGCCTTCAGTCATGCTTCAGCCTTTTTATAGCAATTTATTGGAGAAGCTTTTTAGGACATAGTCCCACGGAGCTTGATTCCCATTAAATTGCACATAATTTCACTAGTCGCATGGAGTTAACTACCTTCCACAGTCAAAGCACCTCTTTCGCATACTTATTGCTCTCTGTCCCATATCAGACACAATTCAACCACCGCCTCTTTTATATTCTCCGAACTTTATTCCCCTTCGGTCTCTCTTGAAATTCCACGCGCTGACCGCTCGTCTTTCATTCCGGTTTGGGTCATGGTTCGGTGAACAGGAAAAAATGGGTTTTTCATTTTCTGCCACGGGGGTCTCAGGTCCGTACCCCTTGAGCAAATACTCTGCACGACTACGGAAAACATATGCAGCGTCCATTGAGAACAAATTGAAATTGGCAATCACGTCAAGATAAACAGACGATTCTTTACGTCATGGAAATGGGAAAGGACCGACTATTGGGGTCACATGAGCTCGTCATCTGAAGGAGGCTGCCCTTGTAGGAAGAGCTGTCAAGCGAATTTATGTTCAATGCTTCCGTTTTTTCAACAAATGGAGAGTAGTGAATTGGTTTGTTAGTGATGGACCATTTGTACTGTTTTCCGGTAGGAAACTGCTGCTGGAACGGTGACGTGTCGATATCTGAATAAATGCTGGATTAAATTATGGTTCTTTCACTTCAGAATTTTATCTACAATTTTTTAGCATTGCTTGGGTGGTCGAGAATTCTATTGAACATTAGGGATATTCAAGACTAATGAGTCCGTTTATGGAGACCTATTTGATGAAATTTACCAAACGACTGAGTTGTTGAATGTCGAGAGGTTTACTTTCAGAAAATGTGTAGGAATCAACGACGAAAACAAATTAAGATGAAAAGAAAAACACACACAACTATTTATTACATTGTAGAGATACAAAGAAGTATACCCCTGGTCAATCCAAAGTGTAAAGCCCAGTCTCGGAAAACCAAGCTGTCTGTATGTAAGTCCTTAAAAGTCTCATTCTTGCTGTATGACGCAGAGTCATGGACAATTTCAAGTGAGGACGAAGAGGTGCTTGGTCGCTTCGAGAGAAAAATCCTTCGAACCATTTTCGGCCCCACTTGCGAAGAAGGTGCTTGGAGGAAAAGATTAAACTACGAACTCTACGCGCTGTACAACGACATTGGCCTAGTCAAACGATTTCGATTGTCTCCACTCAGATGGCTAGGACATGTAGAGAGAATGGACACTAACGCTCCAGCTCGAAAAGTCTTCTTTGCCAACCCTGAGGGACAACGCGGTAAAGGAAGTCGTCGCCTCAGCTGGGTGTACGCAACTAATGGCGCCTAGCCCAAGATCGTGCTAGTTGGAGAGGAATGCTGACTGAGGCCTAGGTCAACACCGGACTGTAGCGCCACCCAAAGAAGAAGAAAAAGAAGATTTTCAGAATTCAGATTAGACTCTAAAGTTCGTCTATCGTCGATCAACAGCAACCATTAAACGAAATTTATCACTGCAAGCATTCGTGAAAGCTAAACACACGTACCAAATTACACTTACTCAATATTACGTACACCGAAAGCCAACATTTGGCTGATCTGACATTTCAACGCAGATGTTCAGCATTTCGCCATATATTTACAGCGTTCCGAAATATTTGAATTTCAGTGAAAAGCAGTTTGTCAAATCGAACAAACTCGTTTCTCAATACAGCACGTCGTTTAGTAACATTTCAACCCGCTGACATAAATAAAAACAGCTGTCTATGAAACCATAATTAACTTCAAGTGATAGTTGGAACAAAAATGGCATCAACATGCAATAGATTTAATATCCCTGAATAACCACTTAATTTCATCTGTACATTAAAGTAAGTAAATGTTGGTGTGCAATGGGCCAAGTAAATGTTGGTGTGCAATGGGCTGATTGTACGATTGGATGTTCGAGTATAACACAGTGACTCACAAATATTTATGACTAATGAAAAATACATAAATTAACAAATCATTATGAAACATATATCTTGCTGCTGCTTAAATCAAGTAGCGAGCGACGAATAATTGAGGCAATGAGGAACTGCTAGCTATTTAGTTATTAGTGAGTAGAATCACATAACCCTTGTGTCAGCACCCACATACCTAGGTATGTTTTTCATTTTCCAATTGATATATTTTGACATACATTTTGAATTCTACATATGTAGGTGCCGAATCAACTTGGGATATTAAAAAGCCTACTAAAATATGGCTTTTTATCGTATTCCAAAGAAATTAAAATTTTCTTTTTTCGTCAATATTTACAAGCAATTTTTGTTTATGTACAATTTTCAGGTGTTGGCATAAGGGTTAAGCTATTTCCAGCCACAACGATTGAGTGCTTTATATTGTTTAATTTATTCCTATATGTCATGTCATGTTATTCCTTATTAAATTAATCCTCATCTGAATGTATTCTGTAAGACACATAGAAATTGTGATGCGTACACAGAATTCATAAGCGTCGTTCAGTGACGCACTAAAAATGCAATTCGCCTTAGATATCGATAAGTCAAAATATATTTGCTTAAAGTCAATTATTATCAAACTCGAACAATGCGATTGCTTCTACTCCAAAACAATAGTTAGCTAAACCAACGAAACTTAACGAAACATACCAATACCTGTGTTTTTCTATCAATGGCTTGGGGCTCCACTATAATGCGCAAAAGGTTACATCAACTAGTGTCACGAAATGTTTCGTCATGTTCGCAAAAGAAACAACGCAAATGCTCATCCGTAACGAAAAATGTGTGTCACCGCACATGCTTAACGAAATGTTCTCAATCCTTCATGGACGACATTTTAGGTCGGCTCATGTCGGTGGGTGCACTCGTTCACTCACCCATGTGCGCTTGACACTAGCTTAGCCTTGCTCATGAGCATTATTTGATGTATGCATAATGATGCAAGATTTTTCATCGAATCACACAAGACTGTTTAAACATTCAAAACGACTTAAACAAGTTAAACCGAATTTTCGAATCCATATGCACTTAAGTCGGAACGCATGTCTCTTGTTCGTCCGTACATAGGATGCTGCTCTTTTATATGGGATCCTGTCTACTTAAAACATGTTTACGTTTAGCGAGGGTACAAACGTCTTTTACAAGATTTGTAATAAAACGAATGTTGCGTTGTCGAAAATGTGTGCTTATGGTGTTGATGAATCCCTGCTACTATGGATTAGAAACTACCTTTCGAACCGTTCAATCCAAGTTGTTTTGGATGGGTTCAAGTCTGATATCCACAAAATAAATGCTGGTGTCCCCCAAGGCTCTGTTCTGTCTCCGACACTCTTTCTCATTTTTATAAATGATCTCTTGTCTGCCACTTCTAATCCAATCCACTCCTTCGCTGATGACAGCACCCTCAGCTTTTCATATTCGTTCCACAATTCACGACCCTGCCCTTCGGACGCAATATTGGAACGGCAGCGTATGTCAAGCCACAAAGGTCCACAAGAAAGGAGACCCCTTTGACTGCGACAACTTTCGAGGGATCAGCCTCCTTAACATCGTTTACAAGATACTCTCTGCCGTTCTGTGTGAACGCCTGAAACCCTTTGTCAACAACCTGATAGGTCCTTATCAGTGCGGTTTCAGGCCAGGAAAGTCCACAATAGACCAAATATTTACACTCCGGCAGATCCTGGAAAAGACTCAAGAGATGCAGATGGACACCCACCACCTATTTGTCAGTTTCAAGGCCGCATATGACAGCGTGCATAGAGACGAGCTATACAGCGCCATGTCTAGTTTTGACATTCCTGCCAAACTCGTCAGGTTGTGCAGGATGACGATGGAGAACTCTCGCTGCTCCATCAAGGTCGATAAAGAACTCATCGAGACCTTCAATGTCAAAAAAGGTTTTAGGCAAGGCGACACGCTGTCATGTGACTTCTTTAACATTATACTTGAGAAGATCGTGCGAAACTCAAACGTAAACACCCGAGGCACGATCTTCCAAAAGTTCGTTCAACTGCTTGCTTACGCGGACGACATTGACGTGATTGGACGAACACAGCGAGCCGTCAATGAGGCGTTTGCTGGTATTGAAGCGGAAGCGGTCTAGCGGTAAACCAGGGCAAAACAAAGTACATGCTGTCATCACGGAAGGACGCACAACATCGACGTCTCGGACAGAGCGTCATATTGGGCAGCAGAAACTTTGAGGTAGTCAAGGACTTCGTCTACCTAGGCTCCGGAGTAAATAGGGACAACAACACCAGTACCGGGATCAAGCGCAGAATTACTCTTGCCAATCGCTGTATCTTTGGGCTCAAGAGGCAATTGAGTAACAGAGCCATCTCTCGAAACACCAAATTGAGCTCTCTATAGCGCAGAGACATGGACGCTTTTAAAAGCGGATGAAGAAGCTCTTGGTTGTTTTGAGAGAAAAGTTCTGCGTACGATCTTTGGTCCTGTTTGCGTTGATGGCGTTTGGAGGAGAAGGTTCAACCACGAACTATACGGGCTGTACAGCGGCATGCACCTAGTTAAGCGTCTTCGGATCTAACGCTTAAGATGGCTAGGTCATGTAGAGCGAGTCAAGCACATTGAATTCTGATCTGGAGAGCATAATTAACTGGGGTAAGAACAACAGAGTGGAATTCAATGCATCCAAAACTCAATGCTGTCTGCAGTCTCTAAAGCGAACCCCTGATAATCAGCCATTATCCATGAATGGCGCTTGTATCGACGGAACTGGAAAACTTTCAATCCTTGGTATGTACATCAATACAACAACGCCCTAAGCTTGAGTATAACGCTCATATCTGGTCCAGTGCCTCCAAGACCACCCTGCACCTACTAGATAGAATCCAAAAGCGAGCGATAAAACTTATAGGAGACAACGATATCGCGGGTTCATTAGACTCGCTTGAACATCGACGTACCGTGTCTTCTTTGTCCGTGTTTTATCGTTATTTTAACAAATGTTGCTCAAGTGAGCTAGCCAATTGCATTCCTCCTCTCCTTGAATTCACCCGCAATACACGTCTCGCCATGCATGCACATCGGTTTACCCTTAAGCCTGCCTTCGGACGCACAGTGAAATTTAGAGACTCGTTTTTTAGCCGCACCACACGAATATGGAATGTTCTTCCCAGCTCAATATTTCCCATAGACTACAATCCGCAGATGTTTAAGACCAATGTGCACAGGTACCTCCTCTCTCTCTCTCTCCCTCCATACCTTCGGCCCGTGCTGTGTCTTGACCCCGGACAATTAAGGGTATTAATAACCCCTTCAGCACCCGCAAATTATAAAAAACAAAAAAAAAAAATGAAAGGGAATCTCGAAATCAATATCAAAATAAAGAACCATTATTATTATTATTATAGTTGGGCCCCTAAGTTAATTGTCTTCTTCTTTCTAACGTCATCATCATTGTATCGATGCCTTACAGTGGCGACTGTGATTGAAAGCAACCTACACTATAAGGACAAATCCCACAAAATTATACATACACAATGCAAAATGGGTTTCTCAGTTTATTTCACTTGAGAAAACGAAGTGCAGCCATGTTCATCTCATCTCATCTTGCAAGATGAAATAAAAACCGAATTTAGTTGCTTTACTTTATTCCACGCTATCGTGTGGAGTCACATTACTTTCCAAGAATTAAAAGACAAAGATGCTGCCAATCCGAGGCTTCACATTCGAACGAAGGGGGAGTGTAAGTGTCCCCTTAAGACGCAATCTCAAATTGGTACTTCAGCCACTTGCCAATGGCATCTTACGACTGAGAGATTTATGTCTTATAAATCAGTCAAACGGACAAAGGCGATTAATCGTCGACACAGGAGGGTTGATGTTTCGAATTCTTCAGATAAGCCACCTTCCTTGGCTGTTGTTTGATGTGGTTGTTGATAACGCTGGAGTGAGTTCTAGTCAAAACAAAATAGAAACACAGTTAGGGGGCTGCTGGTTTGACCGCATATATAGTTCGTGTACATGGATATGTATGTCTTACCCTTCAGGGGAAACGTGAACAACTGATTTAAATTCAATTTATCTGTCCAGCGCTTGTTCCGGCCGAAACACGGCCCACAAGCACGCGAATGGTCCCTCGCACGATTCGATGAAACACAAAATCCACCCTGACCTCATCCAACACAAAAGAAAGTCGAGCAGTATAACCCGCCGTCTGCACCCCACTTGACAGGTTTTCTTTGAAATTTGAAAAGTTTTCGTTTTAAGCCAACTTTTGAAGAGGTGTCTTGAGTAGCACAACACCGAATGGGAGGTATCCCAATCGCACGCACCATCGTCCAAAACCCACAAGAAATTTTAATAAAAATTCAATTTCCCAATTACCCACGGCCACGAAACCGCAAAATTTATGCAAAGCGATACCGAACACCCAACCCAGCCGAAGGAAGGAAAAACCTGAAATCTTGCACCCGATGCCGATCGGCAATCAACCTACCGCACCAGCCACCCACTGGCCGCGGCGCCCATGTGAAAGCCCGCCGTCGTCGCCTGCTCCCCAGCGTGTGTTTTTTTTTTGTTCGCCACCACTAATGAGGTTAAAATCGCCACCCAGCCACCCGCCTAAGCTCGACCACAAAAAGAAGTAAGCCGCGGCGCGCGCCCACGTCCACACCTTCCGCCGGCAACCAGCGGAATAATAATCAGTGTAAAGGTGAATACAGAAGCAATGCAGAGCAATAAGGGGAAATCATAAAAGGAGCCCGGCACACGGGCGGCCGGGCGGAGAGAACCTGCGGAATGGCGTTCGTGCACGGGAATCTAATAAATCAACTTTGTACTTGAACCTGGACTTCATTTGCACTGCGGCCGGGCTGCCGGCCTCAGCGGGGCGTCGGGTGGCGGCGGGATTAGTGGAAAAATCCAGCTTTAGCTCCGCTGCAGCATCCTGCCAGCAATTCACTTTATTCCTTTTCCTCTCGATTGTTCCTCTTCGCGGCGTTCTTTCGCCTGTTTCCCTCTGTTTCTCAATTCAGTAGCCGCTATTCAGGCAAAGTTAATATCCTTTTCGAATGTATACATTTTTTTCTCAACACGGAGAGGTGCTCTGCTTCCACCGCCACCAACCGTCCGGCGGGCCCTGCTTCCGCATTGACTTCTTTTTTTTTTCTTCTTGTTGTTGTCCACCCGATTGAACTCGGTTGAGGGGCTTCGTGCGGATCGGCCGGTAGACGATTAAACATAAAATTAGCGTCGTTTGTTTGAAGCTATGAATTTAATTGGAGCAACTACGAGCGTAGTGCGTGCTTCGAGGTGTTGCCAACGGCAACCGGTGTGCCATAAGCGCATTAGTGCAATTGAAACGAGCAAGCAAGTAATTTAATACGCCGGGCGGCGACCGGCGTGCATATACACGGCGGTTGGGTTTGTGTCGAAATGAATTTCAACGGAAAAATGAAACTAAACGAACAGAACGCATGCAGTGAATGTGCTGTGCTCTCTTGTAACCTAATACTGGATGCGTCCCGCTGTGCAACAATGATGATGACATAGGCTCTTCCCTTTCGTGCTCGTCTTCCTGTGCGCTCCTTTCAATGGCATTTTCGCTCACAAACTGATAATAAATTAAGAGGGAAGAATAACAACCATTAATGAGCATGTAGGATCCCCGTTCAAGATGTATCTGGAAACTCCGCCGGAAAGGAGATTAAATGCTGAAGGACACGAAGATGCTGTCTATGTACTGCTGGCTGATGGCCGTTGTAATTGTTTCCTTCCTTTCATGTTAACCTGCTGCCTTGCCAGCAGAGAGCGAGAGAATGAAGGATTTCCAAGAAATGCTATATTTTACGGAGCTCGGGTTTCGTGTGTTGTATGACGTAAGACCGGGCTCGTGTGTGTGCGGGAGGGTGTATATAGGGGGCCACGTTGGTGTTTGTGCATGCAAGAGATGGAGCAGCGCAAAGGCTGTGGGTAATGATAGGTTCCGTCGTTGATTGGCCACTTGAGTCTAATCGATAATTTCAGCAAGAGATGCAACCGCATCATTACATGGTGATGAGAATAGAAATTAGTGGCGGATGATTGGCTGTACTTGAGAAGCTTCACGGTCAGCTGAGTAGAATCCGTGGAGTACCACATGGTTCGGGATTAATGCCTTAAGTGGATGAGTGGTCTAAAAATAAATGCATTGCACATTTGAGTGGTGATTTTAATTCGCCGGATTAACAGATCGGTGGAGTGTATGCTCATCTCTTAATTAATTCTTTATTCATAGTCATGGCAGAAAAACTCATGAGTTAACCACAACTTTAGTCAGTCGGAAAAACTTGATGTACATCCATGCCATACGGTGACCATCCGTCCTCTTTTTTAGACGGCAGTCCACTTTTTCGGTATCGTGTCCTTTTTTGTTTTCTCATCGAAAACGAGAATAATTTATCCTCTTTTTCTAAATTGTTCACTTAGCGTCCTTTTTTGAAAAACATTTTTCTATGAATTACAGAGTAGATAAAGTACAGTGTGGGCCAGGTGAAAGTTCCTTTAAAAAGTGTAATAAAATATAAAAATTTATAAGAATTCAATCTGGCTCATTTATTACGGCTTTATTCGCCAATTTTGCAAGACCTTATTGATGGTTAACGCATTACTTATGTAGATGATATTGACCTTGAGTACTTGAACAACGGATGGCGCAGTTGATTGAGCCCTGCTCCTGATTATAGGGTTCCCCGGTTCGACTCCCTTTGAAAGCAACAGTGTTGGTGGTTTTGCTGCGAAAAAATATAACTCTTCCCGTGACTGGAACACTCCTTATTTCTCGCCCGTAGAAATACATTTAAAATGACACACAAACACAGGAATGTATGTCTGGAAGACCACAGAGGGTGTCAAGATATAATATTAGTGCGAGTACCACATTTTCGTTTTTTTTTTGTGCCTACAAAAGTTAATATGCTTTCATCTGGTTTTCAAATCTGGTTCCATTTGCCGTTGGGATCAAATGAACAGCGCTGAGTGTCACAATGGACCAACAATGGTTTATGTGTGCGGGCAGCTTCGCTGACTGAAAAGTAAAACGTACTTGAATCGTTTTCCGGATTGTTGGCATTACATCGTTACATCCTTCACGGTTCTACACAAAAAACATTTTAGATATTTGCCAACGTTGTTCCAAAGGTGAAGCTAATCGTTTCTTTGCGCGGATACTGAATTTCTGATAAGATTTCCAGCGGGTGTCAAAATAACCCGTAATTTAAAAAAAAAACACTAGATAACCCAGCCACCCCTGGTGACCCGTGGCGTTATGGGTATGTGCGTCGAACCCAACCCCGACGTCATAGGTTCAATTCTAGCTCTGAACGACAAAAATAATTTTCACCACCCCACCTCTTTCGAGTCACTGACAAGGTTCAAAGAGTATTTTCTGTCTAGAAAAAGCTTCTCAAAGTTGGCCGTTCGGAGTCGGCATAGAACTGTAGGTCCCTTCCATTCGTGTAAGAACAATAGCACGCACAACACGAGTGGTTGCTGAGAAGCTATGCCCTGGCCCTTTATGGGCTGTAGGGCCACCCATATTATTATTATACAACCCACCCACCCCAGCTTTCTTCAATAAAATCATCTGCAAAAACAGTCACCGAATCCATATACTTTCTTTTTAAACAGATTCACCCCCATATCGGATTCCACGTCAGGAGCCAAATGTAAATAAAAAAAAAACCTCGACAAGACAAGAACACCAGACGCAGTCCAACAATTGCGTGTAACACATGAGGGCCAGATAAGAACAAATCTAAATAATACCACGACGGTAACGCCGATCCCGCTCCTTTTTTGGAAGCAAATGAACAGACCTCGTTGCCAATGCTTCAATCGTTACCCAATTAATGATTATTCGATCATTCTACGAACTCCGAAAAATCGATCACACAATTCATTCGTAGTAGAATCATAATGAAAAATCTGCTACAATTTTCGTGAAGATTTCTATCACTGAAGTGGACATTTTTGTGCGTTTCTACGACAAGTTATTTACGTCGAAGTTTGTAATTCCGTTTGGATTTTGTGATACTAATTGATCCTTTTTCGTATCGTTTGCTTGCTACGAATGGATTTTGTGATAGGGCCATCATATTACCATCGAACTGCAACGCAGACTAAGGACATAACGAACCCCCGGCGAAAGTAATCGAGTAGTGTCACCTCGCATGACCCCGGACGACGAATTGATGGCAACTCGCTGTGAACTGACTTAATCGCTAAATTTCTCCTTCCATCTTCATCGAGCGTCGTTGCCATGTTTTCTTCGTTCAGCACAAATCTCTGTTCGTTTGGTGCTTTAAGGTCGAAAATACTGTATTCACACTGCAAATGTTGCACGATGCGAGGAATTGCCTCACTGAAGCCATGAGGGTAGCAGACATCACGGGCGTATTTCGATTCTTTTTTTATAATTTCCGCACGATTGGCAACAGTGAAACGATGCATGACATGGCAAACATTGCCATGCATATGGGGATAGTTGGACGTCATAAGTACCCTTAACAGCTTTAAGTCACGGTTGGTACATTAGTTGAATCAGGTAAGGGGTGCACATATCTCACTGCACAACCCAAATTCAATCCGACAAGCGGAACTGACTATCAACGGATGAAAAGTTTAAGTCATTTAGATCATGGACGAAGTAAGGTCCCACCTCGCACTAATCTTCAGGTGCATAAAAGAACGCTTTGCGTTTCCTCATTTTCAGTACTTCTGGAGAAATCAATACGGACTTCGCCGAGTCTCCTCATATGCGGATCTGTAAGAGATAAGATAAGATGGTTCTTGATGTGCTTGTTACTCAGCTGCTATTGATTAGTGGAGTTGTAAAAAATATGTACAAGTTGCATGAGCTATGCGTCCATAATAGGATGATAGTGCAGTCGCCTGTCAAGTTCGTCAGCTTCCTTGGATGTTTCTTCAGCCGGCTCTTTGTATTAGAACAAACGAATGAACCCAAGGAATGATTGCAAGGATGTGTCGGAATGAACTGTTTATCTTGAGTGCAACGGCAACACGAGCTCTTAGTGGAACTTATAGTGTACTGCAACGATCTTGTTTCCTTCCAAAAGTCCGTTCAACTGCTTGCATCCGCGGACGACATTGACGTGATTGGACGAACACAGCGAGCCGTCAATGAGGCGTTTGCTGGCATTGAAGCGGAAGCGGCTAAAATGGGTCTAGCGGTAAACCAGGGCAAAACAAAGTACATGCTGTCATCACGAAAGGACGCACAACATCGACGTCTCGGACAGAGCGTCATATTGGGCAGCAGAAACTTTGAGGTAGTCAAGGACTTCGTCTACCTAGGCTCCGGAGTAAATAGGGACAACAACACCAGTACCGAGATCAAGCGCAGAATTACTCTTGCCAATCGCTGTTTCTTTGGGCTCAAGAGGCAATTGAGTAACAGAGCCATCTCTCGAAACACCAAATTGACCTTGTATAAAACCCTGATCATCCCAGTCCTGCTCTATGGCGCAGAGACATGGACGCTATTGAAAGCGGATGAAGAAGCTCTTGGTTGTTTTGAGAGAAAAGTTCTGTGTACGATCTTTGGTCCTGTTTGCGTTGATGGCGTTTGGAGGAGAAGGTTCAACCACGAACTATACGGGCTGTACAGCGGCATGCACCTAGTTAAGCGTCTTCGGATCCAACGCTTAAGATGGCTAGGTCATGTAGAGCGGATGGACACCACAGCTCCGGCCCGAAGAGTCTTCGACACCGAGCCATTGGGACAGCGCAACAGAGGACGTCCTCGCACTAGATGGCGCACACAAGTGGAAAAGGACCTCAACCAACTTGGTGTGCGCAACTGGAGGCAGCTGGCGAAAGATCGTGCTGGCTGGAGAGGCATGTTGGTTGAGGCCCAGGTCCACCCCGGACTGTAGCGCCAATCGAAGAAGAACGATCTTGTTTCCAAATACAAACCATTAACTGGTAATAAACCGAAAACTATGGTATATGTCTAAGCGTTGCCAAGTTAATTTTGCCTTTACACTCACCTTCACTTTGTCAAGTTTGGAAGCCGAACATTCTCGACACGGAGTACTCCCATCTGAACTGACGTGGTTGACAGTGGCAAACGTTAAGAAGAGGGTGAGAGTGGCTGTTCTTAAGGATGGTTACATAGTACCTCGTGCCATGGGCTGATGGAGGCTTACAGGATTCAAAACTTATACACACATCTGTACCTATCATAAAATAGTGTAACTGGGTTGTCGTGTAGCTGAAAACTATGAATGGGATTTTACACAAGCTTGGTTCGCAATACTGACCATTGTTAATATGTTCAGTCATCTCTGCAGAAAACGATTTATAGTAAAATTGAGTTTAATTAGTCTTATCAATCACTGATGACAACCTTACAAGAATGAGCTGAGATGGTGCGTCCGGACATTTTTGCTAAAAACACGCCACTGCAGTCAATAAATGTTGTATTTAGAACTCCTTTTGTGTATCTCTTTGGAGACCTAAGCTCTTCCTTTTCGCAACTGTTTCTGTATACAGGAGACTCTCGTTAATGTGAACACCGGATAACAAGAACAGATTTTTTTTTTGCTTGACAGCTCTAACGCGTGAACAAGTTGTGCACACTCCAAAACGTGAATAAACCTCGTCTGCTGCGTCTGACCTTGTTTCTCGTTGTCCTTATAATAATTGCTTTTGGTTGTTTTGGCTGCTCGATTTTTGCGGAATTCTTTGTTTTCATCAACGCAAGTTGGTTATGGCTCTCCGCCAAGTTTTTCATTACTTAAAAATAAATGTGCGATAATTGAGCAATTCAGTAGTCACAGTGTAACACAATTGGAAAAACCATTCGGCATTGTAAAGTATACTATTTGTGCCGTCAACAAAAAATAAGGAAAACAAATTTTAAAGTGTGTCAACAGCAAATTTGTCTGTCTCAAATCTATCGTCTTTTATCAAATCATTTGGGTAAGCGATCTACATAGCTGAAGACATCACAAATTGGAACGAAGACGAAGAAGACCATAACGTAGTTTCGAGTACCATCATCATAAGCGATGATGACGGTGTACTGTGACTGTAACTCCCAAAAGAAAATAATGAAGCCATTTCCAAGACAGGCGCCTTAAAAAGGCAGCGATAGTGCCTTCGGAGAAGAAGAAAATGCAAAAAAATTACTGACTGGAAAAATTCAGTAAATTTCGCATCGGCAATGTCCTTGTTGACTGAACAGTATTAATGTTGAACGAAAAGACACTGACTTCCACAAGGGCACCGTCTAAAATAACAATATTTATTACGTAATTGACGACGAATATACCCATTATGTTCCAACCCTTCTTGTCACCACCTTGGACCATGAACAATTCCTCAAAAGGTCGTAAGATCAAGCATCACTTCAGTAGCATCATGAAGTCCTACAGATCAGATGCTGCAGATGGGATGGGATGAGGTTGACCGGTTCCTAGCAAACCAGTCCTCAATCGAGGTCGCACCGCACCGTGTCACATCCTAAACATCCTGCCCGGGAGCTATCAGATATGTATCTCAAGAGGAGACCGGGAAAACTCGATTCTCTTCCAGAAATGAGCATATTATTGAACGAAAAATTGTCTTCATTTCACACCCTGTTCCAGTGAGGTTTTACGGCTCCATGCCGGGTTGAATCGGGTCAACGGCAATCGGTTACTTTCTTGCCTGGAAATTGTATATAATTACACACACGCATGGGCGGTCTTGTTAATACAATTATTTTTGTTCGAAAATCTATAAATGCATGGTCTCCCCAAATTTGATGAGCAAACAAAGGAACACAGTCTGATGAACTAGATAATTGCCTTATGCCCAGGGATGAAGAGCGGCACGCAATGAAGTGAGTTGCTTCGAAAATATGAAGGTAATCGATAAATTGGTTTGCTTTTAATTGATGGACCTCTTTGAGTCCGACAAAGCCTTATAATCTTGGCACTTTACTTAATCTTCGAACGATGATAATAATGTTTTGTAGAAATTTAATCCGTGGCACGAGGGTGCCACGTGTGGTCATGTGGTGTTCTAGGGAATAACCAAATTTATGAAACATATTTTTCACCACCACTGGATTAGGTCACTCTAAGGTGGGTGATAAGTCAGTAGTATGGGGGAGTCAGTAGATTTCAAAGCATTGATATGGCGTGTCTTATTAATAGAGGGGTCTGTACAATCAAGCAAGTTCTAAGCTCACCACCGCGTGTTGAAGTTTGGGGTCTGCACGGCTTGGACTGAAAATGCGATATCCAGCCCCTATATGGGGCCGTTAGCGGTAGCTAATGTCAGAGGAGTGTCGGCAATGAATCTGCATTAGGGCTCATACCTCTTTACGGTTGTCGGAGATGGAGCTGATCAAAAGTGGATACTTCTTGAATTAGCGTCACAATGGGCAGCTGTAAGTTCAGTCAACATCCTTACCGAGACCAAACACAGAAAAACTCTTTCCAACCTCAACAACCACTATCAGCATTAGAGCCGTTTCTCGATGGCCCAAGTTGGTTTTAAATAATGCACTGACAATCCCAGTCCTGCTAGAGGAGGCATGGACAGTCGCAAGAGCGAATGAGAAAGTCTTTGGTGTCTTCGAGGGAAAAGTTATGAGTGTGATCTTTGGTCCTGTCCGTTTTTTTTGGGATCTGGATGATATGGAAATTCAAGAACGAAGAGTGTGGGCTGAAGGTAGCCAAGAAACGCCTAAAGTGGCACAGTCATGTAGAGATCTTAGATCCTAACCGGCCAACGCAACAGAAAAAATTCCGCGGCTCATAGGACATACTCAAGTGGAGAAAGACCTTTCAGTGGGAAACTGGAGGCGACTACCCAGAGACATGATACACAGAATTCTTGAGCCTGAGATAGCGCGAATTGGCCAGTTGTTTGATGCCCAAGTCACAGTGTGTAGCTTCAGGAGTTTGTGAATTGTGAGCATAAACACAATCATTCACATGTTTTCACTCAAAGATATCCATCTCGATGACCAGTTTACAACACCAATGCGAGATATAAATATTCTTACAAGAAATCCTACACAGGTCGTGGTGTGTTTGAAATATTACACCGGATTGTCGAAACCACACTTTTATCTCTTTGACTTGAGCCCAAGCTAATTCGGTCAGCGTTTGGTGACTGTGGCATGATACTCAATTTTCCAGAAAGGAATGAATGTGTTTACAAGCTGTTTGGGGTGAGGACAGTGCACTCATGCAACTTGGCATCACTGCCTATTTATTGGGTCCGTTCATTGTCATTGTCTAGGAATATCTTAAATGCGGCGTGGTTGTCCGAGCAGAGGGCGATGCCACATTGTTCGCGAGTCAACAAAGTGTCTATCTGGTTTCAGATTGGACCCAGTGTTGTCGGTAAGCTGATCGTCATCTAAATCACCAACTTAAAAAAACTAGCATGCAAAGATGCCATCGACTTTTGCTGTAACATGCTGACATTGGCCACGAAGACATTCTGCTTAAGTAATAATATTTTTACCGTAAATTGTTTCCAACAAAATGCATGCCACTTCAACTAAGAAAACGGAAAAAAAAGGTCAATTTACCACAAACTGGCAGCACTACGTCCACAGACTATTAGTCATACACTTGTAAGAGAACAAAAACACGTCCGCCTTTGTTCTTGATTCAATTATGGCTATCCCAGCTTGCAAATTCACTTCCTCCTGAGTCCCTGGCAATGCTGCAGTATGGGTTCTCCAGATCATATCCTCTTGTGAAGGAATAAGAGCCTTGATCGAAACGTACCGTAGAACATCAACTCTTTGAACACGTTCGTGGTTCTAGCCCTGTTGTACTAACTTTTTTTCGCGACACTAGAGCGCAACAGAAAAAAAAGCAAGCCAGCAGCAAGATGTCTGTTATGAATGTTCTTCCACTCCACCAAGGACATCCCAACAACAAGAGAAATCGCTTCCAGTTAAGTTAAAGCTACTTAAACTACAATTGCTCTCATGGTGAAGTACAAAAACAACCAAGGACACCTAAAAAGTTCACAACTTTTCCATTGCAAATAGAGGCGTTCAAAGTTCAGGACCTTGCAACATTCTTGATCTGTGATCCTATCAAATGTGAAGGGTTATCCTTGAAGACATTCTCTATTCTAAGAAAGAAGAGAACCGGTTGTGTCCCTGTCGTGAAACTGGATAGCATCTCCGAGAGCCTCACTATACGCAAGATCATGCGGGGTGGATGCTGATCTGGTTTTGACTGGACTAGCGGCAGGATGTCAGAGATGTCGTGACCTCTTTGTCCCGTTTTGACTGGACTGGCAGCAGGGTGCCAGTTTAGAAAGAAGTTAAAAGTGAGTTCTACAAACGGACTGCACCTGATGGCACAAAAATCTCTAAAAAATCTCAAAAGAGTCTAATTTGACATCTCTTGTGAATGAACACTTCACCAACAGCCCAACGAAACGAAATCATAACAACATCCCATAACCACACACCCCCTCACAACCCACCCACCGTTACCAACACACTCAGCATCATTTAATATCAAACAGTCAAAGCCTGGCAATGAACTTGACAGTTAATCGATTTTCCTCTCTCGTGCACGACCAACTTTAAATTTCCCTGCCTGGCTGCACTGCACGGCTGCGTCCCTTTAAATGGTTTAAAATCAATGCAATGCTCCAGGCACTCGCGCACACAGAAAAAAGGCGGCTTTTAAATGGCAACTGAAAATGAAAATGCATTCTCCCGCGAACCGTGCACATTGACAGGAAATCAAATTCGATTTTTCCTTTGCCCTGCAAATAGAGTCACGTGTAAATAATCGAAAATAATTATGAAACTAAATACCGCTAGCGACGGCAAAAACAGCAACTGATACATGTCCAGAGAGGGAGACGCACAAACGAACGCAAAAAAAACGAGAATCTCAATTAATTTAGTTCATTCTACCAGCACTGATATAGCCCGCGGATAGGACGGGGGCGGGATACTTTCCGCACGTATGAGGAGGGTTTTTTTTGGCCCCTTTTGCCGAAATGTGTACATTTGGCATTGGAGCCCGTCCCTATGAACATACCCTGCGGTGTATCTGAACTTGCTTTTTTTTTTGGTGAAAAGAAGAAAAATTCCATTTCCGTCACGGTTGCGGGGATGACACGGAGAGGGGTGGGTAAATATTCAAGGATATTAAAACATATTTTTCCACAAGTGAATACGCCAGAACCTTTATCCTCGTTTCGCGAGGCTAAAGAAATGTTATTTTCGTTTCCTTTGAATGGATGGTTGGAAGAGAAAAAAATACGGAAACACACACAAAAACCGAAAATAATAATCATCCCTCTCCGCACAATGGTGGCGGTCTAACAAAACAACGTTAATTAGCCCGACTACTGCGACACAATAGGTTCAAAGGGACAACAAAGCCAATGCCGCTGTGCCAGTCGGTGACGTGACTTGAGACCACACTCTCTCCCTCTCTCAGCCACGAGCAAGTTCCAGTTTTAATTAAAGGAAACATGTAGCCTGCAACTCGTCTCGCTTTGGGGCCTCTTGCCCGTAAAACAATTTACCCATCAAATGATGCGGATCTATTCAATTTGCCAACTGACGAATCACCCAATCAATCGGACGAGCGGGAGATGTCAATTTTAAAGCATCCCAATTGCTGTCACCTTTAATCCTACCCGCACACCGACACACACTCGGGCGCACAGAAACGGGCGCAGAAGGAGGATAGTAAATAAATTAGAAAGCCGGTATCCTGTCTCCTTAAAGGCTTCATTTCACGGCTCCTTTGCCAGTGCACATAGTGGAGATGGCAAGGAAAGGACACAAAACAACACACTCACACCTCAGCTCTCAGCAGCACCACCGTGCAGTGAAGGGAAAAACGACGAAACAATTTATGTGATTGATTCCCCCCACGTGTCATGTACCTTTATCCCGCTAGTCCCTATGACAGGCGGCCCACGCCACTGCGTACACCGGCTCGGAAAAAAAAGGTCCTTTTTCCCTCCCATGCACTGAGCGGAGGACAATCTGTACAGGTTGGCTGGGTGCCACTGTTCGAAGGACCAATTCATGTGGAAGTATCCCATAGAGAGACAGCCGGAATGGGGTGGACGGTGGGCGGTATGCTGAATGAATGGCAAGCGGTGGATACGGGTTGCGTTTCACGGATTCAAGGGGACACGAACAAACGAACGGAACGAGTCCAATGAAAAGAAAAATATGGAGCAATAACTCAAGGTGAACTGCTGTGTGAATGACGCTCCGTTTGCGTGATGCTTCTGATGCTGCTGCCGTTGGCTCTTCTGGTGTGGCTCAGCGGTGTCGGTGGCGGTGGTGGCAGTGGTAGTCGTCGTGTGCTTCAACGACTGAACTACTCTGAGGTGAGAGCGAACGGTGAAGAAACCATCCGCCACGCCATGCCACACCGCCCGAACGGATACCTTGAAAATCCTGAATGATGATGGCAGGACTGTCCCCGACTGCGGAGTGCTTTTTCATTCATTCCCTTTGATTGTTTGTCTGTTGACGGTGTACGTGTTTCGTGGTGCTACCGCCACACCGCCACTGTGCTGCCGCTGCTGCTGTTCTTAACGTGTGATGTGAGAATGAAAGCCATTTACTTATTTATCGCTTAAGCTGCGTCCGTATTCTTTCCCACCTTCACATTGATTGTGCTTTTTTTGTGTGTGCCTTCTTTTACTGCTGCTGCCCCATCATACGACAACGTTCAAGGGTCTTTTTCTTTTGTACACTCTCATGCGCATCTCAACGGATTCATTCGCTCGCCCGCATGTGAGATGAGCGCAAATATAGAAATCACCGCAGGCTAGAGGGACAAACGTGATGTTTTTATTTTGATTTATGTCGCGCTTATGTGTGCTGTGTGTGGAGTGTGGACTGCGGACTCGATTGCTTTGTCCTTAGTGTCCTGACATTCCTGGGTGCTGCCTTGTGCTTACCGTAGCCGCGAGACCTGCCACGGGGAGTGCTCTGCGTCTGGGTGTTGGGATAATTGAAATCCTGGCACATACAACTATATATGGAGTGTGCAATTTTCAAAATGGATTAGCTTCTGAGGCGGCCCCGTATGCCCATGGGACAGTTCCCCTGTTAAATGACAAATTTTTGGCCGGTTAAGAGCAGTTTTTGGCGGCACAAAGGCACTTTGCTGGGACATAAATGCTTTTCTAAGCGATTTGTTGGTTCCCCTCTGTCCGCGTCGCCGCTGCGGAACGGAGATGGGACATTATTCAAGTGGGATTTTGATGAAGAGGGGAGGGTCTGGATTGAGAGCGTGATTAACGCCACCGACAGATGGGCACGGCGAATCGGGAAATAAGTGATTTATTATTCATTCTGTTTAATGCTGAATGAATGGGTTCTTGCAGACGCGTCGGTAGGAAATGCTGAAGGAGGTGCGGTGCATACGATGTAGCAGGGGAGTGATTTTGCAATTAGTGCACATCCGAGAGGTAGGTCTCAGTGAATGGATGCAGGTGCATTTTCTGATGTAAATGCCTTCGCATTCAGAGAATTTGTTGCGTTGCGAGGTGACGCGAGGACGTGAGTGTGACAGTCAGTTGTCAGTACATGCCAATGATTGTCTATGGGTACCCCGATGGGATCAACCTGGAAACGAAACACACGGGTGTTCGAGTGGACATCTCGGGAAGAGTACATAAATTGATGGCATTTTGTGGTAGAGAGGGCCAACCCAATTGCTTGTTTTATGGGAGAAAGGAAGTAGTTACAATTTATGAAAAAATAATAATTAATATGGGGGCCGGTGGCGTTGTAGGTCGTAGGCCTCGATCCCAACGCAATTGTATCACGACGTCGTAAGTTCAAGCCCTGGTCTGAGTGACAGAAAAAAATTGGTGACGGCCCCACCTCTTTCGGGTCACTTACGACGCTCAAAGTGTATTTCCAGTCTAGAAGAAGCTTCTCAAACTTGGCCGTTCGGAGTCGGAAAGAAACTGGTCTCTCCCACTCGTGTGAGAACAATAGCACGCAGAACACGAGTGGTTGCTGAGAAGCAAGGCTCTGGCCCCCTATACGGGCTGTAGCGCCACCCAGATTATTAATATGAGACAAAAATATTTTAAAAAAACAACGGCAACACTCACAATCAAGTGACATGCAAGTCTTTAAAGCCTCTACCAAAAAAAATACCATCTTGTGCCTTCAAAGTTACCGTACTCGTGCCGGCTCCTTCTAAGGCTTTCCTTCCCCTCTACCGAATCAAAACAATGCGAGTGCCGAAAATTCTTCTCCAATGTTGTCCCATAGAATTTGGCAAACATGACAAAAGTGACTATGTCCCTCAGGCACAATGCAAAAACTATTTGAGGCATGCAAGTTGCCTCTTTGTTGAAACATCTAAACATTCCAAGCGTAGATAAAAATAATTAATGGAAGGAAGTTATGTATGTGCATCCTCATGAAATGCATAGAATGCATGTTAAGGCGAAGAACTCTAATGCAATGTTCATTGATTACAGAATTCTACGGCAAAGGTGCGTCTCCAAATGTGTCATACCTTGGTTCGGGCATGATTTATGAATAACACAAGAAACACAAGGTTAGTAACAAAAGGGACATGTTGTGTGTTCTCTTAAAGGATCCATTGACGGGACGAAAGCAAACACAAGACAAAATCAATCAATCTTCATATTGACATCCTTGGGTACAAGGCGCATGCATATTATTTTTTAACGTGTGCGCGGAGGATGCAATTGCAGGACTGGGTGGTGAACTTTTGGTGTTTACGCTTGGAAACACATCAATGCCTACCATTTCAAGTGAATCTTACTCACGATTCACTCTTTTCAACGAAGAGACCAATTTAAAGTCACTTATCCGAGGACACTGGATCAGAGTGAGTCTTGTCTCAGCATTTTGCAAGGTTGCGTTGTAAGCTATGAAAGACATGCAGTCAAAACCAATTAAAATGACCTTCAAGGGAACGACGAATTTGGTTGTTATAACCTAAATGTCGTTTCAACCGATATCAAGGAATGTGAAGACATTTGTTTTCATTTAGACATCTTGTGGCCCGTGGCGTTGTGGGTATGTGCGTCGACCCCAACCTCGACGTCGTAGGTTCGATTCTAGCTCTGACCGACAAAAATAATGTTCACGACCCCACCTCTTTCGAGTCACACTGACAATGCTCAAAGATTAATTTCTGTCTAGAAAAAGCTTCTCAAATTTGGCCCTTTGGAGTCGGCATTAAACTGTAGGTCCCTTCCACTCGTGAGAGAACAATATCACGCACAACACGAGTGGTTGCTGAGAAGCTAGCCCTGGCTCCCTACGGGCTGTAGCGCCACCAATATTATTATATTATTTTATTATTGATGCACATTCATTAGATATGTACATGTGTGTACAATGATATAATGAAGTGCATGACAGTTTTGCTTCCTCAAATTGTTTTATAATTATACTCCTTGGCGGGAGCATGTTACTCCCCACATTCCAACGTAGAAATTATACCCGGTTACTCTTCAATCGTGAAGATTTTTCTTTTTGACTAATAATGCTAACGAAAATGGGGCCTACAGTTTTATGTGACCCACAGAATAATTCACACTAGATTGAAAAAAAAAAAACAAACTCCAGACGAACAATAAACACAAAACAAAAGGAACGAGAGTATCCAAAATCCTTGTGTGTGCACAGATCCATTCATCACATCTGCAAACAAACGCCCCTATTGCGTTGATGATTGTGACGTTTCAGGCAAAAATACAGTTGCACCAGTTACCGTCGGTTTGATGCGTTGAAACTAATAGTTTACTTCCAAAAAATGGAAAAAAAGGTCGCTCTAATCGGTGTGTCGTTTAAACGATGTCGTAGTAAACGGTTTTGACTGTTTTTATAAAAACTACAAGAAATTGAAAGTTGTACTTTAGTTTGCAAACTTAATCTTGAGGGATAGCTCAATTCAATTCTTAATCACACCAAATTGAGCGTTTCCTTCAACGAAACTCACAAGTGCTCGGAGAGTTCCTTGAATTCAAGGATTCACACCTTCCATAGGATTCGTCCATCGGTTATCGTGTTGTGTAACGTGTAGCACTGTCTTAGCTAGATACTGCGCTGCCAGCTAATTCTCCGGAACACTGAGACCATTGTCTGTTCATTGTGAATTCCACATTCAGACTATTATCACTGATCGAAAACTGATCGATCCAGTGATAGTGACGTTAATTTTAACCCAACGGCAAATGGTGCGTGGATCAGGTTTTAAAACCAGATAAAAGCGTATCGACTTGGTTTTCACTGGGAATCGAACCAGGGATCCCTCAACCTGCTTTCATCTTCGAAAAAATACGGTTTTCAATAACCCTGGTCGATACAGAAGCAATATTTTGCTTTACATGCACTCTGCTCATAGGGGTGGTGCTTTGATGTTTGGTGCTTGTTTGAGTAAGAAGCTCTAGAAAGCCTTTTTTCAATCATAATCGAGCCATAAGATCGCGTGCATTCGTGTTCTTTTCTACTCTGTCCAATCACTAGTTGCTGTTAGACATGACACTGACTATCCCAGTCCAGATCTATGCCGCAAAAGTATACAAATGATGCACTGTAGGTAGCGCTGACTAAAGTTGTAAGGTTCATCTTGGACTGTGTACGATGTGTTAATCAAGTTAATAGATTAGCATACGGCTTGGATTTTTAAAAGTTGTCCCTGTTCTTCGTTGTTCAGCGAGCCCGATGTCCTAGTAAGCCTGCAAGGGAATTTTTTTGGTATATCTCTCAGACCGGAGGAGATGATTGTGCTCCCTTTTTTCTTTGTCTTCATAAAAGTTTGTCGAGTTTAGCATTACCGAGTGACCTCAGTAGTGCTTATATTCTTCCTTCATTTACTGTTACAACTATCCTATCACACACTTTCTTATTGACATCTGCTAATGGAAGGTGACTGCTTAGGATTGCCTGGGATGAGTCGATTTCCGATGAGTCCTTTCCTCACAAGGTCATCTACTGCCTCATTGCCGACAATATCCCTGTGACCCAGCACGAGTGCTGTGTGCTTAGAACTTTGAGTTCTTCGCGTCAGCACGCAATCAGTTTGAATTTGATTTCTATTGCCTTAACGGCCGCTTGACTGTCAATTAAAATGGTAATATCGGTCGGTGGTATATCCAACATTCATATCATTCTGGCCGCTTCCTTGATACACTATACTCTACTATACTCAGGAATTCTGACAAAGCAGTACAGTGAAGTCTTTCCTGACTGGGTCCTAAATTTTGGATTCGCAGCTTAGCTTGCTCAATGAGGCGCTTCACCAATAAGGCAGTATTAGTAAGGTATAACATTGTCCCGAAGGCATTTTAGCGCCCAACACAAGCCCGTATTTGTGTTACTGCCTACGTATCGACTTTGAGAAGCATATTTCGTATTATGTCTTGGAGCTTGAAGTGGGGACAAACGCTCCAGATGTCTTATAGCAGCATCGTGGACAGAAAAGTATTTTGCAACTATCTTCTTCTGGCAGAAGTTTGTTCGCCACGGTGATAGAAAGTTGGGGGGAAAGTACTCCACCTTGAGGAGGTCCACTATTAACAACATAAATCAAAGTATACTTCTTAGCTAGTGAGCATTGGAATAAATCAAAAAGGAGCTCCCGAGGGAGGTTCGCATAACCTTTGTGTGCGGAGAGACCTGAATGTTCGCTTTCAACAAATTTCAAGATTTGTTGTACTGCCAAATAATCTTCCAGAGGAGAGGGTGTGTATGATGAGTCCGCATGTACATATCTGGAGTAGCACTGTTGTCATTGTGTTTCTGTATATTTTCTGGAAGTCCAAGTTTACACAGCTCAGTCGGAATTTGAGATTATGGGTGCTTTTTCGAAGATGATACTTTGGGTGGAGGTGGTGGTCCGTGGCGTTGTGCGTATGTGCGTCGACCCCAATATCGACGTCGTAGGTTCGATTCCAGCTCTGAGCGACAAGAATAATTTTCACGACCCCACCTCTTTCGAGTCACTGACAAAGCTCAAAGAGTATTTCCTGTCTAGAAAAAAGCTTCTCAAACTTGGCCGTTCGGATTCGGCGTAAAACTGTAGGTCCCTTCCACTCGTGAGAGAACAATAGCACGCACAACACGAGTGGTTGCTGAGAAGCTAGGCCCTGGCCCTCTATGGGCTGTAGCGCCACCCATATTATTATTATTACTTCGGCCGGAGCAGTTGGTTAGCTGCCTACTATTGGTTAGTGGCATCCGCGGTTAAAATCGCAGTGAAAATAAGAATAAAACGCTTTCATCTGATTATCAAAGATGGTCTTGTCAACATTTGCCATTGGGATGAAATTAAGGATACTGTCACTGTCGATCAGTGGTTGGAAAGTCATAGTCATAGACAACTGCCTTTCATTAGATTACGTTACTGCCCATGGCCCTAACCAACAACCCTCTAAGGTTGAGAGGGTCTCTCACTGCGAACTATGTTGGACACTTCTGCAGTTGCTTGTACCAATTCAGACATCCTTCATTGCATGATTCAACAGACTTGATCTTGAAGTCAAGTAAGTTGCGCAGGAACTGTGGAGTTCATAAGCCCAACCATAGTAGATGGAAAGAGACCGAAGACAACTTCAGTAACTGACAAATTGCACACAAATTAAATACTATGACCATGTTAACCCTCTGCGACAAAACAGCCGGATGGCACAGTTGTGTCTGCCCTTGATTACAGGCGTCTCAGGTTCGAATCCCAGTGAAAGTAAAAGTTAACACGCTTTTATCTGGTTTTCAAATCTAGTCCGGACACTATTAGCCGTTGTGGATCAAATTGACCGCACTAGGTATCTGGGTATATGGTGGTCTAAATGTGCTGACAATTTCGCTGGCAGCCCAATAAATTAATCCAACCTAAGTGCAATGGCTCTTCAGGCGGCTAGACTAAACGGTCATCAAATTTAAAGACCTAAAGTTTATAAGCAGCTAACTCAAAAAATGCAAAAAGAATATTTCCTTCCAAACTATGAGCCTCGAACTATTGACAAACGCAGAGATGACAGCGTAACAGTCAAAGTTTAAGAAGATTTCCATTACATTTGCACTCTCAGACAATTACCAATGCTGCCCTAGGGTCTGATCCCGTGAAATGGAAGTTTAGACAGCCGACATCACTCCACGGCCATCAGGTAATGCTCCGTTTAATTAAGTTGCATAACTGCCAGCAATTCAGTTGAAACGAATCACTGAAGTGGCAGCCAAAGAGAAACTTCGCCGCGAAAAGATTCTTACAGGGACGCGGCCAGACCATCCCTTTCATGTCATTCAGTGAACTTAAAAGCGAATTTAATCTTAAAGCACAACTCGTCCGACTGCCGCACGAGTACGCACAGATGGGTGTGTGTGTATTTTGAAAAGAAAATAGATGATGGCCTGGCTTAATTTATTTCTGTATTACAAACGAAATGAGGTTTTGTTGTTGCACGAGGGCCAGAGAACACGAAGCACTCCTGCGCACCAACTTGTTCAGTTGTCTGCAGCGCACTTCAAATTTCTGCAACTTTTCGCATCTTCATCTGGTTCGTAAATTACACCACTCGGTGTCGTTCTTTGGACGACATGGAGGCATGAACACGTTTCATTACGTAGCGGGAGGGTCGATTCGGATGCTTGGAGGTGCAAGCAGATACCTGACAGTTCGCAGGGAGGTGTCACCTTTCTCTTGAAGAGGTGTGCTTTGTGAAACTGACTTTGGAACGCTATCATTTTGCACTGACAACGAGGAGAGTCTTTTTACATGGAACGGTGGGTAGACTATGTTCGTCCCTCCTTCCAAGAACCACTTCCTATCCGGACCGAGCGTGTAAAAAATCTCCAAACGTGGCAAATATCTCATCAAATGCATGTTCCTCCAACGGCTGACATAAGCTCCTGGGATCGCTTATTATTCCCTTCCATTTACCCCTCCCTTGAGCCGAACCGAAGACGGCAATCAATGGGTGACATCTCAGTCGACGGGGAAAAAAAATCGAAAAATTGAATATTCATTCAGCCTTTTTTCCGACCACGTCTTGTGTCTGTTCTATGCCGGAGAAGTGCACTGCCATTCATCTACATGACTGTCGTTGAGTTGAGTCGACTAACGCCGGCGGAGTGTGCCACGGGAATAAGTGACGAGCAGGCAATTCGCAGATCTTTGTTCAGGTGAAGCTCCCTCGTTTCCCCTGGAGTGGCGTCAACCAATAATCGCATAGTCAAGTCGAAAGGAGTGCTCTATAGAAATTGCCAACGGAGAAGGAAGTCCCGCGTCATCAATTTCATTAACAATGACTGTAGAATGCAACGAAATTCGCTTGCATTAGCATTCCATATCCAATGACGAGTTGGTAATGAGTTGCACTTGAATACCCTAGAGACCGATCAGAAATCTCCCGCAGGGGTTAAGGAAGCAGTTTTTGTTATGCCAGTCTAAGAGGATGAAGGCAATCTTTCTTTTTAAGGTGATTGGGAAGCATCCTTAGCTAGAAGAATGGCTTCACAGCATTTTTGACACTGTCGACAGATGAGACATGCTCACATGAGGTGGATACATCAATGCTAGGAAAAATGGATTAGATCAGATTTGCATTCATTGTGAGATTTTTTAATTCCTACTACAGTGAAACTTCTTACAACGGACACCCCTCTTTAATGGACACCATTGTGTATGCGCCATTTGTCATGGTCCCCTTTACAATCGACACCCTTTACCAAACACGATTTCGAATGCCTCTTAAACAGTTGGAAGTACCCCTAACAACGGACACAACAACCTAAACCAAACATGGAAGAACCAGAAAAGCATTGAACGTACCCACTCAGCGTCTGTGAAAACATTGAAAACAATTAATCGACTTAAGAGATTTAAGAACTATTTAATTTAACCTAAAACAATTTAGTTTCAAGCTGTACATAGCCACTAAGCTAACAAACAATGAATTAAGAATATTTTAGGATAAACTAATTAACAGCCACCAGCTAACGCATTGAGATGCAGATTGTGTATACCTCCTGTTCTGTTGGAATGTGGTGGTGGTGATATGAGGTGAATATTGACATTTATTCCATGTGGACGTCAGATATGCAACCGGCCATGCATGTGCCTTGTAGTAAGCAAGAATTTTTTGACGACAACTTGAAGACACTTGCAGTAGTAGGCGAGGAGCTTTCAAATAAATATGTTATTTCTTTATATCTTTTATATCTGCTTCATTTTTCGTAAATCTACTTCGATTTTTGATGCAATATGCTTCACTTTCTAGGCTCTGCATTCTCATCCCTGGTTGATGTCAGCATTGGTCGAGTGATATAGTTGTGGGATACACTTTGTCTTTGATAAATTTGTGGAGTCGTGTCTTGTAACGTGTCCGGAGGGTATAGAGCTCGGACCAAAGCCTGCATGGACGAAAATGGACAAAAAGCAGTAGAATTGCAGTCGATGTTGAGAATTTGTAAAAATCACGGTGATGGAGACAAAAATTCCGCTGTCAGTCAGCTTCCACTTAATTTGAATGATGATGAAGAAGAATTCCGTGCCCCCGACATAGACGAGGTCAAGATAGCGATATATAGACTGAAGTCGTACAAAGTTGCTGGAGCGGACGGACTGTCCGCGGAACTGTGTATGATGATCTGGTTCGGCTCATGCACCAGCTCATCTGTAAGATATGGTCGGTGTAAATCTTGCCGGATGAGTGGAATCGAGAGAATGCGTCGTTTGTCAAGTCCACAACTATCGAGGGATTAGTCGCCTCAATACAAGATACTCTCTGCCGTTTTGGGTGAACGCCTGAAACCATTTCTTAATAATCTGATAGGTCCGTGTCGGGGTGGTTTCAGGCCTGGGAAGTACACTATCGATCAAATTTTCACATTACGGCAGATCCTCGAAAAAACCCAAGAGATGCAGATCGACACCCACCACCTATTTGTCGACTTTAAGGCCGCATATGACAGCGTGCATAGAGACGAGCTATACAACGCCATGTCTAGTTTTGACATCCCTGCCAAACTCGCCACGTTGTGCAGGATGACGATGGAGAAATCTCGCTGATCCAGCAAGGTCGGTAACGAACTCACTGGAAGAACACAGCGAGCTGTCAATGAGGCGTTGTTAGTATTGGAAGCGGCTAAAATGGGTCTAACGGTAAAGCAGGGCAAAACAAGGTACATGCTGTCATCACGAAAGGACGCAGTACATCGACGTCCCGGAGAGAGTGCCACAATGGGCAGCAGAAACTTTGAGGTAGTCAAGGACTTCGCCTACCACGGCTCTGGAGTAAACATGGACAATAACACAAGTACCGCTATCAAGCGCAGAATTAGTCCTGCCAATCGCTGCTTTTTGGGCTCAAAAGGCAATTGATTAACAGAGCCATCTCTCGAAACACCAAGTTGACTTTGTATAAAACTCTGATCATCCCAGTGCTGCTCTATGGGGCAGAGATATGGACGTTATTGAAAGTGGATGAAGAAGCTCTTGGTTGTTTTGAGAGAAAAGTTCTGCGTGCGATCTTTGGTCCTGTTTGCGTTGATGGCGTCTGGAGGGAAGATTCAACCACGAACTATACGGGATGTATAGGGGCATGCACCTATTTTAGCGTCTTCGGACACCACATCTCCGGCCGATTACGAGCCATTGGGACAAAAGCAATAGACGTCCTTGAACGAGGACGAGGACGTCCTCCACGAGCGCACACAAGTGAAAAAGGACAAAAACCAACTTGGTGTGCGCAGCCTCCAGTTGGCGAATAATAGTGCTGGCTGCATGTTGGTTGAGGCTCAGTTCCACCACGGACTGAAGCTCCAAACAAAGAAGAAGAAGAAGAAGTCTTGTGGCGTTAGCTTATGTGTCTTGGAACGAAATTAACACTAACTCTTCTAGAACGGATACCTCTAACTAGTGGATATTCAAGATTTTTTTGCTGATGTCCGCTAGAGAGAAGTTGCATTTTAAAATTACTCTTACGCGCTGTATTTCTTGAAGCAGCCTCGTATGTATACTAATTGAGAGTGCGTCAAGTGTACGGGATGAGCGTCTCCAATATTTACTGACCTAGTTACCACCGTAGAACGAGGACCCATAATTCCTCACGGTGGCAGTGACTCCTTCCTCTTTAGAAAGCAATATACTCCCCTGATGACGCCGTGCCACAAAACAATACCAAGTAGTCAACCATTGTGGATGTATAGCTTCAATAATGAAAATTTAGGTTGAGCCAAAAATGGACCTCGTCCGAAATTATGTTTTTTTTTTTGTATCTCTGGCCAACATTTCTAGTGGTCAACTAGAGACCTCACGTAAATATCTGACTCTTTCATTGCTTCGCACCAATCTCTGTCTGTTGTGTACCATGACTTTTCCTAGGTGCCATGAATTGTCTGCAAATACTTCCATCTATACCCACCTCGAGCTGACACACAAAGTCCAGTCAGGCTTCGAGCGCGTTGGTCTCCACCAGTCTTCAGCGTATACGTAGTCTCTGCCGTGAATTGCAACGCAAAGAACTTGCATTCTAAGACTAAAGTGGAGTATGTTGCATCTTACCTTGATTTGTTTTTTCTGACTCAACGTTTCTAGCAGACGAAGCCATCATGTACTTTTTTTCCTTCATGTATGTTTTACCCCCTGGATCTGAAGAAAGAGGTGTATACATCATGTTTAAAACGTCCCAAGAGGTCAATTGGTGCATTTTGGTGGACTTGGTGTTAAATAGCCCTGATCTAGATGCATTGGAGTCTCGTATAGCCTTCATCAACGCCAGGTTGAAAAGGGGGCAGGTTATTGGTTAGGCATTCCCTTGGCGCTGTACCTTCATGATCTGAGCTGATGGGGTTTGGAAATCGAGCAATCTGGCTTCAATCCGGCTTGAGACATAGAATTGTTAACTTGTACGAGATGCCAAACTCTAGCATGACATTATATAATAATATGGGTACAGAGCCAGAGCCTAGCTTCTCAGCAACTACTCGTGTTGTGCGTGCTATTGTTCTCACACGAGTGGAAAGGACCTACAGTTTTATGCCGACTAGCTTAAAATGCTTATTTTCTAGACAGAAGTACTCTGAGCATTGTCAGTGACTCGAAAGAGGTGAAAAGTATTTTGTCGTAGCGGGGGTTGAACCTAGACACGAATGTTCATATAAATGGACGACCACCAATCCATGTATATGCTTAATGTTTAAATGCTCTCTCGTGGATTGTGATAACTCCTAATAATAGCAAGTGTGCATTTTTTGGCGAAATTTGTACCATATCTCCGACACACGTTTTCAGTGGCCAACTAACGAACTCTCTGTTTGACTGGTGGCCTACCATCACTTATGCCCGGTGCGATGAATTACTGCAAGCACTCCCACCTACACCGATTTCGGACTAGCTCACGACATTCAGGCTTGCACACCAAGACTTCGGGCGTCTTGGTCAATGGCATAATTTCAGCGCAAACTTGGTCTACGATGTTGCCTTTCTTATTTCGTTTCCTTCATTTATGTGGAACCCTAGGTTTTGTACCATCTGCTCGATCTGGATGAAAAAGATGTGAACACCTTAATTGCTTCGACCGAAGATGTCGATATCGTCTGAGTAGGCCAGTAAATTAGTGGACATGACAGTCTCTCTCCTAGATGTATCAGAGTCTCGTATTGCTCTCACCTATACCAGGTTGTAGATGGGCATCCGTTTGTCAGAGTCATCTGCAGATCTAGATCCCTCCGCTGCCTTAATTTCGATCACGGTCCGCCTACATAGCCTTGTTAACTAGTTTGGAATGCCGAACTCCTGCATAATTTTGTACGCCTTTAGTTGCTGCATTCTGTGTTATCTCCTATCTTGCGTATGGGATATATGATGTCTCTCCGCCAGTCTGCCGGAGTTACCTCTTCATGATGAATTGCTTGGTGTAGTGTTGGACCTCCATGTTTGATCAACTCAGCTGGTATATCATCAGGTTCTGAGATTTTACTTTATTTGAACCGACTTATAGCATTCTCAGTACATTTTGGCTACAGTGTGGGGTTGTCTTCTTGCAGAAATGGAGTCATCGAATCATCCCTCTTTACCAAAAATGAAGTAAAGCTGAGAAATTTAATTTCTTCGACTTCATTTCCCAAGGAAGACGATATGTACACCATTACGCCAACGAATACATAATACACCAGACCATTCAGACTCACCATAGTGGCGCGGTACAACTTGCATCATTAGGACCTCAACATCCACTTGAAACTTTCATATCACAGTCAAAATACATTTTTTTTTGATTATTAGTTGAATACGAAGTCTATTTGTGGCCGGGGTTTGAAGTTGTTCTGCTGATGTGAAGTGCTTATTCCGAACTTCTTATGAAAGGACCGCCCGGCCATGTACATCCCCCGGTCCACTTGTCCATATATCCATTCAAGCGTTTCGACAAACGCTACAAGCTGCTCTACACCACGGAGCATGGACATTAATACAATTCCCCCGTGGCATATGCCATTCCACAGTCCATGTAATACAAATTCGTACATACATAGGAAATGAATCATTTCTTAAGAAATACACAAGAGATCCGTTCGTCCGTCTATTAAGTACAATTTTACACGACAGCCTCGCAGCGGGCGTGCGATTGTTTGCAAATTTGCGACTGCTCATTGTGACAGGAGTGACAAAAGTGACAGAAGTGAGTTTTCCTTTCTGCTGACGTCAACAAAAGGCGATGCCATCCACTGATGGACGACAGACAAGTACCAATAACAAGAGGGATGAATGGGACACTCCAACCTTGACCAAGCGATTTTCCCTTTCTCCCTTCACATTTCTTGGGAATGCACAGAGAATTACGGGGAAATTCGATTGGAAATCTTCACAATTCCAATCGCTGCTGCTTTAGTTTGACGGAATGAATTATGTTTCTTGGCTTTCTTGCGACGCACGCCCGGGGTGGGTGGGAGCACGAGATCATGTCATCGATCAAGGAGCACCTTGTGCGGCTGGACTGGTGAATTGAAACATTTCTCTTCGAGTACCCGGTGTTGGTAATCGCATCACGGTCCTGATGAGAGTCATTCCGTTTGCAATCGAAACATTATTTTTTTTTCGAGAAAACATGTTTGCCGACCATGACGGGGACAAAGCCCGCAACCACCCTCGCCCGACTGGACGTGCGAAACTACATAACCATTTATTCCTACAAGGGATTACGTTTGCTTCGTAGTGGGACCTTTGCGAGGCCAGTCGATAATGGACTTTGGCACAACTTATACCATATTTAGTTTAATGCACCCCTAACTTTCTCCTTTATTGTTGCACTTCGTACACAATGAATGGAAAACAATTGTGCGTCTTTCTCCCATTCATCGCCCTCCGTGTGGGTGGGGGTGTGCGCCCGCTTCCTAGGTGGCCTTTTGTATTGTCCTCGCCGTGTGTTGGCACATAAAAAAGGAGAATTTAATGGCCTTCTAATTGTGTGGTGGGCTGCTGAAGTTAGTTCCAAGGGAGTAATTCTTTTCTCCCTCGTATACACGTATGTGTAGCGTATTCGTAGTCGTACTCCCCCACGAAGTTAACAAAGCCGATGTAGGAGTTGATAGTGCCTGCCGGGATGGAGTCACCCCAACGGAACAACAACAACAGAAGAAAAGAAAAGAAACGAAAAAAGTTGATCCTTCAGAAAATATAAACGACAACCGAGGGGGAATCGTCCCGCAAATGTGAGACAAGTGAACGTGAACGCAACTTTTAATGTCAAATCTAAAATGTGAGATCAAAGAAGTCGCATTTATCCAAAAATGATGGATGACTGGGGCATGGGAGGAGGCCGCTGAGGAAGGCAGACTAAACGGAGACAGTGACGGATATGGTAACTGACTGAAGAACGGTATTTAATGTCTTGGGTCGCTTGTTCTTAAGCCAATTTGGGAGGATTTTCAAGAAGAATGAATTCGATGTTCGTCTAGAAACGATGACAAATTCTCGCACATCTTCTAAGAATTTATTTAAATTTGTTAAAACAAAAGAAGAAGTGGCTGGCCGTTTGCCAAGGCAGGAGGTCTTTTAGTCCTTGACATTATTTGATTCAATCTGACCACAAGTAAGTTCGTGTAAAAAACAGGTAAAAATAGGATAATGGTAGGATTTATGACCACACTAGGCACAGTTCAATAAATGGTCAAATGGGCTAGAGGTTTTAAATGTAAAAGAAATTTGTTTCCAAGTTCAAACTCAATTACATAAAACCTAATTGTATTTAAATGCTCTTTTCTGTAGCTAATCGTTTGATTCGGTCGAAGGCAATCCTTAAAATCGTATACTGAGTTGTACCACACGTGTTCAGACCTTACTTCAAGTCGATCAAGAAAAGTCAAAGTGTTTTGTCTGTGCGGCAAATGTGGCCAAAGTGGGTAATATGGCCCATCACTGTATTTTGCAAACTAAAACCCACGGCGGAATAAAAAAATTTGCCTCAGTAAAGAGAACCTCGGCCCTGCTCTTTTACCACCTTAGAGCTGCTTCTGTTATTTTCTGGTCTTCCTTGTCAGCTCCATCCGCCTTCTGTTGATGTTGTCGTTTTTTGAATCTATCCGTGGCTCCAGATTGTTTAGCTAGAAGGTACTTGGTAAGGGGCTTGCTTAATTGTCTGCTTGTCGATTATTTCATCGGAGTGGCTTGTTTGCTGACACCCAGGTTCGCCCCGGATTGTAGTCCCATCAGACGACGAAGAAGATGATCATAGACACTACGTCCAACGCTTTGTAATAATTTTTGAAGTCTTGTATTCGCTTAATGTTGAGTCTGCATTTATGGCGCTTTTCCTCAAGCCAAATCCAAAATACAGTACATATCGGTTATAAGAAAGTCGTATATAAGAAAAAATGGCTTATAAGAATTGCGAGCAAATACACCGTACACGCCTTCGTACAACTTCATACAAAAAATAATGTGTATAAGAAAAACGCTTATAAGAAAAATACGGATAAAAGAAACTTGTTCCTAACACCGAATTTGATAGATATATTGATATAAGAGCGTTCATAAGAAATTTTTGAGCATGAGTGTGCGCAAGAAGATTTTGAACTCCCACGTGCAAATAACAGTAACAATGTTAAGTTGACGTTTGTAACAAGAAAAAACCGCGAATACGAGCAATTTGTTTTGTAATTTGGTTTCTTAGACGGGCGCATACATATTTACCCGATTAAAAGTGTTACAATGTCGACTATTGAAAGAAATACTATCAACATAAAAACAAAATTAGAAATATGGGAAAATATAGAAAATACTACAAGAAAAGATATGTCTAAGCGACACAAAATATCCCAAAGCACTTTAAGTAAAATTATAAAAAACATGGAAGCAATTAAGGAAAAGAGATTTACTTGCAAGAGCTTGGACATTAAAAGGAATCGAAATGAAATTTTAAATAACACAATGACCAAATGGTTTGAACAAATGACAGAAAAAAAAGCTATAATTACGGGTCCAACGCTCATGGAAAAAGCTGAGATGTTTGCCAAAGAATTAGAAATCCCTGACTTCAAACCTAATCCAGGATGGCTTCAACGATGGAAGAAAAGTCAAAATATCTTTTTTAAACAACTTCACGGAGAAGTTGATTTCGAAGCAGCCGAACGATTCAAGGAAAATATCCTTCCTACTATCCTTCAAAAGTATACCCTGGATAACATTTACAGCGCCGATGAGACTGGACTGTTGTACAAAAGCGATTCCTAGTGGAAAATTTGCACCAAGAGATAAAGTTGTCATAGGTCTTAAATTACGTAACACTACTTTTCATATGCAATGCAACAGGTTCTCAGAAGCATATTATTTCAATTGGCAAATACGTAAATGAATCGTAAATCGTAAATGTTAAGTTTTTTTTCAATAAAATTTTCTTATATCAAACTTGTTTAGTTTTCCTATTAGAACATTTCTTTCTTATATCAGTTCTTCGGATATAAGCATTCATTTTTCTTATATCCGTTTATTGCAAAGAAGAAAAAACGGATTTAAGAAAGAAATTTTTGGGATTTTTGGACCTTCTAATATCCGAACTATATCATTCTTTGATTACTGCTAATGTGTCGAGAGGTTTTTTAAGGAGATCCACTCCATTTTAAGTTGTAGGGTTAAGTTCTACCGTGTCTATGTTGGATCAAACCTCTGTTGAGCCGCTGACAATAACAAAAAAGGAACCTATATTATCCATCTCAATCTGAAGCCTTGAATTGATCTCTATTCTAATCAAATTAAATAAGCCTTGTTGCTTCGTCAACTACTATCGCTTTGTCTTTCGTGTAAATGTTCAGGAGACATGGCATGTAGTCCAAATTCAGCTGATTCTATTTCTCTTTTTCTCTCTTTATATACCTAATTCTATGTTGCTTCAATCTTAACATTCTCTTGAATCTATTTTGGTCTGCTAAGGGATTGTATGCTGATATGGATATTACTATTTATTCTGTGGTGTGAAGTGATGAGGGTGAACATGATGGCGCATGTGTCTGTGCCAACGCATACATTAATTATCTGAAGTGACTGCGCTCACTATGATATGGTTACCATTAGTCTGTAAATTTATATATTATGTTAACTTATACGTATAAACCGTACTAAACTTTAGCACTGAAAGCAAGTCGTTGACGAATTTGATTAAAAGCAGTGGACCTAGATTAGAAACCTGTGGTACACAGTTCTTTTTACCCGAAATAATGCTGCGACTGTGTGTATTCTAGTAATTCTAAATCTATTCCGCTGCCTGAGGAGTTATGAAAGGGTTTTCCCATAAGAACTTGACAACTTTCTTTTTAAATAAACCACAAACCATTTGAGATAACTTCTAAAGTTGCAATCGAAACACAAAATTGAACTCTACTTCGTTGATATCGCCTCCGCGGTCACGTTTGCAGCGTTTCATTCGTTGGACCAAATTTTCAACGACTCAGCCACACATTGCGTTCGAAACGGCCGCTATTTCGTGTGCACTGGTGGCTCTGAGCTCTTCCAACATTGTCGGGTTGTTGCCGTAAACCAATGAATTAACGTAGACCCGCAGAAAATAGTCAACCGGCGGTAAATCGCACGAAAGAGGCGGCCAGTCGACTGGCCCATTTCTTGAGAAAACATGCTCCCCATACTTATACTACAGCATTATGCTGGCTCCGAACGGTCAAGTTTGAGAAGCTTTTCTAGACACTTTCAGACCTTCAACACTGTCAGTGACTCGAAAGAGGTGGGTCGAAAATTATATGTGTCATCCAGACCAGGGATCGAAACTTTGACATCGAGGTTGGAGTCTACTCACTTACCCACAAAGCCACATGCCACCACTGCTCGTTATACTTACTCTTCAATAAATCCATTGTAACATGTGCTGTGTGGCTTGTGGCACATTCTGTTGAAAACACATGTCGTCCAAGCACACATCTTCCAACACGGTCTAAACATATTCGGTAATCATGGCGCGATAACGCTGAACGTTCACAGTAACGTGACGATCGTTATTGTCGACGAAAAAATAGGGCATCGGCATGGAAGCCGCGTCAAAAAGTTCTTTTTTGTGGATGAAGTTATGGTTCATGAAGTACAAGCGGATTATTACCATCTACCGACCATTCACGCATATTTTGCTTATTGACGAACCTATTAAGGCAAAAATGAGCAAACCGAAAATTGGAGTTAACGCTCACCGACTCCGAATTTCGGAGCAGACGTTGCTCGTTAGTGCAGTTTACCACGATGCAAATATTGAGCACACTGAGTAAATTGACAGTAATTGACATCTTAACGATAAGTGAAAAAGTGCGTTCACAAATTACATTCAAAGTTATGAAGTCCCTACTGGAAATTCCTTTATGTGTCTGTGAAACTGTCAAATAGTTTTAGTCTACTGAGCTGACTACTGAGCTGTTTGGTTTTTGTTTGGGCTTTGATTATTTTGCTTGAAGAGTCTGTTTAAGCGTTAGACCTTCCACCAAGAGCCCGGTCCCGGTCATAAGACAATGCGATGGATAAGAAATTTCTGGAACCCCAATCACAAATCATTTTCTGCTTTAGAGACCAAGGCTTGTGTTAAATGCCGCTCAATTTTTGAATTTTTGCGCTGCATTTATTTTCACTGTGCCTCCACTACACAGAGGACACCAAGTTGTCAGACCCTGCCAGAATTTTCTTGCCTGTGTTCTCCTTAACTGACTGAAGACTCGAATCGAGGTATAGGTATGACACATTTTAATGAATTCATCGCATTAAAGAATCCATCAAAAAACCTCTCCATCACCAAATAATTTTAAAGAGCACTGTAAAACCTCCTTCAAAACCATTTCATTACGTTCCTCCTCGTAATGAATCTCAGTTTGTGCTGCCATTCATGAAATCCGCAATTAATCCTCGGTAGCAACGTTGCCGTAGAGAATTAACTATGACACAACAAAGCCAAAGTTTTTGCGAGTATTTTATTCACCGGCAGAGGTTGCACACACCACGCTCTTGCATGCACTCACTGGCAACAAAAAATGACGTGCGCGCGGCTGCTGTTGTGACATGATTCCTGTGACGTTAATTTATTACGTCGACCAGGAATACAAAATGTCTTGCAAAAGAATGGCTTGTTCTGGGAATTTTTCATAAGGTTTGGTCGAAGCGTAGTCACGCAAGAGGTGGTGTTGGGAAATCAATATTTCTTAAGTGCCGTCGATTGAACATTAAACTACAAAAGCATCACCAGACACATTTATCAGAGCCAAACGATTACCGTGGAACCGAGATCCGATAGAAAAAAAATGCGCTTCCGAGAGATTACAGCGTCCCTAGCTTTTGACACTGCTTCGTCGTTCAATTTCCGGCAGGAGCGGTAACGTTATCACAGACTGCCACGCGGAAGTGTATTCAGACGGCTTCGAGAAGGACTGCGTCAGTCGCTGTTCACTTCTTTAAATTCGTTGCAACTGAAAACGAGTCAGGAATCCGTGCTTCACTCACAGGCAACCTCCATCCTTCGTCTTCTCGGTGTCATCAGAGTTCGCATGCATGTAGCCCCCTATGCCCACGCTCCTCAGCACAGAGATGCACGCATCTGCCATTTTAGAACTTTAATCCCAATCTCCACACGATGATGGGGTTCTGCAGTACATTGCGCTTCATGTACTTGAAGGCTGAACAATTTTGTCCCAGACATCAATCTTCGCCTCTCAGTTTCGCCGTGTTTCATTTCACTTTTGTTTGCCTTTGTTTGCGGCTCTCCCATCTTTCGTGTCTTCCTTTGTACACTAGTGGATCATCTACAGTTCTTGTTAACCATTCGATTGATTGATTAGAAACCTTTTAATGCGGGAAGGAATTGATTGCATTTAATGAGGGAGCATTTGTGTAAGTGGAAGAGGGCATCTTCTTGAGAGCAAGTCTTCATCTTCTTCTGGGGAATGAAGTAATGGATTAATATTTCTCATTATTGAGTTATTGAATATTAAAAGTTTTACTCGTGCGAGTGGTTGGAAGGTTGTAATGGCAACTTCCAACGAAGTGGCGGAAATGGTCTATGGGGATTTCACTCAGTTTTAGCAGAATATGTGCTCCTTATGATTTCGCATGTGAATATAATGCCAGACAGTGGGCAAGTTCAAAGAAGGTGTGGAACGGCCTGTCTCCCTTGTCTCGTAGCTTCTGTAAAAGGCACCCCGAGCGCCAAGTTGCCGTGTAAGTTATCTCTTGTAATAATATCTACTATAATTAGTGATGCTTAGACCAGATCATCTTGGAAGTGTGTCAAGCCCTCTGCGCACTTAGTTGTAGTCAATCGGTTTGCTGCATTGAGGGATGGTCTGATAAGTCAGTCACTTTTTTAAATTCCTTCGCAGTTAATTTAATTGAACAAATTGATGGGCCCAACTGACATCATTTTTTAGACTACGCTACAGATTAGAGCGAGGTACGTCCGTTTTTGTTTGTGTTTTTAAATGGAACTTCACATCTTTCGCATTGTTGCTTACTGAATCTGAACCCAATTTGTTATTATGATGAACATAAATTTCTCGCCCATAACATTAATAATAAATTACAAGACAAATTATTATGAATTCATTGTAATGCAAAACACAATTCAACGGAATATCAACGCTTACGTACAAATTTCTAGGTGTCTTATTGTTCACATTTCTTCGTATCTTTTTCACTTTGGGGAATGAGTCGTGGAAAATTTGGCGATTTTCATTTTTGACTTGGCCTGACAACAATGCCCACGACCACAATCACTACCGTGTGACCTATTTAAATGACTAAGAATATTCCATTACATTGGTTACGGGCTACTATGCATACTCATTTCCACCTAGGCCAAAACATAAAAATCGACAGCAAAAATTTCAAGGTAGTAAAGTGCTTTGTCTACCTCGGGGCAAACGTAACCTCCGACAGTAGAGATCCCTCGTAGAATCACCCCTGGAAACCGATGCTGCTTCGATCTCTCAAAACAACTAAACTCGAGACTCCTGATTGGAAGAACCAAAATCATGCTCTACAAATCTATTGTCTTGCCAGTCCTGCTTTATGGAGCCGAAAGATGGAAGCTAGGCAATACTGCAGAGCTGATGTTGCTTTCAACAGAAAAATTCTGTGTCGGATAAATGGTCTCGTTTGCGAGGAAGGTGAATGAAGGAGAAGACACAACCGTGAATATAGTCCTTAAGGCAAAAATCCGTCGACTACACTGGCTCGGCCACATCGAGAGCATGGACACCAACGCTCGAGTAAGAGAGTCCTCGAATCCGAGCTTCCTGGTTCGAGAAGGAGAGGAAGACCGAACCTCCGATAAAGAGACCAAGTCATCCCGAACGTAAGGCAGCTTGGTATTGAAGACTTTAAGCAGTGTGCCAAGGACCGTCACCGATGGAAGGCAGCAATTGCTCAGGCTCGGACCTTCTTGGGTCGTCGCATAGTCATTTGGGGAAATAAAAAAAACACTTGTTATTCAATTTATGAAACTTACAGTGACTGTCATTAATATTTGGTTTTTTCCTCGAATGTGTGGAAGATTGCAGTTAAAAAAAAGTTAAGAAATTACGCCTTCTTTTATAGTATTTAGCAAACGTTTGACGAATGCTGACCGACCTCTAAGGTCTCTTAGTCTTAATTCTGCTTTCGCTTGTGATACATATTTTTTTTCTCGGTGTAATATTCTGTGTCTTCTGTCTTCCTTGGTCAGATCATCTTGGACGTGTATCATGCCTCAGTTTGGTCAAGTTGTCGTCTATTACATGGAACATGGAGACCAACCTCTGGATTGACAGTTGCATATGATGCTCATTGCATTAGTCATCTGCATCGAGAGGTCCAGAAAAAGTAGATTTATTATTGTCTCGATGTGGGAGTAGTGAGTTCCTGTAACACCCGCAAGTCTCTGGAGCCTGTTTAACATCTTTAATTTGGAAGTTTTCAGGAAGGTCTGAAAAATTCAAATAGAATTCCCATGATTTTTTTCCTTCTGGTCTGACCCTCAGATACCGGAACATTTCTTAACTAGAGGCAGGAGCCAGGCTGAGACTCACTACAGTAGCGCCATCATATAATTATTCCCGCAACCATCCATGGAAACACTCCATTATGCCATTTAGTCTTCAGACAACAGGCATGTCTTAAAATATCAGTGTGTATGATTATAAGAATGGTAATGTGTATCAGATTGTGTTGCTTACAACATTTCAATCAATCGGACCGCTGTCTGTGGACTGTCATGAAATCTGGCGTATATTTGGTCTCTTGTCAAACCGTGGAGAAACACCGGACGTCTCCAACACCTCACAGCAACTTTTTGTGGCACGAGTTCGCGAAGTGCCTGTCAGGTTTTCACAATAATTGTCAGATCAACAGGAATACGAACAATCGGAGGTTGTAATGTGGCAACATCATCTCCACAGTAAGGTCAACAGCTCGATCATCAGTAGAACTACACATACCTTCATCTTTTGAGGCACATAAACGCACAGGAGTAGAGAATCCCATTAATGTCCCTCAAGCATTGAAATGAGATAACTTAAAAGGCCGCAAGCATAGAAATCGGAACTTACCACGAAGCATCATTTTTTAATCCCAATAGCCACTGACTCAATGTAGGACATTATCAAGCAGATATCGAGTAATTTTATTTGATTCACATCAATCTTAAATTAAGTCGGCATCAGAGCGCAACTAAAATGAACCCAAAATGAAGGGAAATTTAACATTATTCATTTAAAAAATCACTTCGCCCACAGCAGCCTTTGAACACAGACAAAACCATCGCCAAAAAAGGTCACAATCGGTCATCACCGCTGCATTGCAAATGAACGCAATCTAGACAAGCATGCGAGTATATCAGAGACGAACAATTTGCATTGTTCTTAATGCCGAATAAATGTCGAATGTCCGCCCCAAAAAACAGGAAAACTGGTTCCGTGCGTAAACATTGCTGAACAAAACGCACTGATGAGCGCGCGTAAATTCACAAAATTATACAATCGGAAGTACACCAGCAGCGCCAAGTGCTGTCAGGATATTAAAATCCGGTAGATTTCGATGGGACGCAGAATGAGGAATGGCGTATGACTGGCGATGGTTCGTAATGAGAGAGTGGAGTTGGCAAACCGGAAAGTGAGTCACCCCTTGGATGCAAGCGCTGGCACTGGGACTGGAACTGATATATTCGCGATGTCTAGATAGCGGACGATGGATTGAACGGGTGCGAAACCGAAATGAATGGCAGATGGTTGCCCAGGAGGGCATGAACTTTTCAGCTTCGAATTGGTCATTAAAAGTGAAGCAGTATTTCGGGGAAATTTGTCACGTGTGTGAGGAATAGTTTAAAGATCTCGATAAGAAGGAGATCAAGGCTAGTTGGGCTACGTTGGTAGGCTGGAACTATAACCTATGACAACGCACCACATCGTCGACTCTGGGCGCGTCCGATTGGGGCACGTTTTGAGAAATGATAGAAATCAACACACACGACCGTCTTGGCGGGTCATAGCAACTAGTCGCAACAGGAGCAAATCAATGTCAAGGTTAGGAGACCAAAGGACGATACTTTATATGGTACATGTGTATTGTTCTTCTTTAACATGTGGGGAAAACTGCCACACATGATTTGCCTTAATCTGGGAGGCTGGGGAACACACAAAAACCCCTGCACGCAGGAGGAACAACGACGACGCAGCAACTTCGATGGAACAAGACAACAAGAGGTGCAATTTAGATTTGTGCACTAACACTGTTGAAAGAAATGATTTTCATTCAAGGTGGACGAAGAAGCGAAGGAACAGGATGTCCCATTATTTGAAAATGGAATTTCCCTAAAATCCAATCCGAAGTCGAACTTCGACACTTGAAGTCTTGATAACTCGAATTACATTTCTTGAGTTTAAGACTGAAATTTGCATGTCATTTTTACATGTTATCTGGAATTTTGTATGGCAAGTGATGGTTCGATTTATCGAAGTTCGACTGTAATTGTCATGTTTCCAGCAGCTTTGACAGGAAATCCTGAACAAATTGTATATATTTTCTTCAGAGAAAACCTTACTTTTTAATGCACATCCAAGATCCAAAAACCGGAGTACCACAAGGAAGTGTTCTTGGTCCTCTTCTATACCAGTTGTATACTATTGAAGGTATAAAATACAAAATGAAAGAGCTGCAATTGCAATATTGGCTAAGGACGTCATCATTTTGGAAACACCTAGTAGAAGAAGACAACGTGTCCCAGATACACGAATTGAATGACCAATCGCACGATGAATGGGATTTATTGTCATTGAGGTCAGCTATCCCGAAATGACTATTTCCGTGCAAGCTTTTTGTCGATACTGAACTGTGACTGAAAGAAAACAATTTTGTTTCTCTTTAAACTCCAGTAAGCTACTGTTAAATGACTTCGATTGCTAATGGACGTTTATGACGATCAATTTATAGCCGAAAGGGAATGTGAACATAAAGCTAACTTAACCCAAAATTGAAACTTATATCTGAACTATTATTTTTTTATTAGATTGTTTTAAAAATAGTGCTGTTAAGCCGTCCAATTCGTGTGTGTATTTTGGATGTAAACGCAAGGAATGACGGTGTAGAACACCAGCAAATTCAATACAATTTTCCACCACGACGCAGCCTCTAATCACAATACAAATAATTGATTGCAGAAGCCGGACGCAATTTTACAGACTGCAAATGATTCTCTTATTGCAGAGTTTTTCTTGCACCTTTTCTTTTTCTTCTCTTCACTTTGCAAAGCTCCATATCCATACAGGAGTGTCTGAAGACTGTTTTGCGTGATAACACGAGGATTAGATAACTCCTGTTTGGGCGAGGTATGGTATCATTTCCTGTTCATGCCTCCATACTCTATAGAAGTCCTTACAAACCATTATGTTAACTTACTTTGATTTGTGGTCTCATGTATTTCGGACGTATTTTTTTTAACAAGGAAATGGTTTATTTGGGACATGCACAACTGTCCAAGACTACTTCCAGTCGGCCTGTTGAGCCTGGTGGCAATATGATATATTTCACCAATCGGTTTTTGCTTTTTGGGCTCCGAGGATGACGCCTCCAGTGACCTGGCGCGTTTGGTCATAGTGGCTTTAGTAGTGTTCACCTGTGACACTACTTAGTAGCTTCAGCTTAGCCGGGGGAATGCCTTTAAGGCGCTCCAGAATCCGGGCTGCAAAGCGTCTCTCAGTGGGAGTTGCCGTGCAGGTTCTTGGTTTTTGAGGCTCCACGCGGCTTTTGACAGTCTTTAAGACGGTTTGAGCCGCCTTATCCGTTAGCACTTTAGGAGCCGATGTTTTCTTGGAAGAAGTTCCAGCCGGTGAGGGAGCACCGGTCTCTTTTTTGTTTTCCTTTTAGAAATGTTCGAGTTCATTATGAATCCCACGAGTAGCGGAGAAATGGAAGGTCAGGCTGTGCAGAGATCCTCATTGCACAGGTAAGGCATGATTAATCTGTAAGTTTGCCAGATCCCCCAGACACTCCGTCCGCGACTGAGCGATTTTTCTTTGCAAGTGAGCCCTCAGCCATGCTGATCCTCGGCACGGGTCGTATGACACCTTGATCCAACACACCGGAGAGGGAAGGGAGAGACTATATCCCATAGTGGTAGGGAGAGAAGGAATGGTTACATATTTGCTTCGAGTCTCCTCATGGAGAATAAATTCTCTTGAGTCACTGACCTTTGCTAAGCCTTCGCACCATGTCAAGGTGTGCAGCCACGCGAAGGGATGTGGATCAATGATCTGACCGACTTGACCACGTGGGAGGAGTTAAGTGCAGGAGCTGGGATAAGATTCTGAACACTCTATTTGGAGTCTTAGTATTGGCCTAACAACCAAAGCACAATGACTGTCTGACTGCCGATTGTAATCCCCTGTATGATGAACTAAAAATTGGTTGATGATCCAAATCTTAAAAGTATTCTATTTCAATTTACTTTCGGAACCACGTGGATAGCTTGTATCAAGGAGTGGATCTGATGCCTTAACTGGTCACCGCACACTTCCGCCGATGCTCTTAAATGGTATGTCCCGGAGCTTGTCTTTCTCGCTTGCAATTGCCAACAAGAATCCACCCATTTTGTGTAGAAAGTACAGGTTTCTTTCCGGCTGCAGATGAGAGCATCGCGCTTTTCAAAAATTTCGAAGCAGTTGTCTTCAGCTGCAACTCTGTGGAACAACACATCAGATTGCATATAGCATCGGAGTATTGCACACAAGTTTTGAACCTAAGCCAACTTGGTGGAACCAACTAAAGACATCTGGCAAAAGATGTAGCCGCTCATTGGTTCTAATCATTGTGCTCTAGCATGCAGAAGAATTATCGAAGACTGCGCTCAGAAATACAGACCTATCCAATGATCAATGACAGTCAGAAAATGTCCTCAAAAACGTGAAAAAAAATCCTCCTTCTCAGTTAAAAGTTTTTAATGGAGTCGATGACAGAATTACTTTCCAACCCATGTCCATGTCCATGAGCTTATTCCGCTGAAACTTTCAATGTTCGTGAGCTTAACCTGTTGAGACTTCCAATTTGTAAGGAGTTGTCCAAAGACTTATACATAATTGAAGCCCCTTTTATTTGGAATTGTTGCAATCAATTGGATTGATTTTCCTCAGTCGAAGCAACACATACGCTTTCCCGAACCAATGTGCGGGTAGTTTAATGGATTCACGTCTGTGTGGCGCGGAATCGAATTGCCTGCGTGTCGCCGTTTGAATAAATTGTCTTAGGTTCTCACTGGAAGTGAAGCACATCCACTCTTCTGCTGATGGGTACTCATCATTGAACGCGCTATTGCCTTTGAGTTTGGCCATAGTTTACGTCGCTTAATCAGCATCAATTAATTGTTTTCCGGTGCAATTTACTACTGCTCGGCTGACGGCCACAACAGTCGCCTGGAGGTCCATGCTAAATTATTTAAATTTTGATGAATGATTATGATTTTTGTGAATGATGGAGAATATTGAGAATTTTGTTGATATTGATGTACCCAACGTTTGTCGTAATCACGGGAAAGGGAACGATTTGCCTAGAAAACTGGCATTTCTCCATCACTAAGGGCGCTTCTCAATAAGAAAGTAAACTAAGGCCGCCATGTTGAAACAAACGAAAAGCAACGTTTTTTAAATTAATTTTGTTAAGCCCTTCGACTGGCTATGCTTTTATCAAAGAAGTGTCCATGGAACGTTCAAGCCTCACTGACTCCGACCAGAGAAGACGAAAAGACCAGTCATACTCTTAGCAGACGTAGCTGGTATGGGAAATTTTATTTGCTTCTCATGTCAGGAACCATTGTAGTGCGATCCAATACAAGCGGACAGAACAATAACCATTACGTATTAATGTACCACATATCAGTTGCCTTTAAGTGACATTCCATGGATTCCGATTCATGCTACGTAGAGGGCAGTTAGGTTTAAGTGTTTTTTTTATTGTATACCCTTCTATCCGTTGCACTCACTGGCTATTATGTGGGCCATAGGAATCGTATTCGATGAATAAAATACCATAGTTTAGTGGTAAGTATAAATAGAAAGATTTTCGAAAAATAAAATCAGTCTTGAAACGAATCTTGACTCAAAGTATTGCTGCAGTAATTTGCCTTCCTTTCAGCGAGTAATAAAATAAAGCACTACAGTAGCCTGCACTCCGTTCTATGCTGAACGCACTTCATTCGGGCAGCTGTCAGAACCAGCAGCGCCTGTCATCACCGTCCGGTACCGACTTGGCTTAAAGCCTTCTTTTCGTGCGGAGACGTCGTCGTGATAGGCAGCAGCGGCTCAGCTCTCGAATTAGCTAGCAATTCATTCATATGTTTGAATAATGTGTAAATTAAAACGAAGCATTTTGTGAAATATAACAAATCATTATATTGCATGCTCTTTATACAGACAAAGAAGAGCCGGCCACGATTTGTACAGCATAGGGGGGTGCGCCTAGCGGACATACCACTAAACATTACACTATGGAGGGTATGAGTCTAAGGTAATACCGTCTTCAATTCTTGATAGTCATAGCGCGTTTGCTGGTTGTAGTCACCTAGTATTCATACCGAAAGTTCAGTCTTCCTCTCATTCTGGAACCGGAGGCATGAATTCTGGGTCTAGTCACTTGGGCCTGAAAAATTGTCCATATACATAGATGACGAAACAATAAGAATGCAGATGAAAAATCTTTATGTGGCGACTTTCGTTGGTGTGGGATACCGACCGCATCCAGGATGGTGAAGGAATGACAGCTACTAAGACCAGTGTTACGCCATCCACCGCACCCCATTTAACAACCTCAGACCTAAGTCCCATCGATCATCTTTGGGATATTTTAGAGAAGAAGCTCCAAGAACATAAGATTACAAGTAAAAGTGGCTTAAAGGAACCAATTTTTGAGGAGTCGGATAAGACATCCCCCGAAGTCACCAGAAAGCTTGTTTCTTCGATGAAAACTCGTCTAAGAGATCTCATCGCAAAACCCCACAACAAGATTTGACCGTTTTGCAATGCAATTTGATATGAAAGGGAAACAATAAATTCAAGTAAAAATATATTTTTCCCGTGTAGAAGTTTTATATCTTCCCCCTGATTGTAAGTAATAATAATATAATATGGTTGGCGCTACAGGCCAGAGCACCAGGGCATTGCTTCTCAGCAACCACTCGTGTTGTGCGTGCTATTGTTCTCTCACGAGTGAAGGGACCTACAGTTTTATGCCGACTCCGAACGGCCAAGTTTGAGAAGCTTTTTTTAGACATTGAATACTCTTTGAGAATTGCCAGTGACTCAAAAGAGGTGGGGCCGTGAAAATAATTTTTGTCGCACAAAGCAGGAATCGAACTTACGACGTCGAGGTTGGCGTTGACGTACATACCCACAACGCCAGGGGCCACCATGATTGTAATAATCAGAAAAAAAAATACCAAACAAAAGGCAGGTATGACCTAATTGATTCAACTTATAACATTTTAAAAACTACACTTAATTGTATGCGGTGCATGTGCAATTTTTTGATGTAGTTGATATCCGACCTAGAATTTAACTCTCGAATGCACCAACAATTAGTCTTGCACTTCTGCTTAACATCTAGCTTTCGCCTACAAGGCTGACCGAAGAGAGGATAGTTAATATCTATCGAAAAAAGTGTTTTTAAGCGGTTTGCCAATTATGCGTTCATTTCTTTTATGAGTTCCTGGTTGTGTCCCGAGGTAGACGTTAAAAATAACTAGTTAATTAGCTCAATGATGACCTGCTCGCCGTGACATTCTGTCAGTTCTTATTCGATATATCATATCTCGTTTTCTGCATGTTGTCGTCACGCTCATACCCGTAAGAGCTTGAGAAAGTTACTCAACAGTTAAGCTGATTGATAGTAGACAATGCCATTCGTGGAAATAATTGGGAATAACACACAGATGCGAAGATCAAGTTCTGAGTAACACATGTCAAGCTTTGTTTGGTTGGTTGGTCTTGGACTCAAGCAGCAACTGAGTGATATGGTCCTCTCGGGAACACGCAGAGGTAACTGAACAAAAGACACTCATCATTCCAGTTCTCACATTCGCTGAAGTGAAAAAACGAAAGACCGAGCACTTGGGCATTTCAGAAAAATTTCGATCTATTGCTCCTACAGTCTGGGAATATACAATCACAAACTATACGGGCTGTAAAATTGACTCCCGTCTGACTAGTCTCCAACTCAGATCCCGAATGACCCCGCTACTGAAGACGACAAAGCTTAAGGTGGAGCACACAAGTGGAGAAGAGCCCGCGTTCGTCGATAAAGCTGATTTAGAGATCCAGCACGGTGCATCGTGTACACATGTTCCAGCTTGGTACGACAAAATGTGAGCAATTATCTCTCGGATAGTTATCCTTGATCGATGATTGTTGCAGAACCTAGGACTGGCGATTTTGGAGATGGGCATTTGATCTAAAATTGCATTCATCTTGCTTGCTAAAGGTGCGAACTAACTTTATCCGAATCGAGTCCGAAGTAAGGTTCTGTTCGCCGGCAGCAGGGAGCAGTAAGGAGAATAAGGGCACCATAGGCTTCTAGTTATTTTTTGCTACGAAGGCATTTCGCTGCAGCTTTACTCAAATTGTTGGAAAAGAAACTAAGAACTGAACAAGTAGAGTAGGTATTCTTCGTCCCTATGTCATCTGCATGTCATCGGGACAACGTACTTAGTCTAAGTCTAGTCGAAAAATACCTCTTCCCTTCGTATTCTTTATCGGTAACAATGGCGAGAACATATGGTAAGAGGGGGACTTTACCGTATATCTTCCGACGGCAGGGGTCTTCTATGGCAAATTCGAAAAATCACTGGCATTAAGAGACGATTGCAGCGTCTTCCAAGCGATGCACAAAGCAGCACTCGCGCTGCGAGAGCGATTTTTGTCTCCTACGACAGTCAAGTGGCAATAAAAGCCATAGCATCGGACAACTTCGAAACTTGTCAGGCTATGCAGACAAAGCGTCAGTGAGATATCCTTGACGAACACGATAACTCTGTGCTTTGTATCTGGCCATGCTCCATTCAAGGCAACGAAAAAGCGGACAGTCTCGCGAAGAAGGAATTCGAGCTTGAAGGGTCCATAGCAATCTCTTGTGCGCTTACGTCGCCTAGTTCTATAAGCAGAAAACTGGAAGAGGAAGCTCTGGATGAAGTAAAAACTCGATGGCTCTATCTCGAAATTGGAACAACTTCGAGGGCCCTGTAGCCGACACTGAATAAAAAAATATCAAAATCACTGATCGCAATGAGGTGCCAACACCTATAGTTGTCCTCACAGCACTCTGTACCAACTGAATATACCACACAACGACTTACGCAACATGGGCAGGGATGAGGAACAAAAATAATGTATCCAACATTTAATCTGTGAATGCCCAGCCTTGGCAAAGAAAGCGAAAAAGTACTTGAGTAAGCACTACTTTGCAGTACTGGTGGACATGTGCGATGCAGAGCTAGAAAAGATCCTAGTTTCCAAACGTAGCAGGATGCTTCAAGTAGAACAAAGGTCCCATGGCAGTAGCATATAAAGAAAATCACGGGCAAAATGACCCAACTTGTCAGTATAACTGCCTACTTAGTCTAAGCAGACTAAGTGAACGTTTAAGGTTAATAATAATAATAATATGGGCGACGCTACAGCCCGTAGGAGGCCAGGGCCTAGCTTCTCAGCAACCACTCGTGTTGTGCACGTGCTATTGTTCTCTCACGAGTGGAAGGGACCTACAGTTTTATGCCGACTCCGAATGGCTAATTTTCAGAAGCTTTGTCTAGACAGGATTAACTCTTTGAGCATTGTCAGTGACTCGAAAGAGGTGGGGTCGTGAAAATTGTTTTCGTCGCACAGAGCAGGAATCGAACCTGGTTGGGGTCGACGCACATACCCACAAAGCCAAGGGCCAAGGTAAGTGCATTTTTAAATTTGAATGCAGGCAACATGAAACGTCCCAACTTGCCACTTAGTGGCTTCCAACACACTTCCGAATTGAAATATTCTGATTGTGTGCAACTTTAGAAGAAGGTTATCACGTAACGAGGGGCATTCACGCCCAAGCCAGTTCGTCCGCTCCGCATTGGCCCGATTGGCAAAATGTGTGTGATCGGCCACATCATCAGGAGACAGACAAATCTTGGGATCTTTGAATAGGAGTGATGCTGCCCAGGAGATGAGTTGCAGTCTGTTTGTCCGAAACGATAATGGATATCAGATTGTACCGTGCCAGAAGAGTGCATTCTTGATCTCGATGGTCTACGAAAATGTAAGGATTTTGAAGCAAACATATATTTTCATTTCGTCCGTCCGTCTTTGAGAAGACTGATAGAGGACCATTCAGTATGAGACTTCCAGTAAGCACAGATATCCACAACCGAATCGCAGTCTGGTTGCCAGAGAAGATCTAAGATAACACCCGAGCCAGGAACGTGCGTCATCGTCTCTTTGCGATGTTCTCGTCAAATGCAAGGACATTGAAGTTGGCAACTCCTTCGTTTTGCTTTGAAGACTGGCAGAGAGTCATCCAGGGCAAAAGTTCCAATAAGAACACATATCGACCGCGGAATCATTGTCACGAGGGAGTCATCTTTTGGGATCGATTTATCTTTCATGATGCTTTTTAACGATATAACCCTCCGCCATCAGTGCCTAGGAAGCTGAGGTGCACAGGATGTCGGTGTTTCTTCATTTGATGGCATTGTTATTTGCGTGCGGGATTTGTTCCCCTATGAACTGTTGAAGAGGCTCGATCGCGGAGAACACAACGACCTGCATGTTTAACCATATCCCATCTCAAGCAGAACGCTCATGAATCTCCACGTTGTTTCCAAGGTATTTTCAACGAATTTCGTCTTCAATTTCTACCGACTTTTCGATTCGGGCACTTCACCTGAACTACAGCAGGCACAGTACAACGACCCGCAAAAGGCACAACAACCGGTACGAAACGGTCACAGATCCGAGTTGCTAATTAAATCCATAATTACATATGAGTTTCCATTTCAAGAAGCAGTTCTTGAAAATCCGCTGAACCCACACGGGGTGCCAGTGCCACTTTGACACAGCGCCGCGTTACATCACAAATGATTATTCGCATGGGAACCTCAAAGGGAACGCTGTCACAGTCGCTGTAAAATGTGCTAAAAGGCACAAAAGACGGTTACAGCGGGCCCCCGTGTAAACATTGACGGTTCACAACACATCACACAACGGCGCAAAAAAAAAACCGTCACCCAACCACGATGTGTGTGCACACTAATGACCTCGGAATAGTTTAAAGTTTACCACTCAACACACATCCTAGGCCGTTCCCGGAATAATCCGAACTGTCACGGCAATTAGTGGGAACGGCTGAGATGAGTTAGTGCCGAGATTAATGAAGATAAGACGAGACGCATTTACAGTGTTAAAAATCAATTTATTTCGAAACTTCCCCACATGCGAGCCGTAATGAAAGGGGTTTAGAAAATTGTCTAACCGCATCACATGTCACTCCCCTCGGGTGGACGGACTGGGGATGGGGATGATAATCGACGATAGTGCGTGCAAGTCACTGTGAGGAGCGCGGGATCAAGGACCAGCAGCTCCACGGTGCTTTGCAGCGCACACAGGCGATGTTTCAATTTGCCTGGCAGTCCTGGAGCAGCTCTACATGTTGCCCTTCTGAGAGATAAGCTTGCATGGAGTATGGATGTGTTCGGTCTCAGAGGACTCATCGTGCTGCTGACGTGAACGGCAGGTAGTTTGTGGCGGTATGCTAATTTCATGCAAATTTTATCTCTCTCGATGGTGGCCAGATAAGAAGCCGAAGCATAATCGTATACTTAAAAACTTTAAACAAGGCATTTATGTCTTCTTTCCTTTCGACGTGGTTGGCGTCCGGATAGGGGGATCGTAAGTCGTAACCCTTTCACTTTACGGCTTCGCCGGTGGGGGTTGCATGGATTTTTGTGATTAAAGGTTCCCGGTGACAGTCGACGCGGGATCTGTTGATTGGGATGTGCACACTATGGGTAATTTCTTACTTGACTTTAGTGCGCGAGGATGGGTGTTGCAGGTTGTGTCCTTTGAAATGGGAAAACCCACTTGGTGTTCCGGTTTGGTTTGATGTCACTTAACTCAGATACAAAAGCAGAACTTTTCTGCGGCATCTGTACTGGCAACCACGCTTCAGTATCGCCACGCTGTTTTGTTGTACGCCGGAGTACAGGCGAGTTGATAACAACATGAGTGAATGCAACGTAGGATGTGACTCCAGGCCCGTGCGCTCTCTTGAATATGGATGATGCATATGAAAAGAGGTATGGTTCACCGATTCCTTTTCGGGTGACCTTTGACTATTAAGGTCAGTTGCAAAAGCGTCGCCAAGGCCATTGTGGCTGATGTGGCATGCGCCCATTTCCTTTAATGGTGTGCATTGTTTCCTGTGATTATCATGGTGATGATGTAGTGGGTAGGTACTCGATACATCGACATCTGTGTCTGGCTTTAAACGCTTTCGGAACAAATTTAATACTTCACTGTCAGACCATTCTCGAGTGAATGACAATGTTCAGAAAAAAAAGAAGTCACCTTAAAACTGTAGAGCTCCTTAGGGACAACAGAAGAAGAAGAACGCACAGCACATGCACCTAGTCCTGCAACTAATAGCACTGTCCTGGTTAAGAGCATTTTAGTTACGTAAGAGTGACTGATTGCCACCAAGTAGCGGCCACACTTAGGCAGAGCAGGGCCGAATTGTTATCACTACGATATAGTAGAATTTTTTCGAATGCTGCTTAGCTATGTTACTTAGGTTAGGTTATTGGTACAGCGAGCACACTTAGACTATTATTATTTCATTATGATACCCAATGTCGTTAACCTGATCCCAACGCAAAAGGTGACTGGACAAGATTTGAAAACCAAAGAAAAGCACAACTTTCACTTCGATTCGAACCTTCTTCTTCTTCTTTGATTGGCGCTACAGTCCGGGGTGGACCTGGGCCTCAACCAACATGCCTCTCCAGCCAGCACGATATTTCGCCAGCTGCCTCCAGCTGCGCACACCAAGTTGGTTGAGGTCCTTTTTCACTTGTGTGAGCCATCTCGTGCGAGGACGTCCTCTGTTGCACTGTCCCAATGGCTCGGAATCGAAGACTCTTCGGGCCGGAACTGTGGTGTCCATCCGCTCTACATGACCTAGCCATCTTAAGCGTTGGATCCGAAGACGCTTAACCAGGTACACGCCGCTGTACAGCCCGTACAGTTCGTGGTTGAACCTTCTCCTCCAGACGCCATCAACGCAAACAGGACCAAAGATTGAACGAAGAACTATTTTCTCAAAACAACCAAGAGCTTCTTCATCCGCTTTCAATAGCGTCCATGCCTGTGCGCCATATAGCAGGACAGAGGCGATCAGAATTTTATACAAAGTCAACTTGGTGTTTCGAAAGATGGCGCTGTTACTCAATTGCCTCTTGAGTTCAAAGAAGCAGCGATTGGCAAGAGTAATTCTGCGCTTGATCTCGGTACTGGTGTTGTTGTCCCTATTTACTCCGGAGCCTAGGTAGACGAAGTCCTTGACTACCTCAAAGATTCTGCTGCCCAATATGACGCTCTATCCGAGACGTCGATGTTGTGCGTCCTCCCGTGATGACAGCATGTACTTTGTTTCGCCCTGGTTTACCGCTAGATCCATTTTAGCCGCTTCCGCTTCAATGCCAGCAAAAGCCTCATTGACGGCTCGTTGTGTTCGTCCAATCACGTCAATGTCGTCAGTGGAACCAAGCAGTTGAACGGACTTTTAGAAGATCGTGCCTCGGGTGTTTACGTTTGAGTTTCGCACGATCTTCTCAAGTATGATGTTTAAGAAGTTACATGACAGCGTGTCGCCTTGCCTAAGACCTTTTTTGACATTGAAGGTCTCGGTGAGTTCGTTACCGACCTTGATGGAGCAGCGAGAGTTCTCCATCGTCATCCTGCACAGCCTGACGAGTTTGGCAGGAATGTCAAAACTAGACATGGCGCTGAATAGCTCGTCTCTATGCACGCTGCCATATGCGGCCTTGAACTCAACAAATAGGTGGTGGGTGTCGCATCTCTTGAGTCTTTTCCAGGATATTCACACTTCGGTAATATCTGGTCGCTGCTGGACTTTCCAGGCCTGAAACCGCACTGATAAGGACCTATCAGGTTGTTGACTAAGGGTTTCAGGCGTCCACACAAAACGGCAGAGAGTATCTTGTACGCGATGTGGAGGAGACTGATTTCTCGATGGTTGGCGCAGTCAAAGGGGTATACTTTCTTGTGATTCGAACCTAGTTCCCCTATAACCAAGAGCAGACACCCAACCAACCGTTTTAGTTATGTTCCTTGGTGTGGCTAGATTCTTTAAGAAATAAGCCACTAGGTGACACGTGCATCGGAAGGATATGGCGCTGAAATTACAGGGAAGGTGCACTATAGATTCTTAATTCTCGTTTCGACATCATCTTCAGAACTCGTTGTGGCACTTGTTTCAATTGTGAGTGCCCAGTGATGCCGACAAGAGCTTTGCCGAATCTGTAAACTATTGGAGCAAACACCTAGAGGATGCAGAGAACAATGTCTTTACCAAATCGCTGTGGCTCTCTGTCTCTAGGATGTACATTGTTATGCCCAGAATTACTGCTTTCAGAAAGCCATGTTTTAAGTTGCCATGTCCTCTCACAAAAACAGAGTATTCACCGTTATCACAGAATCCTTTCGTACAACTCGAAGTTATAACACGAAATACTAAATATCTTGTCGTAGAAAAACATACACATTTGCACTTCATTCGTATTCAGTGATAGCAACCTTTTCGAAATCTGGAGCAGATTTCTATTACGAATGATTCGATTTTTCGGAGGTCGTAGCGAATTTTTGATTAAGATGGAATTCGTGATAAGGGCGATTTTAGTATCCTTTGTCAAAAGCGAAAGTAACCAGAAGTATTGTCCACTTTAACACCGTCAATTGCTTCTGAAAAGTCAAACAAAATTGCAACAGAACATGTAATTATGTCTCTTATCACTTTATTTCATACCTTTTTTGCTGGGTCCAAATTACTTCTGACTCTGAGATCCTAGACTAAGGAATTTATTTCGCTCCCAGTGAAGTAAGTAAAAGTGAACGAAACTGAGCGAAGTTGCTATTAAGGTCGCACTACAATTGCTTGTGTTTAAACCATTATGATTGAACCCGTTGAGTTAAAGATTAATTATGCTAAAAACAACAACTATGCCAATACAGTGGATTATAACCCCGTCTTCTCTATTGACGGTGTGTTCCTGGGCTTCAGGTTGGCATTATTTATTATAAAGTTCTTTATATCGACAGGTGCACATGTAAACGTACATTTTTAATTGCACATTTGTTCAGGTATGAATACAAATATGTCGAGTAATTTAGAATGAGTTGAACCACTAAGTCCACCACAGATGCTAACTGCGAATTGTTGAAACCACTCAATCAAACATTATTCACTGTTCATAGATAGCCTTATCTAACGAAGAAAGCATGATTTTACTATAATTTGCGAGAATGGCTCAGAGAGGGATGTGCAAGAAATATAATCTATCCAACATTTGCTTTGTGACTATCCACCCCTAGCACATCGAGTTGATTGTTGTGTCGTTTTTTTTATCGGCATTCCCTTTCCTACACGATGCGACTAGTACATGGTACATAGTACCATCCAAAATTTCTTATGAAAAAAAAAATGTCAACATTAATTCACATTGTCAATTTCGAGGTTGAATTTCCAAACAGAGGCAAAGTAGTTTGATTGGATGATCGTCAAGAACGATTATGTGATAAAATAGTTTGATTACAATGAATACATCGACTGCGCGCTCCTCATTTCATTTCATTTATTTGTCATTTATTTTTAAACATGTGTATAGTTAGGTTAGGTCGAAAGACATAGTATAAGATTAAGTTTAGCTTAGAGTGCTCGCCGAGGCCCAGGAAGTTAGAAGTAGTAACACTGCACGTCGAACTAGTTTATTTTTTTTTTTGTTCACTGAGAAGAACAGACGGCGTTTTGTGTTGACGGGTTCTGGAGTCGCTGTACAGCGACATGAGCCCAGTTAGGCGTCTACGGATCCAACGCCTACGGTGGCTAGGTCATGTAGAGCGGATGGATACCACAGCTCCGGCCCGAAGAATCTTCGAATCCGAACCTGTCGGGCAATGCAACAGAGGACGTCCTCGCACTCGTGATGGCGCACCCAAGTTGAACGACCTCAACCAGCTTGATGTGCGAAACTGGAGACAGCTAGCCAGAAATCGCGCTAGTTGGAGAGGCTTGTTGGTTCAGGCCCAGGTCCACACCGGACTGTAGCGCCACACAAAGAAGAAGAAGAACAACAGAGCTAGTTGTGCAAGATATAAAATAAATATTTCATTGCGAATTCTTGCGTTTATATTTTGATTTGTCTTCTACTGAACACTGCTTGTTCGGCGTCGAGTGCGTTCTCAAGGTGTTCTTTGAGACTTGAATTGAGAATAGGAATTTCGTTTTTTGTTCTTAAACATTTGTGAGCTCCGACTGTCTACTTATAAAGGGTTGTTAAATTTTAAGGACTTGACCTAAACGTCAAGTTTTTTTCTGCATTTCATATGACATTTCTCTATTGCAGACTCCTTTCTAACTCAATTGACTCAATGAACCATGGAAAGATACACAATCGAGCAACGCGTTAAAGTTATTCAGGCTCATTTTGAAAATGGGCGTTCAAATCAAAGTGCATATCGTGCACTTCATGATTTTTTCGGTCAATTTAATCGTCCAAATGTGCGTACAATCGGAAAAATTGTGCAAAAATGTGAGCAAACCGGGCCTGTAGGAGATGTGAAAACACCAGTGCATGCTCGTACAGCTCGTATGAAGAAAATATTGCTGCTGTTTGCGATAGTGTGGCCGAAGAGCCGTCCACCTCAACTCGTCGTCGTGCCCAACAATTGCACCTCTCACGCTGGTTGTTGATGAACATTATGCATAAAGCTCACAAGGTGCAATTGACTCAAGAACTAAAGCCTCTCGACCATTTCAAGCGTCGTCAATGGTCAGAATGATGGCAAGAAATGGCAACAGTGGATGATCAATTTTCGAAGAAAATCATCTTCAGTGATGAGGCACATTTTCACCTCAGTGGATTCGTCAATAAGGAGAATTGCTGCATTTGGGCGAATGATGTGACTGTCGAAAAACCAATGCACCAACAAAGAGTGACTGTTTGGTGCGGTTTATGGGCTGGCGGCATCATCGGGCCGTATTTTTTCCAAAATGAGGCCGTTCAGGCAGCTACTGTTCGTAAAACGATAACGAACGTTTTTTATTGGAAGATATGAATGTGGACGATATGTGGTTTCAACAGGACGGTATCACTTGCCACACGGCTAACGAAACAATGGCTCTTTTGCGCGTCAAACTCAATGGCCGTGTTAAGGTAAGTCCTTTAGGATGCTTATTCTTGTACCCCTCAATTTTGAAGCATTTTTCATCATACTCCAGGCAGACTCCTTCGACCTCGTCTTTAGAATTATCGTAGATTTGTTCGTGTTATGGCTGTGTATCCTATACGCCGACTCGACGATTTGATTCGGAGTTGCGTCAGCTAAGCCCGGCGCAAAAGGATATAGCCTTTTCGCACATGTCCACTTGGTCTTCAACAGGCAGGCGAACAAAAAGGTTTGCTTCAGTACTCATCTGTACGAGTCGGTCAAGCTGGTTCACAAGACGTTTGTTGTGTTCTTCCAGGTATTCAACTTTTTGCTCAAGTTCTACTTGCCTCGCACTCAATGCTGAAATTTGTGTGAAGAAATCTTGCAGATCTGCCTTTGAGGCTAATTGTTCCACTAGGTTTTTTGTTGTTTTCGAGTAAAATTTCTTGCATTCTCTCGACACTCAGGGTAGATGTAGATCCCATAGTTGGTTTTGGTTCGTTGCCGCTCAAGTTTGGGTGTCGTTTTTTGCCTCCTGGGTGTTCCGGAGAAGTGTGGGATATTCCTCTTGCAATTTTTTACTTTGCTATAATGTAGCTTAGATGTTAGGACTTCCTCGAATTTCAATTGCCTGAGGTAGTCCGACTCTTAATTTATAAGGTGAGTGTTTGCTTAATTAAATTTCGCTTAATACACCTATTTTTTCAGCTATTTGGTCCGGAGATAAAATTATTACTTCCACTTTGACAGTTTCTTTGTTTATCGCAATATGGCAATAATTTCCTAAATAATTTTTGATTTATTCAAAATCAACATCGGCCCTTAAACCACCCTTTACTCACGTGATTGGGACAATATCGACTCAATGTGTCGGCACATAGCCGAAGAATAGCCCGCAGTTCCTGCGCCATACCTACTGTGTTACGGAATTGCTCCCACGAGGGCGTGGAGGAACATCCGTCATAGGTGACAGCAAGTAAGTTTCCTTTCATCAATATCACCCTCACCACGCGTTTGTAAAGTATCAGATGACTCCCTTTTCCACTCCAAGGGCTTCGCTTCTCTCCTCTAAAATCAACAGAAAAAGAATGCCTTCCCTCGAAAAGAAACTACGCCAGCAGAGGAGGTAGAGAATGAATACACAAGGCGTTTTTTTTTTTTCATGTCATAAATTTTTCGTTAAAAAATATGTTTATTGTTTATTTCAATTGTAAACGTATATCAGACCGTATACAATATTTATCTTACACTTCCTTACTCCGTTATTCATATACATAAATAATAACTTAGACGTTTACTACTAGTAGTACAGCTTAATTGTTTGTTTTTGTTTACTTTCGGTAATAATTCTATGTACAGGCTTTAAATTAACTTGGATAATTTATAACAAAAAGAAATGCGCGCGTGTGTGGCACCACATCGTCACGCCACTAGATACAGTTCGAATGCAAATAACTTATGTTTATAACAAATTCATTTCATTAGCAATAAAAATAAAATCATTCAATTATTTAATAAAAAAAAATCAAAGAAAAATAATTCAACAGGGAAATAAAATTTTACTATAATAATTAAAAATGGCGTTTCGTTTGCGTTTTTTTTTTTTTTGTTCGTGTGGGAGAGGGGATTACATTTAACTTAACTGTTTCGCTTCGTGTGACTGATTTATTTACAGGTCGGACTAAACACAGAGAAAACAGCAAACGCGGTGAAAGGAACGTTTTCATTTGGAATTGAGACGGCTGGAGGGGTGGGGCGGGCAGGGAAGAAAATGCGGAATCAGATTCCTCACTTTGTGGATGCCTTCGCGTCGGCCGGCGGACTCGACACGACCGGGCTGGTCTGCTTCGCCGCGACGGGACTGCGGCGGCCATCGATAAGGACGGGCAAGTCAACACCCTTGTTATCGGCGCGCAGCTTCTGCATGTACTGCTCGAGGGCCTCGTTGCCAGCGCGACGCATCCGCGTCAGCTGCTCGATGAAGAACGCCGGCGAGTAGTAGACGGGCGCGTACTGCGGCGTCTGACAGGGGAAGAACATTGGCGGCCCGCCGACGGGTTGCGTCATCGTCGGGGTGGCACCACCTGCATTGACTACTGGCGCTTGTGGCTGGCCCTGGGCTTTGGCTCGCAGCAGGCTTTCGTTGATGAACTTGTTCAAGTCGGGCTGGGCATTGCCCGGCGGCGAGGCCAGTGCGGCGCCCATCGGCGGACTGAGTGTGCCCGCTGTTGTCATTTGTGGCGACTTCTTCATCGACATCAAGACGTAGTCTTGTTGCGGCTGCGATGTGACCGTTATGGTGGCCGTGGCTGTCGTGGTGGTGGGAGAGACCTTCTTTCCCTTGTTGATTGTCATGTTATTGTTGTTGTTGTTGTTATTGTTGTTATACGCCACAGGGGACGACGTGGGGGTGGATACTTTCGCTGCACCATTGGTGGGTGGGGAGGACTTCCTTACCACGGTGCCGTTGACCGGCGAGACGGACATCTGCTGCGGAGTGGGTGACTTCTTCGCCGGGGTCTTCTTGACGCTGGCCTTCGGTGCGCCGGCACTGGGCAATTGAAGGCTGGGCATGCCGTGGTCACCGGGGGTGTAGCGCGGCAGGATGTGCCGGAACTTCTTCGACGCTGGCATTTCGTTGGAGGTCTTGGGCGAGACCGCGTCCGAACCGTGTTTCTTCTCGTTGGAGTTCGGTGCGCTGGCCGCGGAGCGCTTGTCTGGACTGGGCGTCTTCTTGCCGTCGACAGCAGACGACGTGGAGGCTGCCATTGACTTGTTCTTGCGTTCGATGGGGTTCAGGGGCGGCAGTTGCTTGGGCGCCGTCTGCGTGACCATCGACGAGGTGGTGACGGTCTTGGAAGGCATCGTTGTCTTGACGGGTGGCGTCGGTTTTGGCGTCATGATGCTGTGGATCGACACCGAGGTGACCACCTGGGTGGGCTGGTTCTGATTCGGATTCTGGTTCTGGTTTTGGTTTTGCATTTGGTTTTGAATCTGATTTTGAATCTGGCTCTGGATCTGGCTCTGGATCTGACTCTGAATCTGGCTTTGAATGTTGTTGTGGCTGTGGCTGTGGTTCTGGTTCTGATTCTGTTTCTGATTCTGTTGCTGGTGGTTTTGGTTTGACTGCGGCGGCTGCGACTTCGACTGCGGCGAGCGCTTGTTGTCGGCCTCGCTCATCGGGGTGTCGGGCAGTTTCAGGATCTCGATGTAGTTGTTGACGGGGCTCTTGTGCTTGGGGTACGCGGCGTTGTTCGCCTGCGTTTCACTGTCCTCCCGGGTGATTGTGATGGACAGGGATGACGGAATGTTGATGTTGCACGAGTTGAGCAGCGACTTGACTTTCAACTGCTTCTCGGGAGGATCCTCAATGGGACTGGGGCTCTTCGAGAACGGGTACACGCGCTTGAGCTGCTTCTCCAAGAGGCTTTGCTTGTCGTCGGACTTCTGCGGGGACGGCGACTGACACGGTGACTGCGACGGTGGCGATGAGCGGTTGCCCATGTTCTCGGACTTCTTTGTCGGCGGAGCCGGGAACAGGCCCGAGAGCTGGGGGCTGTTGTTGCCGCCCAGGACGTTCTGCAGGTAGTTCGTCGTCGGGCTCGGCTTTGGTGTGTATTTGTAGGTGGGTTGAGTGGGGATGTTGTAGTTCGGCACGTACTGCGGCGAACTGGGCGAGTAAATGGGCGAGTTCGGCGTGTACATCGGGGTCCGGCAGCCCGGGGGAACTTCGTTGCCGCGGGATTTGGTTGCGTTGAAGAGCGCAAAGTTCAAGTAATTCGGCGCAGCGCCGGTCTTGGTGTTTGTTGACGTGCTGGCATTCGCCACCACAGGCTTGGGAGCAGCTGGCATTGGCGGCCCCATCGCGGGCGTCTTTGGTCCGTAGATCTTCTTCTTGGCGCCGTCGGTGGACGAGATCGACTTGATTTCGGTGCCGGCGTCCTTGAGCAGCTTGTTGACATCGGTGGGGATGTTCGCGAATGGATTTGGCCGCCCTCCCTTGGGCAGTATCGGCTGGAAGCGCTTCGCCACCGGCGTTCGGCTGCCCGGCGCGGCCTTTTGTGGTCCACTCATGGGGTGTGGGGTGAGGGAGCCTGGCGGGGCGAACTTCACCGGGAGCTTGTTCGTGGCTGGCTTCTTGACTGGCTCAACGGTCGGTTTGTTTAACATGGTTTGCAGCATGCCGTTCTTTGGCGATGGTGGCGACGGGGGCGGTGCACTTGGCGCGGTTGGCAATTTTGTTGGAGGAGAAGCAAGTGGTGCGGGCTGTCCCAGAGGCGCCAGTGACGGCTGTGGTGGCGGAGGCAGCGTCGGCGGTAGCAGCACCACCGGCGGTTGCACCTTTGGTGGCGACTGGACGATAGGCGCAATTGTGGCCACTAGTGGCGGAGGCATTAACTTGCCGTCGGCCTTTTCACTCTCGGTCTTGCGGGTTTCCTCGACGCTCGCCGGCTTCTCCTCGACCTTCGTCTCGGGACTGATCTTGGGCAGCTTGATCTTGAAGTTCTCCGGAGTGAGTGGCGGAGCGAAGACGCATTTTTGCTTCTTCGCCGCCGACTTCAGTTGGTCCTTGCTCTTCCGCTTTGTGGGCAGGTTCAGCGGTGGCCCCATGAGGGAGGGGGCTGAGGTAGGCACTACCGGTGCTGAGACAGGCGTCAGTGTCAGCGTAATGGGTTCCAGTTTCTTCTCCGGTTTTGTGAGCAGTTTCAGGTCCTTCTTGGGAGTGAGGGCGAATGACTTGAGGAACTGCGACTGTGGATCCTCGATGACGGCCGGTGGGGAGGGCGACTTCCTTGATTTTGGGCTGTGCGCGGTGAATCGCTCGGCTTTGATGGTGAGCGGCGGAACGGTCAGCGGAGGACTTGATCCCTTCTTGGAGTCCTTGGATGACTTCGCTAAAGCCTTCTCTGCGCTCTTGTCCTTCTTGTTCTTCACCTTCCACTCCTTCTCGGGCTTCACCGGCTTAACGATCTCCTTGCGATCGGGGTCTGACATGTTGATGATGGTCACGCTGTTCTGCTTGGACAGGTCGATCTTCAGTTTGATGTTCTCGACCTTGCGCTCGTCCTTCACCGGCGGCGATGGCTCCTTCTGCCGGTCCTTCTTGCTGCTGCTCTTGCCCGGGTGCTCTCCGCTTGGCGAAGGCAGAGTTTTTGACTGCTTGCTCGGCTTGCTGACCAGCGTGATCTTCAACTTGTTGGTCTTCTGCGCTTCAGTCTCCGTCGGCAGACGATGCTTTTCCGAATCTGGTTTTTCCTCCCGCTTAATCTCGTGCGCAATCTTCAGCAAGTCACCCTTCGGGTGCGGCTCCGGTTCACTGTGAATTATTGTCATTCCATGCGGCGGCAAGTTCAAAATTAAATTATCAACCACAGGCTGCTCCTGCTTGGCTATCGCTTTCGGGAAATGCTTCACTTTCGGTACGATTCTCGACGGTCGCTTCTTCACGCGGAAGAAGTACCGCATCGGAGCGTCACGTTTCCACGTGTAGATGTACGCCACATCCATTAGAGTGTAATGATCCAGCAGCACAATGGTCTTAACTTTGTACATTATATCGATGCTGAACATGCTGATGTCGATGTTGAACTTCCCGTACACAAACTTCTTCAACAGACCGACGGTAAATATGGCCGGGCACTGTAGGTACTTTGGCTTTAGGAGCTGTGCCATCATCTCATCCTTTGGCGATACGTGCTTACTGCAGAGAAGAAGAAGAACAAATGGGGTGTGTGGCTGGTTAGAAAATGTGCACATGCCAGGATGCAGAAGCAGTGGGAAATATGTCTGCAAAAGATTTCTGTGTAAACAAATCCGATTTACTTACTCAATATCAGCGTATTCCAGTGACAACGACATGTACTCGGTAGGGCTGAATATCAAATGTTCAGTGTCCTCACCCCTCTGTTCGGGCGATGCGAGGGCAGCATCCTCAGGTCGACTCTTGTAGAAGGCACGTTTACGTTTCAGTTCCTTCTCGTATAATCCCGGCACCAATTTGTACACAATGGCTTGCAGTGTTGTATCGGGTCTGGAAGAAAAGAAGGAAAACACATTACAAATCTCTTCGAAATCGAATTCGAGTCAAAGCCAATGGTTGACTAATAAAATAAGGAGACCTAATCGTCGGATGAAAGAATGGATTCAATGGTCTTTTGTGTTGATGGGAGGAGAGAGAGTGTGTGTGTGTGACTGGATTTTCATTTCTCAGATGTCAGAGCAACAAGATATTTCCATCAGCAAACAAAAGGGACCGAGCGACAGGCGGATGTGAAAGGAGCAAAGTAGGTGGACCGAAAAACAAGACCCATGGGTCATCGGGACTCCCTGGCTCCTTTTGTGCGGACCAGACGGATCTTCTTCATTTCCACCGTAAATGATGGATGATTGCCTTAATTGAGTGGTGGACCATGATCAAGGCGATGGCCGAAGACAAGAACGCGGCACAATCAACTGAACCGGTGAATGGGAATGGAGTGGGCACTCGAACAGAGTCAGAGGCACCGCGATGTGTGTTCGGTGTCAAGTGTTTGTCTTTATTTTTTTTTTTATTTTGGTCAAGTGATGCGTTTGCTCTCAGAGGACCCCCCTCTTGTTTGAACAATGTCTGACAGATGAATATGGCTCAATTCAAAAGCCGGGTGACATGTGAAATGAAATTTAATGTCACGTCCTCATCGTTCAATAGAAAGTCGTAAAATTCTGCGAAAAATGGCGCCTGAACTGTCTGTCATGTGAATAATAAATGCCCGTGAGACCCTTTCCCAACAGTCCACGGTGCGCTCTCACAGAGGAACACTATAATTACTGTGCATAATTCTGTGTAACATAAACCGTGTGTAATTTCGTATATACACCCTGTGTGCGCGAGTGTGTGTCCACCACAACATTGTGTTGCATCAAACGAGGGCAAAACGAAACGAATTCCAAACAAAACGAACGAACTGAACGAAAAAAAAAAAAAAAACACCAGAAAACCAGCAATTTCGTCTAAAATCCAACGGAACATGGAATAATTCGTATGTATATGCTTTTTTTTCATTTTTCCTCTCTTCTCTTTTCACATAATAATGATAATTATGTGTTTTATACTTTTCGAACACACCCCTGCGCGCACTACACCCTGTGCCCATATGCGGCATTCTCGATCTCGCTGTAGTGTGTGCCGCCGCCGTCGCCGTGTGGACTGTACAGTGTGGTTTAGTACATATTTACACTTCAGTGCCGGCGGAGGAACTAAACGAAAACAAGAAAGAGGTGAACCCGAGTATATAGCACGAAGCATGCGTATGCGTCCTACCAACGAACGTGTGGGAAGGAGCACTTTTATTTTATGTGTGTTCACCTCTCTACGGCTTCGGGAAAAAAAATAAACCCCGTGCGCAATAGTAGAGCACATTTATCACTGAATCCCTTTCACACCACTTTTCGTTGGTTTTTGTGTACCCAACCTCCGAGCATTTTTTTTGTTTTCTTATTCTCTCTCACTCCCTCCGATGAAAGAGGAAGACCTCACGAAACGAAGAAACTCGACGAAGTCTTCGAGCAAGCACACAACAGCTGTGCGCCACGATGTGTTGTAAATAATCGAGAAAAGGAATCAACGAGAACGACCGAACCGAACCGAAAAGCAAACGACGACAAAAAAAAAACTGTTTATTTCGTCTAAACATCACGGTGAATGTCTTTTCTCTCGCTCCCACCGCACTCACACTCTTGTCATTCCGTTTTGTTGATTCTTTTGTCAGTTTGCTGCTCTCGGTGGAACGAATGTTTGTTTATTCTGTTAGAGATAGATATAGCGCAGCCAAGAACCGGCCAAGAAACAGGAAAAAAACAACGAAAACCGGAGAGATGATGTGAAAAACAAACTGCTGATCCCGAAAATAGATATGGGAATTAAATTAAATAAAGATGGCATTGAAAGAGAGAAACACAACGACGACGACGACGACACGGCCGCAAACACACATAATGCGCGCTTATACATGCCTCTATGCCGGGGACGGGAAAGGGAACGGGCGCGTCGACAGTCGCAACGCAACACACATAATCTTTGAGCTGTATGCGGGACGATATGAGGGAGCGAAAAAAAGAAAAACGGTGCGTTGTTGTTTTGAGAAAACACAAGTTTTTGTTTTATTTTTTTTTCTGTTCATTCCTTTCTTTTACGATTCCCTGGAGCGCGCGGGATTGATGCCTTTTGTGTTGTTTTCTTTTTCGAAAATGTCATAACACCGATATGTACACACATGGGCAGGGGGGGTTGAAGATACATACGCGCACGCTAGAGAACCGAACAAAAGGAATTCAACTCACGAATGAGTGTATTACTACCCGCCTACATTACCGTTTACATCATATGCATTAATCTCATCCCGTACCCGGGCGCACTTTATCGCCCCCGCCGACGCTTCATAATTTCTTTCAGTCTGTTTCTACTTTTACCATTCATACACTTCCTGTGTGAAGATGGAATCACTTTTTTTTTTCATCTCTCTCTCTCACACTCCCAGTCTTTCCTTTCTGAGCCCTGGCTGTCAGTGAAATTAAATCTGAACGCGCTGCCTAGATGAAATTGTTGACATTTTAGAGATTCTTTTTTTTCTCTCTTCTTCTTCTTTTCAATGTTCTGTTGCGGTGGTGAGCTCTGCTCTTGTGGCGTTATTCATCGCTGCCGCGGCAGAAGAAGGGGTTGAAATTTACCTACATATTCCATGGAAATGTTCAGTTTAAGTTCTTTAAGTAACGTGTGATTTGTTCTGAGGGCTATTCATGCCGTCGTTCCAAGCTCTTGTGCGCTGCGCCCCCTTCATTCAGTCGTTTTTCTTCTTCCTGCGACAACAGGCAACGGAATGTAATGAGGAATGCATAATGGAGACATTTTAGATTGACATTCTGGAGAAAAATACGTGAGTGTGGAGAGATGGTGGTGGTGGGTAGGATTCAACTAATCCCCGAGGCGTTGTAAAATTGTAACCACTCCTGAAAGGGTTTAAATCTTTTAATTTCTTGTCTTGGTATGTTAATTGCCAGCGTTTTTTATTGCTACCGACATCTTCGTAATCAGTCTTATGCTAGAGATCTGCTGACACTTTAAAGTGACAGTGACAGTAACGTCGAGAATTTTAATTTTGCACATTTTTTATTTTTCACTTGTTGAGGACTGATGACTGATGTGGGGGACTGACAAGCGAAAGAAGGAGCTGAAATGTCAAATGATTATGACAGGTCTGGCGACATTAACAAAAATGATGACAGATGAAATGTTAACTTGAACATTTCAGACATGTTGGTTGACTTAAATGTTACAACAGGGATGTGTTTAGTCAAATATGCGAGTCAGCGGAGAGAAATGTCAATCTGTGCGTGTGGGCAGTGACATTTTCAATCTAATTTGATGCTTTATGTCAAACGGCTTTAGAAAGTTCGGCTTATTGATTTTTTCTCCCACATCTGGAGTGCTGTTGACATTTTTCACAAGCTGTTGTGCAACAAGCACCCTCTCCAAACTTTAAAAACTTCAATCTGACGTTTCATCTGTCAGAATGAAGAGAAAAAACGAATGATTATGACATTTAACACGTGTCATACCACTTGCCCGTTTATAAAAACTTATAATTTATGACATAACATACAAAAAAAAAACAACCATCCAACTGACAATGACAGATGTCAAAAGAAATCCAAACCTGCTTCAGCAGCTGACACTGAAACATCGCAAGCAGAACGAACTTTCCCAAACAGTTTGCTTCTATTTCTGATAGAAAAGGAGAGGTGTCATATTCACAACAGGATTCCCCCGTCAGATGAAGGCAACATTCCCCAGAAATATGGTAAGCCCCATTCGCTGGCAGTCACATTTTACATGTGCTCGCTGTCAGATGATTGTATTTATTTATCTTCAGTCACCATCTCCAGACGAGCGAGGACATTCATGCCTAATTGAGTCGTATCTGCGAACACACCCCGATTCTTCATCATCGGGCCACCCGCTCCTCAAACAAATTCTCTCATAATTGCTCAAATCATACTTATACCTTTCGGGTCAATATTAATTCCCTTCATAGCTCATAAATTATCCTAAAGGACTTAAGCAGAATTCAAACAAAACATTATTGAGCATTTATCGCATGGGAGAGACATGGAATTTGGGGGAGGGGCTGGAACTTGAGTACACACAGTTTAAGAAGTTAGTTGTCAAAGTTTGTGCATGGAAGTTCCGTAATTGAACATCAATTCGTGACAGAATGTGAGACGGGGGCGGCGGCGGCGGCCACAGCCTGACCAGCCGACGGACTTTATGGATGGAAATTAAATTTCGCCTGTTAGCCAGCCCCCTTAAGGATTTTACTATCGAAACAAATTACACTATAAACAATCCAAGGGGAAGGGAATTGTTGGTAAAAAGGGAAATTAATACGCCGTGGCGGGGTGGAGGGTAAGATGTTTCGATGGAAAACTTCGAACGGACAAGTTGTGAAAAAGTTTTTGCTGTATACTCGAAACTCACGTCGTCGTCGTCGTCGTGGAAGAAGGTTGGAACGAGAGGATAAGTCTAGTTATCCAAACTTTTTAAGGAAATTGACCGGTTTTCCGGCATCAACCAATCGTTCTCCTACCCAAATCCCGGGCACAAAGCGAACGTCAATCAAGAAAAGTACTTCTCACTCTGATCAAAGAGGAAGAATTGTAACAAGATTTTGCCAGTTGGCACATCGCCTCACTAACAAGACGTGTAAAATCCTAAACAGATGAAGGATTAGGGGATAAACCTGAACATGGATATTGAGGTGTTTATGGTAAAGACCTAAGCAAATAGCATGCTTCACTTTCGAGGTGTTGAGGGAAAACCCCGAAATGAGGGAACCTTTTTCGAGCAGGAAATGCTTTTTGATTGAAGGATAGGTGGTGAGTGGTGAGTGGTGGTGTGCTGATGCTGGTGGTGAGTGTAAATGTGTTCAGGAAGTGATTTTAAATTAATATAAATTTAAGATACTCTCACAAGTAGCTGCTTGAGTGAGGTTCGGCGGGGCAGTGACACCCGACGGAGAATGTGGGTTGTAATTAATTCAAGAGGCAGGGATACAGACTAAAACGTCAATCCAAGGAGCCATATAGACTGCTGAAGTCAGCATTAGGGGAACAGTCGCCAGAGCGAGAGCGTCATGCCGATTGACGATTTGCATTGCGACCCAACGGTATGGCGGTGATCAAATATTTACGAAAAATTATGCTTAAGGTCTGTGGGAGCCTAAACATACACAAGTTCAAAGTGAGAAGGGACGGGACGTCAAAAAAAAATCCAAAATTGGGAAGGACTCCAAAGCAGGCCGACTTCGATAAAATCGACGTCAAAATGTGTTGTTTTTTATCTTTTATTGAGACTGATGCCAGGAAGCGAGTAACTTTTTAAGTCAATCCCTGAAGCTGATGGGAAATCTGCATAAATTGCTATTTTCCTGACAAGGGATCGAGGGGGTTGGGTGTAGAATGGCGCCCGCCCGCGAGGAAGCAATTTCATGATTTTGTAATATCAGGGAAATTTCTGAAATTCTTCTCGCCCCGGGGGTGAGGTGAGGTGGAAGGAAGGGTTGAACAAGGTGTTGTACATGCTGGAACAAGGACCAACAAAGGGTGACTGACTTAAGAGAGAGAGGCGAATAAATGAAGTGTAAAATAATACTTTAGCCGGCAGTTTCTTTGGTAAATAAAACTGATTTTTTTTGTCGAATCAGATACGGAGAACTGAATCACTGAACCGAGACGGGAGGCAGATCGGATGGGAGGACTAGCAGAGATTCTATGTGCAGTCAAGGGGAGAGATGGTGAGTAGGCAAAACTTGAGGCCTAGTGGAAAGTCTTATCCGTCGAGTGTATCAAAAATGTGCACTTTGGAGGAAGAGACAGGGATACAGACTAAAACGTCAATCCAAGGAGTCACATCGACTGCTAAAGTCAGCATTTGGGGAGCAGTCGAAAGGAAAATCACTTGCCAATGGACCGATTCGGTGTCACAGATGTTCCTTTAGGCATTTTACCAGACTTGAAACATCATTAAAGAGTGTTTTCAACCACCACAGCTTAATTAAAGAGTCCTCTGATGTCAGTAATAGAGACAACTTAACGAGAGCAAGAAGCTTACTACCAAAGATATCCATCAAGCCAAATTGCCTCCACCCACCTTCCGTGGTTTTGAGCAAATCTCCAGCCGGACACCTTAAATCCCGTCAATACGTCACTCCTTAAGCAACATCCAGCAAATCCCCCTATTTCTTATTTACATTTAGTTAATTAAAAAACTTATTCCAAAATTTGTCTTGCTTTCCATCCCCAAAAAAAATGCCAATACAAATCCCCCACAATCTGTCACGCGAATATCAACAAAAAGCGGTAAATACCAACCACCACAGCTCGCCGGAAAATGATGACGATAGCACAAACGACAACGCCACCGTCAACGACGAAATGTCATTAATATTGCAAGAAGCACACAACGAACTGCCATCGTACACATAATGTACTTCCTGCCAATCAATCCACTTCAAGAGTAGATACTTCGGTAATTCCCAGTCCAATCATCCCTCACTCCAGGAATACGCGCGGCTAGAACTTGAATCGAAGTGCACCCCCCCATCGCCTTCCCGCCTTCCAGTCGTTGAGTCACTGGAATATATTATTTATTACTGGAACGAACGGTGAAAACGAAACTCCAAAATCAATACTCGTTATCATCATTTTTACAATTCATTGAGTCCACATTGATAGGCGACGACGCGAACCGGGTGTGGGGAGAGAAACCGACGCGGCAAGATGGGAATATCGGAATATCTATGAATGCATTATCGTATCTCGTTTGTGTACTCATTAACCAACCACTCGCTCATTGTGCTCTTTTTGGTTCGATAATCCTGCAACAAGAGGAAATAAGAACGCCCGAGGTGGGGATGGGATATCTACAGAAATAAGGACACTCCACCATTCCTTGAAATAGATTTCTCATTCGTTTCTTTTGTAAATTGGGAAAACGTACGCACCCGCACGACGACAAGGGGATAAGGAGGAGATGAGGATTTTTTTTTGAATTCCCATTCATAAATCAAATCGCACAAAGGACCAAGGACGAGGATGAATGCGAAGAGAAGGAGCCGAAGAGAGATAGAAACGACAGATAACACGAGATAGGTGGGTTAAGCTCATCACGCTGACGAGATGACAAATGATGATACGAGAGGATATTCATTTCTCTGCCACGGTCGTGACGGGCGCGTTCGCGCGCTCACCGAGATCTGACGTCTTAATAAGGCTGGGGAATTATGACACCAGTTGTCTTGCACACGCACACACTTGAGTCGGAGAAAACGAAACACACCCCAAAATCCCTCGATTCATTTCAATTAAATGACAGACCTGTCGCCCTTGGAATCATTAAAAGCCCATAAAGAGCCACGCCAGACAACATCTCTACGTTGCCACCAACAACGGGCAGCGCGCGCGAAAAAAAATCACACACACACACAGCAAAAGGGAAAACAAAAACGAAACAGAGGCAAACAGACAGCCAACCAATATCGCGTGGAGCCAAACAGTGGCCGACCCACCACCAGCCCACAACGCATCGGCATCGGTCTCTCAGGTGCTCGCCGCCGCCCAGCAGTGTGTGCGCGCGCCCCCCACAGAAATAATACATTCTCCAGCCAAGCAAGACCATTCGCCGGTTTGCTGTTGCCTGTTTGCCAGCGATTCCGGCCATAGGTTAAGCCCTGGCTTTGACTGACAAGCAAACAAGACAAACGAGAGCCAGACGCGCATTAAAAATTCCCAATAGTACACTGATGCCGAGGGAGTGAGAGAGAGAGAACCACCCAGACGACGTTTTGTCGGTCTTCGCTTGTCCAGAGGTGCGCTTCTTGATTTTTGTTGTGCTTCTCCTTCTTATTCTTCGTCTTTTTCACATGCTCCGCGAGAGACTCCACCGTCGTGGGGCACGGCTGCCGTTGCTGAGATGCTGCTACTTGGGCGATGTTTGTGCAGCCGTCGGTAGACACACGCAGGCTGGCTGGCTGGCGAGAGGAGAATTCCCAGAACAATGCTGGCCACATTTGGGTTTCGCTGCTCTCCTAATTTGTTTGCTCTTCCATTTGAAAACGGTTTAATTAGCACTTAGCGGTTTGAGTACGGACGCAACGGTGTGGGGTCCGTATGAACGGAAAAAAAATGCTGTGTCCGCTCCTCTTTGCGTTCAGGAAAGTGTGAATACTTTAAGAGTTATGTTTATTGTTCGCACTCCATTCAAAATTGTTGCCGATGCTCTTTAGCATCGCCGCACCGACTGACTACAACCCCTTCTGTCCCACGACCCTGCCCCAGACACACGAGCACAACCGTGATATGCTTATCGAAGCGGAAAATCTGTCCGTGGGGTCGGAGGGGCGTGCTGCCGTTCGTTGTCGTCGTCGTTTACGCAATCTATTTTCGAAATTGTTCAATCGTACCAGAAAACCCCCCCGGAAATTGTCGCACATCCATTAACCCACCAGCCATACATGCCACCTTCCTCCACGTAGCCACGTAGCGCACATTTTCCCGATGCCCGGGTTCCGCGTGGCAGCTCCTGGGGTGATAATAATGTGCACGACAAATCAAATCAAATGAATTTACGTTTTTTTTTTTTCAGCACTTTCAGTGCTCCAGCGAGCCGTGGAGGCCGTGGAGTACGCCTCGAGGTCTCCCAATCAGGCGGCAGTCATCGACGGCAGCACCACCTCCTGCCTCCATTCCTCGCGATGGAAATGTTGCTGATTCCCTTTTTTCGTCTCGCCACTCGTTGATTTCGTTTTATCTGTTCCCTTTTGTGTTTTTCCTCTTGACTGAATTGGCAGGCGCCCCACTACTACCCACCCCATGGCAGTGGCCCGTCGCACAAGCAAGGTCGTTATCGCAAGCAAGGGTAATAATACCAAGTCAGACACATTTCACCTCTCGGCAGTCGTCGTTGTCGCGTCTCCTTGCAGGTCGTTCTCGTTGCCCTCTTGACCCATTCTCCAATCTTCAGTCAAAACAAGACAATTTTTCACACACACACACACCAGCACAGCTCCCCAGGCAGCAGGACGAAATTAGATTTACTTTCATCCTGACCGCATATCACATAAAGAATTCGATTACCAATCTGATATCGAGAAGGACGACGACAAAAACAGGAGACGGCTACCTCCTCACTGGCCGGCGGACTCTCCTCAACTCACTCTCTCGCTCTCGGTCGGCCGGCTTCCGTTTGTCCGTCGGCTGATAAACGATTTTTTTTTTATTTCCTGTCTAAGAGAGAGTTGACCTCTCGAACACGAAATGGGGTGGAAAATATCCCTTTTTTTGTGTGTGCGCTTTTCGTTTTCTTACAAGGACCCATTCGCAAGTCTCGCAAGGTTGACCGTCGTAAGTCAGTCGGTTTTACTGCCCCGGGGAGTCATTAAATTCATCTCAGTGACCAGTTCTTCTTCTCGTGAATGGGCACTTATCCGGCGCGCCTGGCCAGGGTGGGGGTGGGTGCTCACATGCATATCTTTAAGACGATCCCTCACTCTCTCTCTCAGTCTTGGGCTACATCGTTTGGAAGTGTTTAAATGCGGAAGCAGGCTATAACGAGAAAGGAAATCAACTGGACCAAGGGGATGATGGGCAGTTTTTTTTCTCATCTTAAGTCATAATGTCTTTGCAAAACTTTCGAACACAATTCCAACCTCATGTCGCTCCAAAAAATGTCAGACTTCTGGAAACAAACAAATCAGGAATCAGACATTTGTGTCTGCCGGTGGTATGGGTTCAAATCTCTGTGCTGACAGTTGGATTAACTCGTGGAATTTATTAAGGGACACGTTTCCCCAAGGAATCCCTTTCAAATGTTCTCTCCTTTTTTTCCACTTTTTTGCGCTTCTCCTGTTCTCCACAATCCTTTCGGTGTATTGCGGTGCTTAAGGTATGCAAGCACAAGAGAAACCTGCTTGAGTTTTTTTTTTTTTTTGTTCGCTTCAAGGATTATGTTTCGTTAGAAAATTGCTTCGGCTGTGATTTTAAATAAAAGAGAGCCTAGCTTGGTTGCTTTTTGTTCAGTTTAAGTACGTGTTCAGGGAGGGAATTGCCAGACTAAAGGGGTTGAATGAAAATTTGATTTTTTTTACTTACTTGATATTTGGTTTGGCAGTGTTGATCATCATTTGGCAGCAGGGGCAGTATTGTTCTGTCCGCAAGTGTCTCATAATACAACTGTGACAAACTGGAATGAGAAGAGAAAAGGGAGAAAAATGTTGTAAAAATCTGCTAAATGTTTGAAAAGAAAGGGGAATAATGAGTGCTGGAGGCTTTATTTCAAATTTAACAACCGAGAAAGTGATCAGAAATCGTACCTTGTGGCCATAACGACCACTTCGCTAAGCTTCGTTAAGTTTCGTTCATTTCTGAATGATACGGCATTGTCGTGTAAGAGGAACCAATGAATGCTATCACATTAAACAACGGGGAAAATGAACAGAAATCAAAACCAAAACGATGACTTTCCAAACTTCGTTAAGTTTCGTTCATTTTTGAATGCTAACGCAATGTTATGTACAAGGAACCAATGAATGCTGGAGGCTTTATTTCACATTAAAGAACAAGGAAAGTGAACAGAAGTCATACCCTGCGACTAATTTGTTAAGCTTCGTTGAATTTCGTTAATTTTTGAATGCTAACGCAATGTTGTGTAAGACGGACCAATAAATGCTAGAGGCTTTATGTCACACTAAACAACGGGGAAAGTGAACAGAAATCATACCCTATGACCAGAACGTCCAATTTGCTGAGCTTCGTTAAGTATCGTTCATTTTTGAATGCTAACGCAATGTTGTGTAGGAGGAACCAATGAATGCTGGAGGCTTTATTTCAAATTAAACAACGGGGAAAGTGAACAGAGGTCATACCCTGTGACCAGAACGACCACCTTGCAAAGCTTCGTCAGGTTTCGTTCATTTTTGAATGCGAACGCAATGTTGTGTAAAAGGAACCAATGAATGCTAGAGGCTTTATTCCACATTAAACAACGGGGAAAGTGAACAGAAGTCATACCCTGTGACCAGAATGACCACCTTGCAAAGCTTCGTTAGGTTTCGTTCATTTTTGAATGCCAACGCTAAATTGTGTAAAAGGAACCAATAAATGCTAGAGGCTTTATTTCACATTAAACAACAGGGAAAGTGAACAGAAGTCATAGCCTGTGACCAGAACGACCACATTTCTGTACTTCGCTAAGTTTCGTTAATTTTTGAATGCTAACGCAATGTTATGTACAAGGAACCAATGAATGCTTTAGGCTTTATCTCAAATTAAACAACAAGGAAAGTGAACAGAAAGCATACCCTGTGACCACAACGACCACTTTCCTATGCTTCGTTAACTTTCGTTCATTTTTAAATACTTAAGTGGGAGAAAACTGAAGCGCTCTGTTTGTAATACAATATCGTTCCGAAACAAACATGATGTCACTGACTGACTAGTCAAGTTTGTCAGTTACCGACTTCGATTCTTAATTGACCGCCCCTAGGTGTGTCAGCGTCCACTCACATCATTTTTAAATGTCCATAAACGAACCCCCATTTTCACCTTAACTCGAAGATGGATTAACACCATCCACCTCCAATCAATTGAAGCGACTAAAAGTCACCTCCAGACGCAAATAGAAATTCAATAAACCAAATAAATCACATCCACAATTCCCTGTCAAAAACCGCGATAACGCTTCAAATCAAGATTTATCATCTCGAAACAAAAAAAAAAAAACACCGTAAAAATGCTTTTAAATGAATAATTGGCAACACCATCAGCGTCCCTTCCCATCGTTATTCTTTCAGAAATTATTGGATCACCATTGTTTTCCGTCGACGTCGTCGTCGTTGGGCATTCAAGTCGTGTTCTTCAAAAGCTCCCAGACAGCCAAAGAGGGTGACGTGTTTACACACCACACTCCATTCAAAAATCAAGCTTAAAAAATGCCTCGCCCAGGCTGTTTTGCAAATCACACCCACCTTGTGTGTCATACACAGGCGTCCCCTAAACAGGTTCCTCTCCACCAACCAGCGCCCCCTCGTCCGGAGTGCGAACGCACCACTCAAACGCACACTTGAACTTGTGGCCCCGGATGCCACGTTGCGCACACAAAGACCTCGGGGCCTCGTTCGCTTTAAAGAGAGGACGAAATTCGGATGGATGCTGCCGGGATTGTGCCTGTCGCTGGGTATCATTCGCGCATACACACACACGGGCAGACACATCCGCGTACAGCCACCGGTCTAGCTTTAAGCAAAACCAACGGACTGCCTGTGGAGCTAATTTCCATTTAAGCCGATTACTTGTCGAGTGATTAATTGTCCCGGTGGTCCTTGCTTGTTTTGGCTTGCTCACATAGTGAGTGAATGAGTCAGTCTGTGTGTGTGACTGAGTGTGCCATGGAGACCCATGGTGGTGGGTTTGAACTTTTGCTGTACGTGGTTACCATGTCCTCCGAACCGGGCCGGACCACGGAGGCAGCAGCGGCAACACATCCTAGTCGTTCATCACTTTAGTGAATGTTATTTACCCATTCCACAGCGATTGGCGTCTGTGGTGAAGTTGAAAATTGGATGACATTATCGACTGGACACAGGAGTGGACGCCGCTGGATGCAGCCCAGTTAATCAATGACTACAAGTGTGCATTCCATGAATTTCATTAACTTCCGGCGTACGTACACATGTAAATTACAAATTCAATTGGACGCCGACTGAGGGGAGGGTGGCTGGATAGAGAATTGAGCCCCTTTGTGGTTGTGCAGCGAGGCTAGTCTTCTGATTGGTAGCAACAAAGTTTCAATTTGCTTTTTTTTTTGTTTTTTATCTTCGTTGACTCATTGCAACAAGCTGTCCCTGTCGCCTCATGAATTCCCTTTGTGTAAATATGCAAACGCAAAGTTTTCACAGGCGACGGAGAAAAGAAGGACTCTTCTTGTTTTCGACGACAATTTTGACACTGAATAGCATTTCCTTCGACACAAGAGACACAGAGAGAGAGAGTGAGCAAAAAAAATCCAAACCGGCGAAGAACGAGACCAGGCAGAAGCAGGGAATTGGTCGTAGAAACTTTTAGACGCTTTGGCACTTTACAGCTTCAATTTTCATCGTTAAGCGAACCGGAGAGTCGGTACGGGAGGTGCTTTTTGCAGACTTTACAACTGTGCTGGCGTCGTCGTCACCACCATTAAGGTCCCTCCCAAAAATGTCTGCACTCGATGGCGCTGTAACGGGTGTCATGTGCTGCCGCCTCTCGGAGTGCCTCCCCCGACTAGACACGCACTGGAAAATTGCTTCCTCCGCAATGTCTGGGTACGGAGGAAAAAAAAAAGGATGTTTCTTGCAGAAAAAAAACAGCGCACCATCGAGGGCGGAAAAAAATTAGTACTGCCAAATTTAAAAGCTGGAGAAAAACCGTCACGTGATTTATTTAATTTCGTTGAACGCACCCCAGCGGCGGCGACTGTGTGCCACTGGCTTTGTGTGGTTGACGCAAAGAACATTAAGCCGAATGTGCGCGATTGTGTGTGGGTGGCTGGGGGGCAAACAACATTCACCCCCATCGGCAAAAAATGTGTTCAGTAACCACAAAGGGCTTAAAGGAAAACCGCGATAAAGCTAAACCGTCGTTTTTCCCTTTACTTCCGCACAGAAAGGGCTCGCCGCCACCCTTTGTTAGGTCGCCTCTTTCGCTTGTGTTTTGTTTCATTATTATTAAGTTCCACAAAGGAATTTCGTTTGCAGATAAAAATCCCATTGCACTGAAGACAACAGACAGTGGTCCGTCGTCTGTCAAGCCGACGCTACTCCGAGCAACAGAATAATAAACCCGAAGCTCGCACACAAAAAACTGGGCAACCACTGGGCCAATGAAGTTGGAGGCTTGGAGGAGAGAGACAGTGCCACTGAGCCAAAAGTGATCCCCCGAAATCCACGCGCCATCCGATGATAAGCTGAGAACAAAGCGAACTGCAATAAATGGGCTTTAACTTCCATCCCAAAAGGGGGGCGGTTTTTTCCCTTGCAGAGTAGGCCTTATCGCAGCAGTTCCGCTTTAACATCCAACGCCAGCAACAGCGACGGGCGGGTAAGGTGTGCGCTCAGTGACGGCCGGGGGGTGTGTGGGGGTGGAGGTGGAAGAGAACAACAACCCCATGCCAACGGAGTGCTACCAAACAGAGCCACCACGGAGAAGGGATGTTTTTCTGTTCCATATCGTTGCGAGCACTGTTGCTGGCACACTGGTGGTGGTGGATGGGGGCTCTGTGTGTATTTTTCGGAGTGCCTGTGACAGAGGGGGCAACGGAGACCACCGATGAGGATGGATGATTTTTCAAGGACAACCACGGTCCGGGCTACACTTTCTTTAAAAAAAAAACTTTCGCCTCAAAGTGGAAAAAAAAATCAACACAAAGTTCTCCCATCCCCCAGCTCCATCTGCAGAGTTAACCTCAAGATTTCTAGTCTGACAAACGTCCGGATCAGAACAATGGCCCTCGCAAGTACACAATACGCCCGCAACTTCAATGAGAGACAGCCTGATGAATGGCCGTCCAAGAAGGGGAGGTTCGCTTCGGAGTCCCTGGCACGTCCGTGTGGGTATGTAGTAAGTCATTATTGCCGAGGACAAGGACTGCAAGTTTTCAATTCAAGTGCAACCATGCCAATGGAATTGGCAATGAATTTACGTTCACTTTTTGGGCGAACTTCATTGAAGATGATATCAGAGCAGGTATCCGTCCCGAGGCGGCGGTCGCATGGATGGACGGGACAATAAATCAGGGGTTTGGTATTATCTGCCGCAGCCATTCATCTCTCTATCGGGTTATGAACTGCTTTCAAAAAAAAAACAGGAAAGTTTATTTCTTTTTTTTTTTGCCCACATTCGCTCTCTCGTGGTGTACAATTTATGAGAGTTTAATATGGAACTTGTATGTGAACGCATTTAAGGGTGCTGTTGGTCGGGTCGTCTCCTCGTGCAAAACCTTGTACGTACACAATATGTATTCAAATGGAGCTCTGAAGAGATATGCAAATATGACGGCTTCTTGTGTTGGTAATAGGGGTATTATACCTTTTCAAAAAGTCAAGAGGTTTCGCTTTGCCCCCAGAGCGGGGTTGCTTGCTTGGTTGGTTGGTTGGAACGTTCTCCGGTCAACAGCACAAAAAAAAAAGAATAAAACTTCTCAGTGCACATCAGAGAGAACGCAATAAATGATTATATCTCTTCGCAAGCAGTCGGGAGAAAGAAACCCTACACGATGAGGCACTCATTAATTCATGAGCTTATCCTCTCATCTCTGTCACGGTTCATTTGAGTGAAACAAATTAAGGCGAGTTTCGTCAAGTTTAAGACTCCACCTTATCGACCGGATCTTCATTCGATTACCAGTCGTTGCAGCACATTGAATCAGAGATTTAGATTTTTCGCTCAGAAGCCACATACAAAAAAAAATCAATACAGTCTCGCCCGGCGGACCAGATACAATGGGTGTCTGCACAAAAGTTCCTCCTCTCTCTGTGCATTCAATGCACGAGGACTGCTGCAGCACACGTATGTCTTCTGAACTTGCACACAAAGGACCTGGTGGAAACTATGAGAAAACACTGGTATCGTGTCGTCCGTTGCCGGTGTTATCGTCTGACAAAATATGAACCCAGCAGCTGACACTCGCAATTACACTCGTAAATTCATGGAAAGACACCACCGAAAATCAGGTAGACTTTGAATTCGTACATTTGTAAGGGTGTGCTCTGTTCGCTGATGCTGCGCTGCTGTTGCAGGTGCAGCGACAAGCGGAGAGGTCAACAATCCACTGGGGTGTTGCTAGGAGTCCGCAGGAGAGCTCGTAAAATGTTGTGAATTAAAAAAAGGCAGCTAAAGTCGGTAACGACTACGAACTCACAAAATGCTTTAAGGTTGGATGATATTTCGAGAGCACACCGATTAGATGGTGAATGATTAAAATCGCATGAAGCCATTGTTTTTGTTCAACTATGTGTCTCAGAATGGGCATCAAGCAGAACTAATCACACACGAGCGCATATACACATGCAGCAGCCCACACGGAGACTTCGTAGCAAGCAAGGAACAAACGACAGAACTGCGCATGTACCACCTACACACTCGCTGCTCCCCCACCGCCCGAAAGAAGTCGGGAGTTGCAGGGCAATTCCAAATGGGGAATTATGAGAAGGAAATCAGCAGGCGAAATCGCATTTCCATCAACATATGGTTTCAACAAACCGATTTAAATTGCGACCATGCGTGCAAATGAGTAGATGTGTGTACGGCGGCCGCAGACTGTGCGCTGCTGACGATGATGACGACGACGACGACGACGACGATAAGATCTCGCTTGTTCATCGACACTTGTGAAATGTTTTTGAACTCGTTTGAGGCTATGAAATTTGTAAAGAGGGAATTTAACGCCTTTCTGAATTGGATTTTTGTGTAAACAATTGTGTGGGGGGTGGCTGTTGTTGCTGACTGGCGGAGGATGGCTTGGTCCATGGGGGAGGGCATTCGCCGAGAGCTTCTATGAAATTGGCAAGCGTGCTAGGACGGAACGGGCGTTATTTGGCGAGGGACTTACTGGGCTGCCTAGTCAGACAAGTCAGACAAGCGAGCACTTAAAGCTGAGTGCTGAGCGAATATGCTCTGTAGAGGGCCAGGGCATGGCTGAAGGTTGCTCAAAAATGAAAAGCAGTCCGTAGAGGGCCAGGACATGGCTGAAGGTTGCTCACAAATGAAGACAGCCCGTAGAGGGCCAGGGCATGGCTGAAGGTTGCTCAAAAATGAAAAGCAGTCCGTAGAGGGCCAGGACATGGCTGAAGGTTGCTCAAAAATTAAAGGCAGTCCGTAGAGGGCCAGGACATGGCTGAAGGTTGCTCAAAAATGAAAAGCAGTCCGTAGAGGGCCAGGGCATGGCTGAAGGTTGCTCAAAAATGAAAAGCAGTCCGTAGAGAGCCAGGGCATGGCTGAAGGTTGCTCAAAAGTGAAAAGCAGTCCGTAGAGGGCCAGGACATGGCTGAAGGTTGCTCAAAAATGAAAAGCAGTCCGTAGAGGGCCAGGGCATGGCTGAAGGTTGCTCAAAAATGAAAGGCAGCCCGTAGAGGGCCAGGGCATGGCTGAAGGTTGCTCAAAAATGAAAGGCAGTCCGTAGAGGGCCAGGACATGGATGAAGGTTGCTTAAAAATTAATGGCAGTCCGTAGACGGCCTAGCTTCCCAGCCAACTATTTGTGTTGTGCGTGTTGAGTGAAAGGGACCTACCTACGACTCCAAACGGCCAAGTTTGACAATCTTTTTCTAGACAAGAACACTCTTTGAGCTTTGTCAGTGACACGAATGAGGGAAGCACGTGAAAATTATTGTTTTCTTGTCGTAGAGACAATATATTGAACCTAGACGTCGATGATGAAATTCGGCCCTCCGGCCCGAAGAATCTTCGAATCCGAACCTGTCGGGCAACGCAACAGAGGACGCCCGCGTTTAAGGTGGCGCACCCAAGTGGAGAAGGACCTCAACCAACTTGGTGTGCGAAACTGGAGACAGCTAACCAGGGATCGCGCTAGTTGGAGAGGCATGTTGGTTGAGGCCCAGGTCCACCCCGGACTGTAGCGCCACACAAAGAAGAAGATGAAGACGTCGATGTTCAAACGTTGGGGTCGACGCACATACCAACAACGCCACAGGCCAGCAAAATAGTCAATTGGCAGTGAGTTGAAGGAGGTGGGGCCGTGAAAACACAACCTACGACGTTGAGGTTTAAGTGTCCTGGGGTCGACACACATGCCCACAACGAAACCCCACAAGGTTGCTCAAAACTGTCGGACATTTTCTTAAAGTTGCAGTCAATCGCACGCCTAGATGGCGCTGTTGGTGAGTTAAGGGTCTTTGGTTCTAATCGCAGCAAAGTTGATAAAATTGTGACTAATTTTGAAATCTGGTCCTAGTCGCCAAGTTGTCGCTCAGTGGTCTGACTATGGGTACCACAATTTCGCTGGCAGCCCAGCATCCAAACCTAAACCGCAGTCAATCTCCGTAAAGGGTGCCCTGGGGTCGACGCAAATGCCTACAAAGCCGCCCCACAAGGTTTTTCAAAGCTGTCGGAAATTTTCTTTAAAGTTGCAGTTAATCGTACGGCTAGATGGCGCTGTTGGTGAGTTAAGGGTCTTTGGTTCTAATCGCAGCAAACTTGATAAAATTGTGTCTGATTTCGAAATTTTGTCCAGTCACCAAGTTGTCGCTCAATGGTAGTAGTCTGACTCACAATTTCACTGGCAGCCCAGCATTCAAAGCTAAACCGCAGTCAATCTCCGAAAAGGGTGCCCTGGGGTCAACGCACATGCCCACAACGCCACCCAACAAAGTTTTTCAAAGCTGTCGTACATTTTCTTAAAGTTGCAGTCAATCGCACGGCTAGATGGCGCTGTTGGTTGAGTCAAGGGTCTTTGGTTCTAATCGCATCAAAGTTGATAAAATTGTATCTGATTTTGAAATCTGGTCCTAGTCGCCAAGTTGTCGCTCAGTGGTCTGACTATGGGTACCACAATTTCGCTGGCAGTCCAGCATCCAAACCTAAACCGCAGTCAATCTCCGAAAAGGGCACGCTCCGCCCTCAAATTGAATCCCTTTCCAAAGCCAAAACCATCATCGAAATTGAAACCCCATCACGTTCGCATTTACGACTCGTCAGAATTCAATCAGAAACTAGTTACAATCCACAATGGATCCATCACACCACCTCTCAAGCTGAATGTTGCAAAAAAAAATGTTCATCACATCTTATCAACCCCACATCAGAGCCGTGAGCTATCAAATTTGTCACAACAAAAAAACGCATCCCCCTTTTGTTTCGAAAATCTCAGAAACAGGGGGTACACGACGACCACACCTCGAAGGCCACGCACAGAAAAGACATAAAGTCTAACCCTCCTCCCATGTGGTTGTCGTTCGGTGTTGCCTCATGTTTAATACATTCGACCGAAGATTCTCGAACTCCCTTCCTGCCTGCCCCATTACCGCCCATAAATTTTTATCAATTCCCCATAAGATCCCCAAATTTGATTGTCAACGGTTTTTGATGTTCTCTCTTTCGTTTCTCGTCGCATTTTCCATTCAACTTCTGTGTGTAATTTTAGTTAAAATCTTTTCGTCATCATTAAACATTTTTTTTTTTCTTTTTTATTACAATCAAGTCCATTAAGGAGTATTTAGTTGTACGATCGTAAAATTTACGATGACAAGGTCTTCAGTCGCTCTGTGTGTGCGTTTGTGATCACCCTGCACACAGAGGGAGAGAGAGAGAGAGAGCGAGAATGAAAAGTGTCATTAATTTGATGGTCGTTTGTGTAGGAAGAAGTGTTCCTTGTCAAAATACCGACGGTGTCTGTGGGGTTTATTTTTTTTGTTTGAGTTGTACTTACATGAATGCAAACACTCCACAATGGTGGTGGCATCGATTAGGTATCCCTTGCATAGATTGCATATGATATGTGCATTGACAGATGTCAGCAAGACACGGCGGGGTTTACCAAAACTATCGCCATCATCATCGTCGTCTTCCTCTTCTTCAGTCTTAATTTCCGGTTCAAGTTCTTTGGTGGACGGTAAACTATCAGCACTGCTACTGTTGCCGTTGATGATGAGGCTACCGGCAGTGATTGGGCTCGTTGCTGTGATGCTGCTGTTCGAGCTGTTGTCGCTGGGGCTGCACTTTGTGATTGCCTCCGTCATTGGCTTTGAGTCCAATGTCAAAGTGTCACTGGCAGAGCATTCCTCGGACTTAATAACAACTTCATCGCATTCGGTCTTAATTTCAATGTTACTACTATCACATTTAGCTGTTGTCGCCGATGAGGATACTGACGACGCTGAAGACGACGACGACGACGACGATGATGACGACGAAGCCGACGACGATGATGATGATGTAGATGACGGTGATGACGAGCATGAAGAGGACGACGACGACGACGACGAAGATGATGACGACGACGACGACGATGAAGATGAGGATGATGATGATGAACATGGCGGTGGCCAGTCGGAGGAAGACGACTCTTTATTGTCTTTGATTGTCAAAAAGTCTGAATGACTGATGTTGCTGTTGTTACAACTATTGTCAACTGGTCGCGTTGACGTTTGTTCTGTCATTGTGTTCATTGTATCCACCTCGTTTGTGGACTTTAATTGATTGTGTGTGACAGATGCCGCTACTTCTGTTGTCGGCATGGAATGCGATGGGGTTTCCGTTGGCGCCATTATCGACGTAGCTCCTGGCAATGGCATTGGCGACATTTTCGCTTCATGCAACCTGAAAAGGGAATAAGAATAATCATAATAACAATACAAAAAAAGGAAATTAATAATGTTCAAGGAATGTACGTTATGTAACAATGGGACGAGGGGAGGGTTAGTAAAACGATGCAACCGACCGTGTCAAATCCTTCTTACAGTCCAACAACCAACAGACAAAAGAACACACGAATGCAAAGAGAGAGAGGGACACAAATAGACAGGAGGAATGAAAATAAGAAATTGAAAGGAAATTGGGTACGCCAGGAGCGGCAGCAGGAGCGTGTGTATATTTGTATGTTTCGTTTCGAGTTGTCTTGACGACGACCCTTCTTCTAAGTCGTTTAGATCCCCTGCTCGCGCCATCTCTGTCTGGCTGACGCAGAGTCGCCGTATCTCGGTATGGGACGACTGCGGCGCGTTCACAATTTCACCTCCGAATCTTATTCAATCGTTGACACATCACCGGGGGTTAGACAGCACTCTAATCCGCCGGCCTGGAGGGAGGGAACGATGAGCCCGGCCACACGGGCATTGTGTCTCCATCTGACAGTTGTTGCCAATTGCCAATGAAGGAATGCAACGCACGCTCATCCGTGTGCACGTCGACGGATCGGTGGTGGGAATGAGAAAATAAAAATACCGCCTGCCGCCATTTAATTAGTTTAGGGTGCAATGGCAATGAAACGACACACGATGTGTGCAGGGGACAATAGCGCTGAGCATCTACCTGGAAAGGGATCGGTGGTGGTACTCACCGTCAGAGACGACGTCTCGGAAAAAAAGAAGGAAATCTCTATTTCAAGTGTTTTTCGGTGCACATATCATTTTAAGAAAATATTTTCATTTCACAGCGAATCTGGGGTAATAGAGGCGCTGTTTGTTATTCTTGTACCTTCTTTCAAGGACCAGCCGTTGCCGGGTGGTGTGAGAGCGCCACCCTGTGAACGGCTGCAAGAGGAAGTCATTGTTCCACAGGAAGGAGCGCATTAAAACTTCGAAAAGTTGATGCAAAAGTAGTTATTCTTGTGAAAGTTCTGCGTTGAGCGTGTGGCGGTACTGGGAGGAACTTCCAAAGCACTTGACAAATTAAATATCCTCATAACGAGAAGAAAACAATGTGACATGTATGTGCGACGGGTGGAAGTGACAGGCAAAGATGGCATGACTGGAGGGTGAGAGTCCTGTTGTGGAACTCATTTAAAATTGATTATATGAATGTTGCCAAAGACGAAGGCTGACTTGGGAAGAGGGGGGGAGCCATACAAGTACGGAGTGAGAAGAAGGGGGCCACATCTAAACAGGATGACCGTCCACAAGTGAGTTAAGGCGAGAAAAGGAAGGAAGGACAAACCCCCCTCTAAACAGGATGACCACCACCTTAGTGAGTTAAAGAGCCTTTAAGAAGATTGTGGTCCCTGTCCAGATTAACTCTCGTAAGACACAGAACAACCTCCAGCCCCACCCCCACCGCTGACAACCTTGTAAGGCAAATCTCCCTGCTTGTGTCGTTCAATTAATTCACCACTCATGGGACATTTCAAAGGGTTGCTCGCGCCCGGCCCTGTATATCCATGGAGACCCCTGCAACGAAGAAATTTCGAATTTCAATTGTCCGGCAAGAGGATAATTAAAGTTGAACTACCGCTATCTTAGAATTCCCTTTCATTTGTAATTTATTACCGGTTCGAAACATAAGGTTGGGCGGTTTTTCAACCCTCTCTCTCGGCAATTCACAAACGGGACAGTTGTGTTTCCCGCTGATTCTCTGGGCGATGGTGACCTCGACGGTGTGTTCACTCCTCATGTGTGAGATATCGGGTGCGCACGAAACAGGTTTGCACTCGGGGTCCCCTTTAATTACCACAGAAAATTTGATACGAGCCTTATCCTTATGGGCGATGGTCAGTGTTTGAGGGATTTACACTTTTATCGCATGTGTTGTTGGTGTTTGCTCGAACGTTTGTGGCTTGTCCTTGGTAAGACGGGATATGATGTGGCTGAGATGCGAGAGGATGACGAGTGTGGACCAATTGAGAGAAAGAGGTCGTATGTCAGATCGGATCTGGTGATCTTGTCGTGGTTTCTTTTGCATTTTTGGTGACATTTTTGAGTGCCAGGGGTGTTGTCGTTCCAGGTCCGAAAAAAGAAAAACTATAGGACCCCCCTTTCCATTCGCATGGATGTCGTCAGTCTTTGTCAGTGGGTAACCACATGCGTTTTTGGTGACAAAAGGCGATCAAACAGGAGCGAAAAGAAAAAAAAGAGTATAGGACCCCCTCAATTCGCCAGAAACCTTGCGTGGGTGTCGTCAGTCACCATCCCCATCAACCCCGATGACTGCTCGTCCCCCATTCCACATTGGGTCACCATGACAGCCAAACACTGGACGGCTGAGATCGAATTCGAAAACGGTCCATCATCTCCTCTCACTCACACCCGGCACCACGTCGTAATTTAAATTCAGTCGGTTATAATTTGATGAAGTTTGCGTTGCCATCGTCGTTTAAACTAACCAACAAGATAAAAACGAGGCAACGGCAAAGGAGAGCAGAAAACAGGCAAAAAAAAAAAAAATTGGAATATTCCCGTTTGGGACAGTGTCTGAATTTTGTGCGCATGTTAAGGGTGACTTCTAAGCCAAGCCGAGGGGTACGTACCACCGATAGCACATTCACGCATATCTACGGATTTATTTTAATGAACATTCATACATACATTTGCTGTGTGTTTGAATAAAATAGCAGAGGGGTACACATGGTAATAAGTTAGATTTTCCAAGTGTCCCGGATGAGAATGCCGAGAGAGTGGGAAATGCGAAAAGGGTAGCTGCTGCTGCCTGTGCGAAGGGTTTTTGTGCTTGAATATGTATCAAAAAGTGCTTAGAACGAGAGGGGGGAGGGGGTTGGTCTTGTATATGCATGCGGCGGCACACCATTTGTATAACTAGTTTTACAAAAAGGATATTTATTATGTGCGTAGAATGGAGTGGGTTATGTGTGCAAAATTTACATAACCGAGGTGGGGATGGGGATGTGTGCCTTGGGCATAAAACTAATAGAGACAGCGTCATGCAGAAGTTTCTGTTTCTTTTCTACCGCGACGACTGGGTGGGATGTTGGGGGGGGGGAGTCGTCTCCGTCTGGGCTTTACGACAAATAAATGTCAGAATGATAGATGTGAGGGGGCACAGAACAATGCCTCAGTCTTCACGTGCGTCACGTCGTAAATTAAGTTTGTGAATTCATGTCGAAATCGATGAGAGCCTTTCTCGAACGAGGAATTAATGTAATTATGGGGGGGCAACTAACTTCCTTCCACCTGTCATAACAGCAAGGAACAAAAAATAATAAGCAACCTCAACCAATGAAGCAATGCACGCATGCTGACTTAACGCAACGCAACGCAACGCAACTTAGGGGTGCCATTAAAACCGAAAAAAAGATACCGATACAACTACATGCACATCTACAAGATATCGTTCCCAAAAAAACAAAAACCAACTAACGACATAGAGACGGAAGAACAAAAAAAAAATGAAAAATCCAAAAAAAACAACACATTTTCTGTGTGTGACAACAAACATCTGTACGACCCGTGACAGGCCAACGAAATGAATGAGAGAGCACAATAAAAAGAAGAAAAAAATTATATATCCCAAAACCAGTGAAAGGGAAATAGTAGAAAGGGATTTCAAAAATAAAACACAAAAGGCGAACCAATTTAATTTTTTTGGTTTCTGGGAAGGGGAGGAACAGAGCAGCAAAGAGGAATCGGAAAAAAATTATTCTGGATCCGTGAGTTAAAACTTTGAAAGTGTACATAGGAGAGAGAAGAAAATTGAAATACCTTTGGTCTGCTTGGTAAATCATTTAAATCCACTGAATTATCCTTGCAGCAGTTGATCCATCGAAGGTAGGCTCTGGCTGGGGTACCTAATAATCCACATTTGTTGAGGGGGGTATGAGTATTAATTTGAACACTTTTTCACTTAAATCTTGCTTTCACACTGATTGAATATTTTTCATTTATTTTCAATTCAATTTGCTCTCACTAGCACATGGGGAAATTTAATTCAGCTGCGCGTTGGGCTTAACTTCGAATCGTGAACTACTACGCGACGGCGGGCAACAAAATGTAATAAAACTCCACACTAGCGAATGACAACGCGAAGGTATATAATTTGTTGGCTTGTTTTTTTTTTTGCTTCTCACACTCAAACCGAACTAGGGACACACACACTATGTGGCTGGCTTCTTATGTATATGAATGTGTATATAGGTTTGTATGTGCATTTATCCACAGTAGCACACGTTGAGTCAGTTTCACAGAGAAAACGAACGAAAACGAACCGAGAAAGCGAGCAGAACCTTTCGCTACGACTGTTCGTCGCGGAATGAATACCTTCATCCAAGGCTAACGGTCGCCAGTGCTCAACCTCAATGTACCCTCGTCTGTGTCTCTCTTCGACGGAGGAAGTTTTTGAGTCGTTTTCAAACGAGTAAATAAGATTTATTTACCATCTGTCATTGTTCACCTCTCTTTCTCACACTACTGTTTCATAATCGTTCATTGATCTTTTCCACTCTACTCGCGAGCGCTCTCTCTCTATCTATCTGCTTCTCTCCTGCTCTTGCACGGGGAAAAAAACCACACACAAACAACAACAAGATCCGGGTAGAGGGAAAAAAGAGCGAAAACACACACCCAATCCCGTACTCTGCCACTCAGCAGTGTGCGAGTGTGCTGCAGAGTTCTCTCACTCGCACTCGCGATGTGCGATATCCACTATCAGGCCGTCGAAATTTCAACCAAAAAGTGAGGTTAACTCCCGATCACTTAAAAAAAAACTAAAATGATTTAAAAAACTTGACGAACTGAATCTGTTTTTTTTTTTGCGAAAAAAATCTCCTTTTAAAAGTCTACACAACTTATTCCGGTTGAATGTGGGAAATCAGAAAACCAAGGGAAATTTGCAAATCAAAAGAAAATCCCCTCTTTCACTGGTTCGTTCACGTCCACGATGCGATGTGTACTTTCGCCTCGAACGGTAAAGTTAAACTAAATCAGACAAATAGTAAATCGCGTTGCGACTGCCACGGCCAGAGGGAGAGACAAACCAGCAAAAAAAAACCGAAAAGAGCTCTCTTGTACATAAAGAGAGCCGATGAGTGCTGCGCATGATGGGTGTGTGAGTGAGCGACGGAAAACAAAAAAATGAGACAACTTTAGTGCTCAACAGAGAGAGAGAGGAATTTTTTTTCTTTATCTTGTCCTGCTACCAATGAATTAGTGCCACTTATGTATCGGGCATATTTTTTCTTGATTTTTTCCCTAATCTCCTTTCTCCTCCTCCCGGCGCGCTCCCAAAGAAGAGTTGATACCGCTTGCCGAGCGTTCGCGAGAGAAAGAGAGAGATGTGGTGAATATAATCCAGTGAGTAAATATTTAATGCTGGAGGGTGAGTGTCGAGTTGAAATGGATTGGGAACCGAATCGAGCATGTAAACCAAATTTGACTGTGTAAATAGAAGACGTACTGTGCCTGTTGTCTTGTGTGTTTTATGTAAATTGCCGAATGAAATTCCACAAATTATCATACGGCAGCCGGTGAGAATGGGCAACGCTCGTTCTCTCCTCTGCTGCGTACATAAGCAGTTAGGCATTGAAGTGTGTGCATGGAAGAGTGTGCATGCTTTTTGGAGAAATTAGAGAGATATGAATTTTTTAAACGTGGATCGCTTACCAATTTCGCGCCCCCCTCGTCTGCGCGAGTACATGACCGTGTACATATTCGATTCCCCTTCAGATAAACGCTGTTGCTGATGATGAAAGGGATCACTCATGTATTCAGGCAAACAGCAAAAAAAACGAGCTTCTCTGCTGTGCCGTGAGCTTTTTTTTATTCCTTGATGAAGAGGCTTTTTTTTCCCTCTCGTTACACTAGTTATTGTTCTCCTTATGTGCATGTACTTGCGCTTTGTTTTTTTTGTTCCCCGTCTCCTTGGTGGCTATGTACACCCCATGGGGTTGTTTGACAGTTTTTTTTCCCCATTTCTTGACGTGGTTTTTGTTTCTTTGGTAAAACTCGTGCACGCACACACTCAAGCACGTGTCAAGCACATATATATGCTTCGAGTATATAAAAGAAAACCGTAACAATGACCAATGAATACAATGAATTTATCTTTCAGTTGATTTCTCTTTCCCTCTCCTTGTGCGTTGGTGCCAATTAAAAAGAAAAAAAAAAACAAAAAAAGAAAACCCACTCACGTATGTATAGGATGACACTTTCTTCCACTCACTGCGTGATAGCCCGAGTATCGGTTTGACAAAGTGAATTTGCTTGTTACAAGTGTATCGAATATCCAATTAAAAACAGGACTCCACCGGTAGGGATTCTGAGAAACATCATCGGCTGGTTTAGTTTGCACAGTTGCTGATGATTCCGATCGAATTGCAGACGCGGATACATGGTTTTTCATTTCATCGTTCTTTTTAGTCTCTTCTTCATTTTTTTTTTTCGATGAAACAGGTCTTTTGTATTCTAACTGATGGTTGAATGGTAGGTATGTTGTTGAATCTTTGCCCTTCGCGTCTGATGAGTAAATATTTGAACTTTGTTCACACAGAAAAACCACACGCTAGAGTCATTGCTTTTTGGTCCTCAAACACATGTGCTAATTGGACGTTTATTTGATCGGTAGTTTCATTCTAAGGCTCGAACCCTGGCTGGGCAACAAAGGATCGGGATAAAACAAAAGAACTTCAATTAAACGAACTAATTGATTGAACTACCAAACCCCGGGAGAAGAATTGAATAGATATCGGGTTTTGACTAAACTGACCTGACTTGTGACCATTTAATCCAGAATACTTTTTATGGGATACCCACGAATTGGTGGGAGATGGAGAGGAACTCATAAATCGAGGTCACTGACTAAGGCTGGGTTATCCCCTTCCCATCCATCATTTTGGTATCATTCCTCGCTTCGTTTGGAGACCACTTTAATTGATGCCCTCCACAAGTCATCCTGTGGAGAGCTCTAGAAATTATTATTTTTTTCATTTACAAACTTGTACCCATCTTCAGGCAGACTAACGAGGTAGTCTTGGGACAGGTTCGTTATGCCCTCGTCTAGACGTCCCTTTACTAGGTGCACCGGCGTTTTTTTGAAAATGAGACACTAATTATTAATGTCAAAGTAAAAACGATCAGAAATTGTTTGCTGTGCAACATTTAACATTGCTGCCATTTGCTTTTGACTCAAAGTGTCATCTGCATCCAATATCGCTTGCAATTCGGTGTCTTCAAACTTTTTTGCTGGTCTTCCACGTTCTTCATTTCTCACATCAAAATCATTATTTCTGAACCGTTGAGAGCATCTTTTGCTTGTTGCTTCTGATAGAGCATGATCACCATATGCCTCGACAAGCATTCGATGCGACTCTGCAGCACTTTTCTTCAAATGAGAACAAAAAAATAATGCTTTTCGCAAATCATCACTTTCTGGTACGAAATTCGATGAAAAAATATGATTTTGTCTGTTCAATGACTTGATGTATACCAAATATTTTTCACAGACGTCATAGCAAGCAAAAAAAAAATAAATAAGGGCTCGTTCACAACAAATGTGCCCTATCGAGACATTTGTATCTTGACGCTCACTTCATACTGGTACACCTGACAAGAATGCTGTAGGCTCCCTCTGTGTAATGTTTCGGTATCACTTAGTCCTTCGAGCTCTTAGAGTCCCAATTCATCCTCGTTTTCCAAAAAAATGAGTACATTTCATGCACAAATCCATTCTTATTTACTGCTTCCAAGCTAGATGTCCCTGTAGACACATTAAAAACAGAGACACATACTTCCATCGTTCAATGTTTGTCACTTTTCATACTCAAACATTTAAACCAACTAACAGCCCTGCATAGACACATATTTCTGGTCCCATCCCCCTCCCAATCGCAGATTAAAGATTCTTATCCCCGACCAGCAATCCTGACATCTTCCCTCTGGCCTGACAATAAATCAACCCATGAGTCAGCAGAATTGCCATCCGATATTCCTTGAATACAAGCCATCGATGTGAGGAATTATAATCCCAAATATTGGGTCCCTGTAGCGAGCTGTCTTACCTACACATGTACATAAGCATCTCTTCATATCTTTTCTGTTTCTTTTTGTGAATGGCGCCCACGATCGACGAGCAAATTGTTTGAGCTTAAGTCCACCTTCGCCAATGCATTGGTTACACCGGGATGATGTTTGTTTTTGACGTATTCTAAAAAAGACGCCTCTACTTTAACCCCTTTGTCAATGAGTAGTTTTCGCCAAACATTGAGTCTTGAGGTTCCACTCAGATTCTTCAATTAATTGTCTACACTAAGGCAATAAAAATATACACGAGCATTGACGAGGTCACAAATTTGGTAAAGATGGAAATTTCGAAAATGGAAAAGGTCTGACCAGACCTACTCATTGACAGGAGGACTAAAGTACGCTTCCAGGCACGACGGAGAAAAGGGCGCACACAAAAGACGGCGGCGGATCTCTTCTTGGCAACTCTCTTCTCTTCAATTTCGACTTATCCTAATTGACATTTAGACCAGATCGTTTTGCCTGTTCTTTAATCGCCCAGAAAGCGTTGGGAACGCGTGACGATGTCGATGTCATCTGCGTATCTCTACAGCTGAATTGATTCGTGTTCATAACTGCGTCCTTGTCAAACCTGGTTCGTTAAGTTGAGAGGTCGTTAAGGAAAGGCGACGTGGTTGGGAGTATACAAGTTAACAGCGCAAATGTAGCAATCTCAAGCTACATCCAATACCCCAGCTTAGCTTCAAGAAGCCCATCAAGAAACATCCGGTCAACAGTTGGCATGGCGAACCATCTAGAAGCGAACTGCAGATGTAAACAGCAGCGGCCACTTAAGGATAACAAGTAACATGCGCAATTCATCTTGTTAACATCCAACTATTCGTCATCAGTCATCATGCTTCCGCAGCTCACCTTCAAACACCCGCAGTAATGCTGAGCCAGCTTTTCGTCACCATCGTCACACATCTGAAGTTGCCCCTTAAACATCCACAACCAATTCAAATTCAGTTCTATTGCGCACAACAAACTGGACGGTCTTCCTACTCAAAATTAGGAATATAGTTTCTTTTTTTTTTTTGCAGAAACCCGCGGATAAAGGTATACCTTACATTACTTATCTAAATTTTGACTGGGAATTAATCAAATTCGAAGTCAGTCTGCACACGTCAGGACATGATTTTTTTTTCATAATTTAACAGCAGTTAGGTTAGGTTAGGTTAGGTTGTAGTGGCTGACTGCTGCAGAGCCAGAGTAGGCCCATTGTGATACCACGCGGATTGACTTCTCCTAACGCTGGAGCCAATTGGTGCTGCTGATGAACCGATTTAGTTGGCCAATGCTGGCATTTTTTAGCTCGTTACGGCCGCTGAAGCAGTAGGCTCCTATGTGCAGGAACCTACGACTGGCAAGAGCACTGCAGGAGCAGAGAAGGTGATGAGTGTTCTCTTCCTCCTCTTCATCCATGCAGCTTCTGCAAAAATCATTATATGGGGCATCCATCCTGCGAGCATGAGTGCCAATTACACAGTGCCCGGTTATGACTCCAATGAGGGTCCTTACTGAGGGCTTGCTGAGTCCAAGTAGACTGAGTGACCGTTTTAGGTTAAGTGATGGCCAGATTTCTTTTGTTTTAAGGCAGGTGGTGCCTTCTAGCCATTTGTCATTGGTGGTTTTAATTGTATGAATCTTTAAAGGATGATAGGCTGTAGCGATCGGCATGGAAGGTGGTACCCCTTCTATCGATAGGGATGAGGTTGTACCACACCTAGCGAGTTCGTCGGCAGCACGCTTGAGCAGTTTTAACTTGAGATTTATCACCTACTCTGCTCCTGTAGCGCTCTGTCTAGTTGTAGGTGCCTATACCTAGGGACCTACTACTTCAATAACCCCAATGAGGTAAACAGTGCTTCCGACAGGACAGTGGCATAGGCCATCTAAATCGCTTCACTATAAACACCAACTGGTTCCGGAGAATTTAATCCGCCTGGTATCGCAATGGCTCTACTCTGAAGTGTAGGCTAAGTGCGACGGCCCCTAACAGTCAGCCACTATCAATTTATGTGATTTCTCTAGAACGAGGTTAACGCCATCAAATGGGATCCACAAGGTCAGCTTTTGGCGTCATGTTCGGACGATATGACTCTGAAAATTTGGTCAATGAAAAACGATACCTGCGTGCATGACCTGCAGGCGCATTCAAAGGTGATATGCACAATCAAACGGTCACCCACGGGTCCGGGAACACAAAATCCAAACACCAACCTAATCCTTGCCTCGGCGTCATTTGATTCGACAGTGCGCCTCTGGGATGTGGAACGTGGCGTATGCATTCATACGCTCACAAAGCACACCGAACCAGTGTACTCTAACCAAACTTGAGACTTCCATTCAAAGAGTGTTTTGGCAGCAATCAAGGAAACCATTGCTTTCAAGGACTTCAAAAGGAAAGATTGTTTGAGCAATAATTAACAGGACTGGAAAGAAGTGCTGTTTCCTTGCTGAAGTCTCTTTTGTAAAACGATGACATGTCTGTCAGTGGATGTCTGGCTTCCTGTCCGAAGAGTTCCAAGAAAAGCTGCTTTAAAAGGACGTGCTAAGGTAAAGAAACCACTGCCAACAGCGCATCATAGCAAACTGCGTCGCAATTTTGCCAACAAGTGCAAGGCACTCTCGGAAGGAAATTGGAAAAAAAGTAATTTTCTCCAACGCAACATAAATAAATCGTTTCTGCTCAGATGCTAGAGAGTGGCATTGGAAAAGATCATGCGACTGGCTCAAGAAGTCGTATCTGGAAAGAGTCTAAGAAGTTGGCGAGGGCATCCTGATGCTTTAGGGTTTTACGACCACTCAGGGACTTGGACTTTGTGAGAGATTTCTTGGAGAAATGACAGCAAAGGACTCCATGTCTATTTTAGAAAATGTTCAAGCACCATCTTCCGACAGGACAATGATCCAAAACTTACGGCCAGCATAACATCCCTATGGTTTGAAAATCATGGCATTGCGGTCTTGGACTGGCCACCACAATCTCCAGTTTTCAATCCCGATAGAGTCAATATGGCAACATCTTTAACTGGCTAGTAATCAGGAACTGAAAGGAATTTGAGCTCTTTTAGTTATACCTGCTAACATAACTAATCTTATTACAATTATTATTTCTATATCATTTTATATAAATTCTAAATAATAAGTGTATTTTCAACCACCTTAATTTCATATTCAAGTAATTGCTAGTCATCATAATATATATAACATGGGTAGCGCTACAGCCAGGATCAGAGCCTAATTTCTCAGCAACCACTCGTGTTGTGCCTGGTAGACGGCCATAGGCCAAACCATAAATGACTTAGGTTAATATTTAAATTGTAAAACATGAAAATAAAAGTCAACTAAACTAAACTAACTTGTGCTTGCTATTATTCTGTGGAAGGGACTTACAGTTTAATCCCGACTCCGAACGGCCAAGTTTGAGAAGATTTTTTCTAGTCAGGAACACTCTTTACGCATTGTCAGTGACTCGAAAGAAGTGGGACCGTGAAACTTATTTTTGTCATGCAGACCTGGGATCGAACCTAAGACGTCGAGGTTTGGGTCGACGTACATACCCACAACGCCACGGGCCACCACTAGTCATCATACTCCCGCCAAAAATGTAGATCAACTGTATACTCGAGTGGAAGCAGAATGGCAAAATATTTCCCAATAAATCTGAAAATGTAGAAAAATTTAGTTTTGCTACGTGGTTCTTGTTTGCACTTTTCCTCGATTTTTCAGTTTGCCTTTCATGAAGCTGTTTGTAAAATCTAAAAGTGTCTCTAAGTCGCAAGGTACTCGCGTGCCAAATCTCTATATGTAAAACGTGCAATACTAATACTGTAACAACCAATTTTATGTGCGAAATAAAGGTAAATGACAAATGACCTGAAAATTTAGTAAATAGTAAAACGCGTCGCATAGAAGCTGTTCCAAAGGCCAAAAGGAAGCTACACCAAGTGAATCTCTAACGCACACAACTCATCAAGTAAATACTTAGTTTTAGACTTCTAGTGTGAGAATTAGCAATAAAATTTATTAAAATACAAACTTGTTCATGTCATTTGAACTTGTTCTGTCATTAGAAATACTTCTGATTGCTCCCATGTGTGCACTTTCTGATGATAATTCTGGAAATTCTCTGAATTCTCTATCTTCTAAGTGTGTTATAAAAGGACGAACGATTTATTCGACACTGAAGGGAAGCCAGAAATACTATACTGGCAGGACTGACACAAAAGTCAGCCTTGTTTGAATTGAAAGACATACCATTGACCACAATGAAGGATAGAAAAACCGAAGCTGTTCCGTCTGAAAAGGCATAAAACTAAATTTCGAATGAACACAAGTACCTGTAGCAGTCAAGTTGAAGTCTAAGATTGTAAGTATTCACTTGAAATTCACGGAAAAAAATTATTTCTGAATAAACCAGTGTCGGTTTCCAAATTTTAGCGAGTGTTTACTGAACTTGGTTCACTTTCCTTGGTTATATTCCAGCATCGATCCCATTAGTCCCGGGGTAGAAAGGGTAGTGCGTACTCCCTCATGGGGCGCAGTCAGTCTCTTGCGGTGGATTAGATTGAAATCTAGAAACCGCATTCTATGGTGGACTTAGATTAAGTACGTTCAACTAGTCTTAAGCATTTTTGTCTAGTACGTACGTTTGTTATGAATTTGAAATAAAAATGTATTAAAATGAAATGAATGAATGACCTATGGTCGACCGAAATTGTGTAGGGTAGTTTTAAAGGCCCAAGCCCATAGAATCCGGTGCGTGCGTTGCAGTTGACATCCACAAAAATCGTATTTGCCGGACTGCAAAGAGGTGCCAAATGAAATACGTGCGTTGCGTCCGAAATATGTGTACATACGAACAATCCCACACGACCAGGAGAGTAAAATGATACACATGCATGCATAAATGATACACACATCTGAGAATAAACTGTCAAACGGACGAAAAGTTAAAAGTTCGCCAACTTCATGCATTCTGATGTATTCCACATATAGCCCACATTTGTTGTCTCGCTCCCTCTTATTAGCTCTTATGAGTTGTCAATTATTTGACAAGACGCAACGCACGCACCGGATTCTATGGGTTTGGGCCTTAAGGTAGTTTCTAAAATGCATGTATGTATATATTAAGAAAAAAGACCAACAAAAAATATTTCAGTATACGTACATAGATTAAGTAAATAGATACACGTACTTGAGGATATTATTATACATGTTTTTAAGTATATGTGAATTATTTAAGGTAGTCTTAATTTTAAGTTATTTGAAGATAGTACTAGATTTCGTACCCGGCTTTGTTTCTTTAACCGGTACTTAACCTGCAGTGTATCGGAAGCGATCCATAAAAAAAGGTTCTTGGAAATCCCATCTATGTACCTGCGCGCGATGTTCACTTGTTGTGCAAATTGAAGTCAAACTTCATGAACCATGAAAATCTATCTATCATGTAACACATTATGTAATTAGTCTAGCTCTGAAATTTTATCTAGATCGGCTAATCCGTTCAGAAGTTCAATATTAATGATTTGTGTTAAGCTGTGTATGTGTACATGCATAGATAGTTTGCGTTTGACTTAGGCTGTCGTTCGTATAACTTCGATTGAGACGTAGAAAAAAATGATTGGTTGCACCAAGAAAATATATGAAAAATGTGATATCCACGAGTACGCAACTTGAAATGGTTTCATACCGGATTGATGCAACCACCCTTATTTTGAGAATTTTATTCCCGTTTAAAAAGTGCTCGTAACTTGCGAACCGTATGTCGTACCGACTTAAAAATTGTCACATTCAGCATCTAAATTTTAGAATGGTTAAGATATAAGTTTTGAGTAAGACCCGTTCGCAACTTAAATTCTTTTTCAAAATTTTCTTATATCAAATTCTACAGTTAAATTCCTTTATTTTTAAACATATGTATGTATGTACGTGAAGTTATTTCGAAAGAAAAGGATTCATGCCGATTATGGAATCCGGCGGATTGACTGTGCAGAGAGTAACTCGCATCCGCAATCGAAGGTTCGTAGTCAAGAATGGCACCGTGACCTCTACAGGTATCTTTGAAATTAAAAATGGTCTCCAACAGGGTGCCGTTAATTCGCTGATCCTGTTCAACATTTTCTTGAGCGATCTGATAAGTTCTCTTCCTCACGCAATTGCGTATGCCGACGACTTGATCGTGTACAGATCAGGCAAAAAGATCGAGGACATCACTACGCTCACGCAGGGTGACTTCGACTCATTCATGAGAGATTGCGATGACTGGAAGTTGAATATCAACTTTCAGAAATCGGAAACCATACTGTTCAGAACGCCGTTGTATAAAGCTTCCGCGGATACGAAAAAGAATTGGCGAAAGTTCTCTATTGTAGGACGGCACGGGCAACCACTGACGCAAAGGATTGTAGTCAGATACCTGGGGATCTGGCTAGATCAGTATCTATATTTTAACAAACATGTAGATGCTGCTCTAGCCAGGGCCCGAGGCGCTTTCGCTCTTACAAAGAGACTGTTTTACAACAGCCAACTCCATGCGAGGGTAAAGGTAATCTGCTACATGGCCCTCATACGGCCAATGCTCACCTATGGCTGTCCCGTGTGGTTCAACGTGAGTGCAAGCTTGATGGAAAAGATTCGGGTGTTTGAGAGGGCCTGTCTTAGGGCTTGCCTTCGCCTTTACAGAAGACCAGAGTCCCAGTACAAAAAATTCTACTCCAATGAGGTCTTACACAACAGGGCGAACCTGATACGAGTGGACAATTTCCTGGTGAAGTTGATTCTAGGCCATACTGCGAGAGCGATGACTTCGGTTAATAACCTGATCTATGGGGCTTATTACCCCAACCCTCAATACCACGAGAGGGTACGTCATAACGGCTTCGTCCCCCCAGAAGCATTCCTCCATTTTGATAAGCACGGTCTGATACAAAATGAAAATGCGGTACCGATCCTTTATCACATCGCCCGTTCAACTGTGAATGGACGACTCAACCACGACCGTTCCTTCGCACAACGAGCTGAGGATGGTCTCCTCCGCTTCAGTATGGCGGTGTCGAGTCGGGATGTGCGAGATGTTGCGATACAACATCGAAATTTGTGGTGGCTGAGGAGTATAAAAACTCCCTCTTCGAACCCGTTAGACCCGGGTTAAAATTGTTAGTGCGTATCCCCGATTGGGAAGCAGTCGGTCGGTTCAGTCGTGCGCTTCTACTGTTGCAGCCACAACCTATGGCCGACCTACATAGCTTAGGGTAGTTTTTAAGGTAGCTTGTAAGTTGTACATAAATAAATAAAAAAAAAAATAAAAAAAAAAAAAAAATTAAGTATACACATTTATACACTCGTGTGTAGTGATGTGTATACGAGTGTATATTGTGTACATATATGTATATACACGTGTATTTTCACAAATACCTGTATATATATGTGTATGTATTTTTTAGTTAAGATAGTTTTAAGGTATTTTAAGGTAGCTTGTAAGTTAGTAGTAAGTTTTATATAAGTAAAAATAGAGTTCAGTTATTAAGTTTTTTTTACATTGTTCTTAGTCATAACCTGTACAGCTGCTTTATATCCATACATATTGATAGATTAAGTCGAAAGGCATAGTTTAAGATTAAGTTTAGCTTAGAGTGCCCGCCTAGGGCCAGTAAGTTAGATATAGAAACATTGTACGTCCAACTAGTTTTAAGCATTTTTCTCTAGTATATAAGATTGTCATGAATTCCAAAAATAAAAATGAAATTAAAATGAATGAAATGAGGGATAGAATAACCGAAGCCGTTCCGTCTGAAAAGGCATACAACTAAAGTTCGAATGAAGACAAGAGTCTAAGATTGTGAGTATTCACTTGAAATTCAGGGAAAAAAAATCAGTGTCAGTTTCCAAATTTTAGCGAGCGTTTACGTTTACTGAACGTCGGTTGCATAAAAAAATATATACACCATCGTTGAGCCCTTTAGCCTCGGGGGTGAAAGGGTAGTGCGTACTCCCTCATGGGGCGCAGTCAGTCCCTTGCGGTGGATAAGATTGAAATCCAGGAACCGCAACCTATGTCCGACTTACATATCGAAGGGTAGTTTCTAAGATGTATTATTTATATTTAAAAAGAAGCACAACAAAAAATATTTTAGCATTCGTACATAGGTTAAGTACATACATGTATGTATGGTATATTATTTTACATGCTCTTAAATATGTGTGTATGATTAGGTAAGGTAGTCTTTATTTTAAGATAGTACACAAGTTTCGAGGAAAATCCGTTCGGTATTTACGTTTTTTTTGAAATTCTACAGTTGTATTCCTTTATTTTTCAATCTGTGTATAGTTATGTTAGGTCGAAGGACATAGAATAATATGACTGTGGAGGGAGTAACTCGCAACCGCAATCGCAGCTCGATCCTGTTATAGAATCCGTCGAATGAACGACATTATCGATCCGCAAAACCACCCTATCCTCGCCCTTTCTGCCAATTTTGATTTGTCTGATTCAATTTTCCTGTGATTTCTTCAACATCATACTTGAGAAGATCGTGCGAGACTCAAACGTAAACACCCGAAGCACGATCTTCCAAAAGTCCGTTCAACTGCCTGCTTATGCGGACGACTTTGACGTCATTGGACGAACACAGCGAGCTGTCAATGAGGCTTTTGCTGGCATTGAAGCGGAAGCGGCTAAATGGGTCTAGCGATATAACCAGGGCGCAACAAAGTACACGCCGTCATCACGAAAGGACGCACAACATCGACGTCTCGGACAGAGCGTCAAATTGGGCAGCAGAAACTTTGAGGTAGTCAAGGACTTCGCTTACCTAGGCTCTGGAGTAACACCAGTACCCAGATCAAGCGCAGAATTACTCTTGTCAATCGCTGTTCTTTGGGCTCAAGAGGCAATTGAGTAAGAGAGCCATCCTTCGAAACACCAAGTTGACTTTGTATAAAATTCTGATCATCCCAGTCCTGCTCCATGGCGCAGAGACATAGAGGCTATTGAAAGTGGATGAAGAAGCTCTTCGTTGTTTTGAGAGTTCTGTTCTGCGTACGATCTTTGGTCCTGTTTGCGTTGATGGCGTCTGAAGGAGAAGGTTCAACCACGAACTGTGCGGACTGTGCAGCGGCATGCACCTAGTTAAGCGTCTTCGGATCCAACGCTTAAGATGGCTAGGTCATGTAGAGCGTGTGAACAACATAGCTCCGTAATATGAAGTGTATTATAGTCAAGTGGATTTTTTATGTATTTAGAAGAGGAACTGATTCCCAAGATATTCGTTGTAAAATCAGAAGTTGACCGAACAATATTTTATCGATACCAGGCAGTCAGTAAGTCAAAAGAAGATTTTTTGTAATCAACATTCTAGTAGAAATGCACCTTTTTTTTAGGTTTGCAAAATGATTCAGTCTGATTAAGGTAGCACTTAAATATGTTAGGCAAGATCCACATCCTCATCTCCGGAACTTAAGCTCGCAGCGAGAATGGACACCGGACGGGACTATGAAGTTGGAAAGGTAAAATCGACATTTTTCCAATTATTCTTTCCGTGGTTGCGAATATACACAGCTGTTAGAAGAATATTTATGTCCAATATAGATGAATTAAGCCTGAGCGAAAAAAAGTGGGAAGCAAAATTATATCTGTCATGTGGCCGCCCGTGGCGTTGTGGGTACGTGCGTCGACTCCAACCTCGACGTCGTAGGTTCGATTCCAGCTCTGAGCGACGAAAATAATTTTCACGACTCCACCTCTTTCGAGTTACTGACAATGCTCAAGGAGTATTTCCTGTCTAGAAAAAGCTTCTCAAACTTTGCCGTTCGGAGTCGGCGTAAAACTGTAGGTCCCTTCCACTCGTGAGAGAACAATAGCACGCACAACACGAGCGGTTGCTGAGAAGCTAGGCCCTGGCCCTCTATGGGCTGTATCATATCATCATACAGTCAACGTTTTTCCTCCAATTCCGCCGGTTCGGATTGAAAACGCCTTAATATGTAAAAGTGCGGATGAGTTGTGCTTTCTATAATATCATTTTTTGATACATTTAGGCGGAAGATTTATTGTGCATTTCTTGACACTATTTCACCGACATCCGCGCACTTTCTGGATTGCGTTTTTTTATGATAGGAAAATATGCGGATGGGAATCCAATCCATCCGGATTCCATCGGCATGATTAAGATCAGCGTAGAGAGCCCGCCGAGGGCCAGGAAGTTAGTTGTACGTCCAAATAAAATTTACTGTGAACTGGAACGATGATGGTGTCATGTAGCAAACATTTCGCAGATCCGGCTAGTTGCTGTCTACAACAGACCCGGGTTTTTCAATAGAAAAGGATGTGAGGGACTTTTCTTAGACGTCCTATGCTATTTGCCACCGTCACCTAGTTAAGGATTAATAAAATTGTAGATCTGCCGTGCGGTGGCAGAGACTGTTAGTCTCACATTCGACTGACTACTCTGAATGTTGTTTCAAAACAGAGCAGACACAACTTGACCTTTCTTTTGTTAACCCACAAAATTAACAAATGAACATGTGACAGACAGACAAACGGCCGGACACACGAAAAAATACAAAGGTTCCATCTTAGATTACGGGACCTTAAAGAACCACACACAAATGCATACGTACCCATATCAAACATAATTGCACTCCTTCGCATCCAAGTGATTTTTTAATGATAGCCTGCCGTCGTTAGAGACGGCATTAGAGCGTAAATTCCTACCATTTGATGGTCACTAGAGCAAATGAGTAATGTGGACTTCAATCAACGAGCCCCTTCAACTAAATCGAACTTTCACTAATTACCTCTAGAGTAGCACGCACCTCAAGTTGGTTGAGGTTGGACTGAATTTTTCTGCGCGTGTCCGATGAGTGTTGTGATGTTTTACTGAGTTGAAGTCGAGGAATAAATATTTTGAGCCGGAATCAACTAATCATCGGCGGGTGCCTCGTATGAATAGCTGCCATTCTGAGTGTTGAATACAAAGGAGTAAGCCACATTTCATGAAGACATCACAGAGGGGTTAGTTCTAGTTCTTTGAACTTAGAAACTAGTTGGTATTCACAATCAATCAGGGAGCTTAGAGATCTGCATATGTAGATGTGTATACATCATTTTAAGATTGCAGACACCTCTTTAAACTTTGTAACGAATTCATCGGAACGGTAAGCAATGGGCGAGGCCAAGTTCAGAAACTCGTTTGATTGCGCCTGAGCATAAATCATGATGAATTAGAGTCGATTGGGGAGGATCGAGTGGCCCGGATATCTCTAAAGCATGTTTCACCCCCGCGATCATGCGGCTCTAGTTCATCATGATGACGCCAATGATTATGATGAGCTAGTACGTAAGTTTAAAATAAATTAAAGAGCTCCAACATCTGTACAGGATCGGCCTGAGAGAGACTGAGCTTTGTTGAGTTTCGTTCATCTTCGTCAAGTTTCGTTCATTTTTTCTTGCTTAAGTGGGAGAAAGGGCAATTGCTTAAGTAGATGTCAAGTAATTGCAGTTTTGCTTAATATTCTAGCAATTGTGGGCTCTTACTTACTTGTCAGGCCGGCGATCCACGAGGGGTCCGAGCCTGAGGAATTGCTGCCTTCCATCGATGACGGTTCTTGGACACGCAACTTCCACTTATCAAGGCCAAGCTGTCTTGCATCCGCGATGTTCGGTCTTCCTCTCCTTCTCGAATTAGGAGGCTCGTACCCGAGGACATTCTTAGCTGAAAAGTTGATTGGACTGCGCTCGATGTGGCCGAGCCTGTGTAGTCGACGGATTTTCGCCTTTCGGACTTCAACCAGATCCTGGTACAGCTCGTAGAGTTCGCGGTTGTGTCTTCTCCTCCAATCGCCTTCCTCGCTGACGGGACCAAATATCCGATGCAGAATTTGTATTTCGAAGGCACCAGAAGAGGCGCTGCAGTTTTGCTTATCGTCCAGCCTTCAGCTCCATAAAGCAGGACAAGAGTCTTGTAGAGCTTGATTTTGGTGCTTCGAGTCATGAGTTTCGAGCCCATTTGTTTTGACAAACCGAAGTAGCATCGGTTGCCAAGGGTGGTTCTACGTCGGATCTCCACTGTGATGTCTTTTGTGGAGTTAATGTTTGTAGCTGTCGATTGTTATGTTTTTGCCAAGGTGGTGTTCTGCGGATCGACAACATATTTTTTGTCTTGTCCTCATTAACCTTGTTCGATAGTTCAATTGTTGTGCGCAATCGAAGACGGCTCTCGTCTGACTTCTTTGTGTGTTTGGTCTCTGAGTTTCTCTGATGTGGTGGCGTGATTGCATGTGCTGTTGTCAGGCTGGCAAACGCATGTCCTGAACAGACCTTACGACCAGCTCGTTTTGCCTCTTCTTCAATTGCCGCAAATGCTTCCACTATGGCACGTTGGGAACGCGCGACAATGTCGATTTCATCAGCGTATCCCAACAGTTGGACGGACTTGTAGAAGATAGTGTCTTCCGTGTTTACAGCCGCCCGCCGCTCTATCTTCTCCAGTACCGAATTAAAGAAATCACGCAACTGCGCATCGCCTTTGCCGAAATCCGGTGCAGGTTTCAAACGGCGCAGAGGTCTCCAAGCCGAACTGCGCGGTGCATAGCGTGGTGCCACACAACCGGATCAATTATGCCGAGATCCCGAATTCTGCCATCGCTTCGAATAATTCCTTGCGATGACTGCTCTCGTATGCGGCTTTGAAATCGATGAAAAGGTGGTGGGATCGATTTGAAACTCGCTGGTCTTCTCCAGGATCTGCCTTAGTGTAAAGATTTGGTCGATTTGCCGAGCCGGAAGCCGCACTGGTACGTGCCCATTAGTGCGGTGCAAAACGGAGTTCATAAAGTTCGCTGGATAGGATCTTGTAGGCCACGTTGAGCACGGAAAAATCTCTGTAGTAGTTGCAAGAGGTAAGCTCGCGACCACAAAAATGGAAATAGATAGACAGACAGCTGTCTGCTTTTAAGACAGTGATGTGATGACAGTGTCACAGTCCTTCTGTATTGAACAGAAGCCATATCAAAGCGTTCGCTTGGAGAGAAAAGTCACTAGAATTTTACTCAGTCTTTTATTTACTGATGCTATGTGGTGGCCCGTGGCGTTGTGGGTATGTGCGTCGACCCCAACCACGACGTCGCAGGTTCGATTCCTGCTCTGTGCGTGATGTGCCCGATGTGAGACTGAATAACGAACTCCACGGACTGTAAAGCGATCAAGTATATTGGTCACTAACGCCCCGGTTCGAAAAGTGTTCTACTGACGGACAGCTGGAGAGAAGCTCTTGTCAGAAACTGGTGTCGCAAGACCTTGCTATTTGAAGAGGCATGCTGAACGAGGTCCAGATTTGGGGCGGTCTGTAGTACCAGCCTTCGAAAACTCATTGATACCACGGCTCCGACTCGACAAGCCAGTGTGCTTTTGCATGATAATTACTTTTCCAAATGTACCTCTTTTCTGAGCGATTGTCGCAATGTGGATAATGCTCCAAGCTGCTAGAAAACACCTTCACTATGAACATCAACCTACCGGATGACCTCAGCTCTGACCAGCCTACCGGGTACCCAAACTACCTTACGACTCAAGGTACCCATAAAGAAGTTAAACGGTATGACGGTCATCATCAAAGTTCCTCTTTAAGTTCGCTGAAAGCCCACACACCAACCTCCTTCCTGCCAAGCGCTCACATAAATCTGCCGAGACGCACAGCCACGGAATCACTTTTCAGAATGGCCATTTGATTGAGTTCAAAAGGCCTAACAGAACGACTTCGTCGAAAGAAATCATCATCTTTTCCGCGCGAATCTTGACATGTGTGCCCGCGTGAGTGACTGCGGGAGTGAGTGTATGCGATTCTCTTTGCTCGACTCGTTCTCGAAAGTAACCAAACCAGTTTTTCGTCTCTCTCTCGGAGCAGTCGCGGATCTGAGCTATTAAACCGCGGGTATACGAACTCCACTAAAGCATGCCAACATTAACCCGCCTAGACGGAGCGTTCGCCGCCAAATGACACACACCGAAGCCGAAACTTTCATTCGAAGTCAATCCTTTTGAAGCCAGCCATGTGCACTCAAGTCCACACATCTCGCTGAAAGGAAGACGAGGAAATAGCCCAGAAATCAAATCAATCTTAAACTGAGTTATGAGGGTGCCTGTAGATGGACTCATAATATCCAATCAATTATTCAAGCGATTTGTGCCGAAGTGGCGTGTACGCCGCCAGTCGCCTTTGTCGGAAGAGCGCGCACACACGCAAGTAAGATGCTCTGAGGAGGTCATTAAGGAACTAATTACTTCGTATATTGACTAGAAGAAATCTAATAAATTCGAGACCGCCCAGTAATGCTGTGAACTGTGAAGGGTTGCTGATGATTTATTCGTTTACGTAGGCAAGCTAAGAAAATTCTCTGCGCACACATGTGCGCCCACCTGACTCAGCGAAGCATGGATTATTTGTCAAACGACGTAATCATATTTTATGTGAACGTTATGGGCGTGCTGCGAGTGGAAAATCACGAGGAATAGGGTTGAGAAATTGATATTCAGACGATTGGATGGATGCCTTTGTTTATTTGATTTTCTTAACGATAATTCGAGCCAAGGCAAATTGATTTAATCGATTTTTTGTTGCTTGCTTGCTGTCTCAGAGTTGTGAGATCATTTATGGTAAGTGGGTAAAGTTGTGAAAGTTTGGCAACGATAAGGTTGCTTAATAGACCGTGGTTGGGGGTGGGTCTCGTTGATGGAGGTTCAGATGGGGGACGTTGTGCCACCCTACAAGGAGAATATCAGATCCTCTGATTTTGCATATTCACATGGAATTTTGTTAAACGGTGGCACGTTTACTATTGTCGTTGTGTCTTTAATACACGTTGACTTAGTCAGAGAGAGTACGAATATTTTACACGTAAACTCCGGCGTGTAATGCAATTTCACGTGAATACTAACCATACTCTCTGCGGTTTCACCAACCAAAGCTAATATTTAAGGCATGCCTTAGATCCTTAATTCTCATGAACGTCTGAAAACGAGGGCATCATTTTCATTTTAATTCATTTTTATTTTTGAAATTCATGACAATCTTATATACTAGACAAAAATGCTTAAAACTAGTTGGACGTACAATGTTACTATTTCTAACTTACTGGCCCTAGGCGGGCACTCTAAGCTAAACTTAATCTTAAACTATGTCTTTCGACTTACTCTATCACTATATATGGTTATAAAGAAGCTGTACAGGTTATGACTAAGAAAATTGTAAAAAACTTAATAACTGGACTTTATTTTTACTTATATAAAACTTACTACTAACTTACAAGCTACCTTAAAATACCTTAAAACTATCTTAACTAAGAAATACATACACATATATATACACGTATTTATGAAAATACACGTGTATATACATATATGTACACTATATACATTCGTATACACATCACTACACACAAGTGTATAAATGTGTATACTTAATTTTTTTTTTTTTTTTTTTTTTTTTTTTTTTTTTTTTTTTTTATTTTTATTTATGTACAACTTACAAGCTACCTTAAAAACTACCCTAAGCTATGTAGGTCGGCCATAGGTTGTGCAACATTACAAGCGCACGACTGAGACCGACTGCTTCCCAATCGGGGATACGCACTGCCCATTTTTAACCCGGGTCTAAAGGGTTCGAAGAGGGAGTTCTTATACTCCTCAGCCACCACAAATTTCGATGTTGTATCGCAACATCCCGAACGTCCCGACTCGACACCGCCATACTGAAGCGGAGGAGACCATCCTCAGCTCGTTGTGCGACGGAACGGTCGTGGTTGAGTCGCCCATCCACAGTTGAACGGGCGATGTGATACAGGATCGGTACCGCATTTTCATTTTGTAGTGAAAACGAGGGCAAAACGAAGTGTATGCTGTCCTCAAAAAAGGACATACAACATCGATGTCTTGGACAGAGCGTCACAATGGGCAGCACTTCGAGGTAGTCTAGGACTTCACTTACCCCGGCTTTGGAGTAAATTGTACGAATAACAGCAGTACATCTTGCCAACCGCTATTTCTTTGGGCTCAAGAGGCAATTGAGTAGTAGAGCCCTCTCTCAAAGGACTAAGTCGACTCTATATAAGACACGGATCATCCCAGTCCTGCTGCATTGCGCGGAGGCATGGACAATCTCGAAAGAGGATTAAGAAGTCCTTGGTGTCTTTGAGAGAAAAGTTCCACGCACGATCTTTGGTCCTTTTAGTGTTGACGGGTTCTAGAGGAGAAGATTCAACCTCGAACTGTACGTGCTGTTAGGCGTCTACGTATCCAACGCTTACGGTAGCTAGGTCATGTAGAGCGAATGGACACCACAGCTCCGGCCCGAAGAATCTTCGAATCCGAACCTGTCGAGCAACGCAACAGAGGCCGGCGGCGTTAAATGTGACGGGTTCTGGAGGAGAAGATTCAACCACCAACTGTACGGGCTGTTTGGCGTAAGCGGATCCAACGCCTACGATGGCTAGATCGTGTTATCTTCGTGAATCTTCAAACCCGAGCCTGAGGGTCAACGCAACAGAGGACGCCCGAATCCAATAATTTAAAATATGTAACTTTAAAAATATTGATTGCAACTTTAAAAATATTGATAATATTAATAAACGTCACCAACAGCCCATTTCTGCGTTCAATATTTGGTCCTGTTTGCGTTGAAGGTTTCTGGAGAAGAAGATTCAACCACGAACTGTACGGAATGTACAGCGACATGTGTCTAGTCAGGCTTCTACGGATTCAACGCCTAAGATGGCTAGGCCATGTAGAGCGCATAGACAACACTGCTCCAGCCCGAAGAGTCTTCGACTCCGAAGTCAAAGGCTCACCCAAGTGGAGAACGACCTCAACCAACTTGGTGTGCGAAACTGGAGGCAGTTAGCCAGAGAACGCGCTAGTTGGAGAAGCTTTTTGATTAAGGCCCAGGTCCACCCTGGGCTGTAGCGCCACACATAGAAGAAGTCTGAAAACGTGTCATCACAGGTCTTCGTAAGGAACAGAGCTCAAGTCGAAATGTGAACCTATTTCATATGTAGCAGATCTACTTCGTTAATTATTGTTCATCGATTTACTAGGTAACTACACATATCTGTACTTATATTTCCTTGCAAAAATCGGCCACATTTTGTAACACCCCGTCTGTAGCCAAGGCGTCAAAGTCCACTTGTGCCATAGCTCATAGGCGGTGTCCTATTTAACACACCCAGTAGTGGGCGAGCATGATACACAGAATACAAGGTACAAGGTGTTCCCACGTCAGTTGTTGACCCCAGATTAAAATTCATACCACATAATAACTATGGTAGATTATGTTCAAATTCCACCTTAAACCCGAGAAAATAATAAAAACTTTTTATTAGATAGGAGAATTGCTTAAAACAGGCAGTTTGAGACGTGAAGTATGCATGAAGTTGTACCCGTGGGTATCAATATATACCCAAAGAAGAGCATAAAATCAATTTTACTATTTATGTATGAAATTTAATTCAATATTTCCTTACAATTCGTCTCCATTGTATTTAATCCACTCTCTCTCTATAGAAAAACGTGATTTCGTTATGTGTGAGTAGTAGGTTAGTGTTGAAAAAATAGTAGGCGCCTAATAAAATCAAATTGGAAGACCAAAACCACAGACATATGTGACGTTGATCGAGATGCGAGCAGCTGAACTTACCGCCAATCTCTGCATCATCTTCTGCGTTACCATAAACAAGGCGGATTTACTAAAAGCTCAATCTTGTACACGTCATTCACAGTTCGTCCGAAAGCAGGCTTAAGGGTAAACTGATGAAACTGATGGGCATTCATGGAGAGGAGGAATTCTTCTTTCTCTCTCACAGAAAATGGTACACTAGTGAAGTCACACAGCTTCAACTCAAGTGAATATATTACCTCGTATTCTGTGTATCATGGTAGGCTAGGCTTTTTTGATGGCAACGTAAGGAAGGCAACGGGTTTTCAAATAAATATTTTTTTATATCTGCTTTCCTTCTTGTAAATTTACTTCGATTTTTGAGCAAATTTGCTTCATTTTTCACCCTTAAGCTTAAGTTCATTGCTCATGTTGTTTGTACTTAATAATAATAATAATATGGGTGGCGCTACAGCCCATAGAGGGCCACGGCCTAGCTTCTGAGCAACCACTCGTGTTGTGCGTGCTATTCTTCTCACACGAGTGGAAGGGACCTACAGTTTTACGCGGCCGCCGAAAGGCCAAGTTTAAGAAGCTTTTTCTAGACAGGAAATACCCTTTGAGCATTGTCAGTGACTCGAAAGAGGTGGTGGTCAAAATTATTGTTGTCGGTCAGAGCTGGAATCGAACCTACGACGTCGAGGTTGGGGTCGACGCACGTACCCACAACGCCACGGGCCTTAGGAAAAATTAAAAAATAAGCAGCCATAGTTCGCAAGAAGTGAAGTAATCTTGACTTATTGATTTACTTCAGTGGCCGACACCCCGACATTTTATTTTTTATGAAGGGTGACTTTTAAGTAGTTGGTTTCTCGCTGCCAGAAATTGTAAGAGTCAATAAGAATTGAGTTAAGTCAATGCTTAGAATTACTCAACACCCACTCTGCTGCTGTTGTTCTCTGGTTAGTCGTAGGTTCCTACACCTAGAGGCCTACTATTTCAGCGGCCACAATAAGCTAAACAGCGCCAGCATAGGCCAGCTAAATCGCTTTACTAGAAGCACCAACTGGTTCCGATGTTAGGAGAAGTCAATCCGAATGGTATCATAATGGGCCTACTCTGGCCTAAGTGTGACTGCCCTTAACAGTCAGCCACTATAACCTAACCAACCTAATGTTTGGAATTTATTTTTCAAAAATATGTCAATGTTGACCTACCTATTGCAGCCACACGTAATGAAATGTGTATTATGAGAAGCAGCTGCCGGTTCTTCATACCATATTGAAAGGAGAGTCAGTAGAAATATGAGTGTTGGCGTTCGATTTTTGAACAAGAGAACGATGTGAAAAAGTCGCACGACAGCGCGTGGCTTTGTCTGAATCCTTTTTTGACATCAAAGGTCTTGGTTAGGTCTTTACCGATCTTGATGGAGCAGCGTGCGCTCTCCATCGTCATCCTACACAAACGGACGAGTTTGGTAGGGATGCCAAAACTAGACATTGCTCTGTCATACGCGGCCTTAAAATCGATGAAAAGGTGGTGGGTATCGATTTGTTGCTCCTGGGTTTTCTCCAAAATCTGTGTGAATATTTGGTCGATGGTGGATTTTCCTGGCCTAAAGCCACACTGGTATGGACCGACCAGGTTGCTGACGAATGGCTTTAGGCGATCACACAGTACGGCAGATAAGATTTTGTACGCGATACTTAGGAGACTGATGCCTCTGTAGTTGGCGCAGTTCAAAGGGTCTCCTTTTTTATGGATTATATTTCAATTGAAGTACGTAACGTAATTCATGGAATAAGCAAATATCAATTCTTGAGTAATGCAATAAACGAAGTAGAAATTAGTTGGTACGTAGAAAATGCTTGACAATTAATTTATGAAGTAGATCTACTACTTATGAACTAAATTCTCATCTCTGTTGGCAACACGTTTGATGTTGTCTTACAAATCTGCAATTGGTGGCGGTTTATGTGAGAGATGAGCTACATATTCAATTCATCGCAGGAAATTCGTCTACTTTTTAATTTATGAAAAATGTATGTCGAGGAAAATTCCCTTTCTTACCTAAAATTTATCTTCGACGACGAATAATTTATTCATAAATGAGCTTCATCGTCGATGATAATTTTTGAGTAAAAAAGGCGTACTTTCCTCGACAGTTCCAACAAATCGGCTCGCCAAAAAATTTAAACTCTGGCTGGTCGTTCGTTCGGTATATATCCTTTCCACGATGTAAGAGCAATGGTCACTCACCATGCACGGCTCTGACAGGCTCTTTGGCCCACTGATTGGATTAATCTGGGTTATCCTTCCCTCTATGAATCCCAGTATTAGATGCAGTGGACTGTTTCGGTTGCGGAACAGCACACATGGCATACGCTTTGATTTCAACCATCCATAAACCGTGGCGAATGGCGAAGGACCTTGTTTTCAAAGCTGGAGTCGAGTGGCGTGAAATTACTAATTACGAGATGTCTTTGAAATACCAGTTAATTAATGGCAATGACACTAGACATGTGCCGGCTAGAAAATGTGCCTAAAAAAACGTCGCCCAAATTTATTGATCATCGTAATAAAATCAATTGGAGCGGCACTTGACGATAACGAATAGTTTTTTTTTTTTTTCTTAATACATTTTTTTTATTTTGAATTCATAACAAACTTAAGTTTAGCTTACAGTGCCCGCCGAGGGCCAGTAGGTTAGAATATAGATCAAGTGCTCGTCCAACTAGTTTTAAGCATTTTTGTCTAGTACGTAACGAGCACTTGATCTATATTCTAACCTACTGGCCCTCGGCGGGCACTGTAAGCTAAACTTAATCTTAATCTATTGTCTTTCGACCTGACCTTGCATTTCATTTAATTAACTACTTCATTATCTGTACTACTTATTATTAAGAAAAATTTTAGAAAAAAAAAACTTAATAAATGAACGTTTTTTTTTTACGATAACGAATAGTTGGGAAGAAAGAATACGCTATACCGGTGAGCACACAGATCTAGTGCTTACCGAGGAGGGTCCGCGTATTGATCAAAAAGCAACCGTACCTACTCCTCAGAATTTTTTATTTTGAAAATGAAATTTATAAATGCATGTTATTTAATGTAGGAATAATGTACTGTAGCTACAGACAACAGAATACCACACTTGTGAGACAAAACAGTCAGTTTGTGTATATATGTTTTTTTTAGGGATGGGTAGTTAATTCTCTCGTTGTGTTTATGGAAATCAAAATTCGACTCAAGTGCCCTAACGAGCAGAATAAAAGTGTTTTTAAAATATGGACTTGGCAGCTTTTTTCGAACAAATGAACGTTGCTTCAAATGGTCCATCGGCTTCAATTTTTGAGTCAGCTTGATCTTGTATGGTTGTACACCAAGGTCTGAACGATGCCCAATTCCTAAGAACGGGAATTGACTCATTTACCCTGTTTGCTACGGATGCCTGAACAGCAGCGATATTTTCGATACCTCGAAGAATTCGTTGCCTCATTGACATGGCAATATCACACAACGAATATGTAGACTCGCCCACATCGTCACCGTACAAGAGTACTTAGTGACACTGTTCCAAAGGCAACTTCACGACATCCGCAACCATCCAAACATGGCTGTCAGGGACCTGAGAAGCTCGACACCCGGACAATAATTCCTCAACGCATTGAATTTGCTAAATGAGCAGACATTTCTAAACACATCAAGCAACGGACTGCATCACTTCTATCAAACTGTGATAGCAATTACCATCGCCTTACCACCACCAGAGCCATAGAGGAGCAACAAGGACACACAGAATTGAACACCCCGATGTAAAAGATCTACGTTGATAATCAGCAATTTTAAATATTATAATTGACAACATTGTAAACCTTGTAAGCATTGTACATCCGTTCAGCCCCTATTGTTGAGCCAACCCATATTTCGCTAGCTTAAGCTTTTAGTATACAAGACCAATTGTAGAGTTTTTGATCAAATAAATTGAATTCAATTGAATTGAATAAGTAGACTCACATTTTTGCATTTAACTTCTTAAACTTGCCTGTCTATTAGGGCGAAAATTATCAACGAAAAATTGAGTAAACGCTCTTAATGTTCGTCATAGACAATGAATCGACATCGACAATGAATTTCGGTGAACAGTTTGCAGACGTAGGTCGTTCACGTTATTTACTATGAAGAAAATGTTGAGTTCACTGAATAAATTGACATTGACAGTTTGATTATTAGTGAAGGAGCGCGTTCACAAATTAAGTTCAAAGTTGTCAAACCCCTGTTCTAAAACCTTTTAGATTGCTTTTTCTGGTAGAGAGGTTAAGAACAAGCTTTTAACTATATCATTGCGATTAAGAGAAGAAACCATTACTTGAAATGAAAAAAAGAATATATTAAAGACGGTATATAAAAGTTGTATCTGTCTTAATTAATTTTTTTAAGCTTACCAAATATGTTATTCAATCAACTCCCGCAGCATATCAGGGCAGTAAAAATACCTGGAAATCTTTCTAAAAAGCGTTGAAATGTGATTTTTCACCTTACATTACGATAGACTTGAATCTTACATCTCTAATGTTCTGGATTAAGCTTTTGATTCTCTCTGTCTCATTATTAATTATTTCCTTAGTTAGTCTTTATTTTTTACTTTTTTTTTTTAATTGCATCTTATTCCTTATAATTTTTGTTTCACTTTGTCATTTGTTATTTAAATTGTTACGATACATTCCTTAAGAGCCACCACACCCACTAATCTTGTCTTGTTTTACCATAACAAATTGAAGTGACACTTCACTCTATTTTTTATTGATTTAAATACTGAGTGTAATTTTTTTTATATTATTCTAAATTTTATAATCAAAACCTGTGTTTTATATATCTTTTGTTTACCTTGAGGGTATAAGAAAAAAGAAAAAGAGAAAGAAATGTACAATAAATCGTACAAAAACCAAATCAATAAAAAAATATTCGCAATTCTACTGACATGGTAGTACACCAGATATTTTTTTTCACAGCTCGTATTTACAAAATTTGTATTCCTCTTTGTCTAAAAGCTAAGAGTCATTTTACATTAAATATCCAAAATATAAGAGGTTTAAGACGGAATGTTACTAAGAACCCATGTGCCTACATTTGAAAAATTACGACACAACGTCAGTCACAGAAGGTTATCAATACAAGTTTTTTTTGTTACTGTACACAGATGTATGGAAAGGGAGTTTCAGATTGAACGCGTGAACTGCGTTAGTCGCCATTTGTGCAGTACATTTTTAGCAACATTCAAAAACGTAACTATTTGACAGTCGATAGTTTGTGCACAGTAAAAATGAATTAAAAATTGCAACATGCCACTGTTTGGTGCGTATTTTGAACAGGAAGCTGGAACATATTCATGTTAGCAATAGAGCTAAATCAAAGAAATTCGTCATCAAAGAAAGTGCATACAAATAGTGCAAAAGTCGTGGGGACCATTTGGCCGATAAGTTATGTTTTTTTTTATTTAATTCCAATCTTGCGTCAATTTTGGTGTGATTTTCAAGCGTTTTGTTCTTAATTGTGAAAAAATACAAGGAATCTGCAAAAGTGCATACGGTTTTATTTGAAAAATACTAGTTTTAACATTTGAAATAGATTAAGAATTGCAATCGATGAAGTGTTGATGAAGCTCGAGGAGAACTGTAAAATGCTTGAGTTGATCGCTGTGGAGTTACGTAATAAGATTGACTACGAATCAGCTCCTGTCAATTGAACGTCCCTGCATACTTATTTATCAGACCGGCGATCCACGTAGGGTCCGAGCCTGAGGAATTGCTGCCTTTCATCGATGACGCTACTGGGCGCGCTGCTTCCAGCCATTAAGGCCTTGCTATCTTATATCAGCTATGTCTTGGTCTTTATAGCAGAGGTTCGGTCTGCCTCGCCCGCTCGAACCAAGAGGCTCGGATTCGAAGATCCTCTTTACTGAAGCGTTGTTGTCCATGCGCTCGATGTGGCCAAGCCAGACTACATCCACATCCTGGTACAACTCGTGTTCGCGGTTGTGTTTTCTCATTCATTCGCCTTTCGCGCAGACGGGACCAAATATCGGATGCAGCATTTTTCTTTCGAAGGTACCAATAATCAGCTCTGCAGTGTTGCTTTGTGTCCAGCTTTCGGCTTCATAAAGCAGGACTGGCAATACAAGAGTCTTGTAGAGCATGATTTTGGTCCGTCGAGTCAGAAGTTTCGAGCCCAGTTCTTTTGACAAACCGAAGTAGCATCGGTTGCCCAGGGTTGTTCTGCGTCGGATCTCCATTGTGATGTCGCTTGTGGAGTTAAAGTTTGCTCAGAGGTAGACAAACTCCGTGGTTACATCCAGAATGTTACTGTACACACTTCCAAAAAATCATCGGCTTATGCATGTGGCAACTCAAAGAAGTTGCTAGGTCGTAAAAATGTGATTGTATGTATTTTGGTGTCTGCCGATGTTTATAATCACAACATGCAGCCTCTGAAGTGAACCAGTATATGCCACGATCACCCTAAGAAAGAGGAAGATCTAATACGTCCAGATCGGCTCTTGTGCGGGTGACTAACAAAGAATCAAGGTATGGGAGAACCACCTGCCTTGATAGTAAGGAGTAACATTTTATTTTATTGTTATACCATAAATTTAAAATTAGTAACTTAAAATAATTGGAGTCAACTACAACAAGGTCGCAAGTTGCACCAAATATCGTTTTTCATAGCTGCGTGGTTTCGAATTGTATGAATTGTAGATCTTATGCCACAATAAAAGAAATGTTAAATGTTAAATGTTAGCTGCGTGGTTTTTCCAATGTTGTAGTAGCTACATACGAAGTATGATGGATTATATATATATATTTGGAAATTGAAAATCGTACCCCAAATTTTGAAACGCAATTTGTGTATACATATGTACTCATGTACCTGCGCACACAGTTCGACTCCATTTTACTTCCAGTCGAATGCATATGAAAGATCCCCCTCACAGCGGTACACAACACACAAACACTCACCTTGCGCAGGTCATTTAAACGTGTCCTCGGGCAACACATTAACGATCTACGAATTGCGCCCTCGAATAATTATTGTTGTTGGATTCTCCGAACACACATCCACACGATCAACACCAACTCACCAGAATCTCAGCGCCAGGCAACACAGCACTCTCAGTCGAAACATTGCTTTGTCGAGAGGTTCATTGACATGAACGATACAGAAATTTACATCTTTGCCTCAAACATTCCCCACGACTACATGACAGGAAACCAAATTATCAGGAATACCCACAAAGCCGACTCGGCTGCGTATCAACTCACAGATACTGGCCCGGCGTTCTATTCACTTCGTCATTAATATTTCATGAACTAATCGAGAACTAAAGTGTTCGGAGTGCTGAAGTTTAGTTACTCCGTGCACACTTTGCTGACTGACTGCTCGAAATGCCACCCTCTCTGTGGAGAGTGTGTGTTGGTGTGTTGGTGTAAGGAAGCACTTCACCCCTTGCACCGATAGATATTCGATCGATTTTTTCGACACGTGTTCCGCTTGAATTACTCAAAATAAATACACACCCCGCCACGTCCACTTACCGTAATTGGTGTTCGGTTTATATTTAATCAAACAATTGCACATGCAACTGTTTGTAATTTTTATGACATCGCGCAGTGCAACCGTCCGAGAGGCTCGCTCGTTTGCCGGCCCATTGTTGACGGAGTCACGCTTGTCGCAAGCGGATTGCGTGCTTTTTCATTTAGCAAGTGATAATAATTATCGCCTTAAGTCAATTCGGAGTCTCCCTGGCCGGGGTGTCGTAAATGCGCGTGTGGAGTTTGACTTGGAAAGGTGCTTGAGAGGACCTTCAAACAAGGGAATTTCGTCAAGGCGGCCGTCAGCTTGGACGTCCAGTCAAAGACGATCAATAAGGCACGACTGTCTGTCCCAAGTCTGCACCCGCTCAGATCAGATAACTAGGTCAGTTGCGAAAACTCCACTAAAGCCGTCACGATGTCTGGAAATGTTCCATGTTCCAAGCACACCCCTTGTGGCCGTCGTAGACGTTCTCCAGCGTTGAGACCACATTTGGTAGCGCAGCCAAAACCAGTACGTCTCGCTGAATATATCGTTTTTATTTGTCTCCTTTTTTCTTGCGAACCAGTTAAGACGCGGACATGGTTGAGTTGTCGCCATTTATGTGCATACTCCTCGAAAAGCTGTTGTTGCCAAGAACTGACGCAGCAACTAGACAGCAGACAGTAGACACCATATATCTCGGACAGCGCTCCATGACTCAGACGCAATTGTACGTAGACCAAGAATTCACATTCTCACAGGGGAACAGATGGCCTGTGGGCCGTGGCAAGTGGATTCCGATATGCATACGTCGGCAGTTCTTGGCGGGATGCAGTGGAATTGTGATTTCAGCTGCAGTCGTACACAAGCTGTCCCGAAAAATGACTGGCAAAGTACACAGAAAACCAGTCACATCAAATGAAGGGGATGTAAGGTGAACAACTCCGACTTGTGTCAGCAACTCGAAAAGTGTCACAAAATACGAATGATTGGTGAGTTTTTCTCCCCCTTTCACTAAAATCGAACCGGGCACTCGGCAGTCAATGCACTTTGTGGTGGGCACGGAGTCTCGATTGGAATTCACCTCAATTGTGTGGTCATTGTGATTGGCATGTCTTGGTTCATGCACACGGGGCTCTGGAGTCGTATGCCACCATTTATAGGAAAACTTCTACGTCTCGTGTGTCAGAACGGGTGAGTGCAGTCCACTTGCACCTGTGACTGGTGGAACATTCGGCTGTGACTTTGAATCGATGAGTAATTTTGTGTGATGAAGGACATGCGCAGAGCGTTTGAAAGCACAGGGCAGAACAGGCTGTTTAACAATTGGGAATCAGGGCCTTTAGACAGACAAGGCTGAAAGCCCCTAACTTGGCGGGATGTTTGCAACGAACCATGTTCACGCACAGCACAAGATGACATGCAGCCTCTAAGGTGAACCAATGTATGCAGCGAACACCCTAGGCAATAGGGTGTAAACATCAAGCCCGTCCAGATCGACTACTGTGCGGCCGACTAACAAAGAACCAAGGTACGGAAGAGCCACCTGCCTCTCGGATCATCGAACGGATTCACTATGACAACACGGTGTAAGTATGGAAAACGTTCAAAGATCGAACCTCCAGTACAAAGACAAGCAGCAGCGTGTCCAGGATCGTCATCGATGGAGGGAAGCCGGGCTCAGACTATCCTTGGTCTCGACGGCCTACGATGCAACTAAGTAAAGTGGCCACCAAACAAAATTATTTTGCAATGGGTGACATGGCGCTCTTAACCTACGAACGTTCTCACTCACTTCTTCTTCTTTGTGTGGTGCTACAGTCCGGGGTGGACCTGGGCCTCAACCAACATGCCTCTCCAACTAGTGCAATCTCTGGCTAGCTGCCTTCAGCACACCAAGTTGTTTGAGGTCCTTCTCCACTTGGGTGCCCCACCTTAAACGCGGGCGTCCTCTGCTGCGTTGCTCGACAGGTTCGGATTCGAAGATTCTTCGGGCCGGAGCTGTGGTGTCCATTCGCTCTACATGGCCTAATTACCGTAGGCGTTGGATCCGTAGACGCCTAACAGCACGTACAGTTCATGGTTGAATCTTCTCCTCCACAACCCGTCAACACAAACAGGACCAAAGATCGTGCGTAGAACTTTTCTCTCAAAAAGACCAAGGACTTCTTAATCCTCTTTCGAGATTGTCCATGCCTCCGCGCAATGCAGCAGGACTGGGATGATCCGTGTCGACTTAGTCCTTTGAGAGAGGGCTCTACTACTCAATTGCCTCTTGAGCCCAAAGAAACAGCCGTTGGCTAGATGTACTGCTGCTATTCGTACAATTTACTCCGAAGCCGAGGTAAGTGAAGTCCTTGACTACCTCGAAGTTATAGCTGCCCATTGTGACGCTCTGTCCAAGACGTCGATGTTGTATGTCCTTTTTTGAGGACAGCATATACTTCGTTTTGCCCTCATTCACCGCCAGACCCATTTTAGCCGCATCCGTCTCAATGTTAGCAAAAGCTTCACTGACGGCTCGCTGAGTTCTGCCAATCACGTCAATGTCATCGGCGTAGGCTAACAATTGCACTGACTTCTGGAAGATCGTGCCTTGAGTGTTGGCGTTTGAGTTTCGCACGATCTTCTCCAGGACGCTGTTGAAGAAATCACACGACAGCGTGTCGCCTTGTCTAAAACCTTTTTTGACATTGAAGGTCTCGGTGAATTCGTTACCGACCATGATGGAGCAGCGAGAGTTCTATTGGTCACCGATGCTTGGGACACGGTCGACTGACATTTCAATTCCAACACAAGCAACACATTGATAGAGCCCCTGCGTTCCCATATCGCCTTTCCTTCCCAGTATGTGTTCCGGAATTTCGTTAGATTCTCCGCAGGATTTGCAGAGATCTTCTTTTGATGCTTCTAGTTTCCTTAGGTGCTTGCAGTGCCCTGTTAGGAAGCCTATTAGGATTCGGAAGTTGTTCTTGCCCATTTTGATACATGCCTCAATCTCCCTTCGTTTGTATTGGCTCAAAAGATTCTTGGCCTGCTTCATGCCATGGGCGTTGATCCAGGATTCTGCTCAGTTCATTCTTTTTAGTTCCTAGAACTCTTCTTTGAGGACATGATCCCCTACAGAGCAGAAGGATTCGGAGCCCATAAAATATTCTGAAGCTCCTTTCCTAGCGAGGCCATCTCATTGCCTTCTATCCCAGTGTGACCACGTATCCAGCAGAGTTCACCCCTGTTACTCCTGCTCCTCAGCTTCTTAAGCTTTTGTAGACATTCCCAAACAAACTTCAATTTGATGAATTAGAAGTCAAGTGCCAGGATAGCGTCACGACTGCCCGATATTATTTCCATGTCGCAGTTGATATAGTTCGTCAGCTGTCAGCGAGAAAGGACACCCAACACCGACGTCTCGGTCAGAACGTCACGGGAGACAGATATAACTTTGAGGTAGTTAAAAACTTTGTCTACCTAGGAACCGCTATCTACTCGGACAATGACACCAGCTAGCTAAAGATCGAGCTGGCTGGAGACGCTTGTTGGTTGAGGCCCAGGTCCACCACTGACTGTAGCGCCACCTTAAGTATGTAAGTAAGTTGATATAGTTCCTGTCAAGTTTTTTTGAGCCCATCTATGTAAATCAAAGACTTCAGCCTGGAAGATACTGGCCCGTTGACCATGGTTTACACTCCCGCCCATGTTCCGTCCTCAGTTCTTGATCCATGTACTCAGTCTGTGGACCTTGGATTCGTTGCTCCAATCTTTTTTTGGTACAAAGCCTAATGGTGTGATGGCCCGTGGTGTTGTGAGCATGTGTGTCGACCCCAAACTCGACGTCGTAGGTTCGACCACTGCTCTATACGACAAAAATAATTTTCACGGCCCCACCTGCTAAAAGAGTATTTCCTGACCAAAAAACGCTTCTCAAACTTGGCCGTTCAGAGTCGTTCAGTTCAGAGTTTCCTTCCACTCCTAAGAGAACAATAGCACGCACAACGCGACAAACCGCGCGCAACCACCCATATTATTTTGATTATAAGCCCAATGGTGAACTCCTTTTCGAAATTTATTTTTCTAACCGTGTCATCTTTCGGTATGGCTAGGAGTGGTACAACTTTTTGACTACTGCGTCAAATGTCCCAATGAAATGCATCTGTCTATTCCTACCCCTTCTTTTGCCATTCTCATGATGATATTGCTTGCCTAGCTCCAGCTCATAGCTTCTGTTATACAGAAACTTGCAAATCTTTGAACTGTATTGAGTGTCTCTTTTGCACTATTCAGGTTGGTCCTTATGGACCAAGCTATTGCACCGTATGTGATTCTTGGTCAAACAAAAGCTGTGTATATCCATCATATGATGCTTCGACTGCAAACTCAGGATTTGCCCCCTAGGCTTCTGCAGATCATTAAAGCACCCGTCGTCTTCCTGGTAATCTCATCTGTATGTCTTTTCCAGGTGAGTTTGCTGTCTCAGATGAGTCCTAGATATTTTACTTTTTGGACTCAGTGTTTTAGCCTTTCCAGTTTATGTTTTCTTGGAAAAGGTACTATGGTGATTTTTGCCGGATTTAGATTTAGTCCAGCCAATAGACACAGGATCCCCCCATCTTGACTCTGCATATGATGACTATGACTCTGCGATGGTTGCTCAACTATGGCTGAAAAATTTCGTGGAGTAAAGAATCGACCATTTGGTGAAAACGTCCCACGCCCTTTCTGTAAAAAAAATCTTTGTGAGGAAGTTGGTATTTGAAGAATAAAAACGTCCATTTGAAAGCGATAATTCCTAATTCCATTAAGATCGAATGATTCGTCGTCTTCTTGTGTTGCCTTGTTCAGATCATTCTATATAACGGGTGATTTTTTAAAGTTTTAAAAAAAAAAACACATGAAATTCAGTAAAAGGCATGAAATCTTTATTTGAATCGATAGTATGGTCCATATAATTTAATGTTTGAAGATTATTTCATGCAAATGTTGACCTTGACTGCGCCTCAAATGGTCCATCCGCTTAGTCCTATTTTGGCATACTCTTTCCTTCTCACGAATAAATGCTTCAATGTTGTCTTCCATGCGTCAATTGAAGCGGGCTTGCCTGTATAGACATTAGCTTTAACATAGCCCCACAAAAAACAGTCTAAAGGCGTTAAATCACACGATCTAGGCGGCCAATTGACCGGTCCCGAACGTGAAATAAAATGTTCACCGAACTCGCCTCTCAATAAGTCCATTGTTGCGCGTGTTGTGTGGCATGTGGCACCGTCTTGTTGAAACTACATGTCATGCAAGTCAAGCTCTTGCATTTTGGGCAAAAAAAAAGTTGGATATCATCTCACGGTAGCGCTCACCATTAACAGTTGCGTTACGATTCGCATCATCTTTGAAGAATTACGGTCCAATGATGCCACCAGTCCATAAACCGCACCAAACTGTAAATTCTCCGGATACATTGGTAGCTCTTGCATTGCTTCTGGCTGATTTCCACTCCAAAATCGACAATTCTGGTTATTTACGTACCCATTGAGCCAAAAATGAGCTTCATCGCTGAACACAATTTTTCGGTAAAAAAGTGGATCTTCGGCCAACCTTTCAAGAGCCCATTCACCAAAAATTTTACGTTGCGGTAGGTCGTTCGGCTTCAATTCTTGCACCAGCTGTATTTTGAAAGGCATCACACCTGAATCCTTCCGCAAAATTGTCCACGCTGTTGAGTAACAGAGGCCCAATTGCTGCGAACGGCGACGAATCGATAACTGATGGTCATCATTAACACAGGCCGATACAGCTGCGATATCTTCTTCAGTTCGCACTGTACGTAAGCGTGTTGGTGGTTCAATGTCTAACAATGTAAATTTGGTGCGAAATTTAGTCCCAATAGCCCGAATAGCCTCTTCAGTGGGTCGATTAAACTGGCCATAAAATGGAAGAAGCGCGCGATGAACTTTCTTAACAGAGCACGCATTTTGATAATAAAATTCAATAATTTGCAAGCGTTGTTCGTTTGTAAGACGAGTCATGGTTAAATTATAGACCAAACTGAAGATGTTTGACAGTGAAACAAAACACGAAACGTGAGTCAGCTGTTTAAACCAGTGTTGCCAAAAAGATATGAGCTAAAATATCGCCCTTTATTTGGGTAACAGCATCCAACTACCAACATATATAAAGTTGTACGAATGCGGACCTCGTTTGCCCCATCAGCAGAGGCTCAATAACTCTTCGGTTCAGAGATGGCTTGTCTTCATGGCTTAGCCACTTCTTGTGTTGAACTCGTTGATAGATGTCTGGTTAGATCTTCGCGAATGAATACACCTTTTTCTCGAAGAGGCTAAGGACGTCTTTATCCGCTTTTTTTTTAATTTAGCATGGCTCTAGGTCACACGCTTTGTCTAAGATGGTCAGTGTCTTGTTCAAGGTCAGTCTTATTTTCCGAGAAATCCGGTTTAATAATTGATTCCTCGGACAAAAGAAAAAACGGTTGACAAGAATTGCACTGCGTTTGTTCTCGGCTTATGTACATATGTTGCCCGCGGTACCTTGTTTTCCTTACCACACAATTAATCATTCAATCCAGGAACTCAAATTTTGTCGGTCATTTTTTTCATTTTAAATTCATTTTTATTTCATTATTCATGATAAACTTACATACTAGACAAAAATGCTTAAAAACTAGTTGGACGCACAATATTTCTACTTCTAACTTACTGGCCCTCGGCGGGCACTCTAAGCTAAACTTAAACTTAAGCTATGTCTTTCGACTTAAATTAACATTTAGTTTGCTTAGGAAATTCATAATAACAGTATGACTAAAGATTAAGAAAAACTTTAAAAAAAAAACTTAATAACTGAACGGCTTTTAGTTAAAACTTACATACTAACTTACATACTATCTTAAAATAACTTATAACTACCTTAAATTAAACATACATACATATATATGCACAAGTATTTATAAAATACGCGTGCATATATACATATATATATGCTATATACAAGTGTATACACATCAGTACACGCAGGTGTAGAGTTGTGTATACTTTTATTTATTTATTTATTTTTTTTTTTTTATTTTTTTTTTTTTTTTTTTATGTATACGACTTACAGACTACCTTAAACACTACCCTAATATAAGTAGGTCGGCCACAAGTTTTGGAGGCAAAAATAACCGCCGCAAGACTGACCAACTGCTTTCCCAGTCGGGGATACGCACTGCCCATTTTTAACCCGGGTCTAAGGGGTTCGAAGAGGGAGTTCCTTCACTCCTTAGCCACCACCATTTTTGATGTTGCATTGCAGCATCCCGCTTATCACGACTCGACACCGCCATACTGAAGCGGAGGAGATCTTCCTCAGCTCTTCGTGCGACGGAACGGTCGTGGTTGAGTCGCCCATCCACAGCAGACCTGGCGATGTGATACAGGATCGGTACCGCATTTTCATTCTGTATCAGACCGTGCTTATCGTAATGGAGGAATGCTTCTGGGGGGACGAAGCCAGTGTGACGTACCCTTTCGTGGTACTGTGGGTTGGGGTAGTAAGCCCCGGAGATCAAGTTATTGACCGAGTTCATCGCTCTCGCAGTGTGACCTCGAATCAACTTCACCAGGAAATTGTCCACTCGTATCAGGTTGGCCCCGTTGTATAAGACCTCGTTGGAATAGAATTTTCTGTACTGGGACTCTGGTGTTCTGTAAAGGCGAAGGCAAGCCCTAAGGCAAGCCCTCTCAAACACCCGAATCTTTTCCATCAAGCTTGCACTCACGTTGAACCACACGGGACAACCATAGGTGAGCATTGGCCGTATGAGGGCCATGTAGCAGATTACCTTTACTCTTGCATCGAGTTGGCTGTTGTAAAACAGTCTCTTTGTAAGAGCGAAGGCGCCTCGGGCTCTGGCCAGAGCAGCATCTACATGTTTGTTAAAATATAGATACTGATCTAGCCAGATCCCCAGGTATCTGACTACAATCCTTTGCGTCAGTGGTTGCCCGTGCCGTCCTACAATAGAGAACTTTCGCCAATTCTTTTTCGTATCCGCGGAAGCTTTATACAACGGCGTCCTGAACAGAATGGTTTCCGACTTCTGAAAGTTGATATTCAACTTCCAGTCATCGCAATCTCTCATGAATGAGTCGAAGTCACCCTGCGCGAGCGTAGTGATGTCCTCGATCTTTTTGCCTGATCTGTACACGATCAAGTCGTCGGCATACGCAATTGCGTGCGGAAGAGAACTAATTAGATCGCTCAAGAAAATGTTGAACAGGATCGGCGAATTAACGGCACCCTGTTGGAGACCATTTTTAACTTCAAAAATACCTGTAGAGGTCACGTTGCCAATCTTGACTACAAACCGTCTACCGGTAAGCATGTTATACAGTAGGTACAGCAGTGGTTTACTAATGCCTAGCCGATTGAGCTTGTAGTAAAGTCCTTCTAACCATACGGTGTCGAAGGCCTTCTCCAGGTCAATCAAGCAGGCGCCCGTGCATTGTTTCTTGCTCTTGTTCCATTGGATATCCGACACCAGTTTCGACGCGGCATGAATAGTGTCATGCCCCGCTCTGAAACCGAATTGGTTATCCGGAATTATATGTCTGTCCTCTGTCCAGTTGATCAGAGCTCTATTTATCACCTTCTCGAATACCTTGCTGATGTTCGGAAGGAGACTAATTGACCGGAGGTTGCACGGATTCGAAGAATCTTTTCCTCGCTTGGATATGGGTTGTACAATCGCAGTTTTCCAATGCTCAGGATAATGTGCATTATTCAGAGCATTGTTAAAAAGGATTGTGTACATAGTGACCACTTCCAGAGGAAGATGTCTTAGCACAATGTTGGAGATCCCGTCGATTCCAACTGACTTTTTCTTCTTTAATGAGTCGAAGACCGCTTGAAGATCTGCCTTCGAAATGAACGGGGGATGAACCCCTTCGTCGGCGATGACATTGTCTGCCATGTTTTCGTCACTGAACTGGACAAAGCCGTTGTTCTCAGATCGCCATTGCTGCAGATCTTCTCGAAGTTGAGAGTTGCTAGCTTGCACGCTGTTTTCCAGGTCGTGGTTCGGGCGAACACTCACGTTCACCTTGTACCCTTCTTGAAAAACTGCGCCTAGTACTTCAACTTTTTCTTGCGGATCTTCGACCACAAAGAAGTCATCGTCGAGTACGGCGTTATTGGGATCAATACCTGCTGTAGTCAGTATCTGTTCATTGTCCGTCGTCCTGGGAAGCTTAAGACACGGAAGATCGCTATTTTTCTTTCGGAAGAATTTATTTATTTGTGGGAACATACTCGGGTTGTTAGATCTAACAGCCCGAATCTTAGTGTTCCAGTACGTGTTTACAGAAACTCTGTAATTTTGCACAATCAACGTCTGTACATTCTTAATGAGCGATTTCAGTGTCCTAACTTCCTCGCTGCGTCTGTCAGTAAACCGCCTGTACAAGGTTTTTAATCTTGACAGGAGTCTACTTTTTTGTTGGTGTAGTGCATCAATTGTCGCATTGCGGTACAAGTTTTCATTGTTCGTGCGTGTATACCGTGGTATCGTACTGTCCATAGTTCGTTTTATTGTCTCGTCCAATTGAATTAGATACATGTCAATCTCTTCGTTTGACAAGTTTCTATTGGACGGAATGTGGAGCGCATTCGAAGAGAGTGCTCGAGTCATTTGTCGGGAGAAGCGTGGCCAACGCGCCCTACTGTAATTGTAGGTATGCGTTTGAACAAACTCTCCTAATTCCGCAATGTCGTTGGGGATCTTGAATTCGGCACTGAGTCCGCAATGGTCACTGAGATACACGAAAGTATTCAGACAGTTTACCGTTTGTGCGTTTGTGTCTGTCAGCTGCAGTCTTGCGTCAAATAGCAGGAGATCCAAGAACGATCCGCTTCTGGGAAAGGATGCGATCTCGGTAGCTTTTAAATCGAGTCTATACTCGACACTGTGCAAGCAGAACCAGCTATAGAGCTTGTCCCCTCTGTTGTTGGAAACCATGTTTCCCCAATAACCGTGGCGGGCATTAAAGTCCCCGGCCAAAATGAAATAGTTCTCCTCCGAGTCCAGACTTAGACATCGGAAGAGTGAATCGAGCTCTGAAATAGTTGTACTGGAACTGAGGGAGCCGGAGGAGTACGCCGACACCGCATACAGCTTCTTTCCACTGCGGAGAGAAATGCACACGATGCAGGCCTCCAACACCTGGAACCGTCGTACTACACCACTGTACACTACTTTGTGTTTAATGTTATTTTTTACGAAGATCGCAACACCGCCTCCACCATTGGAGTTGGGCCGGTCTCTTCTGATAACATTATAATTACTGTGCTCCAATATGCCTCTCCGGGTTAGCTTAGTTTCGCTAATCAGAAATAGCTCTGGGCTTTGATCGTCCAACAATCGATAGAGCTCATTTTTTCGGGGGACCCCTATCAATGAATTTGCATTCACTGCAAGGATCTTAAAAGTACTCCCCGTCTGCGCAGCCATTAGGACTGGTGACGTGCTGTGTTCTGCAGGAGCGCCAGAATTTTGGCAACCTGCTGCTCTAACGACTCCATACGCCTTTCAATGGAGGATTTCCAATCAGGCGTTGGAGCGTGTGCTCTTGGCACTGAGGTTTGCGGCGCTACCTTTGGTAGTTGCTGCTTTTCCGTGCCTCCCCTGACAGACGCCATTTGGGCGAAAGTCACTTCGGGTGTGACGGGTATGGCTGCCCCGAGTGGATTTTTCACTGGGGGCTGCTTCTGCAGAACCGCTTTTGTTTTCCGCTCCTGGAACTTAGGGCAACCCCGATAGTTGGCGGTGTGCCCAGCGTTCCCGCAGAGTGCGCACTTGAGCTGACTTCTGTCAGTTACTCCTTCTTTCCCCAGCGGGCATTCTTCCGCCTTGTGGCTTTTACTGCACTTCACGCATCGAGGCTGCATTTGGCAGTTCGACGCGGCGTGCCCAAACCTTTGGCAGCGAGCGCATTGTATAATGCCGTCGCGCCTTCTTATGCTTTCCCAGAAGCAATCGTAGTCAGCTAGAGTAACAATCTCATTTAGCTGATCTCGCTTGCTGTTGGGAGACAGCTGTACAATGAAGAACGGTAATTTCCGTCCCTCTCTTCTTGCCTTAGCTGTGGTGAAGGGCTTGACCCCGACGAACTCGAGACCATCGCACACTTGCTCTTTGAGCAGTTGAAAAATCTCATCCGCTTCTAGCGGTGCGGCGATCTTCAATAATATTGACTGGGGTTTTTCTCCTTTTGGTGTAAAGGAAAAGAACTCCGTCTTCGAGCGCTTTAGACACGTTCTTAGGGCTTTATGCTGCTCTACTGTCTTGCATTTTATGGAGTATTTTTCGAAACCTTTATTTTTCCTTATACTAAAATTACCACTACCTATGGCCGACCTACATACCTGAGCAGTCTGGATGACATCAACCTTGTGCAAGTTAATAGGTGGCACTTTTTCTTTCTTCTTCTGTACATGTTGTTGCTGGTGTGCTGCTGGGTGCTGTTGTTGTTCAATTGTTGCATGTTTCTGCTTCTTCTGCTGTTGCTTTGCTGGTTTCTGAAGTTGTTGGACGTCTGTCTGTTGTATCTTCTTCTGCTGTTGTTGCTGTGTTTTTTTTATTTAGTTGCTGAAGAACGGCTGATTGCGGTTGCAGCATTTTTGGTGTTGCTGCTGCTGGATGTTGTTGTTGCTGCTTTTGTGTTTGCAGCTGACTCGGTGCTGGCAACTGTTGTTGTTGCCTGGTTTTTATTGCGATTTCTTCCTCTTCCATCTTTCTTCTTGCGAGGTTACTCTCACGAAGCTTTCTGATCTCTTGACGCAGTTTCTGTGTCTCTTCCTTCAGATCAGCGATCCTCATTTCTTTGGAGCGTATTATCGCTTCCATTTCTTCCTCGGAGTCGGAGGGCACCGATTCGAAGCTGTTACTGCTTACCGTGAATCTCCCCTCTCTCCCTTCCGAAACATACGAATATGCATCGTCTTCTCTATCGGTCTCGTACGAAGACGAAGACGCTGCACTCCCTTTCCCTTCTGGCTGGTCTGACGTGTTAATGTAGCGTCGTTTTGAGCTGGTGGAGGTCTGTTTTCTCCTCCTCCTCTTCGCAGTACCCTCTTCGGGCACCGTTGGTTGGTGGCGTGATGCTTCAGCCACCGGTTGTTGGTTCTCGCAGTCCGCTTCTAGGCGAGCGGACTGCCCCTTCTCCTCCATGGTTTGCACTCCACTTCTTTCCTATGCACTATGCATTTGATGGAAAGCGCGAACCGAAAAAAAAAATAGTGTGTTTGGACTGAGTTTCGAACTCAGCACCAGCTGGTTTGCGGGTCTGTGCTCTAGGCTCGCGGCTACGCGCTTGTTGCGGATCCTCGCGTCACTTTTACACTTTCACTGTCTTAAATGATGTCAGATGACTTTTTTTTTTTTTTTATGGAAACACTTCTGCACAGTTCAACGGTCCGTGAACGACTGAAATTTTGTCGGTCACTATGACACTATTCCAGCACTCAACGATTGTCTGTCGAAATGTGTTCATGCATTCAGTTGAGTTTCCACATCTGGGCTGCATGCGCATTTAGAGTGTGTTATCTCGAGAACTACTAGATAAACGTCGGAGTCGTCTGATAAGAGTGTTGAAATGAACAGTAGACAGGAAATATGTTTTTCTTCTACGAGGGTGTGTTTACTTCTTTTCGTTTGTGTGCCTCAGACCGGTGATGAATCGATGGGTTTTGGGACGAATTTTAAATGAGCATTGTTGTTGGCAGTGTAATGTGAGATGGCTGAGGACAAATTATAATTTCATGGACTGACAATATTTCATTAAATTATAAATGAACCACAAGTCGTCTTGATTATTTTCAACGCCCCGACACGTGGAGTGTATTCTTTCAGTTGGCCATGTTGCGGTTCGAGGACTGTTCAAACGAAATACCTACGAAATCATCGTCTATTGTGGAAAAACTCCCAATTTTTGCACGACCGGATGATCTTAAATAAGTTCTTACGTTGTGTTCGAAATTATATGGTTTTTCGCTATAATTTCTGACGATGGTTGTTCTACCATCAATGTCCTTTTGACAGAGTTAATGTACAAATGGAGGCCGTGGGCTTGCGCATACGGCACAAAGTTGTTGATTGCTCTCCACTTGGCGAGGTGCCAGCAGCGATCCCCTCCCAGTGGCTCCCTCTGGATAGCCTCCGCAGCAACCGCTTGAAGGTGAACCAATGTATGCAGCGGCCACTTGTCCAGGGGCTTAATCTAGGACCCGGTCCCTCAGAAAAGGGTTTATATAATAATAATATGGGTGGCGCTACAGCCCGTGGGGGGCCAAGGCCTAGCTTCTCAGCAACCACTCGTGTTGTGCGTGCTATTGTTCTCACACGAATGGAAGGGACCTACAGTTTAATGCCGAATCCGAACGGCTTTGTTTGAGAAGCTTTTTCTAGACAGGAAATACTTCTTGAGCATTGTCAGTGACTCGAACTCGGTGCGGTCGTGAAAATTGTTTTCGTCGCACAGACCAGCGTCGAACCTATGACGTCTGGGTTGGGGTCGACGCACATACCCACAACGCCATGGGCCACCACCAGAAAAGGGTTCAGACAACATCATTCTCCAGATGATCGTGCGAAACTCAAATGCCAACACCAGAGTCACAATCTTCCACAAAGTGCGACCGTTCGCATATGCCGATGTCATTGACATCATCGGAAGAACACTACAAACTGTCAGTTTTGGGGCGTTTGTTAGCATCGAGAAGGAAGCGGCCAAGATGCGGCTTGCGGAGGGGTGGACCTGAGCCTCAGCCAACATGCCTCTCCATCTAACCCGGTCTTGTGCTAGTTGCTTCCAGCCACGCACGTTCAACTTATTCAGGTCATCTTCTAGTTGCGTGCGCCACCGTAGGCGCGGTCTTTTTTTACCGCGTTGTCTCTCAGGGTTATAGTCTAAGACTTTTCGGGCCGGAACACTGGTGTCCATTCGCTTTAAGTGACCTAACCATCTGAGATGAGAGATTCGAACACTTTTTACCAGATCGATGTCGCTGTACAGCCCATAAAGTTTGTCTTTCAGTCTCCTCCTCCAAATACCATCCGTACATACCGAACCGAAGATAATTCGAAGGGCTTTTCTCTCGAAGCGACCAAGAATATCCTCGTCCGCCTTAGTTAGTGTCCATGCTTCTGCACCATACTTGAAATATAGTGTAATAGTATATTAGACTGAAAAGTGGTCTCTTGGAACTTCCTCTTCCACCTGGAGACTGTGCTTGCCGGTTCATACTACTTCACAGCCAATTCTTTCTTTATCGACCCACTTACTAGCGCGTTTCATAAGATCACATTTTCTATCAAGAGTGGCAGCGGTTGCATTGACAAAACCGGATAACTTTTCATCCCTTGTATGTGTATCAACACAACACTTAGTTGGAGGGGTCACATATTCGAGGTCGTTAAAAACCTGTGAATTGCTTGGGTTTCCTTAATCGATGCAAGAAATATTTCACCCTCTCTAATTTGGCTTTAATCTACAAGACTTATATTCGCCCTAAGCTTGAGTACAACGCTCTTATCTGATCTGTTGACCCAAGACCACCCTGCGCCTTACTTACTCATCAGGCAGACGACTCATGAAGGGTCCGAGCCTGAGCAATTGCTGCCTTCCATCGGTGACGGTCCTGGACTCGATGCTTCCAGTCATCAAGGCCAAACTGTCTTACATCTGCGATGACTTGGTCTCTGTACAGGAAGTTCGGTCTTCCTCTCCTGCTCTCAGCGTTGTTGTCCATTTCGTTTGTCCGAGCCAGTCTGGTCACCCTGCACCTTTAAAGCGAGCCATTAAACTTAAATTAGACAACACTATCGGGGGTTCATTAGAGTCGCTCGAACATCGACATACCTTGGCTTCTTTGTCCGTGTTTTGTCACTATTTTAACAAACGATGCGCAAGTGAGCTAGTCGACTACAGTCATCCTCTCCATGAAATCATCCGCAATACACGTCTCGCCAATAATGTCCATCAGTTTATCCTTGTAAAGCCTGCTTTCGGACGCAGAGTGAAATGTGGAAACTCGTTTTTCAGCCGTATTTCGACTGCTCGTCCCAGTCCAATATTTCCCATAGACTACAATCCGTGGATATATAAGCACAGGGACCTCTATCCCCGTCATGATCCCGGACAGTTAAGGGTATTAATAACCCTTTGAGCACGCGCAGATTATGAAGAAAAATATCAACATTAAAAATGATCGATTATTCAACTTAACAATTCGCACTGCTCTGTTCATACGTGTCAGCCAAGAATGACACTTACAAGACTACGCTTTTAGAAAATCCGCCATGTTTTTGGTAACGTAGAAAGGATGAGCGGCATACACTTTCAAGAAAGTGAGGACTAATTGCAAGAAAACTTTGCTAACTTCACAAAAAGTACGAGGCATAATCATCTTCAGACTAACATGAATAATTGAATCTTCCTTGCCACAATTTGTGTGTAAACAAATAGCAATTTCAGCCGCTCTCACTTCGATCTACGTCACATATGTATGTCTGTGGTTTTGGTCTTCCCCTTTGTTTTTTATTAGGGGCCTGATATTTTTCTCAAAAATAACCGACATGTACGTGTTTTCTTGTGTTTTCTTACTGTTACTACTCACACATAACGAAACACGATTTACTGCAGAGAGAGAAGGGGATACATGTACAAACACAGTGCCATCGAAACACTGAATACGCAGAACTTGTGTCTATCCAAACGACTACAACCCTTTCAGGCGACTTACTCACGCCAAGAAATGTCTTCGAGTTATCAAGACGTTCGAATTGTCGAAGAAAAATTACATGCAAATTTCAGTCTTGCCGCTATTGCCATCTAATTTTGTTCGAGTAATAAAAAATTCGAGTTATCGAAGTCTGGCTGTATTCTGTGCACCAATTATGTTCCAACTTTGGGAAAAATTCCTACCAAATTTCATTTTTGGAGTAACATCATTTTCTTCCCAGAAATACATCCACCTAAATAAAACAAAATTTAAAATGCAACCAAACACTCTTTAAAAATGAATAAAAAATGCCAACAATTTGAACAAAAGTCCTGATGCCAGGAACGATTTATGCCAGTAACAATGCGCACAAGCTTCCTGAACTCTCTGCATTCTAATTGCACTGACTTCTGCTAAGAGCCAGCACATGCCTGACAGGAGTCTCAGCCATAAGTGGGTGTTGTTGCGAAGTATTTTCTGTTGTTTTCATTTCCACCCCTATTTTGAATGCAATTTACATGTCACACATCGCCTGTGTAAAGTGTGTATTATGGTGGCTGTTAAAGTAGTCAATTATATAAATTATATGAAATATTGAAATCCTTGTTCGACTTACAGTTGTGGGAAATTAATGAGAAACACTGTAAATAGTGAAGAGATATTTTTCTTTAACTCGTACCAGACGTAACGCACAAGCAAACTGAACCCGTACTTTACCGCCTTTGCATTTTCTTTGTACTCTGTATTGGTCACTGAAATGTGTCTACCAGAGACCATTTCCCAAAACAAACTGTACACCATCGAAACGATAAAACTTGGTGCCTTTTCCTGGTACTGTGTTGGTCACATTGTGCACACTAAGCATGTGTACAAAAGCATTCTAGTGGACGTTACGGAGCCTTTTGATTTTGAGAATTCTCCAGTATGCATCGTTTTATTTCCCGACAGGACTTCACGGTTACTGAAAAATTGCTTTCCGGAAGAAGAACTTTGTAAATGTTCCCAGTTGTCCAGCTCAAAGTCGCGAACTCAACCCAATTGAAAACTTGTGGGATGTTGAAAGAAGTTCAGGATCAAAAACCTTCAAACACTCAGAGGAATTATTCTTGAACATATTTCACTACAACGATGTCAGGACTTTGTAGCAAGTTTACCAAGACGCTGCTTAGCTGTCATTGCAAACAAAGGGCTCTCGACAAAGTACTTATTTGTATCAGATTCAATAAATGGTTTGAGTTGTGAGTTTTATTTTTTACTCCTGAATTTGTTAAGTTACTTACTTATCAGGCAGACGAACCATGAAGGGTCTGAGCCTGAGCAATTGCTGCCTTCCATCTGTGACGGTCCTGGGCACGCTGCTTCCAGTCATCAAGCCCAAGCTGTCTTGCATCCGCGATGCTTGGTCTTTGTACCGGAGGTTCGGTCTTCCTCTCCTTCTCGAACCAGGAGGCTCGAATTCGAAGACCCTCTTTGCTGGAGCGTTGTTGTCCATTCGCTCGATCTGGCCCGGCCAGTGTAGTCGACGGATTTTTGCCTTCCGGACTACATCCACATCCTTGTACAGCTCGTAGAGTTCGCGGTTGTCTCTTTTCCTCCATTCGCCTTCCTCGCAGACGGGACCATATATCCGACGTAGACAGACACCAAGAATCAGCTCTGCAGCCTTACTTAATGTCCAGCTTTCGGCTCCATAAAGTAGGACTGGTAGGATAAGGGTTTTGTAGAGCATGACTTTGGTCCTTCGAGTCAGGAGTTTCAAGCCCAGTTGTTTTGACAGACCGAAGTAGCATCGGTTGCCAAGGGCGATTCTACGTCGGATCTCCACTACGATGTCATTCGTGGAGTTTACATTTGCCCCGAGGTAGACAAACTCCTGTACTACCTCGAAATTGTAGCTGTCGATTGTAACGTTTTGGCCTAGGTGGTGTGCGGCGGATCGTTGTTTGCTCGACAGCATATATTTTGTTTTGTCCTCGTTGACCTTAAGACCAGCTCGTTTCGCCTGTTCCTCAATTGCCGTGAAAGCTTCCACGATGGCACGTTGGGACCGCGCGACAATGAATTTGTTAAGTTATGTATTATTATAATAAGATCGAGCAAAGAGGGTTTTCGAGTTCGAGTCCCCTGGTACGAGAAGGAGAAGAAGACCGAACCTCCGGTATGGAGATCAAGTCATCGCGGATGGAAGACAGCTTGGCGTTGATCGCAGCGTGCCCAGCCTTCGATGGAAGGCAGCAATAGCTCAGACTTGAACTTTCCATGGGTCGTATTCTTGATAAGTATGTTTTTAGTTTTTCTTCAATCAAACTTTAGAAACCAGAGTGGGCAATATTTGTCGTGCATACAGACAACAAAATGTCTTTTCTTAATATTTAATTTATTTTTTTTTGTTATGCCTTTTTATAGTCAACTTCAGGACTATAAAAGAAAAAGTAAATAGATTCAGAATGAATGCGAAAAAGGGTGGGTGGGCTTTATTTACCGCACTTACTCCGTGCAATTTTTATGTTTAGTGCATTAAATTACCCATTAACGTTAATGTATTTGCAGAGCAATCCTCCTAGACGATTTCGATCTTCATGCAGGTTTATTTCAACAATTCAGTTGTTTCATTCCTAGTTGTGCAGTGTGTACGCAGACTCAGAATTGAATAGAACTTTGCTATGTTGCCACATTTTCATAGTGATTTTCATTTTTCTCAATATCGTCAAAATTGGTAAGCGTTCTTAAACAATACACACAATTTTTTGATGAATCTAAAAAAGGCACAAATAATGTTCTTTCTTTATTATTCCAAAGATTTTTTGAATTAGTCCATGTGATGCAACCCCATTCCATGACACTCCCTCCACCGTGATTCACTACTCATACACGCTTTTGGATGATCTTCCCCAGGGCTGCACAATGATTACTGTTTACTTTCGCACTGAAACCCATTATATTCTGATTCGTCTGACCATCTTTCATGTTTCCAGTCATCTGCTGTCCCATTTCTTATTGTCTGGTGAACTTCAGCCGTACTCTCACATTTTGTACAGACAATGCAATTAGGTCCACAAGAAAGGAGATACCTTCAACTGCCCTATCGAGTGGTAACTCTCCGAATCATCTTCTCTACCGTTTTGTGTAAGCACCCGAAACCATTCGTCAATAACCTGATAGGTCCTTATCAGCACGGTTTCACGCCTGAAAAGTCCATCATCGATCAAATCTTCACATTACGGCAGATCCTGAAAAGCACCCAAGAGATGCCTATCAACTCCTATTACCTTTTTATCGATTTAAGGACATGTGCATAGAGCTACGCAACGACATGTCTCAGTCCTGCCAAACTCATCCGGTTGTTAGGATGACGTTGGAGAGCTCTCGCTGCTCCAATAAGGTTGGTAACGAACTCACCTTCCTTGTCAAAAATGGTTTTGGGCAAGGCGACGCGCTGTAATGTGATTTCTTCAACATCGTTCTGGAGAAGATCGTGCGAAACTCAAACGTAAACACTCGAGGCACGATCTTACGAAAATCCGTGCAATTGCTACATACGCGGACGACGTTGACTTGAATGGTCGAACACAGCCGTTGCCGGTATTGGAACGGAGGTGGTTAAAGTGGGTTAGGCGGTGAATGAGGGCAAGACAAAGTATATGCTGTCATCAAGAAAGGACACACAACATCGACAACTCGGTCAGAACGTCACCATAGGCAGCTACAACTTCGAGGTAGTAAAGGACTTCATCTACCTTGGCTCCCGAGTAAATAGTGCGAACAACATCAGTACCGAGACGCAGAATAACTCTTGCCAAGCGCTGTTTCTTTGGGCTCAAGAGGCAATTGAGTAGTAGAGCCCAATCTCGAAGGACCAAGCTAACATTATATAAGACCTTAAACATCACTGTCCTGCTCTATGACGCGGAAGCCTGAACCATCTCAAGAGCGGATGAAGACGCACTTGGTGTCTTCGAGAGAAAAGTTCTGCGTTCAATGTTTGGTCCTGTTTCCTTGATGGTTTCTGGAGAAGAAGATTCAACCACCAACTGTACGGGCTGCACGACGATATGAGTCTTGCCACGCGTCTACGGATACAACGCATAAGATGGCTTGACCATGTAGAGCGCATGGACACCACAACTCCGGCCAAAGAGTCTTCGACTCCGAACCATTGGGGCAACGCAATAGAGGACCCGAAGCCAATGGCGTGCGAAGTTGGCGGCAGCTGGCTAAGAAACGTGATCGATCTAGAGAGCCTTGTTGGCTGGAGCCCAGGTTCTTATCGGACTGTAGCGTCATATGAAGAAGGATGCAATTATCTGTTTCTTTACCGATCAGATGTAGCCGATGTTGACAACTCGATCTGTTTTTGTGACAAGTTCGAGTTATCGAAGTTGGACGGTATATCTAAGCATGTCGCAATTTGTTTGGTTATGCCACCAGATGTTGACCAATTGTAGAAAGTATTCGTCCACCTCGAGGGACTTAGATTAGGTTAGGCTGCTGCAGAGCAGTCACACTTAGGCCAGAGTAGGCCCATGGTGATACCACGCATATTGACTTCTCCTAACGCTGGAACCAGTTCGTGCTGCTGATGAACCGATTTAGTTGGCCAATGCTGGCATTTCTTAGCTCATTACGGCCGCTGAAGTAGTAGGCTTCTAGGTGTAGGAACCTAGCAAGAGCACTACAGGAGCAAAGAAGGTGATTAGTGTTTTCTTCCTCCTCTTCATCCATGCAGCTTCTGCAAAAATCATTATATGGGTGCTCCATCCTGAGAGCGTGAGTGCCAATTGCACAGTGCTCGGTTATGACTCCAATGAGGGTCCTTAATGAGGGCTTGCTGAGTCCAAGTAGACTGAGTGACCGTTTTAGGTTAAGTGATGGCCAGATTTTGTTTTAAGGCAGATGGTGCCTTCTAGCCATTTGTCATTAGTGGTTTTAGTTGTGTAGATCTTAAGAAGATGCTGTAGCGATCGGCATGGAAGGGGATGAGGTTGTACCACACCTAGCGAGTTCGTCGGCTTTGCAGTTTCCTGGTATGTCACAATGTCCCGGCACCCACATGAGGTGAATGTTGAAATGCTCGGTCATCTCGTTCAGAGACAGCCTGCAATAAAGGGATGTTTTAGAGTAGAACATGACATTGTCCAGGATTTTATGGCGGCCTGACTATAGGAACAGATGGTGATATTCCTTTTTGATATCACATTGGTTTTAAGCCAAGACAGCGCTTCCTTAATGGCTATGGTTTCTGCCTGAAAAACGCAACAGTGATCAGGGAGCTTCACGGAGATGGCACTGTTGAGGTCTTGAGAATAGACACCCGCACCCAGACCTTTTTTTGTCTTTGATCCATCTGTGAAAATGCGCAGAGGATCTTTCAGCGTTTGCCTGTCAGACATCCAGTCCGAGGGACTTAGCCAAAGTGGATGTGGATTTTAGAGGACATTTCAAATTTAGAGGAAAGGTAAAATACGTACTTTCTTTTCCAAATAAACGAATGAATCTCGTGCTTACCGGCCATATTTGACGTCTCTCTCAATCACAGAGTTGCAGTAAATCATTCAGCATTTAAAGATAAATTTAGTGGAAAATCTTCTGGAGAGGTTTGTGTACCTTTCTGCCGAGTGAGAGGTCGATACTGACTTACAACTTTATGTCTGACTATCAGCAAGAATTTGAAGTGAAAATGGGAAAAAATAGATGGGAAGCTATAAAAATGCCTCGTACTCTGTTCTACTCAAACACTTCGTTCTTCCGACACTAACAACAGAATTGCCAATTTGCGAAGGGATGAAGTGTGTACCACGAGGGAATTATTAGCAATCCCAATTCAATCGAACCCAAGCCCCTCATCCCAAACCCAGGTAGGTCATCAATTAACGTTGAATTTATGTGGCGCCCTTTGGAAAACTGGAAGAGAAACGCCTTTGAGCATAATTAAGGCATCACATTAAAGTCCCGCCGTGGCAGCATTAAAGTTCATGTTTCCGTCTGCGGACGATAAATCAATGAGAACATCTACATTCAGGTCACCGCATTGCCTGCCAACAAACCCCGAATATAGGTCATCTCATCTGTGTACTGCAAGCGCGCGTGGAGACACCAGCAATCAAACATGCATTCGGTATGTACCGCATGACATGGCGAAATTTGGGTCAGGTCATCGGTGGCCGGGCCTTCATAATTAGTTCAAAGTTACTGGGTCACGGACGGGATGTGGATGTGCCATCCAATTGACATCCGTCCATCGGTGCGCACGAGGTACATGGAGCCAACATGTGATTTGGGAGCACCACCCGCCGGCATGGTTGATCGATTTTTTTTTTTTTGTTCAACAAAACAGATTTTCCTATTTTTATCTCCTCGTGGGTGGCATTTCGTGGGGAGGCGGCATGATGTGCGCTGAATTTATGCTATACTCAGCCCGGAGTGCTTTGAAATGTCACTCAATGCTGCCGTCTGCCTGCCCAATCGGTCCGGTTTGAGCGGGGCAGAGCAATTTGCCGGCGCAAACCTTGCAATTAATTACCCGTTTTTACGGACTTTATCTGACCAAACGAGGGGCGGCAGGGATTTTCGAAATGCCATCGCGTCCGTACAGCCGTACATCGAGACCGCATGACAAAGGAGTGCCAGGGCAGTGGATTTTATGTGTGCCCCCACAAAGCATTGCATGTGCACTGTGTATCGGTCCGAACGGGCGACCATTTATCAATGACATAATTTACATAAACCGATCTCGGCGCGCTGATAAGCCCTGCAAGGATAACTTGCACTGTTTACACGTTATCAGATCCGGCGGGACAGGGAGGCAGTCTCTGCCGTGAGAGAGAGGCATATCGCAGTCACTGTGACAACGTCGACAATCCGATCTGCGACTGCAGTGCCGGCCAAACCGCTCACGGTGCGAGAGCGACAGCAAGCACGGTACTGAGCGGTCTTGTAATTTGATATCACGCCGCGAGGGGGCATAGAACAGAGGGCGATATGTACACTCGCACGCACACCACCGCGAGTGATTAGTAGATTCAAAGTGCATGCGAGGCAAAAACTATCCGTGTGCTCTGTGCACACAGCCGGGGGAGAAGTAGAGCGCAAAACGAAGTGGGAAACACTGTAATCAGTGATTATTTCTTGCCTCTCCCGAGCGAGAGTGAGAGCGAGCCTTCGCCGTGCGCAGTCCAGTACTTGAGGTTCCCCTCTGCAGTCGGCAAACACTATTCTACGCGCTTCTCCCATCCACATCCAGTCCCCGTCCGTGTGCGTGTGCCTGTGTGAATTTTATTTATTTCATTATGTTCTCGCTCTCTCTCTCTCTCCTCTGATTCTTCACTGGTAAACGACGATATTTTATTCGCACAGCACACTATTGAATCCGATTTCAATTGGACGCATGCTATGCGATGACGTCACGACAGATGTGTACAACCCGTCGTTTGTTTCTCGTCTCTTCTGAAATTTTTCTGTCAGTCTGTTTTCTTTCTTTGGTTCGATTATGTTATCTCGGTCTCCTCTTCAGCAAATTCATTCGTTTGGTTTTTTTTTGTATTTTTTGATATGCTTGCTATCCGCGGCGGTGTATGAGGCCGCCACACAGCCGCTGGCGGCGAGTGTGTTTATTCGCTTTTGTTGAGATTCCACTTCGGTGCTGTGTGCGCTTTGTGAGTATTTGCCACTAGTGTAGTGAGTTATCTCAAGAACTACCAGCGCGCTAAACGTTGGAGCTCTGTGATAACGGTTGCAGAGAGGAATAGTCGACATAAAAGGAAATGTGTTTTGCTTTGAGGGTCTGTTGTTGTTTTTGTATTCGTCTGTGCGTGTTGTTTTTCTTTTTGTGTCTCTCCTCTTTCCGTTCGTTGATGAATCGATGGATTTTTGGGACGAATTTTGAATGAGGCTTGTCGTTTGCAAGGTTATGCGAGAACGAATGGGAAACGGGGTTTTAACGGAAATGTTATTTTTTCTTTTCTTTTGATGGTCGTTCTATTTGAAAGTATGATTGTCAGAAAGGTAATAAAACATTCAATTTATTTTGAGTGGAGGGGAGAGAGAGTTTTATGCCGACTTCGCCAGCAGGCGATGGTTGGGAAGGTTTTTCGCAAGACAGTCGTCGTATTCGTTGAGCAATGTCAGTCATTTGCACGAGTTGTGAAAGTTGCTCGTCTCGGGAGTCAAGTACGGAACCTCATATACATATATGAACCGAAGCCTGTAAGGATGATCAAGGGAACATCGTAGTAGAGTCACAGTCGATGCTGAGAATATGGAGAAACCATTTCTGCAGACTGTATAACGGCGACGAAGAACCAAATTCCGCTGTCAGGCAGAACGAACCATTCAACCCCAATGAAAGGGACGATGAAGATCAACAATTCCGTCCACCCGACCCGGATGAAGTGAGGATTGCTATATCTAAACTGAAATCCAACAAGGCAGCTGGAGCTGACGGCCTACCGGCCGAGCTTTTTAAAGCCGCAGGCGATGATTTGGTAAGGAGCATGCACCAACTCATCTGTAAAATATGGTCGGAGGAAAACATGCCCGATGAATGGAACCTCAGCATTGTTTGCCCGATCCACAAGAAATGAGACCCTTTTGACTGCGCCAACTATCGGGGGATAAGTCTCCTTAACATCGCCTATAAGATATTATCTGCCGTACTGTGTGAACGCCTAAAGCCATTCGTCAACAACTTGGTCAGTCCATACCAGTGTGGCTTTAGGCCAGGAAAATCCACCATCGACCAAATATTCAAACTCCGGCAGATTTTGGAGAAAACCCAGGAGCAACAAATCGATACCCACCACCTGTTCATCGATTTTAAGGCCGCAGCATTTATAGAGACGAGCTATACAGAGCAATGTCTAGTTTTGGCATCCCTACCAAACTCGTCCGTTTGTGTAGGATAACGATGGAGAATGCACGCTCGGTCGGTAAAGACCTAACCGAGACCTTTGATGTCAAAAAAGGATTCAGACAAGGCGACGCGCTGTCATGCGACTTCTTCAACATCGTTCTTGAGAGAATTGTTCAAAACTCAAACGCCAACACCAGAGGAACAATCTTTCAGAAGTCCGTCCAACTACTCGCATATGCCGACGATATTGACATTATCGGAAGAACGCAGCGTGATGTCAAAGGCGCTTTTGTGAGTATTGCAACGGAGGCCGCGAAGATGGGTTTAGCGGTAAACGAGGGTAAGACCAAATATATGCTGTCAACAAGAAAGGACACCCAACACCGACGTCTCGGTCAGAACGTCACGGCAGACAGATATAACTTTGAGGTAGTTAAAAACTTTGTCTACCTAGGAACCGCTATCAACTCAGACAACGACACCAACGCTGAAATCAAACGAAGAATAACTCTTGCCAATCGGTGCTTCTTTGGGCTAAGAAAGCAATTGGTGAACAAAGCCCTCTCTCGAACAACCAAGGTAACGCTCTACAAGACCTTAATCGTCCCAGTCCTGCTATATGGCGCGGAGGCATGGACTCTGTCAAAAGCGGATGAAGCAGCTCTTGGTTGCTTCAAGAGGAAAATTCTTCGGGTGATTTTCGGTCCCGTCTGCATAGATGGTGAGTGGAGGAGGAGATACAACGACGAGCTATACGGGCTGTTCAGCGACATCGACTTAGCCAGAAGAGTGAAGATCTAACGATTGAGATGGCTAGGTCATGTAGAGCGGATGGAAACCAATGCTCCGGCCCGAAAAGTCTTCGAATCCACCCCCGAGGGACGGCGCAGTAGAGGAAGACCGCGACTCAGGTGGCGCACGCAAGTGGAAAGGGACCTCAACCAACTATGCGTGCGAAACTGGAGACAGCTAGCTAAAGATCGAGCTGGCTGGAGACGCTTGTTGGTTGAGGCCCAGGTCCACCCCGGACTGTAGCGCCACCTTAAGAAGATATACATACACCCACGCATGTGCCCGCAACGCCACTCATGCTACAAGCCCTTAAAAGGTTTGGCAAACACGTATCACAGTTTTAAAATAATTTGTTTATTCCCACTGACCCACTGTCACAAGTATTCGCATTCAATGTCTGCGGAAAAACACATTTTCGTCAATGGCCAAAAATAAACTTCATCAAATTTTGCTGATGAGGGTGCTTTAGTTCTGTCCGACACCGTAGAACCTGTAAGTTTAGCTTAGAGTGCACGCCGAGGGCCAGTAAGTTAGAATGTAGAACAAGTGTACGTCCAACTAGTTTTAAGCATTTTTGTCTAGTACGTATGTAAGTTTGTTATGAATTCGAAATGAGCGATGCTCCCTGCTCTGAGCAATGAGCTCCCTGCTCAAAGAGTATTTCCTGTCTAGAAAAAGCTTCTCAAACTTGGCCGTTCGGATTCGGCATTAAACTGTAGGTCCCTTCCACTCGTGAGAGAACAATAGCACAACACGAGTGGTTGCTAAGAAGCTAGGCCCTGGCCCCCTACGGGCTCTAGCGCCACCCATATTATATTATTATATAAAATCAAATGAAATGACACCGTATATCCATATTTTATTTGGAGTAAACGTCTTTTCTTACACGTCAGGGAGGTATTCCACTGCTAGTTCAAAGGCACTTTACTAAGACTTCACGCCATCCAGTTCGATTCCCCGCAATTTACGTCAATGCAATTTCTCCCCAACTTCCAACTGCCAACAGACATTGAACTGACAATCAGCTCTTTTCTCTCATCAAACAGTTGACACACAAGCTATTCTCAAATTGCTTTTAAAAGAAACAATGGGTGGTGTGAATAAAAACTGAGTATGAGCATTTCCTCAGAATTTTGGAGGAAATGCTCCATTTGGCGTGAATAAAAATGCATTTCGTTAAGTTAAACGAATCCTCTCCGCTCACATATTTTCACAGTTGAGTATTACCTCAGTTTTGGTGTGAATAAAGATGGAATGTATTCAAATATCAATCGTTGAAGTTGAGTGTGCATAGGAGGTGACTCAAGAGACAAAAAAGTAAAAAACAATAAAAAAATAATTGAAATTACTGCGTCGGAGGAGGAATACTTTAACGGATTAAGCCTTATTCCTTAAACAAAAAAATCTGGAATGGGCGATGGCGATTTCATCAGGTGTTTACAACTGTATCCTTGTTTGCTGGAAAAAAGCCAAACCGATCAGGTACTCATCGCCATGTAAATGAGGCTTTATTATTGCAATATGAGTACAATCTAGAGCGCCAATTTCACGTCTCGCAATTCCTCGATCGAAGAAGGCAATTTCATCCACAGATCCGCCTTTGCACATATAGCAACACACTTGCCAAACTGTTTTTGATACAGTGGTGTAATGAATCCCAAAGTCCTCTCCAACTCCAACTTGGAAACCCGGGTCACCAATGTATCGAAGGAATATTTTCATCTTCTCCATGCTTGGTATTGCACCACCACGGTTTTCTCGGAGAGGACTGATTGGTTAACGATTCCATGTTGCGAAACTCGAATCTGTAATGTTTCTTGAAATTATCCCCTGTGTCCCCGAAACGCCGTGAATTATATTGTTTTATTTTTCGCGTTTCAATTTTTAAAAACATGATTGAAAATGAATAATTCGCATGTGTTTGCGTTTGTTAATTGAATTTGAAGAATGTTGACGAATAAATTTGCCAGCTCTCCAGCAGAGTTTTTAAACGTCAAATTGAGGGTAAGAACCTGCTTTGAGGAACATTTTTATTCACACCAAATTGAGCATTTCCTTTGACGAACATACTCGACTCAAGTGTTTTTTACTCGGAGTGTTTTCTCAGTTTTTATTTACACCACCCAATACTGATTGCCTTGCTCACATGCCCATTTTCAAAATTAATCGTCACAGACTCCAGACATCAATTCCGGACGCAAACAAACAAACTCTTGAGTCGCTGACAATGCTCTTCCTAGAAGGAAACATCTCCCAACGCCGTTCACAATCGAGGCTGGTCCCCCTCTAGTCGTGATTTGGCAATAGGAGTTACAATAGTGGTTGCTGTATAAACTGATCCACCTCTCACTGTAGCGCCATTCGTATTGTTATCAATTACACTGGTAGCCACTGCTTTAGTCACACGGACTTTGTGATGCTTTTTTTTGTTTTTGCATGTTGGCACCCAATAACAATATACAATAATGTTGTTCCAATCACATTTTTTGTGACACCTACATATTCATTTCTGACCTATTTCCTCGACTTTTTCTGAATTACTTCCTTTAAACGACTAACATAATAATATAATATAATAATATGGGTGGCCCTACCACTAGTGCTGTGCGTGCTATTGTTCTCTCACGAGTGTAAGGGACCTACAGTTTTATGCCGGCTCCGAACGACCAAGTTTGAGCAGCCTTTTCTAGACAGGAAATTCTCTTTGAGCCTTGTCAGTGACTCGAAAGAGGTGAGGCCGTGAAAACTATTTGTGTCGCACAGAACAGGAATCGAATCTACGACGGTGAAGTTGGGGTCGACGCACATACCCACAACGCCACAGGCCACCACTCAACTAACTTACATCTTATATTAGTTTGTTACATCGTAAACATGCCACGAAAATGCTCCAACAACCTCGACATCTTTCGGTATGTGTGTGGAGAAATAGGTTTTACATCACCGCGTCGAAATTTCACATCATTGAATGAACAGTGTTATTTCGACTTGGGTTCCTGGGTTCTGCACAAATGTTGGGAAACGTGTAATAAACTGCTATTAAGTTGGTCTTAACAAGAATCCAGACATATGCCATTGCTCTACCAATGACTAGAACCGAACCAAAGGATCATGTTGATAAGTTTTTGTTGAGACCCAAGTAAAGGCTTTAAGACCTAGTCCAAAAACACACTCCAGTAGTGATGGGAACTATCGAATGACTTGAACTATCGAATAGTTTTATTCACTCATTTATTCCTTCATTCACAAACTGTGTAGTTAAAAACCTACAACCAAGATTTGGCGATAAGGACGGGAGGGAGTTTCCAATCCGTTTCCACGTTACCCATCTTTGTTTTATTGAGTTAGGAGGTAAAGAGAGCTTTTTTTTCCCAAGGAAACCTAGTCCTCGGTATATAAATATCACACATAAAAAAATCACAAAAACCTAAGAACGTTTTTCTATCATACAAGTGAACGAATTGTTCATTGGGCTCGATAGTCCAAGGTCCAAACGAATGAAAAAAACCATTAATTCAACTAGAACCACTTGAACATTTTTCCATCATACAAATGAACGAATCAATCCTTCACTAAAAAAACCATTCGAACTCATTTCCCAACTGAGTCGAACTATCAACTCGAAGCAAACCATATACGTGAACAACCTGCCATGCAAATATTTTGCCAATGTGTTATGTATACAGAAAATTTTCTCTCAAAGCTTAATACACCAATACCCCGGTTTGCGTCGTGATTTAAAAGTGCTCTGTAACTTTAAAGTTTATGTTTCGGTTTGCGACGATGGCTTCGTTTTGTTTGTCTCATTGCGATTTTTTAACGTAAATATAACGCCTAAGTGCGTGTCTTGCTGTAGGATTGCCAATTTCTGGGAATTTCCCTAAACTACGGGAAAACCTCAACTTGGTTGTGAAGGATGTCTGCTCCTCAGTTTCATTGATACGTTTGCTCAGGTCAGGTTACTTGTCAAGTCAAAAGAAAATATTTTTTAATAATTAGTCAAAAATGAAACCAAATAAGCTTAGAACGAAAGTTGGAGATTTTGAAACGGCTTAAATCGGGTGAAAAGGCTGTTGATATTGGAAGATACCTTGGAATAGCACCTTCTACAGTAAAATCTATTTGTCCTTTAATGGAAAAAATGGAATCAATGTTTTGCATTTGGATTGAGATTCAAAATCAGTGAAGAATGCAACTGGGTCAATTGATAATTCAGAAGAAAACTTTAACTTTATTTGACGAACTTAAGGAAAATTATGCATTATCAAGTGCCGAAAGTACAGATGTATTTGAGGCAAGCAGAGGTTGGTTTCAGCGTTTTAAAACTCTTACAAATTTGCATAACATTGCATTAAAAGAAGAATCTGCAGATACTCCAGCTGCCGACAAGTTCAAACATGAACTGAAAGCAATCATTCAAGGAGGTGGATATTCTATTAATGAGCTTCTGTTATACGACGAATAGCTGATTGCAACAGGGATTAATAATGCGGTGAACTATGAAACACTTTCACTTGAAGCCGGAGCAGAACATACAAATCTTACCACAGCAAACATTTGTGAAGCGATGCAGTTGATATCGCAAGCAATGGACATTTTTGAAAATAATTATCCGAATGAAGGTCGCAGTTCAAAAGTACCTAGAGATGTATCCGAAGCTCTTGATTTTTATAAGAAAATTTATCATACAAAAAATAAATTTGTATGTAAGTATGTTCATACAAATGTATGTAAGCATACAAAATCTTGTTTCGATTTGCGTCGCAACTTTCCGGTCCCAATTAGCGACACAAACCGGGGTATTGGTGTACATACAAAATTCTCTCCCAGAGAAGCTACAAGAACCATTTGACTCCGTCCAACCAGCCATACCAGTAAGAACAATTGAATATTTTGATCATTCAATTGGATGAACAAATGATTATCGACTATCGATTAAATGAATATTTGGCAACTATCGATAGTTTTTATTCGATAGTTCCCATCCCTACTCTTTACAGTATCTAAATCTGTCTTTGGCCAACAGACGCATTTTACAGTGTGCCAAATAGCCAGTGCCAAAGGCTCCAAGCCGATGAGAAAGTACGGATTCTACTCCGGAACTTGCTCTAAGTCAGCACGGTAAGGTATCTGAAGATATTGAGTTATTAACCGTCAACTTCAAAAGAACATCTGAATTTCTTTCCGTCAAAAATGGAGACAAGTAATGCCAGCAGCTTTTTGAGGGTGACTTAAAAGATCTTCCGGAAGCCAAATATTCAAGAAAATCATAAATACATATTTGTACTATTTTAAGCAATAATTTCACTAAATGTAGGCAGCTCATGTTTGTACTTTTTACGAATATATATGTTTTGATGTCACAAGGAAACCTGAGGTGCCTTTTTTTATTAACACATTATTGTTTGAGGGCCCTGGTACATTAAAAAAATGGTATGGTATGGTTATCGTGTGAAAAGAAATTGTGTTAACCAGTGAATGTTTCAAAATTAAAAAAAAAAAACAGGCTGATGAAAAACAAATTGCACTCTAGTAAAGGATTTGCGAACCAACCAAGCAAACGTCACATTCACTTTTTTTCTATTTTAACAAGAAGAGTCGGTGTCAAGTGAAGTTCCACAAAGACTGAAGTGTTTCAATCGTTATTCCGCACTAAACCTGACCACAAATGGCTGGCCATTATCGAACATTGCCCTTGTCTGTTCAATGTAGTGACAGATGTAGTTCTTTTAACTCAGATCTATTCAATCAAACAATTAATTTATTTAATACTCATCATTTTTAAAACATGCACCAACAACACAACTTCATTTCCATGGTTCTTTTCATGATATCATTTTACGATTTTCCCATTTTATTTTATATAAAATCAATGGCAGTTAGGGTCGGAGATAGGGTGCCCAGTCGCCCCTTTAAGCCGGGGGCAACTAAGACCAGCAACAGGGTCTATTTTGCACATCGGTTAACTAAGATGCGGTCTGTGTAACACAATAGTTCCACTTGTTCCACTTCTGTTTTGAGTGTCCATAGATGTTTCGATTCTGGCGTCAGTTCTTGTTACTGATACAGCCTAAGCTATGAACCAACGGATGGCTTGGCGATAGTATATGAAGTTGCAATAAGTGTATGCTCTAATTTTGTGAAGTTCTATACCTTTGACCGCGAAACTGTAATCAACAACGACTAATGGACTGGACTCTTTGGGTTCGAACTCTCGCTGTCGCATCGAACCAGAGAAACAAGTCACAAGGGGATAACATAAGCCTGCTAAGAGTGTGTCACGAACTCCTGGTATGATGTGTCATGAGAGAACTGCTTCTGGTGAAGCTCTATTAGGATACGCGAGTTTCTCACCAATATAATAATAATATGGGTGGCGCTACAGCCCATAGAGGGCCAGGGCTTAGCTTCTCAGCAACCACTTGTTTTGTGCGTGCTATTGTTCTTTCACGAGTGGAAGGGACTTACAATTTTATGCCGACTCCAAACGGCCAAGTTTGAGAAGCTTATTCTAGACAGGAAATACTCTTTGAGCATTGTCAGTCACTCGAAAGAGGTGGGGTCGTGTAAATTATTTGTGTCGCTCAGAGCTGGATTCGAACATGCGACGTCGTGGTTGGGGTCGACGCACATACCCACAACGCCACGGGCCACCACCAGGAGACCAGATTTCACATCAATTCCATTCGAACTAGATGACATCGCATCCCGAATCCGCCCACTGAAGATTGAGTGCTTTTAAAACAATTGCTCCGACTTCTTCTTCTTTGTGTGGCGCTACAGTTCGTGAGGGACCTGGGCCTCAACCAACAAGCCTCTCCAACTAGCGCGATCTCTGGCTAGCTATCTCCAGTTTCGCACACCAAGTTGGTTGAGGTCCTTCTCCACTTGGGTGCGCCACCTTAAGCGCGGACTTCCTCTGTTGCGTTGCCCGACAGGTTCTGATTCGAAAAATTGCTCCGATTAGCTCTGGCCAAAAATCTCCGACTGATGTTTACAGGCAATATATGACTTTGAAACTTCCGTTCGCCTATTTCCTGCCAACAGTGGGAAACAAAGCTGTCTCTTGATTATGTTATCCAACAAAGTAAACGAATAACAACCAGTTTGACGACGGGATTCGAACCTGGAACCCTTGTAACCAGCCTGCCCTTGGTCAACCAACTGCGGCATCCTGCAGTTTATCTTAAAATTAAGTACCAACAAAATAACAAATATTTGCATTTGGATAGTTCCCCACATCGCCATCGACTTAAACTATTTTGTGGGTACTTTGTCCAAAGACCTCTATTTTTTTAAAGCATTCTCAATATTTTACGGCATTCTCTCCACAAATTTTTAGATTTATCTGTAATCTGACATTCTCCTTCTATGCTTTTGCCACAGTTCGTCAATCGTTGTCAGCCAAGATTCAGATTTAGGTAGGTGCCCACCACAAAGGTTCAACTGCGTCTGACCTCTGAGCACGTCATTGACTTCAATTGAACAACAAGTTGAAGGCTTTCTTTCTTCGTCTTTCAGGAACACGATAAGGGCAAGTGGCCTGCGGAATGTTTAAGTAACCTTCGCTGAAGCTCACAGAATAAATATTTTTTTTTGACACAGAGCTTCGATGAGCAGGTCTGTCAGACTTTGCTTAAATATTAAACGTACGTGGAATTGTGGTCACAATTTATTTGACCACGGCAAAATGTGGAGACTAGTGACTGGCGGGGTACTGATGCACTCATCCTACCCAGCTTCTATTTTTAAAATGGCCATCAAAGATTTAATTGGCTTACTGGCTGTCCTCTGATCAGGGCATTGGATTCAATTTCGAAACACTTCTTCTGTAGGCTTTGTGTCCTCGCCGTGGGGGAACAGAATTTCTTCAGTTCTCGTAAACAATACCAGAAGTGGTTGAAAAAATGTTTCAAAACAGCCCAAAATCACATTTCCTCCATCATCGTGCCTCATAGTTTCCTCTACGGGATGCTTTTGGATTCCCTCGTGAGATCCTTAAAATATAAGCACAAACAAAAAAATTGTTCCAAAAATGTTCCTTTAATGTCTTGAATAGAAACACATCTCTAATAGGCCGGAGAGGATAAATGAGTGAAGTGAGACGGTGTTCGCTGCTTTCAGAGGTTGCGGAGTATGCGCGCTGCAGTCTATCCGGGATGGGATGAGCAAGTGGCATTAAATTAAACATTTTCTCATTGAAGATGTTAAAGGCGGCGTTTTTTGCTCTTCTTTAGCTTTGTAATTGAGGAACCCTTTGATGTAAGAGCTGCCGGAATGGAGTGTGAGGTCATTCCCAACAAGGCCACCATCCATTGAACTTTCAAAAAACAATGAAATCCACATGCACATGTATAATTAATTTCATTTCATGTTGGCTACATTGACCTACATTTCTGCTCGCATCCATGTCATCAAATAAATGACCATTTGTCAGAGGCGCAAAAAATAATGTGCACACAAATGTCACATGCATGTGCACAAACGAGGCTCGCATCCTCACATCCATCGTGCAGGCAAAATAAATTTCCATTTCCTTTCATTTGTTTATTTAAACAACCGAGCGAATAAGCTGCATGCACGGCTATATACACGCGGGCATACATATGTACCGCCTGTGGATGCATATGCCTGTGCACACAAAATATGTACATTTCGGATCTGTGTTGTGACTCAATGAATGCATGTCTCAAGTGTGGCCGTACATGCATTGCTTTTGAGATAAAGTGAACTCAGAACAGAAATGCCCCGTCTTCCCGCCGTCGGACCACATCCAATTCCTCCAATCATTCGCCGGGCTAGCCAAACTTTCGGAACATTCAATTCCACTCAACTGCCTATCTGAGAGTTCATAATCCCGTCTCCTTTAAAATTCCAACTCATTCACATCTCCCCGCCGCGCCACTACTCGATCCAGCAACGACTAGCACTAGAGCATATTCAAAGCCCTACTGATGGATGAGAGAAGAAACCGAGAATGAGTGGAAATGGAAGAAAAAAAGGCAAAGAACTAAGATAAATATCAAATTCAAAAGCAACCAGCTCGGCGAGTGAGTTCGAGTTGAAGTTGAGCTTGTGCTCGACTCGTATCTAAACACACACAGCCATGCACACCCTTCTCGTGGCTGCGCAGAGAACACAAGCCACGAGTACATAAGCCCACACGAACAAGGGGAACACCGCACAACGGCCGATACCTAGAGAGGAGGCCAATTTTATATTTTTCCTTGTCTACATGCACACGGCCACACAACGATGTGCACGGGCATCAGCCACTGAAAGCGACCCCTTCTGCGAGCGGACCGAGGAGCCGCCACCAGAAAAAGGCCTCTAAAGGGAACCACCACGTCACTGCCAGCTCAATCGGATTCATCTACACTCGCCTGCGAGTTGCGACGAGCGAGTACATAGAACACACCACACTGGAAACTGGAACACGCTATAGATAAGTACATATGCCCAACTTCGGAGTGAGTATTTTTTTTTCTTTTTGAAAAGACCTACATAATTCCTGTTGCTTCCTAGGTAACCGATGGACAATAGACGAGGCTCGGGGTTAGACGGCGCACACTTGGATTTCATTCATATTGTTCAGGGAAAATCCCGATTTATGTTTGAGGCGTTTTTGTGCGACATTTCGACTGAAAATTTCGAGCCACCAAATCGCTGAACTGATTTATGTAAACTACGTGAGGATAAACCAACGGCGGCGGCAACGACGACGGAGACGAGATTCTCTTGGGGGGTTGCTGGGTCGGTGGGGTTTGAATGCAGAAAAGGTCCTGTGTCTGGCTGGAGTTTGTAATTCGATATGACAGCTTTAAAGTTGGCTTTAATGGGAGAGATGGACGGATGGTGGATTATTTCTTTTCTGTGGAATTGGACAGATTTGAATTGCCAGCTGGGTGGGAGAGGGGTGTTGGTTGATGGGCAGGAAGGTGGTAAACCCTTGCTCAAGCATCTAAACACAGCCAATTGCCGATGTTCTATATGCTTCCCACTCGAGTTGTTTTTTTCTGAAAGCATTCAAGGCAAGCTCAAAACAGAAATGAAGCAGTCCGGTCGACTTGTAGCTCCGCAACAGATTTGACAGAATTTTTTTTAAACTCATCAGACCAGACCCATCCCCAAACCAGACATTATTTCGCAAATAATCGTCAAAAAATGTCAAATTCGTCGATGAACAAAGGACAATACCGCGTCTCTCTGGTACGTGATGTCTGCCTCAAATGCTGCAACGCTCATTAGGTGACTTTCCCAACGTCACGAATCACAGTGGAAGCATGTACACGAGTCTGTGTGCTCAACATTCATCTCAGAGGAGCACTAGTGCTTCGACAACCTAAGAAGAGCCCCAACGTTGGCGAAATTCCCATGAAATCTTGTCTCTCTTCTAGCAGTGGCCCGTGGCGTTGTGGGTATGTGCGTCGTCGACCCCAACGCACTTGAAACTTGACGTCTAACTTCGATCCCTGGTCTGTACGACAGAAAAATTGTTCACGACCCCACCTCTTTCGAGTCACTGACAAAGCTCAGGGAGTGTTCCTGTCTAGAAAGCTTGACTTGACCGTTCGGAGTCGACATTAAACTGTAGGTCCTTTCCACTAGTGAGAGAACAGTGACACGCACAACAGGAGCGGTTACTGAGACTCTAGTCCCTAACCCTTTACGAGCATCATCCACACACATTGTTGCTTGTTCATCATCCGTAAAGTGTCGTCTGTGATGGACAGTCATCCAATTACAATTTCCTCTAGAAACTCAATTCCTCAACGAAGCGAAGTTCAGCTACAAAACCCCCGCAATGCGTTCCAAACAACAGAGATAAGTCATCAGGGGAGTTGATCGCCTGACTTCGAGGTACTCCATGAAGTCCTGTGCAGAAACAAGCACAGTCGGATTAGCTTGCCGTTTCTGTGGGCTAGAGAAAATAGCTTGGTGTTCTTAGGTTAGGTTGTAGTGGCTGACTGCTAAAGGCCAGTCACACTTAGGCCAGGGTAGGCCCATTGTGATACCCCGCGGATTGACTTCTCCTAACACTGGAACCAGTTGGTGTGACTTACTTGGCCATTGCTGGCACTGTTTAGCTCGTTACGGCCGCTGAAGTAGTAGGCTCCTAGGTGTAGGAACCTAGCCCGAGCACTGCAGGAGCAGAGAAGGTGATGAGTGTTTTCTTCCTCCTCTTCATCCATGCAGCTTCTGCAAAAATAATGGAGCACCCATCCTGCGAGCATGAGTGCCAATTGCACAGTGCCCGGTTATGACTCCAATGAGGGCTTGCTGCGTCCAAGTCGACTGAGTGACCGTTTTAGGTTGAGTGATGGCCAGATTTCTTTTGTTTTAAAGCAGCTGGTGCCTTCTTGGTTGGTGTTCTTACATGAGACCATATCCATCACTCATCATATTCTACTTTTTCTTTTAGAGAAACTCACCAAGCTTGTGGTCATGCCGATGTAAATGCAAACATTTCGCTTTAAGCGAGCTGTGCATACTGTGCCTTGCAATCTTGGTTCGATGTCATGTGTAAGAATTATTTTTGCACAGAGAAGCATGAAAAAACGAAAAGATAGACACCCAGACTACAGTCAGTTCTGGAAACTTCCACAATAAGTAGGTGACGCTTCAGTCCGAGCGGGATCCGGGGATACCCTCTGCAGCGATCACTATTTTTCTGTCATAGGTGGAGGATTCTTGCTCCGGATGGGTAGGTCTTCATAAGCTTACAAGCTCACACCACTCACACAATTTGAACAAAGACAAGATGACAAGATTCATACTTGATTAGGTACCAGTGTTACCACAGGGACTCTATAGATTTAAAAGGACTCACTTGTTTTAGCTGCACTCGAGGACTCGTCATTTTTTTGTTTTGACTTATTTTTTTAAGAAAAAATTACCTAAGCACCTAACGTAATTTTGTTCACATTTTCATTTTCATAAATTTGAAAGGTGTGAACTACGCTTTAATACTTCCTGAAGGCTTTCATTTAAAATGCCTGAACACATACTAGTACTGCCCCCAGGCACGACTCTGGCCAGACTTCGAGCCAGTAAAGGAATGCAGTCCTGTCTTCATACATGGCTCCAGAACCTATGAAGAGACCGCTGCTTTCGTAGAAGGCTGCAACATTAGGCACCTCATTAAGCATCAGTTTTCTAAGCGGAAACCCTTTGCGCAATAAGGTATATTTGAAAAACAGGTGGAAGGGTTGAAGTGTTGGACCTATCGAGAGCACTATCGTAAAGCATGACCCTCCAGTATGTAGATAGACCAAGCATCTGCAACCAATTCCGAGGCATTCTTGTTGTCCCTTCAAAGAAAAGACTGCAGACGACTTAGCGGCATAGTAACGGGCCACTACACCTTCGCTAAACACTGGGCTTAAGCGAAGATACCCTCTGCGATGTCTTTGGAGAGGACGGCTACACGACAGAGCACTTCCTCTGTCACTGTCAGGTCTTCGGCGCAAATGTGGTTAGAGCTGATTCTATAGGCCCCTCACCACAGAAGCGCCTGCTGATCTTTCGAAGGAATTGTAGGTTGCCACCTGGTAATACAATGGACCAGTCTTGAGTCTTAGTTCTCGCATAGAGAGGCATTGTGTGAGTATAAGTCTTTGTTGGGACTCACTAATTTTCAAAATAACTCGTTTTTCAAGCTTCTTATTTAAGGTGGCGCTACAGTCCGGGGTGGACCTGGGCCTCAACCAACAAACGTCTCCAGCTCCAGCTCCAGCTCCAGCTCCAGCTTCAGCTCCAGCTCCAGCTCCAGCTCCAGCTCCAGCTGCAGCTCCAGCTCCAGCTCCAGCTCGATCTTTAACTAGATGTTTCCAGTTTCGCACGCATAGTTGGTTGAGGTCCCTTTCCACTTGCGTGCGCCACCTGAGTCGCGGTCTTCCTCTACTGCGCCGTTCCTCGGGGGTGGATTCGAAGACTTTTCGGGCCGGAGCATTGGTTTCCATCCGCTCTACATGACCTAGCCATCTCAATCGTTGGATCTTCACTCTTCTGGCTAAGTCGATGTCGCTGAACAGCCCGTATTGTTCGTCGTTTTATCTCCTCCTCCACTCACCGCCGAAAATCACCCGAAGAATTTTCCTCTCGAAGCAACCAAGAGCTGCTTCATCCGCTTTTGACAGAGTCCATGCCTCCGCGCCATATAGCAGGACTGGGACGATTAAGGTCTTGTAAAGCGTTACCTTGTCTGTTCGAGAGAGGGCTCTGTTTACCAATTGCTTTCTTAGCCCAAAGAAGAACCGATTGGCAAGAGTTATTCTTCGTTTGTTTTCAGCGCTGGTGTCATTGTCTGAGTTGATAGCGGTTCCTAGGTAGACAAAGGTGCCGTGACGTTCTGACCGAGACGTCGGTGTTGGGTGTCCTTTCTCGTTGTCAGCATATATTTTGTCTTACCCTCGTTTACCATCGAGGCCATCTTCGTGGCCTCCGTTGCAATACTCACAAAAGCGCCATTGACATCACGCTGCGTTCTTCCGATGATGTCAATATAGTCGGCATATGCGAGTAGTTGGACGGACTTTTGAAAGATTGTTCCTCTTTTCAAGCTTCTGGGATTCATAAATAATTTGACCTGTGGTAACACTGCTGTGTGCTCAACCTTCATCCGAGAGGAGCATTAGTGCTCCGACAACATAAGAAAAAGAGCCACAACGTTGGCGAAAATCGAAAGAATTCTTGTCTCTCTTCTAGTAGTGGCCCGTGGCGTTTCGGGTATGTGCGTCGTCGACCCCAATGCACTTGAAACTCGACGTCTAGCTTCGATCTCTGGTGTGTACTACAAAAATAATTTACACAGCCCCCCCCCTTTCGAGTCACTGACAATGCTTAGTGAGTGTTCCTGTCTAGAATAAAAGCTTCTCAAATTTGACAGTTCTGAGTCCCTTCCATTCGTGCGAGAACAATAGCACGCAAGAAACACGAAAAACACTGAATTAATTTGACGGCTTGATGATGAAGGCTGTGGTACGTTTCTCTTTCTCCAAAATTTCTGGTTAGCTCTGTTTTTATTTGCTCCCACATGGGATTAGTCCCAAGAGTACGGACGGATTGTGCAGCATCTCCTTGAATTTTATTCATAACACTTCTCTGCAGTATAAAATTGTAGCGGCCTTGATCTCCTTGGAATAATGGTAAGAACAGTTCCACTTCCCGTATGAACGATGTAAGCATTTTCTCTCAATTCCGCGACATTCTGCAGACGACTTACCGGCGTACAAACGGGCCACTACACCTCTGCGATGCCTGTGGAGAGAACGGCTACACGGCAGAGCATTTCCCCTGTCACTGTTCCGTCATTGACTGGATCAGTCAGTTGGATGCGCCACCTTAAACGCGGGCGTCCTCTGTTGCGTTGCCCGAAAGGTTCGGATTCGAAGATTCTTCGGGACGGAGATGTGTTGTCCATCCGCTTTACATGACCTACCCACCGTAGGCGTTGGATCCGTAGACGCCTAACTAGGCTCATGTCGCTGTACAGCCATGGGTAATATGGAGCTTATATTTCAGTCGTTGGGTATGCTCTCGTCGTCCCTTATTGGACAGATGATCTGGTGTATGCTCCTACCAGTCCATTGCCACCAGCTTTGAAGAGCTCTGATGGCAAGTCATCTGAGAGGACATCCAGCATAACTTGTTTGGTTGCTGTATAAAATAGGCCCACATCGACTACGGATTATAGCACTACCGAGTCATTCAGACATGCAATGTTGTAGAGAAGCAGAGGTGACATAAATTGCTTTACAAGGTATCCGACTGGTTAGAGAGGGAACAGACAGGACTGGGGATGGGGAAGGAGAAAATAGGAATGCACTCCCCAGGGGTACCGGAATAGGTCTACAATGACCTCCGACTCTTCAGACCACATGCCTAACCCAACCCAATGCTATGGAGTGGCCAAGCGAAATATACGTGCCTGAATTCAACATTGCGCTGCTTCTACGGGAAGGCTTTCCAAAAAATGGAACAATTATAACAATCCACTTTTTATTGTGTTAAGATTTTACCATATTTTGGTGAGCGGTGCAATTGCGGGAATTTTATATACACGAGTACCCGAATGATTACACGTATACCTGAGGTATCCCATTACTCGGTAGTATGGAGTTGTTTCCGCCAAAATGACTACTTTATTGCGGCAACTGTAAGGGTCCTAGACAAGCCGTCATGGGTTTGGTTTCTTAAGGTGGCAAGAACCATGCCTTAATTGCTAGAATGACGATGTCAATGGATTGCCTTTGGCTACTTGGGTCTGTAACCAAGAGCTGGTGCCAATGATCGTCAGAACGACAACCTAGTTCAGACGCTTTCCAACTTTAGAACTTGTACTACAGATTGGGAGAAAATAATCGCTTTTTTTTCTAAAAACAGTGACAACTTCAATGATTTTTGAACATGTCAACCAGGACGTTTTCAAGTCTGAAGGCTTAGACGTCAATAGAGGATTTCCTTCACAAGCCATAGCCCACTCTAGTTGACACTGGAGTCTTTTAAACGCAACTTCTGTCGATGAACTATGCCAAGACTGCAACGAGTAGTGGACACTTCTGATTACCTCCACCAACTTCCAATTTAAGTGATTCCCTCAAAAAGTCAGGTTCATCCCCGATGTTCGTCAAATCGCTATGATTGAATCTTCTCCTCCAGAACCCGTCAACACAAACGGGACCAAAGATCGTGCGTAGAACTTTTCTCTCAAAGAGACCAAGGACTTCTTCATCCGCTTTCGAGATTGTCCATGCCTCCGCGCCGTGGAGCAGGACTGGGATGATCAGTGACGTGTATGGAGTCAACTTAGTTCTTCGAGAGAGGGCTCTATTACTCAATTGCCTCTTGAGCCCAAAGAAACAGCGGTTGACAAGATGTACTGCTGCTATTCGTACAATTTACTCCGAAGCCGAGGTAAGTGAAGTCCTTGACTACCTCGAAGTTATAGCTGCCCATTGTGACGCCCTGTCCAAGACGTCGATGTTGTATGTCCTTTTTTGAGGATAGCATATACTTCGTTTTGCCCTCATTCACCGCCTGACCCATTTTAGCCGCTTCCGTCTCAGTGTTAGCAAAAGCCTCACTGAGTTCTGCCAATCACTTCAATGGTCATCGGCGTATGCTAACAATTGAACGGACTTCTGGAAGATCGTGCCTCTAGTGTTGGCGTTTGAGTTTCGCACGATCTTCTCCAGGACGAAGTTGAAGAAAAAATATTTCAGCGGACAGGCTGTCCGCTCCAGCAGCTTTGATAGACTTCAGTCTTGATAGTGCTATCTTGACCTCGTCTAAGTCTGGGGGACGGAATTCTCTTCTGTCATCTTCCAGATTGAGTGGAGCGGTACGCATCTCGTTACGCATCTCGTGCCCTAGCGACAAAGTACGAAAGTGAAGTGTAGCACAAATCTCACAAGACGATGGATTGGTGTAGATTGTCTTCGATGCCCATGGCCACGTCGAACTTTCTGGTTACCGCATTCAGGCTGTCTAGAGCTCCTATCCAGAGTCTCAGCGCGAGCCACCGCATTCAGGCTGTCTTCGAGCTCCTTCCCAGAGTCTCAGCGCGAGCCACCGCATTGAGGCTGTCTTGAGCTCCTACCCAGAGTCTCAGCGCGAGCCACCGCATTCAGGCTGTCTTGAGCTCCTACCCAGAGTCTCAGCGCCACTTTCATAGCACCCGTGGAAAGTGTTGAGTTGAAACCACAAGAAGCACACCCGTCCAAAAAATTCCAGCAATTCCGACCTTCACAGCACAATCCAACATTACTCCGCACTCGAAACCGAAATCGAATTGTCGTGCCAATTTCACATCGAAACTTCAGCCAATCTCCAGTCGGGAGTGACTCCCCACGATTGACCCATGCACATTTTCCCGAACTAATTGAATTTCCTCAGATTTTCGACCACAGACCCCGTGTCCAGTTGAAGCAACGTAGACCTAATCAAATTGGTTTCCTTCAAAAACGTCGACCTCAAACGAGTCAATTCCCCGCGCTGCCCGCAATGGATTCCTAATCCGCATTGGAACCTGTGGCATCATCAAAATTGCCAACATTCTCAATCTCGCTTCGTTTAAAAATAAATCAAGAGCCAACATAAATGAAAGACATGCTGGTTCCTTGGCACACACACGCGCGCCGACTTGGGGGTGATTCAAAAACCCTCATGCGATGAATCCACACATTTTTTGTCTTGCGGCGGTGGTGGTGGATGTGGTGTTTTAATAAAAGTCTTGTGCGGAGAGACAAGGGATGCACATGGCGCTCGGGTTGTGAGGGAGCGTCGGTGGAATCTTTCCCACAAACGACTGTAATAAAATAAAGTTGAAGAATCACTTGATAATTGGGTTATCCATAACAGGACGGCAACTTATCCGGTCAGACGTTGCCGTGCGGTCTGGTCCTTGTTTGTGTCAACTTTAAGTAGGTTGCTGGACTTTTCAAATGTGGGGTGGATGTTTTGGGTACAAGAGGAATTAATGAGACTTATTTGCTGACCACGAGTGTGACTGAGTGGGGTAGCTGTGACATGCATACGCGTGGTGTGGCTGGGGGCACGTGTGAATTTGGGGAATGTTCACTTCTCAGTCGTCTACTTACAGTCGAGGAATCCCGTCTCCTTTGTTTCATGCATCGCTTCGAAGCTCCTTGACTCCGAACCTCCTGTGCAAACATTCCCGAAATGTGTTTTGTACTTTAGTCATGTAGAGCGTCCCAAAAATTCGCGGTTCGGATTACCCTTCATTAGTTCACGAACAATGGAGCGCACAATGCGAGTAGTTGCTGGCGAGGTTAGGCTTCCTCCCGAGGGTGCGTCGTTAAATGTAAAATTGCCCTTTTAATGTACATTACCTGCGCCTCAAGCATAGTTCTGCTGGTGATGAGTAGAAGCTGCGAGCTATGAACATCTCCTCTCGTACAATGGATTAATTTAATCCAAGGAATAGACTATTTTAATCCACAGTAAAACTTTTCTACTTACCGGGGATTTATAACAGAAGACCTCGACCAAACAGCTGCACACGACTTCCTTGACAGTCATTACGAAGCCCCAATTAAAACAAATTCAAATGGGCGGGAAAACCGCCCGTCGAAGGAACGTGGGAGACTATCCGACGAGGAATGCGTTCACATCTAGATGGATGACTCCGAAGTGGGGAGAGGCGGCCTCCTCTCAAATTAACTAGTAATTAATCCACCCTTTCCGCCTTTCCGATCAGCGCAAGTTGGTTCATGTGTAGATAAAAGAAATTAGGGAGGCACTTTCGTGGAAGGGCTTATTTGTGCGTTTATTGGGAGTTAGGCGGCAATGGGGACCGTGGAGGCTAGTGGTGCAAGCAGTCGGTGTACTAACTAACGAAAGAGACGTTAGCTCAACGCCATTAGTAACTAAAAGCACAGAGCTAAAAATAGAACTAAAAATTTAACAGAAAGTTATTGTCGGACAAAAGTGTCTGTGTGTACTTCTTTGAGTATACCAGGTATACCGGTATGAAGTGAGCGTCAAGATACAAATGTCTCGATAGGGAACATCTGTTGTGAACACGCCCTCATTCTTTTTTTTTTGTTTGCTATGACATCTGTGAAAAATATTTAGTATACATCAAGTCATTGAACAGACAAAATCATATTTTTTCATCGCGTTAAAAATGTCGAATTTTGTACCAGAAAGTGATGATTTGCGGAAAGCATTAATTTCTTGTTTTCATTTGAAGAAAAGTGCTGCAGAGTCGCATCGAATGCTTGTCGAGGCATATGGTGATCATGCTCTATCAGAAGCAACATGCAAAAGATGCTCTCAATGGTTCAGAAATAATGATTTTGGTGTGAGAAATGAAGAACGTGGAAGACCACCAAAAAAGTTAAAAAAGTTTTAAGACGCCGAATTGCAAACGACATTGGATGGGGATGACACTTTGAGTCAAAAGCAAATGGCAGCAATATTGAATGCTGCACAACAAACAATTTCTGACTGTTTAAAAGCTATGGGAAAGATCCAAAAGTGTAGAAAATGGGTGCCAAATGAATTGAATGAAAGACAGATGGAAAACCGAAAAAACACACAAAATTTGCTTCAAAGACACGTAAGAAAATCGGATTGTTACTGGCGATGAAGAATGGATTTATTTTAAGAATCCTAAACGGAAAAAATCATGGGTTAATCCGGGACAACCATCAACATCGACTGCCAAACCAGATCGGCTAGAAGACAATGCTGTGTGTTTGGTGGGACCAGAAAGGTGTGGTGTACCACGAGCGTCTGAAACCTGGTGAAACCGCTAATACTGATCGCTACCGACCACAAATGATCAATTTGAACCATGCATTGATCGAGAAACGACCAGAATTGGCGAGAAGACACGGCAAGGTAATTTTGCTCCATGACAAAGCACCTGCACCCAAAGCAAAACCGGTTCAGGATAAAATCAAAACACTTGGCTGGGAGCAGCTACCCCACCCGCCGTATTCACCAGACTTGGCTCCTTCCGACTACCATTTGTTTTCATTTCATCGATGGGACACGCATTGGCTGAGCAGCACTTCGACTCCTACGAAGAAGTCGAAAATTGGGTGTCTGACTGGTTTGCTTTAAAAGACGAACAATTTTATTGGCGTGGAATTCACAAATTGCCAGAAAGGTGGTCAAAATGTGTAGAAATAAATCTTGTGACAGTACTCGAATATAACTCGACAATACGCGAAAAGCTGTTTAGTATGGTAGTCGATGTGCTTACGGCACATAACCATCTGAAGTATCATGAAAATAAAATGGGCCTTACGCATGGCTACATCTGCAGAGGCTGTAGCGACGCAGAAGAAGCCTTTGCCATTTGCATAAAAGAACTCTGAGAGAATACTGCTTCCAAGACCTTCTTGATCTGAAAGACATGCCACTAACATCTCTTTAGAGGTTCCTTTGGACATCGGGCTGGATCAACCCAAAGAGACCGGAACCAGAAACATCGTAACCACCAGGAGGGAGTTATGGAAACGGTCCGTCGTCGGGCATCACAATCGGTCTACAAATACCTAACCTAACCTTACCTATGAGCTTGATCACACCAGAACTGCCCTGAAATGCTGATGAAGAGTTTGGTCATTATTTAGTTAAGAAATTAGGCGTGTTTTTTGACCACTCAGTACTTGGCTCAGTAATGATTCTCAATAAAACGCTATTTTACTGAGTTAAATTTTTTTCCGAAAGTTGGTACGTGTGCTTACGTCCACTGCGTTGGATGTCAAAATACTCTAATGTCAAAAATAAGTTAAACTCAATTCTCAAAAGTAAAGAAAATACACAAATAATGGATAGCCAAACAAGTAATATGAATGACATGATATTTTATTAATTTGCACATCAACAAGTAAACACTTGTCAAATAATCGATTGATACCAACCTCTAATAAACAAATTGTTTCCTCACGCGCCATCTATAAATGAGATTTTTCAATGCGTCCTAGTGATGACAGTAATGACAGTGAAATTTTACTGAGTAATTTTTACTCAGTGATTTTGTTTTGTTTTTGCTTCACGTGTACTCAAAAATTACCCCTTCCTTTAAGCAAACTATTCACAGAAAGTTAAACAGAAAGTTAATGATGTAGAGCGCACTAAAAAACTTGAAATTTGCCTAGCCTTTGACTGAGGGCTAGGTTCACCAGGACATCGGCGATGTGGGTCAGCTAGTAATCCACCAAACGGCCAATAAGTTTGTTAATGTGTGAAGCTGACAATTTATTGATGACACTCGTGCCATCGACGGAAAATTTGCTCTCAACATGAAAAGTTGGAAACAACGGCCTCTTACCGGGATCTCAGAACAGCTTCCTTAGCCACCATCAAAAGGCGACTGTCCGGATAACAGTCCACCCTCCATCGGCCACACGGACGGGCTAACCTTATCTTGACTCGTGAAAACAACTTTTGCCACTGCTCCGATCCGCCAATGTTTCGCTGGCCTCTGAAGTAGGCAAGTAACACACTTCATCACAAAAGTAACTGCTGATCGAAAGATAACGGTTTATGCTTTTTTGAAAAGTCATATTTTAATCGTCATCTGCGGAGCGTGTGGAAGTGTCGACACACTCGTTGTTTTCTATGGAGCTGCACTTCAGCGAGCCAAGCTGTACGTTGAGCCGGGGCACTCCGCTAGCCCTGATGAAGTGTTTTTTTTACAGTCAAGCTGTTAAAAGTTTATGACCAAGACTTGGAGTGTGCTCATTTTTCCACAAACATCACGTAGAAAGGCACTATACGTGCACTCACATACAGGCAGTCGCGTCGTCGTCATCGTCATCGCAGAGAAAAGAAAGACACATCGTCTGACGGAACAAAAGTTTCAACTCAACTGGTTTGAGGACAGACCGGGCTGAGCCCACACGCCGCATGAAAATCGCTAGGGACATATTTTCGCGAATGTGTTTTTATGAAGCAACTTATACGTACCATCATCATCAGCAGCTTTCGCAATGAACACTAGGATGTGCGCGCAGAGCAGAGCGGAAAAAATATGAGAAAACAAAAATTTCCACATACACAGCGTTCTTTGGCCGAAGAACTTTATGGACCGCATGGATGATGTTATTTATGCTCTCTATTTTCATTTGGCGTATAACGGCCCCGAACGAGGATGGTAATGTTTATTTCCTCGGTTAAGCACACAATAAATTCCAGCTCAGGCAGTGGATGGTTCAGCGCGTGGTTCTGTGTGGGTGGGTGGGTTGGTGGGTGTGGGAGTGAGTCCTTGCGGAGTCAACGTTCACTAGCGTGGAAATGGAATGAAATGGTTTGAATTTTGATTTATTGCAGAGTATTAAGGAATCTACTTCATTCCATGGAAATGTTTACACAAGACCCGGTTGGGGTGGCTGGCGTTCTGTGCTGAAGTTGATGTTTGAAATATGCCACCAAGGTGACATGATTGGTGGATGGATGTGTTTTTTGCCTTTTGCATGTGGTTTTTTCTCGTAGTTCACGTTAAGTACTTTTAATCTGTTGAATGGGAACTTTTGTGGGATTTAAAAATGTAAACGTGACGTGAAACGTTGCAACACAGTTGTAGCTACCTGAGCTTCTGATGGAGGAGGCTTTGCGGTGAGTGGATTACACTTCCCAGATCCTGTGATGAATTGGAGTCGGAAACTTTACAAAGTGTTGAATGGGGATAGAGGAGGTGGATTTTGTTGAATTGAGTTTTGTTTTAAAGTGAGTTGAGTTAGAGTTCTTGCTTGATGGACGTTTGTATTATCTCTTCTGATTCTTTTATTTCGGATTAATCGTCCGTTCATCAAGCTGTATTCGCATCTCTAAAGAAGGCAAGGTCGGTTGGCATCGACGGGATCTCCAACATCCCCCTGGAAGTGCTCACTATGTACACAATCCTTTATAACAATGCTCTTAATAACGCACATTATCCGGAGCACTGGAAAACTGCGATTGTACAACCCATATCCAAGCGAGGAAAAGATTCTTCGAATCCGTGCAACCTCCGGTCAATTAGTCTCCTTCCGAACATCAGCAAGGTATTCGAGAAGGTGGTAAATAGAGCTCTGATCAACTGGACAGAGGACAAACAACCAATTCGGTTTCAGAGCGGGTCATGACACTATTCATGCCGCGTCGAAACTGGTGTCGGATATCCAATGGAACAAGAGCCAGAAACAATGTACGGGTGCCTGCTTGATTGACCTGGAGAAGGCCTTCGACTCCGTATGGTTAGAAGGTCTTTACTATAAGCTCAATCGGCTAGGCATTAGTAAACCACTGCTGTACCTACTGTATAACATGCTTACCGGTAGGCGGTTCATAGTCAAGAATGGCAACGTGACCTCTACAGGGATTTTTGAAGTTAAAAGTGGTCTCCAACAGGATGACATCGACAACATTTTCTTCAGCGATCTGATAAGTTCTCTTCCGCACGCAATTGCGTATGCCGACGACTTGATAGTGTACAGATCAGGCAAAAAGATCGAGGACATCACTACGCTCACGCAGGGTGACTTCGACTCATTCATGAGAGATTGCGATGACTGGAAGTTGAATATCAACTTTCAGAAGTCGGAAACCATACTGTTCAGAACGCCGTTGTATAAAGCTTCCGCGGATACGAAAAAGAATTTGCGAAAGTTTTCAATTGTTGGACGGCACGGGCAACCACTGGAGCAAAGGATTGTAGTCAGATACCTGGGGATCTGGCTAGACCAGTATCTATATTTTAACAAACATGTAGATGCTGCTCTGGCCAGGGCCCGAGGCGCTTTCGCCCTTACAAAGAGACTGTTTTACGACAGCCAACTCGATGCAAGGGTGAAGATAATCTGCTACATGGCCCTCATACGGCCAATGCTCACCTATGGCTGTCCCGTGTGGTTCAACGTGAGTGCAAGCTTGATGGAAAAGATTCGGGTGTTTGAGAGGGCTTGTCTTAGGGCTTGCCTTCGCTTCTATAGAACACCGGAGTACATAAAATTCTATTCCAATCTGGTTTTATACAACAGGGCCAACCTGATACGAGTGGACAATTTCCTGGTGAAGTTGATTCGAGGTCACACTGCGAGAGCGATGAACTCGGTTAATAACTTGATCTTCGGGGCTTACTACCCCAATCCACAGTACCACGAGAGGGTATGTCATAACGGCTTCGTCCCACCAGAAGCCTTCCTCCATTACGATAAGCACGGTCTGATACAGAATGAAAATGCGGTACCGATCCTGTATCACATCGCCAGGTCTACTGTGGATGGGCGACTCAACCACGACCGTTCCGTCACACGAAGAGCTGAAGAAGATCTCCTCCGCTTCAGTATGGCGGTGGCGAGCCGTGATAAGCGGGATGTTGCAATGCAACATGAAAAATGGTGGTGGCTGGGGAGTGAAAGAACTCAACCTTCGAACCCTTTAGACCCCGGTTAAAAATGGGCAGTGCGTATCCCCAAATGGGGAAGCAGTCGGTCACTGTCTTGCGGCGGTAATGACGTAGCAAAAGCCTATGTTCAGTTTAGTTTTTAATGTAGTTTGTAAGTTAATAGTAGTAGTAGTAGTAGTATGAACAGAAAAAGTTCAGTTATTAAGTTTGTCTTAGAATTTTCTTAGTCATTACCTGTACAGCCTTGTTATTACCATGTACATTGTTAGGTCAAGTCGAAAGACATAGTTCAGGATCAAGTTTAGCTTAGAGTGCCCGCCGAGGGCCAGTAAGTTAGAAATAGAAGCATTGTATGTCCGACTAGTTTTAATTATTTTTGTCTAGCATAACAATTTTGCCGTGAATTCCAAAATAAAAATGAAATTAAAATGAAAAAAAAATATTATTCTTTTACTATCCCAATTCGAACCTAGGCGTCGGCCACTAAGCCCTCCAACAACTAGTGCTTTGCTCATCGTTTCCCGCTTCGAATGAATTGGTTGAGATTTCATCACGATGAATATCAAAATCGAGAACATGTTTTGTCGCAAATGGTCAGGAAATGGCGAATTAGAGTCGATTGTGGAGGAGATATCTGGTGAGTTTACCCCCGTGACACCTTTAGTGTATTCTGTGGGTCTGAAAATTGTGATGATCGTCAGGAATTCGTACACCCTGCTGAGAGACGCAACCCAGGGGAATATTTCTTCGGCATGTGGTAGCATTTGGTCATAACTTAATTCCGGACGAAGAGCTAGAGTAATTTGTTTCGAAATGCCTGTGAAGAATGTGACACTTCCTCAGAGTAAGGAATTCCGAAGACAAGACTGTTCGTTGAGTGCCTGCCCTTGATTACAGAGCAACCCAAATCGAATTCCAGTGAAAGCCCAGTTAATTTTATCCGATTTTCAATTCTGCTCCAGTAACCATTTGTCGTTGTGATGACACTATCGCTGGAGTTGTCCTAGTCTGACTATATGACCTTATACACTATACAGTCAAATTTCGATGGTCGGCAACAGCGACAAGACTCAAATTTACATGTAATTTTTCTTCTATTCCTCGAATATCTTGATAACTCGTGACCTTCGATAAGTCGAATTCTGAGGGGACATAGTCGTCTGGCTAGACACAAAATTCTGTGTGACTGAAAGTTTTATAATGGAACAAGTTTTCCTTTGGGCTTCTAGTGTACATGCATACATGTAGAAATGCTAAGTACTCATATTTTCAATTGTTTATTACTTATTTGCAGTGGATCGTCGATCGCCAGCTGCGTTAGATTAAAAATTAATTGCAGTAACCTGTGATGTCGTTCGCTCGCTCGTCGACCCAGACGATCGAAGTTTTGTTTGTACTCATCGTGACTTATCGTTTGAGCCACCGAGAGTGTGTTTACATTCGTCGGCGATATGATTTTAATTGACCTACATTTGGCAGCATAAAAGCTGAAGTAATTTGTCCAGTGTTGACTTAGCACGCAATGACTCCGTTAAGGACAGCATTAATCGTTATTGAGGTAGGCGGCGGCTGGGTGATATTGAATGCAGTGATCAAGTTCTGGACATGGTACAAGCTATTGAGGTCGACGGGACTTAGGAACTGACTGGACTGAGGAAGAGAGTCGACGAGCAAGCGAACGACGAACAGAGGAGTGAGTCTTGGTTTGGCAGCAGCACGGTTTGATGGCATCGGCAGTCTATCTTAAATATCATCTAAAATTATAGTCTTTAATGTAAATTCACCACAGAAATAAAATAAAGAATTCCTTACGAATTTTTTCGTAATACTATCATAACCCCGAAGTAACATCCCTCTGCATTCAGTCTTTCAGCAACATAACGACCTAAATCTTAATTCCAAGCTAATAAAAAAAAATGCTTTATTGAAAACTTGTCAGCTTATAGAGAAAATAAAATCCCTAGACCAAATTTTAGCGATAAAGTTATATTGAGGCAATTTGTGAGGTACCAGCAGAGACATGCCCAGCTGTGATGAGCAATGGCCAAAGTTCTAAATTTCATTTAAAGGCACAGTCGGAGTTCCTTCCCACCCTTCATTCGTTGTATGGACGTCGGACGCAACGAACATATTTACTTGGGCACATCATCGCAATTTGACAAATACGATTTGTGTGAATTCTATCTGCAGTGCACGCAACGGATTTTATGGGCTTAGGTTTTATTTTCGTTTCCTTTTTTGAAAATGATGATCGTATTGGTTAAGGGGTGTTGTAAGCCTGAAATCGATTCATTTAATAGCAGCACGTACGCAGCATTTGTAAATTGGGGGAAAGAGATCCATTACCACCTCTGTCAGTGTATGGCTCCCAAGAAAATGGTCCAGATGCGTACATCAGCCGTTTGAGCAACAAGCGAAATGTAGTAGAAACTTCACCACGACCCTCAAGCCTACATGAGGGCCGAACTCATTTCCCAACTGAGTCGAACTATCAACTCGAAGCAAACCATATATGTACGTGAACAATCAAATATTTTGGCAATGTGTGTATGCATACACAAAATTCTCTCTCAGAGCTTAAAACATGCCATAGCTCAGAAAAGCTACAAAAACCATTTGACTCAGTCCAACCAGCCATGCAAGTAAAAACAATTGAATATTTTGTTCATTCATTTGGATGAATAAATGATTTTCGACTATCGAATAAATTAATAGTTTACAACTATCGAATAAAGACTATCTGGTTATTCTGGTTATCCCATCCCAAGTATAAATTGCCTAACTTTTTTGAAACTTTCACTTGAAATCTTAAAGGAACATTCTTGGATAGGTATAGGTTCGAATTAAGTCGAAAATGGGGGGGGGGGGGGGGGGGGGGTCCCCTAAAATGAAAAAAACAAACTTACATTACAATTATAGGTCCTATGATTGATACCAGGGTGAAGATAATTTGATACATGGCCCTAATACGACCAATTATGGTATACGGTTGTCCAGTGTGGTTCAATGTCAGTCCTTCCCAAATGGAAAAGATGAGGTTGTTCGAGAGACAATGCCTTCGGACATGTCTCCGTCTGCATCGCACACCCGTATCTGAGTACAAGAAGTACTATCCCAATGAACGCGATAAATAATATATCTATCAAGCTATGACTTCTATCAACAGCCTAATACTCTGGACTTATTATCCAACCACAATGTATAATGAAAGAATGCTGTTGAGTCAAAGGCTTTATGCCTTCTGATTGCCTTAGTACAGGATGATGAAGGATGCTCTATTATCTACCATGTTGTACGCTGAACAGTGGAGAGATGACTCAAATACGAACGGGATGTCGCTCGTAGTCATGAGGACCTCCTTCGGTTCACTAGACTGATCTCTGCTCGTGATAGGAAAGAGTATGCTAAAGAACGACACTTTTACTGGTGGTTACACCAAAAACAGTCTCCGCCGCCGATGGCTTCTCTAATTGAAGCGGTAGTTGACCATAGTGGCTAACTTACATAGCTTTTAAGTTAGTTTTAAGATTCAAAACAAAAAATTCAAATAAAAGGGGCAACAGGACGTCTTTATGATATAAGTTATGCATACACATTACATATACGCCCCGGTGTACACGTCTGTGCCAACGAACATAGTTAAGTTAGCTTAATTATTAGCTTATATTAGCATAAGTTAATTTTAAGATTAAAATGTTAAAATTCAAAATCAATTGTCTATCAAGACTATAAAAAACGATATGTTAGCCGAGAGGCAAAAGCACATATCATTAGATTAGCTTAGAGTACCCGAAGAGAGTCAGTAGTATAGAATTAATTTCAATAAGTTATTGATAGCCGTGACGTTGTGGGTATGTGCGTCCACCACAACCCTGACTTCGTAGGTTTGATTCCTGCTCTAAGCGACAAAAATAATTTTCATGGTCCCACCTCTTTCGAGTCACTGAAAATGCTCAAAGAGTATTTCCTGTCTAGAAAAAGCTTCTCAAACTTGCCCGTTCGGATTCGGCATAAGACTGTAGGTGCCTCAGCTCGTGAGAGAGCAATAGCACGCACAACACGAGTGGTTGCTGAGATTCTGGACCCTTGCTCTCTACGGGCTGTAGTGCCATCCATATTATATTATTATTATTAAGTTATTGATAAGATAATTAAGCTAGTTTTAAGCAATTCTGTCTAGCAAGTAAGTAATCATTTAAATAAATACAAAATTACATGTAAAAAAATAGGTTCCATGAATGTGAAGAAAGAAGAAGAAATGCAAGAACGTTCTAGACAATTTTTGAAAGGATTACCCATTCTTCAGTCTCAGGTTCACAACCAACGACAGTTCGCCTCATCCCCAGTTCATTCTGCAAAACACTAGGCAGCGTTCGAAATAAAAACATCAATTTTAGCACTAATCAATGTATGTTTTCTTGACTTTTCCGATGGTTCCCAAACTCTTTTGAATACACGGTTATTTTCTGGTAATTTGACTAGGTATTCAGAACGGCAGTCCCCCTCAATAGTTGATAAGATGACTTTTCGAACGTTGTTGTTAATTTGGTCGGCTTCGAAGAGCGTTGACATTTCATTGCGTGTTAGCTGATCGAATATGACAGATATACTAGAATGTCTAGCACCGCTGGTACTGGTCTGCTTAGAATTTAGCATGTTGACGAGTTATGCAGTCCATCCATCTGGTTCCTGGCAATGAGATGTGTTGCAAGCAATGGACCATGCACGCCAATTTCAGCGTTGACATGCGCTCGGTCATTTCTTGAGAGTCATAATAGAAGGTTCGTATAGCCTTGAGAGGCCATGTGTGCATTTTATCAAATGAAGCTTCAAATACGAGTCACGTCTCTCCCAATGGGCAATAGTTTCCCCAGCGGTGTGATATGTGGAACCAGTCTCACATGGGTTTTCTTTTCTCTAATTGTAGCACTCACATTTTTATTCCAATTCTTCTGCCCACAGTTACATCAGTTTCAAATTGGATTCCTTTTGAATTTCCTTTTTCGATTTTTGGTCTTGTCTTGTTGACGCAAATACTCGACTCCTCTATTGCCCGCGTATATTCCTTCTTTTTCCACCCCTGTTTTTATTTGTTTCATACACTTTCCTTTTCTCAACCATCACAGGTGAGACTGAACAAGATCACTTTGTTTTGTTCCCGCACGTGCTACTTTTTATTTATTTTTTGTTATTTACTTGTTTGGCCGACTATTCATGGCCACTTTGAGGCTTAAGGAGTGCAGGGCAGGAGTCGCAAACACCAGAGGTTCATGATTAGGCACTCACTTGAATTTGTCGTATATACTAAGCCCGATGTTTCGGTATACACAAGAAGTACCAATTCCGTGATCCATAAATACCAAGGATTCTACCTACTCATCACTTTACAAAACATCATAATATTTTTGCCAAGGAAATTCTCAAAAAAATTCCATTTATGTACTCACTTTTGTCACTTTAATTTTCTTTCCATATCCAGTGCTCAAAATGGAAACGTACGCTTATCTAAAAGATAAGACACTGCTTGTTGATGCATTCCTGAACGCATTCACATTTTTAATGTGAGCCAGAGGAAGAAGAAATCACAAGGTCATCAGTGTTTTGTGTGATTTTTATGAAGGTACTGCCGTTTATGTGACCACAACTAAAAATCTGCTTGTAAATAACTATGTGTACATACCTGCACTGTTTATGTGCAAGCGTCTCTACATATCTATTGACTGAAGATGCTGAGAGGAAAAATGAGGACAAATTCTCAATTTCCATTGGACGACACAGCCTTCAACAAATCCTATGAGTAACTTCCGGAAGATAATTTTGAAGAAGAAATAAAATCGAACAAAAAGTGGTTACTTTTGTTCTGTGGGTAAGAAAAGAGATTGTGCTTCAAGTGCATTGAAACACAATCGACATTGGTGGGTAATACAGATTGTGCCGGCTTAGCAGATTAACTTAATCCTGGCATAGTCCATTGCATTGCAGGCGATGGAATTAATCCATTATCCACTGGGAAGGTGGGAAACATTAAGAGCTTACGACGAAGCGATGTGGATTTTGATAAGACTTAACTCTGTTCGATAGGATGGACGGAGGGTACTTGTTATAAAAATCTGTGTTTAAGGGATGATTACTATATTTTCTTTTATTCCACTTTAACAGAGCTTTCAGAGAAATCGGTCGTTAAGATGTCAACCATGATAATGGTACGTTAACTTAAATCGAACGCCTCTACATTTTGAGTGGCAGCAGCAGAGTAAAGCATTTTTGGTTTCAGTGATCAAAAATTAACGAAACTCAACGAAACTGAGGAAAGTGGTCTTTAAGGCTCCTTACGATAAAATCATACTACGTATTTACATTCATTACGATTGCTGCTTCGGTGTATCGTTCACAACATCAATGTCCAAGTCGGCCTTCGATAATTTGAAACTTAAGGCAGTTTGCAAAAAATCGATTTAACGAAGCATTGTCGGTTGGACCAAATGACAAAAATCAAAAAATGAATACAACCAGGCAACGAAAAGAACAAAGAATTAAAAATGACGACAGTAAATTCCAATTATTGAGAGGAAACTACATAGCTATTCGTATCGAATTACAAAGTGATTCACGGCAGCCAGACTGAGCAATCACTTCGAACTATGAAGCGTCAAGGTTTCATAAAGATTTATTTAGGTTTTTATTTTTCAGTGACCTAACAATTTGAATTCCCGTGGGGTGACTGTACAAACATATTATCAGAGGTAGACCGGCAGAACATCTTGGTGTAGTGTGCCCCCATCTCGTTATAGCACCGCCACATTAGAAATGGCGAAGGTGATCCCTATTGATGTGGGCCCAGAGGAGTGAACGAGTTTTGTATCCCAGTTGGCAGCATCATACGTCTCATAGCACCGCTCTCAGTCGAGTGGGCACTAATGAACATACATCAACAAAACGGAGTGATTATGGTCACACTGTATATTTTAGGGACAGGGTCAGTACTTAAACGTGGGTAAACGTTAGCTTAACAGACGTGTAATAACGAGTGGATAACTTAGCTCACTGAATTCGGAGTATAAAGAGCGGGTAACTATTTATCAGCGAGTTGGTTGTCAATAAAATTGACGTCTAACTTTTGTTTACCATCAAAAAATTAATAATTGGTTGTTCATACAAATTGTTAAAGCTATGTCCTGAAAATGTATCGATTTCTTAAATTCAATGTACAGGCGCAATGATGTAGAAGTCATTCCTTCCAATTCACAAACAAACAAACTTTGATAAACAACTAAAAAATATGAAGGAGCTTACTCATCTACAGCGTATCTCATCCAGAAATGAGCGACAGTTTCGAGGTTAGAGCCGCCACTTTTATTGACTTGTCGGCTGCCTGTCTGTCAACGAAATTGCAACTATTTACAACTGGCTAATATCTATGCGCAACCGCCGAAAACAGGCTGACATTGTTTGGCTGCGACCGTCTCTGTTGTTGCACCGGCTGATGGTGCTGGTTTCTTTTCGGCTGCCTTCTTGGGGGCAGCTGGTTTAGAAGCTGCTGCTTTGACGGAGGTGGTTGCTCCACTTGCAGCGGAGGTATGACACTGACCTTCTGACAAGATTTCCAGCTGGAAACAGCTGTCAGTGTCAAAATAACCTGTGATTTAATAGAAATAGCCTCAACTACCTTGTATATGCTTAAGCACAAAATGTGGACGCGACTGGTCTAAATAATAGTTTTTTTAGAGCTTGCTTAAGACTGTCCTCTATTACATGTGCAAAAATGGTCCCCGTAAGTATGTGCTACCATGCAACCACGCTGCGATACATGGATACCTCGGTGTCTGATACAACAGATGTTATGTATTTCTTGTGTCTCTCGAAGTGCTTGAAATTAAGATGTGACGTTTGCTGACATTGTTTTGGAAGACAGGCATTTCTATATTTAGAGAAGAAGGATTCCTCCTGCATTCTAGAACGGGAGCAGACATATTGACGCTCTTAAAAAAGCGTGGATTTTGTCCCAAGCTCAGTATCCGGTTCAGGGTTTGAACATTTTTAACAAATAGTCATCTTGTGCACCTGTCTGAGTTGGTAAACAAATTTTTGTGGAATTACGGAGTGTTGGACTATCAAAGAGGGGATTCAAGCTAAATGGCAGTTTTAGTCATGAAAGCAAATACTGTGATGGCCCGTGGCGTCGTGGGTATGTTCGTCGACTCCAATGCACTTGAACATCGACGTCTAGGTTCGATCCCTGGTCTGTAAAAAAAAAAATATTTGCACAGTTTTTTCGCGTCAATGACAATGCGGAGTGTTCTTTATTCTCAAAGTTGAAAGTTAGGAGTCGGCATTCAATTCTTGGTCTCTTCCACTTCTGAGAGAACAATAGCGCCCAACACGAGTGGTCAAGTACATCAGACAATATCTGAGTGTCATTGAACTTTATCGAAGACTATTGTGGCACTCCGGCGTATGAGTACGGTGACCATCCGAATTTTTTTTTAGACGACAGTTCATTCGGTATCGGTATCGGTATCGTGTTTTTTTTTTTTATTTTCTTATAGTCTTATTTTCTTATAGTCTAATCGAACAGTAAATAATTTGAGAATTGATTCTTATTTCCTTTTTTGAAACATATTTCTGTGACCTACAAAGAAAAGTACAGGCTAGACCAAATTCAAGTTTCTTTTTAAAAAATTAATAAAATGTAAAAATGTATAAAAATTAAACGTTGCCCATGCCCAATTTTTTAAGACCTTGGTTGGTTGATGGTTTCGGACTGCAATTGAAGGACTACTTGGATGATATTGACCTTAAGTACTTGAACGGCTAGATGGCGCAGTTGGTTGATTGAGCGCCCTTGGTTAAGGGTATCCCCGGTTCGAATCCCAGGGAAAGCAAAAGTTAATATGCTTTATCTGGTTTTTAAATCTAGTCTAGTCACTATTTGCTGTTGGGATCAAACTTAGGGCGGTGGGTATCACAATGATGTCAATTTCAGCTCAATGACCTAACCAAACTTGTGGTGACCCGTGGCGTCGACCCCGACCTCGACGTCTCTGGTTCGATTCCTGCTCTGTGCGACGAAAACAATTTTCACGACCCCACCTCTTTCGAGCCACTGACAATGCTCAAAGTGTATTTCCTGTCTAGAAAAAGCTTCTTAAACAAAGCCAACTCAACTCGCTAGAGAACAATAGCACGCACAAACGAGTGGTTGCTGAGAAGCTAGGCCCTCTGGCCCTCTATGGGCTGTAGCGCCACCCATATTATCATTATTATAACCTAACCAAATTTAAATGCTTGAATGGTTTTCCGGATTGTTAGCACAAAATCGTCACATCTTTCATGGGTCCCCACAAAAAAGTCAAAAGAGGTCAAATCGCAACGTCGAGGAGTGATAATACGATACGATGATAATACGGTGATAACACGATTTGGGAATTTGGTGAGCAAAAGATCGATTGTGGCAGGATGACGCCTGCATGAACCTGAGGTCGTCCAAAATCCCATGTTTTGATTTTCGCAAGAAAAAAATGAAAATGTTCACGTGGTGTTCTCAGCTTAAATTTTGGAATGAAGTGTTGTTCATTGTCAGTCAGTCTCACGAAATTTTTTCACAAGCTTGCATACAGTAGTCCCAGAGGTAGCTTAATATTGGTCAAAAAAACGTACTGCTTGGGCTACATAGCGCTTAGCTTGGAAGCATTTTCGATATTTGCCAAAGTTGTTCAAAGGTAAAGCTACTCATATTGGTTCCCAACTGCAGTACGTTATAGCTATCTCAATATATAAAAAAAAAACAGAGTTCTGTATATGATGCCGATCTTGTTAGCGATATCAAGCGCATCGTATTGCCTAGCCAACCGCACGTAAGCCTTCTTCTGTCCATCGGGTCTGATAAGGATGTTCACCTTGGCGACCTTGATGTCGTACAATCTACGGACAGCGGCCCGAATGTGGTTCTTTATCGTCCTCAGATGGGTGAAGAATAGCAACGTGTTGTTGTCCTCAATCCTCTTCATGGCAGCTTCTGTTGTTTGTGGATACTTATTGATGTTGCACGCATCCATGCGATTCCTGGTTGGCACCGACTTCCTTGGGTATTTTGGATTGCGGGGCAACTTCAGGTTCTTGAGTCTGCGGCAATGTACGCTGGTGCGGAACCAAAAGCTCCCTTGATCACCTTAGTTTGAACCTTCTTGGCCTTCAATAAAGCAACAGCCTAAGACTTGGCTGTACCCTTCTGAACCTTAAGACCCGGCTTTGCCTTCTTTGCTCTGGCCTTGGCAGCCAATTTAGCGACGATCGATTGTGGTCTTCTTGGTCTTGCCATCCCTAGCCTTTGCCTTAGCAGCGCTCTTTACTCTAACCTTCTTGGTTGGTGCCTTCTTAGCAGCAGCTGGCTTCTTAGCAGCAGTTGTTGGCTTCTTGGCTGGGACCTTCTTGGTTGTTGCACCGGTTGCTGGTGCTGGTTTCTTCTAGGAGCGGCTGGCTTAGGAGCTGCTGCCTTGGCGGACGTGGCGACTAACATATTTATCAGGCCGACTACTCATGAAGGGTCCGAGCCTGAGCAATTGCTGCTTTCGATCGGTGACGGTCCTGGGCGCGCAGCTTGCAGATCCCAAGCTGTCTTACATCTGCGATGAATTGGTCTCTGTACCGGAGGCTCGGTCGTTCTCTTCCTTTTCCAACCAGGAGGCTCGGATTCGAAAACCCTCTTTGCTGGAGCGTTGGTGTTCATTCGCTCGATGTGGCCGAGCCAGTGTAGTCGACGGATTTTTGCCCATCGGACTACATCCTCGTACAACTGGTAGGGTTCGCGGTTGTGTCTTATATCCGACGTAGAATTTTTCTTTCGAAGGCACCAAGTATCAGGTCTGCAGTCTTGCTTTGTCTCCAGTTTCCTTCAATAGATACTAAATTGCTTGAGCTCCGACTGATCTAATAGTTTGTTTTAAGCTTGCTGAAGATTGTCCTCTACATGTGCAAAAATGGTCATCATACAACTACGCTGTGATGCATGGAGACCTCGGTGTCTGATACAACAGATGTAATGTATTTCTTGTTTCTCTCGCACTGCTTGAAATTGGCCAACACCATTGTCAGATGCACATAAAGAAAGTCCCAAACGCCTTACATTGACTCAACGTCACATCTTAGACCTGCCTTGGGTGACCACTTCCATATGCGAATACCTCACTATGTACGCACGTCCACGTCGCAATCAATGGCTGTGTTTGTATCTCTTCAACATCAATCACTTCCGTTGTGCCAAACCGACCAGGTACACACAAGACACATCCATTCAAATGAACGCCAAACAAACCATGTACAAATTCCACAGCCAAGCAGGCCACATAACAATGCGATAGCAGCATCTAAGGGACGCACCAAAACAGATACGAGATCTCCGGCAAGACAAAAGAACTGCACAGGCACATCTGTTTGGACGGTCTGAAGAAACAAATCTTAATGAATCGTAAAAGTATTTTGCCAACCCTTCCAAACAAAAGTTCCTCGCCAAGATTACCATCGGCACCGGGCACACACGACGACTCGAGATGGAATCGCTTTTGTATCACCTAGCGAATGTGCTACACGCACATTAGCCCATGCGAGATGACTCCTAAGCAAACACAGAAGCCGGCATCGGTCGCCCTCGGCATCCGAATGCCGGACCGGGCGGAAGGTGTATTTGCGGTGAGTGTTTGTTTTGGCACATTTTCCACACGACCAGTGTCGGTGTGTTGGGGGGGAGCGAGCATTAAATTGAAATTAGGCAAATTACCACCAACAACAGTCTTGACACGCACACACAGAGGCGAGTTGAATGGAAGTCAAGAAAGGAAGTTTGATCGGCGAAGCGTGACAGGCTGCCGCCCACCACCAGCAGCACACGTCGCACGCATCACAACAAGGTGGCCTCTGTTTGACAATTAGTGATGCCTTCCTCGGTGAGCAGATACAAACGTTTGCGTTTTTAATTTGCCGCCCGCTTGGCCACCTGCGGGACGGGCGGTCTCACCGAATTTGAATGCGAGTAATGTACTTTAGGTGTAAACTGTCGCTCCCTCTCTCTCTGACTGGGTGTGAGTGCCTCAGACGGAAGTAGTGGGTGGTGGGCACATACACGAGCATCCACTTGGATGCTTCTTGAGATCTCTGCCAAGATGTGGTGGTTCAGTTTGCCGGCCGACGTTTCCGAGAAGCGCGTTTCGTTCGGCCGATAAGGGTTGCTTTTATGAATCGTTTATCTAGTGGAGCGTGAGTCGAGACGTTATTAAGAGGAAACTTTGTTGGTTTCTGTTTATTGAATGAGTCACTCGGTTTGCAAAGTCGTCGGCTCAGCAGGAATTTGCAGTCTTGACGCCGCGCCGTCACATCCTCTGTGGGATGTTTTATGTCGTTTTGATGAGCAGTGGGAGAGGTCTTGTGGCGCAGGGGCTAAGCATGTACTTACGTAGTTTCGTTTGTGGAAGGGTGAGATATTCAATCCTTTGGCGTAATTAAGGCGCGGCGACAACCCTTTTACGGGACAGATCTTAGTTAATGATGCTAAATGAATGCTGATGGAGAATTATCTTTCTTACTGCCCTAAGTCCTTGAAAGGGCCGCAATTAGAGGCAAGAAATTATGGTGCTTGCCATCGTGAACGACATCTGATAAGGACTAGTGCGTTCTTTGTTTCTTCTCGGGGTGTCTTAATTTTGTCAGAAATGCTGGTAATTTTCAAGAACAAGCGAATTAAGTGCTTCAAAGTGAGGAGGATAACACTGATTGAATTTCTACATTTTTATAATGACTATTTGTGGTGAGGGTGGTGGCCCGTGGCGTTGTGGGTATGTGCGTCGACCCCAACCTCGATGTCGTAGGTTCAATTCCAGCTCTGAGCGACAAAAAGAATTTTCACGTCCCCACCACTTTCGAATCACTGACAAGGCTTAAGAAGTATTTCCTGTTTAGAAAAAGCTTCTCAAACTTGGCCGTTCGGAGTCGGCATAAAACTGTAGGTCCCTTCCACTCGTGTGAGAACAATAGCACGCACAACACGAGTGGTTGCTGAGAAGCTAGGCCCTGGCCCTCTACGGGCTGCAGCGCCACTCATATTATATATTATTATTATTTGTGGTGAGGAAATAGGTTGCACTAACCGTGGCCCTACGTTGGAGTGGTTTTCGGGTATTTTTTTCCAAATTAAATCTTTCAAACCTAATCGTGGTTACTGCCACCTGCCACTAGATGCCTACGTAGGTTAGATTAAGTTGAAGTGGCTGACTGCTGTGCAAGAAGACAGCAGACACACTTAGGCGAGTATAGGCCCACTGTGAATCTGTCTAGCTCTTCCACAAACCATTTAGAACGTTTTATGAAGTAGACGACTGACTTTTACGTTGTGTAGTTGGTCAGGTTTTTAAGGTAATAGGTTTCCAGAAGTCTGTTGCGGGGCAATTGCATAACTGGTGAGTTGGTTTCTTCTTCATCCTCGCTCTTGCAGCTCCTACAGAAGTCGTTATTTGGGAGTCCTATCCTAGAGGCGTGGGCACCAGAGTTGTAAAAGGCTACAATCTTTAGAGAATGCAATCTCTGAATTCGAGTAAAGAATTATCTAATTTGTGATTCAATCAATTGACTTCATTTGGGACTTCTAGACTTCACTATTGAAGTTACCATTCTATTTGTAGTGTCGATTGTATCAATCTTTGCCAACAGTATTTTGATAGTGCATTCACTGAAGTTACTTTGGAGTCTTTATCATTCACTTGAAGTCCTCGCACTCAGTTGTAGTCTTTGGGACTTCAAAAAATGTTCAATGCAGTGTTTCGGACAACGCATTGTTTGGGTCAAAGTTTTTTGTTGCAGTCTTTGGGATTTCATTATATGAGCAGTTTTGATCAAGTCAGATAGAATCACGAATCTCATTTTTATATGGACTATAATGGGCTTTTAGGTTGTGAGGAGGAAGAGTACGTTATTTCCAGGGATGGGACTCCATCCCCTAATACAAATCGAGCACTTAATAAAGTGAATGCAAATGAATTAAATTTATTTGAAATAAGAGTTTGCATATCTAACAATTTTCCAAACGATTAACTTTCAGACGCAACAATTATTCAAAATTGGAGTCAGAAAGGGCTCTTCGCCGAGGCGGTTTAAGTAGCCCAGCAACTGAAAACAGACTTTCCACAGCTGCTGAGGCAGGTAGGTTAAGGTATAAACAATGTTTTCGTCAGGGCTGGATATTTGCAGAAGAGTTCTATAGATGTCGACCATATAAGCTTTGGACAAGTGTGTCCAGCTTCTGTAGATGCATTACAGTACCCATTGGCATGGATGACGTGTTGCCATCCGGAAAGAGCACAGAGCTTGTATACTTTCTAGCAAGTTCGTCTGCTTCGTAATTCTCTGGGATGTCACTGTGTCTCGTCACCCACATAAGAAGTATAATAAACTACTCGAAAATCTCTGATCTCGTTAAGAGATAGGCGGCAGATCCCTATTAAACATGCGCTATAAATGTATATCCTTACGTTTTTTCGAGAACGGGTCAGGATGCAATACGCATCACTACACAACGACGACAATGGCAGTGGATTGGCTACGAAAGGGTATACCGGTATGAAATGAGGTTTTTTTTTTTGAAAATAAGACACTAATCATTAAAGGGAAAGTAAAAACGGTCAGAAATTGTTTGTTGTGCAGCATTCAACTTTGCTGCCATTTGCTTTTGACTAAAAGTGTCATCTCCATCCAATGTCGTTTGCAATTCGGCGTCTTCAAACTTTTTTGGTGGTCGTCCACGTTCTTCATTTCTCACACCAAAATCATTATTTCTGAACCGTTGAGAGCATCTTTTGCATGTTGCTTCTGATAGAGCACGATCACCATATGCCTCGACAAGCATTCGATGCGACTCTGCAGCACTTTTCTTCAAATGAAAGCAAAAAATGAATGCTTTCCGCAAATCATCACTTTCTGGTACAAAATTCGAAAAAATATGATTTTGTCTGTTCAATGACTTGATGTATACCAAATATTTTTCACAGATGTCATAGCAAACAAACAAAAAAAAAATAAGGGCTCGTTCACAACAGATGTGCCCTATCGAGACATTTATATCTTGACGCTCACTTCATACCGGTACACCACATGCAATGTAACCCTTAACAAAGCACAAGAAAATTTGATGCAAAACGGTGGAGTGCACGGCAGTTGGTAAGAGTTGAGGCACATTGCCAGTAATAGAGCGTTATGGCGTGTAGGTGTCATTGAGACCCTATGCCGAAGGGGATTGTACATAAACTTAAAAGAAAATCTTGCAATTGTGGTACCTACATATTTCAGTGTTATTAATATCTCTTGATAAGATGATTGATTTTTTTTAATTTGATTTTCTTGTCGGATTTGATGGTTCTCGACTCCATGTGTTTTTATATTGTAACGTATGACAAAACACTTGGCAACTCAGATGAACAGAAGGTAATAGGATAAAGTCAAATTAGAAAAGACATTCGAATTGTGTCTTTGTAGCAGGACAGTCGAATTGTACACAGTGACTGCCATTAATATTCGGTTTTCTACTCATATGGGTTAAAATTTGCAGTTACAGACAAAAACCAAATGTTTTTCCAGCAAATATTCTACGTCTTGTATATGGTTCAACCGCGAACTGTACAAGGATGTGGATGGAAGGCAGAAATTCTTCGTCTATACTGGCTCGGCCACATCCAGCCTCCTATTTCGAGAAGAAGAGACCAAGTCATCGCTGATGTAAGATAGCTTGGTCTTGATGACTGGATGCAGGGCCTGAGCGCGCATAGTCACCGATGAAAGGCAGCAATTGTTGAAACTTGGATCCTTCATGGGGTTGAGACATTGTCATACCAAAAAGATTGAAAAGCCGGTACTAGTACTACTTTTGATAAGTAGTAAACCTTTTGTGGGGTGCCGTGGCGTTGTGGGTATGTGCGTCGACCCCAACCTCGACGTCCCAGGTTCGAATCCAGCTTTGAGCGACAAAAAATAAGTTTCACGACCTGACCTCAATGCTCAAAGAGTATTTCCTTACTAGAAAAAGCTTCTCAAACTTGGCCGTTCTGAGTCGGCATCAAACTGTAGGTCCCTTCCACTCGTGAAAGAACAATAGCACGCACAACACTAGTGGATGCTGAGAAGCTAGGCCCTGGCTCTCTATGGGTTGTAGCGCCACCCATATTATTATATTAATCTTTTTGACACTACCCAAGTTGCCATCTACTGGTGGACTACTGCTAAGTTTCGATTAAGCGCCATGTCTGTTTCCAAGGGGCAGGCAGGTTCCTGATTCTTAACAGGAGTGGAAACAAGTGCATTTCATGCGCTGATTTTTATCGTCGCCTAAAGCACAGAAAAAGCTTGATAAATATGAAATTCAATCAGTTCCGTGGTGGTCGTAGGAGAGGTCGTCACACCCAAAACCGTCTAAAAATCAAAGGATTAACCTTTATGGTACGTAGGTCTAATTTTACATAAAAATTGGTCATGTCACAAACTATCCGGATGCCGCTTGCTGGGTGTCTCGATTACTCATACTCCACCACAAGGGCAACTACTACGAATCAGCCAATAAACTGGTGTAGTCAATTTTAATTTAAATTAGTATGTCTACTTATGTTTTCGACTGTGTATTCCAATGGATATTATATTTACTTCATAAACAGAGCTTGTAGTATATGGAATCCGTTTGCTATAATAATCGTTAGTGGCCTAAATGATCGAATGATCCATTCGCAATTCCTTTACTGTGCACTCGCACCGTTTTCCTGATTATATGTTAAAGAAATGTGAAATATATTAGAAGTCAATGAAGAACCTTCCTTGCAGCCGGGTGTTTTATTTGCCATCCCTCCCTAATTTCCCTCCATTGGTATGCAACATTTTCTCCAAATTCAGCCCCCTAAGAACATTTCCTGTCTCCAAGCCTGATGAAATGACTGGCCGGTGAGGGATTTGGGTCGCTTTGAACTGTATAATTACAATAGGGGTGTTTTTTTTTTGACTAATCAGTACTCAGCTTAGTAATGATTCTCAATAAAACGCTTTTTTGCTGAGTTAAAATTTTTTTCCTCTTCTTCCGAAAGTTGTTACGTGTGCTTCTTCTTCTTGATTGGCGCTACAGTCCGGGGTGGACCTGGGCCTCAACTAACATGCCTCTCCAGCCAGCACGATCTTTCGCCAGCTGCCCCCAGTTGCGCACACCAAGTTGGTTGAGGTCCTTTTCAACTTGCGTGCGCCATCTAGTGCGAGGACGTCCTCTGTTGCGCTGTCCCAATGGCTTGGTGTCGAAGACTCTTCGGGCCGGAGCTGTGGTGTCCATCCGCTCAACATGACCTAGCCATCTTAAGCGTTGGATCCGAAGACGCTTAACTAGGTGCATGCCGCTGTACAGCCCGTATAGTTCGTGGTTGAACCTTCTCCTCCAGATGCCATCTACGCAAGCAGGACCAAAGATCGTACGCAAAACTTTTCTCTGAAAACAACCAAGAGCTTCTTCATCCGCTTTCAATAGCGTCCATGTCTCTGCGCCATAGAGCAGGACTGGGATGATCAGGGTTTTATACAAGGTCAATTTGGTGTTTCGAGAGATGGCTCTGTTACTCAATTGCCTCTTGAGCCCAAAGAAACAGCGATTGGCAAAAGTAATTCTGCGCTTGATCTCGGTACTGGTGTTGTTGTCCCTATTTACTCCGGAGCCTAGGTAGACGAAGTCCTTGACTACCTCAAAGTTTCTGCTGCCCAATATGACGCTCTGTCCGAGACGTCGATGTTGTGCGTCCTTTCGTGATGACAGCATGTACTTTGTTTTGCCCTGGTTTACCGCTAGACCCATTTTAGCCGCTTCCGCTTCAATGCCAGCAAACGCCTCATTGACGGCTCGCTGTGTTCGTCCAATCACGTCAATGTCGTCCGCGTATGCAAGCAGTTGAACGGACTTTTGGAAGATCGTGCCTCGGGTGTTGACGTTTGAGTTTCGCACGATCTTCTCAAGTATGATGTTAAAGAAGTCACATGACAGCGTGTCGCCTTGCCTAAAACCTTTTTTGACATTGAAGGTCTCGGTGAGTTCGTTACCGACCTTGATGGAGCAGCGAGAGTTCTCCATCGTCATCCTGCACAACCTGACGAGTTTGGCAGAAATGTCAAAACTAGACATGGCGCTTTATAGCATCTATGCACGCTGTCATATGCGGCCTTGAAATCGACAAATAGGTGGTGGGTGTCGATCTGCATCTCTTGAGCCTTTTCCAGGATCTGCCGTAATGTGAAAATTTGATCGATAGTGGACTTTCCTGGCCTGAAACCGCACTGATAAGGACCTCTCAGGTTGTTGACAAAGGGTTTCAGGCGTTCACACAGAACGGCAGAGAGTATTTTATAAGCGATGTTAAGGAGGCTGATCCCTCTAAAGTTGGCGCAGTCAAAGGGGTCTCCTTTCTTGTGGACCGGACAAACGACGCTGAGATTCCACTTACCGGGCATGCTTTCCTCCGACCATATCTTACAGATGAGCTGGTGCATGCGCCCAACCAGGTCATCTCCAGCTGCCTTAAACAGTTTCGCGGACAATCCGTCCGCTCCAGCAGCTTTGTTCGACTTCAGTCTAGAAATCGCTTTCTTGACTTCGTCTAAGTCGGGGGGACGGAATTCGTGTTCATCATCGTCCAAATTGAGTGAAACATTCTGCCTGACAGCGGAATTTGTGTCGTCATCGCCGTTTAACAGTCTACAGAAATGATTTTTCCAAATTCTCAGCATCGACTGCGATTCTACTACTAGTTGTCCATTTTCGTCCCTGCAGGCTTCGGTCCGAGGTCTATATCTTCCTGATACTTGTTTTACCTTTTGGTGAAACTTTCGGACCTCCTTCCTGTCGTAACACCTCTCCATCTCCACGACCGCGCGCTTCTCATGCTCTTTCTTTTTTCTTCTGAGAAGCCGGTGCTCTTCCCTTCTCTTCTGTTCGTAGAGCTCACGAACAGCTCTCGTTGTTCGATGCAGCGTTGCCTTGTAGGCCTCCTGCTTGGCTGCATGTACCTGCCTGCACTCGTCGTCAAACCATGGGTTCCTTCTGGGTGGTGTCGTGGAACCCAGCACATCAGTGGCAGCTTCTTTGATGGCTTTTTGACAACGTTTCCATTCTTCTTCTATTGAAAGTGCAGGCAGCGTCGAACTTTCAGAGAGTTTAAGGGAGACTCGGTCGGCAAAGTTCCTAATTACGTGTGCTTACGTTCATTATATTAGATGTCAAAATACTCTATTGTCAGAAAGAAGTGAAATTTAATTTAAAATTCACAAATAATCGATAGCCTGATTTGATATTTTATAAATTTGCGCAAGTCACATCAACAAGAAAACGCTTATAAGTGTCAAATAATCGATTGATACCTCTGCTTCCTCTGGTTCCATCTATGATTTCGATGTTTCAACGCGTCCTAGTCATTTTTTGCAGTGCAATTTTACTAAGTAGTTTTAACTCAGTAAGTTGTTTGGTTGTTGCTTCACGAGTAAAATCTTACTAAGCTGAGTATTGACCAGCCAAAAAACACGCCTTATGAGACAATGTTGAGAAATAACGCTTATCGAAAATGAACATTTCAAACAACTATCGTTTCATACACTAGTGTACTTCGGCTCCAGAAACGGAAGCTTTAAATCAGTTTGTGTCCGCTGTTGTTACATATTCAACATCTTTTATATTCGACCACTTAAGTGAACCCTTCTATTGACTCCTCATTTAAGTACACAAGCGACTCAGCCTGTCGATAGTGAAATCGTCTTCAAACCCCATTAATCCGAGTTATTTTTGAATCAAAGGAACCTGAATAATTTGTAAGTATTTTAATGAGTATTTTAGTTGGCATCTGATAGAAGATACAAACGACGTGTGACTACATCCCAAAAGTCATTAAAAATGATTATCCTCTTGTCCTTTGAATTTCTTATTCTCCGTGCCAATCCGACTACCTACTCCAACTCACGTGGATACATAACAACTTAAGACGTTTCGCCCTCAAACCATGAACGTTTCCAAAACTTATAAGGGTGTGACCATTACCAAGATGATTTCAAGTTCCTTTGCCCCACGTCGTATAAGTTTCTACGCCCCACGTCCAATCACTCCAAACAGCCCAGAGGTCATTAAACAGATTGTCTAGATAGCGAGACATTTGTTTCAATATTATGACATCCTCTCGCACCCATTGTTCCGGGGGCCCACTCGCCCCCTCCTTCGTTACATTCCCGTCATGTCCGCAACTAATTTGTTGCATAATTATTCATTAAATCACATACTTCTTATCAATACACGTCGGTTTATCGTTCATCTCCCCATTTGAATTTAATCATCTGAATTTCGCCTCCAGAAAGACCTGTTCGGGCAGTCGTTCCCCCCGTGCATGCAGCTACAGAATACTGCACGCTTTGGCACTTAATTCGTATCCACATGCACACACACAGCCAAGCGAGCAGATTAAATTGCTTTTATTTATTCTACGGCCTGAGACCCCCCGCCCGACAGTTCTTTTTGTATCCGATTATATCGTAAACGAGCAGTGTTACGCATTATTTACAGAAATTCTCTCAGATTCGAATTCACACCCTTGTTTCTGGTCACGAAAAACGAATATTGTATCAAAGAAAATGCTTTCATGTTTCGTGTTTGCTGATGAAAATGTGTTTCTCTCGCACCGTGCGTCGTCGTCGTCCCCCCGTGCACAGTCGTCAACATTTTCAAGTCACGAAGCTTCGTTTTCGGTTGCTCTACACCCGCATACAGACAATAGTTGAGCTGGCCGGGTGGGGGTAACCGAATAATGTCGCGCGTTGTTATGTTCGCAAGGGCGACGTACATATCTGCTTTCATGCTTATAATCTTTCATTCGGATATTTGAGGAGGACTGGTGGCATCAATAGCCCGCAGAGCGGGTGGGATTTTCTACTCGACCTAGACGTTGACAGCCCTCCACTTTGAAATGGTTTGTTTTGTACGTGAATTTGCCTTTGTCCCTAATTGTATTCAAGTCATTGTTCAGAAAGTCGCCATGGTAGTCTGGGTTATTGGGCACATATTGGTGTCAATGCTTATGCTAGAAGTCAATTCCTCGTGGAACACTCGCAGCGCGACGTGGTTGTCGGCAATGGAAAAAAAATGCCATGCCAAGGTGAAACCCAAAATTGTACTGAAAATACGTCGCATTACATTTCTAACACATAACATTTCTAAAAAAAGACAATCCTTTTGGCTACAGGCCATGTTTCAGGTAAATTAATTTGAAAGGATACTAGTTATCCGTCAGCCGATTGTCCAAGAACTGAAGGTTGCGTGTTAAGAACGCATTAAAAAATAGTTATTGCAGATCATCTCTATCAATAAAAATCGAAATTGGTTTGCCCTTATTTATTATATTTTATTTTACACAAAAAGAATCTACATATTTTATGCATACACATATGGTACATATCTATGTATCATTGCTACTACAAACAATCACTCCTATCGTGGAAAAACGCCGGGGGTACGCTTCACTACAACTCACAATCTTCGATCGTTAAATACGTTCGAAGTGAATTGTTCACATGTCGGTAAGGTGAATGCGTTTTGAGGCCATCGTGGAAAACTCTCGAATTTAAACTCCCCAGATAAACTTTGGCATTTTTCAAACGCAGCAAATTCATTGCGTATCTGAATGTTTGTTGTGAAGAAGACAGAGAGAAGACATCCAAACAAATTTGAACAACACTTAATAGACGGAATACACACTTAATCTTGACCTGCGCCTTTTCTTTTAGAGCGTCTTCATTATCAAATGCATTCAAGTATAAGCCTTTACTATCTCATTTTTCTTATTTCACTTGTGTTTTTTGGGTCCTTAGGGGCTTTGATTCATTAGCTACTCACCAGCAGGGTAATACACTCTTACATGGCAGATGCTAAGATCGATAGAGGGGTTAATAGGGGCACCCCACAAGGAGGTGTTCTCTCTCCCATTCTTTGGAATGCAACGGTAAATGAACTGCAATTAATACTGGAAGAGGTAGAATGCAAAGTTATTGCCTATGCGGACGATATTGCCATAGCGACATCTGGCAAATTCGGTCTCTACTCCAAGAGACATAATGCAGAATGCCTTCGACAAGCTGGAAGCATGGACACAAACATGCGGACGCGGCGGTAAGCCACAAAAAAACGAATATCGTACTCTTTACCAGAAGATAAAAAAACCCAAGTTTGACCTCCCACTGCTGTGGGGCACGAAATTTCTGGGTCTCACGCTCGATAGCAAGCTAAATTGGAAGCTCAACATCCAGGAAAGGGTCAAAATCGCCTCTTCAGCCCTTTTTAGCTGCAAAAAAGCCATTGAATGCAAATGGAGCTTACAACCACGCCGACACTTCTGTATGGAGTATCAGTTTGGTGGACAGTACCAAACGAAGCTATCAACTGCAAGGCACTCAATCGAGTACAAAGACTGGCTTGCTTGTGCATCAGGGGAACACTGAGAAGTACTCCATCAGACGCACTGAATATTCTCCTCCACCTTCCACCACTGGCAATATTCGGAAAACAAATAGCAGCGAGCAAAGCCTTGAGACTCAAAACACTCCGACTGTGGTCTGAACTCAACATCGGCCACTCAACCATTCTCGAGGAATTCAACTTCCTGCCTAGCGACACTGACAGACTAATACCCCTAAAACAAAAGAAATCTTGCCACCATGAGTCATAACCGTGCACTGTGCAATTGGCACTCATGCTCGCAGAATGGCTACCCGATATAATGAAACTACAGAAGCTGCATAGATGAAAAGGAGGAAGAAAACACGCATCGCCTGCTCTTCTCCTGCAGCGCTCTTTCTAGTTGCAGGTTCCTACACGTAGGGGACTATTATTTCAATAACCTCAATGAGCTAAACAGCGCCAGAATAGGCCAGCTAAATCGCTCACTACAAGCTACAACTGGTTCCGATGTTAGGAGAAGTCAGTCCGCGTGGTATAACAATGGGTCTGCTCTGACCTAAGTGTGACTTCCCTTAGCAGTCAGTCACTACAACCTAACCTAAACCAACCTGTGGTTTTTAGGTTGTTTCATTAAAATTTGAGATTTTTTTCAGAATTAATTTCTGTCACTTATCATGCTACATCCGTTTTGCGAGTTCGAATATATAAATACTATAGGGTTGAATGTTATAAATGGAAGAAGAAAATAAACAATTATTGGCGAAAAATGACATAAAGTAAATAAAAATGCAAACAGAAAAAACCTCAATTAAAGAAGAACGAAAAAGAGGCAAGAAAATGTAATGTTAAAAATACTTGTTGGGGAGACTGTTGTTGGTTGTAACATTTTTAAAAAAAATTGCTACACCGCTTATCAGAGTATGATTATTCAAGAGAAAAGTGCTGAAGAAGTGACTGAGAAGATTGATACTTTGCCTATAAACTGATTTTAAAATATACACATGATTGCATGAGTCTGCGTACAACGTGTAGCGTTATAATAATTATCCTTTCTGCAGTAGAAATTTCTTTTCCTTATCTAACATCGCTTTATTTTTATGAATTTATCTCGTTCGTTTTACAGCTCTAATTTCAACTTTCAACCATTTCAACAGCAAATGGAACCAACATTTGCGATTGCGTGAATTTAGAAAAAGATTATGAAGCAGTGCGTTAAGGTAATTTAGCTGCAACTTTAGGTTTGTTGCTATAATTGGGGAGTATCGCAGGAGAGCTGTCTTTATTTCTCTTATGGGACACTTTTATCGATGGATTGTTTGTCTCTAATATGTAGACTCTTGAAAGGAAAGGCATAGAGTACTGATTTCTCTGTTCATTAAAAAGGTTTTGGTACCACTTTTTTAAATATTTTAATTTTTTTTCCACAGAAGCAGGATCAGCTCAGCTCAGAGGACTATAAAGAAGTAAAGAATCGAAAAAAATCTCTTGACGCCGCGCCAGCACTCCTATCCAGCATGTCACGGGCACGATGGAAAGAAATGTGGCGCCCATTTGCTCTATCGATGATCGCTCCGTATTTTTCGGTAGCAACCACCGCTATTGCTTCAGAATTGCTGAGCTGTTTCTAGTGTGTCCACCGCCTGGATGGCGCTGCTATGGTAGACGTTGACTCGAAAACTTGCTCACTGTTAATTTCAATTCTTAACAGATGCCATGACTAAAATTTCAGAGCATTTCAGCCTTCGAACACGATAATTGAGCATGCGTTGCAACAAAATACCACCCAAATTTTGCAACCGGTGGAAGTATGTACGTACTAAGTGTATACAAGCCCCTTAAAGTCCAGTTGAGAGAAGACAGCTTGTGATTGTTAGTAGAAAAGAAACCAATGCCCCATTTTAAATGAAGCTATTCTTAGCACGTTGGCAGCCACCTGACTCAGCCGGGGGCCAGTAAATATTTTCGGAGGAGGGCATACTTCTTAAACACAGAAACAGTAAGCTGCCCAAAATAACAAAGTACAAGCTGAAGTGTATATAATAAGACAAAAAAGGCTCTGGTCTTTGATTTGCAATCAGCGTTTTCAAAGAAAAAATATTGAGAACATATGGCTGTCAGCATTGTGACTTGTTTCCATTAAGATCGGCACAGCATTATCAGAGCAGCTGGGATCTGATGTTGATTTGGTTATAACAGTTGTAATGTTGAATGCTAAGTTCACTCGGAGCCTTCCATCCTATGCCCTACAAAGCGCGGCCGGTTCGCTGAGAGGAAAGGAAATAACTGCCGCAATAATTTTAATCAAGATTCGTTTCAAGACTGATTTTATGTTCCAAAATTTATACAAACTAATAAAGCACTAAATTATACCACTGTATTAATACCTTGGCCCACATAATGTATGTGCAACGGATGCAAGTGTGTACATTAAAAAAATAATACAAATTTAATCGTTTCTACAGATGATGAATCACAGTCCATACCAATCGAATGCCACTTGATACTTTTAGACATCTGAGACTGTACAATAAAATGAAATGGTTTTCCGTACTGTGTGTATATTACTCACCGAGTGATTGCATTGGATCACTCTTCACTGTATACTGCATCCGCCACATTCATGAACATTTCGAATGAGCTCCAGCCAGAGAAACTGCGGCGAACTTGACGGTGGAGTGTGACAAGCCCCGCAATTACAAAGTATCTTTTTGACTCATTAGAGTCAGGCTGTCAAGTCGATGTGATATTCACCGACTTCCAGAAAGCATTTGACACAGTTTGCCATGCAATTTTGTTAAACAAACTTAAGTCATTTGGAATTCACTCCATGCTTCTCAAGTGGATTTCGAATTACCTCTCAAATAGAGTTCAAACTGTTAAAATTTGTAGTTGTCAGTCAAGAAATATTAATGTCTTAACCGGTGTTCCCCAAGGTAGTCATTTGGGACCACTACTCTTTAGTATGTTTGTCAATGATATTCCTTCAATGTTTAGTCATGTTAATTGTTTGATGTACGCTGATGACCTCAAGATTTTTCTTCGGATTACCAAGGCACAAGACTGTTTAAACATTCAAAACGATTTAGACAAGTTAGTTAAATGGTGTGACTTCAATCAGATAGCTTTAAACGTAAATAAATGTAACATATTTTCTGTTTACCATGTATTGTCGCCTATATATAATAATAATATAATATGGATGGCGCTACAGCTCGTAGAGGGCCAGGTCCTAGCTTCTCAGCAACCACTTGTGTTGTGCGTGCTATTATTCTCTCACGAGTGGAAGGGACCTACAGTTTTATGCCGACTCCGAACGGCCAAGTTTGAGAAGCTTTTTCTAGACAGAAAATACTCTTTGAGCATTGTCAGTGACTCGAAAGAGGCGTTGTCGCTCATAGCTGGAATCGACCCTACGACGTTGAGGTTGGGGTCGACGCACATACCCACAACGCCACGGGCTACCTATTGTTTTTGAATATTCTGTATGTGGGACAACTCTCTGTAGACAAACAGAAATAAAAGACCTAGGTGTGATTTTTGATTCATAACTTACATTTTCTTTTCACATAGATTACGTGGTCTCGAAAGCCAACTCAATGCTTGGATTTCTTAAGCGTACATGTATCGAATTCTCAAATCCATATACACTGAAGTCTGTCTACATCTTGTTCGTCCATATTTAGAATACTGCTCTGTTATATGGGGTCCTGTCTACTTAAAACATGTTTTACGTTTAGAAAGGGTTCAAAAGTCCTTTACAAGATTCGTTGTAAAACGAATGAAATGGAACCTTGATTGTGTGCCGCCTTATTCAACCAGGTGTGCACTGATTGGATTAGATACACTAGAAAATAGGCGAAGTGTGTTCAATGTATAATGTTCATCCATGATATTCTTTCGTACCGTATTAACTGTCCTGATATTCTCCAACATGTTAAATTCTATGCCCCGGAAGGAAATCTTTGATCAAGAAATCTGTTACTGCTATCAAGACACGTTTGCAATTATGGTCTAAAAGAACCGCTTACTAGATGTATCCGTAATTTCAATTCTGTTTGTCCAGTAGTAGAACTATGTGATGAAAGATCAACTTTTAAAAAATCAATACCTGTATTATAACACACTTTGTGTACCAATTTTTTATTACCTTTTGTTTATTTATTTGTTATTTATTAATTATTTATTCACTGTTTAGTTATTGTTTATTATTGATTTACTATCTTTAAGTTTTGTACATCCTTATTACTTATATATTTCTTATATTCCATTTGTTATTAGTCAATTATATTAAACACATTTCTTGTCAATTTACACAGAATCAATAATTGTGAATGTATGTACTTAGGAAGACATTGTATCCCAATTATGCTGTAGATGATGTAGATGAAATAAAGAACCATTATTATTATTATTATAATCCACCTAGCATATAACACCAACATCTAGTCAGCGTGAGGTGCAACCTTCCTTCCCTGAATTCCTATTCCAAAAGCATATAGACTTCTTAACAATTCCAGTGGTTCGAAGCAGAACTATTTTCATTCTCGAAAATATCTCGTGTAAGATACAAAGCATTGAAGCCATATGCATTGATAGTCAAGCAGCCATCAAAGCTATTGCCTCCTTCACTACAAACGCGAAACTTGTAGAGGAATACCGGGCCAAGTGCCATTGGAAAGCCAGCTTTCAATTCCTCTCCTATAATATGTATAATAATTGTGTAATTGTGTTTAGTGTCAAAAACGGATGACGCAAAATAAAACGATGGGCATTCTTTGCCTCACATTGGCTTCAGCGCTCTTGAGTCTAGGTACAGAGCCACATAGACGCTCACGAATAATTCGATTGTTCTTGCAATCGCAATTATTCGAATTCAAATTGGACGGATTGTTGATTTGTCGATTGTTGATTTTCGATTCTTGTACAATCCTCTCACTAATTGGGTGAGAAGGATGAAGAATACAGTCGAACCTCCAAATTCTAGCCACGGGTACCAATATTTTTCAGAAATTTGGTTTGAATTATAGAAAATTCGATTTAAAGATGTTCCAATTACAGAGGTTTGGCTGTATTTCCATCCTCAATGTTCCTATTTTGGTAGGTATAGTTTTTTATTTGGAGACACAGCCTTACGCTGATTTTTTACACTGACACCAACATATGAATAAATCGAGGAATACATAGGTTTCTACAATGGGATATTAGTACCCGGCATTCTCTTGGTTGTAGTAGGTACTGAGAATAATCGATTCGATTCGATTATTATTCGATTGTTTCCTGATGAGACTGAATAAATCGACAATCGAATTCGATTGTTAACAATTGCCAATTTATTCGATTGTGAAATTCAATCGCAATCGTCCATCACTAATACAAATCATACCAAACCAAGGAGTTATAATTGTCGAGCATGACCTGCAAATGTAAAATATGGTTAATCCACAATCTATCCGACAGTACGCATCATGCCATCCACAAGACTCGTTTGACAACCTCAAGTCGGACGGACACGACATTCGATGAGAGAATATGCGAAAGATGGGTTGTCGAGGTCCAGTCGATGAGTCAGTGATGACGTTGGAATTCAACATGGGGACAGACTGTGTGATTTCGTTGACTACCCCTGATCAAACATACTACCTATTGGCCATCTTGGAAGTTCTAATTGTCGAGCTGGCGATGCAATGGGGATATTACCGAAATCTAAGGCAACCTACTATTGGTGCCTGCCATGTGCACCTCTAATTAAACTATTATGACCATGTTGCATAAACAAATCATCGACAGTTGCAACAATTAATCATGCAATTAAACAAAACAAAAAGCGAAATACCGAAGCAACTGTTTATTGTTCCGATGAATAGAATATTCGTTACCATCCGTCAGCCTATCCAATGATTGTAAACCGAGGATGAAATTTGTGAGCTGCACAAAAGGTAATGCCTTAATATCCGTGCACTATGGTCGAAGAATGAAACCGTTTACAATGGCCTCGATATAATCGTAAAGCTGATGCAAGGGTGTACTGGAAAAATAGTGAACAATGGAAAATAAATTGCTCTACACGCCATATTACCGAATTACGGAAAAGAGCAAAGGATGCCCACGGCTGCAGGCAGAAAATCTTGTATTAAACGAAAATAAATTACTGCGAGAAGGTAGTCGGAATGAATGTGGTTCACCAAGGAAAAAATATTTCTTTCCGTTTGCTGCTTGAAGAGGTCCTTTTTTTCGTTTGAAAGAATTAATCGCATCCCTTGTAGTGGGGATTTATTGATTTGACGTGAAGTGGACTTGAAAATATTGGGGATTCAAGACACGGGGACTGTAAATTAATTGTAGATTTATTTCAAGACGATCTTGAGACACAACGATCAACGAGTGGGCGATAGAGACCAGAGAATTCTTTGGTAACATTTTATTTGTGCTCAAAACAAAATAACGAATTTTTTTTTATTATATGTGTTTTCCTCTGCGGACTCCTCACCATCTTCAGTGGCAACAATGGACAAACTGCAAAACATTTGTAAATGTTCCTTGCACGTCACTTTTTTGCATTGACAAACTGTGCTTACTTTATTATCTTTCGATCTTGGGCAAACTGCGCATCGGGCGCGTTTAGTTATCCATCTACGGGCGCCTTGACTTCCAAAATCGAATATCCCATGTTTTTTTATGGATTGGGCGGTAGGGCTGGATATATATTTGCCACGCTAAATTCTTTCCATGATTTGTGGATGGACTAATTCTTGGAAAGCTTTAGAAGGAAATTGCGACGCTTGTCTGTACGCAAATTCTAACTGGGAAATTTTAAATTGTAAAGATTGAATGACGCAATGCAGCCAGCATCGAGCATATTGAAAAATAAAGACATCGGCCATCGAATTGTCTTCCTTTTTATTTTTGCATTGAGTTTATTTTTACATTGAGTCAACTCCACCTTTCGTTTTTTTTTGTAGTCGAGAATCGTCACTGTTTTTTGTTGTTGGCCGGAACCGATCTCGGTGGAGTGATGCATGGTCGGGAACTTAACTCTTCTCGGGCCTTGATATTTATTAGTACCCAGAATTGTTGTATCTTCTTCTTCTTTGATTGGCGCTTCAGTCCGGCGTGGACCTGGGCCTCAACCAGCCAGCACGATCTTTCGCCAGCTGCCTCCAGTTGCGCACACCAAGTTGGTTGAGGTCCTTTTCCACTTGTGTGCGCAATCTAGTGCGAGCACGTCCTCTGTTGCGCTGTCCCAATGGCTTGGTGTCGAAGACTCTTCGGGCCGGAGCTGTGGTGTCCATCCGCTCTACATGACCTAGCCATCTTAAGCGTTGGAGCCGAAGACACTTAACTAGGTGCATGCCGCTGTACAGCCCGTATAGTTCGTGTTTGAACCTTCTAATCCAAGCGCCATCAATGCAAACAGGACCAAGTTCGTACGCAGAACTTTTCTTTCAAAACAACCAAGAGCTTTTTCATTCGCTTTCAATAGCGTCCATGTCTCTGCGCCATAGAGCAGGATCTAGCGATAGGGATTTTTCAGCAAGTTGAATGGAAAAATGATATATGGTTATGTTCCTTCCTGAAAATAAAATACATTTTCATTTGCATTGAAAATTGCAAACCATTCTGGAAAGAAACCACAAGAATTTCATTTAGTTTTCTTCAGCCATGGCTGACAAATTCGTTGCATAAATTGAATGCGTAATAACGTGCTTTTAATTTATCTGGTTGGCGACCAACATAAATCTCTTCGCGCAAGGGATAACGATTTTGCGAGTCGCATATCCAAAAGATTTTGATTCCATATTTTCCTGGTTTTGATATAATGTATTGCCGAAATTTCGATCGTCTGCGGGTCGCACCAGTCAAAAATGCTGATGGCTTGTACGCAATTCTTAGCTGGGTTAGAAAAATGTTTCAGATGTCTCGGAATGGAGCCAATTTATCTGTACGCAATCGTTCCGATCGAGTTTGGGAATTGGCGAATCGCATGAATCGTAGCAACTGATCACATCGAACTTGAATCATCGTAGCTCGAATTATGGCTCGCTTTCGTTTGTTGAATAACTCGGTTAGTGGCTAGTCCCACGATTTGCATACGCCTGCAAAAAATAAAGCGTATAGTTCTTACTCGTCTGTATTCACCCATTTTCGAATCGATTTGCTTGGATTTGCAGAACAAAAAGCATTAGCTTTACGGTTGGTCTCTTTAGCGATGATTGTAACTATTACTGGAGGAACTATATTTGAACTATATTTGCAAGCATCGATTGGAGAACTAATTTCTTGCAAAGTATGAGCAGTAATACATTGTTTCTCGCGGACAACCTGGATTGCGCGTGTTTGTGATTGTGGTAATGGCGTCGTAGACCATATGAGCCCGCTCTTTGCAACGCACAGTTCGACCCTTGTGGGTGCCACTTCTTGCAGTCTGTTGTCTGTTTCAAGATTAGGAATTTCAATATATATATACACTACGAAATTGTCCAGAGGTGTTCACTCTTTGCCGCCAGAAATGAGAAAGAACTTCTTTTTGACAGCTCACTCTTCGGGAAAAACCGCCAGAGTCCACTGAACTTAGATTGTCAAAACTGTGTGGAGGGAACACACTGAACTATAAAAGCACATTTCACAGGCATAACTTTTAGTGATGTCAATCTCATTGATGTCTGTTAATTACAAATTCATTACAATACAAACATTCTAATACTCACATTTGCGACTTGAAACGAATTTACACTAAAAATATAAAAAGGAAAGATAAAAATACCGATTTTACGGCGGGTAATACCGAACTTTCGTCGCGAAATGTGATACCGATAATGATCTGTTTATGATAAAATTGTAAGGCTTTATCAAGACATTTCTTGAAAAGAAGAAAATAGGCGCTACCGTATAAAAGCATTTTTAAAAATATTTTTACACGATATTGGGAATAAGATGTACTTCTCTCCTACGAAATACAAGAACAGTGGTTTGTGATCTATATGACTTTTCTTTTCTTTCCGGCCAAAAAATATACCTTATCGGTAAGCTTACAGACAGAAGGTTAAAGGTCCCGCCGAGCGTGTGTACCGTCGGCAGCGTGCTACATGCAGGCAACGTTCCCCGCCATGCACACGCAATTGTCCCAAACAACTCTATTCACAATTTCCACCGTGACAACAGTGAAAGATTAATGGCATTGACAAGAGATTTAAAATTGCGCGGCCTCAGGTAGGCGGCGCACTGCAGCGCAATTCACCTGAATCGTACCTGAATTTAATTAAAAATCACCACGAAAACCAATAAACCATTCGCCGTGCGTTCTCTGTTGTTTTTTTTTCCAAAAATATTGTCAAAAAAACATCAAAAAATGTGGATGAGTGGACGGGCAGCGAGGAGGTAGAGTCCTCGGTAGCCCCGCAATAAATCATCATTCGTTGCAAGTGACCGTGCGCATTCAAAAGCATCACAATCTGTCATGATTTATTGAAGAGGACATAGTCTGTATAATCGTTGATTTACAGCATCTCAAATAAATCTTTGGGTTCTTGCGTTCCTCCTGTGCGCCCGGGAAGACGCTTGGCGCCAGACAGTGACCGAGAGAGAGAGTGTACAACGCGCATTAATGCGCTAATAAGTGTTTGTTCTTGTTCTTTGAACGTGCATTCAATCACATTACGACTAATCTCTAATCCCCCGAAAAGTTTTCGCGCGAGGATGTGCAGTGCGGAGTCGACTCCTTTGCCGCCGCGTCACGGGTGGGTGGAGCATTGCAGCGGAACACGCGATTTATTCGTTCTCGGGTGTCTGCTGTTCGCTACTCTTTCCACCCGCGAGGCTCGCTGTTGCTTTTGTTTTCGCCTCCGGTTCGGCATAAGAACACCAAGCGAATGGTTTGAATACAAAAGCGAGCACATAAGCTCCCCCATTTTCGCCATCTCCGCACACACGACCCATCGGCGCGGCGGCTCGGCTGAGCGGTGGTGTGGTGGGTAGAGGCAGACACGAGTGGAGTATCTCGCTTTAATATTAAAGCGAGGACGCTGTCCTTTGGAGCGTTTATGGCACGACGGTGTTCGTCTGTTCTCCTGTGCCGGAGAGACTGTGCGGAATTTTGAACCTTTTTGTTGCCTTGCTCCCCACGGCTGTCCACAGAAGGATTTGCACCGAAAGCATTTCACTCCCATCGTGTGTCCTTGTTTTGGAAAAACAGGATGAGCCTATTGTTATGTGATGTTTTGTGTAAATAGATGTGAAAAGGGTTGCTTGCCACTGAGGGGGACCGAGCAGAATCACCGGCAAAAATCGAACACAACAACAACGCGGGCCAGCAGGCGAAGCACCACCAGCAGCAGCAACGGCAGCATAATAATAATTGTGAGTGGGCGATGGAATGACGACAACGACAACGGCTGGCTGGCTGGCTGGACCCAGAGTGGAACGTGCCTGGACACTTGTTGCCCGCACCAGGAAGAGGACGCACGGAGGCGAGGAGGTGCGGAGCGAGTGTGTGTCCGTGCGAAGGACCAAGACTTGTGCCCATTCGGGCGAAGGTGAAGTCATCAGTGCTGATGATGATGTGGTAATCCTGTTTTCTTCTTTTTTTTGTGTATTTTTTTGTATTCTCTGCCTCTCGACGTCGCCTCAATGGGATTTGAGACTTATTGCGACAGCGGCACGGCGACGACGATGACGACGGCGCGCTGGTTGGCAGTGGCGGTAATTTGTTTGAGGTACCTGTACGTTTGATTGGCTTCGGTTATGTTTTTGTTTTCTGTTTTTTTTGTTCAGATATGAATATGTAAACATTTTGACGCGCATCGAGTGGTTGCGGCCTCATGCCAGACCCTTTTGACGTGATTGACAAATGATGACAGCGATTATTGGGGCCGAAGAGATAATTATGGCTCACGTGGCGAATGATATGAAAAGTTATTAATGACGGAGATAGATCTCTCGCAGCAATTGGAGGAGCGTGGTGTGTAATTATGATTAATGGATGGCTGTCCGGTGCACACTAATTGTGTTCTGCTCGTTCATATTTTTCCTTTTTGCCGCGTCGTCTTCTTTTGAATTTTAACAAGCCAGCAAGTGAAATGGAAAGTGATTGATTCTTGGACAATATTTAATTCATCATTTTCATGCATTTCGGTTCTCTGCGTGATGCGATAGTGAATGGTTTTCAATTCATGAGATTTCCGTTTGTTGTCCGTCCTCGTTGTAACAGGTTCCTTGAGAGATGAGATGGCCTCGGGGGCCATTGTGTGGGCTTCAAGCTGTTCGAGAGCCCGGTCGGATGAGGATTGTTTTTCTTATTGCCGACTGGAGTGACACTTTCAATGGGACGGGTGCATCCTTCTTTCTTTGCGCACAACGTGGAAGAAAGCTCGAGATGGAAAGGGAACGCCGTGAGTTGCGGACCGCTGTCTTTCAACTGGTTTTCGTTGAAAAGCGTAATCACCTTGGTCGTGCTGGGCTGTGCAGCAGCTGGAAGCTTTTGAATACCTGATGAGGGAGTCTTTGGTCGGATTGTTCGAGTCGAACAAAGAGGTGGCGTCTGTGGATCTAACGCTTACGGTGACGTGTCGACGTGGGCACAACAGATATGTCTCAGGGGAATAACGCGGTGGGGGACCCACACAGAAGAGGTGATGTGGAGAATTTGAAAGCGACATTAAACGACGCGGCGCTGGTTTAGTTGGAAAACAGACTGTCCCGAGGAGAGGAACATGCTCGTTAAGGCCCATTTGTCGATTGAATCAACAGTGGACAAACTTATTTCATTTTTATTTGTGTAACTCAATCGATTCAGAGCTCTTACATACTGTGAATAATAATGCACACATTGGATCTGTTCCAGTACTTTCTGCACCCAATTGCAAAGACTGTCGTTTTTTAAGGAATTCGGGTAAAAACCTCTCAAAAGTAGCAAAATATCAAGAAAGTACGGGAACGCTATTAATCCAATTGTGTACGTCCTTTTTAAGAGCTTCTTCATGATGTGCGACATATGGCATGTCAACAGTCACAGCAAAAGTCTTAAATAAAAAAATATTGGAACTTCATTTGGTTTTTATTCGTACGAATTTCGAATTCCAAAAATACAATACTTTGATCGCATCGATGTACAACATTGATGGTGACGTAAGTAATAAAGAAAATAAAAGCTGATATCTAAGGCTGTATCGAAATGGTGCGTTCGGGCATTGGGTCTCTGGCATGCGATGGTTAGACTTGACTAAAATGTTGTGTGAAATGCAAGCAACCTTAGCTTTCCATATCGAAATGAATGGTCTGAAAAACAATTTCCAAGAGAAAATTTGAAATTAATATATGTATCATCAAAAATGAATTACTTGCCCATATAGTCGCTTCAGTTTACCAAAAATTCAAACTGAGTATTAAAATAAAATAAAATTTATTTAAAATAATATATAATATAATATGTATAAAATGATATACGTATACCCTACTTAAAATGTTAAAGTCGGCAAGTCATAACGATATAGCCTTAAAGTTCTAGTCATGAACTTATATGTCTCTAAGAATTGCATCCAAGGCACGCGAGTTGCTCTCTTATAAAAATAAATATAGTTTTCTATACGCAAAATTTACCTTCCTACGTTCATCAAGCTTACTGACGCGAAAGGGCTTTCACTTAAAAAAATATGCGTCGAAATGATTAAAAGTCAAACTTCGATAAGTCGAACCAACACTTGACATCAACAAAATTCGAGTTATAAAGTAAGGTATGAATTTATTGGAATTATGCATTTAAGTGCGGCAAGTATTTATAATAATAATTATTATTAATAGTCAGTTATAGAAGACTCAAAAGTGGTCTCTCTGTCTTAACTTCCACTTGCACCGCTTCTGCACACCATACTTCACAGCTAAATCCTTCTTTTTCAACCCACTTTCCACCTTTTTTTCTCAGACCATATTTTCTTACAAGAGTGAGTGTTTGTAACTTACGCTTTTCAGCGCTTGTATCGACGAATCCGTAAAACTTTCTATTCTTGGTATGTGCATAAACAAAACACTTAGTTGGAACGATCATATATTCGAGGTCGCCAAAAATGCTGCGAATGTTTTGAGCTTCCTTAATCTATGCAAGATATATTTCACCCCCTCTGATTTGGCTTTAATCAACAAGGAGTATAGTACAAAGCTCATATCCGGTCTGGTACCCCCGAGACCGCCCTGCAGATAGAATCCAAAAGCGAGCATTAATCTTGGGAGACAACAATATCGCAGGGTCATTAGACTCGCTCGAACATCGACGTACCGCGTCTCTTTTGTTCGTGTTTTATCGCTATTTCAACAATTGAATGCTCTTCCCAGCCCAATAAACAAGTAAGAGTAATGCACAGACATGAGCATTAATGAATATAAATATTACTAGCTGCTAGTATTACTAGCAGTAGAGAAGGAGTCCCAACAGCTGGCGAAGAGTTGTAGAGAGCTGAAACTCATTGCGAGAAACCTCACTCGATGATGCCTAGTCATAGTAGAGGCCCTAGGAATCACAAGGGGATACAGAGTCTAACGATCCCCTTGATCTAATGATCTTACACTATTCGGGACATTTATCAGAAATCTTGGTTTTTAAGTTTCCCTTCTACAAAAGCAAACTTTAGAGTTTGTCTGTGTGTACATACACCCGGCCGTCATATCGGACGCTCATACCTTTACTAATCAGTTCACCTACATCATACGTTACATTGTAGAAGCATGTGGTTCCTACATGTGAAATGACGGCGAGTTGAAGGGTGTCTATTGAATTCAAGTAAAGGTATCATTTATCGGCTTTTGAATTATAGTCCCATTTCGGACATATTGCGCTCCGAAGTGGCTTGAATCTGGCCTCATTTGTAAACAAAAGAACCCACAAATCTGAACTAATTTTCTTTAGAGAAAATTTTCATATGGAATTACTTGGACTATTGGCAACAACCGGAACAACATTGATTCGCAACTTTCCAAAATCTAAATAGAAGTTTTTGTGGATCTGAGAAATTTCCCTGATATCGCAGCCGTATAACTTGAGGACAGACACCGATCACTCTGCACAAGTGTCAGTGGTGTCGAACACGTTGAAATCATACCCAAGAAAGCAACATGCATTCTCCATTGATACCCTATAGTGTTTTTTTATATTTAATTCATGCTTCTTTAAATTTTCTTACATGCTAGACAAAAATGCTTAAAACTAGCTTAACTAACTTAACAAATGTTCTTATACCTAACCTACTGACCCTATACGGGTACTCTAAGCTATTCTTATTGTACATTTTTTTCTGTGCCTTTCGGCTTATGCTATGTTTTTTTTATTGTAATGAAGAACACGCTGTTTTCGTTTTATTTGTTTCGCCAAGAAAACTGGTAAAAAAACTTGGCTATATACGTTATAGTTCTACATCGTTATGTATTCATTAAGTTGTACATACTACAAACACACATTTATTGCGACTCTATTCAATTAGTGGCACACCGCTCTTAATACCCCATGTATGCACAAATCCATAAGGAAAACGAGCTTCAATGAATTTAGACAATAATTAATTATGTCGCAGATAAGCCTGCCCACAATTGCGCTGGGCCTGAAGCTTAATTCCCATCCAGCTTTTGGGTCTATAACTTAAAATTTTGCCCAACTGAAGCTTTGACTTTTTCAATGACAACTTTTTACAATGACAGCTTTCCAACCCATGATCCAATGGAATAATACAAGTTACGCCATCTCTTGGCAAACTGCACGAAAGTTATATATCTAATATTTTTAATCTTCTTTCAAAATAATGAATCTCGCCAAACATACTCAAATGATAAAAATTGAAAATACGCGTTACTATGCATTTAAAAAAAATCAATAAAGTGGTTCCCGACGGACTTGTTGTCATGCAGGGTGTGTTTTCCGATTTAAAAAGACGTCTTCCTTGCCCAGCTTTGCATTAAAATCTCCTAGAACGGTCTTGTTGTAGTCGCTGAGTTGATTGTATGCATTGATTGTATGTTCTTTCTAGGAGATCATATAAGACGTCCTTGCAGGCGCAGATTAGGCTGTTATTGTCGAATGTTGCCTTGATGCGGATTGTTGTGAGGCGATGGCTTATATATCTAAAGCTTAGGACTTCTTGCCTGAGTTTGTCTCGGACAACAAAACCGTATCCAAAACAGCGCTGCCTTCGCTTTTAGTACCAATTGCCGTAATATACATCGCAGTTGTTCATCCTCTTTTTGCCCGGCCCATCCCATCGCATCTCTTGGATAGCGGTGATGTCAGCCTTATAGGCTTCTGGGGCCTCCGCAAGATCAATGACTGCACGTGGAACCGAAAATCGTTGCCCTTGTTTAGTTGTCCATGGCGTGTTGCCGTCTCTGAACTAGAGTGTATTTTTCACGGTGGGGAAGTTAGCCCAACGAAAAAGCTTATAACTTGGAGAACCGGGTCTTGGTTTATTAATTTTATTTTCCTAGGGATTCGAGCCTGGGACACCTATAACCAAGGGCAGGTACTCAACAAACTGCGTCATCCAGCTGTTCTTCTTAAAATTAAGAAACAACGATTTGGACAGTCGTGCATGGCGCTTACTTATTTTGTGATCATCAGGCGACATTTGATCACTGAGTCTTGTGTTGTCCTAAGCCATTGATAATGCGGGCACACGGTAGAGACTAGAGAGAAATAAAAATCTGACATGGTCTCGGTGGCGTGGCGTCGAACATTTTAAAGGGTAACTCGAACAAAATATCTTCATACTTTAAAGGTAAAAAGAGAACCTAAAGTATAAAAAAGGCTTCTAAAAACTTAGTGGTTAGTATGTCCAAAACTGCATTAATCATAGCCGACATCATTTGGCTGGAGGAGATACCAGTAAAAGTTTACAACAAGATGAAGATCGTGCGAAACTGACACGTAAACACCCGAGGCATGATCTGCCGAAAGTCCGTTCATCTGCTTGCTTACGCGGACGACATTGACGTGATTAGACGAACACAGCGAGCTGTCAATGAGGTGTTTGCTGGCATTGAAGCGGAAGCGGCTACAATGGGGCTAACTGAAGATCATGGCAAAACAAAGTAGATGCTGTGATCACAAAAGGACGCACAACATCGACGTCTCAGTCAGAGCGTCCTAATGGGAAGCAGAAACTTTGAGGTAGTCAATGATTTCGTCTACCTAGGCTCCGGAGTAAATAGGGACAACAACACCAGTACCGAGATCAAGCGCAGAATTACTCTTGCCAATCGCTTTTTCTTTGGGCTCAAGAGGCAATTGAGTAACAGAGCCATCTCTCGATGGCACCAAGTTGACTTTGTATAAAACTCTGATCATCCCAGTCCTGCTCTATGGCGCAGAGACATGGACGCTATTGAAAGCGGATGAAAAAGCTCTTGGTTGTCTTGAGATTAGAGTTCTGCGGGAGATCTTTGGTCTTGTTTGCGTTGATAGCGTCTGGAGGAGAATATTCAAACACGAACTAAATGGGCTATACAGCGGCATGCTGCTAGTTAAGCGTCTTCGGATCCAACGCTTAAGGTGGCTAGATCATGTAGAGCGGATGGACATCTCAGCTCCGACCCAAAGAGTCCTCGATACCTAGCCATTGGGACAACGCAGCAGATGGCGTCCTCGAACGAAATGGCGCACACAAGTGAAAAAGGACCTCAACCAACTTGATGTGCGCAGCTGCCGAAAAATCGTGCTAACTGGAGAGGCATGTTGGTTGAAGCCCAGGTCCACGCCGGACTGTAGCGCCAATCAAAGAAGGCGGAGAACGAGATGTACCTGAAACGTACCGGCAAATCGGAGTTAGACAACCGTACACAAACTATCAATTGATTGTCTGATGCAATAAATATTTACAATTAAGGGTTTACGCACTAAAAGCGGTCACATTAGGACCTCCAGCAATCCAAGAGGAAATGTATTTGGACGACTTGATAAGCGGTGATGGCTCAATGGAAGAAGTTCTCATAAAACGTCATCGAATTCGAACCAATATGGTAGAAGGTATGCAGTCCGCTAATTTTACACCAATGGATCCTGAACCAATTAATCTTATTTTGAGAGCCCAAAAAGAGGGTAATAGACCAATTTTCAGGCGGTTCCTTTTACCCACAACGCCACAGCTTGCCCACAGTAAGAACACATCTGTTGCATCGACCCTAATGGGAAACGTAGCAGAAAAAATTTGTCATATAAATCAGTAAAGTGCAGGTGACATTTTGTCTCTTTTGCGCGAATTATCAGCTGTATGAGTTGTTCCGCGGTTTTGGTGCTCCATCAACATCGTGTGATTTATCCTATCCTCTGGGCATCTTTTTGTAGGGCTATCGTAGAATCACTTGACTTCTTTAAGAACGAACATTCGTCAAGCTATGACCGATTTATTGCCTCAACTCATGAAAAATCACACCCCCATGATGCTGCATGCATTCCACATACCTGCTGACAGTGTTTTCCTCCACCTGCAACATTTATTACATCGAATTCGGACTGTAAGTGAAAATCTGATGATTTAAGGCGCCAATAAAAAGCCGAAATAAGTTCGCGCATAAAATCATCAATTTATTCATAGCCGTAAACATCACCTGGCACTATTCATGGCGTATTTTAAAATTCCCCTTCAAGTGGCGATGGCTTACGATCTAGGACGGCCGTCTATAAATTTCGAATGGAAATTATTTTCACATCGAAGGGAAAAGTGGCTGTCGTTTATAATCAATTTCGCAGTAACCAGCGTCTGGGTATGACATTGGTCATGTTGGCATAAATAATGACCACCCGGATGGGAGTGTGTGGCGTGATGTGAGTTTTTGCAGTTTTGCTAAAAGGTTTTTTGCTTCTGGTTTTCTTTTTTCGGCTTGTTCTTGTTGGATGATAGATTGGCTACTTAGGCGGTTAGGGAAAGGCATAGGGGCGAAAGAAACGAGAAGATATCGAGTGTGATGGAGCTACGAGTGGGTTTTTATGTTTGGTCATTTGATATCTCTCCGTTGACAGGTAGGTAGATTGGGATTTGTTTTTCAGTAAGAGGGTTTGTGTTTTTTTCAATTAATTCAATTTCTATAAATTATCTCCGTCAATTGACCAAATGAAAAATAGTTTAATTTGAGAATAGAAAAGATGGCTTCCAATTCAAGGATGAGACATCAAATGTATAGGAAAAAGTTATTCGTTTCAATTGTCTTCAAATAGTTATCCGAAATGTGACCACTAGACAGTCTTGAAAGTGCATACTCGCAGTGCACGAGAAGGAGATAGAATAAATGTCTTGCAGAGGAAGAGTAATTTTAAGCCCACATTTCGGGTTGCAACGATGTACATTGAAACGCCTCGTTTGCTGCGGCGAGTGTTTCGTTAATTTTTGTTAAACGGTAAGCGTGTTAGTGGATATCCTGAGCGGACACTGAGTAATTGCTATACACCTTATTCTCTTTTTACACGGTTTTGATATAACACGACTTGAAAATAAAATATTTTTAATTTTGTTACACGATTTTATTCGATTTAGCACGATTTAAAATTTTGTGTGATTAGATTTTGTTTGTCAAATTTAATTTTTGCGAAGTATGTTCATATCACAAATTTAGGGGAATTGCAATGAGTTTTTCTTCACGGATTTTTCTGGAGCCAATCTACCATGTAAAAACAGAATTAGGTGAACAGAATTGGCACAATCGTTATGAGAGCTATGAAAATGGTTGTGCGCCAAATTGGATTAGTGAGAGTGACAGCTTTTGAGAGTGACACAATTCCTTAATACAAAAATTACACTGAGGGCAGCTTCGCTTAGATTAATAATCTGGGTATCATAACTCGATGATTTCGACCGAGACGCTATTCAAAAGGTTAGTTCGTAAGTCAGTTGTAAGTAGAACAGGTTACAGCTCAGTCGAATGAATACAGGCCTAGTGCCCCAAAAATAAATATTTTCTTGGTTGGATTGAAAATATATTTCGCCCGAGCGTTGGACAAAAAAGTGCTGAAAGATTTTAATGGGTTCATTAAATCCTGACATGTCTCATGCTCAATCCTGACAAAACCAAATTCATTCCATCCCCCCTTTCCAAACTTTCCTCCCATAGAATTAAACTCTGCTGTCGTCGAGTATGTTACCTGTGTAAAAAAAATCATGGCATAATGTGTAATAGTGAACTAACATGGACTGGCCATTTAGACAGTATCGTGTCGAGGATGTATGCGTCCCTTAGAGGTCTGTCTATTAGCAAATTTATACTCCCTATTAATGTCAAACTAAAACTTGCCAAAGCACTCATAGTGCCTCTGTTAACCTTCGGGTGCGAGTTGTTCGCTGACTGTGATAATGTCTCAATGCAACAATTGCTAAAAGCAATCAACGCTACTTCACGGTACGTTTTTAACATTCGAAGATTTGATCACGTCTCGGAACAACGTCGGCTTCTCCTCGGATGTGAATTAGAAGCATATTTGAAATACAGATCATGCATACTAATCTTTAAAATCATTCATTATAAACAACCTGACTGTCTCTATGAAAAAATAACTTTCTGTCGTACGAGTCGTAATATAACGTTGAAACCCTCAGTTCATATATGTTTAACATCGCGCAGGCAGATTTTCATTCATGCTGTGTACCTGTGGAATCATCTACCTCCAAAGGGAACGCTTAAAGACCGAGTACAGACAATTTTGCTCCGTCCGTTTTTCACACCTCTCCAATACGCACTGAAATAATGCCCACTATTTAAAACTTAATTTTGTGTCAGTAAATTCATATACTAAGCTAAATTTTAAAATAATCTGTAAAACTCTTGAATTCAATTTGGAAATATGTAATTGTCACTCATGAATTCAAACGATGTTATATTTTAAGGCCTGTACCATAAAAGAATATTGCATTCTTAATGTACAGAGATTAAAAGGAAATAATAAATGAAATGATTCATGGAAATGGAGCTGAGAGTCATAACAGAATCGTACGGTTTTGCACAATTTTAAGCCTATTAAGGCCTATTGATGTCAGGTCACTCCGAACTGCTAACTTCGCAAGAACTGACAACTCATTCATATAGAGTTTTCTCATTCACAGAGAACTACGAGTGCAAACTGGACTTTTGGTCCTAGCGTTTGTTGATTGCGTTTGCCTCTTTGTGCATTGCGAACCAAGCTTGATAGTTCGCGAAGAGAATGATTGAAGAGAAAAACGTTTAAATTATTAATTAGGATACTTAGAATAACCTTTGTTGAGATATTTGTCGATGAAAAAATTCGATAATTCAATTCCAATCTTTTTGTATACCAAGAAATATAACTTTTTATTCATATATCCTGCAAAAGAATTGTGTTCCGAAAGTTCGCGTTAGCAATTCGCCGCTCATATGTATGGCCCTTTGATGCCTTAACTGCCGAACTGGCAAGGATCTAGCCAGTCTATATGAACTTTGAGCTAACATCGTCACAATTGATTTTTATTCGATTGTTCTCCATCCAAACCGAACTGACAATTTAAAAATTTGCTGATTGTTTGTGCAGCGCTCAAGTCCTGAGCTGACAAAATCTTAAACAGTGATTTTTGTTGTCATTTGTTTTAGAAGATATTGCTCCAAAGGGTAGGCTTGGGTCTACTTGCATCGCGTCGTTCACAAATTAACTCAAAATATAACGATCAACAGTTACAATTTCAAAGTACGACTTTAATGTCGAAGTACTGCACCTAGTTTTCTCATTCCCCAGCAAAGAGAGTCTTCGAATTCGAGGCTACTGGTTCGGGAAATAGATGAAAACCAGTTCGATAAAGACACCAAATTGTCGCGGTCGCAAGAAAGCTTCGTCGTGATGACTGAAAGGAGAGTGCTAAGAAACCACAATCCGTTGCAGAGTTAAGTACCTGCCCAACCCGAGTCTGTACGAGTGTTTGTAATCGATTGAAAAATCCTAGTGAAACCTCCTCTCTTCCGGTCTCAATGTTGTCACAACACAAGTTCACTGTCCTCAGAAAGCAGCAAGAAGGCCCTAAACTAGAAAGAAAAATGCGCTAAGATCGCACCAAACGGCATCCCCACCGTGAGAGTGTGTGAAATGCTAATCCTCTCAAATGAAACTTGGATTAAAATCCACCAGCCACTCACCAAACCACTTCCCAATCAACTTAACAACCCAACTGCGTTCCGCAGCAACCTGCGATCGCGAATACCTCCGCTAAGAGCCTCATCTGAATGATACCGAAACCAATCGCATTTCGAGAGACCGTAAACCACTCGAAAATCCACAGCGCCGTCGTAAGGCGAACGCAAAAATTTGAATCACAATGCATTCTGAGACTTTTACGATCGTTAACATGTGCCGGCCCCGTTTGTTTTTGGTTCCAATGATACTGCATCTTTTTACGACGACGTCTACAAATGAGCCTACTCATAAAACCACATGTTTAATTTCAATTTTCATCATCAAACCGACTGGGCTGGTGTACCCACACGAATTATTCAAATCCCCAGTCGAACAATAGCGTCTGTCGCGGGGTGTGCAAGTTCATTGGGACAATTCAGCACAGCAAAGCTGCATAATCAAACAAAATTAATGGATACATAAACTCATTGAATGCATAATGAACAGCTTCGGTGCAATAAATTATGAATGCCACTCGCCTCACATGCCCTGAGTGCCGCACAATGCAATGCAAACCGAATCCACTGGGAATGGAAAGTCGATACAGTTCGGCAGACAAAAGCTTCATTTGCTTTCGCAGATAACCAGCAGCGCAAGAAATTTGCGAACTGGAGCGATGTCTGCTGCTGCTGCTGCCAGTAGATAGCTTTCTTTTCTAACATTCGACGCCGCAACTGCCGACCACAGACGCGGAGTGGAACAACAATTGAAAACTCATTAGATCCACGGCCGGCCCCCGGGGCTGGCGCGGCGATCTGAACGAAAAGCGAAATTGTTCGCGGGGAAAATAAGAACACAAAACCGGCGGGTTCCCCTCCGCGGCCATTCGAGTTGCTGCCTTTGTTGGCCACCTTCTAATCCACTTTTGATACGAAAACGAGAGAAGGAAAGAATCCATTTACAAAGGGAAGGCGTGGTAATGGCACGGAGTGACTGAAACATGATTAATGACTCTGATTAATGATTCGAGGTTGAGGTGTTCGCCACGCACACACACTCGCCGCTGACCACAGTGCAGACCATGTACATCTGGGCCAGGGTGGATCTGGGTACATAGCGGGCGCTGTGTGTGCGATTCCCGAAAACGAACAAATTGCATTGAGTTGTTAATTTTTTATTGGCAAGTGATTTCCCCGAATAATTGATTTGACTGACTTCTGTTTTGGATACTGATAAACCGAGCCGGAACGATAGGAGGACGCAGGTAATCGTGTTTTGGCTGTGGTGTGTGGTGTGGCAAGCCTGCACGGCGGCTGGCGGCTGTCGGATTGAATAATTGACAGGTATGAAAATATTGACATCTGTCAAATGTGTCAACAGAGGGGTAATTGATTGATTCATCGAATCTAATCCCTATTCTTGACAGGAGTTTTATTGATTGGGACTTAAGGTTAAATTCATGGAACTTGATCTTATCATTTTGGGTGACATTTCATGAGTTTACAACTCCATTAGGCTACCTCGTGCCGAGTGGTGTGTCGCGGGAGGTGTGTGCGCGGGAAGGGACATTGGTGGAGTTTTCAAGGTTGTCTTCTCTCAGATTAGGCTGTATGACGAGCTTTACATATGTACGTTCTTACACTGAATGTAAATAAGTTGTACGCTTGCGTCATCTTTGGGGCACAAGGGGAACGTGGGCGACTGTTTTTTTGGATATGAAGGGGTATTCGCTCTTACAAATAAATGTTAAATACTTGAAAACTGTGGAGGCCATGATGTGTTTTGCTATTTGGCGATAATGTTGCAGGTTCGAGCGTGGGAACAGGAGCTTTCATTTTTCCCAACATCGTCTCGCCGGAGAGACTTACAGAGTCGAGTGACAACTTCTCAAATTACGTTGCTTAGAACAAAATCGGGCGAGCTTACACTGATGCCTCTCAAATTGTTGAACAAGTATGAAGGTATCAAGTAGAATTGTTAGCATCTCTCCAAAGTCGACTCCTGGTTCATAGTGCTCGAGCAAACCGTGGGTGGCGTATGGCAGAACAATAACCTCGAAAATAAGGTTAGTTGCTGCAGAGGGTTGACTTAACAACTGCGTAAAACCTACGCTCTATTTAGCGTTTGATCGACTATAGTTGATTGTGAATTATTCGTTTTTGATTTTGCGTGCACGATTTTAATGAACATTTTTAACGCTGAACAATTCGTTGCTTGTGTCTTCTTTGAACATCGTGCCGCTACGCAAAATCAAGTAGTTCTTGATGGGTTGGCAACTATTCAGAGGCTAGGATACTTCATGAAAATTAACTTACATTTGTCATTTTTGACATGACATCATCTTGGAAATCTTGATGCCAACGTATATTTGCAGACGGAAACAATTCGACATTTTTTACACACTAAAAAATCAAAAAATACTCGAAGGACCAAACTCAAGACTCTTATTTTGCCAGTCCTGCTTTATGGCGCTGGGAGCTGGACGACAAGCTGCTGAGCTGGACTGAGCTGTACCAGGATGTGGATGCAGTCCGGAAGGCAAAAATCCGGCGACTACACTGGACAGCTTGGACACCAACAATCCAGCTAAGAGGGTCTTCGATTCCGAGCCGCCTGGACGGGAGAAGGAGAGGAAGACCTAACCTCCGGTATGAAGACCAAGTCATCGCAGATGTAAGACAGCTTGGCTTTGATGACTGGAAACTGCGTGCCCAGGACCGTCCGCAGTGGAAGAAAGCAATAGCTCAGGCTCGGACAGCCATGGATCATAGGCCCGATAAGTAATTTAATAAGTCATCATGGTAATATGATTATTTTGACCCGCATGATCAACTAAAGGGGTCGGTCTTAAGTGGTGGGATAAAGAAGACACTTGATATCTACAGGCCATTCGATTCTCAGCCATCAACTCAAACTCATCAGGACTCAAGACCAAGCGAGTTTTTTTTTGCTTGACTTAGCCCTACCACCTCGTCCTGGTCTGCGAAGGGACGGTCTTCCTGATGGGGTCGTATTTGGAAGACCTTATGATGGAAACATTCATGCCACTTGTTCAAACTATCGAAGCATAGATCTTTCCTTGCAGAGAAGTAGCTGCACGATATATTGAGTTCCCCACGCAATGCCTTTCTTTCTCATTCTATTCCGGCGAGTAAGTCCAACAAGGGCAAAAGTAAATCTCATCCCGGCAGCTTGCATTCGCGATCTTATTTTTTTAGTCATTACACAAATTTCATGGCCATAGGTGAGGGTTGGCGCAAATATTGCTTTGAAAACCGGTAACTGGGTTTTGATACCCTGTTCGGCCTTTCTGATTACAGAACTTCCAATCTCACAATCCTACAGCCCAGCAATAGTCCTCCCGTCACTCGTAAAAATGACCCCGACTTACTTGAGCGTCTCCACCTCCTCCTATGGGGCTACACTCACATGTAGAGTACATTGAACAGGCGTTCTCGAAATTACCATAACCACAGATTTGTCAACCATCTACACATATGGTCACAAACCTATTGAGTGCGCTGTGGAGTTCCGTTTGGGAGCATGTGGGGATAACCAAAACATGTGCAAAAAGCAGATGACTTACCCTCAACTCACCCAATGTGAAACATTCCTCACTCGGCTGCGCTACAACATTCAATTCATGTACATTATGAAAAGGATAGGTGACAACAAGCATCCGTTTCAAAGCCCACGCCCACGATGAAAGGTTTTGGTCCCCTTAAGAGAGAACGATCAATCTCATACACCTGTAGAACATTTCAGAGTTCACTCGGTCGTATGCCTTCTCCAAATCTACAAAACAGCAGAAGACTGGCTTGGCATATCCAAAGCCTTCTCGAGTACTATTCTTAGAGTGAAAAGCTTGTCGTTTGTGCTTCTGCCCGGACGAATTCCCCATCCTAAATTCCACAGCAGCTCTAGAGCGCGACCCTAAAACCTTAGCGTCGACTGTACCGGGAAGACTTTAAAAAGATGTGTCCCTACAAGTAAGTAAGAATCAATTTTTTTTCAAGTTGTGCACATAATATGCACCGATACAAAATGAATTAAATGCTCTTGTCAGTCGTTCATTTTCTTATAAACGAAAAAAAACTAAAGAAACACCTCTGTAAAGTATCAAAAAACGGACCCGAGGATACAGTTTTGACATGAAGTCCTACAGAGCTTGCACCCTCTCTCACGATCTTTCGAGTACACCACTGCTATAAATTCATTCGTTGACAAAATGTCAAACATTCCCTTGTTTAAATTTTAAGGACCGATGTAAAATGTGAACCACACCTAAATGTCAAGTTTTTCTTCTCCATTTCATTTGACATTTCTCAATTTCAGACTAACTCAATTTGAACCATCGAAAGATACACAATTGAGCAACGCGTTGAAGTTATTCAGGCTTATTATAAAAATGGGCGTTCAAGCAAAATGCATATCGTGCACTTCGTGATTTTTTCGGTCAATTTACTCGTCCAAATGTGCGTACAATCGGAAAAATAGTGCAAACATTTTGACCCCGTTGGATTTTTTTCTTTGGGGTGTACGTCGATAGGGGGGGCATGGGCTTATGTACACAGGGCAAAGTTGCTGACTGCACCCAACCTGGTAGGATGCCAGCGCGATCCCTGTTTGTGCATAAGTCAAGTTGACATACAGCCTCCTCGTGGCGCCCCTGGATAGCCATCACAACAACCGTTGGGTGGTGAACTAATGTATGCAGCGATCCCCCTCTGCCCGAGGGTCAAATAATGGGCCTGGCCTACCAGTTGTAGGTTGTGCGTGAGGTTGACTCCCTCACCACACAAAAAACCAACGGTTACGAACCGACAACAGGCCTCGGATATGGATGGATTCAAAGTTGACGACCCCAGCAAACGATCAAAGGACAATGATTTTCGGTTCTGCACGTGGAATGTGAGGTCCCTGAACAGACCACGTGCAGCCGATGAACTCGCGGAGACCCTAGACTGCTACAAAGCAGATGTCACCGCCATCCAGGAGATGCGATGGGATGGGCCGGGCAAAAGGAAGATGAGAAACTGCGACATCTACTACGGTGATTGCTACAAAGAGGGAAGGCAGCGCTTATTTGGATGCGGATTCGTTGTTCGAGGCAGACTTAGGCAAAAAGTCTTAAGCTTTGATTATATCAGCGAGCGCCTCATAACAATCCGCATCAAGGCTAAATTCGGGAACATCAGCCTGATTTGCGCACACGCCCCGACGGAGGAGAAGGATGACGATAGCAAGGATGACTTCTATGATCTCCTAGAAAGAACATACGATCGATGCCCCAGCTATGACACCAAGATCGTTCTAGGAGATTTCAACGCACAGCTGGGCAAGGAAGAAATCTTTGCTAGAGTCATCGGAAAACACAGCCTGCACGACAACACATCCGGAAACGGACTCAGGCTGGTAGATTTCGCCTCGGGGCGTAACCTCTCTGTGATGAGCACGCGGTTCCCACACCTCAACATCCATAAGGGGACCTGGCGGTCTCCTGATCAATCAACCGTCAACCAGATTGATCACGTTGCGATCGACGTCAGACACTCCTCCAATATTCTCGATGTCCGAACGTTCCGAGGAGCCAACATCGACTCGGACCATTTCCTTGTTGTAGCCAAGGTAAGGATGAGGATATCGAGAGAAGTACGGAGTCGAGAAAGAACACTACGGTTTGACGTCGGAAAGCTACAATCGCAATCGACCGCTAGGAACTTTGCCGACCGAGTCTCCCTGAAACTCTCTGAAAGTTCGACGCTGCCTGCACATTCAATAGAAGAAGAATGGAAACGTTGTCAAAAAGCCATCAAAGAAGCTGCCACTGATGTGCTGGGTTTCACGACACCACCCAGAAGGAACCCATGGTTTGACGACGAGTGCAGGCAGGTACATGCAGCCAAGCAGGAGGCCTACAAGGCAACGCTGCATCGAACAACGAGAGCTGTTCGTGAGCTCTATGAACAGAAGAGAAGGGAAGAGCACCGGCTTCTCAGAAAGAAAAAGAAAGAGCATGAGAAGCGCGCGGTCGTGGAGATGGAGAGGTGTTACGACAGGAAGGAGGTCCGAAAGTTTTACCAAAAGGGAAGATATAGACCTCGGACCGAAGCCTGCAGGGACGAAAATGGACAACTAGTAGTAGAATCGCAGTCGATGCTGAGAATTTGGAAAAATCATTTCTGTAGACTGTTAAACGGCGATGACGACACAAATTCCGCTGTCAGGCAGAATGTTTCACTCAATTTGGACGATGATGAACACGAATTCCGTCCCCCCGACTTAGACGAAGTTAAGATAGCGATATCTAGACTGAAGTCGAACAAAGCTGCTGGAGCGGACGGATTGTCCGCGGAATTGTTTAAGGCAGCTGGAGATGACCTGGTTGGGCGCATGCACCAGCTCATCTGTAAGATATGGTCGGAGGAAAGCAGTGGAATCTCAGCGTCGTTTGTCCGGTCCACAAGAAAGGAGACCCCTTTGACTGCGCCAACTATAGAGGGATCAGCCTCCTTAACATCGCTTATAAGACACTCTCTGCCGTTCTGTGTGAACGCCTGAAACCCTTTGTCAACAACCTGATAGGTCCTTATCAGTGCGGTTTCAGGCCAGGAAATTCCACTATCGATCAAATATTCACATTACGGCAGATCCTGGAAAAGACTCAAGAGATGCAGATCGACACCCACCACCTTTTTGTCGACTTTAAGGCCGCATACGACAGTGTCCATAGAGATGAGCTATACAGCGCCATGTCTAGTTTTGACATTCCTGCCAAACTCGTCAGGCTGTGCAGGATGACGATGGAGAACTCTCGCTGCTCCATCAAGGTCGGTAACGAACTCACCGAGACCTTCAATGTCAAAAAAGGTTTTAGGCAAGGCGACACGCTGTCATGTGACTTCTTTAACATCCTACTTGAGAAGATCGTGCGAAACTCAAACGTAAACACCCGAGGCACGATCTTCCAAAAGTCCGTTCAACTGCTTGCATACGCGGACGACATTGACGTGATTGGACGAACACAGCGAGCCGTCAATGAGGCGTTTGCTGGTATTGAAGCGGAAGTGGCTAAAATGGGTCTAGCGGTAAACCAGGGCAAAACAAAGTACATGCTGTCATCACGGAAGGACGCACAACATCGACGTCTCGGACAGAGCGTCATATTGGGCAGCAGAAACTTTGAGGTAGTCAAGGACTTCGTCTATCTCGGCTCCGGAGTAAATAGGGACAACAACACCAGTACCGAGATCAAGCGCAGAATTACTCTTGCCAATCGCTGTTTCTTTGGGCTCAAGAGGCAATTGAGTAACAGAGCCATCTCTCGAAACACCAAATTGAGCATGTATAAAACCCTGATCATCCCAGTCCTGCTCTATGGCGCAGAGACATGGACGCTATTGAAAGCGGATGAAGAAGCTCTTGGTTGTTTTGAGAGAAAAGTTCTGCGTACGATCTTTGGTCCTGTTTGCGTTGATGGCGTTTGGAGGAGAAGGTTCAACCACGAACTATACGGGCTGTACAGCGGCATGCACCTAGTTAAGCGTCTTCGGATCCAACGCTTAAGATGGCTAGGTCATGTAGAGCGGATGGACACCACAGCTCCGGCCCGAAGAGTCTTCGACACCGAGCCATTGGGACAGCGCAACAGAGGACGTCCTCGCACTAGATGGCGCACACAAGTGGAAAAGGACCTCAACCAACTTGGTGTGCGCAACTGGAGGCAGCTGGCGAAAGATCGTGCTGGCTGGAGAGGCATGTTGGTTGAGGCCCAGGTCCACCCCGGACTGTAGCGCCAATCGAAGAAGAAGTACGTCGATAGGCCAGCAACAATTCAAGAGCTAAAGGATGAGATAATGCGGCACATTAACGGCATAGAACCTCAATTATGCTTCAGCGTCATCGAAAATTTGGACCATCGGATGGAGGTGCGCCGCCGAGGTCGCGGCGGCCATTTGGCCGATATTTTGTTCCATACATAATTGAACCGTGGTGGCCCGTGGCGTTGTGGGTATGTGCGTCGACCCCAACCTCGACGTCGTAGGTGCGATTCCAGCTCTGAGCGACACAAATAATTTTCACGACCCCACCTCTTTCGAGTCACTGACAATGCTCAAAGAGTATTTCCTGTCTAGAAAAAGCTTCTCAAACTTGGTCATTCGGAGTCGGCATAAAACTGTAGGTCCTTCCACTCGTGAGAGAACAATAGCACGCACAACACGAGTGGTTGCTGAGAAGATAGGCCCTGGCCCTCTATGGGCTGTAGCGAAACCCATATTATTATTATATATAATTGAACCATAGCAATATTATCAAATGACAATAATTTTCTAAATAATTTGTGTTTTATTCAAAATCAACATCGGCCCTTAAAATGTAACCACCCTTTATATTGTGGAACTACTCAGGTCAAGTCGCGAAATCTAACAAGATGATATATGGGCTGGGGCTACCTTTAAGTTAGAAAGACACAAGACCTTATTTCTTGTCTGCTTGTTGCTTCAATAGAATCCTACCACTTTATGCCGTACAAAGCGCTTCCCTCTAAAAGGAGGCAAATGCCGCAATTGATTCGAGTCAAGATTCGTTTCAAGACTGATTTTATGTTCCAATACTCGTTATATTCATACAAACATTCTTACCACTAAACTAAACTATTCCATTCATAAGATATGCTTCCTGTGACCCACACAACGTCTGGTGAGTGCCACGGATAGAAGTGTAAGCAATAAAAAAACACATAAACGTAACTGCCCTCTACGTAGCATGAATGCCAGTCGATACCGATCGAATGCCACTTGACACTTTCAGGCATCTGGAGCGATAAAATAAGGCGTTATGGATTTTCTTACTGGGTGCTTATTATTGTTCTTCATAACTGGCAAAATATGGTCCAAAATGCACACATAAAATTCATTCGAAATCGTATTTTATGTACAGACTAATGTTTCCATTCTGTTGCTCCTCATATGGATAAACTACCCTATAGTTGGCTTGTGCCTGAACTAATGTGTGTATTCAGTCAAATTGGCAACAGTTCGCTGCTCTCAACCTGAAGTATCTACAACGACAAATTCGGTTGCCGTCTTTTCAGATTTGACGGTTATGCGCGTTGACTAAATTAGCACATACTCTGGTTACTGGTACAATGTTGATTATTGTCGGCCTTCTGAATTTATTGTGCAAGAAGATCTTACAACATTTTGTGCAGAATGCACGCTGCAGGCCTATAATGTGCCTACATGTTTTTAGACTATCTGTATGGGAATTCTTCAAAAATAGCGCATGCCGATAAGTCTGTGTCAAATGCTTTGAAGAACATTATAAACCCTTACTGGTAAAATGTCTGAATATTGGATTGTCCGCATCACCACTTGACATTTTCAATTATTAAATTGATTTCCACGATGTCCTGGTATTTTTCAACGACACGAGATTCCGGTCTGGTCCTTCAGGTCAGGAGCTTAAGCACATGTTGTTTTGATAAACCGAATTAATACTAGCCAAGGGCAGTTCTGCATCGGAAATCCATTAGGAAGCCGTTTGTGGAACTCACATTTGCGCCGAGGAAGACAAACTCCTAACTCCTTGCTCCTTGCTTCAATTAATATATATATTTTTCTTACATTTCTTCAGCTGTCTTGGGACGTTAACGAAAAATTGACTCTCGGACTTTTTACAGCTACATATTAAAAGTGATTTTTTAAAAGCTGTACGAAAGTTTTGAAAAAAAAACACATAAAATTCAGAAAAATGCATGAAATCTTTATTTGAATCGATAGTGCGGTCCACAGCGCCTTAAACGGTCCATGTACTTAGTCCAATTTTAGCATACTCTTTCCAACATTTCGGCCGGTATCTTACGAATAAATGCTTCAATGTTGTCGTCCAATGCTTCCAATGCGTCAATTGAAGCGGGCTTGTCTGTACAGACATGAGCTTTAACATCTTCTTCTTCTTTGTGTGGCGCTACAGTCCGGGGTGGACCGGGGCCTCAACCAACATGCCTCTCCAACTAGCGCGATCCCTGGCTAGTTGTCTCCAGTTTCGCACACCAAGTTGGTTGAGGTCCTTCTCCACTTGGGTGCGCCACCTTAAACGCGGGCGTCCTCTGTTGCGTTGCCCCACTGGTTCGGAGTCGAAGATTTTCGGGCCGGAGCTGTGGTGTCCATACGCTCTACATGACCTAGCCACCGTAGGCGTTGGATCCGTAGACGCCTAACTAGGCTCATGTCGCTGTACAGCCCGTACAATTCGTGATTGAATCTTCTCCTCCAGAACCCGTCAACACAAACAGGACAAAAGATCGTGCGTAGAACTTTTCTCTCAAAGAGACCAAGGACTTCTTCATCCGCTTTCGAGATTGTCCATGCCTTCGCGCCGTATAGCAGGACTGGGATGATCAGGGTCTTATATAGAGTCAACTTGGTTCTTCGAGAGAGGGCTCTATTACTCAATTGCCTCTTGAGCCCGAAGAAACAGCGGTTGGCCAGAGTTATCCTACGCTTGATCTCGGTACTGATGTTATTTGTACAATTTACTCCGGAGCCGAGGTAAGTGAAGTCCTTGACTACCTCGAAGTTATAGCTGCCTATTGTGTCGCTCTGTCCAAGTCGTCGATGTTGTGTGTCCTTTCTTGATGACAGCATATACTTTGTCTTGCCCCCATTCACCGCTAAACCAAGCAAACGCTTCATTGACGGCTCGCTGAGTTCGGCCAATCACGTCAATATCGTCCGCGTATGCTAGCAGTTGAACGGACTTCTGGAAGATCGTGCCTTTAGTGTTGGCGTGTGAGTTTCGCACGATCTTCTCCAACACGATGTTGAAGAAGTCACATGACAGCGCGTCGCCTTGCCTAAAACCTTTTTTGACATTGAAGGTCTCGGTGAGTTCGTTACCGACCTTGATGGAGCAGCGAGAGTTCTCCATCGTCATCCTGCACAGCCTGACGAGTTTGGCAGGAATGTCAAAACTAGGTTTGGCGTTGTATAGCTCGTCTCTATGCACCCTGTCATATGCGGCCTTGAAATCGACGAACAGATGGTGAGTGTCGATTTGCATTTCTTGGGTCTTTTCCAGGATCTGCCGTTGTGTGAAGATTTGGTCTGTTGTGGACTTTCCTGGCCTGAAGCCACGCTGATATGGACCTATCAGATTATTAATGAACGGCTTCAGGCGGGTACACAAAACGGCAGAGAAGATCTTATACGCGATGTTAAGAAGACTGATCCCTCTATAGTTGGCGCAGTTGAAGGGGTCTCCTTTCTTGTGCTTTAACATAGCCCCACAAAAAATAGTCTAAAGGCGTTAAATCGCACGATCTAGGCGGCCAATTGACCGGTCCCCAACGTGAAATGTTCACCGAATGTTCACCGAACTCGCCTCTCAATAAGTCCATTGTTGCGCGTGCTGTGTGGCATTTGGCACCATCTTGTTGAAACCACATGTCATGCAAGTCAAGCTCTTGCATTTTGGGCAAGAAACAAGTTGGATATCATCTCACGGTAGCGCTCACCATTCAGAGTTACGTTACGATTCGCATCATCTTTGAAGAAGTAAGGTCCAATGATGCCACCAGCCCATAAGCCGCACAAACTGTGACATTTTCTGAATTGATTGGTAGCTCTTGCAATGCTTTTGGCTGATATTCACTCCAAAATCGACAATTCTGCTTATTTACGTACCCATTGAGCCAAAAATGCGCTTCATCGCTGAACACAATTTTTCGGTAAAGAAGTGGATCTTCGGCCAACTTTCCAAGAGTCCATTCACCAAAAATTTTACGCTGCGGTAGGTCGTTCGGCTTCAATTCTTGCAGCAGCTGTATTTTGAAAGGCATCACACCTGACCACCATTGTCCACGTTGTTGAGTAACAGAGGCCCATTTGCTGCGATCGGCGACGAATCGATAATTTATGGTCATCATTACACAGGCCGATACAGCTGCGATCTTCTTCAGTTCGCACTGTACGTAAGCGCATTGGTGGTTAGACCCAATAGCCCGAATAGCCGCTTCAGTGGGTCGATTAAACTGGCCATAAAATGAAAGAAGCGCGCGATGAACTTTCTTAATAGAGCACGCATTTTGATAATAGAATTCAATAATTTGCAAGCGTTGTTCGATTGTAAGACGATTCATGGGTCAATTATAAACCAAACTGAAGATGTTTGACAGTGAAACAAAACACGAAACGTGAGTTGGCTGTTTACACCAGTGTTGCCAAAAAGACAAGAGCTAAACAATTACCCTTTATGTTGGTGTATGTGAAAGACCGATATGAGTTGGCGAATTTGATTCTTTCGTAGAAGTATGAAGGTTCTTATTGTCTTGTCATGTATTTAAGGCCAGATACTTCCAGTATGTATAAAGAGAACAACCCAACATTTTAGACGAGGAATTCGATAAATAAAGGTTGAGGTTTTATACATATCGAGTAGGAATTATGGCTAAATAAGACTTGGCACCGTTCGTGGTAATATGAAGGATTTGTGCTAATCTTAGTCGGCTGTGTTGAGGTGGAAAATGAGCATCAAAAAGTTCTTTGGTATGAATGTTGCCGTATGCAATTCTTAAATCGATAGACTGACTGCTTGTAACGACCTCAAACGTGCTAGTCTTTCTCAGGATCTGCATTTGTGTGGATTGGATGTGGACTATAGCCGGTTTGCGGGGTTGGAAGCCGCGATGTTAAGACTGCAAACGAAAGTATTTTTATGATTTATGAGCATTTAAGATATGGAAAAGCGACTTATTTACCGTTGACCATTAAGTCTCTTTAGGGACGAAAATGGACAACTAGTAGGAAAATCGCAGTCGATGCTGAGAATTTGGAAAAATCATTTCTGTAGACTGTGAAACGGCGATGACGACACAAATTCCGCTGTCAGGCAGAATGTTTCACTCAATTTGGACGATGATGAACACGAATTCCGTCCCCCCGACTTAGACGAAGTCAAGAAAGCGATTTCTAGACTGAAGTCGAACAAAGCTGCTGGAGCGGACGGATTGTCCGCGGAACTGTTTAAGGCAGCTGGAGATGACCTGGTTGGGCGCATGCACTAGCTCATCTGTAAGATATGGTCGGAGGAAAGCAGTGGAATCTCAGCGTCGTTTGTCCGGTCCACAAGAAAGGAGACCCCTTTAACTGCGCCAACTATAGAGGGATCAGCCTCCTTAACATCGCTTATAAGATACTCTCTGCTGTTCTGTGTGAACGCCTGAAACCCTTTGTCAACAACCTGATAGGTCCTTATCAGTGCGGTTTCAGGCCAGGAAATTCCACTATCGATCAAATATTCACATTACGGCAGATCCTGGAAAAGACTCAAGAGATGCAAATCGACACTCACCATCTGTTCGTCAATTTCAAGGCCGCATATGACAGCCTGCATAGAGACGAGCTATACAGCGCCATGTCTAGTTTTGACATTTCTGCCAAACTCGTCAGATTGTGCAGGATGACGATGGAGAACTCTCGCTGCTCCATCAAGGTCGGTAACGAACTCACCGAGACCTTCAATGTCAAAAAAGGTTTTAGGCAAGGCGATACGCTGTCATGTGACTTCTTTAACATCCTACTTGAGAAGATCGTGCGAAACTCAAACGTAAACACCCGAGGCACGATCTTCCAAAAGTCCGTTCAACTGCTTGCATACGCGGACGACATTGACGTGATTGGACGAACACAGCGAGCCGTCAATGAGGCGTTTGCTGGTATTGAAGCGGAAGTGGCTAAAATGGGTCTAGCGGTAAACCAGGGCAAAACAAAGTACATGCTGTCATCACGGAAGGACACACAACATCGACGTCTCGGACAGAGCGTCAGATTGGGCAGTAGAAACTTTGAGGCAGTCAAGAACTTCGTCTACCTAGGCTCCGGAGTAAATAGGGACAACAACACCAGTACCGAGATCAAGCGCAGAATTACTCTTGCCAATCGCTGTTTCTTTGGGCTCAAGAGGCAATTGAGTAACAAAGCCATCTCTCGAAACACCAAATTGACTTTGTATAAGACTTTGATCATCCCAGTCCTGCTCTATGGCGCAGAGACATGGACGCTATTGAAAGTGGATGAAGAAGCTCTTGGTTGTTTTGAGAGAAAAGTTCTGCGTACGATCTTTGGTCCTGTTTGCGTTGATGGCGTTTGGAGGATAAGGTTCAACCACGAACTATACGGGCTGTACAGCGGCATGCACCTAGTTAAGCGTCTTCGGATCCAACGCTTAAGATGGCTAGCTCATGTAGAGCGGATGGACACCACAGCTCCGGCCCGAAGAGTCTTCGACACCGAGCCATTGGGACAGCGCAACAGAGGACGTCCTCGCACTAGATGGCGCACACAAGTTGAAAAGGACCTCAACCAACTTGGTGTGCGCAACTGGAGGCAACTGGCGAAAGATCGTGCTGGCTGGAGAGGCATGTTGGTTGAGGCCCAGGTCCACCCCGGACTTTAGCGCCAATCGAAGAAGAAGTACGTCGATAGGCCAGCAACAATTCAAGAGCTAAAGGATGAGATAATGCGGCACATTAACGGCATAGAACCTCAATTATGCTTCAGCGTCATCGAAAATTTGGACCATCGGATGGAGGTGCGCCGCCGAGGTCGCGGCGGCCATTTGGCCGATATTTTGTTCCATACATAATTGAACCGTGGTGGCCCGTGGCGTTGTGGGTATGTGCGTCGACCCCAACCTCGACGTCGTAGGTGCGATTCCAGCTCTGAGCGACACAAATAATTTTCACGACCCCACCTCTTTCGAGTCACTGACAATGCTCAAAGAGTATTTCCTGTCTAGAAAAAGCTTCTCAAACTTGGTCATTCGGAGTCGGCATAAAACTGTAGGTCCCTTCCACTCGTGAGAGAACAATAGCACGCACAACACGAGTGGTTGCTGAGAAGATAGGCCCTGGCCCTCTATGGGCTGTAGCGAAACCCATATTATTATTATATATAATTGAACCATAGCAATATTATCAAATGACAATAATTTTCTAAATAATTTGTGTTTTATTCAAAATCAACATCGGCCCTTAAAATGTAACCACCCTTTATATTGTGGAACTACTCAGGTCAAGTCGCGAAATCTAACAAGATGATATATGGGCTGGGGCTACCTTTAAGTTAGAAAGACACAAGACCTTATTTCTTGTCTGCTTGTTGCTTCAATAGAATCCTACCACTTTATGCCGTACAAAGCGCTTCCCTCTAAAAGGAGGCAAATGCCGCAATTGATTCGAGTCAAGATTCGTTTCAAGACTGATTTTATGTTCCAATACTCGTTATATTCATACAAACATTCTTACCACTAAACTAAACTATTCCATTCATAAGATATGCTTCCTGTGACCCACACAACGTCTGGTGAGTGCCACGGATAGAAGTGTAAGCAATAAAAAAACACATAAACGTAACTGCCCTCTACGTAGCATGAATGCCAGTCGATACCGATCGAATGTCACTTGACACTTTCAGGCATCTGGAGCGATAAAATAAGGCGTTATGGATTTTCTTACTGGGTGCTTATTATTGTTCTTCATAACTGGCAAAATATGGTCCAAAATGCACACATAAAATTCATTCGAAATCGTATTTTATGTACAGACTAATGTTTCCATTCTGTTGCTCCTCATATGGATAAACTACCCTATAGTTGGCTTGTGCCTGAACTAATGTGTGTATTCAGTCAAATTGGCAACAGTTCGCTGCTCTCAACCTGAAGTATCTACAACGACAAATTCGGTTGCCGTCTTTTCAGATTTGACGGTTATGCGCGTTGACTAAATTAGCACATACTCTGGTTACTGGTACAATGTTGATTATTGTCGGCCTTCTGAATTTATTGTGCAAGAAGATCTTACAACATTTTGTGCAGAATGCACGCTGCAGGCCTATAATGTGCCTACATGTTTTTAGACTATCTGTATGGGAATTCTTCAAAAATAGCGCATGCCGATAAGTCTGTGTCAAATGCTTTGAAGAACATTATAAACCCTTACTGGTAAAATGTCTGAATATTGGATTGTCCGCATCACCACTTGACATTTTCAATTATTAAATTGATTTCCACGATGTCCTGGTATTTTTCAACGACACGAGATTCCGGTCTGGTCCTTCAGGTCAGGAGCTTAAGCACATGTTGTTTTGATAAACCGAATTAATACTAGCCAAGGGCAGTTCTGCATCGGAAATCCATTAGGAAGCCGTTTGTGGAACTCACATTTGCGCCGAGGAAGACAAACTCCTAACTCCTTGCTCCTTGCTTCAATTAATATATATATTTTTCTTACATTTCTTCAGCTGTCTTGGGACGTTAACGAAAAATTGACTCTCGGACTTTTTACAGCTACATATTAAAAGTGATTTTTTAAAAGCTGTACGAAAGTTTTGAAAAAAAAACACATAAAATTCAGAAAAATGCATGAAATCTTTATTTGAATCGATAGTGCGGTCCACAGCGCCTTAAACGGTCCATGTACTTAGTCCAATTTTAGCATACTCTTTCCAACATTTCGGCCGGTATCTTACGAATAAATGCTTCAATGTTGTCGTCCAATGCTTCCAATGCGTCAATTGAAGCGGGCTTGTCTGTACAGACATGAGCTTTAACATCTTCTTCTTCTTTGTGTGGCGCTACAGTCCGGGGTGGACCGGGGCCTCAACCAACATGCCTCTCCAACTAGCGCGATCCCTGGCTAGTTGTCTCCAGTTTCGCACACCAAGTTGGTTGAGGTCCTTCTCCACTTGGGTGCGCCACCTTAAACGCGGGCGTCCTCTGTTGCGTTGCCCCACTGGTTCGGAGTCGAAGATTTTCGGGCCGGAGCTGTGGTGTCCATACGCTCTACATGACCTAGCCACCGTAGGCGTTGGATCCGTAGACGCCTAACTAGGCTCATGTCGCTGTACAGCCCGTACAATTCGTGATTGAATCTTCTCCTCCAGAACCCGTCAACACAAACAGGACAAAAGATCGTGCGTAGAACTTTTCTCTCAAAGAGACCAAGGACTTCTTCATCCGCTTTCGAGATTGTCCATGCCTTCGCGCCGTATAGCAGGACTGGGATGATCAGGGTCTTATATAGAGTCAACTTGGTTCTTCGAGAGAGGGCTCTATTACTCAATTGCCTCTTGAGCCCGAAGAAACAGCGGTTGGCCAGAGTTATCCTACGCTTGATCTCGGTACTGATGTTATTTGTACAATTTACTCCGGAGCCGAGGTAAGTGAAGTCCTTGACTACCTCGAAGTTATAGCTGCCTATTGTGTCGCTCTGTCCAAGTCGTCGATGTTGTGTGTCCTTTCTTGATGACAGCATATACTTTGTCTTGCCCCCATTCACCGCTAAACCAAGCAAACGCTTCATTGACGGCTCGCTGAGTTCGGCCAATCACGTCAATATCGTCCGCGTATGCTAGCAGTTGAACGGACTTCTGGAAGATCGTGCCTTTAGTGTTGGCGTGTGAGTTTCGCACGATCTTCTCCAACACGATGTTGAAGAAGTCACATGACAGCGCGTCGCCTTGCCTAAAACCTTTTTTGACATTGAAGGTCTCGGTGAGTTCGTTACCGACCTTGATGGAGCAGCGAGAGTTCTCCATCGTCATCCTGCACAGCCTGACGAGTTTGGCAGGAATGTCAAAACTAGGTTTGGCGTTGTATAGCTCGTCTCTATGCACCCTGTCATATGCGGCCTTGAAATCGACGAACAGATGGTGAGTGTCGATTTGCATTTCTTGGGTCTTTTCCAGGATCTGCCATTGTGTGAAGATTTGGTCTGTTGTGGACTTTCCTGGCCTGAAGCCACGCTGATATGGACCTATCAGATTATTAATGAACGGCTTCAGGCGGGTACACAAAACGGCAGAGAAGATCTTATACGCGATGTTAAGAAGACTGATCCCTCTATAGTTGGCGCAGTTGAAGGGGTCTCCTTTCTTGTGCTTTAACATAGCCCCACAAAAAATAGTCTAAAGGCGTTAAATCGCACGATCTAGGCGGCCAATTGACCGGTCCCCAACGTGAAATGTTCACCGAATGTTCACCGAACTCGCCTCTCAATAAGTCCATTGTTGCGCGTGCTGTGTGGCATTTGGCACCATCTTGTTGAAACCACATGTCATGCAAGTCAAGCTCTTGCATTTTGGGCAAGAAACAAGTTGGATATCATCTCACGGTAGCGCTCACCATTCAGAGTTACGTTACGATTCGCATCATCTTTGAAGAAGTAAGGTCCAATGATGCCACCAGCCCATAAGCCGCACAAACTGTGACATTTTCTGAATTGATTGGTAGCTCTTGCAATGCTTTTGGCTGATATTCACTCCAAAATCGACAATTCTGCTTATTTACGTACCCATTGAGCCAAAAATGCGCTTCATCGCTGAACACAATTTTTCGGTAAAGAAGTGGATCTTCGGCCAACTTTCCAAGAGTCCATTCACCAAAAATTTTACGCTGCGGTAGGTCGTTCGGCTTCAATTCTTGCAGCAGCTGTATTTTGAAAGGCATCACACCTGACCACCATTGTCCACGTTGTTGAGTAACAGAGGCCCATTTGCTGCGATCGGCGACGAATCGATAATTTATGGTCATCATTACACAGGCCGATACAGCTGCGATCTTCTTCAGTTCGCACTGTACGTAAGCGCATTGGTGGTTAGACCCAATAGCCCGAATAGCCGCTTCAGTGGGTCGATTAAACTGGCCATAAAATGAAAGAAGCGCGCGATGAACTTTCTTAATAGAGCACGCATTTTGATAATAGAATTCAATAATTTGCAAGCGTTGTTCGATTGTAAGACGATTCATGGGTCAATTATAAACCAAACTGAAGATGTTTGACAGTGAAACAAAACACGAAACGTGAGTTGGCTGTTTACACCAGTGTTGCCAAAAAGACAAGAGCTAAACAATTACCCTTTATGTTGGTGTATGTGAAAGACCGATATGAGTTGGCGAATTTGATTCTTTCGTAGAAGTATGAAGGTTCTTATTGTCTTGTCATGTATTTAAGGCCAGATACTTCCAGTATGTATAAAGAGAACAACCCAACATTTTAGACGAGGAATTCGATAAATAAAGGTTGAGGTTTTATACATATCGAGTAGGAATTATGGCTAAATAAGACTTGGCACCGTTCGTGGTAATATGAAGGATTTGTGCTAATCTTAGTCGGCTGTGTTGAGGTGGAAAATGAGCATCAAAAAGTTCTTTGGTATGAATGTTGCCGTATGCAATTCTTAAATCGATAGACTGACTGCTTGTAACGACCTCAAACGTGCTAGTCTTTCTCAGGATCTGCATTTGTGTGGATTGGATGTGGACTATAGCCGGTTTGCGGGGTTGGAAGCCGCGATGTTAAGACTGCAAACGAAAGTATTTTTATGATTTATGAGCATTTAAGATATGGAAAAGCGACTTATTTACCGTTGACCATTAAGTCTCTTTAGGGACGAAAATGGACAACTAGTAGGAAAATCGCAGTCGATGCTGAGAATTTGGAAAAATCATTTCTGTAGACTGTGAAACGGCGATGACGACACAAATTCCGCTGTCAGGCAGAATGTTTCACTCAATTTGGACGATGATGAACACGAATTCCGTCCCCCCGACTTAGACGAAGTCAAGAAAGCGATTTCTAGACTGAAGTCGAACAAAGCTGCTGGAGCGGACGGATTGTCCGCGGAACTGTTTAAGGCAGCTGGAGATGACCTGGTTGGGCGCATGCACTAGCTCATCTGTAAGATATGGTCGGAGGAAAGCAGTGGAATCTCAGCGTCGTTTGTCCGGTCCACAAGAAAGGAGACCCCTTTAACTGCGCCAACTATAGAGGGATCAGCCTCCTTAACATCGCTTATAAGATACTCTCTGCCGTTCTGTGTGAACGCCTGAAACCCTTTGTCAACAACCTGATAGGTCCTTATCAGTGCGGTTTCAGGCCAGGAAATTCCACTATCGATCAAATATTCACATTACGGCAGATCCTGGAAAAGACTCAAGAGATGCAAATCGACACTCACCATCTGTTCGTCAATTTCAAGGCCGCATATGACAGCCTGCATAGAGACGAGCTATACAGCGCCATGTCTAGTTTTGACATTTCTGCCAAACTCGTCAGATTGTGCAGGATGACGATGGAGAACTCTCGCTGCTCCATCAAGGTCGGTAACGAACTCACCGAGACCTTCAATGTCAAAAAAGGTTTTAGGCAAGGCGATACGCTGTCATGTGACTTCTTTAACATCCTACTTGAGAAGATCGTGCGAAACTCAAACGTAAACACCCGAGGCACGATCTTCCAAAAGTCCGTTCAACTGCTTGCATACGCGGACGACATTGACGTGATTGGACGAACACAGCGAGCCGTCAATGAGGCGTTTGCTGGTATTGAAGCGGAAGTGGCTAAAATGGGTCTAGCGGTAAACCAGGGCAAAACAAAGTACATGCTGTCATCACGGAAGGACACACAACATCGACGTCTCGGACAGAGCGTCAGATTGGGCAGTAGAAACTTTGAGGCAGTCAAGAACTTCGTCTACCTAGGCTCCGGAGTAAATAGGGACAACAACACCAGTACCGAGATCAAGCGCAGAATTACTCTTGCCAATCGCTGTTTCTTTGGGCTCAAGAGGCAATTGAGTAACAAAGCCATCTCTCGAAACACCAAATTGACTTTGTATAAGACTTTGATCATCCCAGTCCTGCTCTATGGCGCAGAGACATGGACGCTATTGAAAGCGGATGAAGAAGCTCTTGGTTGTTTTGAGAGAAAAGTTCTGCGTACGATCTTTGGTCCTGTTTGCGTTGATGGCGTTTGGAGGATAAGGTTCAACCACGAACTATACGGGCTGTACAGCGGCATGCACCTAGTTAAGCGTCTTCGGATCCAACGCTTAAGATGGCTAGCTCATGTAGAGCGGATGGACACCACAGCTCCGGCCCGAAGAGTCTTCGACACCGAGCCATTGGGACAGCGCAACAGAGGACGTCCTCGCACTAGATGGCGCACACAAGTTGAAAAGGACCTCAACCAACTTGGTGTGCGCAACTGGAGGCAACTGGCGAAAGATCGTGCTGGCTGGAGAGGCATGTTGGTTGAGGCCCAGGTCCACCCCGGACTTTAGCGCCAATCAAGAAGAAGATTAAGTCTCTTTAGCATGTCATCTTTTGTTTATTGTATGGCTATACTGCTTAGTCCCGTGCGTTGTGATGTGCGTCAACCTCAACGGTCTTGAACCTCGACGTCATAGGACGTCATCGATCTCTGTTCGGTACGACTAAAATAATGTTCACGGTCCCACCTTTTTCAAGTCACTGAGAACCGAGCGTTGTTGTCTAGAAAAAAAAGTTCGCAAATTTGACCATTTGGAAATAGCATAAAACTGTAGGTCCCTTCCACTGAGCATGAGTGATTGTTGGGGAGCTATCTTGGCCTTTTTCCTACTGTAGGACCACCCATATCATTATTATTATTATTCAAATACAAGTTTGGCACTGATAGTGGCTCTTATCTACTCCTCTTTCATCACCAACTGACTGCTGGTGTCGAGCAACGAATAACGACAAAAGCACGTTCGCTTTCACTTCATCCTTATAACATATTCCAATACAATGTATACAAGTGCTTAAAAAATTAAAACCAAAGCTTAAAACAATCTTTTTCATCATTTCAAGTTCAAATTTCAATAAATCAGTTTTATTTCTACAATTTTTGTCCAGCTTTAACTTAAGCAAAAATAAGTTAAATTCAATTATTTGGGTACGATTTTGTTAATTTTTTTTTCATTTTTCAGCATTCAACACCTTTAGTTGTGTTTATGGGACCACCGTGTTCAAAGCCGTATCCACCTCCATTTAAATCGTGCTCTCTGTGGAAGCTGACGATAAACAAAAATAAAACACCAAGCTCCATAATGGAATTGAGTGCACCGAGGCTCTTAATGCAAAAGGAAAAAACGGCATCCGTTGCGAAACAAATTTCATCATAATGTGCCCGAGCCGACATCAGTGCAGCAATCTCTCAAAAGACTCCACACTTCCTTTTGTACAGCTCCACCGATTACTATTGGACAAAGAAGCGCGGTGGCGGGAATACCTTCGTGAGCACCGGAGCGGAAATGATGAAAATAGGCTTGGCGGTGGAGAGAGGATGAAGGCAACTTACACCTCGTCGTCTGCAGAAGATATTAAATCCACCATCTACCCCGCCGATGACAGGGTGTTGCGATGGCAAACTGTAAACTTCTTTGCATACGTACAGCGTTCAGTGTACACACATCCATATTCAAGTAGATGGAATTTCATATCATTTCATTTCGTATGCTTAAAGCTCGCATGACACATCCCTAAGCTGTGAGCACTCCTCACCCGCCGGCCCACCCAACAAAGCAAACATCAGTCTAACAGCCACTGACTTTGAAGGCGGGAGATTGCAAGGCCAAAGTTTGCACCATGACGACGAACACCTCATAATTTATGCATTCAACAGTCATGCACTTTTCCCTCGCCACATTCGAATTTAAATCTTTATAATAATTTTCAAATTTTCAACTTAGCCGCAGCCCGTGCTGAGTTGATGTGCAAAACTCCTCTTTACGTCGATTTGTTTTTTGCCTCCGCGCTGTTTCTGCAAACCCTGCACACCGTATAATTGCAAATGCCTAACGTGTACACGTCCATAAATAAAATCCTCCTTAACCACTGCACTCGCTGTGCACGGTGAAGTGGTGTTATGGAATAATCCGTTGAGTGCTGCTGCTACGTTGTGACAAAAAAAAGAAGCACACAGTTTTCCCTTCAACGGTGCTCGTTGCACAGTGCAGCACGAGCATTCCAAACGAGCGGGATTATGCAATAGGTTTAGCTTCTTTTTTATCCGCCGTTTTTTGGCGTGAAAAAGTTGTTTTTTAGGGACGTTCGGCACACAGCAGCAAACTCGGAGGAACGATGAACAGATGAAGCCACCAATGCACTGGAAAACTGGATGCCGCACATAGAGCGGCGTGCAGGAAAACTTTTTGTTTGCGTGGATATTTAGGTTATTTTTTGTCTGCTAAGCTTGATCAGGCCTATTTATTTGAATGCAATCTGAATAATGCGCACAGATGCATGCGACTTAAAGGAGGGATTAACACAGAATCTTTGGCTTGTCTCATAAAGATGAGGCTCAGCTAAATAAATTCTTTTATCTTTTTTGACACCACACTCCAGCATTCCATATTCGTGTGGTGCGGCTAAAAAACGAGTCTCTAAATTTCACTGTGCATCCGAAAGTGGTGGCCCGTGGCGTTGTGGGTATGTGCGTCGACCCCAACCTCGACGTCGTAAGTTCGATTCCAGTTCTGAGCGACAGAAATAATTTTCACGGCCCCACCTCTTTTGAGTCACTGACAATGCTCAAAGAGTATTTCCTGTCTAGAAAAAGCTTCTCGAACTTGGCCGTTCGGATTCGGCGTAAAACTGCAGGTCCCTTCCACTCGTGAGAGAACAACAGCACGCACAAGACGAGTGGTTGCTGAGAAGCTAGGCCCTCAATGGGTTGTAGCGCCACCCATATTATTATTATATTATTATTATTATCCAAAAGCAGGGTTAAGGGTAAACTGATGTGCATTCCTAGCGAGACGTGTATTGCGGGTGAGTTCAAGGAGAGAAGGAATGAAGTTGGCTAGCTCACTTGAGCATCGTTTGTTGAAATTTTGTTGTGGGTGCCCGTGGCGTTGTGGGTATGAGCATCGACCCAAACGCACTTGGACACACGTTTCGCGGTTCGATTAGGTTCAAGTCCTGCTAGGTACGACGAAATACTTTTCACGGCCCCACCTCTTTCCAGTCACTGACAAGCTTCTCCAACTTGGCCGTTCGGAGTCGGCATAAAACTGTTGGTCCAATCGTGGGAAATTGCAAATTGCACGCACAACGCGAGTGTCTGAGAAGATAGGCCCTGGCCTTCTACGGACTGTGGCGCCATCTATATTATTATAACATCTTGGTAGAAAATACCGGGCATCATCAATTTTAGGTTGTTTCCATTTTCGCAGTAAATTGTTGGCAAGACTGGAAATGACAAACAATTTGACACATGGCATATTTTGTGGGCAGTCAAAATGGAGCGTCGTCGTAAAAGCCTTGCAGCAACGAAAGTTTCATACAGGGTTGTTCAGATGGAAGCGTGCACCACACTAGTCGCCTTTAAACAAGCCGAAGCATAACTGACTTAATGTCTCTCAGACTCAGCTGATCTGTTCGGATTTCAATTGCTTTGCGATTCTAGACATCGTGGCTGTTTGACTGCCGAAATACGGTGTGTCGTAAAAATGTTCACAGATTCCGAATATGATTTCCTTTTTTTTATGAATAATCTTATGGTTTGCCGAGATCAAAGGAGCCGCACCCGAACGAATCGTGTACTTGATCTGAATCGATGTTTGTGTTTGAAAACGATCAAGTAGTTTTGTCATAAATGTGTTAAGTTTATTTTCAACTGTCGGGGAATATCTTCCCGTTAAGAGGACAATCAGTGGTTATTTTTTTTAGGCCTAAACATAAGGGCACACCTGGTTTGTCAGCCAAGAAGTCAGCAAACGCTTGGTATGCGCTTATGCCAAGTAGGATTTTCCACAAATGTGGTTGCTTGACGAAGTTACCCAACACCAGTCGACCCAAGCACCGGCGGGTGTACGAGCCGATATAGAGTAGATCCTCAATACCAACCATTGTCAACAGTTACTCAGGGACTGGAGCCGATACGATATCGTTTCCACGGGGAGCTGGGATCAGACAACGAAACGGAACCGCTCATGCCAGTGATCTTGCATGGTGCGGTATGGGATTTGCCGATCTTGTTACTTCAGAAATCACGGCGATGACGATAGCTCCACGGAGCAGTAGCCATTTACTTGCTGCACTTAACTTCCAAGCCAATATGACCATTGATATCACCAATGACTACAAAAGCCTTTAAAGGGGTACGCTGACCGGCACATGTCTGCTTCTGGACGGCCATGCTTGTCTGGACCTCATCCTTATGAGATTTCGAACTCTTTGATGGGCAGAGAGTACAGATAGACCCTGGTTCTTACGACCCAATTTGATGACTGGAAGCTAATCCTTGCAGTCTTCGATGTCGAGTCATTGGGATAACGCAACAGAGGAGTCCTCGAGCGCACATAGGTGTAGAAAGACCTCAACCAACTTGGAGTGCGCAGCTGGAAGTAGCGGACGAAAGATCGTGCTGGCTGAAGAGGCTGATTGGTAGAGGCCCAAGCTCACCCCGGACAGTAGCGTCAAGCAAAGAAGGAGAAAAAGAACACACTCCTTGGGGTCGTCCTTGCCACAACGACCTCTTCCGTGACGACGCCACAAAAACAAAACTCCCTGAACCAGTATTCGGCGCTCATTAGAACTGGAAAATGGAATAAGGGCCCCTTATTGTTATAATTGTACCAAAATTTGATAATATGAATTGAGGACAATACTGAACATTATTTGAAGGGAACATTAAACTGATTGATAATTGGTAACGGCAATTTTTCTTCTACTTTTAGTCAAAAGTTCACACCAAAGGTTGCCCCTATTGTTGTTCTATTGCGAAGCGTGTCATTTTGTTGAAGTGGATGGTAAATTAGCGCCACCCGAACTAATTCATCGAGAACACACGTTTCCATGAATTTTGTTTCGCAGTTTCTGAAGTGATAAAATGTCCTACGCGAAGCTACGCGTTGTGGTTTACGCTATTGGGTTCTACGTACTGAAGTTGCATCACAGAACAAATCGACTACATAATTTTGTATATTTCAGTGTTATGCTTGGATTTCGAAGCGTTGACAAGCGACTTATGCAGGCACAGGCGTCTGCACTTAGCCTCTGTCAATGAACTCCTACTCTCACCTCCCCGTGGTGAAATCCGGGAGCCGAGCACCTTCGACTGAAGATGGGGTACCCAACCCCCGTGGGACGTCATTGGCGGCTGCAAACGAGAGAGGGGGAGAGTGGATGAGTCTGTATCAGGGCTCATCTTCTTTACGGATGACGGCGGAGGAGCTTATCATCAGATTAGCCAACGGCGACATCCAGAGCTATCTGGTACACCCCCTTTTAGAGCTACTCTGACATATTCGGAGCTCAGATCTAAAAGGTTGCCTTCAAGGTCATATCGGGATTTTGGAGTAGAGTTGTTCAGTGTTATGCTTGAATGTGTTTCACTGTATCAGATTTGAAAAAAAAACACGTTTCTGATATTGATCGTGTAAAAATGTAACAATTTCTTGGGTAATAATGGATGGAAGGAATGCAACTGGAACCTTATTTTTAGAAGAAATATAGGGCCTTCTTCAAAAAAAAAATTATGTAAAATGTATAAAGGAGATCTGAGATATTCTATTTCTAATATTATACATCGATCTTAATTCAATCCATTCTTTAGGTTAGGTTATTGGGCTGGCAGCGAAAACGCTGGCACACTTAGACCATTGTTGTTAAATTGTGATACCCAGTGCTGTTAACTTACTCCTAACGACAAATGGACCAAATTTGAAAACCAGATGAAAGCATATCAACTTTTGCTTTCACTGGGATTCTAACCGGGGACCTCAACAACCAAGGGCACGCACTCAATCAACGCCATCCAGCCGTTAAATCTTTGTAAGAGGGTATTTTTTGATGTTTGTTGAACTTACTTACTTACTTATCAGGCAGACGACCCGTGAAGGGTCCGAGCCTGAGCACTTGCTGCCTTCCATCGTTGACGGTCATGGGCACACTGCTTCCAATCATCAAGGCCAAGCTGTCTTACATCTGCGATGACTTGGTCTTTGGAGGTTCGGTCTTCCTCTCCTTCTCGAACCAGGAAGCTCAGATTCGAAGACCCTCTTTGCTGGAGCGTTGTTGTCCATTCTCTCGATGCTGCCGAGTCAGTGTAGTCGACGGACTTTTGCCTTCAGGACTACATCCACATCATTGTCGGACTACATCCACATCTTCTGCTCGATTTGCATTCCTCACAGACGGGACCCTATATCCGACGTAGAATTTTTCTTTCAAAAACACCAAAAATCAGCTCTTCAGTGTTTCTTAGTGTCCAGTTTTTGGCTCTATAAACCAGGACTGCAGAATAAAAGTGTGATAGAGCATGACTTTGTTCATTCGAGTCGAAGTAGCATCGGTTGTCAGGGGCGATTCTACGTAGGGTCTCCACTACGATGTGATGCCTGGAGTTTACGTTTGCCCCGAGGTAGACAAACTCCTTTACTATCCGAAATTGTAGCTGTCTATTGTGACGTTTTGATGTGCGGCGGATAGTTCTTTGCTCGACAGCATAAATTCTGTTTTGTTCTCGTTGACCTTAAGACCAGCTCGTTTCGCCTGTTCCTCAATTGCCGTGAAAGCTTCCACGATGGCGCATTGGGACCGCGCGATAATGTCGATGTCATCAGCGTATCCCAATTGCTGAACTGACTTGTAGAAAATAGTGCCTTTCGTGTTGACTTTTGCCCGCCGCACTCTTGTCTCTAATACCAAATTGAAGAAATCACAGTACAGCGCATCTCTTTGCCGAAATCCGATGCAGGTTTCGAACGGTTCAGATGTTTTTGAACCGAACTGCACGGTGCATCGCGTATGTATTAGCGTGGTGCGACACAACTGGATAAATTTTTCCTCGAATAGCTCCTTTCGATGAATGCTGTCGTATGCGACTATAAAAAGGATCAAAAGATGGTGAGTATCGATTTGAAACTCGCTGGTCTTCTCCGGCCGGAACCGACCTTAGTTTGTATATTTGGTCTACAGTCGATTTGCCGAGCCGGAAGCCGCACTGGTACGTGCCGATTAGTACGGTGCGAAACGGCCTTAAACGTCCACATAGTACGCTGGATAGGATCTTGTAGGCGACGTTTAGCAGGGATATACCTCTATAGTTTTTAATGTTTGTTGAACTGTAGAAGAAAGGGTTCAATATGTATCAATGAGAGACCTACTTTGTCCGAAAGGTGGAACCGTGATAAATTCATGGTGCAAAAATCATATCCATCTACTGCCAAATTTGGCTGCAAGAGCCTTTTAAGTAAGGTACTATGCTGACGTAAGTTGCAAACAACATATTGTACAATTTTTGTATTAGAGCTCCAGAGGGAGCTTGATGCAAAATGCATGGAAGGGAATCAGTTTTAAAATGTTAATAATTGTGAATATTGGTTTTATCTGTTATCCATCATCATACATGTTCCACATCTGGCCATAGGCATGAAAATGGCAAATGGGTGATAATTACTTTTACTGAATTTATCACTTCCTGTTTCGAATGGTAGTGTCTAATAGAGGTCTGCACGGATGGACTCGTTTATTTCTCTAAGCACGTACAGTACTTCAGTGTACTCTATTCTTTACAATCATATGAACAAGAATACTGTACAAGAAACTAAAACATAAAAAAATGCAACCACTGTACACCATTCGATCACCTGATTTCAAAATGAATACTCTGTTTGTTGTCATTCATACAAGTGGGTTCTCCATTCAAACAAAACATGTACCAGTTAGACAGACAAAAAGGTTGGCAACCAAATTGATGTGTAATGTAAGTTAATATTATTTTGCAAACGTGTACAAGAAATTTTTATTCAACAAACGATTCGGATATTTCAATGGCCAGCAATATCACCATGCAAACAAGTTTTGCTTTTGAAGAAACTACCAAAAAATTATTGCGTATATTGAACGTTTATTTAATCAGTATCAAGTATCAAGTATTATTTAAAGTACTGCCCATCTGAAACCTTGACCTAGCCATCTTTCTGGCAATTTGTGGATCTTATCCCAAAGAAATGAGCCCGCTTGGTAGCCAAGAATGAATCAAGCCAATTTTTGATATTCTGCTCGACTCACTCTCACTCTCACTGCACGAATTAAGTTATAGACCTAATAGAAGGTAAAGACTACCCGACTCTTCATTTAACAACTGTTCATATTCATCGCCAATGTTCTGCTTCCTCCTTCCTTCAATGAAGAGGAAATAAAATGTATCAAAGATTAATGTAAAGGTCTCACGAAAACATATGCCAACGAAATAAGGGAACATGAAGATCAAGAACGATTTTTAAATGAAGAGCTGGGTAGACTTTTATCAGACTATAAAGTCTTGTTTCAAGATATCATTCCACCGGTGGAAGTTATGAATTCTTCAGTTAAGCGAATAAAGAATTATTCACTCAGAATTATGATGGCTATAATGTCTTACAATGGTGGCGCTTGCACCAAATAGAGTTTCCGTTGTTATATAAGTTTAGCTGCAAAATTCTATCTACTCCAGTGAGTAGTGCTTCATCAGGGCGAATATTTTCCTCGGACAAGTAAGTAACTTTCGGCCAGACAGTTAATACCTGAAAAAGAAGTTTAATTGATTCCGACCCAATATTAGTGAAGCAAATAATGTTTTTAAATTAGAGTGTTAAAAAAATGATATTCATAAAGATTTGTCAGAAAACATACATTTATTTGGAAACAGTAAAAATTTTGAATCCATTCATTGTATTGAATGGATTTAATGGATTCATTACACTCGGTGTACTCAGTGTTGTGTACTCATTTTTTGTGAGTACACTGAACTAAATGCTTGGTTGCCAGTGGGTACAGTATTCAGTGGGTAATCAAATATCGGGTGATGTATTCATTTTAGTTTTCAAGATATGAGTGGAATGAATATGGTACTCGAAAAAATACGATTCATTGCAGACCTCTAGTGTCTAATTACTTTTCCCAATTTAAAAACAATAAAAATTCAAAATGCTGTTCATACAAACCAGTCCACGTTTCGTGCAAAATATTCACCAATAAGTGAGGAAAAAATATTGTCATAAGGCGCAAATCTACTTCCATTTTTTGAAAGGGAATACTTCAACTTATATTCTCAGCCAATAAAAACAACATTATTGAAGTATTATTTCTCAATTTTCATTTGGATGGACCTCAGTTCATAGAACTTTCTATTTGTATTTTTGAAAATCGATAACTTGTGTGCGGTTTGCTAGCATGTTTTATTTCATTGGAACATGCGTTGGGAAGCTACTGTCATTGTAAAGAGTTGACATTAAAAAAGTCATAGCCACAGTCATAGACTTTGAATAATACTATTGTACATGATTTTCTTAAAAAAAAGTTCAAATTGTTAAAAAAAAAACAGCACGAATTAAGTTATAGACCCAATAAATTGAAGGATTGGTTGAAAGGAGTTTTCAAAACGGAAATCACTGTCCTGCTCACAACGTTAACTAATACTAGACGAAGAATGCTGTGATCGATGTAGAAGATATAAGAGAAACAAAATTATAAAAACATGTTCCCACGAAGAGATAAGCATGCAGCAACTTTCTGGCCATTATTTCTTAAACAAATTTAAAACAAGTGCGAATAGTACTAAGCCCAACAAATGTGCCAATATTCATCAAAATCCATTTTCAACATACTCTTATCCGCTCACTCATACAAACCAGCCCACTGTGCGGCGCACCAGCGGTTGTTATGTCTTAAGCTCAAGGACTGCAAATAATTTCTCCATGCAGAGCTGTAGGACACCATTTCAAGTTCAGAAAGAAGTTTAAACTTTTGAAGTAGAGCAGACTAGTGAACAGCGTCCGTCGTCAAAGCACTGTGTGTTGACCATGTGGATAGTTTCCAAAGCTATATAAAGGTTCGTATCGTGGGACGAAGGCTCTAAGTGAGAAAATGGCAAATAAGTGCTTCCCTCTCAATCGGTAGAAAAAGGCAGCAATTTTAAAAGTCAAGGCTCACAATAGAACCCGCTTAGTTCCCAAGCCTCACCTGTGTTCACAAAACTCGGTTGGCATTGAATTTAAAATAATTTTCCGATTAAAAAAAAAGCTGTTTCCGCTCGAGTCAAGTCAAGTATTCAAGTCTTCACACAAAATGTTCGCGATCTTGGGCAAATTGGATAGAAATGACCAAACTAAGGCGGAGATCGTGGAGCGCATGGAAACCGTTTGGTTCTTCTTCAAGTGCCTGGAAGCGGCGATGGGATTCCTGTGCATGGGCATTCACATATACGGCTTCCTGTACCACGACCAACCGCTGCCGCATAAGATGTACTTCTGCGGGCCGTATTTCGGCTTCACGGCGATCATGATTTTTTCCATCATCGGCACCAGCCTGGGATTGCGGGTGTCGCTGTTCATGGAGACTTTGATAAGCACCATCGCATCGTTTTTCTACATTTTGTCATCCATCCTATCGATGTACTATGCGGAGCACGACTTCCAGCTGATGTATCTGTCCGACTACGGAGAGGCTCGTCACCCGTTTTTCAAAACGAGCAAATGGCAGGGCATCGCATCGTTGTACACTGGAGCGCTTTTCATGCTGCATGTGGCGTACTCACTGGATGCACGCATAATTGTGGAGGAAACGGACGACTTCAAGGTCCCCAAGGGAGAGGCACCGATTTCGAAAGTCGACTACAAATGCTATCAGCCGATCGACATGTACATCTTCGGCGAGAACGTTCACGCACGGCTGCTGCAAATGACGTGGTTTAAGCGAATCATTGGCCGTGACGCGGTCAACAAGTTCTTCAGCACGGCGGGCAGGGAACGCGTTCGGAATTTGAAGGAGGCGGTTATATTTTAGTGTTGATCTGTGTGCGATGATGGTCTTCTTGATCGTTTTTCTTTTGCTGTATAAAAAATTGTTAAAATAAATGAACTTGTTATAAAGCTGATGGATATTCACCCTTATTCATTCATCATTCACCCTACATAAATGCTTGTCACTAAACGACTGTGTGAGATCGGTATTCCGGTTGGCCTTTCGTGAACCAGAGCCTAGCTTCAACAGAAGCCACAGGTGTTTTTTCAAAGATCACCACCATCACTTGACAATGATTGATATGAGAGCTTCGTGCAAGCCACAGAAGCTAATCGTGGCGGCAACTGAACCGACACACTCAGTATTAACCTTTACTGTACGGTCTAGGACGGCTATGAGACTGAATATAATATTGGGTCGAGAACTTAATTCGTGCTGTTTTTAGTTAATTTAAGAAAAACATGTACAATAGTATTATTCAAGGTGTTGCCCATCTGAAGCTATAACTTTTTCAATTAAAATTTTTTGAATGACAGTAGCTTTCCAACGCATGTTCCAATGGAATAATACAAGTCACGCCATCTCTTTGCAAACCGCGCCGCAATCAACTTATACCCCTAATATTTGGAAATGTTAAAAGAAATTTGAGGTAATTAGTGACAGTTTAGTGCGGTGGAACTTAGTGGAATGCCACAAATGGTGTTTTTTTTTAACTGAAAAGCGTACAGACTACTGAACCAGCTTCTCCTATTCCTCCGCAATCGATTTGGATGAATAGATACAAGTACAGTCACCAGGTACAAGCGATGGAGGAGACGAAGGATTGAATGTATGCAAGTCTTCTTAGATAGCCAGACCGTCAGTTAACTCGCAGTCTCCATTTGTGCAAGTTGTAGCTTAGTTGCCATGAACACTAATAACAACTTTATTCAATTCTAATTGTTCAGAACCGTGAACGTTTTTAAGATGCAAGCCACAATATATTATACTATGTGTGGCGCTACAGCCCGTAAAGGGCCAGAGCCTAGCTTCTCAGTAACTACTCGTGTTGCGCGTGCTATTGTTCTCTCACGAGTGGAAAGCACCTACAGTTTTAAGCCGACTCGACGAACGGCCAAGTTTGAGAAGCTTTTTCTAGACAAGAAATACTCGTTGAGTATTGTCAGTGACTCAAAAGAGGTCGGGCAGTGAAATTAATTTTTGTCGCACAGATCAGGGATCGAACCTACGATGTCGAGGTACAAAGGTGTGTGCGGGTCGACGCACATGCCCACAACACTACGGGTCACGACGCATGCAAGCAACTAGCTTATACCAATAATTGCCTACGCATCTACATATGGTAGAGATCGCTTACAGAAGCAGCTTGTGACACGTCCTTAAGTTAAGTGCTGGTACAAATGACTGCCACACACATTTTAATGAGATCGATTTTCTCGACTTTCATGGTCTTTTTTAGACGCTGTCGTCGTCTGTTGCCTTGTCCCATGATCGGAGGCTAGCGCTGCGTGCAATTTAGCAGATCCATTAAGCCTTGGTATGGAATCAAAATACGCCAGGTTAGAACCACTTTGCTAGTTTGCTTTTTTTCAAGATGCCGTCTTCTTCATACTTTTATCACGACTCACGACTGAGACGATCCGTGTGATCATTTTATTATTAAGTCAGTTTTGTTCTTCGGTAGAGGGATATAATATTACTAAGTTCCCTCTAGGTTACAATCAAAGAGAAGTTGGCAAGATTAAGAGCCTCTTGAGAAACGCAAACTACGCCATCGCCTGGAAAAAGAAGAGCAACAAAGTAGTTAAAACGTCAAAAGCACACGATTGCGAATGGTGTTCGACGGTTACTTCCAAATAATTTGCCTTTCTTGACATCAATGACATCTCTCGCAGTTGATAGACTATTTGATGCTAATGTCGTTTGTAGTTTTGGCTAAGCAACCACGAAAGCCGAAATGGCTGTTCACATCCACTGCTTCGTTGACATTCAGTGTCAGACTCATTCTATTCGCTTCAGACACAAACACTAATAAATCGCTTCTTATATACCGTTTGCTGCTTTAGCAAAATCACTACATTGTCATACACAATAAATGGAAGATCATGCCTGTAGAGTCTTGAGAGCCGTGAGTTTTGCACGATCTTTTCGACAACGATGATGAAGAAGTCATATGGGCTCTCATTGCCCAAAATCTTGAACAACATCAAAAGTATCCGTGAGTTCGAAACCGATATGGGCCTCTTGCAGACTGTGACGAGATTGACAGAAATGTGAAAAGTGGATATGACTATGTATAGTTAGTTCCTAATAGAGATGGGTCAGTTCGAGTATATAAGCCAACATAATTTTGATAACCATTTGTCACGATGTGAGCACACAACTCGGTTGACTCGGTTTGACTATCTCTAAATTATGATGTTCTATTCAGAGATCTGCAAGCTTTATCTCGGTATGATGTGAACACACAATACGCTTTGGTTGGTTTAGACAATGAGATCCAGTTGTACTGACTTCTGTTTTTTATGAGAAGCGTATGGACGATGCCATATGTGATGTGGCACGTTGTCTACCAGTCACACAATGTTGCCACAGGGACTCACTTTTGACTTGGGGACTTATATTGGATGGCATAAGACGGCGTTGCTCGAGAGACATTCGAAGTGTACATTTAAAATTTAACATTTTTATAGAAACCATTATTGGGACTCATTTATTTGCAATCTTCTTCTTCTTTTTCTTATGGCGCTACAGTCCGGGTTGAACCTGGGCCTCAGCCAACAAGCCCCTCTAGCTGCCACGATCCTTAGCCAGCTGCCTTCAATTTCGCACACCGAGTTGATTGAGGTCCTTCTTCACTTTAGTTCGTCATCGGCTTAGTGGCCTTCCTATATTGCGTTGTCCACTGGTTCGGAGTCGAAGACTCTGTACAGCCCGTGCAGTTCGTGATTGAATCTTCTTCTCCAAAAAACGCAAACAGGACCAAAGATTGAACGCAGAACTTTTCTCTCGAAGAGACCAAGTGCGTCTTCATCCGCTCTTGAGATAGTCCAGTGTTTTGTGTCCTTTCTGTTTCTGCTGCAGTGTGAAGATTTAGTCTATTATTTTTATTTTTATGGTAAACGGCTCCAAGGACGCACTCAAAACACAGAGAAGGAATACTACCCGACATTAAACACACCTGTTGCGCGATTATTTGCACATTCTAAGAGGCTCATGGCTTCTTGTGTAGACATATTTACGGCTATCATCAATGTCGCCCAACAGCACTCCACACGAAAAAATGTAATGCCATACAAAAATAATATCATTACAAAAAATTCCCTCATTACGAACCATAATTCCGTGCGAAATTAAGTGTCAAACTGAGTCGAAATGTTCACTCGTTTTTTGGAGGTGAAGGCGAGGAAGGCTGTTTATTCGATGAAGGCATGTAATATTGACATGCGTGCCGTCACTACAGCCAATAGCACTTGGTATCTTATGTCTGCAATAAAAGTCTTCGGATTTTAAAACTTATGCAAGTAGAGAGTTTCGCTATAGCATTTTTTGTTTGCTGGGATCTTAACATTTTTGTTAACAGACAGCGGTTCGACCAGAGGATAGAATCGTCTCTTAAATGTATTCGAATCACTCTCATTTGATTGATTTCGTCTTCCTCACGTACAAGCCTGAGGTCTGTTTATTAGCTCTAATAAATATTTGCAATTATTTTTAAAAATGTATTTCTCACTACTGGTCAAGTCATTTGTCGCAACTGATTCGAAATGAGATTTAGTTCAGTCGAAATTCATAATAACCGTGATTGAGGTTTCACTAGGTCGCATCCAATTTTGCAGTCTGACAAAGTACGACCACAGCTCTTAAAACCTATATAATCGAAGGCGGTGATGTACTCAAACAGTGCGAAAAATCAGTCAAATCTCACTTGCATCTTAACAAAAACTGTCTCAATGAAGTCAACCAAACATTGCCTCCATTATGTCTTACTTTACGTGATCTGACCTTTGTCTGTCCGGCCACCTTGACAAATCAATTCTCAAAATATTACATAATTCTCCACCTCTTCCTAACAATTAATCAAATTTAAGGATGATTACTTCGTTAAGCCTCGTGTGAACATCGAAACCCGCTTGCACTAAAGTCGATCATTCATTTGTCGTTCCACGATAACCTGAACATCAGGTTTGTTCATCTAAAAAAACAGGTAACTGCATGCACACATACGAAGCTCATCGCCTCCCCTAATTTGATTAGGCATGAACCTTGGTAACCAGCCATTGAATGGTTAATTTCGTTGCAAATGTCAATGTGTATCTAAAATGCAAATGCGAGGCGAAGGTAATAAATTATGTGATCTGCGCGCGTAGTTATATCAGTGAAAAATGGATGATAAATTATTGCGTGGTTATTGTATGCAATAGTATTTACTTCAAAGGAACAGTGTGCGTTTCATGATTTAGTTTCTGATTTTTGTGTTGATAGCGAAATAAATTCATCATTTATTCTGTGGTGTAGGATGGTTGGGACACGTGGGGTGGGTGTCGCTAACAACAATGGAAGAACAACGGTCATTATAATCGGCGACCGTGTTTATAGAGATGAGCTATCAATCGTTATTTATAGTTTTGACATTCCTGCCAGACTTGTGCAGGATGACATTGCTCCGTAACGAAGCCATCGAGACATTTATAAAAAAATCAGGTTAATATTTTTCAGAAGACAAAGATGTTCCAGAAGGTACTGTCTATGGCCCGTTCCTTTTAAGCTCTCGTGTATGTACTGACTTAATCAAGTAAGTAAAGTAATTCATTTATTAATAATTCATATCAAAAATAGTGTTTTTATGTAATATGAATTTAAGAGCTATGGCTAAGCCGTCAGCCTGGTTAGCAGAATTTTAAATTTGTATTACGACTTAATCAAGGTGGCGCTACAGGACCTGGGCCTCAGCCAACGAGCGTCTCCAATCAGCGCGATCCTTAGATAGCCGCCTCAAATATCGCACGCACAGTTGATTGTAGTCACTTTCCACATGCGTGCGTCACCTGAGTCGCGGTCTTCCTCCACGCCCTAGCCATCTCAGTCGTTGGATCTGCACTCTTCTATCTAAGTCGATGTCGCTGTACTGTGCTAAGCCTTCTCCTTCGCTGAAAATCAAATGAAGAATTTTTCTCTCGAAGCAACCCAGATCCGCTGCGTCCACTTTTGAAAGAGCAAGCCTCTGCTCCATTTATTTAGCTGGACTGAGATGGTCAAGGTCAGCTTTGTTTATCAATATCAACATTTTTCACCCCAAGAAGCAGCGATTGGCAAGAAATATTCTTCGTTTCAACCCTGGTGTCGTTGTCTGAATCGATAGCGGTTCCTGGACAAAGACTTTGACAACCTCAGTTATATCTGTCTACTGTGACATTCTGACCGAGACGTCGGTGTTGGGCGTCCTTTCGTGTTTTTGGACGTACTCTCATTTATCGCTTAACCCATCTTTTGCGACTTTCATTGCAATAACCACAAAATCGCCATTGACAGCACGTTGCGCTCTGTCGGTGGGTAGTTGAAGGATTGTTTCTCTGGTGTTGGCGTGCGAGTTTTGAACAATTTTTTCAAGAATGATGTCAAAGAACTTACGTAACCAGCGCGTCGCTTTGTCTAAATCCATTTTTGACATCAAACGTCCCGATTAGGTCTTTACCGACCCGGATAGAGCAGAATGACAAGACTAGACATTGCGCTGCCTCGTCTCTATAAATGCAGTCGTACGCGGCCATAAGACCGATAAAAAGGTGGTGGGTATCAAATTGTTGTTCTTGGTTTTTTTTTTCCAAAATCTGCCGTAGTATGAATACTTGGTCGATGGCGGATTTTTCAGGTCTACAGACCCACACTGGTATGGACCGACCAGATTTTAGTCGAACGGCCTTATGCGTTCACACAGCACATCGGATAAGATCTTTTTTGTGACTATGTGTATGCAGTTGATCAAAGTGAGAGTCGGACACCTGCCTGTGAGTTTGTAAAAGCATGAAGAACTCAAGTTGTACATGGGATAGAAGGCTAATTTTTTCCATTTTAAGTAAAGGTATTTGTCTATCTCGGGGCAAATGTAAACTCAACAAACGACATCACAGTGGAGATCCGACGTAGAACCACCCTTGGGAACCGACGTTACTTCGGTCTGTCGAAACAATTGGGGTCAAAACGCCTGACTCGAAGGACCAAAATCATGCTCTACAAGGCTCTTATCTTGCCAGTCCTGCTTTATGGAGCTGAAACCTGAATGATAAGCAAAACTTCTAAGCTGATTCTTGGTACATTCGAAAGAAAAATTCTACGTCGGATTTTGGTGAATCCGGAAGTTGAGTGAAGGAGAAGACACAACCGCGAATTTTACGAGCTGTACCAGTTTGTGGATGTTGACCGGAAGGCAACACTGGCTCAGCCACATAGAGCGCATATACACCAACGCTCCAGCTAGGAGGATCTTCCAGTCTGAGACTCCTGGTTCAAGAAGGAGAGGAAAACCGAACCTTAGATGTAGAGACCAAGTCATCGCGGATGTAAGACAGCTTGGCCTTAATGATTGGAAGCAGCGTTCCCAGGACCGTCATCGATGGATGTAAGCAATTGCTCAGGCTCGGACCCTTCAAGAGTCGTCGGCCTGATAAGAAAGTATGCAGTGACGTTCAGTTGACAAAAGTTGATTCGTAGTCAATCTTATTACCTAACTCCAGAGCGATCAACTCTAGCGCATAGACAACTACGCTCCAGTTGAGAGGGTCTTCGAGTCCGAGCCTCCTGGTTCGAGAAGGGGAGCTCAAACAAAGTCATCGAGGATGCAAGACAGCTTGGTCTGGGTAATTGGACAGCGTGTCCAGGACAGTCGTCGGTGGAAGGCGGCAATTACTTAGGCTTGGACAATCCGCGGGTCACCGGCCTGACAAGTAAGCAAATTTTTGGGGCCTATTTTTCATAGTTAAGGACCATTGTCTTGTCTTGTCATATTGAACTGAAAACAGTATTAAACAGACAGTAATACCTCTGATTTGGCAACTTTTGATCTCTACATAGTCTGGGGCTGGAAACTACTACAATACAGCAAGCACTTCAGTTTATAATCGCTGCAAGAACTACGTTTCGATTCTAGATTCCCCAACTTTCGCCTTCACTACGCAGACCGTATAAATGCCAAGAATGCCTGTGTAATCATTAAAAAATTCAACTGTATATAGTCATCTACGCTGGACTATGTATTTGTTTATTTCAAGAGCATTTTTTTTTGTTCATATATTTATTTATTTTTGGACCTATAAATTTGTGTTTTATTGATTTTTTTATTTATTTAATACGAGCTGTACACCGACGAACTGTTGTCCGATCTTTCTCCAGTATTTCAAAAATCCGCTCAACATCCTTCGTCAGAAACCAACAGAGAACTGGGCGTAGCGTGTTTTCTATGACAGACAGACAGTTTTGTCAGTGACTCGCGTATTAGCTTGTTGTTGCCTAACTGAGGTCAAAATATGTTCAAAAAAGTAGGAGTCTAATGTGACTTTTCGGACAGTGGCAGGTGGAGCGCTGGGGTCTTGTAGATTTTCTTCAGTTTCTTCAGAAGTTATTTGCGAACAGTCCTAGTCTTTTTGCGTGAAGACTTAAAACGCAATGTCCGGCGGTAATTATGCTAAGTCTTGCTCTCTTGCGGTAGATACGTACGGTGACTCTGCGTAATCCTTTTTTAAAGAACAGTCCTCTCTTTCGGTGTCATGTCATTTTTATGTTTTCTTCTTTAAGAGGACAGTATTTTGAATGTCTCTGAATGTCCTTTTTCCGACTTCTTTTCTACACAGGAAACAGACACAGTACAGGTGGACCAAGTTCAAGTTTCTTTTTAAAAATGATGGTTGCGGATTTTAGCTTACGGATTGCTTGGATGATGCAGTGAACAGTGATTGAATCGCTTCCGGATTGTTGGCATAACATCGGTCCAGCACCAAACAAAAGTCCAAAAGGTTTAAATCGCAACTCTGAGGCTGACAATTGAGATCGTCAACGATTTGGAATTTTGGTGCGCAAAAGATCGATTTGGGCTGTGTGGCATTGCACGCCATTCTGCAAGATTGCATGAACCACAAGTCGTTCCAATCCATGTCTTCAATTTTAGGAACATGGAAGCGTTGTTCCCAGCTTCATTTTCGAAGAAAAATTGTTCAATCCATTCTCCTCTGTGCCCACCGTAAGACGTTGGGGACTACGAGTGTTTGCCCCTAGCATATCCATCCTACGAACTGTTGCACAAACTTGCATAAATCAGTAGTCGTGTAGACGTCAGTAGTTTGAGTTAATTAAAAATTGGTCCTATTCACCGTAGAGATAAGGCAAGGGGTTTGGCTTCTGCGATTGGAATAAAATGCAATGAGTAGATGCCAAAACGTCATGAACACGTTATAAAAGGTGTCAGTTTGTCGAGCTGAATAGAGTAATGATGTAAACTGCAATGCAAATCACTAAGCGGTTATTTACGATTGAATGTATGTTTTTCTAATTGTTGTGACAAGATTAACTGACATCGTCATTGACATAAAATTTGAGTGCGAGCTCGGGCTGTCATCAAAAGGCATATAAAAGGCATACAAGACTAAAAGCGAGACTGTCATCACATAACATGTGCATATTTGCTTCTCTTAGATAAGTTCGAATTCTGCCCTAGGTTGTCATAGGCCTCTTTATTTGTTGAGTCATCAGCACACAGTTGCTTCGGTGTTTCTGTCTTACTGGAGTGAAAAGCCTTGGCTTGGAATATTTCCCTGGAGCATTGTACACTAGGATACGATTAAGTTTGGTCTAGAGAGTCAACCGTTTTGCAACTTTAATGTTTTGCACGGTAGGGAAGTGATTGAGCCCCGGGACAAGGGGCCGCTGCATACACTGGGTCACCTCTAAGCGGTTGCTGCAAAGGCCAACCAGAGGGCGCCTGAAGCTGAAAAACGAGGCCCTGGACCTTTATGGGCTGTTGGTCCACCCATATTTTTATTATTAAGTTTTTTATGACTTCGAAAATAAGAATAAAATAATATGACTGAAATAAAATTGAGCGTTATACACCATGCAAGTCAACGTTATCCTCATCCCTTATGCGTACAAATTATTATTTATTTAATTTTTTTAATACTGGACGACGAGTCAGTAGTAAGTGATTTTTATATGTTTTACGGCACCTTCGTGCGCGGAGATTTAATAGACAGACTTTTCGGCTGCTCTATTAAATCTACTGTACAAATATTCTTACGATCTAATTACACACATCTATTAATAAGTTCTTTTGCATTGCACATGTAGTCCCGCCAGCATGCAGCGTTCCCTCATTAGCGATAAGGTGAAACTATATGAGTGTGTGATGTGAATAGCTCTCCTAGAGGCTCCAGTCTGGTATTGGTTTTGGTGGTGGTTTTCTTGAAGTTGGTTAACTTACATACTTGCTTTCAGCCCGACGATCGGTCTAAGGTCTGAGATTGAGCAATATCTGCCTGAAATCTGGTGCAGGTTACAAACAGCTCAGAAGTCATTGAGAGTGGTGTGACATAGCAAGATACTGAACTCGGCCATCGCTTCAAATAGTTCCGTGTCAGGAATGCCTGTCAGGAATGTCTGTGGTTTTCAAATCGATGAAAAGGTGGTGGATTTTAAACTCTTTGGTCGCTTTCAGGAGTTGCCTTAATTTGAATAAACAGTGCTTGTTTTCTAGGTCAATAAGTAACACTGGTAAATGCCGATGGTGCAAAATCGCTTTAGACGTTCACATAGTGCCCTGGACAGGATCTTGCTGGTGATGTCCTCTATTATTGTTGCAAGAGGAATGATCGCACATTTTTAGGGATGGGTCATATGCTGCTGATATTTCAGTCTCGGGCATCCATGAAGTCTTCCCAAATCTGCAAATGATGCTCCCTACCAGAACATCTCTACTGAACTTGAAGTTATCGGATGGATGGTAAACAAGTCTGAGCCTGCAGCTACGTTGTTCTTCACCATTTTAGTGCCTGGGCCAAGTTTTTTAAATCTGGTTTTGAGGACTACTGTGTCAATTGAAGTTAGGATTTCTTAATTCTCTATCAATCTTTCCTGGTCGGGCGGCTATGTGGCTAGGTCTTACATGCAACATACCCTTTGTGTAACAAGTAACGACTCTGGAAGCAGCAGGGACAAATGTCAATTTATAGTTTTCTTTTTTGAAAGTCTTGTCCGTCTAAAAACATCTCGATGTCCTTGAGCTGGAAGGTTGCGAGAAACCTTTTCTTCTGGCGTGGAAGCACATTACTTAAATACTTCTAATATTTCGACGGAATGTGTGTCGTCCTCGCTTTCTCTCAGATTGATAATCGGCCCAGCATCCTTTTTCTTTGAGGCTCCAAAATTCAGTTCCGCCGTGCCAAGTTTCGCTTAGTGTCAATAAATTTGTTGATAATACTTTTGGACCTTCGAGCCGGATTTCGTTTTCAACCTTTTGATGGCCGTGGGTGGACTCTTCTGCGTAAATTTATTGATGCTCCCACCTCTATCGTCACCGCTGTGATAGTACATCGGTCTAAAATAAAAGTTTGCTGCCATTTGGAGCCCTCATAAAATGTTATGTCCCATTAATTGCCGCTGCGCCCACTTCGTCTCCACCAATATTATCCACATGTCCATATTTCCAAACAAAGTTGATGGGCGGGGATGATGGTACGATGGACGGTTTGTGGAATACGTGTTTACCCCGCGGTAGAGAAATCGAATAACCACCCCAATTGTCTAGCTGTGTCAATTTGTGTCATTCAGTAAAGAACAGGGACTCCCACTTGAACAGTCTTAGAACTGTGACAATGCCCAAGGCAGTGACTAGGACACTAAAAAAGACATTCACTTCTTTGCTTCGAGTTCCAGACGAAATATCAGTCTGCAGTCATGTATCCACCACTCCCCCACTCATATGTAAGATCGACTAAATTAGCTCACTCACGTAGGGGCTGCTGGTGCCCGTAAAATATTTAAATTAATTTAATTTTTCAACGGAATGTGTATGCAAATTTTCACCGGCATCCCCCTAGCCTCGGGCGAAATTATCCAAGTCGTATCCAATTATGAGGGGGACCCAGAGTGAGAGTGGAGCCTGACAGCAGAAGCCGGCAAAGCCGGATGCGACAACTAAGTTATCATTAAACCAATAACCTGTCATGACAGCAAAATTACCCTCAACTTCAGCACATGGCACGTATGCCGGTGTCTCCCCGTGTGAGAGAGTGTATGTGTGTGTTGGCCAAGTACAAGGTTATTTATCATCCCTCCTTATGCATGAAAAATAACCTGTAGAAGGATTAGAGTGGATACAGGGAAGACTAAGTCACCGGGAGACAGCAGGAACCACAGCACCGCACCGTTGACTTATGCAAAGCACACGTGTGTGTAATTACCGCTGCAATGGAAGCAGCAAATTGTCAAATTCTGGACGCTTTGAAATTATTGCATCACAACAGATGCCTCATTACGCAATCAGGCGGCTACACCCGGCGCAAATTGCACACTCTGCCCCGAAACCATGGCAGATCATCAAAGGAATAATAGAGCACGTTTCACCGGCATTCACTGTCAGCCTGCGTAGTTGTGACAATTTATCACGACTAAATAATAATGAACCTTCGCCATTCACACCCGTGGTCGAGGGGCATTTTGGGGCGAACTCAGCGCGGTCCACCGGTGCGCCCCTCTCGCAAATCGCGCACGCATTCCGTGTGACTTACGTGTCACGCGTGCATTATGAAACCTGCCGCCGCCTGGCAAATAGCCGCGCTATTCAGGTTCATAGACGCACTGGCCACGGCCGGCAACATGGAATAATTGTGTTATTCTCTCTCTTTTAATGGTCGCTTTATGGCTGTCATTCGGTGTCACATTGTGTACCGAGCCGGTGTTGTGCTGTTTTCGTTTTGTTGTCGATTTTGCGTTTCGTTTCTGGGAAAACTGGCGACTGTTTCTGTGTTTGGGAGGCATGCCGAGTCTGTCGATTGGTTTCGTCGATTTTTGCCGGCCCCGCAGATGGCCGTGTGTGTGCTTTTGTTTTCTGTTTATTTATCCGTCCGGGCAGTCGTGATGCCTGCAAAGAAGTCAACGGAAATATTTGTTATTTGTATTTCGTTCTGTTTTCGATTTCGTTATGACATTTACATTGGCTTTCGCCGATGAGGTTAAATGGTGGGGACTCTGTGCGCACGGGGTGGCATGTACGAAAATAAGACGCTTCACTGGGTTTTGACCGGCTGTGGCAGAGTTGGTATGAAGCCAACAAGTGTTTCGTTCGACTCCTTGTGGCTCTCTAGTCTCTCCAGTCTACATGAGGCAACAATGTTGCGAAAGGAATTGCTTTGAAAGGGGGAATAAATTGCAGACATTTGTTGGGGATCACAAAGTAATATTTGATTCGGGATGAAACTTTGAAGCACGTCGGTGTACGTGTTCCATTCTCCTTCACTGCATTCGATGGCTTCATGATATCCAGTTTGCAGGGGATAGACACAGATTTATTCCTGCTACCACTTGCCATTTGGCTGGTGCGGTGGCTTCTATACTTTGTTCTCACATGATCTACACTTTTTGGTAATAGCACGTTTCAACTTGCATTCAGCAATTGCCGGGGATATGGGATTTGTTGGAGACGTAGCTTTACAAAGAAGCATACCCTAACTCCTCCCCAACTCATCATATTCATTTCATAGATATACTAACTATACATTAGCCAAACATGCATATAAATATAATAGACCACCTAGTTATCCAACAGAATGTACCAAGGAGATGTATGGCGGTGATAAAAGCGATGGCATTCTCAACCAAGTATTAATTATTGCGTATACTTTGCTTAACCTTTTTGAGGAGATTTTGCTTTAATAGCTAGAGGGTGCTTTAATTTTGTCGCGGTGGTTTTTGTTTTTAATGAACACTTTCTACACTGTGTTTGCTTGTTTGTTTTGTTTAATAAAGTATACAAAATCTCACTGTCGTCACTTGACTCCATCACTTAAAATACGAAAAATACTCTAAGAATACTCTTTTTCATTATGGGCGGTGCTTTAGTTATCTAGCCTTTCTCTAAGCATTGTCAGTTATTTGAAGTTTTCATCATCATTTGAACCTATACAAGCTGGAGTACCACAAGGAAGTGTTCTTGGTCCCTTTCTTTACTTACTGCATAGCAGCGATATACCGCAGGGAGTAGGCATATATGCTGACAACACCGCCATTTTAGCAACTTCCAAAACGGTCGAAGAATCAACCAGAAAATTACAATGTGATCTAAATCGGATACACGAATGGAAAACGAAGTCCGTTCATATAAATTTTACGTATAAGAACGTGAATAACGTGAAGAGCTCCAATTATGATACAAAGATATGTACTGGCTTATCGAAAAATATTCCAAGTTAAGTATTGACAACAAACAGCTAATATACAAGCAAGCGCTAATAAAACCCGCATGGACGTATGGTATACAACTATGGGCATGTGCCAAAGAAAGTAATAGAAACATACTACAAACATTTCAAAGTAAAGTGCTAAGGGCCATCGTCAACGCAAGATGAAATTACGAATTTCCTTTTGCTATGTGGGAACGGTCCCATAGAGAAAGACGTGGTGATGCGAATATTCGTGCCACTTGTCCAAGCAATCGAAGCATAGATATTTCCGTTCGGAGAAGTAGCTGCTACGATACAACTGATACGTTCTATTATTGTGAATGTATTATGCTGACAGTGTTCTCAGCTAAGCCAGAAAGGTTAGGTTAACCTGGTTAAACTGTCTTGAATCAGTTCGGCAATTACAATAAGAACATTTTGAATTAGGTGATCAGCTTAGTGAGTGAACGGCACCAGACTAATCGGCACGTGTGGTTTCCTGACTGGAAAATCCACTAAACACCAAATCTTTACAAAAAGGTAAGACCAGCGTATTTCAAGTCGATACACACAACATGTTCACCAATTTTAAAGACGCAAACAACAACAAACATAAATGTTGTCGAGCAAGAAAAGTGGACGTTAAGCAAAACTGCGGACCTGATCCATGGAAGCCACGAAAGAAGGTTAGGAACCGAACCTGCGGTGTAAAGACCAGATAATCTCGGAGGAAATGCTATTTGATGTTAAAGGGTAGGAGCAGGTAAATTCAGCTATTGCTCAGGCTCGGACACTCTGTGGGTGACGGATCTGTGAAGTGAGTTAGGTAAGGTGAGTGGCTTGACACGACAGATCACGTATCACTTTGGTCATTATGGACCCATTACTTCTTACACCTTTCCAGCCCATAGAAGCAAGTAAGTTAATATGTTCCTCATTTGTGAACACATATCTAGCAACAGGCATCATGATTCATTGTGCTATCCTTCCTCAGCGTAGGAAAAAGATTAACCCAAAAGTTTTCTTGATTTCAAATGTGACCTAAGCAAACGTAAATAAGTGCATGGTAAATCCTCCCTTACGGATTCATAAAATACATCTTATTTTCATTTTTTCATTATGCTTTTACTCGCTCTACTCAAAATGGGTTATAAGGGTGAACATAGCCCTCTGAGAGCAAGGAAATTATAAAATAACATAACGTACAATTCACACAAGTCTTAAAGAGGAGACTTTACCCCCTTCGCCACATTGAGTACGCAAGCCAGAAGGCATCGACGATACAGGAGGCACTCACCCGAATGCTCCTGAATGTTGGCGGTCCTGGAAACGCTCGTAGGATCCTTGTGTCCAGAGTGGTCAGCGCAGTCCTGCCAATATGAGCTGGTGCACTAGTAATTACTGACTGCAGGAGGAAGTTATCGGCGCAGTACAGGCTCGGTGCAATCAGAGCCATCAGCGGCTTTCGAACTTTCTCTGACGATGCAGCATGTGTTCTAGCCGAAATGATCCCCATTGGCATACTCGCAAACGAGAACCAGAGCGTGTACCTTCATCAGGCCCTGAATCGTCAGGAGGTAAGAAGAGTAAAGACGGAGGAAAGAGCGGCATCGTTGACTAGTTCGGATGGCAGGTGGACCCATAGGGAATGAGCATTCCCACCATTGAATCATGGACACAAGGGAAAATAGGGAACTGTAATTTCCATCTTATACAGTTCCTGTCGCGAGATGGTTATAATAATATAATATAATATGGGTGGCGCAACAGCCCGTAGGGGGCCAGGGCCTAGCTTCTCAGCAACCACTCGTGTTGTGCGTGCTATTGTTCTCTCACGCGTGGAAGGGACCTACAGTTTTATGCCGAATCCGAACGGCTTTGCTTGAGAAGCTTTCTTCTTTGAGCATTGTAAGTGACTCGAAAGAGGTGGGGCCGTGAAAATTGTTTTCGTCGCACAGAGCAGGAATCGAATCTACGACGCCGAGGTTGGGGTTGACACACATACCCACAACGCTTTCGGGAATACCTCCACAGGTTTGGACACGATACCTCCCCTACGTGCCACGAATGTCCAGGCGTCAATGAAGTCGCGGGGCACGCAGTCTTCTTCTGCACACGTTTCGCCGAAGACAGAGCGAACTTGCCTACATGATGAGATCTGAGAGCGACTGGACGAGGTCTGCTCTTTCATATCTAACGCTCTACGAAGAGCTGAAGCTCTAAGAAGAGTTCAAGAGGCGGCCTTACAGAATAGAGCATAGTTGCTAACCAGCCCCGCGAAGTAGTACCAAACAGCAGCTCCGCGCAGAGAGTGCCTGAAGTTTGCAGAGGTGTTGTTTAAGACGTAGGCGCGAGGACAAAGGAGAATAATATCCCGTGACTCGTTCATGCTGGTTGCACAGGCTATCAGTATCGTGAAGAAGATTTCACCAAAATACCACACAAAATGAGACTTTTCCGTTGTGAGTAGCTTTTATTGAATTTTCTATTCGATTTGTCCATGTCTCGTGTCTTACTTATAATTTTTAACTGCACCTTTTCGTAGGGCTTACAAGTTCCTCTAAATGCAAAAACCCCTTCAAAGTGTGGTTGCAAGCGTTCCACCGTCGGACGTTGTCATCGATTTTATCTCCCATTCAGCCCAATTTCTCTCGCACTTACCGACACTTTCCATTTCTCTCCCCAGCTGACGCCATAATAAAGTACACACCTTGTCGCCTCTCGCCGTCCGTGATCAATCAAATTAAGTCAAGCCATTTTATTGGATTCACACCTTCTCCCCAAACAGCATCCGTTTTTAATCCATTTTTTAAGCTAGTTATCTGCATTTTTTCATCTACACTGACGACGGGATTTGCTGCTTAATCACCCCAATTTGCCATCCATGCAAATCGTGAGTTAATCTCTCACACAGCGCGCACAATGGAGTTAGTTAATCCCTTGTTTGACTCTTTCCACGCCATAATTGCCGCTGATAAACACTCCTTCCAGCTGAGTTCATCCTCTGTGCAAGCGCTTCATTAAATAGTTTCACTTTAAAAACACATGTTTATGACATTCCCACTGGCGTATGAATATAAAAACAGATTCAAATAGTTTTCACCCCCACTCGCCGCTCTGCACATTCCAGCACTCCCAAAAGTGAAAAGATATGTTTGCTCAGCGTGGTGTGTGTGTCTGCCTAATCTGTTGACCATCCCCATTAATCCCCAGCCATGTACACAGTGTTTACTCTCGCTCGCCGGCCGAACGAAACGAATGAAAGACTCTAATTGAAATATCTTCTCTGCACAGCGCCAGCCGATTCAACGTGTATACACAGTACTCAGCTACTGGTGTATGAAATTCGAAAATTTTAAGTGAATACCATAAATCCTAGCCCCGACGAGTAGCAGCAGCAACAGCAACAGCAGCAGCAGCATTCCTTTTAGTTTAATGGAAAATATTTTTGTTTACAACGCCCACCCTCCCTTGTGGCAGTCTGCCGCCACCGCTGATGCTGCTGCAGCCGCCATTTCATTTCAACAATTCACACAAGTGCCAAGTGTTTACTGAATGACTAGGGGATGCGATTTCAGGGATTACACCGAGCATTCGGTGGAAAAAAAAAGGAAATGCGTGCGCCACCCAACCCGACACACACGCTCCAGACGCTCCAGCCACTCAACACTCCGCCCGGTGTGATGAATGAAGTGCGAACTTAGCAATAAAACGCTTTTACGAGGCCGGCCAGCCGTCGATGACCATTCGCACTTCGGCTCTAAAGTTATTCATAAATAATTTAATCATTTTCGATGCGAGCCAAGTGAGCGGGGGCACTTCGGGCGGTTTGGTCATTTTTGGGGAAGGGAGCATTTCAATTCGATTCTGCCCACAAATTCAATCAAGCCGGGCATAGCTCACTCGATTATGCGGATTCGTAGCCCCGTCCGAGTGCGGCCGGTCAGAGCGCGGCCGGTCAGAGCCAGCGGTCGCATATGTTTCGCATCCAAATAAACAGGCCGAACATGAGGTTTGCATATTTATTACCGCGTTAGCATACGAAATGAGTCCAGCGGTAGGTGGTGGTCTAAAATTTGGAATCCGCTTGAATAATTCACGAAATATCTTGAATTTTCGGCGCCAAGAACGGTGCGGTCAGCCTGGCCAGAGGTTTGGTTTGCTTTTTTTGCCTGCTGCTGCTGCTGCCCTTGGTTGTCTAGCCACCGCCGTAAGTCAAACTGAAAGCAGTTTTCGTCGAGCGAGTGTGCTGTCAGTGCGGAATGCATTTTAAATTCACATTCGCAGCATATTTTCCTTCCCCGCCCGGGGGCAGCTCCCATACGTGGTCCCGGCGAAATTCAAGAAAGCAAAACAACAGAGCGACAGACAGACAGACAGAGAGGGGAGGAATAAAAAAAAAGAAACTCTTCCCAGCACGTGACGTTCGATGTATCTGTGGATAATAGCCAGTATCTGTTCCACCTGAATACTTATGTATTCACCCAGAGTCTGTGGATACACGTCGCACATCGTATTAACTCCGAGTGGGCGCTGCTGGTGTGGGCCCTGGGGTGGCAGACGGTAGATAGACTGCCACTGTTTGAGCCGCCCATCCCCCGCTGTGGACAGAAATTAGATTGGAATTGACCTTTGGCCGGGTGTGCGTGTTCCCATGCTTGTGCATTTGTGGGCAGGCACCTCCGACAGGACACAAGGCATTATGTGTGACAAGTTAATCAGCGAGGTCCTTCCGACGGATTGCATGCGAAAGATGACAAAACACTACTCTCTGCTCTCGTGTTATTGAATTCCTGTGGGCAGAATGCCACTCCTGACCTTACCACCGTTCGGCTCGTCGCACAGTGCTGCGTTGCATCGGCCGTGCAACGTGCGAAGGTGTGGAGTGGACGGCTTGCCTTGTTGCTGCCTGCCGGACTCATTATGAATTCAATGCACACACACGTCATTTACATTACACAAGGAAATGTTTTTGCTCTCCGGCCATGAGTGCGTGTGTGTGCCGTGGTCGCACTCCGGACGAGGAAGAGTTATGCGACGCTGCAGCGGTGATTCTGTCAGGCTAAACAGGTTAAACACTTCGCAAAGACAGACGTTGTGAATGCCCTTAAAACTTCGGCAAACTTGTGCAAGAATCTCAAACTCAAGCAGCAGCCCCCTTTCGAATGCTGGACATGGCCGTAGACGGCGTGTATGCGGCCGGAGAGTGAAATGAAACTGAAATAATTTCATTTCCTAAGGCCGTGGGAGAGTGGGAAGGAATATGGATTCCCAGGTACGAGGCGTATGTTTGCTGCGGTCGACCTGATGTTTTACGTGCACTATCCCAGAGATACGCTCAAAAGCTGTGAGATGTGGTGTTTAACTCGGAATGTAATCAAACTTTAAATCGATAACAGCCGGACACGGGGGGACTCCTTTGTGGCCAGTGGCATGGTCCCTTTCCTTTGAAATAACTAATTTCCTACGTTTCGCTGAGACTCAAACAAAAAAAGGATGACTGAGCAGAAATGATTGGGAGGCTACCTCTCTCTCCGGCCGCATTGTAGACAATCGACCGGTTCGTTAGAGTGAACTGTTCCTAGTTCCTTTTTTTGATCGAGATATCCATTTCGTTTCTTAGACCCACAAGCGATACGCTGGTAGAAGGAAGGCTAAAAAAATTCGGGTAAAAAATGTGTCCCTTGTCTTGTGACACTTACGTGTCATGACACAGCACAAAAGAGAAAGAGTCCTTTCCTTTGAAACATGAGAGGTGACCGTAGAAACCGCAGGCAAGCAAGACGCCATGTGGTTGTAATGAGACTCCTCAGAGTGTGCCAATAAGAAACTGAGTAACCTCTTGAAGAATTGTGAAAAAATGCGTTTTGTTTATAAATAATTTACCGATTTATAGAGTGGGTCTCGGGCGAAGGAGCAAGCTGTAGGATCTTGGATTTCAGTTCTTTTCGAGTCCCCGACGAGATGGGGATGAAGCGTAATCACAGGGGATGCAAGTGCATGGAGAGTCATGAGAATGGAGTTCCACTCGCGAAAGAAACGAAAGAATACATGGGAGGGAATATAGCGCGCATGTTCGCTCAAGAGTTTTTTTTCTTATGTAAATCATACGTGCTCTATGTACACTGGACGTGTGTATGTAATCATTTGGCCAAGACGGTGTTTGTGCATTTGAATTGATTCTAGTTTCGAACGACGGCAACGTGGTGGAAGAAAAATGTAGTAAATACATGGCTTCTTTTATGAGCAATAAAGGGCACTTCGATGGGACAACGTGGCATTTGAATGTTTTGAATAATGCTCTGCGTTGTAGACAGAAGAAGTCTATAACTTTAAAACGACTACTTTCGCCGGACAGTTGATGGATATGGTCAACTCCCTATGGGCAAAAATTTTGCGTAATTTATTTAAATTCCAACAACAACAGCAATAATTTGTGAACGCTTGTCCAGACTGAGGTTGCAAATAAAAAGTGAATTCATTGCAGAAAAAATAAAGGAAGTTACTTAAGGAAATGCTTTCAATTATTCACTACTTAGTCTCGAGGAACACAAATAAAATAAAAAATAGACTCCACTGGTGTAGCTATTCTTCAGCTTCGATTTTGTTCATCAAAAGTAGTAAGTGCGCTAAATATGGCCCATCCTAAATTTTTTTCGAATTCAGTTATTTTCAGTCCTTACAATTATTTCAGCTTTACTCCTTAATGACTAGCAGACTCGTGCTCGCTCTGCTTCGCCAGTCTTTAGATTTCAGTAAAATTAGCCTAAAACACATTTGAACAAAAGGCAAGCATACGCAAAAAATTCTTTTCCCCTTTTCCCTTTTTCGAGGCCGGGAAGTGAATTTTGAATGCTCAAAATAGCTGATAGCATCGAGTCATATTTGAAATAAATCGAATAAAACAATTGAATTCAAATTAATTTCTATTTTTGGACGGCACTAGTTGACGGGCTTGAGGATCCACTTCCACTACAGTGCCAAAATCCACCTGTATTGATGAAGAAACCACAATGTTGCGGCTCTGAGTTTTTGGTCTCCGCTTTTCTTTTGTGGGCAACATCATCAAGACCAAATGGCTTTGCAGCCGCACCTTCTACTGGCCTCTTCTGTGTCCGGCAATCGTTGGTTCACCTCTGGTTCCATTCCTCGTTTTGATGTTCATTGACCACTCCATACCTATTTTCAGTTAAGTAATCAAACAATGGTGGTGGCCCGTGGCGTTGTGGGTATGTGCGTCGACCCCAACCTCGACGTCGTAGGTTCGATTCCTGCTCTGTGCGACGAAAACAATTTTCACGAACCCACCTCTTTCGAGTCACTGACAATGCTCAAAGAGTACTTCCTGTCTAGAAAAGGCTTCTCAAACTGGGCCGTTCGGATTCGGCATTAAACTGTAGGTCCCTTCCCTTCGTGAGAGAACAATAGCACGCACAACACGAGTGGTTGCTGAGAAGCTAGGCCCTGGCCCCCTACGGGTTGTAGCGCCATCCATATTATTATTATTAATCAAACAATTGATTTAAGATATTAATTCATACTTTTTTGTTCATTCTGTAATGCTTTGGCTTGGTGGTCCTTCTGAATTTAGTTCAGTTGTAACTTTTTGCGAAAACAGTCCCATTTTGTCTTTTGTTCTCGCAATATCCCGATGTTCTTCGATTAAAATTAAGTAGCATTTGAAGCCGCAACTTCATTTATTTTTCACTTTAGTTTGGAGAAATTAAAGAAAATTACATTTTTTCCATAAACTCCAGAGCCAGGGACGAAAAACACAAGAATGAACTCGATTTCTCCCCTCGTTTTACATTTGGAATGCCGCAGATTTTTTTCTGTTTTTCGAAGTTTGTTTGGAATTAGGGAAAATGTATAATCGGACAACCCGAATTCCAAGGAAACTTCGAAAAACAGAAAGAATCCTGTGGAAAAGAGTAGTCATTCCAAATTTTTGTATGGCCTCAGGAATAATATAGGATTATATTGGTGAACGAATTTTTCAAATGGTAAAGTCGTTTTGGAGGCTATTCTACCCAAACAATCAAATCTCTTCTCTCTATTATAATAGACTCGACAAAAATGTACAAACATTTTTTGTCCACAGTTTGTATTAAATATCGCCCAACATGGTTGTTATGAAATATCATTGTAGTAAAACTTGCAAATAAAATATTGTTGCCTGCACAGTCTTCATGGACTAACATTGTAATCTAACATTCACCTTGTTTATCGCCAAGAGAAAATGCTGCTTCAGTAGATGCGTCATGTAGGTATTTGTGTCTATATGTTCTAAGATCTAAACCATCATCCGGAAGGAGAGTGTGCTGATTTTCATTTATCAAAGACAAGTTTTTTTAGCTATTTATTCCCAAATATGAAACTACTAAGCACATGGGCAAGGCCATGCTACACACATTGTCCTTGTTTCTATGAAATGCCCATTTAAATATACAAGTAACCCTCCTATAACGCGGTACTTCTATAGCGCGATTTCGCTACAACGCGGTTTGCGAATTGCGGAATGTTTCCTATAACGCGATTCCTACAACGCGATTTTCCTACAACGCGGAGTTTTTCAGGAACCAATTAACCGCGTTGTAGGAGCGTTACCTGTACTCCTTCAGCTTTCAGCAACAGAAATTGTAAAATGAATAATAAATCTGTACAAATATTTAAAGCGTTCGCAAAAATTACATTGAAAAGGAAATTACAAAAAAAAATGTTTTAGGCAGTAGGTTATGATGAAGTGGTAAATATCTAGTCACAATGTTTTTAACTTTAATCATATTCTTATGCAAACGTCTTCTTCTTTTCGTGGCGCTACAATCCTGCTTGGACCTGGCCATCAGTTAGCATTCCTCTCAAGCGCGTACACCCAAATTATTAAGCTCTTTTACCAGCTAGTTCCGACATCGGAAGCGAGGTCTCCCTCTACCGCGTTGTCCCTCAGGGTTGGCCTCGATAGTGTCCATTCTCTCCACATGGCCTAGCCATCTGATTCGAGTCAATCGAATTCGTTTCAATAGGCCAATGTCGTTGTACAGCTCGTAAAGTTCGTCATTCAGTTTTCTCCTTCAAACACCTTCTTCGTAGACGGGACCGAATACGCGACCAAGCATCTCCTCGTCCTCATTTCACATTGTCCATGCTTCTGCTTCCATATAGGAGGACTGATACAGGTCCTGTATAGAGATAGCTTGGTCTCCGAGACAGGGCTTCGTTTATCAATTGCCGCCAGAGTCACAGCGATTGATCAGGGTTATCTTTCGTTTTATATTCGCGATAATGTCATTTCCGAAGTTTATTGTAGAGCCTAGATAGACAAAGTCTTTAACTATTGAACATCGAAGCTGTACCTGTCTATTTTGACACTTTGTCTAAGATGTCGGTGCTGATGGACATTTTTTGTAGCGTGATGTGAATATTTGGTCAACAGGTGATCTCGCTGGCCTGACCCCGCAGTGATATTGACCAATCACCCAACGTGCAAAAAGATTGGTGGACCATCTTTGATTTACTTAAGGCGAACGATCTCTCATTTGTGATCGAAATCTCTGGCAAGTAAACCTGACGATTTTTCATAGCTTACAGTATTGTTTCAAGCAAAATTTACTCATCGCTGAAACACAAAGCTATTTTGGCCAAAGAGCTCGGCACTGGACGAATTGAAATCAAAACAGTTCTTCGATGCTATGAATTTCCTCAATTCCTCATTTCCTCAACTTCAAAATATTCACTCTTCGTGCATGCGCAAGTGAACTTCGAGTCATAAAAACAGGGAGTAATTTTAGTGCCACAGTGGGCAGAATACAATTTTGATTTCTACCTTCGGTTAACTAGCTGTAAGAATATTTGACTAGTGAATACATTTTCATGAATTCTAAAATAAAAATAAAAAACAATTTTGATTCCACCGTATCGATATATCCACCCGCCTTGTCAAGGTTCATCATTCAAATTGTATTTTTTATGTGTTCCAGGTGGTCCGCTTACGTCTGTCGGACTTCGCAGCGTATATTGGCCAAGCCGACGACATTAATAATAATTGCTTATTTTTTATGAGGTTTTTTTTTTTCACATAGTTACGCTCTCAACTATTGGAGAAGCAAAGGGATGGCATTGTATTTGTCGCACACAGCTTTTGTGCAGCCTTTGCAGCTGATAGTATGAGGGACGACTCAGAAAGCAATAAAAACAAACGAACTGCCGATGATTTCACTATTATCACATCATAAATGAAACAATTTATATTCAACCTGTCTTATTTCGTCGAACGAAATGCAATTGACCTCAGAGTATCGTGTTTTTCTTATTGAGTATTGTCTGACTTATCAGTTTTCCAGATGTACTGCGACACCCACCGTCCTGTAAATTCGTACACAATACTGATGATGGCCACATACTGATGGAAAGCATTTACAAATCCAAATTTGCAGTCTTAGCTTACGTTATATTTGATGCAATCAAATAGACTACCAAGGGCTCGTAGTAGAGAAAATCATGTGGCCCAAGTATAATAATATAATAATATGGGTGGCGCTACGGCCCGTAGAGGGCCAGGGCCTAGCTTCTCAGCAACCACTCGTGTTGTGCGTGCTATTGTTCTCTTACGAGTGGAAGGGACCTACAGTTTTACGCCGACTCCGAACGGCCAAGTTTGAGAAGCCTTTTCTAGACAAGAAATACTCTTTGAGCATTGTCAGTGACTCGAAAAAAGGGTGGGGCCGTGAAAATTATTTCTGTCGCTCAGAGCAGGAATCGAACCTACCACGTCGAGGTTGGGGTCGACGCACGTACCCACAACGCCACGGGCCACCACAGTATTCTATGTATGTATATGGCCATGTATTCTATTTTAAATTTAAGTAAGGTCTTATTGAATCACCCATTAATTTTGTACGCAATCTGTCAGTCTCATCAAAAGGGAGACAAAATAGCAGGCTTTGTGGTAGAAAATCTTAAACGATCTTCTCTACAATGTTAAATTAGAGCAGGTTTTATATTTCAACATATTCTGCTTCGGATTACAAACACTAGCTAGTGCTCAGTTTTCTACCCACTTCCGAATCCCCTACTTATGATGCGGTATAAGTTATCACTGTGAAATTTGATGCAGGTCTAAGAAGGAGTCGGTGGTGGGCAAATATTTCTTTATTCAAAAATGTATGAACTACAAAACCCATTATTTTAAATTTAATGAAATAATAGTTTTAAATGTCTCTAATAAAATATTACTGCGTTACAACCCCTTTTAACTAACCTGTTAACATCTCAACCCTTTTCAACGTATTGCGGAATAAGTTTTTCCTGAATCTATTAGGTCAAGACAAATTTACTTCCACCTGAAGGGAATGAACGGAGAATTTGCTGTAGATGCCATTCAACCCTAATCGTAGTTGATCAACCCTTTAAGGAACATTATACTCTCAAACATGTGATTAATGAGAATTGAAAGGGATGAGCAATGTGTGACGAATTGTTGGGTTGTTTAGAATAAAGTTTTGGCATTAGTTGGGCAGTTAGTGTGTAATCATATGGATGTCTGAAGTTGCTAAGTACGTGGGACAAAGTTTTAATATTCTTGAATTGTTTGTCTTCACTCTTTTCTGCCTCATGTTCGCTGTGATGTGTTGCCCTTTTAGGAGGCTTTCAGTACTACAGAAGAGCACTCAGGCTGAAAAACTGGTCCATTGCTAGTACAAGGCACAACTTCCATTTACTGTATTTTTTTAAGAGGAATATTAGCAGTTGCTTCTGTAAAGAGGAGAATACATCATCAACTCTCACCTCCTCAGCATTGAATAACAACCTATTCCTCTCAACAAAATCCGGTCCCTACCAGGCGACACCGAACTCGCAACACCTCAAAGATATAGCATTGTTACATTCGACTTCCATTTGCTTGCAATTCCAAAGCCCTTGTATTGCTTCTGCTTAAAGACGACAGAAGGGCGACGTAGAATGTGTGACGAGGCAATATTTTGCTCTTCCTTGTTCCGCAACATACAATTTTGAGTCCTAGTTAAATGAAATGCTGCATTCACTGACAAAACTTGGCAGAATCGGCATAAAACTCGGTTAGCCCAAAGCATGAGGGCACGAAAATGTGGCTGCCATTTCCGCCTTGGACTTGGGACAGAAATTAAGATATCGTCGAGAAGAACTTCTCAACCAGCACAACCTCCAGAACTCACTGGAAGTCTGCACATGAGAAACTGGACGGTCCTCTGTGAATTTTCACAGTTGATTTGAAGATGGTCTGTCAATTGGCATTCTGTCTACTAGATCGATGTAGCGTATCTCAGGCAGAGACCATAGCGATTAAAGAGGCGTTGTTATAGCTCAAAAACAACGTCATATCAAAAAGGGATATCACCAACTGTTCCGATAGTCAGGCAGCTTTAAAATCCCTGGACAATGTCATGTTCTACTCAAAAACATCCCTTAATTGCAGGCTGTCTCTTAACGAGATGGTTGAGCATTTTAACATTCACAGTGCCTGGAAACTGTGACATACCAGGAAACTGCAAAGCCGAAGAAGTCGCGAGGTGCGTTACAACCTCATTCCTATCAATAGCAAGGGTACCACCTTCCGCGCCGATCGCTACAGTCTACCTTCTTTTAAAGATTCACCAATGACAAATGGCTCGAAAGCACCACCTGACTTAAAACAGTAGAAATCTGGCCATCACTTAAATTAAAACGGTCACTCAGTCTACGTAGACTCAGCAAGCATTCATTAAGGACTCTCATACGAGTCATAACTGGGCACTGTGCAATCGGCACTGGAAGCTGCATGGATGATGAGGAGGAGGAAGAAAACACTCATCACCAACTCTGCTCATGCAACGCTCTGGTTAGTCGTAGGTTCCTCCGCCTAGGGGTCTACAGCGCCAGCATCTTCTACTTCTTGTCAACTAGTGCGATCTCTGCCTAGCTGTCTCCAGTTTCTCACACCAAGTTGGTTGTGGTCCTTCTCCACTTGGGTTCGCTACCTTAAACGCGGGCGTCCTCTGTTGCGTTGCTGTTGTGTCCATTCGTTCTACATGACCTAGCCACCGTAGGCGTTGGGTACGTAGACGCCTAACTAGGCTCATGTCGCTGTCCCGCACAGTTCGTGGTTGCATCTTCTCCTCCAGAACCCGTCAACACAAACAGGACCAAAGATCGTGCGCAGAACTTTTCTCTCGAAGAGACCAAGGACTTCTTCTTCCGCTTTCGAGATTGTCCATGCCTCCGCGCCGTATAGCAGGACTGGGATGATCAGTGTCTTGTATAGAGTGAACTTGGTTCTTCGAGAGAGGGTTCCATTACTCAATTGCCTCTTGAGCCCAAAGAAACAACGCTTGATCTCGGTATTTATGTTATAAGTGCAGTTTACTCCGGAGCCGGTAAGTGAAGTCCTTGACTACCTCGAAGTTATAGCTGCCCAATGTGATGGTCTGTCCAAGACGTCGATGTCGTATGTCCTTTTTTGAGGACAGCATATAATTCGTTTTGCCCTCATCAAACAGCGCCAACAAAGGTCAGCTAAATCGCTTAACTACAAGCACCAACTGGTTCCGATGTTAGGAGAAGTCAATCCGCGTGGTATCACAATGGGCCTCCACTTGCCTAAGCGTGACTGCCCTTAGCAGTCAGCCACGGTAATCTAACCTAACCTAACCCAACGTGATTTTTCATCTTTTGCACAGGGAGGACTACTCTTTCATTTAAAACGGCTGAGCACATCTTGGTTTCTATTTTTCACATAAGGCAGTGGTGTGTTATCATTTCATTCTGATCAAGCTTGGAAGTGGTCAAGGGGTTGAGCAAGGCCCTCACACTGCCAGAAAACTGCTTGGCAATTTTCGATTCAATGTGCCACAATCTCGGTTTTGAGAAGCTTAACTGAAACTCCATTCTGAGTACACTAGTCGTCGTAGGCCACGTTTATGGCTGTCAGCACTTTAGACACACTAGACTGTGCAACTACGTCAATCATCGGTGGTGTTCCAAGAACTTTCGTACGTATTCACGGAGCCACCACCGAAAGAAAATACACGAACCAGCAATTTTACCGATGGATCTACCTTCCAACAGGACAATAACTTGATCAAACTCCAAAGAGTGTGCACACGTTCTTCGGTTGAAAGCTAGCTCAGTTCAGCTTGACTAGAAAATGCCAATCTAAAGTAAATCGATTGGAAGCTACTTACATCCGCGCCCCTAATCGAATTACATACTCCTGCTCATCCTTGACCTTATACGTCCCCGCGCCACATAAGAGTCTCCAACACAGATCCGTTCCAAATTGGCAACTCTTTGTCCACTCCCTCCGCCGTTTAACACCCCCGCACAATACACAGTGACTAATGACCCCAGTTTGGAGCACAATATTTTTGCAATCACAATACATCTCAGTCCAGCCCAGTCCCGCCAGTGAATGGACTCCCTTCCGGTCATCAGCATCAGACTGGCTCCCATAAATATTGTGTTACACTGGACTAATTCCGCAGCACTCCCATTCACTGGCGAGCACTCCCATTACAGCGGAAAGCCTTTTCCAATAAATTACAACACACCGAACATAGAACATCTCCGCCGCCGCCACCGCCGCCCCCGGGCGCAGTAAATTTGGCCGAATAGCAGTGCCAGCGCCAAAATGATACAACACGAGCGACGGCTATCCCATAACTTAGAATTTTAATCTCGCAGCCAGATCCACTGCGGCACGGTGGCAGCCCGGCCGGCAAAGGCTGCATGACTTAGATGACCCCATCTGGTAGCTGAATGGCGGCGGATTACATTAATAGTCTGCCACCGTTTCAGTTGTTATACTCAAAAGTTCCTCCTCAAGCGTTTGCATTTGCCTTCGAATCGAATGCAAGCCGTCGCTGAATGAGTTGACACTTCTTCGTTCGCGTTCGCGGGCAGAGGGCGGTTCATGTTTCCGAATGGCTCCTCCGGCGGGAACCCGCCTCGCCGCCGCTCCAGCGGAGTACCGTCTCAAATTGCACATTTCGATGCGGGCAACAGGTCGTGATGGAGTATTACCAAGGGCCCCGGGGCTACTGGGTTCCACCGAAGCTGCCACAAAACAAAAAGACCATTCCGGCAGTCGACACGGCACTCGACGAACGCTCCCCCCGTGCATCGTATGAGATTTAATTAGCCGAACCCTAAAAAGCCACAAAGCCATCCAGCCAGCCAGCCAGCCAGGCAGTGCAGCCCCTTCCTTTCGGTATCGGCCGGCAACGGCGAAGCCAACCACCGATGCCCGCCGCAGAGGCAGCAGCCCCGTACATCATCAGCACCGAGTCATTTGCAATTAAACGAACCGGCCAGCGCTGTGGAGCCCAATCTGGCATCACATTAACTGCGGCAATTTAATTGGCAAACGACGCGCTGGCTTTCATTACGACCGAATGGCAGGGGCGACCGCAGCCCATAAAAATGAAGAAAAATTGCTCCGCGCAGTGGAACTCCTGGAACGAGCAGCTCTCCTCAATGGTTGCACTTTTGTTTCGTTTTCTCTGCTCTTCGGTTTTTTTGTTTCCGTGCTTTCCCCAGTCTCAGTCCCAGTCCCAGTCCCAGTCACAGTCCCAGTCCATCCACGTCCAGCACATCATCGGTCTGCACTTGCTGTCGCTCTGCTGCCAGTGCAGCGCCAGTGAGAATCTCGCGAACGGACTGGCACCCGAACGACTGCGACTTTGGGGCGCGAAGACACAAAGCAACAGAAGCGAGGCAAGACACTCCGCCGTTCGAGCGCTCAAAACTCAAAAAGGCTCCTGCTTCACGTCGTCATCGACGGATTTCAGGGAATATGCCGGGTCGCGTCGGCAAAAACGTGAGAGAGCACGGCCAGCGTAGGGCGCTGCAGCGCTGGAGGTTGTGCAGTGCGCTTTTATTACCATTACCACGTCGAAGTAAGCAAAAACAGGTGATTATGGACGTTATTATGCTCGCAGTGGTCGTCGATGCAAAGAGTTCTCTTCGAGGCCCGATTCGACGTGGCCGCGGCGGTGACGGTGCTGGATTGGACACAGGCGGCGTGTGTGTGCCTGTGTATACCGGTGTAGCTCAGCGTGGCATCAACGTCAACGTTTATCGTTTTACTGATGTTGCTGAGGCTTAAAGCGGTGCTGTCGCTGCTGCCGGTGCTGCCGGAGAACGTGAGAAAACACAGCCAACATTGAATTGTGATTTATTTTCCTGCATTCGATTGGAAACAAAGGTACAGCAGGAAGCGGCTGCACTTTGCGCCTTCGATCGCATCTCATTTAAAAGAGAACGGGGGGGAGAAATGTGCGGCGAATTGTGCGCCAAATAGGGTTCGCTTTTTCCTCACGCAAAACTGGCACCGGGGTTGGATGTGCACTGTGTCGGCAGATAATGAAACTAATTGTGGGAACGGTGATAAGGAAGGACTGTGAGAAAGTTACTCCGGGAATATGTGGGTCAAGTGCGTGTTCTGTTGCCCGGGCTGAGTGGGGAGGGAGGGGTATTTCTCTTGACGGCTAAGTGACTGCGTTGAAAGGATCAATTAGAACTAATTAAGTTCGACTGATTGGCTGTTAGAGGTTTTATGGGGCTTTCCACTTCTGGTTCTAATTAAATTCGTGAATGGGGAGTCGGGCAACGATGGCGGTGGAGAGGAGCTGTGAAGTGAGTTGAGGAACTGGGGAGGAAAGGAGCAGTTGGCACTTTCTAATGAAGTGTGTTGTTGGGTTTATGAGGCGAAGGCGAGTTTGAGTGAAAACGGTCGTATTGTCAACTTGTCGTCCTCCGAAGAGAAATGGGAGCACTGTTTATGTCACCGTACTATTTGGGCCGGGAAGAGAAACTTCAGACTCTTCTTCTCCTTCTTGTGGCGCTACATTCCGGGGTGAACCTGGGCCTTTGTCAACAATCCTCTGTATCTGGCACGATCTTTAGCCAGCTGCCTCCAATTTCGCACCATCGTCCTTCTCGCGCCATCGGGTTCGTGGTCGTCCTCAATTGCGTTGTCCCACTGGTTCGGAGTCGAAGACGCTACGGGCTGGAGCTGTGTTTTCCATGTACTCTACATGGCCTAGCCATCCTAGGCGTTGAGTCCGTAGACGCCAGACTAGACTCATGTCGCTGCACAGCCCGTACAGTTCGTGGTTGAATCTTCCTCTCCAAGAACCTTCAACGCAAACAGGACCGAAGATTGAACGCAGAACTTTTCTCTCGAAGAGACCAAGTGCGTCTTCATCCGCTCTTGAGATAGTCCAAGCTTCCGCGCCATACAGCAGGACAGGGATGATCAAGGTCTTATATAATCTGAGCTTGGTCTTTCGAGAGAGGGCTCTATTACTCAATTGCCTCTTGAGCCCGAAGAAACAGCGGTTGGCAAGAATTATTCTGCGTTTAATCTCGGTACTATTTACTTGGGAGCCAAGGTAGACAACGTCCTTTACTACCTCGAAGATGTAGCTGCCTATGGTGACGTTCTGACCGAGTCGTCGATGTTGTGTTTCCTTTCGTGATGACAGCATGTACTTTGTCTTGCCCTCATTCACCGCTAAACCCATTTTTGCCGCCTTAGTCTCAATACAAGCAAACGCTTCATTGACGGCTCGCTGTGTTCGTCCAATCACGTCAATGTCGTCCGCGTAAGCAAGCAGTTGAACGGACTTCTGGAAGATCGTGCCTCTAGTGTTGGCGTGTGAGTTTCGCACGATCTTCTCCAGGACGATGTTGAAAAATCACATAACAGCGCGTCGCCATGCCTAAAACCTTTTTTGACATTGAAGGTCTCGGTGAGTTCGTTACCGACCTTGATGGAGCATCGCGAGGTCTCCATCGTCATCCTGCACAACCTGACGAGTTTGGCGAAATGTCAAAACTAGACATGGCGTTGTATAGCTCGTCTCTATGCACACTGTCATATGCGGCCTTAAAGTCGACAAATAGGTGGTGGGTGTCGATCTGCATCTCTTGGGTTTTTTGAGGATCTGCCGTAATGTGAAAATTTGATCGATAGTGGACTTCCCAGGCCTGAAACCGCACTGACAAGGACCTATCATGTTGTTGACGAATGGTTTCAGGCGCTCACACAGAACGGCAGAGAAGATCTTGTAGGCGATGTTGAGGAGACTTATCCCCCGATAGTTTGCGCAGTCAAAGGGGTCTGTCTCCTTTCATGTGGATCGGGCAAACGATACTAAGTCTCCACTCGTCGGGCATGCTTTCCTCCGACCATATCCTACAGATGAGCTGGTGCATGCGCCAGACAGTTCCGCGTACAATCCGTCCGCTCCAGCAGCTTTGTTCGACTTCAGTCTCGATATCGCTACGTTGACTTCGTCTAGATCGGGGAGACGGAATTCTCTTCTATCGTCGTCCATTGCGTGGAGTGGAACATTCTGCCTGACAGCGGTATTGGTGTCCTCTTCGCCGTTAAACATTCTGCATAAGTGATCCTTCCAGATTTTCAGTATCGACTGCGACTCTACTACGAGTTGTCTCTCTTCGTTCCGACAGGCTTCTGTCCGATGTTTGTACCCTTTGGATAGTTGTTTCACCCGCTGGTAAAACTTTCGGACATTATTTCTGCCGTGCCACCTCTCCATTTCCTCGATCGCGCGCTTCTCATGCTCCTTCTTTTTCTTTTTGAGAAGCCGGTGCTCTTCCCTTCTTTCGAATTCGTAGAGCTCACGAACCGCTTTCGTCCTTCTATCCAGCGTCGCCTTATATGCTACTAGCTTCGCTGAATGCGCCTGCCGACACTCGTTGTCAAACCATGGGTTTTTTCTTGGTGGCATTTTAAAACCCAACGCATCAGAGGAAGCTTCTCTGATGGCGTCTTGACAACGTCTCCACTGTTCGTCGATTGTTTCTCCTGGCAGGGTTGTACTCTCTGAGAGCTTCAGGGAGACTCGATCGGAGAAGTTCCCAGCGGTCGATTGCGATTGTAGCTTTCCAACGTCAAACTGTTTTGGTCTTGCTCTACTCCGTTGTACAATCGATATCCGAGTTCTGACCTTGGCTACAACAAGGTAATGGTCCGAGTCGATGTTAGCACCTCGGAACGTTCGGACATCGAGGACACTGGAGGAGTGTCTGACGTCGATCGCAATGTGATCAATCTGGTTGACGGTTGAGTGATCAGGGGACCGCCAGGTCCCTTTGTGAATGTTGAGGTGAGGGAACCGCGTGCTGGCTGCAGTGAGGTTTCGCCCCGTCACGAAGTCCAACAGCCTGAGTCCATTGTCGGACGTGTTGTCGTGTAGGCTGTGTTTACCGACGACTCTAGCAAAGATTTCTTCCTTGCCCAGCTTTGCATTAAAATCTCCTAGAACGATCTTGGTATCGTAGCTGAAACGTTGATCGTATGTGCTCTCTAGGAAATCATAGAAGTCGTCCTTACTATCGTCGTCTTTATCATCCGTTGGGACGTGGGCGCAGGTAAGACTGATGTTGCCGAATGTAGCCTTGATGCGGATTGGTGGGAGACGTCAACTCGAACAGTCAAAGCCGGAATTGTGTATAGGTCCAATAATAATTATATGCACATATGAGCTGAGTCAGATGGATGGGGGAAGCCTTTCTAAGTTGGCCACTCGCTGCGCAGCGTTTTCGGCAGGTGCTTGTTTGATTTTTACAAATGATTGGCCAACTGGACGGGTTTCACTGTCCCACTCTCTAACGCACAAACAACAAATCTTCTGCAGGTCACACTACCTAGTTCCTAGAACCTAAACCTTTCCACAATGTCACACTGAGTCACATCTCATATTCTTAAGCTTCATCGATTATCTCTGTCAGAAGTGGTTGAGCCACTGAACAGCTGGTTGATCTGGTTAATCACTGGTGTCTCCTGCAAGATTTGTTTGGGAGATTATTTGGGCGGGAATATTACTTATGACTAGAGAGCAAATTTTGTTTCCTACTTTTTAATTTCTTAAAGAAAGCACCCTACTGGAGGAAAGTTGGAGACAGTGCCCTAGAAGAATGCACTGGTTGCTTTTAGCTTTGCAATTGTTACCTAGCAGTGAACCACGGTTTTGAAACGCGTTCTCAAATGCGCACTCGAGTTGTGAATCAATAGGAAGGCTTTTATTTTCAATATAATTCTTACAGTTCTGAGTTACTAAGGTACAGCCAGAATGAGTAAGGTTGGGTTTGGTTATTGGGCTGCCAGCGAATGTGCCAGCACACATTCACAAATGGTTAGTGGACCAGATTTGAAAAGTAAATTAAAGCACATTCATTTCTTTTTCTGGGAGTCGAACGGGACGCCCTTAATACCAAAGGCAGGCACTCATTACTCAAGCATCTAGCCATTCCGGAGAAACTTAAATTTGATTTCATATCAACTATCACCCGATAAGCAATATAAGGATATGAATGACCTTGTCCTCATTCTCAAAGAACATTGCTTTGCTTCTTGTTGGTGCTGTAAACATGGCTAATTTTAGCCCAACCCAGACATCCTTCTTTGCCTTCAAGGATAAGTTGATACAAACAAGAAAATAATATCCTGGGAGGTGTTGATGGGAACACTCAGTCCTGGTGTTGCTTCGCCTGTAACTTGGCTACCGGCGTTGCCGCTGGAGCAACATCATTGTGTTCATTGTTTGGCTGGTAATATCGAGACTGATGGATTACAAGGTTACGCTTTGGGCATATCGACCTTGTTTGTGTATGTTTCTTCGAATTTTGGCTACGTCAGTCATGGAAGCCAATATTTCAATATGAGAAAAAGAAGGAGGCTGTGCAGTATTGTACTTTCAGTTATCAGCATCAACATTTAGGTATACAGCAGCAATTACTGATGGTTATCGGCACTCATCCGCCCTGTCTGGTGCCTCTTTCCCCGTCCAGCATGGTTCTTAGTGGGGCATTCAAAGCATTGTCCTATGGATTTGATACCCACTTGAATAAGCAGGCATTCAATGCACTGTCTTAATTTAGAGCAAACAAATTTTAACGAAACTTAACGAAACATCAAAAAATTAACGAAACTTAACGAAACTGAGTTAAGTTGTTGTGATTAGAGTACTATTTTTGGTGGTTTGCTCGATTGGGGCAGGCTGCAGTTAATTTGAGCTTCCTTGCGTCCCTTATGATTACTCGTTAAGGTGTCAATGAGTTCGCAAATGAACTTGTGTTACTACATTTCCTCCATTTCGTAACAGAAGTTTATCGTTGTGTGCATCTCGGTATTGAGTGAATTACTGAAAGGACACATGACAAAACCACGAAAAAATGCCTGTTTCGATGTCAGAAAACGGGCTCTGAATCAATAATCCACCCATTTAATTCCCGCCATTGTAATTAAGTAGATAATTAAGTTTCTTATTTCACCCTCTCGAATTCGATTCCTGCAAAGAATGAATGTGTTGTCGTTTCCACTTACCAAAGCACACAAATCACAGTCCACAGACAACGCACCACGAGCACAAGTGTAAATACAAAACGCATTGTTGCTCAAACACTCCCTCAAGAGTTCACGCTATTATGAGATACTTTCTTTGGAAAAAGTTTTGACCACAAACCCTTCCGAAGAATTTTCCAAGAAATTTGGGAAAACAGTCTTTTGGCAAAATCCATCTTTATTAAGTTGACCACAAGCAAAGCGTGGCGATAAATTATGAGGAACCCCGGGATGCAACACTTTATGAGCTTTAATTATTTCTGTGAAAAGGGTGCTAAAGAAATTAAAATGAAGGTGAATTTAATCGGGAACTTTTAAAGGGATTTTTTTTTGTTTGTTTTTTTTTTTTCGGAAATGGACTTATGGACTTAAGAAATTCCAGTGTTTGTAGAAACTTGACTTCTAAGCTGCTGATTGAGTTTGGATGGAATTTGAATGAAATATGATTTGTTTGTGTTTTGAATTAGGATATGGGACACATTTATTTCTTTTTTTTTTCATTTTAATTCATTTTTATTGTTTTAATTCATAAGATCTTACATACTAGACAAAAATGCTTAAAACTAGTTGGACGTACAATTCTATTTCTAACTTACTGGCCCTCGGCGGGCACTCTAAGCTAAGCTTAATCTTATACTATGTCTTTCGACCTAACCTAACTAAACCGGTTCAGTACAGCGGTCTCGAGTCGGGATGTGCGAGATTGTGGCTAACTAATGCCTAGCCGATTGAGCTTGTAGTAAAGACCTTCTAACCATACGGTGTCGAAGGCCTTCTCCAGGTCAATCAAGCAGGCGCCCGTGCATTGTTTCTTGCTCTTGTTCCATTGGATATCCGACACCAGTTTCGACGCGGCATGAATAGTGTCATGCCCCGCTCTGAAACCGAATTGGTTATCCGGAATTATATGTCTGTCCTCTGTCCAGTTGATCAGAGCTCTATTTATCACCTTCTCGAATACCTTGCTGATGTTCGGGAGGGGACACATTTATTCGAAAAATGAAGTTGCACCTAAAATTTCCAAGAAAAAAATGGGGATCGACTTAAGTGGCATTTAGAGTCAATATATGTACGTACTTAATTAGCAATAATTTCGATCAGGTAACTGGATGAAGAAATAACTTAAACAGAACCAGGTGTTCAAAGTGGGTGTTGTATCAGGCACACCTACATTAGGTTAGTAGTCACTTAGGTGCCAGCCGGCTATATGGCTGTGGCTCGCTTAGATCAACGAGTTGGTCACATTATGCCACAGTTGGTTGAGACGTTTTACTACCGTGAGATCTACTTTAGTCCCAAAATCACCCAGAAACACGTATTAGCAAGTTTTTTGAAAGTTTTTCAGTTCTTGGGAAGTTTTTCAGTCCAACACGGATTAAGTCTCCCAGGGCCTTCTCTAGGAAGGTGCCATCATGGGCATGATAGGACATTCGGACAGAGCATACGTTGAGATGAATTCTATTTCTCTAAGGTAGAAACTCAGCAGCTTCTGCAAAGCCGTTGTGCGGTACAAATGTTCAGTCGCATTGCATGCCTGCCTTGGGCCGGTGAGGTATACATGCCTATTAGCACGCAGTTTAAAGTCGTACTGACAAGAGTAAACAAGTGTTTTTTTTTTATTCGAATACGTAACTCGACTATACCCGTGCGACTACAGCCGCTCCCATGATCTCTTTCTGCTCAGCGTCGGCCATAGTTTTGGCTAAATGCACGGCTTATTCTTCTAGTTTGTTCCCTATGGAGTTGAGCGGCGTTTGCACATAGGAGATTGCTAGAGATTCTCATTTGTTTAATTGGGACTATCGGAATTTTCGTTTCCATAGATTCGAACATGCCCGGGTGGTGCTATGCCGACACAACAAGCTTCGGTGTCAGAAGGTTGCTTAGAAGGATGCTACCTTTATTAGCGGCAATCAGATGAAATGGTGATCGAGTTGGCGGTTACGTTGTAATCTTACCTCATATTTCACAGCCACTTCCGCTTGAAAGGCCTTCCTTAAATTTAATCAATCATTTGTATCAAAAGATTGTCCTATTGGACGTGAGCTGCGGAAAAAAAGAAATTGGTGCGGATCGTTAAGAACTGCCATTAGGTCTGGTTTTTTTTTCCTAGACAAAAATGGTTAAAACTATCTTAACTAACTGAACAAATACTCTTACATTTATTTACTGACCCTATACAAGCTTTTCTAATAATAATTTGTGTTGTTCCTTTCGACTTATGCTATGCAAGGATTTTTTTTAATGGACACACTATATCAGTTTCAATGTAGGCCAAGAAAACTGGTAAGAAAATTTGGCTCCATTAGCTCTGGTTCCGAATGTCAGTGGTGGTGTGTGGCGCTACAGCGGCTAGAGGGCCAGTGCCTAGCTTCTCAGTAACCACACATGTTGTGTGTGCTATTGTTCTCCTACGAGTGGTCTACACTTATATGCCGACTCCGAACGGCCAAGTTTGAGAAGCTTTTTCTAGACAATTATACTCTTCGAGCATTTTCATTGAATTAGAAGAGGTGAGGTCGTGAAAATATTTTTTTTGTCGTACAGACCAAGGATCGAACCTAGACATCGATGTTCAAGTGCATTGGTTTTGACGCACATAACCACAACGCCACCGGCCATCATTTGGTGCGGTGTAGAGATATCCGTCTTCACAGGCAAATGTTACCTCATCCATTGTAGTTTCAGCTCGCCAGCACACTCGCGCTTGTCGCTTGTCTGATCACTTACTCTCTCGATACAAGTTAAGTCATGCACACAAGACAACAAAGATGAAAGCGAAGATGCATGTCATGAGCTCTATGTCATATCGAAGAGCATCCCCCACTCTCCTCACGGAGTGTTGCCATACACTACAACCAACGCCAAATTTTAGACAGATTTTGACAGTCAATCACGAAATTTTGACAATCAATCAAGAAATCATGTAAATGGAAGCTTTTGAGAATAATCAGTGTTTGGTCAGAAAATGAAAAAGGGAGAGAGATGAGAGAGGTGGCTAACACTTGTAATCTAAAAACCTTTTAAATTTTGCATAATACTTTCGGTTTCTAAATGACACTTCTTTTTTCTTTGGTTAGCGCTACAGTACTGAGTGCATCTGAGCCACCGCCCATAAGCCTCGTAAGTCTGCACGATCTGCGTATAGCAACGCTATAGTTGGTCTATAGTTGGTTGAGGTCCTTACCCACTTATGTCCGCTATCTCGATAGAGGACATCCTCTGTTGCATTGTCCCAATGACTCGGATTCGAAGACTCTTCGGGACGGAATTGTGGATACCACAGGTTGAACTATATGTGGGTCCCAGAAGCTTAAAAACGAGCATTTTGACAATCAATGAGTCCCAATAAAGATTTTGGATAACACAATGCTTCCTTGTGTGAAGAGAGAAACTAGTAGGGTTGTAATACTACATTGGAGCACTCACACTCTAGACAGGTCCATTGTACTATCTGGCAGCAGCGCGCAATTCCTTCAGAAGACCACCATTCTCTTCGTTGATGGAGGGCCTGCAGAATTAGCACTCACCACATCAGCGCCGAAGACCTGCCATCTGGTCCAAGTAATGGCGGGACATTGATAGAGGAAGTGCTCTGCCATTTCGTCATCCTCTCTACAGGCGTAGCTGAGGGTATCATCGCTTAAGCCAAGCGCATTTAAGAGTTTGGCAAGGATGTAGTGGCCTGTTATTACGCTTGTAAGTCGTCCGCAGTCTTTTCTGTCACGCTTGGTACGAAACGCTTAATCCATCTACATAATGGAGAATCATGCCATCTCCGATTGTGCTCTCGAGAGGTCCGACCATCAATTGAAGCCCATTACCACAGACGCAAGATGTCCGAGCGCAGGTTCAGGTCCAGAGAAACTTTCCTCTATTCTTTGTCTAGCAAGTTCATTGGAAATCTCTCTCATTCCAGCGATTCCTTGGTATCCTGGAACCCAGATGAGTTTCAGTAAATTTTGACTGCCAATCAAATTCAGAGAGGATTTGCATTCCTGAACTATCTTGGAAGTGGTGAAAGGTTTGCGTAAGGTCTAAAGCAGAGCTTGGCTGTCACTACAATCACAGATACCCGTCGACCCGTCCTCCTGTTCCTCGCAATATAGTTCGTTGCCATTAGGATTGCATACGTTTCCGTTCGGAAAACCGACACAAATTTACCCAATGAGGCGTAGAGTCTAATGGTGTCGCCCTCCACGAAAACACCAGCGCCGGGCCCTTCATTGGTCTTGGAGCCATGGATAAAGATAGGACTACATTCCTTTTGTGACTTGAAGTCTGTCTAGAGACATTTAAAGCTGCAGTATGCTCAGGTATTTCAAATGAAAGCGTTCAAGAAATTCTAAAGCGTAGTTCACAATGGAAGGCAACTTGGTTCTTGAAACATGAGTCAAATCTAAAAATGATGAGTCCCCCAGTCACCAGTTTCGACTCCATAGCGTCCCTGGCGCCCGAGACATCAGCAAATGAAACATTTCCTTGCATGCTGAATGCTGCATTACGAGGCATATGGATTCCATTCTTCACATTCACATACAATGAAATGAGACACAACACCAAACACATGTGCCAGCCATCAAACGAGAACAAGCTGTCACATATCCTCGGCTTCCTCGGCAAACAATGGCGCAAGGCTTACTCTATGATCAACGACTTCATCGAGTCCTTTGATGTTTTATTGAATAAAGCCTTAACTTGAAAGCCCTTAAGTATCCACCCACTTCATGGGAGACTCTGTGTGAAAATTGTATTGTTTTATTTTTGCATGAATTTGTCCGCTATGGGGTTGGAAAATCGAAGGAGCGGATATCCGCCTCTGTAGGCTTGTGCATTCGCATTGGGTGTGTGTGCACGAAGTAAGTGGGAGTTGCCCTCAACGAAAATTGATAGCGAGGCCTAATGCCCGGACGTCGTTGCGGGATCTATAGTTCATTGTCGTTTCTTGTTAACGTTGATAAATGCTGTTTCGCCAACCTTATCCCTATTTGATGCGTGCGGATTTTGGTTGGGAAGTGTAACTTTGTCTCTTTTATTAATGTTTCGATCTTGGAGGGAGGCGGGTGAGTGGATGCAGAGTTATCTGCCGCTAGCATGTATGTACGTCAACGGGTTTTGATTAATTCGTTGCGTTCTTGTTGACAGTGCGGGGATATAAAAAGAATTATCGTTGAAATGATTGCGTGTTGGGGGTATTTGCTTTTGCGTGCGATGCGTGGTGCTGTTTGTTGTTGGTGACACCTAGAGGAGAAGGTAGATACGCACACTAACTATTAGAGCGTGGGTCAGAATGTCCGGACAACTTAGTTGTCCTCAGTCAAAACATGGTACACGGCTGAAGGGGAGGAATAATAAAATTGAATATGAGTGGACATTATTCTTAAGCGTGTGTGAATATTAGTCAAATATTAGGCTGTTAAAACTATTCGGTGAGAAGCACTCAAAAGCAAGGGGGAAGCTGAGGAGCATGGCTAGGCCGGGTATTGTGAGTGAATTCATGGAGAGAAGAAATGATGTTAGCTATTTTCCTGAGGCATCGTTTCAATAAAAAAGCAATGAAACACCGCTCCGTCCTTTAGCGTCTTTGATTTCGAGCGTTTAAGACAACGCGGTAGAGGACAGGTTGACACCATTGCGGGCGGCACAAGTAAGTCAGACCCAAGTTGATGTGTGCAACTAAAAACAGATAACCCATATCGATCTCGGACTGCACTGCTACATAAAAAGGAACTGACAAATGCTCTTCTTAAGCATTCCTTACTTTTTTGGTGGCGCAGTTGGACAGGATATTAATTTATCAAGTAATTTCAACAGAGACTGGGAGGGTCATTCCAACACTGTTTGCTTCGTTTTCCGAAGGATATGTGAACACAAATTATGGAAGTGGGAAGGGTGGTTGTGTTGTAATAAGCACGGAAGGAATAAGCCGGACGTAATCTCATTAAGCGGGATTGCCAAAGATGTGATCATCTGTACATCCGACCTGGAGTACTATTTGACCATCCATTTAATCAGTTACCAAATTACCCGCATCGTCAGCAAAATTGGAATAAAATTGGATACTACGGTAGCAGATAACTTCCTCTCCTCTGGTGCCTTGGTTAGAGGTGGGGTTTAGTTAGAGCTTGGTTCACACTAGTCCCGACCACTTTTGTCGTGCTTTTACCTTTCGGTAGTTTTCAGGGATTTTTGTTGCACCATCTTTCCGGCATTTTTGGTTTTTGTCGAGCCCATGTTTGACATGGCTCGATGTTACTTCTGAGGTTAGCCCCTGTAGCTTTCTTGGCTCGCCTTTGGTTTTTTTGTTTTATTTTGCTTTTTGGGCTAATTTTGGTCCAGAAAATAATTTTGACTGAGGAATAACACCGTCCACTACGCCAGAGCCTTGCATTAGCGTGGTAAGGCCATTTATACTCTCCGGAAAGTGGAGAGGTACCATTAGAACACAGCAAGTAGTACCTTCTGATTGCGACTTTTATCCAGTGTGCACGGTTCTTAGGAGAAAGACTTAGTTCGTCAACTTCTCATGCCTTCAGTTCCCTTTTCACAGTGCACCTGTGTTGTGTACGCCAGAGTCGCCCGTTCAACACGTATTGAGGGCCAACTTAAGCCCCCGCACCATGCCAAGGTATCCATCCCGCAGAGGAAGGAGGAGGTTAAGAACACTTCCATGCGACAGTAGACTTAATGCATATCGCCGTATTGAATTGTTTCCCCTATATTAATTGGAATTTGAGTAACAGATCGCCAACTTGCAGTGCAAACTTTCCGGAAGAATTTGTCAAGCTTTGTTTTTTCATGGCTTCATGGTAAGCTTATCTCAAATGAGCCAGACTAAAGTACCCAATTTCCCGTACCAGCTTGGGTCCGATCCGCAAACGAGAACATTTTCTGCTGCAAACGCATAACATCTTTATATTGGTGGACGTCTTTACGGACAAGGCCCCCCATACATGTGTGCATGATGAGCAAATGCTCTTGGCATAAAGTAAAGTTCATCAGAAAACCTCTTAAAATAATATACTGAGCTTAAATTCGTATTAAAACCTTTGAGTGAACTTGCCTACACATATGAGAATTGCTCATTTGTCAGACATTTTTTTGAAAAGACAATGTATACGTATATACTCAAGCAAACTACACGAGAAAAATAACTAGGGAATGAAATCCTGAGGTAAAAACGGTTGTCGAGCAAGTAAGAATAATATGGTCGATTTTACATATGTGCATACGTTGCTAATCAGTTTAGTTTGATATTCTAGAAACGACACGTAGAAAATTTGTGCAGGCCGTCCGTTAATTTAATCAACAAATGTTTCATTTTTGAATAACATAAGCTGAAAAATAAGAAAAAATCAATAAACCTGCTTTAATTTGCAAGGCGTTTTAACTTTGGGAGGTTGTGATTTACACGAACATAATTGTATAAAGTCTCGTGTGTAAGCTGTATACAACCATGGCACTGTTTAGAAGTGTTAAATCCGATATTTTGTTAAAATAATCTTGGCTGAACTGGCAAGGCGGATGAAGGTTGCGCTCAGCATAAGCCTATCACAATGCGCTAATTTGGCTCAGACACACATTGACCACGTTGCAACAAGATAGCTGACATGAAGACCACAGTAAGCGCTTGGTAACATACTTACTTACTTAGGGTGGCGCTACAGTCCGATGTGGACCTGGGCCCCAACTGACAAGCATCTCCAACCAGCTCGATTTTTACCTAGCTGCCTTCAGCCCGCATAATTGGTCGAAGTGCCTTTCCAATTGCATGTTCCACCTGATTCGCGGCCTTCCTCTACTGGTTTTCATCCGCTCTACGTGGCCTACCAATCTCAATCTTTGGATCTTCACTCTTCTGGTCGATGTTGCTGAACACTTCGTCCAGTTCGTCGTTACATATCTCCTCCTCCACTCACCATCTATGCAGACGGGACCGAAAATCACTCGAAGAATTTTTGCCCCCAAATCAACCCAGAGCAGCTTCGTCCACTTTTGACAAAGTCCATGCCTCTACGCCATATATGTAGCTGGATTGGGACGATTTTATAGACGGTCTTATAGAGCGTTCCTTTGGTTGTTCGAGAGAGGGCTTTGTTTATCGAGTGCTGGGTTAGACCTTCTTCAACTCACTTGATGGGGACATATTTTATTGGTTGAGTCTGGGACTGCTGTGGATAGTCTTTAACGACATTCACAACTTTCGCGGCTAGACCTTCCTCGAATCACTAACAATGCAATGTGGTTTAGGTTTACCATAAAACTACTGTAACACGCACTACCAGTTCCGAAAGTTTACCAATTCTACTACATCTACTACTCGATGACGTGAAATAAGACCGACCGAAATAAGGTGGCCGAATTTTGGAATTCGGATTCTATTTGTGAAAGCGAAACAATGTCAAATTTCCATATTATTTCTTCTTCTGAAGAGTTCCACCACTTAAAACTTTTTATTAACTCAATCGTCAATCAATAGTGACATGAAATTTTTATTGTGCTGGTATTCATTCACAAATTATGTTTACTTGCAAAAAATAACAGAAATGAAAAAATCAAACAGAAAAAGTGTGAACGTAATTAATACGATGTAACCTAAACATATCATAAATATGAATATGAACAAAAATAAAACAAACCACTGGACCGATGAGGCATTCGTGTTCTGTGTGAATAATTGCCTTTTGTTGATAGAATCAACACGTTCATATTATAAGGACATCCACATAGAGAATGGCCAACGCTGAAACGTGCAATTTAATGTCTAGCTTGTAAGAGAGCTTAGTCGTGCTTCGCTCGTGAACAGGATCTCAACTCTTTTTTCGCAGGGCTTAACAGCTTACGCGACGATCTTCGCTAAACCTGTCTGTCAATTGTGGAATTCGGGCTCACTTCACGACCCATCTACTCTTTTATCGGGAAATTTAAGGCATATTGTCATTCTCTCTTTATTATGTTGTTCACATGTCTCTGGGATGGACAAAATTTACATTGGTTAGTAAGGCATTCTTAAAAGTTTCTTTTTCCATAATTCATCTTCCAAGTGCCACAACGACCCCATTGGGCATACCTCTCTCTTCACACCGATGGCGATGTTTTCCTTCATGTATTAATGGATTCTGAGACTCCGAGGGAAAAAATGTACAGTGGTTTGGAATGTATGGAAAGTGAAACTTCTCTATCGCAAACACCGGCGAAAGCGTCATGCTGGGGGCGTCATGTAAGGGTGTGCATTGCAAGACGTAAAGGTTAGTTTTTTATGGCAATCTTAGTAAGAATTATGTCCGTTGTAGAGAGGTGTCCATAAAGAGGGGTCACTTAAAATGACAAAGAAGTGCTTAAACTGATGACGAAATGAATGAAAAGAAGGGAACGAGGGCTGCGAAGTAAACAATATCTTGTTGCAGGGTGACTTCGAACAAATACAGCGATTTTGCGACGACAGAAAGTTTATTATCAACTTCTTGAAGTGTGAAACAATCCTTTTTAAGACCCCGTTGAACATGCCATCATGGGCCACGCGCACAAACTGCGTACGTTCGGCACAGGGGCGGCTGTTAGATGTGAAAAGTGCAGCTAGGTATCTCGGCATTTGGTTGGATCAATATCTGTATTTTGACAAACATATAGATATTGCTCTGACGAAAACTAAAAAGGCCTTTGCTATGACAAGGTTGTTGTTTCACAGCAGCCAACTTGATTCGAGGGTGAAGGTAATCTGCTACATGGCCCTTAACCGGCCAATTATGGCATACGGTTGTCCATTGTGGTTCAACGTAAGTCCTTCCCATATGGAAAAGATGAGGTTGTTCGAGAGACAATGGGTGGTGTGAATAAAAACTGAGTATGAGCATTTCCTCAGAATTTTGGAGGAAATGCTCCATCTGGCGTGAATAAAAATGTATTTCGTTCAGTTTAACGAATCCTCTCCGCTCACATATTTTCACAATTGAGTATTACCTCAGTTTTGGTGTGAATAAAGATGGAATGTATTCAGATATCATTTGTTGAAGTTGAGTGTGCATAGGAGGTGACTCAAGAGACAAAAAAGTAAAAAACAATAAAAATAATTGAAATTACTGCGTCGGAGGAGGAATACTTTAACGGATTAAGCCTTATTAATTAAACAAAAAAATCTGGAATGGACGATGGCGATTTCATCAGGTGTTTACAAATGTATCCGTGTTTGCTGGAAAAAAGCCAAACCGATTCAGGTACTCACCGCCATGTAAATGAGGCTTTATTATTGCAATATAAGTACAATCTAGAGCGCCAATTTCACTTCTCGCAATTCCTCGATCGAAGAAGGAAATTTCACCCATAGATCCGCCTTTGCACATATAGCATAACACACTTGTCAAATTGTTTTTGATACAGTGGTGTAATGAATCCCAAAGTCCTCTCCAACTCCAACTTGGAAACCCGGGTCACCAATGAAGGAATATTTTCATCTTCTCCTTGCTTGGTATTGCACCACCACGGTTTTCTCCAGGAATATCGGAACACTGATGCGAAACTCGAATCTGTAATGTTTCTTGAAATTATCCCCTATGTCCCCGAAACGCCATGAATTATATTGTTTTATTTTTCGCGTTTCTATATTTAAAAACATGATTGAAAATGAATAATTCGCATGTGTTTGCGTTTGTTAATTGAATTTGAAGAATGTTGACGAATAAATTTGCCAGCTCTCCAGCAGAGTTTTTAAACGTCAAATTGAGGGTAAGAACCTGATTTGAGGAACGTTTTTAGTGTGTTTTACTCCAAGTGTTTTCTCAGTTTTTATTTTATTTATTTTTTTTTTTTCATTCATTTTTGTTTTATTTTGAATTCATTAACTTACGTGCTAGACAAAAATGCTTAAAACTAGCTTAACTAACTTAAGAAATGATCTTACTCCTAACCTACTGACCCTATGCGGGTACTCTAAGCTATTCTAATCTTAAATTTGTCTATACCTTTCGGATTATGCTATGTTTTTTTTATTGTGTTAAAGACACACCGTTTTACTTTTATTTGTTTCGCCAAGAAAACTGGAAAGAAAAACTTGGCTATATATATCTATTTTAACCTAACTTAAACAAACTAGAACCAAAACTAACCTAACATTACAACTTAAGACTATCTTAACTATGTCCGTAACAGTACGGACGCGTGCATTTTTTTTTTCTTACGCTCTAACTTATGACCTATGTAAGTTGGCCACTATGGTCAACTAGCGCATCAATATGAGCAGCTACCCGCGGCGGAGACTGGTTTTGGTGTAACCACCAATAAAATTGCCGTTCTTTGGCAGACTCTCTCCTGTCTCGAGCAGAGATCGCTCTACTGAACCGGTGGAGATCCTCATGACTGCGAGCGACATCCCGTTCATATTGAAGTCGCCTGTCCACTGTTCGGCGTACGACGTGGAAAATTACAGGACATCCGTGTGGATCCTGTATTAGGCCAATTGTGTCGAGATAGAGGAACGCCTCGGGAGGAATAAAGCCGGAAAGGCGCACTCTCTCATGGTACATAACGTTGGGGTAGTAAGCCCCAAAGATCAGACTGTTGGAAGAAGTCATAGCTCGTGCAATGTGCCTTCTGATCAGCTTAATAATAAAATTATCTATCCTGTTGAGGTTTGCCTCGGGTTACAAGACCTCATTGGGATAGTACTTCTTGTACTCAGATTCGGAAGTACGCTAGAAACGGAGACAAGTCCGAAGACATTGTCTCTCGAACAACCTCATCTTTTCCATCTGGGAAGGACTCACGTTGAACCACAGTGGACAACCGTATGCCATAATTGGCCGGATGAGAGCCATGTAGCAGATTACCTTCACCCTGGTATCAAGTTGGCTGCTGTAAAACAACCTCCTTGCCACAGCAAAGGCCTTTTTAGCTTTGGCCAGAGCAATATCTATATGTTTGTCAAAATACAGATATTGATCCAACCAAATGCCAAGATACCTAACTACACTTTTCACATCTAAAGGGCGTCCCTGTGGGTCAACAATGCCGAACTTACGCCAGTTTGTGCGCGTATCCCATGATGCCATGTACAACGGGGTTCTGAAAAGGATAGTTTCACACTTCCTGAAGTTGATAATCAACTTCCAGTCGTCGCAAAATCGCTGAATTTGATCGAAGTCACCTTGCAACAAGATATTTATTTCTTCGACCTTCGGACCTGATCTGTACGCCACTAAATCGTCGGCGTACGCAATTAAGTGCGGCATTGAACCTATCAGATCTGCAGTGAATATTGAAAACAGGATCGGCGAACCAACCGCTCCCTGTTGCAGACCATTTTTGATGTCAAAGACCGTGGAAGAAGTTACATCGCTACTTTTCACGACGAACTTTCTACCTGTTATCATGTCATAAATCATGTATACCAATGGTATACTTATGCCGAGCCTGACCAGCTTGAGGAAGAGGCCCTCCAACCAAACGGTGTCGAACGCTTTCTCCAAGTCAATCAGGCAAGCACCCGTGCATTGTTTTTTGTCTTTATTCCATTGAATGTCGGACACCAGTTTAGACGCGGCATGTATGGTTTCATGCCCCGCCCTAAATCCGAACTGGTTGTCCGGTATGATATTATTTTCCTCAACCCATTGTTTCAGAACTCGAATGACTATCTTTTCAAAAACCTTGCTTATGCAAGGAAGAAGACTGATCGACCGAAGATTTGTCGGAATTGATCTATCTTTGTCCCGTTTAGGGATTGGTTGCACCACAGCTGTTTTCCAATGTTTCGGGTAATAAGCATTACTCAGCGCATTGTTAAACAATGTTGTGTAGATCTGCACAGCTTCAGAGGGAAGATGGCGAAGCACAATGTTCGGTATACCATCGATTCCCACTGGCTTTTTCTTCTTTAGCGAGTTAAAGATACCCTGGAGATCTTCTTGGGAAATCAAGATGTTATTTACATCATTGGCGACGGCACTGTTTGCCATGTAATCGTCATTGAACCTGGAGAAACCTCAGTTTTTATTCACACCACCCAATGTCTAAGCAAAACCACTCAATTTCTTCTCCATCTCACATATTTAACATTTTGAGTCCCAGCAGCTGAGGGCTGTACTCCAGTCCATCACTGATTAAAGCCCCACTCATATAAGTATCATATTAAGCCGTTGATACCTCATAAATTAAGTAAAATCGACGTTTTTTCTCGCAAATAGATGCTGATCTGAAATAAAATAATACCCAGTCGTCGCCTGGGGATCTATCATTTATAGCCATTCTTAGTAAATGAACATTTGTCCCGGCAACAGTCACGTGTCAGATGATTCTTTATGCATGCACTAAATCAGTTTCAAACCCTTGACGTATCGTATTGTGTGCATTGTAACAAGGGTGCTGCGTTGAGACTTTGTTACATTCGCCCAGGATGTCATGCAGTGCACATTCATTTAATAAGTGCGATTCAAACTGTGGTCCGCCTTTGTGCTGCATCTTTCGCAATTGAATGGGAGATAATCTGGGGTGAATGGAAGCGCACCATTGACACCCCTTTTATTGATCGGCTATTGCGGGTGTGATCTTTAAAAAATATCCAGAAAGGGATATCCAACTTGGTAATGCTTTATCTCTCCGAAGGCAGTCCGTAGCTTGACCACTGCGTCCTCAGTGGTATTGTGACGCATTTAATTCATCACTAATCTACTCCTCTTGAAATTATTTTAATGAATTTTTGTCTGTGGTGAGGCCGAGGATATAGAGGTAATAGAGGCGTGCATGCTCCCCATTCCACATCAGCACACTTCCCCCCCTATTCCTGTCCAGAATTCCGCATAAAGTTGTACATTCATTAAACCGCACGCAGGGAAAAGCCCACAGAAAGGGTATTTCAATTGGCTTGCATGTCGACCTTTTCGCCCGCCTCATGGGTCCGTCCTTTTTCCTTATCCACACACAGGGTTCACCCTGCCCTTGCCACCCGGATTGTTGAGTAATTGTTGGTTTACCCAGACGTTGGCTCACAATTCCTGCTCCAAATCCACAGATAGTTTGGGATCCATTAGTTTAACTTGTTTTGGGTGTTATAGTTTATCCAATGTGGGTTATTAGCCCATTCTTTATCATTGAGGATAAGCGCTTCATATCTTGTGAATAATGTACGGGGGTCATGAGATCAGATGACACGAGTGACCACTCAATTATGTAGCAGTTTCCAACATTCAATTTCAAAAACTAATTATGTAAGTTCCTTTGAAGATGTTTGTTCCATTGAAGATCTAAGCGAACCTGGGCCTGAAATGAAGTGCTTTTTTGCCATTGCGATCTCGCTGTGTTCATTTGTCCCAGTTTGGTTAAGGACCTTCTGTTGAGTCCCTTATTGTTTTAGCACTTGGTCAGCTTTTCTCAGGTGCTGGACTTCGAAAGCGAATTTTCCAACTATTGCTAAAGAAGCTCCGACCATCGGGAGACGGTTTCCTTGAACATCACATATCTTAGTGTTCCCCTTATTCCTGACCAAATGTAAGACGCACGGCAAAAATACACAACGAAAAGCTTGCTATAATACGTCGAATGAATTTGTTCATTTGATGCATCCGTTGAAAGTAGATTAGTTTGCCAATTGCAAGACTATAAGCGAACTACTTGGGGTATAGTGTCAACTCCTTAACTTCCTACGTTAACGTCCTGATTGGTCGTTATCAGTGCTTGTTCAGTCCAGCGAAATCCATTATTGACCAAATATTTACACTTCGGCAGTTCCTGAGAAAGACCAAGGTGTTTCAAGTTGATACCCACCACCTATTCATCGATTTTAAGGCCGCGTATGACAGTATTCATAGAGACGAGTTGTACGACGCCTTGTATAGTTTTGGCATCCCTCCAAAACTGGTCCGTCTCTGCAGAATGACGATGGAGAATTCCCGATGCTCTGTCAAGGTCGGTAAAGATTGTAACGAAATCTTTGATGTCGGAAAAAGATTAAGACAAGGCGAAGCACTGTCATGCGACATTTTTAACATCATTCTCGAGAAGGTTGTGCGGAACTCAAATGTCAACACCAGGGGCACGATCTTCCACAAATGTGTACAACTGCTCGCATATGCCGATGACATTGATATCATCGGAAGAACACAACGAGCTGTCAGTGGGGCGTTTGTGAGCATCGTGAAGGAAGCGGCCAAGATGGGGCTTGCGGTTAATATAATATTTATAATATATCTGTGGATTGTAGTCTTTCCGAAATATTGAGCTGCTAAGAGCATTCCGTATTCGTGTGGTGCGGCTAAAAAACGAGTCTCTCAATTTCACTGTGCGTGCGAAAGCAGGCTTAAGGGTAAACAGATGTGCATTCCTGGCGAGACGTGTATTGCGGGTGAATTCAAGGAGAGGAGGAATGCAGTTGGCTAGCTCACTTGAGCATCGTTTGTTAAAAACGCTCGCTTCTGGATTCTATCTAGTAGGTGCAAGGTGGTCTTGGGGGCACCAGACGAGATATGAGCGTTGTACTCAAGCTTAGGGCGAATATTCGCTTTATAGATTAAAGCCAAATCAGTGGGGGTGAAATATTTCTTGCATCGATTAAGGAAACCTAAACATTTCGCAGCATTTTTGGCGACCTCGAATATGTGATCGTTCCAACTAAGTGTTGTGTTGATGCACATACCAAGGATGGAAAGTTTTCCAGTTTCGTCGATACAAGCGCAATTCATGGATAATGGGGTTCGCTTTATAGACAGCAGACAGCATTGAGTTTTGGAAGCATTGAGCACTCTGTTGTTCTTACCCCAGTTAATTATGCTGTCCAGATCGGAATTCAATGTGCCTGACATACGCTGCCGTTCCAATACTACGTCCGAAGGGCAGGGTCGTGAATTTTGGAACGAATATGAAAAGCTGAGGGTGCTGTCTTCAGCGAAGGAGTGGATTGGATTAGAAGTGGCAGACAGGAGATCATTTATAAAAATGAGAAAGAGTGTCGGAGACAGAACAGAGCCTTGGGGGACACCAGCATTTATTTTGTGAATATCAGACTTGAACTCATCCAAAACAACTTGGATTGAACGGTTCAAAAGGTAGTTTCTAATCCATAGAAGGGATATACATCTATAGTCTGTCCAGGAGGAAGGATCGCCTTTTTTGTGGATGGGGCATATGGAGCTGCCCAGTCGGCGGTCATGCTGTCGTCTTCCCAAATTTAGCAAATGATCTTTTTCATGCTCCCTATCAGTTCATTGCCCCCAACTTTCAAAAGCTGCGATGGCATCTGCAACAGCTATGTTGGAAGTGCTGCCTAAACACATTCACTATTCCTTGCGGCTCTATAAATAGATTACCCCCGCAATTGCGAAGAGACTGGGTGCATTTCCTAAAGCCAATGGCCAGACTGGACTGCAGTATCTAAGTTATGGACTCAGTCACTTGACTTGGATGTTATAGAAAATCTTTGACGAAACATCAATACAGCTGTCCATTACGCCGAGTCAATAAATAATGAGTTGCTATACATTATATAAAATTGGAAAACTAGCTTACCTGTTTGACTTGTGTCTTCTCTTCATTGTGATTTAACCACCTTGCAATAAAATCTTCACAAACCTTTTTTTTTTCAATATTTGCTTCATTTTCATCAGAGACATCCGAATTAGCACACCTCATCATCCGGGTCCTTCGAGAAACAAAGACACATCATTCCAGGGATGTATCACAAGTAGACCCTTGTCGCCATCGTGATATGTAAGCCTAAGCCACGCCGATTATCTGGCTCCATGAATTGTAAAAGTGGTTGCTAAGCCATCTGTCTTCTGTAGATATCGCTAAGTGCACAAGCCGTTCAAGGCAGAATAAAACAAAGTTGTTGTGGCCCGTGGCGTTGTGCGTATGTGTGTCGCCAAAAAAGCACTTAAGCCTCGATGTCGTAGGTTCTCTACCTCGTCTAAGCGACAAAAAATAATTTTCACGGTCCCACCTCTTTCGAGTCACTGACAATGCTCAAAGAGGATGTCCTGTTTAACACAGAAAATACTTCTCAAACTTGGCCGTTTGGAGTCGACAGCTGTAACTCCCTTCCACTCTTGAGAGAACAATATCAAGCACAACGCAAGTGGTTGTTGCAAGCAAGGCTCTGACCCTCTATGGGCTGTAGCGCCACCCACATCATCATTATTATTATTTTAAAATGTTTCAGTTTGGAATATATCTTCAAAATGTCGAAGGGACCAATGGTGGGGTTGCCACACAGTCTTCGCGAAAAAGCACTAACAACAGTAGACTGACTGTGTAGCTCTTGCGAATAGTATTCTGTACAGATCACGCATTTGCTAAGCCCAATAAGACATCACAAAAAGACGAACCAACCCTCACCAAAAATTCATTCGAAAACATTCCCCGCACAACAGCTGACAAAGCATTTCGGGAATATTTAATCCACATGACCGAAGCCAGTGTTAACCCTTGTATCCGAAATTGAATATGCGAAAACCAACAAAAGACTGAAAACGTTCACCGGCGTCTCGTCTAAGACAATGCCAAGGCCAGCACCGTCTTAGACGAACCATTCATGCTGTGCCTGCGGGAAGCAACGAACATTTTAATCAAGAAATTAATGGTCTGCGATATGAGCTGTGTAAGTTATTCCGAAGATATGAAAACACCCCTCGCAACTGGGCACCCGTAACTGGCAACTAATGAAAACGAAATCAATTAAAGTGCGTATGACGTCCAAAATATATGACTCCATTATCACACAATGGTTGTTCTTTTGTTCGCAGTCGTCGTCGTCGTCCGTGTTCGCCCCAAAAACCTGGATTATTGTTTCTTTTGTGTGTGAAAGTAGTAATAACAATTTACTGCTCCCGGGCGCTTATTCCCTCGCTTGGCATCGCATCGAATCATGAAAACTCTTAGCGCAGCAGTTATGTATGTACTTCAGTCAAATGAACACGTTGAGGAGCGGTGTTGCCCAGCAACCCCCTGAAGTTGATTGCGAGGAAGAGATATCAAAACGAAATGAATACGGCTGCAGTAAACGTGAAAAGTATCTAAATAATAAATAATTTCATAATACTCTCCACAGTTAAGTGCAGACCATTGCCTTTTGGCTGACTATCTGCGCCCGACTCCGGCGAAAAAGGACAATGCACGGCGGAACGAACACAAAAAATAAAACGAATCCCGTGGAGAGAGATAGTGAGAGTCCTGAAAATTCCGTCTGTCGGTGCTTATGAACTCGCAAAAAGTGCCCGAGGAAACTTTATTAAATCCATCCGAAAAGTTTACGCTCCACCGTGATGGCACACTACCACTGCCGCCGACGCCACAGTCACCGCCACCGCCCGCCGCTGTGTGTTGCTGTGCCAGCGGGCATGGCACGTCCGTAATACCTTTGCCAACTAAATTGTGTTCTCAGAGTTACCTGCCACCGCAAGCCCAACCCCGTCAAGTCCCGATTTCACGATTCCAAGGACAATAATGACGACGACGAGGAAAGGATTTGTAAAGCTGCGAGCCAACCGAGCACGCTGCCTGCAGAAGGACCAAACATGACGTCGACAAATCGTAGAACAATGCTACACTCAACACGGCCAGAGACGGGGAAGATGCAGATGGGATAGACAAACGACGGCGTCGTCCGTGATAGGGAAGAGGGCAGCCGCATTGTTGTGACTTTTTCCAACGGAGACGTCGCACACTTGCACACCTTTGTTTGAACAGCACACCTGTTGAGGTGCTGGCTCTGTGGGATTATTAGATTTACCATCCACTGCCGCAGACGTCTCTATCGGGCTGCCGGTCCGTCCCGTTGGAACCGGCACCGTGCCGCAAAGCGAGGACATGTTCTACCAATCACTGTGCAAATATGCGGCCGACAAAGGACACGGATGGATAAAAGCGAAATCAAAAAATGCGACCGATGACGGGGAGGCACCTTCGTGTCGCCAGGTAGCGTGGTCATTTGGTTTTACGATATGGCTCCATCGTGTCCACGGAATCGTATTCGATTTTATCGCCCACGAGTTCCAGGGGCGACCGTGTTCCAACTGTCGCCCGAATGGTCGAGTGTACTTCAGCTCAAACGATTCGGAAGACATTTCCGCACCCGAGATAGGCAGATGAGATACGGGGGATGCGCACAGACACACATATGTCGGGGATTACCCCGTCTTCCGTCGCACCGAGCGCCAAATGGATTCCGATCCAATTGTATTCCAGGGGGAATTCCAAATCGAAAGCTGAATGGAAGGCCTGCCCTCACGCCGCGCGCTGCCTTTTAAAATATCGAGCCGAAGGGATGCGAAAAGGGATACCGCAATGCCTTCCGGGGTCCCCCGTCCACCGAGTCCACTTCACGAGGACGCGGCGCACTGACGGCGATCGAAGGCATTCAAAAAGGGGTTGCGAAAGTTTTTCGCTTCGTAATCATAATTGGCGTCATTTAAATTTTCCACTTAATTTATTGCTCTTTAAAAAAAAAACAGCGAATACCCACATTTGAACGCAAAATACGTACATATCCCAGTTTGCTGGTATTTGTGCGCACATAAAGGACACTGGCGCAGAGGAAATTAATATTTATTTCGCCTGCGGCAAGGCCATGGGCAGCTTACACTGCAAAGGGGAGCAGAGTCGAAGGAGTACCCTCGGAAGGGTCTCTCGTGAGGTATTTCTTTGTGTCACGCGAAAGTTTCACTTGATATCGCCGCGCACGGAGTCCTTTCTACTTGGAGGTAATTAAAAATTTCATTTCCATCCAATTGTTGGGTGCACGCTCCGCGCAGAAACGTCGCCACCACTGATGGAGATTTCACTGGCTGATGGTGATGGCGCTGCGCTTGCGGTAATGTGGAAAAGTTGCTAAAAGCGCGCACGCTAATTGGAAATGTCTAATTGAGTTATGGTCGGCTGCATGTATACCTTCCGGTCCAATCTAATGACTGGTGGATTGGGTGGGGAGCCAGGCATTTGGAAAGGATTTTTGAATTCACCATGAAACTGGTGAGCTTACCTCGAGGTCGAGCTAAATAACACGATTGAGAGATTGAATGTGACGAAAGCGCTGCAGACACTGCTTGTCTTTTGTTGCTCAATATCGCTCTGTGCCATCGGCCGAGGAGATGCCTATTGTGTGGCAACGGCATTCTTGTTACGAAGCAGATTAAACGGGAAGCTTTGTGATTAGTTTGAAAGCAATTTAAGGAAATCCGCAGGATGTCGGTACTAAGTGTGTCTTTTGTGCGTGGGCAACGACGACGTTTTTGTTTTGGACGCCATCTGTCTTCCCCACACGACGTTTTTTTCGTTTGAGTTTTTCCAAATTGAATCCTTTCTTAACAATGGACTGTCTTGGTTGCCGCCCATGTCTTTTGAATAAAATTTGCATTGGATAACAATTTCTCAAGAAAACTTAGTATTGACGGCTGTTCGAGTGGTTAAAGCATCGCTTCGTTGAATCGACTCCTGTAAAAACAACGAACTTCAGAATAAGGGCTTCTTTCGATGTCCAAGCATACATTACTAAAGTTATGCTTTGTCGAATCGAATAAGTCTTTTGAAGAACTCTTGTTGATAAACTCCTCGATGGTTATTGAAACTCATACCGCCGTAAAAATAAAAAAAGCGCTACCCGCTCCTTAACCCACGCTTTGGCTAACACACGGATAGTGAACTTATGCATTTGATAACAATGCATTTTGGTGGTAGCCCGTGGCGTTGTGGGTATGTGCGTCGACCCCAACTACGACGTTGTAGGTTCGATTCGAGCTCTGTGCAATTTTCAAGACCCCACCTCTTTCGAGTTACTGACAATGCTCAAAGAGTATTTCCTGTCTAGAAAAAGCTTTTCAAACTGGGCCGTTCGGAGTCGGCTTAAGATCTCTTCCACTCGTGAACAATAACACGCACAACACGAGTGGTTGCTGAGAAGCTAGGCCCTGGCCCCCTAGGAGCTGTAGCGCCACCCATATGATTATTTTATATCATTATTATAACATATGTTATAAATTACCATATTTTATCTCTACATTGGCCGTCCACTCCTTTATAGCTAACTGCGCGGCAACCCTTCACCGTATTGTACTTAACATTCGAGTACATCTGTCACTTTCCTTTAGCTAGCCAGAAATAAGTTATGAAGGATATAATCAATTCAATCAGTGGTCTATGTTTGAATTTAACTCACACTTTTTATTGTTCTAAAGCATCGCCATGTTGCTTTTAGAGTTGCCTTAGATTTTGACAACCAACTCCGTAAAAAAAAGTTATCCGGCTCGTTATTGCATGTGAGTCAGGCTGCATAATATAATTTTATTAATAAAAATTACGAGTTAATACACATTTAAGTGCTTACCCGTCAATAGTTGGTGTTTATTAATATGGCTGATAGACTTCATTTCTCCGAACGGAGAGAGCTGTGTATGCTTCGATGGTTTGGACCCGTGGCACAAATGTCCCCATCGACACGTCTTCCGGGGTGTGCCTTAAATGCGGATTCATCAGAAAGGCGTCAAAATTCGCGTGGTTGGGCCTGAGGATATATGCGGATGAGTAAGAGTCGATGGAGGATTATCGAGTGACTTGGAGATCTCCATTGCGTTCAACACCCCTGCGACTGCTTTAGTGGATCATGGGGGTCATCGTCGTCGTCATGAAAATGAGATATTATTTATTTTCAGCATCGAAACTGATGTTGTACAAAGAGACAGCCATAAACAATGAATAGTAAAAGAGAAATCACTTCGTCAATGCAATACTCAGACAAATTATTGGCACTACATACGTCAATATTAATACATTGTAAGTCCGCAACGTAAAGAAAAAATCATCCTTGAACTTCTCTGTGAAACAACAACTGCTCGGTTTTGAATTTAACTTTTTGTTAGTGCTGTTGTTGATGACTTATTCTATTTTTTTTTTTTAGATTTACGTTTTTCAATGTACTTGAATGAATTCTGATTCGATAACAGATACATATATGGACGTCGGTCACCGCCTTGTATCGATCACACCATTGTTAGTTACTCTTCCATTAGCACGGTAAAGATTTTGAGTCTGGGAGACTTTAGAATAGGTCAATTAATCACTTGCTAGTTAAGGACGATACCATTTTTAGGTTTCACCAAGCTCTTTTCATGCAGAAGTTACATCTGGTGCACAAATCCCTGATTTTTTTCAATTCAAACAACAATTGAGTAAAGTGTAAAGCGTACAATAAGGCATTGGTCTTTTATAGTACTAAGTTGTCACAATTCTAAAAAGATGCAATCCATGAGCTTTGTAGACTAGTGAGAGAGAAAAAAAGAGATTGAATAGGTGGGAGGTTGAGGATTTAGATGATGATGAGAAAATGTTTGTCATTTGTTCGTATCGTTAATTGTATCGACTTCCACGGTACATGTCGTAAAAAAGGCGCGATGACGAGGTAGTATTACAGTATATGGTTTGACTAATCCTCCCACAATATGTGAAATCTTTACAATGCCTATTTCTTATCTTCTGCTAGACACGAAATAAAGCTAAATAACTAAAATGCACTTTTTCTACAGGTGGAAAAACTCTACACGGCGGACTACAATCCAGAGTGGTCTACGGGCTTTTTAGATCTACCTGGCTTGGTAGACCGCGCTAGAAAGAAACAGGAATTGCAAACCGCGTGAGAAAGTTCAAGGGATATCGTGTGCATGCATCAACACACGATCGTGACGAACAGTGACTCGTAAGAAGTGGGACCGTGAAAAAATATTTTTTGTCGCTCAGACCACTGATGCGTGGGTCTGGGTGTCTATTCAACGCGGTGCGCAAGTATTTTAACATCCAACTTACCTAGGTGCCGGTACAGTTTGACATTTTTATGAAGCGAAGAAACTCCACAAATTTCACTGCAAGAAATCCACTGAAGCTTAAAACGCCTACAAGTACAAATCGCAGATGGTCGCCTAGTAAAGGATAGGCAACGACCACAAAACAATAATGGCTTACTCTCTATCCAAGCAAGACGCTTACTCGACCTGATTTCAATAACTAGACCGAATCTCAGAACAGTCATCGGTGTGATAACCGGGCACTGGAATCAATATATTAAGATAATACTGCGGGCCCGTGGCGTTGTGGGTATGTGCGTCGATCCCAACCTCGATGTCGTAGGTTCGATTCCAGCTCTGAGCGACAAAAATAATTTTCACGACCCCACCTCTTTCGAGTCACTGACAAGGCTTAAAGAGTATTTCCTGTCTAGAAAAAGCTTCTCAAACTTGGCCGTTCGGAGTCGGCACAAAACTGTAGGTCCCTTCCACTCGTGTGAGAACAGTAGCACGCACAACACGAATGGTTGCTGAGAAGCTAGGCCCTGGCCCTCTACGGGCTGTAGCGCCACTCTTATTATTATTATTATATTAATACTGCGAGTCTACCAGACCAGACAGCAGACCTAAGTGTGGCTGCGATCAACCAACAGTTCAATCTATTAGAACAAATAATGCCTATTTTTTTGGAGTCGAGTTTAATTTAGATAACAAATTTCATCCAAGGAAATCATGTGTGATCATATGTCTCAGCAAATTGTGGCATAGGTTAGGTTATTGGGCTGCCAACGAAATTGAAAGCACACTCAGACCATTGTTGGTCCTAAGGATATAAGCGTTTCGCCCTTGCTTTCAATGGGATTCAAACCAGAGACCCCACCAACAAATGGCAGGCATTCGACCAACTGCCACCGCTGAGAGACAGGGACATCTAGAATCCCTGTTGCACTTGCCGTTGAGGAAAAGTGTTGTTTCTACAGTTGTGAAGTCATTACACGTTGAAGTTGTTCGTGTCCCACCCTTAAGAATAATTGTTCGCATGAGGTCTGTTCCCGTAAACAAAATAAGCAGTACAAAACGACGAAAGTCTGTTCCTGTATTATATGTCAAACGAGCGCTCTCTCGAGAGAGTATAAAAATGTACCCATCCTGCCCATTTTAATTCAAGACATTTGTGTGCGTGGTTTGTTGGTTTTCTGTCAAATCAATTGATGTGCCAAGAACTCGAATTGAATTTTGGCGGTTATTCAAAAGCTTTGAATTATTTAAGTGTTTTGTTAGTTTTTGAATAAGTAGCTCGTGCGAATAAAATCCAAATGAAGTGCTAATAAACTCCTAATGTACAAGTTTTGCTGTAACTCTTAACATATGGCATCAATCACATTATGAAGGATGCAACAGGCTCTTAAAACGGACATAAGTTACACAATTGGTTTGATTGCGTTCCCGTACTTTCATGTATGTCATTTCACCCCCACTCCTTTAAGTTGGTGCAACAAATATTGGACCAGACGTATAATTACGTTAATTTTTCAAAAACAAACAAAAACCATTGTATTCCTCTTATTTGCAGCCACTTTGATGAAGAACCCACTACAATACCAGAAATCCCATTCATCCACATCTCCCCATCAAAATTCAAGCGTTGCCACGCAAACATTTAAACCAGCCACCGCCCACAAATTGTCATTTCCGATTGATTACAGGCATGCGGTCGAACAAATATTTGAGCTCAAAAGTAATTGCTGAAACTAATCCACGCCGTAAACACCCAGCGCACCGTCAACATCAGCACAAAGCCTTTAATGACCGTAATATCTTTATACCAATCAATTAAATTTTAATTAACCCGAACACCATTCCGGCGGCCAGCAGTCGCACCGGCAGCCACATCCACCAGCACCGTCCCCATCACACTCGCCCGCGATAAAAGCTCTTTGATCTTACCACAACTGTCAGGCTGAGCGGAGCGCAACGCACCGTACGCGTAGCGTACATATCACGTGACGCGAGGAAAAATTGAATAAATCACAATACCCGGTCGTATCGTGTCAATTGGCCCAAAGAGTTGGACAGCATTTGCGATACACAATTTATATTTCATTTCGTCCTTCGTGTGTTTGACTTGTCATCCCTGCCGCAGTACATCCTAATAAACACGGCCATAAATAACGCTGTCCGGAGCACACCACTGGGACACATATACGCGCAAGTAAGCAAGTAAGGGCCTACATACGTAACCAGTTTTGGGGGAAATATCTGCAGTGATTCTGTACCTCCGGGCCGGTTCAACGACGACGTGTAATGGGGAACGATAGACCGAGGCAGACCGAGCGAGAGAGCGAGAGATCAAAATGTAATCCTATGCAGAGGTAGCGCGGCTTACAGCACATGCTGCAAGGCCGGCCTAAGAGCTGCTCACTTCGGCGGTTAATACCACCGAGAGCCGTACATTTTTTCCTTTTTTTCTCGTTTATTTATTTACGTTTTTTTTTTGTTGCCTTCTTTCTGCTCCACTCGAACCCCGGCTCGGAGCTGCTTGTTGATTAATTTATTGTCGGCCCGGAGAAGTTGTTAATTTCTATTGGCATTCGAAGTGGAATGAGATATTTGTTGCGATATGTTTCGTGCCACACGAATTAATCCACAATGGCATGAGTGCCGGGCTTGCACCACGAGCCGTACGCGTTGGTAAGTTGGGGCATTTACAACTTTTTCGAGCGATAAATCAATTACACGCACCGCCGTTCGGATGAGGTTATCTAGTTGCCGGCCGCACTGAGAAGCGTAATCTAGCGCGAAGTTAAGTGTTTTTTATTTGATTGAACGGATTACGCCTGATTCTGAAGATGAATCATGACCGATCAAGTGCTGACATTCCTGGCTGGTTAGCTCGGGGAATAAGCATTCCAAGATGGGGGGCTGATGCAGGTGACCTTAATTGATGTTATTAGACAGTAGTGGCGCCAAAGCAGTTATACATAGGCGCAGGTGATTGCACTCGGGTACAATTTGCTTCCTCATCGCACTGAATTCGTTTGCATGAACAGAGATCTAAATTTCTGCGCGAACAATCAGCGAAGGAGCAACAAGTTGACGATCCAATTTCTCAACTTAACGAAGGTGTGTCGACAAAATGTCCGTCGGCACATCTAATCGAGGCGACAGTTCTGAAATTCCATTGACAAGCACAGGCGGTTAAGTTACCCCAACTTGCTGTCGGCTTGACCACCAGCAATCAATGATGAGATTCCAATTGTAGTACTTTACGAATAAGAACAATCTTAACCATGGTGCCGTGCTTAACGAAAAGTAGTCGAGACGATGCTGCACGTCATATCCATAAAACCATTAATAAATGAATTCTCTCTTTCTCCTGGACTTGGACGGCCATCGACATTATCTTATTAAGCGGAGTTTCTACTTAAAGATGGGTCAGCGGAGGGATAGTGAAAAATGAGGAAAAAACTGTCTCTATGCAGTATTCTTTCCTGTTTGAGTAAATAAAGGTTTCATGATTAGCTCGGTGCTGTCATTGATTGGCGTGTGGACAGTCAGAGTTACTTAAAGTGAAGACTTCAATGGGGAACAATATCAGTTTTGATAAAATCTATTTTTACAGTCGCCAAAAATGCTGCGAAATGCTTAGCTTTCCTTAATCGGTACAAAAAATATGTCACCCCCTCTGATTTAGCTTTAATCAACACGGCGTATATTCGCTCTAAGCTTGAGTACAACGCTTATATCTGGTCTGGTGCCCCCAAGACCACCCTGCACCACCTAGCGAGGAATAAAACTTATAGGAGACAACAATATCGCGGGTTCATTAGACTCGCTCGGACATCGACGTAGTCCGTGTCTTCATTGCCCGTGTTTGTGAGCAAAATATCTGCATTCCTCCTCTCCTTGAATTCTCACGCCATACACGCCTAGCCAGGAATGCCATTAAGTTTACCCTCAAGCCTGCTTTCGGACGCACAGACTATAAACTACAAACCGCAGTTATTTAAGTCCAACGTGCAGGGGCACCTCATCTCCTTCTATACGTTTGGCCCGTGCTGTGTCTTGATCCCGACCAATAAAGGGTACATGCCATGCACATGCTGCCTTCCATCGGTGACGGTCCTGTTCACGCTGCTTCCAGTCATCAAGGCCAAGCTGTCTTACATCCGCCATGACTTGGTCTTTGTACCGGAAGTTCGGTCTTCCTCTCCTTCTCGAACCAGGAGGCTCGGATGCGAAGACCCTCTTTGCTGGAACGTTGTTGTCCACTCGCTCGATGTGGCCGAGCCAGACTAGTCGACGGATTTTTGTCTTCCGGACTACATCCACATCCTTGTACAGCTCGTAGAGTTCGCGGTTGTGTCTTCTCCTCCATTCGCCTTCCTCACAGACGGGACCATATATCCGACGTAGAATTTTTCTTTCGAAAACACCAAGAATCAACTCTGCAGCCTTACTTAAAGTCCAGATTTTGGCTCCATAAAGTATCAGGTACATAACTAATTCGTTCTGTTTGCTAATAGATGGCGCAACTTGTATTATTTCATTGTTATTATTCCATTGGAACATGAGTTGGAAAGTCATTGGACGAGAAATGCGATGATGCGAAAATAGTCATAGCCTCAGGTGGACAATACTTTAAATACTACTATTGCACATTTTCTTCTTAAAGAAACGAGTTTTTTCCTAAGAACCGAGTGAATAAAGTTATGGACCCTATGTGGAAGACCATTATTTATTGCTAGATTTAAGTTCAGGGCCAATGCATGAACCAATTCTAAGAACGGTGAGATCAATGTTGCTTTTGCAACACGCAGGCATTTGACAATTTCTGACAAACTGCGTTCAGGCTTGTGACGAATTTTCAGTGTATCCAGCGAATATCGAATCGCTCCCGTTGGAATTGAAGCAGACTGAGTTGGCAGCGTCTGAGCTATGGTGAGGCCATTAAAGTTAATAAGGAGGCCCAAGGAAAAGCAAGTTGATACCACCATGACCTCTATTTCTTCCTTGACTGGCGCTACAGTCCGGGGTGGACCTGGGCGTCAGTCAAAATGCCTCTTCATCTAGCCCGGTCTTGTGCCAGCTACCGAATTCTAACCAGCCATTGAACCGGACAGTACAAATCAGTTTGAACAACAACCAATGTTAGGTGCACGGGCAAAGATGATCACTTTGTTTTAACACTAGTCTATCTTCTTCTTCGTGATTTGGAGTCACACTCCGAGGGGGTCCTGGACCAAGCATCTCCAGCCAACACCATCTTTCACAACCTGACTCCTGTTGCGCACATCAAGTGGTTTGTGGCCCTTCTCCACTTGTGCGCGCTATTGCGATCGAGGACGTCCTATGTTGCGTTCTCCCAATGGCTCAAGCTCGAGCTGCATCTGTGGTATCCACCCATTCTCCATGACCCATCTGAAAACGGATCTGACGCTTGACCTGGTGCATGCTGCTGAACACCCCCCTACTGGTTGAATGTTCTCTTCCAGACACCAACAACGCAAACAAGATCACAGATCGCAAGCAGAACTTTTCCCAAAACGATCAAGATCTTCTTTATTCGCTTTCAATGGAGTCCAGGTTCCTGGGACAGCGATGACCAGAGTGTTACATCAAACTTAATGTTTCAATATATGACTCTATTACTCAATTGACTCTTGAGCTCAAAGAAACAGCAATTGGCAAGAGTAGTCCTGCCCTTAATATCGGCAGTGTTACGATCCCTCTTAAGCCGAGGTATACGAAGTCCTTGACTACTTTAAGGCTTCTGGCATCACTTGTCTATGTTTAGTGTAAATTTCAAACAGTCTTTTATTCAAAGAAGCAAAACTCCTAATAATTGTAGTGCTGTTGCCAAACGCTGGCGGCTTACCGGGCTACTTTTTTGTCTGGTTTCTGCAAAAAGGAATTTTGGTAACCAGAAGGCTCTGAAGGCTTGTTGAAATATTTGACGCAATGTCAACCACAGATCAATGGTTCATCAGCCAACCACAGAAAAACGGACTAAATGTCACATGTTCCCTCGAACTCACTCCTAACGCAAATGCTTACAGTGATCGCAGACGTCTATTTAGATTAAAAAAAAAAAACAATTCTACCATAATAATAAATAATTAATGACAACTCATTTGAAATCGAACGATATTTGCTCTTCGCATATACCTCCACATAGTCAACATATCAAAAGTGAGTGGCATGAGAATAACACCGCCAACAATCGTGCAAACAAGAACCGATGGACTGCTCAACTTAAAAAAGGGGATCGATGTATAATTGATCAATCGCCATCCAATCTTGATCAGATCAGAGATCTTAATTAACTTGAATTTACTGTTCAGTTCGCTAATAAACGACCGACCGACAGCGCTTGACAGCGGATGACATTGATGTGATTGAGTGAACAAAGACAGCCGACAACGAAGCCCGTCGCTGCTACTTGCTATTAAACGGTAGCAATTTTAATTGACTGAAATTAGAGTGGAGAACATCAAGAATGCGAAAAAAGAGGACCACCAATGTGGACTTGCCACCGCTTTAGGTGTTCCCGTAAAAACGTGCGACGATGTTGTTTTGTTATGCAGATCAGTAAGGGAGATTTTTGTTATCAATAATTATAATTTGAATTCAAGACAAAATTAAGCAATCAACTTGGATGTTGGGGAGCAGCTTCTAAGATACTTTCTTAAGCGAATTTTTCGATAGCCTGTACTTCGTGTACTACTTAACTAACTAACATAGTTTACGAAGAAACTCCCATGCCAACGTTAGTAATACATAGAAATCCGCAGACTCCTCAATATCGTCCTCAAGTCGACTGTCACTTTAAGAGGCAAACCTCGGAAGAACGTGGAAAGAACATTGATGGAAACTTTAACCATGACACTAGGTAAAGCCTAAGTTTACATGCGAGTAATTACATTAAACTCATTTCCTCATTTTTTTTTAAAGTCGATACAGAAACCGGGCACTGCGAAAGCCGAAGCAGAGGTAAAGGATGAAGCAATTTTTGCAATTGCATCGATAACACTTGGCACATTTGCCTGTATAAATGAAATCCGGCAAGAAGTGTATAAAGCAATGGGTAAAAAGGAGATTCATGGCTTTCTCATATTGCTTCGATGGTCTGGGAATGGGTTGAGACATCTCGCGATTGTCAATCTTTTGTGACTGTCTGACTTTCTTTTTTAAAAAGTGTACAAAAGATATTGCTCCATCTACCAGGGCATAACTCTTTTAAGTCTCCCCGGCAAAGCCTAAGCAAAGGTGATGGAAGCACTGTCTACAGCTAAGGATTGATGAACAGTACAGAAGACAACCGATCAGATGTTCACTATGTGAATGGTGATTAAAAAGGCTTGGGCGTGTGATAAGCCGATCTCCCGATGTTTTGTAGATTTGGAGTAGCCATATGATACCGAGTACCTCGAGGCAACCTCTGGAGTGTTCTGGGGGAGTATAGGATCGATAGTCTTATTTTGGGGGCCATTTATGGTAGTCTCTATGCACAAATTGTAGTAGATGTGTTCATGTTATGCTAAATCATCACCTTTTACCGCTGGCATGAAGATTTACGTGCCTGTTCAATGCATTCTACACATTAGTGAGTCCCATTGAAGAAAGTGGTGAATTTAAAGTCTCATCAAGAAAAGGTGACGAACGATTGATTGGACTCAAGATGTTTCATGCTTGCTTTCTCCCCGCTACCCATTTAGTGGATCGACCGGGTCAGAAGGAATGATAAGGCAATGCATACTGAGTCTTGCCAACCACGACTAGTCATTGGCGTGCAAGGCTGACGATGGCACACAATCTGACGAGCTTAGCAGGAATTTCAAAACTACAGATGGCTCATTTCTAGCATCTTTCAACATCTGACGTGGCGTGAAAATCCAGTCTATTGTTACGGTGACCATTCGTCTAGTTTTTAAGGACAGACTTCTTTTTAAGTATCGTGCTTTTTTTATTTTCTCTCAATGGTGAGGACAGTGATTTGTTCTCATGTCCATACATAGCAAAGTACAGGGTGGACCATATACTAGTTTCTTTAAATACAATAAATGATGAAAAATATGTTTTTCGCTGTAGTCTGTCACCTGAATTTTTGAAGACATTGTTGGTTCGGACCTGGATGATATTTGCATTAATCCTTGAATCATTTCCGGATTGCTGGCAAAATATCAGTCCTTCCCGTTTCGCAAGCTCCGATATAACCAATTGCCATTTTCAAGGTAGCTAACTAACTAACTAACTTTGGGAATTTGATACTTACTTACTTCCACTAACATATCAGCCTTACGAACTTCCGTACAGCTCTCACTGCGGGTGTTTCATTTAGCCAAAACTTCTTTCCCTAAAACGCACTGTTGGCTACACAGCACTCACCTTGGATAAAAATGTCCCCACGTTGTTCAAGGTATAATATTGGCTTTCTGTCAGGATTTCGAGAAACATTTGTCAGAGTGAATGATAACAAAAAGCCACTAGCTAGCTCCCACTGCACCTTCTACAGTAGGTGCTAAATTACTTAAGCACACATTTTAGACGCCACTGGTTTGAACAATTCGTTTTTTAAGCCTAATTCATTTACCTAAAAATTGTAATCTTTTTCACATTTGAAAAAATGTTCACCGTGTCCGTTGTGGACTTCCTTTTTCTTCAGCCACATTGTTATGGACCTGCACGAATAGTTTGGGCGAACAACCAAAACGACAGAGAAATTCTCGTACGCGACGCTAAGCAGACTTATAGCGCGTTCATATGAGGTCGACACGAATTACGAACTTCGAAAATTCCTACAGTTCATTCATATGAAGTTTTCTCATTCGCAGAGAACTAGGGAAGGAAACTGACACTTCATTGCGAATTTTTTGGTCGAGAAGATTGTGGATTGGCTTTGAATTTTTCTGTATTACGAACTCAGCATGACAGTTCGCTGAGGGAATGATTGATTCGCAGAGAAAAACCTTTAAATCATTAATTAGGATCGTTAAACTAACTAATTCAGTTACAATCTTTTTGCATACCAAGTAATATAACTTGTTGGTTGTATTTGCTGGAAAAGGGTTGTTTCCGAAAGTTCGCTTTTGCTGTTCGGCGCTCATACAAACGGGCCTCTATCCCAAGGTAGTTGCCGCAGTTGAAGGGGACAAGTTTTTTTTGAAAATCTGTCAAACGATACTAATGTTTAATCCCACGTTCACTCGGAGCCTACCGCACTATGGCCTACAAAGAGCAGCTAGCTGAAGGGAAGGCAAACCGCTACCTCAATAATTTCACTCATGATTCGTTCCAAGACTAATTTTATGGTCCACGACTCTTTCTACTTATATGTACAACAATTCTTACCACTAAACCAAACCACTCTATTCATACAATATGTTTCCTATGGTCCATATAAGGTGTGGCGAGCGCAACGGATAGGAGTGTATGCAGTAAAAAACACATAAACTTAACTGCCCTCAACGTAGCATGTCCATACCGATCGAATGCCACTTGACACTTTTCGACATCTGAGGCGATGCAATTATCGCTTGCATTGGATCATACTACACTTCACTCGTCAGGCATATTTTCATTTTGTCTAATACTGCCGTCTGGAGCCCTATATTCCACGTCATTTTACGAGCATACCATTTTTTCAAATTGTGTTGAAAGAAAATGCACGAAATAGAATAAGGGGTAATTAAATTTAAACAGAAATTATCTCCGTGTTGGTGGCTGTTTACAAAATCTCACCCTCTAGCTGCAGACTCATCAAATTAATTTATTCATATCGTTCTACAAGACAAACTCGATAAATTTCAAATTCCAATCCACTTTATTTTCAACTCGCAAAGAATACAAACCACACAAACTGCCTCAAAACATTTCGACCCTAAAATACATTCCACCCTTCGCCGCCATTGCTCTGTACAGTAGAGAGTGAATTCATGCGTGTCCACACACACATGTCCTTACTGCTGAGTAAATAGGATCAAACCAATTTGAAAACAATCAGCCGAAATCATCCCCCAGAAGCCGTATCCTATCTCACAACCATTCGCCTTTGCTCCCACCGCTCGCATAGATGGCGACATAATCGACTTGCAGGACAAACTCAGCCATCACTTCAGAGCCATCTCGAAGCTGGAAATTCAAGAAGTGAATGCGCTTTCGCGCCGACCACGCCCATGGCCGGTCGTCTAAGATCCGTTCGTAATTAATCTCGACGCATACCTCAACGCCGCACAGCCTCAGATGCTGATGATGGTCCTGAGGGCTTCTACCTTTCAACCGATTGCCATGCAAGCCGTGTAAACGTCAGAAATGTTAACGTTTCTATCATCGTTCCACAGCTCCGCAAAAGTTAAAGACACCGTACTCCGGCGCCCGTCCGACAAAGCTCCGCAGTGTGCAATTAAAGTGAACACAAACGCCATAGTCACTTGCCCCCCAGGGATTCCTAAATTGATTGCTTGTTGGCTCTTTTAAGTGGACACAGCGCATTCAGCGCCAATAGCCGACAAGGGAACACGGCGCGCTGCAAAGGAAATTGAAGCGAGTTTAATGAATCACGTGTCATCCACACTCGCACAGCAAATCGGTGGACAACAGCTAAGGAAACAGAAAAAAAAACCGAAAACAGAAGGGTGCCAGGCAAATCGCAACCAACTAGCATAGTCCACCCCCTGCGAGCGATTAACCTTTTCCCAGCCGAGGTTGTTCTGCTAGTCAGTCATTCAGGCATTTGCTCTCCCCGAAAAGGGCGTCCGCACACACGCAAGCAGGCACATACGCTTCAATTTACATTTCTGGGCAGCAGCGGAGTGCAAATGACTTGTGCTCAGTGGCGTATCAGTTTCGCCCGTGGTTTCGGATTACCCGGGGAGGTTTAATGCGGCTGTGGGACTCCCGAACGGTTGGTGTGGGCGGTCGAAGACGCAAGGCCTGGCTGCTCCAAGACTAAGACTGTCGCCCAAAAGATTTCCTCGAGTTGTTCACTTTTGCAAAGAAATCAAAAGCGCCCGAGGCAGGGGCGCGTTTCACTTCTTAATTACTTCGGACCGTGTTTAGTTTTTGGCCGGTCGGCGGGGGGCGCTATGTAAATCCGGATGAGGACAGGCCTCACCGCAGCCAGCAACCACAGACGTTCGGCATTCAAATTTATTCATTAGAAATGGTGCAGAACTGAATTAATTACGAGGAGACATCGGCCCGGTTGGCGTAGGTTCGAGATTCCGTTTTCGACGAATTCCTCGCATGGTGTGGGGAATTTAATTTTATTGGTCAATTTAATTTGAATTTTAGCCCACGTGGGGAAGTTCCGAACGGGCGGGAGCCATTAAATGAAACGCACTGTTGTGTGGTGCGGCACATATGTGTGCACATAGAAGAAGAAGGTCGTCTCTCCGAGCGACTGAGTGACGTCTCTGGGAGTTCTGAGAGGCAGCTGCTGCTGATGGTATCTCTATCTGCATGCACACTTCGCATGGAATACATTAACTCGTATGGGCGTGGGATGCAGCTTTAAAATGACCTCGTCTTGCTGAGGCGGAGAACGCTTCAAGGCTTGTGTTAAGGATGTGCAGTTTCTCGGGGGTCAGGTGGGTTTTTGTTTTCTCAGTTTAATGGCGTTGTAAATGAAGGAGACGGTTGGGGACGGTAAGTTGGAACAAAGTTGTTGTGTAAACAGTCAACAAGGGGCAGACTTTGAGCCGCTTAGTTTGAGTGTTTGTTGTTGGACTTAAGTGGCCATGGGTAGAGGTCTTGTGAGGGTTACATACACACATGTTGGAGATCCAAAAAGTAGTCTCATCCGCCTTGGTACTTCAATGAATTTCGAATAAAGTCAACCCGCTTTCATTTCTCACAGAAATGTTTCTTGAAAATCTGACCAGTTACAGCAATTCACTCACATACATCCTTCTTGTGGAAGGAAGCAGATCCCACTTCGTGTCCAGCTCCATGTCACTTTTTTGTTTCTGGCCAGCTTAGAACGTAAGCTCCACGAATGACATCGTGGTGAAAATCCGACGTAGAATCACCCTTGGCAACGGGTGCTACTTCGGTTTGTCAAAACAACGAAACTCCTCACTCGAAGGACTAAGGTCATGCTCTACAGAACTCTTCTTCTGCCAGTCCTGTTTATGAAGGCGAAAGCTTGACACTGAGCAAAGCTGCAGAGGTGATTCTTGGTGCCATCGAAAGAAAAATTCTACGTAGAATGTATGGCCCCGTCTGCGAGGAAGGCGAATGGAGGAGAGGACACAACCGCGAACTCTACTAGCTGCACCAGAAGGCAAAAATCCGTCGATCACACTGTCTCGGCCACATCGATCGCATGGACATCAGTGCTCCAACTAAGAGGGTCTTCGAATCCGGGCCTCCTCGTTCGAGAAGGAGAGGAAGGCTGAACCTCCGGTACAGAGACCAAGTCATCGCGGATGTAAGACAGATTGGCCTTGACAACTGGAAGCAGCTTGCCCATGACCGTCACCGATAGAAGCGATTGCTCAGGCTCGAACCCTTCCTGGGTCGCCTGCCTGATAAGTAAGTACATATGTAAGTGGCCAGCTTAAAATGGCAGAATTTCAAAATCACTAATCGACACATAGACACACTAGCTTAAGGGTCAGCAATTCTTTCAAATTGGACTTTGGATCCCCTGACAGTCAAGGCTAGTGATGTGCTCAACGGAAACATTCGTACACTGATTCACCGAGCTTGAATCGGAGCATACCATATCATAACTCAGAAGAAGAAGAAGTATGTGCACCTAAAGATTATTGTGGGTTTCACTTCTCACCGTTTCGAGTCGAATGGTTTGCAGCTTTGTTGTTCATTTATTCGTTTCGTCAACATGGTTTGACACAAATTTATATTGGTTCATCTCGGTTTGACTCGGTTGATCAACTCGAGTTGACCCATCACTAGTCCAAGCGATCGACAATTTTTGATGAGTACATGCGCTGAGCTATTCCCCCAACAGTGTCTCGAATGTTGGTCTCGAGCGCTTCCAAATTTGTTGGCATGTTGGCTCGACGTGGACTCTGTGGAAAATAATCAAGTGGTGTAAAGTCGACTAAGAAAACCGTCGCCAAATCTAAATGTCTTTACAACTTCAAGAATGAAATCGCATTTTATAACCGCATCTTGAATGCATCAAGAATGCTCCAAAAAGTAAAAAGTACACGGCTACATGCCTAATCTAAGAAAATTGATAATAATGATGTCTCCTTTAGATGCTGATGTGCCATATACACCACTAAATAAACAGATAAATAAATAAGTGTCTAACGTGATCTGCCATTAGGCTTATAACACGAAGGCATTTAAACTTTGGACCATAGACACTACATCAGACGCCTTCAGTAGGAATCACAGAACCTATTTCTCCACCTTGGTAGGGTGGCGAGGTCCATCCCGGCTGTACTACGCAACTCCACATAGGCTTGGATCAATACCTTTCACGTTGAAGAGTCGCAAATGATGCAAATGTTATATCTCCACTTCTCTCCGCAACTTTGGAAATTTAAGTTTAGATTGGTAAGGCTCTTGGATTACATTATCATCATCATTTAGCAAGCCTTGGAAGACGTGATAATGGGGATATTCATGCCGCATGTCCAAGCCATAGAATCATCGATTTTTAAAGTGGTATAAACTCCCACAATAGCACGAAGAAATCTCATTTCAGCAGCTTGTATTCGCGATCTTATTCTTTCGGTCACAACCAGTGTTATCACAGGTTAAATTATTTATGAGTCCCAGAAGCTTAAAAAACGAGTAATTTTGAAAATAAATGAGAACACTCAGACTCAAGACTAGTCCATTGTAATACAAGGCAGTAACCTACAGTTCCTTCGGAAGACCAGCCAGCGCTTCTGCTCTCGAGAGGTCCAAACACCAATGAGTCAAGTTCAGGTCCTGAGAAAGTTTCGTCTGTCCTGTCAGGGAGGATTTGCATTCCTGAACTAACTTGGAAGTGGTTAAATAGTTGAGCAAGACCTAAAGCACGGTTGTCACTACAAACACGTCAACGCGTCCGCCTGTTCTTCGCAATACATTGTAGTTAGTTAGCTATATATAGTAGTTGCAATAAGGATCGCAAAGGCTTTCACTTGGAAGACCGACGCAAATTTACCTAATGAGTGTACAGTCTAATGTTGTCGCATTCCACGCAAAACACGAGCGCAGGACGCTTCATTGCTTTTGGAGCCATGACTACATTCTATTCCAGGCTCGAATTCTGGCCAGAGCCATTTCTGGCTGCAGTACTAGTATGTGCTCCGGCATTTTGAATAAATGTTCAGGTATAATAGGTAATTTTGTTCTTGAAAAAATGATGAGTCCCTGAGTCAGGGTAAAAAAAATGCGTCCTTTTGACTCCTTGTGGTAACGCTGGTCATTACACCAATTTTATGACCATAGGTGAAGTGGGAAGACATACTGAGTTGATAACCGCTAACTTGGCTTCAACACCAAGCTCGACCTTTCTGACTACATATCGTCCAATCGGATTCAATATTGATTCAACATGGTCAATCCTACATTAATTCTCAGCGTTACTCCTCTCATCATTTGTCAAAAAGGCCCAGAGATACTTGAACTTCTATACCAGCTTCAATGGGACTCCACTTACACGTAGTGAGGTTACACACCATTTGAAGTTGAACAAAGAGCAACAATCTCCTAGGTACTTGAGAGAATGCAACAAGCTCAACACGTTTTGCAAAATCTTACCAGTTACGTTTGATCACGAACCATAGTGCATCCATAACCTACATGCTCCTTCTGCAAGAAGGCAGATCCTATTTCGTGGATGGATCAAAGATGTGCATCCCTGTTCCTTGTCGCTCTTAAGATTCTTCCCAGCTTAAAATGCATGCCTTTCCAAACCACTAATCGACACATAGACTAGCTTACGTTTTAGAAATTTGGCCAAATACAGAGTGACCAGATAAGAACGATAGAGAAAGAAGTTTAAATAAAGCAACGAAAGCGTGAGTTATTAACATGATACTGTGTTTATTTTGAATCTACATGAATGCCATTATATAAGAGAAAGCATATCGTTCCAATTGCAACCTTGGATCCGGTAACAGTGCCTGAAGGTGTCGTTCCAATTTTGCATGACTCTGTACATTATGAGCTATGTACGTCCAGCAATAGCGCCATAAATTGTGCATTCGAGCACTTCTAAGGGTATTCACATCCTAGTGAACACGAAAGACGTGACGTAGTTTTAGTGGAAAGTAATCGAGTGGTGCCAAGTCCCATAATAGCGGTGGGGAATTGATCGCCAAATTTCTCCTTCACAACTTGGAACGTTGCGTGGTTGTCATCTTGTTGAAACCGCAACTCGATGTGGACTTTTGTCGAGTTCTGGCCACCGAAAGTTGATTCACATCGCTCTCTACCTCTATACCTGACGGTAACGATGTCTCCTTTCTCATTTAGTCCCGAAACAACCACAAACTCCACCAAATAGCATATCTGCGTGCATTGGTGCATGGTGGCGCACTTGTGGATTGTTTTGGTTTTAACTAGGCAATTTAGTTTTAACTAGCCACTAAGCCAAATGAGTCTGAGAATATAATTTGTTGGCCAAAATACGCACAACAGTTGACTGAAGACGTTTAGCTTGTATTTTTGCCACTACATCGGCTGTGTTTTCTTCAACTCGTGCCAATCTCTGTCTGCTTGGTGGCTTAAGGTAATGTGAAGCTCCAACTTTTCCTGGTCTCAAAAAATTACCGGCAAATTGAGTCAGTGATAACTACCGACCTCATTACAAACTAACATTGACTTTTTTGGTATTTACACCTCTGGAAGGAATAAAAAAGATGTAAGATATTGAACGTCGCGATCCTGATCTATAGCGAGGACCGACATCAGCCTAGTACCAACCTGCAGAGTTTTCGGCTCCAAAACTGAGACTCAAGACAACAAATGTAGCGCATCTATGGAGGTGGACTGTAGCGCATCTTCTCAGCGACTTTGACATGTGAAACTGAAGAGAGCTAGCCAGAGATCGCGCTAGTTTAACCCTTCTGTCAATAAGTAGGTTTCGTCAAAATTTCCCATTGACTCTGGGACTTTTTTTTTCTGATTCACTCAGATTCTTCAATTAATCGTTTACAATAAAGCAATACAAATATAAACAGTGACAAGGTCAAGATGGAAAAATTTCAAAAATGGAGAAAGTCTGGCCAGACCTGCTAATTCACAGAAGGGTTAAGAGAGTTGTTTTGGCCCAGGTCCACAACGGCTTGTTGCGCTAAATAAACAAGCTGATTTACGAGCAGCAATTGCAGTACCTTGAGACTGCTCCACAGACACAGAATCCAGTGGAAGTGCGAACCACATGCGCTAGAAAACTCATCTTCCCTTTTGGGATCCCTGGTCCAATTTTAAAACAGGGTGGTTCATATTGGAAGCACTTCTTTAAAAAGTGTTAAAATGAGTTTGGCTTTTTTTATGTTGTTTTAATGTGGACTGAGTACTAAATACTTGTGAATTAATGAAACGCTGGCGGTTTTAATTGGTACAGGTGTGCCATATTTGGGCCACACGCATATGACTCCACATCCACATATTTTGGCAATTAACATTTTTTCGTACAAGCAAAGCCATAAGAACCATATGAATGATATCCTCCCGAACCACCAATGGCATGCAGCCGAACGGTAGTCGCAAAAGTCCCTTTCACAACTGAGCATATAAAAACAAGCATTTGTGTCAAGTGATAACTGACAAGCAATAACTCACAACATTCCTTCGCCTCCGTTCACTGAATCCGTTCCCTCAGTCCAGGGTAGTAAACAATCGCATGCTCAAAGCTAGCTACCGTCATAGACAATCGGAAAAAAAACACACGAGAAATCCTCGGCAATCTTCACCCAATTCCACACCTGAAGTCATAAACCAGCCATGCGATCGGCAGTTCTTTGGTTTCCCTCTCCTTTTCAAGGTTAATTGCTTCTTTACCCTTTGATCGTCAGTTGGACTGCCACAACTGACTCATTTCAGAGAGAAGAGCTAAACCCCTTCGTATCGATTTTGTCCCGAGCAGTTAATGGCTGTTTAAATGATTATGTTTCCATCGTCACGCAAAGCTAGACTTGTGTCGGTTTTATGGTCACTAAAACCCACCGAGAGAAGAACAAAACCAGCACCAGAGCGGGTGTCAAAATCAAATTGATTCTGAAGACATAACGTCCATTTAAACGGTACCGAGACTACTATCAAATCACGACAAAAGTCTCGGCGTTCCCCTCCCGTACGTGCTCATGTCCAAAACGCGTTTCGTTTAATTGCATCTGAAGCGTTCATAAAAATTCGATTTACTGCCAGCTACCGTCGTCGCTGCGCTGGCTCCACGGCGAGTACTCGTAAAATACACTTTTATAGGTTACCGGGTGTCATACGATAAGTAATTATGGCCGATTCAACTGGCACTCAACTCAAGAGCTCTCATCTATTTTTAATCAAATCAACCACCAGGGCACCGGGAACGAAAACCACATAACGAGGGCTCCCCTCGGGCGCACGTGTTGCTCCGAAGGTAATTTGCCTATCGCACGCAATCGGTGTTAACACGGAGGCCGGTGTGGTGTGCCCACCCCTCGCGGACTCAATAAGTCAATTTACTAATTGTCTGCATTCAAACTGTTTTCCTTCCTTTTTTCCCGTTCGCTGCCATCTTGCAGCATGTGACCGTGTTAAGGATGCATGTGTGTCCAAACAAGGAGCCAGTGCAGCTCGTTTGGCACCAACGTTCGGCACTCGAGCGAGAGCGTGTTGTTCGCATCTCCCACCCTCCTGCGAGCAGGAAATTCTGCTTAAATGTCATATGTCTCGCGTCGCAGTCAATCCAAGCCGAAAGGCAAACGAGAAACGACGGGAGAGTCGACGAAAGAATCGAAACCAGCGGGAAGTTTGCTATAAAACAGCAAGAATGGAACTCTAAAAGAAAGTTCATAAAAAATGCAAAAATCTCCTCGTTTTTCTTCGCTTCTGTGTACGTTTGCTTGTCATTAACATAAAATGTCCATTAGAGAGACAGTTCGAAAGAAATGCGAATCTATTGTGTTCGAGACGAACAAAAGACCCTGAAAGGGGATTTGAAATGGAGAAGGGTCGACGGTACAGTTTAGATGGCGCTAGCTGCGGGGGAACGTGTCTGAATGGACTTTTGTGTTCGCTGACATGTGCTCGACAAGTTTAGTTGAAAAGCAGAGGCCAGCAATGGGAGGCTCACTTGTGATGATTTGTCATCTGGAAGACCTTTCGCATAATTATGCGCCCTGAATGGGGGCACTCTTCGGTGCAGGTGAAGTGTAGAGTAGTTTCAGAGTTTTCAGTTTTTCTTTGGGGGTCTTAATGGATTATAGCTCTGCCTCACTTGAGAGAGTTTACAAGTGCAAGCATCATCCTTGGATTCCCAACAGTGGGAAGAGGAAGTCCACTTCCCAACCAACCAATGGATGTACATCCTCTCACAGTGCTGCCAAGGTGATGCAAGACAAATTGCGAGAGACAATATTTCATAATTCCAATTTGAATAAAATGAGGATGACACTCTTCCAATTAGACCGCATGGGAGATGGGACGTGTTTGATCCCATATCCAAGCAAAAGTGATTTTATTTCAGATTTCATTTGACAGGAGATGTAAAGGAAAGTGGTGAAATTACGGCCTCTACTGTAGGAATGCACAGCGATGACAACAATGTGGAATGCATGAACGACAGAAAGAATTGCGTGTCTCATGCGAAAATGATGCCCATTAACGAATGGATTATGTCATGGCTAAGGTGGAACGTACTATCTCATCGTGATGTTTGCGTTTCCATGCACACTCATTGACCGTTCGGAGTCGGCATAAAAATGTAGGCCCTTTCCACTCGTGATAGAACAATAGCACGCACAACACGAGTGGTTGCTGAGAAGCTAAGCCCTGGCTCCCTACGGGCTGTAGCGCCACCCATATTATTATTATTGCACACACTCAGTAGCTTAGATATGGCGCGTCTGAGTTCTAAATTGATCGCACATGAGATTGTGATCGTGATGAGATGTCTGAATGTTCTCAAATGCGCCTCTGTGGGGTATAGTAGCTGACAAATGGATAAGCTTGCCATCAACACTACAGTTTGTGCCCCTGAACACTGATCTATCACCTCGCACTCTCGCCACGTCTGCCTAGGCCCGATGAAGTTGTGGCTGGAGGCGTATAAAGCCATCGAGGACATTCATGGGCTGATGACGCTTTCCAAGAAGAGCCCCGCTGCAAAGACCTCGCCTAAGCTGGCTATTGTCAGCAATCAGCTTTTCCACTTAGCCGCCTTTGTGAAGCTCTTCCAGTTGACCCGTAAGTTAAAGAAGAACACAACAGGGGACGAGATGTAGCGTATAGCGTCGCATGTGTTAATTGCCACCTTGTCGATCCTGCTGCCATCCGCCAATCCTGAGTTCGTTCGGTTCATCCAGACCGACAAGAGTCCACTTGAGAAAGCTCAACGCCTGGCAGTTCTTCTCGGACTAACCCAGCCACCGACGCGAGTTTCGCTTTTGAAGGAGGTGGTAAGTACATTAGTCCTAAAGGGAAGCGACAGTCTAATTTCTTTCCACAGGTTCACCTGAATGTTGACCAAAACGCTTCCGGTAAGTTCAAGAACCTCTACAACTGGTTGGAGATCGACTTCAACCCCCCAGCCTCTGCAAGCGCGTACGATCTGTAATCGATGTCATCGAGAAGGATGAGAACAACCTGCTGACGCAGTACATCCAGTCGTTGAATGATACGACAAATATCACAGGTCCACCAGCGCATCGAGTTCACTCGCTGGCGTCGTTCTTCAACATTTTTTTTTTGGAAAAGATTTTGGTGAACTGTGACCTCAACCAACTTGGTGTGCGAAACTGGAGACAGCTAGCCAGAGATGGGGCTAGTTGGAGAGGCTTGTTGGTTGAGGCCCAGGTCCACCCCGGACTGTAGCACTACACAAAGAAGAAGAAGTGTCCCTCACAATGACATGCAGTTTCACATCGACCACCAGAAGCGCTGCATCTACTTCGGCAGCGACCTGATGGAGAGCCAACGCGAGGATCATACTGATGGGCCTTCCTTCCGAGTCTACATTGGCTCCTCGGAACGTTCGGACATCAAGAATTATGGAGGAGTGTCTGACGCACGATCGCAACGTGATCAATCTGGTAGACGGTTGACTGATCTGGGGACCGCCCAGACCGCCCGCGGTGTGGGAACCACTTGCTAGCAACAGAAAGGTTACGTCCCATGACAGAGTCCACCAGCTGGACGTGGTGTCGTGTAGGCTGTGTTTCCCGATGACTTCGGCAAAGATCTCTTCTTTACCCAGCTTAGCGTTGAAATCATAGAAGTCATCCACTCCTACTACTGTCATCTTTGTCCTCTGTCGGGGCGTGGGCGCAAATCAGGCTTATGTTGCTGAATTTAGCCTTGCTGCGGATTGTTATGAGGCGTTCGCTTTTACAGACAAAGCTTGAGACTTTTTGCCAAAGTCTGCCTCGAACAACAAATATATATAATATATAATATGGCTGGCGCTACAGCCCGCAGGGGGCCAGGGCCTAGCTTCTCAGCAACCACTCGTGTTGTGTGTGCTATTGTTCTCTCACGTGTGGAAGGGACCTACAGTTTAATGCCGACTCCGAACGACCAAGATTGAAAGGCTTTTTCTAGACAGAAGTACTCCTTGAGCATTGTCAGTGACTCGAAAGAGGTGGGGACTTGAAAATTATTTCTGTCGCTCAGAGCTGGAATCGAACCTACGACGTTGAGGTTGGGGTCGACGCATATACCCACAACGCCACGGGCCACCACACAACAAATCCCCATCCAAATTAGCGCCTCTCTCTGCCTTTCGGCCCATTCCATCGCACTTCCTGGATGGCGGTGATATCTGCTTTATAGCAGTCATGGGCCTCCGCGAGTTCTTCGGCTGTACGTGGCCTGTTAGGAGACCTCACATTCCACGTGCAGAACCGAAAAGCAACAGTAGATCGGTCAGTATCCGAGGCAATTAGTCGTCTCTGAACAAATTGTTTTTTTACGTGGTGAGGGCGTTAACTCCACGCACAACCCTCAACTGGAAGGCCAGGCCCATTTATTTTACCCTTGGGCCAAGGGTCCGGATGATTCCGGTATCGGTAACCTCGCTGATATTGTGACTGCCGCCGTTGACCCTACACGATAGGGTCCTCCGCCGCCAACTCTACTCGAAAATCACGATATGACCTTGAAGGCAACCTTTCAATTCTGGTCTCCGATTATGTCAGAGTATCTCTAAAAAGGGGTGTACCAGGTAGCTCTGGATGTCGCCGTTGGCTAATCTGATGATAAGCTCTTCCGCCGCCATCCTTAAAGAAGATGATCCCTGATACAGACTCATCCACTCTCCCCGTCTCTCGTTTGCAGCCGCCAATAACGTCCCACGGGGGTTGGGTACCCCATCTTCAGTCGAAGGTGCTCGGCTCCCGGATTTCACCACGGGGAAGTTACAGACAGAGGCTAAGTGCAGATGCATGTGCCTGCATAAGTCGCTTGTCAACGCTTCGAAATATTGTTCTTTCTTGTTAATCTTGGTTTATTCGTATTTGAAAAATTCAATTATGAAACAGATGAATTATGCGATCTGTATTTTGAAGTAGGTAATTTGGAGTGTAGTGGCCCGTGGCGTTGTGGGTATGTGCGTCGACCCCAATCTCAACGTCGTAGGTTTGATTTCTGTTCTATGCGACAAAAATAATTTTCACAGCCTATCGTCTTTCGAGACACTGACAATGGTCAAAGAGTATTTCCTGTCTAGAAAAAGCTTCTCAAACTTGGCCGCTCGGAGTCGGTATAAAACTGTAGGTCCTTTCACTCGTTGCACTCGGTTGCTGAGAAGCTAGGTCCTGGCCGTCTATGTAGCGCCACCCATATTAGAATTATTATTTTGGAGTGTATTTATTGTTGCGCAATAAGAAATTGATGCTGACAGGGGATAAATGGTCCGAATAGGGTTTAGCTTCATAAGAGCTTCCTCGATCGAGTCATCAAATCATTCACGTATATTTCTTCTTCACATTCAGACTGATTTTACCCAAAAAATCCTTACTTGTCCTACTCTTTCCTCTTTCCTCAATTGATAATTTGTTTCCCGTTGTTTGACTGCGATTTTCCGGTAGGTGCTACTTCTCGATGTCGGCTTTAAATGTGCACTGGAATCTCCTCCAGAACAGAATGATTTCGACAGTAATATGTTCTTGTAGTTTTGGATTACAAATGACAGACGATCATTAAGTGTAGTTGAAGGTTTCTTTTGAAGCCACTTTTATTATACTTTAGGTTATGTACATTTTACGTTTAAAGACTTGAGAGTATACAACGTGATTTACAATACTCGATTTATTTAGTTTTAGAAAGCGGTTGCAGGTGGATACTTTTCTTCCGAGTTACCACTTCAAATTCACCACGCCGCGGCACTGATAGGTGATCTTAATTGGATCATAATAAGCGATCTGCTCAGTTTCGATTGCTCTCGGCAGGTTTTGTAAGGTTTCATAAGGCTTGGTGCACATAAGTGCCAGCGAAGTGAATCGATCGCTACATTCGCGAATGGCAGTTAGTGTCACAAGTTTGGGCTTACATTTACGTCCAAAACTAAACTTAAATGTATTTAAATTTATTGTGATCCGCCATTAATTGTGAACTGGACTGGAAATCCGGAGATTCTAAGAATTGTCTGTCGCAAGAGACATATCATTACAAGACAGACAGAGAAGACAAGGATATTTGATGTGCCTTCGAAGAATTTCTGCCGGACGAATAAGATAGAGAATACTCCACGTATGCCGCAGCATGATTCTGGCAGCATTTAAGAACAGACAATTTTGTTCTTTTAGTGCAGATATTACGCGTATGTTGATCAATTGTATGCAGATGCAGTAGGCTTCTACTTCTGCAACAAAATTGCCGTACAGCAGACGAAACCAAGTCTAAATCATTAAAATGACAACAACAATAGGGATTACATTTCTCTTGTTATCGCTTAAACGGCAACTTGGGTGCATTTTCTAATCTCTCGGCTTGAGTTCATGTGGAATCAAATTTCTTTGCTTTTGAATATATCCAGCTGCTTTTAAAAGTTTTGAAATTGCCTCTTGAGTGACATCCAAAGATTCTGCTAGCTTCTTTTGTTTGGCAGCAATCTTCATAGAGTTCTTCATCTTCAAGCTTTCTTGGCTGCCCTCACCACCTTTGGCACGTTAGCTCAGCTTGCGCATGTTCGCCATAAACTCCCACCAAAATACGATGACTTTCAGCAGCAGTTTTCTCCATGTTAAAGTGATTCTCACATTTATAAATCACACATATTTCAACGATATCCTCAAATGCATGAACATTCGCTTGTTGTGCTAGTGTGTTCTCATTTTCACTTAACATTTGAATGATGTTTGTTTTCAATCACAATCAATATTTGTTTCTCGTGGGTTGTGCTCACAATGGCACTCAATCCTTGACTGCATCCCAAACCTAAGTAGACCCTTGTTAAGAAATTTTACTGCAAACGACAAATTTTTTCTTAAAATTTGATAGGAGGTTGCCCAACCGATGGGCATTATACAATTTAAAATTTTGTATTACAATGTCGGTGTAGGTAGTGATTATTTTTTGTAGCTGCTTAAATCTGTGTGCCCATGTTGGTTATTGATGGGGTGGTAGCCGGCCTTGCCTCAATGATGATTGCTATCGCTGCTCTGGTAGACCCCAAGCTGTTTAAACAGATTTATCGCGCTAAGGTAGCGTTGTCTGTAGTCAAAACAGATTCCTGATTCCTTCATTGGGATGATTGCTGATACCTAACAGCTGCTGCGCTGAACAGTGGCACCATATAACTTTGCCTGTTGTTAAGGGATGATGGGTGCTTTGTCAGAAAGCTTACGGTTGCTGTGGTGCTTTCGATGGTCACTGCCGAAGGTGAAAGCGGGATATATTCGCTTTCCCAAGTTGCGAGCTTCTCCATGATGGGAATTATTGGGAAGTCGTCCATAAGAGTACTTTTACACGAGCTAAATCGGACAGCAAGTTGGCCATCTTGTAGCAAGAGAGGTGAGACATTGGAAAAACTTTACCTCCCTTGCCTAAAAGATGGAAAAGATTGCTGTTCGATTTACTTACTTACTTACTTATCAGGCAGACGAACCATGAAGGGTCTGATCCTGAGCAATTGCTGCCTTTCATCGGTGACGGTCCTGGGCACGCTGCTTCCAGTCATCAAGGCCAAGCTGTCTTTCATCCGCGATGACTTGGTCTTTGTACCGGAGGTTCGGTCTTCCTCTCCTTCTCGAACCAGGAGGCTCGGATTCGAAGACCCTCTTTGCTGGAGCGTTGTTGTCCATTCGCTCGATGTGGCCGAGCCAGTGTAGTCGACGGATTTTTGCCTTCCGGACTACATCCGCATCCTTGTACAGCTCGTAGAGTTCGCGGTTGTGTCTTCTCCTCCATTCGCCTTCCTCGCAGACGGGACCATATATCCGACGTAGAATTTTTCTTTCGAAGGCACCAAGAATCAGCTCTGCAGCGTTACTTAATGTCCAGCTTTCGGCTCCATACAGTAGCTGTTCGATTTAGCTCGTGTAAAAGTACTATAAGGAAACATACTATACAAGGGCATACAGTGAATGACTGATTTGGAGATTGCGCTGACATGGTCTTGACATTTGAACCAGTCTCCTGGGAAATGGGAGAAACGTTTTTTAAAGGCAAGCAAATGATTCCATCCCCTATGCCAACCAAGCCATAGCCAGCAACTAACTAAACGCAATAGAAGACTAGGAGGAGTCAGCAGATCATGGCATATTTCGCTTCATGTCTTCAAACTAAAGGCCCAAGCCCATAGAATCCGCTGTGTGCGTTGCAGTTAAAATCCACAAAAATCTTATTTGCCGGATTGCAAGGAGGTGACCAATGAAATACATGCGTTGCGTCCGAAATATGTATAGATACGTGCAATCCCACATGACACATGAGAGCAAAATGAGACACTCTTGTGAGAATGAACTGTCATACGGAACAAAAGTTAAAAGTTCGCCAACTTCATCAATTCTGATGCGTTCCACATATAGCCCACAGTCGTTGTCTCGCTGCCTCTTATTAGATCTTATGAGTTGGCAATTTTTTGACAAGACGGATTCTATGGGCTTGGGCCGAGCTAGACTGAAAGACAAACCTGCTGTCGACAAGATCAAGAAATGCTATAGAGCCCGCCTTTAGAGGATCTTTTTCATCGTCTTGCAGTGTCAAACGAGTCCGAATCTGAACTGCACATCAACCAGACCGCCACTCCAACCTCTCAGTTCAGTTCCACTTATTTCCTTTTCACTTGTATTGGTCGCCTTGAACGCGGGTGCCTTCTCTTGCCCCACACGCTTCGAGTCAAAGCTCCGAATACTTGTGCCAGTCAGCATTTTTATATCCGATGAGATTCCCCAGTCGAGTGGGCTTCATTTACCAGCCAAATGGAGTTTCTGTGTTCGGCATTAAAGCCCACGCTGAAGTGTATTTACAAGTAGTCTCTCTCGCCAGTCCCATAGGCCAGAATGTAATTAAGGGTGGGTTTGCCTTTGCGTCTATCCCCGTCTGTGTCTCATTCAAACCACCGCCACTGTCTACAGATTTGCAACGACGCCATTCACAAATTAATGTCTTCTAAGAAAAAACAAGAAGTCCAACTATCACAGACGATGGTCGCGTTTGAATTCAAAGAAATCCTCCGCAAAAAAAAAACGCCAGCTTTCTTTTGCTCGTTAACCAAAGATCTATTCACAAAAGTGAAAGGGATGTGATTTCCAATTGGAAACAGTGCCCACACCCCGACGGGGGCAAAAACAACCAACAAATCATCCAAATCATCGAAGCAGCCACTACGTGAGGAATGAGCGATTCCTTTGAAGCTTGATTGAAGACGAATTGGTCTTTTTGAGCGAATATCCTTGGAACACTTTCTGGAAATTAAGACTGACAAACTTTAAAGTGTACAAACACCGTTTCCGCCTGACCGGCTAAGAACAATTCCGGCCAGATGATTCCCTGATGAAAGAGAGCATCGTCCTGGTTTCATTGCTATTCCGAGCGGCATTGTTCTAGATTTTCCCGCCGAAAGGAGGGAAAAATGTATCAAAAACCACCACGACTTCATTACTACTTCGCTTTTGTATCGCATTGTATTTAGCAATCCGCCATAAACGCCACCGACATCAAAAGCTGGCATTTTTTCACCCACCCACCCACCATCGCACCCACCCGCTCAATCAGCCAGCGGAATATAACCGTCGACTTCCTGAAAGTCTGCGACCGTCGCCGGGGGAGCCGGGAAACACGAACGAACATCAGCAGCAGCACTCATCAGGCAAGAGTTATTAGGAAAATTATCTTTCGCTTGATGGATACGAAAACTAAAGCGAAATCAGCACGAAGTGCGCGCCGGTAAATGGGAGTGTTTCTGCAATGTAAGCCGATAGTTGGTCGAGGGAATGAGCAGTTCGCATTTTCCCCCCACGGTGCGATGTTGACTTTTCCGACAGTCGACATCCAGCACTATCGTAGCATCTCCATTCACTGACTCTCTGCCTTTTTGTGGTGCAAATCGCGGTCACGTGACCAACAATAACACCGTAATCGCATTCGACATCATCATTGCTGCGGTACGGTACGGTACGGTGCGGCATTGTGTGTACAGCGAGGTGTATAGCGCGCCATCCGGCGGTGAACCTCGTAAGCATAAATCCTGGCTCCACTCACTGAGGGTATGCAACGGCACCGGCAGCCAGCACCACCAGCAGTCGCTGCCGCAAAAGCATTAACGAACCCATCCACCGAGTATATAAACGAGCGATAATCGAGTTTCACATAAACCGGCGACAGTACATAAATTTAATAATGGAACGGAGTCGAACACAACGACATGACAGCGTGCGGCACCAGCCCGTCGTCCGCACATAGATCCACGAGTACATACCCCGAGCGACTCGGTAAGACCGGACGAACGAGCTAGCAACCCCGTTCGACGGACTGTATATAGACGCGGTGCTGCGAACGAGTATCGCTGTATGTACAAACATCGTATGTACGAGCGCTGCAGAGATATCCCAAACATGAGGAGAAAACAGCAAACGACTACGACTTTGCTACGACACGACAGCGGCACGGGCAACGGCAACGACGACGACAGTGGCCGATGATGATGATGACGACGGTCGACAACGAGGCAGCAAGAGCAGCAACAGAAGAAGAAACAGAGGGCAACGGGCAAGCAAAGCAAAGCAAAGCAAAGCACAGAGCTCAGCAGCAGTGCAGAACGGATGTTTGTCGTTCAGCAGAATGCCGCAGGGGCAAAGGGAGGATTGCCAAAGCAAATGCTTTCGTAGATCCACTACACACTACACTTTAGATATACACACAGAGAGAAGAGCCATCCGAAAGGAACGAGAACAGAACACTCGGAATGCCATCCATCCCTTTTTGGAACGAACATGTTTCCTTAAAGCATTTCTTTTTGCCTGCTTCGTGTTGTTGTTTCTATTTAAAAATGAAATGCTTGTTCATGGTTTCCGATGGGCGACGGATGGATGTAGTTGTGCGGCTTATGCCGTGTGTGTGCGGTTGTATCTATGATTGTTTGATGGTAGAGAAGTGCACGATGTAGATAATAATGATGAAGCAGCGGCGGCAGTGAGTTGGGTTGTGAGTTTAATGTTTTTCTTTTGTCATCGTTCCTTCTACTTTGGAAATTGCTTTTAGTTCATATTAATGAGCTGCACAGGGTGGAACGAAAAGTTGGTGAATTTTTATCGAAATTTGTGAGGATTTTTTTTTGAAAATGTTTACTTGAGTTTTTCGGAGATGATTGAAGAGGACATATCTTGAAATTCAGCTTCTCGGACTGTTGGGTTTCAAAGAGTCTTCTCGACAATCACGAGTTGTGCAAAATAACTTGAGAAGATTTCAAACTACGTGTTCGTGGGTGAGTTTCTATATTCGCCATGTCATCTGCTTAGTAAAGCCCTTTTAAGTTTTTCGACATAAACAGCGAAAGCTCAAAGATGGCTTACAAAAGATGACGAGTTCTCCTTACTCGTCAGTCATCAAATGAACCCACAGCCAACAGAACAAATCGGATCATCTTGTCAACGATCGCTAAATGAAATGATCTCACCATGCATCGTCCAAGCTAAATGCTTCATGCAGAAACTTTGGCATCAGAGCGTATCCTGGGATGAGATCGAAACGTACAGATATACACGAAAGGGCCTACGGTGCTGCAATCCACTCTCGCACAACCAAAAGGTTGACATGCATCTGTCAATCGCCCCAAATCGACGGTCGCACTGGTTAAACCAATAAATCTTCCACGTCTGGAACTTTGCGGAGCAGTACTACTTGCAAGACTTCTCAGATACAGGGCCCGAACACTGTCTCTGATTCTATGATCACGCAGCAAAGTGGGAAGACTTTCATATGGAATCGACGAAATCCAAAGACTCACGCCGAGTCACATCTGAAAACACTCAGTATCAGACAGTTCGAAGAACACTCGTTTCCGGAAATATTTCTAACACTTAGCATGCCAAGACAAAGAATACATTGTTTAGTGACAGTCCCCAATCGATCCGACATAAAGAGATCAAAATATACGAGATGAGTACGTAGACCTTTACTTTAATGTACAAAGTCTCGACATAGTGCAATAATTTGACGTCTAGTTCAATAAATGTTCCAATTCCAACTGAAACAGAATATAAGAGGACGATGTGTTATTCATTGCAGTTCATTGAAACCTGTACCGACATTAAAAGACTTCATTGAAATGATGTTAGAGAAAGAAGCACAAAACAACATAACGACTCACTAGTAGCTGGTACTTTTCTAAAATAAGTTGACTTACTTCTCAGGCTAGCCTCACATAGAACGACTGAGCATGAGCTGAACATGCCCCGCGTACTTGATGTCCTTCATACTGATGACAGTAACGTTTTTCAAGATGAAGTTAGTTTCCCGCCTAGTTCTTAGAAACCCATTAGTCTAAGTTCACTTATACTGAAAACATTTCAACAATGGAGTGCCTAATTGATTTTCATATTAGATCATCTATTGATCTCGTCAAGGAGTACTAAGGCCGCTGGAATAGAAATATGTTTATTCAGACAGTCAGACAGCAACCGAGGCTTTATCCTAGTTGACTCAAGCGCTGTTTTAACGCACTTCAATCACTGACAAGATGCAAGAAAGTGAAACTTAACTGGACCCCTGGACACTGGAGATGACGAACGACCAAGGACTGGCTTGGAATCTGCGTTCATGGGTCCAAAACCGAACTGCAACGTCAATTGGACAGCAGCTACAACACTGATTAACGAGTGGGAAAGCAAGCTTCGTTTAGACCAATGGACTAACTCTAGTAGTCTTAATGGAGTCAATCCAATCAGACTTCCTCCATATAAGGGATTGCCCCATCTGAACAAGTGAAGTATAAGATTACCACTTTTACAAGGTTTGATTCCATTAAGTCTGTAAAAGGTTTGTCGGCTTTGGGCGGAACTAATCTGGTTGAAGAAAACGCATCTTACAGGCGATAATAACTTCAGCGATTTTAAAAACTCCTCGACAAAGGAGATATTATCTTTTATTAAGGAGATAGTAGTTTTCTCATTCGCAACGTGTTGTTAGGACAATATAGTTGGCCAATAAATAATTGCACGAAACATTTCGAAATGTGTCACTCACCTACCCTGCTGACAAGAGAATACGACATACCTTTCATTCTTCTAAGTAAGCAAGAAACTAGTACTGCTCTTCAAATCTTCCAACTTTCGGCTTCACAAAACTTCCATAACAACACTTCCATCGCGCATGATTTTAGTGATTTCAGTCAAGAGAACCAAATTTTTCGAACAGGACCGAATTTTTGATCACGGGCGTCTTTCCATAGCATTTTCGTATTTCATTTTACTTAGAAGTAAATGGGCCTGAATTTTTACTAATTAAGATCGCGCTGCTCTGTTTGGTAAGTTTCCTTTCCTCCACTCAAGTGGAACTGCAATGAATCGGTCTCCATGCATCAAGTCTGTTAGCATTGAGCTGCCAAGGACAATTGTTGCGATTTATTTTTTAGTTTAAAGTGCAGAGTCTTGCTTAGAGAATTCACATCCATCCAGAATACTCCCGACAACAAAGAGCGGTGTCCATAGAAGTACATGCCTCTGTTGTGTGTGGAACCCTCGCCATGCAGTCTAGAGCAGGCTTCAAAACACTCTTTTAAAGAACACATGTCTCCCTAAGTTAACACGTTGAGTGCCACATGAGACATAATTGGTGTCCAACAAATTTGGACTTGCTGTGCCGCGTGCGACCAGACAGTAGATTCACGCTTATATGTATGCTGTGAGATCAATGTGAGAGATCACTATATAATATGTCCTTCAGATGCTCCCCGGTTGTCGAGCTTTTCGAGCTCGGGTTGCGTGAATCTGTGCTGTCATTATCCCTTAATATCAATATAGAATGTATTTCCGATTACTTCGTCTATTTTTTTGACTGGTCAGTACTCAGCTTAGTAAGGTTTTACATGGGAAGCAACAGCAAAATAATTTACTGAGTTAAACTACTTAGTAAAATTTCACTGTCATCACTGACTAGGACGCGTTTAAAAATATCATTCATAGATGGCGCCGGGGGAAACTGTTTGTTTGTAAAAGGTTGGTTTCAATCGATTATTTGACACTTGTAATTGTTTACTTGCTAAAATATCAAAACATTCAGATTACTTCTTTGGCTATCCATTATTTGTGTATATTCTTTACTTTTGAGAATAAAATTTCACTTATTTTTGACATGTGAAGCAATGGATGTAAGCATACGAACCAACTTCCGGAAGAAAAATTTAACTCAGCAAAAAAGCGTTTTATTGAGAATCATTACTAAGCTGAGTACTGATTAGTCAAAAACGCACGCCTATTGAATCTACCTTATTGAGAATTTGCATCTGTTTTTTTCAGAATCGGGTGATAGTGGTTTTTGAAGCTGCTCTGTTGGGGCGGTTGCTTGAGAAGTTGGGACTACTGAGTCAGATTCTTCAGTCGTTCTCTAACTTTTCTCGCTGGAGGTTCATAATTGGAACTTTGGAAATACAGTAAGTAATCGTCTGATGAGCCATCTCCTTCAAGGGGGCCTGCAGTTTCAGTTTCATCATCCGACGACATTTCGTAGATTATTGTATTCAAGCCTCTTTCTATTTTTTCGTAAGACTTACTCGCAAAATTTGAAAATTCACTTTGATTGCTACAACACAACTGGTGTTAGTTCCTTTAAAAAATAAATTTGAGGCCTGTGGGTCAAGTTTTGGAATTGTATGGCGGCACTCTACGTGTTAATTCGAGTTCAAATACATGTCCCTCTTATCTGAGGTTCAAAATAAAGAAATCACTTGGCATTTAATCAAAATATTCCAAATTTCTGTTCTCTAGATGTTCCTAAAATCATACCAAAAAAAATCAATAAACCCTCACCCAATATTCAGTCACACCCTGTATCCATTCCACCCAAGTAAACAATACAAAACAATATCCCATCACTCGGTTTCACATTAAAATACCGAGTGTGTGTACATGTACATAACATAAATCCACTCACACTGGCGCAAACTGCTGACTATCGGATTCGAGTTCTATTGTGAGGCCCCGTGTACATACACCCGACCAAGGGTCTACTTCACACAATATTAATTGCAATTAAACGCGTTTGCCTGTGTGCATGCTACATACACTTTTGTGAGGTTATATACGCCGTGGCAGAGAACCGAACGAAAAAATGCTCCTCTCCTCTATTTCTTCGGAAAAAAAATTGTTTAAATATTTTATTCCTCGACGGTGAGGCGCAAATAGATTCCATTTGAAACATGTACCTTCGACTGAGCGGCCAGAGTCGACTTCTAAATTTAGATGCTAGCGTGTTCCGTAGAATCTTATGATCTCTGCAGTGCATACAAATGATACGCTTGGGAATGTCAATTAACACATTTTCACATATTTAGACGCGGCTACATATATGCTGGTTCTTATGTATGAACGGCCTGGCGAGTGCATGTGTGCAAGTGGATATATCCTTGGGTTGTACATAGGAGTGCATTGTCTTCGTTTGTATGTAGTGTACATATGTTTTCGCTCCGTTGCGTCACAAAATGGTGGAAATATGTTTTTTTTTTCTTGTCGTTTGATCGGCTATTATATTGTTATACTGACGGACTTTGAAAAGGCTTTGTGCTGCAAATGACAGCTTGAGACGTGTTCTTTATGCTCGGCATTAGGGGAGGGTAGTGAGCTATTGACGTGTTCTCTTGAGATTAGGTTTCATTTAGGGTGACGCATATCAACGCAGTGTGTGGATGCACAGTTTGCGTGGACATCTTCATATGGCACTTCGGTGGAGTGGATTAGATTGGGCAAATAAAGGCTTTTATGTTTTCTCTCTGGAGCGGTGGTTTTAGGTTTGAGATGTGTTCAGTGAATATCGGGGCAGTGGGCTGTGTTCAGGCGGTGTTCGAGTGCAGGTTCATATCGACAGATGGGTAGATGATTGGAAAAAAATCTAAACGAAAAATGATGCAAATCTACACACTCATTTGAGTGCTTGTTGCCACTTTGTCTGTGCTTGTTTCAATTAACGGTCTTAATGGTGGGAAATTGGTCAACTTGGAGCCTTCCTTCACGATGTTGGCAAAATTAACAGATTTAGGGTTCACTAGTAAAGTTGTTCGGCCTGAGACAGTTTTTAATACAAGACAATTAAAAGGTTGTTGATCAAAATATGTTGCTTCACTTCCAAGTCCAATTCCTACAACCTTTCCAACGATCCCTTCTGCAACTATTTGCAATGCATATTCAATTCCAACACTTTACCCAAAAAATGCTCTGGATTTCATCTGCGGGCACTGGCCCAGAATTCACTTTTTTCTTAGAAAATAATTGACATTAAAAAATGTGGAGTAAATATTTGAAACTGAATTTTTTTGTTGAATAATAAACATAACCCATAACTAACCAAGCCATATAACATTACTTACTTACTTATCAGGCAGACGAACCATGAAGGGTCTGAGGCTGAGCAATTGCTGCCTTCCATCCTGGGCACGCTGCTTCCAGTCATCAAGGCCAAGCTGTCTTGCATCCGCGATGACTTGGTCTTTGTACCGGAGGTTCGGTCTTCCTCTCCTTCTCGAACCAGGAGGCTCGGATTCGAAGACCCTCTTTGCTGGAGCGTTGCTGTCCATTCGCTCAATGTGGCCAGTGTAGTCCACGGATTTTTGCCTTCTGGACTACATCCACATCCTTGTACAGCTCGTAGAGTTCGCGGTTGTGTCTTCTCCTCCATTCTCCTTCCTCGCAGACGGGACCATATATCCGACGTAGAATTTTTCTTTCGAAGGCACCAAGAACCAGCTCTGCAGTCTTACTTAATGTTCAGCTTTCGGCTCCATAAAGTAGGACTGGCAGGATAAGGGTTTTGTAGAGCATGACTTTGGTCCTTCGGGTCAGGAGTTTCGAGCTCAGTTGTTTTGAAAAAGCGAAGTAGCACCGCGATTCTACGTCGGATCTCCACTACGATGTCATTCGTGGAGTTTACATTTGCCCCGAGGTAGACAAACTCCTGTACTACCTCGAAATTGTAGCTGTCGATTGTAACGTTTTGGCCTAGGTGGTGTGCGGCGGATCGTTGTTTGCTCGACAGCATATATTTTGTTTTGTCCTCGTTGACCTTAAGACCAGCTCATTTCGCGTATTCCTCAATTGCCGTGAAAGCTTCCACGATGGCACGTTGGGACCGCGCGACAATGTCGATGTCATCAGCGTATCCCAACAGCTGGACTGACTTGTAGAAGATAGTGCCTTCCGTGTTGACTTTTGCCCGCAGCACTCTTGCCTCCAGTACCAAATTGAAGAAATCACAGTACAGCGCATCTCCTTGCCGAAATCCGGTGCAGGTCTCGTACGGAGGTTTTTGAACCGAACTGCACGATGCATCGCGTATGTGTTAGCGTGGTGCGACACAACCGGATCAGTTTTCCCGGGATCCCGAATTCGGCCATCGCTTCGAATAGCTCCTTGCGATGAATGCTGTCGTATGCGGCCTTAAAATCGATGAAAAGATGGTGAGTATCGATTTGAAACTCGCTGGTCTTCTCCAGGATCTGCCTTAGTGTGAAGATTTGGTCTGTAGTCGATTTGCCGGGCCGGAAGCCGCACTGGTACGTGCCGATTAGTGCGGTGCAAAACGGCTTTAGACGTTTACACAGTACGCTGGATAGGATCTTGTAGGCGACATTGAGCAGGGATATACCTCTGTAGTTCTTGCAGGAGGTAGGATCGCCTTTTTTGTGGATGGGGCATATGGAGCTGATATTCCAGTCGTCGGGCATGCTTTCATCTTCCCAAATTCGGCAAATGATTTGGTGCATGCTCCCTACCATTACATTGCTCCCAGCTTTGAAAAGCTCCGATGGTAAGCCATCTGAGCCTGCGGCTTTGTTGTTCTTCAGCCTTGTAATGGCTGTACCGACTTCTTCAAAGCTAGGTGGGAGGACTTCTTCGTCGACTGGAGTTGGGATTTCCTGGTTCCCTATCACTCTCTCCTGGTCAGGCCCAAGCCATATAACATTAGCGCACATAATTACCTGAATTAGTCATACAGCTTCAAAGTAGGCAACCGAGTACAAAGACTGGCCTGCCTGTGTATCAGCGGGACACTGAGAAGTACTCCGTCAGACGCACTGAATATTCTCCTCCACCTCCCACCTCTGGAAATATTCGGGAAACAAGCAGCAGCAAGCACAGCCATGAGACTCAAAACAATTCGATTGTGGTCCGAACTCAACACTGGCCACTCAACCGTTCTCAAGGAATTCAATTTCCTACCTAACGACACCGACCGCCTACTACCCCAAACGCTGAAAGATCCTCTGCGCATTTTCACAGATGGATCAAAGACAAAAGAAGGGGTGGGTGCGGGTGTCTATTTACAAGACCTCAGCATTGCTATCTCCGTGAAGCTCCCTGATCACTGTAGCGTTTTTCAGGCAGAAACCATAGCGATTAAAGAGGCGCTGTCGTGGCTTAAAAACAATGTGATATCAAAAAGGAATATCACCATCTGTTCCGATAGTCAGGCCGCCATAAAAGCCTTGGACAATGTCATGTCTAAAATATCCCTTAATTACAGGCTGTGTCTTGACTAGATGGCCGAGCATTTTAACATTCACCTCATGTGCCGGGACACTGTGACATACCAGGAAACAGCAAAGCCGATGAACTCGCTAGGTGTGGTACAACCTCATTCCTATCGATAGCAGGGGTACCACCCTCCATGCCGATCGCTACAGCCTATCATCTTTTAAAGATTCATACAATTAAAACCACCAATGACAAATGGCTAGAAGGCACCACCTGACTTAAAACAAAAGAAATCTGGCCATCACTTAACCTAAAACTGTCACTCAGTCTACTTGGACTCAGCAAGCTCTCATTAAGGACCCTCATTGGAGTCATAACCGTGCACTGTGTAATTGGCACTCATGCTCGCAGGATGGTTGCTCCATATGATGATCTTTGCAGAAGCTGCATGGATGAAGAGGAGCAAGAAAATACTCATCACCTTCTCTGCTCCTGCAGTGCTCTTGACAGTCGTAGGTTCCTGCACCTAGGAGCCTACTACTTCAGCGGCCGTAACGAGCTAAAAAGTGCCAGCATTGGCCAACTAAATCGGTTCATCAGCAGCACCAACTGGTTCCAGCGTTAGGAGAAGTCAATCCGCGTGGTATCACAATGGGCCTACTCTGGCCTAAGTTTGACTGCTCTGCAGCAGTCAGCCACTACAACCGAACCTAACCTAACCTAAACGAAAGAAAATGTGTAAAATGTGTGGGCGGTTACTGGAGCACTTCCAACAAGAAAACGCAATATTTTCCAGTCGGTTTCAAGAAAGCTGTTGGAATTGCTTATTATACGTGAACTTCGACTGCATTAAAATTAATTCCAATTGTTTTCTATTTCGGAAGAAATAAATCAAAAAAATTGCATTTCATTTTATTCATTTTAATTTCATTTTTATTTGGAATTCATGTTGAATCTTATATACTAGACAAAAATGCTTAAAACTAGTTGGACGTACAATGTTTCAATTTCTAACTTACTTACAAAAAAATTGCCAACTGTATTGAATTTTATTCCAGATTAAATTTCAAGTGTTTTTTCACGTTTTTGGACACACGAACCCGAATGATTAGCAGTCACTTGAAAACTCTTGAGCAATTTTCCAACAGAAACAACTATTGACTGGGCGTAAGACTGGGAGTCTTTGTAACAAGAGCGCACGTCTATCCCAGACGTGGACATTTCAACATATGCACACCGCAACTTTTGTAAAGACGTTTCCGTCGCGTTTTGTTTAAACTCTTAATTTCCCAAATACCAGCCTGTTTGCATTTTCCATCAGAAATTACGAAAAAACTCGTATCTACGCACGTATTTATGTGCAAGCTTTGTTCCTGCCTTCGAAAGAAAAATTCTACGTCGGATATATGGTCCCGTCTGCGAGGAAGGCGAATGGAGGAGAAGACACAACCGCGAACTCTACGAGCTGTACAAGGATGTGGATGCAGTCCCGAAGGCAAAAATCCGTCGACTACACAGGCTCGGCCACATCGAGCGAATGGACAACAACGCTCCAGCAAAGAGGGTCTTCGAATCCGAGCCTCCTGGTCCGAGAAGGAGAGGAAGACCGAACCTCCGGAACAAAGACCAAGTCATCGCGGATGCAAGACAGCTTGGCCTTGCCCAGGACCGTCACCGATGGAAGGCAGCAATTGTTCAGGCTCAGACCCTTCATGGTTCGTCTGCCTGATAATTGATTAATTAATTTGTTCCTCTTCTGTGCGACAAAAACAATTTCCACGGCACCACCTCTTTCGAGTAACTGACAATTCCTGTCTAGAAAAAGCTTCGCAAACTAGGCCGTTCGGAGTCGGCTAAAACTGTAGATCCCTTCCACTCGCAAAAGAACAATAGCACGTACAACACGAGTGGTTGCTGAGAGGCTAGACCCTGGCCCTCTACGGGCTGTAGCGGCACCCATATTATATCTATGTCAGATTCAAGTCCGACAAGACTGAGTTTTACCTCCAGACTTGATCAATCGGGAAGTGCAGCGTATCTCTGAGAGTGAGGTTGTGATTATGCGCTGCTTATTGCCTCACTGATGCTTGTATGTATACGTTTTTAACATTGTCAGCGAAATCGCCAAGAGCCATCTGCCCCATAACCCTCCATCAGGTCGAAGGAACCGTCACCCTTTCCTCGCATTTTTAAGCTGAGCTACACAAAATGTGGTGTCATCTTTAAAGCTTCATTAGTTAAAGTTCGAATGGAACAAAAATGATCCTTCAGTTACCTTAAAATTAGTCGAATCAATGCCGAAAAGGATGAGAGCAGTGATATCTTCAAAAGGAAATTCAACGCATTAACAACCATTCTATTTTTATAATTCAAGTAACAACCTTTAAATAAACGCAGACTTTTGTCATACTGGTTTTACTTAGATTTATGGGAAAATAAATTGTTCTCTAGTTTTTAACTTTTTTTTTTACGGAATAAATAGTTACGTTTATAGTTGATCGAAAAATAAAGCGAATCATACTTTTTTTGAATTTTACTGAGTTTTACTAGAGAATAAGTCATTTATTGATTCGAACTTCTACTGTAAGGAGACTTTTGTCACTAAGTGTACGTATAAAAATATAAAAAAAACAAAGTATTCATTTGGAAACTACTCTCCAACTTTTACGCAGGTGTCCTCGTGTTATAAATTAATGGCCACTGGCCTCATAGTGGATTTGCAAATTTGCAAGGCATAGGCCAGGCCGGTTTATGGGCTATGGCAAAGATGGCCTTATGGAGCCATGGTTATAGAAGAGGTGTTAGAGAATATGCATCCTAGATATAAATAAAATAAACAAAGCAGAAGTAAGTTGCTCCGAGGCAAAAGGATAAACATTAATTAATGAAGCAGATCTACTACTAGACTCGCATTTTTGGTACCACCCCAAGTGAAGTAACTGAAAATCAAAGTTGTGTGCCTTTATGCCCGGTAGTCATTGGAGAACAACTCCATCCGGTAGCTCTTGTTCTTTTTTTTATTCTTTTAATGAACGCATACAATTGAGTTATTTATTTCAGGTACTTCTTCTTTGTGTGGCGCTACAGTCCGGGGTGGACCTGGGCCTCAACCAACATGCCTCTCCAACTAGCGCGATCCCTGGCTAGCTGTCTCCAGTTTCGCACACCAAGTTGGTTGAGGTCCTTCTCCACTTGGGTGCGCCACCTTAAACGCGGGCGTCCTCTGTTGCGTTGTCCGACAGGTTCGGATTCGAAGATTCTTCGGGCCGGAGCTGTGGTGTCCATACGCTCTACATGACCTAGCCACCGTAGGCGTTGGATCCGTAGACGCCTAACTAGGCATATGTCGCTGTACAGCCCGTACAGTTCGTGGTTGAATCTTCGCCTCCAGAACCCGTGAACACAAACAGAACCAAAGATCGCACATAGAACTTTTCTCTCAAAGAGACCAAGGACTTCTTCCGCTTTCGAGATTGTCCATGCCTCCGCGCCATATAGTAGGACTGAGATTATGTCAACTTGGTCCTTCGAGAGAGGGCCCTACTGCTCAATTGCCTCTTGAACCCAAAGAAACAGCGGTTGGCAAGAGTTTGATCTCGGTACTGATGTTATTTGTACAATTTACTCCGGAGGCGAGGTAAGTGAAGTCCTTGACTACCTCGAAGTTATAGCTGCCCATTGTGACGCTCTGTCCAAGACGTCGATGTTGTATATCCTTTTTTGAGGGCAGACATGGCGTTGTATAGCTCGTCTCTATGCACGCTGTCATATGCGGCCTTGAAATCGACGAACAGAAGGGGTCTCCTTTCTTGTGGATCGGGCAAACGATACTGAGATTCCACTCGTCGGGCATGCTTTCCTCAGACCATATCTTGCAGATGAGCTGGTGCATGCGCCCAACCATATCATCTCCAGCTGCCTTAAATATTTCAGCGGGCAAACCGTCCGCTCCAGCAGCTTTGTTAGACTTCAGTCTTGATATTGCTACCTTGACCTTGCCTAAGTCTGGGGGACGGTATTCGCGTCTGTCATCGTCCAGATTGAGTATTTTGGTTCTCATCGCCGTTTAACAGTCTGCAGAAATGATCTTTCCAGATTCTCAGTATCGACTGCGACTCTACTACCAGATGTCCATTTCCATTTTATTTCAGGTACCTTCCTATTAACTTTGTAAGTCTGTTGCATAGCCGTAGAAGCAGAGACCTAATTTATGGCCAAAACACAGAAAAATAATCGTTCCACATATTTAAACGAGGGTTTTCTGGTTTATGGTTCGTCTATGAATTAATTTGTTTAATGAAGGAATGCATTTCATCCATGTACCGGTTTTTTGAAAATAAGACACTAATTATTAATGGGAAAGTAAAAACGATCAGAAATTGTTTGTTGTGCAACATCTAACATTGCTGCCATTTGCTTTTGACTCAAAGTGTCATCTCCATCCAATATCGTTTGCAATTCGGCGTCTTCAAGCTTTTTTGGTGGTCTTCCACGTTCTTCATTTCTCACATCAAAGTTATTATTTCTGAACCTTTGAAACCATCTTTTGCATGTTGCTTCTGATAGAGCATGATCACCATATGCCTCGACAAGCATTCGATGGGACTCTGCAGCACTTTTCTTCAAATGAAAACAAAAAAATTAATGCTTTCCGCAAATCATCACTTTCTGGTACAAAATTCGACATTTTTAACACGATGAAAAAATATGATTTTGTCTGTTCAATGACTTGATGCATACTAAATATTTTTTCCACAGATGTCATTGCAAACAAACAAAACAAATATAAGGGCTCGTTCACAACAAATGTTCCCTATCGAGACATTTTTATATTGACGCTCACTTCGTAATATATTACTATATTTTTCAGTAGTAAGTTGCAAGCTGTCTGGTGGCCCGTATGTGCGTCGACCCCAACCCCGACGTCGTAGGTTCGATTCCTGCTCTGTGCAACGAAAACAACTTTCACGACCCCACCTCTTTCGAGTTACTGACAATGCTCAAAGAGTATTTCCTGTCTAGAAACAGCTTCTCAAACTTGGCCGTTCGGAGTCGGCATAAAACTGTAGGTCAATTCCACTCGTGAGAGAACAATAGCACGCACAACACGAGTGGCTGCTGAGAAGCTAGGCCCAGGCCCCCTACGGGCTGTAGCGCCAACCATATTATATTATTAAGTTGCAAGCTGTCTGTGTCTCATCTAATAACAATAAAGTGGCGCCTCAGCCCGTAGAGGGCCAGGGCCTAGCTTCTCAGCAACCACTCGTGTTGGCCGACTCCGAACGGCCACGTTTTGTTTTGTTGCACAGAGCAGGAATCGAACTTAGGACGTCGAGGTAGGGTCGACGCACATACCCACAAAGCCACGAGCCAACATTTCATTTCATTTCACATTTTTCTTAGTTTTAATTTGTACTTCTAAATTAAATTATTTGATCATATGGGATTGTAGGTTAAGTCGCGAGACATAGGATAAGATTAAGTTCAGCTTAGAGTGCCCGCTTAGAGCCAGTTGGTTAGAAATAGAAACATTGTACGTCCAATTAATTTTAAGTATTTTTGTGTACTACTTAAGTTTGTTATAAATTCTAAGCAAAAATCATTTAAAATAAAATAAATGACACTTGTGTCTCATCTCTGAACCAATAAATTCATTTCCAATATAAAATAATCGTCCATACAAACTTCCAAAGGACCTTATTGTCAGTATCTTTTCCCTCGGCTTCAATATTATTTGTCCATATTTGTACGCAAGAAATTAATACTAACAACCCCCACTGCGAAGCACTCCAGAACCTGTCATATGGCTGAACCCGCATTGAGTACTCTCGCTGAAATAACGTGGATCTTCAAATATTTACACTTCTTCTTAGAGACCATAATCTCACTTGTATATGCATATCTCTTTTCTCTCTTTTTTCAAAATGGTCAGTATGTATCTAATTACTTGAGACCCCATTGCGAGTAACTAATCTGAACAAATACCAGTTATTAAAAACTAATACTGTATCAAGTTGAAAAACGAAAAAAACAGCTACAAAGCTTGCTTGCTTAAGTCAAATTGATTAATTTATTTATCGTTTTTGAACAAAAATCCAATTAAATTTGATTTTGTTTATTTTCTACCTCTTACATAGTTTCTTCCAATTCATCCTCTTCCACTCTTTATATATCTATTTTTAAAATAGTCCCCTTAGACATTTTTTAAAGTGCCATAGACAGTGTTGATAGTTGTTGCCTTGAGAAGTTTAATTACTAAGTAAAGGTAAGTCTTTAACTACCGTATCGTGCATTGAATCGAAGTGTCATCCGAGACTCCAAATGCGAGCAGTAATTGCAAAAATAGTGATTTTGTACGTACACTTCGCACATAACGAGCAAATCATGATTTTCTATAATTATCAAAAAGCTAGCATAGTTCTGTGGAGGGCATTTGAATGATGTTAATAAGTTTTAGCTATAAAAAACTTGTGAGAAATTTTGCCACTCACTCTCAACATGTGTAGACTGGACTGAAAATCACACAGCGAATTTTCCTTTCAAAGCGGCCAAGAGTATCTTCGCCCGCTTTTGACAAAGTCCAGGGCTCTGTCCAGGGCTCTGCGCCACCTAGCAGAACTGGGAAGAGTAAGGTTTTATTGAGGATTGCGCTGGTTGTTCGAGAGATGAGTTTGTATATAAATTGCTTTCATAACCCAATTAAGCAGTCATTTCCAAGAGTTATTCTTCGTTTGACTTCAAGACTGGTTTCCTAGGTGGACAATGTCCTGATTATTTTCGATAATAGTCCGAAAAAGTCCTTTTGACACAATCTGAAGCTTTTTGAGTCTTTTGTTTATTACGACATATTTTTTGACTTTCACATCACATTTACGTGTGGAATTAAATAGTTGAGCTAATGTGTTCTTAAAAAAATTGTTGCATTAGGTTCCAACTTATAAAATAAGACAATTATGAGAAATCGACGATTTAGAAAATAATTTTTCAGTAGTAGAGTGCTCGAATGAAACTTAACGATGCGACTTGCTCATGTTCGTTCTGCTTTGACATAAGCTTGAGCTTAATTCGGGCTTATCCGAGTATTATATAAAGTCAAACTTCGATAACTCGAACCATGACTTGCCACAAGAAATAGAGATTTGAAGACTTTGAGCTATCAAGCAAGAATAACATGTAAATGAGAACCAATTTCATTCGAGTTATCAAGACTTCGTTATCGAATTTTGACTGTATTATATTTCTAACCTATAAAACCTTTGTCAGTCCATTTCGACAAGATAATAGTATAATATAGGTGGCGCTACAGCCCGTAGAGGGCCAGGGCCTAGTTTCTCAGCAACCACTCAGGGACCTACAGTTTGATGCCGACTCTGAACGGCCAAGTTTGAGAAGCCTTTTTTAGATAATTACACTCATTGAGCATTGTCAGTAACTCGAAAGAAGTGGGGTCGTAAACAATTATTTCTATTTTGTCGCTCAGACCAGGTATCGAACCTACCTTCGCCGTGGATTTGGCTTAGTGATAATTTAACCTATCCTCAACCTTAACATAACCCGTCTCATCCCTCAAATTCAGACTGATCTAAGCGGTGCGATCATTGAATAGCGATACCACCAAAAATACGCTGATTTGTTATCAAACTGTGATTTCAATCCTGCATATACTTAATGACTCCCAGTGATCATGAATTCCCAAGCAACTGTGTTCATTTAATTGAAACATTTTCTCCACCCAGATGACAACGAGTTCTGCTCGTCCGTACAGCCTTCCGCGCGTCAGTACACCCATCCAGAGCAGTCAGCAAATGTGTCCTTCAAACTCCGCGCGAATGTAAAGATCACTCTCGTGACCTTCTGGCTCCAATTACCGAATACCACCTGAACTTGTTTCCATCTTCGTTATTACACTTTGCTTTTAAGAAGCACATATCTCAAAAGACAGGTTCCTGCGGCACATAAATCTCCACAATCTGCCATTTTCAGACTGCACACGGCCGAAGCTAATGTTCACATCGGACGATCGCACAAATCAGAGGTGTGATTTAAGCAAACTAGTTGCATGCTCGCTGAGGCATTCCACCCGTGGGCGTTGTGATTCACTCGTGGATGGCATTTGATCGCCAAAGGTCAAATGAATTACGCAAGCTTAAATGGGACACAATAAATTCTGAATTATTCTGTCCTCGAACGTTGAGTCACCTGCGAATTTTCAACACAAGTAACGACGGGGGTAATCGATTACCAGGGAATCGACAGAGAAGTGTCACTTCATTTTGAAATCATTGATTGACGGGCAAGCTGCATCTCGGCAAAGCTTAAATCACTAACAGGGTGACATCAGTCAGACGAATCCCAATAATGACATCTTACGTCAATCAACGTGACACCTCTGACAGGGAACATGTACGTACTCGCTCTCGCCAGACTTCATCGGATGACGCAAGAACTGGAAGCCCCAGCAGGCGGATGCAGCAGGTACACATCGAAAGACGAACTAAGTCCTTGACAATTCAAAAAGTCGATAATTTATGTTTTTTTTTGCTCCGCAATGTTGGTATGACTGCCACGAAATTGGGAATTGGGTGATTTGGTAAGTGTGTGATGTGTTTTGAATTTTAATGCTTTTGGACTTTTGACCAAAGTCTGCTTGTGTGGATAATTGTTTTGTTTATGTGAAGTAAGCATCCAACTTTGACATTTTAAAGCTTTGGGCGCACAGTAACTATGAGTGGGACGGAAACAATTTTGTACGTCATCAATTCTCGAATATGAACTTGTCGAAATGGTTGCCCTTGGCGATGTGGGTACGCGAGTCGCCCCAACGCGCTTGGACCACGGCGTAGGTGGGTTCGATACCTGGTCTGAGCGACAAATTAAAAATGATTGTTTACGACCCCACCTCTTTAGAGTTACTGACAATGCTCAAAGAGTGTAATTATCTAGAAAATGCTTCTCAAACTGTGCCGTTCGGAGTCAGCATAAAACTGTAGGTCCCTTCCACTCGTGTGAGAACAATAGCCCGCATAATACGAGTGGTTGCTGAGAAGCTAGGCCCTGGCCCTCTACGGGTTGTAGCGCCACCCACATTATTATTATTGCACTTTGCTGTATCCGAATCAATTTCACTGAAATGTTTCAATATTACTCTTGTTTTAGACGTCATGGTGAAGTCTGCTTGCTAAATGGCAAGGTACTCGTGTACTAAACCAAACAGCCGATCACAAACTCACGCATCTCATGTACTTACTCTCAAATTTAATGCAAATCTTCCAATGGCATGAGCGAAAAAATAAAAAACATGAAGATGTTTTGTAGTTATGACATGTCGGTGATCGAGTTGATCAGTCTTTGTTGCTCTTGTTCGTCGGTCTTACCGAGAGTGATCCTGAAAACTTCGGTTGTGATTATATAGGAACCGGAGTGGAACCGGAGGATTTGGAGGTGCAGTCCATATCGGATTCGGAATCGAAGCTCCGTATCATCCCTATTCGAAGTGTTCGCACTTTTTAAGCCTGTGATCCATGACTAGTCTGATCCTAAGCAATAGCTGACTTTAGCACAGTATCATGTCTGCCACAGACCTCTCCTCTGCACACATGGAATATTTATGTATGCCCTCAATTTTGTGGAAGGAGTACAAATAAACGTTGTCACAGCGCCTGTCGCCTACGGAAAATCCTTGAAACGAGACACGTGCCAGTACACGATGAGACAACCTAAAATGGAACAGGAATATTATGTATATGTCACAGCCACACATATGTTGCCCATCAAGATATTGCCAATAAATAAATCAAGTCATTTACAAGCATAATGGTTCTTACAGACGGGAGTGTGAAAGCGCGGCAAAACCGCAGGACAGACAGGTTTGCTTACAAAACCTGCGTATCATCTTACCTACATTTGGGTGGAGCTGTAGCCTGAGGTGGACGGATTTGGATCGAGTTTTTTCAAGGACTATTTGGGCTGTGCGTGTTCTGTGATGTCACATGAGTATAGATTACCTTTCATTGCGACCAGATCGATTATAGCCCAAATGCAATAGAACTTTGCTGCTGGCGTTGTCTTTCGTCTTTCAATACAGGCAAATCATTTGCTAAGTTCAAAATACTGCATCGTGCTTTTTTAACCTCAATGAGAGGAATGTCATAAAACGTAAGGAGATCTAACGTGAAACTGTAAAGAATATTCCAGAAGTCAGTGCAATTGTTAGCATACGCCGATGACATTGACGTGATTGGCAGAACTCAGCGAGCCGTCAATGAGGCATTTCCTAACATTGAGACGGATGCGGTCTGGCGATCAATGATCAAAACGAAGTACATGCTGTCCTCAAGAAAGGACGTACAACTTCGACGTCTTGGAGCGTCACAATGGGCAGCTATAACTTCGAGGTAGTCGAGGACTTCACTTACCTCGGCTCCGGAGTAAATTGCACAAATAACAGCAGTACCGAGACCAAACTCTTGCCAACCACTGTTTCTTAGGGTTCAAGAGGCAATTGAGCAGTAGAGCCCTCTCTCGAAGAACCAAGTTGACTTTATATATAGTAAGACAGTCCTGCTATACAACACGAATCTCGAAAGCGGATGAAGAAGTCCTTGGTCTCTTTGAGAGAAAAGTTCTATGTGCGATCTTTGGTTCTGTTTGTGTTGACGGGTTCTGGTGGAGAAGATTCAACCACGAACTGTACGGGCTGTACAGCGACATAAGCCTAGTTAGGCTTCTACGGATCCAACGCCTACGGTGGCTAGGTCATGTAGAGCGGATGGACAACACAGCTCCAGCCCGAAGAATCTTCGAATCCGAACCTGTCGTGCAACGCAACAGAGGACGCCCGCGTTTAAGTTGGCGCACCCAGGTGGAGAAGGACCTCAACCAACTTGGAATGCGAAACTGGAAACAGCTAACCAGAGATCACGCTAGTTGGTTGAGGCCCTGGTCCACCCCGGATTGTAGCCCCATACAAAGAAGAAGAAGTAAAGAATATCCAACATCGAAGAATTTTTGTTCCTAATTGAGAATCGAAAGAAATGAAAACAGCTGAAATTATTTGCAATTCAAAAGTAAATTGAAATTGGTCGATGTAGTGAGGACACATTATCTTCATGGGTGAATGGAAACAGCTAATAGCTCGGGTTGTCATTTTGAAGCGCGTTAAACGCTCTATACACGTAACGTATTGTATTTCATCTATTAAAGGCCCACTCATAGTGGGCATAGAAGACTTAATTCAAGCTCTTCCGTATAATGTGTACTAAGACAATTGGTTTGTTTCATTTCGTTAAGTCAAGTTGAGTTTCGTTAACTTCGATAATTCGTGCTTACTTACTTAAGGTGGCGCTACAGTCCGGGGTGGACCTGGGCCTCAACCAACAAGCGTCTCCAGGCAGCTCGATCTTTAGCATAGTTGGTTGAGGTCCCTTTCCACTTGCGTGCGCCACCTGAGTTGCGGTCTTCCTCTACTGCGCCGTCCCTCGGGGGTGGATTTGAAGACTTTTCTGCTTTACTTCGTGCTTATTCCATTATGGTGCTACCCGTGGAGGGCCAGAGCAGCAACCACTCGTGTGCTATTGTTTTCACATGAATGGAAGGAACCTACAGTTTTATGGCGACTCCGAACGACCAAGTTTGAGAAGCTTTTTCTAGACAAATGGCCATAACTCGTGCTTATTCAAGTAAGAGTCAATCAAATGCCGATGGCGCATGTAAATGATAGTTGGAGTCGAATTCTACTCAAGTTTCGTAAAAGCAATCAGGGGCCCTTTCACGACGCGATTGGCTACATTTGGAGAAGTGAAGGAATTTGTCTACCTAGGCTCCGAAGTGAACACAAGCAATACACAACAGTAGAGATAAAACAGAGGATCGCGATGGCCAATTGCTGTATCTTTGGACTTGGAAGGACACTAAGAAATAAAGCAATGTCTTGAAGAACCAAGCCAGTTTGTTCCTAGTTGAAGAACCAGACCTTAATAGTCCCAGTTCTGCTGTATGGCGCAGAAGCGTGGACACTGACTTAAGAGGACTAGGAGATTCTTGGTCGATTCGAGAGGAAAGTCCTGTACTGATGGTGTTTGGAGGAGGAGGCTGAACGACTGTGACAGCTGCACAGCAACATCGATCTGGTGATACGAGTTCGAATCTCTCGTTTTAGATGGCTAGGTCACGTAGAGCGAATGGAAACTATTGCTTCGGCCCGGAAAGTCTTCTATTATAACTCGGATGTACAACGCTGCAAAGGAGGACCATGTCTTCGGGGGCGCACGCAATAAGTTGAACGCGCGTGGAAAAAATGAAAAAAAAAAAACGCGCGTGGCTGGAAGCAACTAGCACTAGACCGGATCTAAATGGAGAGGCATGTTGGCTGAGGTCCAGGTCCACCTCGAACTGTAGCGCCAGCCAAGGAAGAAGAAGAAATTGGCTACATTTCGCTCCGTTCTGACATTAGTGGGTCTAAAGTTCAGGGATAATTTTTTTCAGTAGGTGGAGAGGGATGACGCCGAATGAATGAATATAAGTGCATCATCGCGACTTGAACGCTCCATTTTTGGTATGAAAGTCAATTAAGTGCGTAAGTAGGTAGTCGGATAAAGCTCAGATATGAAAGATATTATTTCGTTTTGGTTTTATGTGATTAAATGGAGGTCAAAATACAGAACAGGGTCATTTCATTTGTATCAGCCGGCATTTCCAGCAAGAAAACGTATTCATCACAGAAATACAGAACAGGGTGCTTTGATGAATATTCTTCGATAAGAGTCAGTAATTCCTTCTAGTCTGGCTCGGTGGTCGTAGCCGCATCTCTAAAGCACTGGAGCCACAATGGTTTTGTTTCACTTATATAACCTTGTTCAACTCTACTCCAAAGCTTAAATCATTGTGCTCCCAAATGATTGTGCTCCCTCGAAAGCAAAAAACCACAAGATTAAACTTGTCAATCTTCCATATCCACGCGGAACTCAATGAAATTTCATCTCAACTCTCTAGAGAGTCTATTTTTATTTTGCCTCTCTAATGCTGGTCCATGGACAACATGACTTTTATTACCCGGAAAATGAGATACTGCGGGCTCTACCCTTCATTATCACCAGAGCGAACGTCAACGAACACAATATGACTTGTCGCCGACAAGTGGTCCTCCAAGAGCGGAAAACACTTATGAAACTCACCATGTCAAGCTGGAATTAATAGATAGTACTCGTGTACATTAAACGTCACACTCGAGTGCTGCACGCAACCATACTTGCCGCCAAGTGATACCGAGTTGTGGGAATGGGAATTTCTCTGAAAAGGACTGTTCGCGTAGTCGACGGTCAATTGGATTTCGAAAGTTTGTGGTGGGGTCAGTTTGGTGGTTGTTGTTAGCGGGGTTGTCGTGGCGTAGGGGAAGGTTGCCGAAGTGGATACCTTATTTCATCCCAAAGCATGGTGTGGCCCGTCGAAAGAAGGTCAAACAAAGTTATTGTTTGTAAATAATTAATGAAGGGTCGTGGTGGCGGTATGACGGCTCATAAGTCTTCCATTTTTTCGTCTCATCCCGGTCTACTTGGACCCCACATTATGTGCGCCATCAATTTAAAGTAAACAGGAAAAGTTGGGAAGACACTTTTTTGTTCGGTACATTAACGTGCTCAGTTTCCCTTAGAAACTTTCAGTGTGTTGGAGCAAAGATTAGATACAAAGTACACAAAGTGAAGACGCATTCCGAAGTTCGGCAAAAACTTTCGAATCTCCTGATTCCTCCTCATCCGCTGTACGCCGTGTTTATCCCTAGTATCCTGCTCCTTATCCAGATTGAGTGGATAAATTGAATTTCTTGCCTCTGGGCGTGCACTTCCGCTGCAACTTTCTCCCTCAGAAAGTGATTTTAAAGTGATTGGAAAATCTTCCTCCTACGAACGACCAGACGGAGCAGCTCTCAAAGGAGATACAAAACCAATAAGCACAAGCAGCACAGATTTCCCCTTTCGGAATATAGTTTCCATGCATCATTTAAGGCCTATGTACATGACAAGACTGCAAATTGAAATCCGAAATTATGATGTAATTCAAAACCATTCCACGGGGCACCACTGCCGCACTCCTTTCGAATCGTCAAGCGTGTCAAACAGAGTTTTATATTCTCAAACACGTCACGACATTAAAATTATATTACTTCAATATCTATTTGTGATGACGCGCACATGTATCCAAATTCAGAGCCGGCAAGACCCATAAAACGGTTGAAGTGGCTCACTGGCCAATCTCGAATGGGGGATGAAAATCAGACGGAAGACGGAATACAATAAACCAGTGTCTGACGGGACTGCTGCACCAGATGGACGTCTCCGAAGTAACAACTTGCGCGTGGATTATTACAAAATAAAATTTGTAGCATAAAAATGTTATTATTAATTTAATATATATTCTGCTGGGTTATCACTTCAGATGACAAACCGGACAGTTGTCGTGGAGTTTCTTGTATGGGGCGCATTTGTTTCTTTTTTGTATACACATCACTTGAGATTTTATTGAAATTAAATTGACGTATAAATTTTCTGGTTGTTCGAGATGACTCTTGAAAATTTATGAAACATTGGGACTGAGGGGTTTTGTTTTAAAGGGCACATTATGGGATGTCTGTGCTCGATGTCACGGTTGTAGGATGAATTATGAACTTTAGGGCTAACCATCAAAGTCAAACGCAAGCTTTCATATTTCAAGAGCTAACAAGAATAATTTCCATAATTGTGAACGAATTTAGGTGCAAATAATAAAGCGCGGTCAGCTAAAAATGAACGAAACTTAACGAAAACTGGGGAAATGGTCAGTTACGTGTCTATAGAGTAGCTCGATTGTTTATGTAATCAGCCCTATCACAGAATCTACTCGTACGAATGGAAGTTACGTACAAAATACGAAAAATTGTATCACACAATCCAAAAGGAAGCACAGACTTCGACGTAAATAACTTGTCGTAGAAAAATATACAAATTTCCATTTCATTCGTATACAGTTACAGCAAATCGTAGCAGATTTCTCACTCCGAATGAATTTTATGATCCATTTCACGGAGTTCGTAGCACATTTTCGGTTACGATGGAATTCGTGATAGGAGCGAATTTGTTTATTCCGACCTTCATCATGAATGGAAATTTATTTTTGAAGTGTAAAGTTCAGTTTTCTAAAACTCACATTTGACATGTTTCCGGAAGCGTCTATGATTGGCGTGTTGGTAACCGGAGCAAGACAAAGAAAATTTATCATGAAAAAAGGAAGCATCAACACCGACGAAACAATTGGAACATCACAAGGGCTAGCCAAAACTTCAAGCTAATTGGGCTCTTCTCTTTGTTGTCTACCCGCTAAAGTATCCAAAAAAACATCACTAGCGAGATGAAACACACAAGAATTCTTGATAAAATCGGAATCTTTGAGCCCAACAAGGAATTAAGCCACCTCCACCAGCTGACGTTTTGCAAGGCATTAATCATCCCAATCGTGCTCTACGGCGCAGAAAAATTGAAAATGTTGATGATGCAGAAGTTCCGGGTTTTTTTTGCAAAAGCATTTTGCGTCCTTACACCAGGAAAACGCTTACTAACACCTTGACTTTGAAAATGCCTCTAAATTGGAAACAACTCTGCTGCTCTATTGGTCATTTCATTTTAGATTCATTTTTATTTCTTAATCATAATAAACTTACGTACTAGACAAAAATGCTTAAAACTAGTTTGACGTACGGTTTAACTAATTCTTACTTACTGGCCCTCATAAACTGCTCTATTGGTCGTAAGATCCATATGCAATGTAATTCCACGCCGAGTTTGATCAAGATTCCCAGTACATCTCAAATCCTGAAAGGTCCTGAAAGACGCTTAAACCACAATCTTCTCAAAAGGAAACCAACTGTATAATGATGGGCATCTGGGTGGTAAGGCAGTTGGCAAGAATTATAGATCGTAGACTAAGGTGGCTAGGTCATGTAGACCGTACGCACAAGTGGCTTTAGCTGCGAATAGACTTTTACTACAAGACCATAGAATAAAAAGGAAACCCGTTTTTGCCGATCATGTAAGACCTAATGAAACATTGCACATCTCATTGTCAAGTGAACTCAAAACTGTTAAATAGAAGCTTATTGATCGGTGATAGGCTCACCAAGAAAAACAAATCATCTATATTTGCATTGACCATGCAATATATCAAATCTTATCATAGACAGTGGTTAGAAAAACATTAACAGGCGGTTACGGGCCTCGTGGTGGCTGTGGCTTAGATCCAAAGTCGGGGGAAATTTGTCCACATTAAGGCACGTTACCACATGAGCCTCTAAGCCGTAAATATTACATAATTCAGATCGTTGTGAAATCGCAAGCACTACCGACTGTTGCCACCCAAAGAGCAGCAGAGATCTTAAATCGACATCACACTTCGCCAAGATGGAGGAATTGTGCATGAAGCAAGAATGAACTCAATTGGTTCTTGAGATTCCTACCTTAGGGCGTTGTGTCAGCGAACCCGAAAAATGAGTAGGTCCTTTGTTATAAGCTTTATAATAGGAAATCAGGTAAATCTTAAAACACTCACTTGTGCTTCTCTCAGCCCTTCTTCCTAATGTCAAGAAAACGGAGGCCTGGCATGTTTCAAGACGGAAATTGCTATCAAGCTCGGTTGCATGAGACGAATTTTTCTTCGGTCAAAATCACTCGACAGGAGAAGCGGATAATCACTTGCCGTCAGGTTAGCACTCCCAACCAAGATCACGGGGCTTTTTCCACCGAGCTTGATTTTGTTTCAAATGCCACTACACATCTGTCTATGTTCTCACGCCTTTAAGAGTTTGCCCCAGAAAGTGAATTGATGCATCATCTCAGTAGAGTCCCCTCAACTGTTCACTCTACAGTGTTGTTCCATGACTAGGCGATAACACTCAATTGCTGGACAAATTTAGTTAACATGGAGGTAGCGAGTGGCTCCATTCTGTATCCAAACCGACTGTAGCTTCCACTAGTCTTCTTTTCCTTCTTGTGGCGCTACAGTCCGGGGTGAACCTGGGCCTCGGTCAACAATCCTCTCCAGCTGGCACGTTCTTTAGCCAGCTGCCTCCAATTTCGCACTCCAAGTTGGTTGAGGTCCTTCTACACTTGAGTGCCTCGTCCTCTATTGCGTTCTCCCACTGGTTCGGAGTCGAAGACTTTTCGGGCTGGAGCAGTGTTGTCCATGCGCTCTACATGGCCTAGCCATCTTAGGCGTTGAATCTGTAGACGCCTGACTAGACTCATGTCGCTGTACAGCCAGCCCGTACAGTTCGTGGTTGAATCTCCTTCTCCAAGAACCTTCAACGCAAACAGGACCAAAGATTGAACGCAGAACTTTTCTCTCGAAGAGACCAAGTGCGTCTTCGTCCGCTCTTGACATAGTCCAAGCTTCTGCGCCATACAGCAGGACAGGGATGATCAAGGTCTTATATAATGTGAGCTTGGTCTTTTGAGAGAGGGCTCTACTACTCAATTGCCTCTTGAGCCCAAAGAAACAGCGGTTGGCAAGAGTTATTCTGCGTTTAGTCTCGGTACTGATGTTGTTCGCACTATTTACTTGGGAGCCAAGGTAGACGAAGTCCTTTACTACCTCGAAGTTGTAACTGCCTTTGGTGACGTTCTGACCGGGTTGTCGATGTTGTGTGTCCTTTCTTGATGACAGCATATACTTTGTTTTGCCCTACTACCCATCTTTGCCGCCTCCGTTTAAATGAATGCAAACGCTTCATTGACGGCTCGCTGAGTTCGGCCAATCACGTCAATATCGTCCGCGTATGCTAGCAGTTGAACGGACTTCTGGAAGATCGTGCCTCTAGTGTTGGCGTGTGAGTTTCGCACGATCTTCTCCAGGACGATGTTGAAAAAATCACATGACAGCGCGTCGCCTTGTCTAAGACCTTTTTTGACATTGAAGGTCTCGGTGAGTTCGTTACCGACCTTATGGAGCAGCGCGAGGTCTCCATCGTCATCCTGCACAACTTGACGATTTTGGCAGGAATGTCAAAACTAGACATGGCGTTGTATAGCTCGTCTCTATGCACACTGTCATATGCGGCCTTAAAGTCGACAAATAGGTGGTGGGTGTCGATTCACTAGTAGTAGCTTTAAATTAATCTGTACTCAACTCGGCACATTCGGCACATTCGACATTTTGACACTATAAGACGTAACTACAATTTCTCTAAGCTCAGGAGATGGAAACGACGCATTTTCACAGTCCCCGAATGAAGCAGAATTAGTTGTGTGTACCCCCTGTGTGTTCTGACAGACTCGGCAAACATCTATCGCCTCGAAATAGCTTAAGTTATTTGCGAAGGATTTCTACGCACTTGCCTTGGGTTCAGTAGTCAGAGAACATTTCCACAATGCTACGTTTACCGAGTATCAAAATAATTCCACAAGATGTGTCTGATGAGTTTTCCCTTCCACAACACCCTCAGTTTCTTGTCACTCACTGTCACTGAAGCAAAAATGAGTAAGAGAATATAATTAAAATTCCCTCCGAAAATGACGACATTGCCAAAGTTCATAAATGAAGTGAATAGCAAAGCAAATTATAAGAAAATGTCTCATCTACCGCAGGGTGCGCTATCCTTATCAGATTTGTCATGATGTCATTCAATGAATAGCTAGCTGTCTAACCGCAGTCCTTCATGGAGAACAAACGCCAGAACGCATTCTAACTCAGATCTCAGGCGTTAGTCTACGCTTTTCAGTTGAGGCAGACGGGAAGTGTTGTGTGTGACGGAGTGTCGGCTGGTGTGTGGATTCGTGGAAATGATGAAATGTAAACAGTAACCTCGCTTGGATCAAATTACCCGCTTGACGTGATCACCTTGCAATAGCTTCCACAATACGTGTGGGTATATGACAAAGAGATTAGTCAGTGTATGGAACGCACACTAATATGGACGAGAAAAACAGACTGAATCAGCGAATATGCACGCTCAAAGCACGCAGCTTTGTTTTTCATACGAATTTGTGTGATTTCATGAATGGCACCGTTGACATCGTTTGAGTTAAATTAGCTTTAAAAGGAGAAAATGAGGCACGGTGCATTAGCAACTGATGTGATTTTCTCTTCCTAAGAACCGCAATTTACTAATGCCACAAATGGTCAATCAGAATGTTTGCAATCAGCCGTGAAACACAGAAAAACAATAAAGCAAGGCTGCATGAACGAGAAGTCATGTTTGATAGAAGATATTGAAGTAGTCCTTGGTCTCTTTGAGAAAGACGTGTGATCTTTGGCCCTGTTTTTGTTGACGTAATCTGGAGGAGAAGATTCAATCACGAACTGTACGAGCTATACAGCAACATAAGCCTAGTTAGGCGTATACGGATCCAACGCCAACGGTGAATGGGCCATGTAGAGCGTATGCACAACACAGCTCCGGCCCAAAGAATATTTGAATCCGAACCTGTGGGGCAACGCAACAGAGGACGCCCGCGTTTAAGAAGGACTTCAACCAACTTGGTGTGCGAAACTGGAGACAGCTAGCCAGAGATCGCGCGGTAGTTGGAGATGCTTGTTGGTTGAGGCCCAGGTCCGCTCAGGACTGTAGCGCCACACAAAGAAGAAGAATAAGGACAATCTAAAACACATTTATTCGACTTTAAAGAAAGACGTAAAGGATTGTTGTAGTGATGGAAGTCATTTAGAGTGCTCAAAACCACCTCGAGATGTTTGGCTACACAGTCGCAGAATTTAGTAGAAGGTGCAGTAAATTGGGTACAAGGTCCATCATCCCTCTAGGCCTCTAGGCTCTTTGGTCCCTTTTGACAACAGGGCCTCTAGTCCAGTTTGACATGACATACATGTTATACAAATCACATCGAAAAGTATGAAGACAGAAGAATGTATTAGATACTAATGAACACACAATCAGTAAAAGATGCTTTGTAATTATTATTCATTTGGTCTTCCATTTGGTCTTCATTAACTGAACCACTGATTTCGTGACAGGCAAACTCACTCACCGACCGCATTCGAGGGCACTAAAAAAAAACAGAGAACGAACAAAAAACTGAAGAGGATGAGATAACAACTCAACCGAGTGTAGTCATGAAATGTCAGTCTATCAGTGGAACAAGAGTCAAGTTGCACTATCTTAATTAATTCGTATGTCTCGAAGGCGCCAGACTTGAAGTACGCATGAGTCACTGAAAATGCCGTAAATGTCAAGAGAGCGTTTTCCTGTTGGAATTGCATGTCGTTTTTATTGGGTGAAGAAAAAATGGTTGGACATTTTATCGGACGTCTTCGATGAACTTGTGTGTAAGGGGGCTTTGTTCTCGTTTCAAAATTTTGATGTGTTCATGCACATAAAACACTCATCTTCCATGCCAATGAGGTGAATGTGCCGACTTATCAAAGACAACAATTCAATGTTGATGTTTAAATTGAAAGAGGAGCGATGTATGTACAAATTTGATGTCGCCACTCTGATTGCTTTGAAACAATTGAGAGAAAAATCAAACAGAAAGTTCCTGATTCTTAGTTCTTCCTGCGATTTCAATTCATTATGAGTTTATGTGACGAATAAAATAATTTCTTTGTTGTCAAAAGAACTCGCTGCTCGTGTGTATAATTTTCCTACTGCGAGCATTTTTGTTCCGAATTTTATTTTTAAATTTCGTGCTCTTTTCTGGTGTGTTGATCATAAAACCGCCGTATTTTGGTCTCATGAGCAACCTCAGAAATTTCCTTTTTATCACACTCGTCATAAGTCGTCACTTTCATCGAACTTTGCTACACACTGTCTTACATCAAGCCAATTGGTGGACTATTTTGAGAAATGAGTTCTATGAACAAGTCATCTTTCCGAATTGGTAGATGATGCGATTTTTTTTTGTTTGTCCGGTCCACAAGAAAGGAGACCCCTTTGACTGCGCCAACTATAGAGGGATCAGCCTCCTTAATATCGCTTATAAGATACTCTCTGCCGTTCTGTGTGAACGCCTGAAACCCTTTGTCAGCAACCTGATAGGTCCTTATCAGTGCGGTTTCAGGCCAGGAAAGTCCACAATAGACCAAATATTTACACTCCGGCAGATCCTGGAAAAGACTCAAGAGATGCAGATCGACAGCCACCACCTATTTGTCGATTTCAAGGCCGCATATGACAGCGTGCATAGAGACGAGCTATACAGCGCCATGTCTAGTTTTGACATTCCTGCCAAACTCGTCAGGCTGTGCAGGATGACGATGGAGAACTCTCGCTGCTCCATCAAGGTCGGTAACGAACTCACCGAGACCTTCAATGTCAAAAAAGGTTTTAGGCAAGGCGACGCGCTGTCATGTGATTTCTTTAACATCGTCCTGGAGAAGATCGTGCGAAACTCACACGCCAACACTAGAGGCACGATCTTCCAGAAGTCCGTGCAATTGTTAGCATACGCGGACGACATTGACGTGATTGGCCGAACTCAGCGAGCCGTCAGTGAGGCTTTTGCTAACATTGAGACGGAAGCGGCTAAAATGGGTCTGGCGATGAATGAGGGCAAAACGAATTACATGCTGTCCTCAAAAAGGACGTACAACTTGGACGTCTTGGACAGAGCGTCATATTGGGCAGCAGAAACTTTGAGGTAGTCAAGGACTTCGTCTACCTAGGCTCTGGAGTAAATAGAGACAACAACACCAGTACCGAGATCAAGGGCAGAATTACTCTTGCCAATCGCTGTTTCTTTGGGCTCAAGAGGCAATTGAGTAACAGAGCCATCTCTCGAAACACCAAGCTCACATTTTATAAAACCCTGATCATCCCAGTCCTGCTCTATGGCGCAGAGACATGGACGCTATTGAAAGCGGATGAAGAAGCTCTTTGTTGTTTTGAGAGAAAAGTTCTGCGTACGATCTTTGGTCCTGTTTGCGTTGATGGCGTTTGGAGGAGAAGGTTCAACCACGAACTGTACGGGCTGTACACCGGCATGCACCTAGTGAAGCTCCTTCGGATCCAACGCTTACGGTGGCTAGGTCATGTAGAGCGGATGGACACCACAGCTCTAACATGAAGGGTTTTTGATACCGAGCCATTGGGACAGCGCAACAGAGGACGTCCTCGAAAGAAATGGCGCACACAAGTGGAGAAGGACCTCAACCAACTTGGTGGGCGCAACTGGAGGCAGCTGGCGAAAGATCGTGCTGGCTGGAGAGGCATGTTGGTTGAGGCCCAGGTCCACCCCGGACTGTAGCGCCAATCGAAGAAGAAGTTGATGCGATTTGACGCTTCTGGACAACTCTACCCATAGAATTCCAAAAAATTCTGTTGACGGATTGCAAAGAGGTCTACCTTTGCAGCTTGCGTCCGAAAAAGTGTATCTACTAGAGGTCTGCACGAATCGACTCGTTTATTTCTCTAACCCGAGTACACTGAGTGGAATGAATACATTCATTCAAAATGAAGGCAGTGGGCCTTTGAATTGTAGCTTTGAGTGAAGGCAAAAAGGTTGGTAACCAAATGGATGTGTATATGTAAAGTAAGTTAATTTTATTTTGCAAACATGTGCAAGAAATTCTTATTCAACAAACAATTTGGATATTTCAGAGACCAGCAGTATCACCAAGCAAAGTACCTCAGCGAGCAAAACAAAAATTATAAGTGACGAGGTTAAAGTTATGCTTCTGAAGAAGCTTCTTGCGTGTATTGAACAAAAGGAAAGTGTTGCAAAGTATTGCCCATCTGAAGCTATGAACTGAGCTCTCTTGACAGCCAAGAATGAATCAAGCCAATGTTTGATATAGGGGTCTGCAATGAATGTCTTGAAACCAGTTTCAAGACATTCATATTTTTTCGAGTACATGATTCATTGGACTCACATCTTGAAAAGAGAAATGAATGAAGCACCTTATATATGATTTCTGAGTGAGTACTTCACCCTTCAATCACCAAACATTAGGTTCAGTGTACTCGGATAAAGCGGGTACACTGCACCGAGTGCACCGAGTACACCGAGTACATGTTGGGTTATTATTATTATTATTATGTAAACTCATTATTCTTAGTGTATTCAAAATGTAGCAGAATAATAAGGATGTGTATGTATGTATGTATATGTATGTATTATGTGTATTTTTTCCAAAATATTAGGCATTTCAATGTTCATTGAAATTAATACAAATTTCGGTTTTGTTAGCATTATAATTTAAGAACATTAATTGGTTTACCAAAACTTAGTCGGAACATATGACACTACTTTTTTCTGAGATCACCTGTCTAGCCGAAGAAAAGACCCACTCCGAAGCTCTGGCTAATATTTTACAAATTGTTTTGTATAAAAGGGGGAACTCGAGTTGATGCATGTGCCACCACTGTAATACATTAAACTCGTCAAAAAAAAGTCACATTTGTGTTTTCATTGTCACGGAGCTCGTTCTTGTTACAGGTCTTTATTCTATAACGCGTCTTCAAAAGAATGGAGAATCATGCGGTAACTTCCATACTACGCACAGACCAGAAAGGCGAAAAATGCACAGTGTCATGGCGTCTTTACTTCGTGAACTTATTTTTACTTCACTGGCTCTGATCGTTTGTTAATAAAAAATACGATCATAACTCCTACACTCGATGAAAGTAAGAGACAGAGAGAGCAGTCAATTCTTTTGTTTTTTATTCGGTGCACTCGGTGTACTCGGTGTACTCGGTGTACTCGGTGTACTCGGTGTACTCGGTGTACTCGGTGTACTCGGTGTACTCGGTGTACTCGGTCTACTCGGTGTACTCGGTGTACTCGGTGTACTCGGTGCACTCGGTGTACTCGGTGTACTCGATGCACTCGGTGTACTCGGTGTACTCGGTGTATTTTGGCCAGTTATGCGTGAACTTGATTCATTTGAGTGAAACACCCACGAATCAGACCGAAATCAATCAGTGTATTCGTTTCGTTATCAGGTGATCGAATGTTGTACAATGTTTGTTTCTCGAATAGCAGTGCTCATTTTCAGTGCAGACTATACCGAATGATTTCAATTAATAGAGTACACTGATGTACTGTACACTGTAAGAAAATTCAAATGAGTACATTCATGCAGACCTCTAGTTTGATATTTTGCTCGACTCACTCTGACTGCACGTAGTCAATTATAGACCTAATAGAAGGTGAACACTACCCGACTCTTCATTTAACAATTGTTCATATTCATCGCCAATTTTCTGCTTCCTCCCGCTAATAATTTGTTTGAATGAAGAGGAAATGAAATGCATCAAAGATTAATGTAAGGGTATCACGAAAACATATGCAAACGAAATAAGGGATACTTTTGTCTTGAAAGTGGTTTCAAGACGTTCATTGCAGACCTCTAGTATATACGTGTGTCTACTTTACTCGACACGATTCTATTTGTGGACTGAATTTGCCTAATTTCTGCCTTTAGTTGATTGTTTTACACCAACGATATGTACTTATACCGATATCGCTTATGGCTTGCAAAGTGGTTTCATTCATTCTTAGGAAGCACGATCTCAATTGATTCATAGTGATGTCCTATGTCCTAAATTAAGATCACCTTAAACACGGATCCGAATCTTGAAGGCGATAATTTTTCGCTCGCAATTTTTCCGCCCTATCACTGTCAAAGTCAGATACTGCCAAGCAGTCTACTTCACATTAAATCCTTTCATGATACTTTTATCGCTTCTGGCACTTTTTTAATTCATACCATCGCCACCCCATATTTTAAATTTTTATATTGCAACGAGACTCAGCTCCGCGCTGATGTGTGGCAAGTCGTCATGGCGCATGTCAGTAGCTTCCGCTGGTGAACACCACCAGTTTTTAGTGATATTTGAAGTCGTGTTGGAAGAAGATGTTTTGAATACGGATTTTAAAGGAAATTGAGAGCGTGGGCGAGGATGTTAGGGAATAAATGTAGATACACCAACAGAAGGTTCCAAGAAATATCAATATTTGCCGACACTCTTTGGAGTCTGGTCTCTTAAGGAGGCTCGCAAACTTTTTCCGACTTATTGAACAATGGAGGCTATGAACTGCTGTCCTATGGCACTCTACAAAATAATAAGTCGTCAACATCATTATGCAGGAAATGAGTTTTTCAAGCAGCAGCCATCAGCTGAAAAATAATTGCTCTTTTTTTCCGAAAACAGCTTGGATTCTGAGGTGGACGACGCTATGAATGCGTACAGTTTGTGACTTATTCAGCTTCGAACATCTCAATTGGATTTCAAATCTTGATCCATTGCAACTCAACTGATTCTCGAAAATCGCTCACGAAGTACGCAACAAACTTCAGTTTACACTGATTCAACGCCCATGACTAATAGACTTCCTATTTCTGTCTAGAATACCTATCACGTAAGCCCTTCCTGCTCGCGTCCCGAATCACAAGCCAAGCATTTGAGTTCCTCATTCCGAGCCTAGCAGAAAAACTGGACGACAGAGAGGGAGAAAGAGATTTCAAAAACAACAAAAAACAAAGCCACCAACAAATCAATAAACAATTAAATCCACCCGCTCTGCCACTGACAAGGAAACTAACAGAAACAAATAGATAACTTTTCAAACGTAGCCCATCGTTTACTGAAATGTAAATGAAGTTAAGTTGGAATGGCTCACTACACGGCTCACAAACTATTTAGTTCACTAATAAAGCCCACTTATCGGTTTTGTGAGAAAAAACTTGGTCGACTTGGTTTTATGAGATTTTCACTTTTTCTTCTTTGTGTGGCGCTACAGTCCGGGGTGGACCTGGGCCTCAACCAACATGCCTCTCCAACTAGCGCGATCTCTGGCTAGCTGTCTTCAGTTTCGCACACCAAGTTGGTTGAGGTCCTTCTCCACTTGGATGCACCACCTTAAACCCGGGCGTCCTCTGTTGCGTTACCCGACAGGTTCGGATGCGAAGATTCTTCGGGCCGGAGCTGTGGTGTCCTTACGCTCTACATGACCTAGCCACCGTAGGCGTTGGATCCGTAGACGCCTAACTAGGCTCATGTCGCTGTACAGCCCGTACAGTTCGTGATTGAATCTTCTCCTCCAGAACCCGTCAACGCAAACAGGACCGAAGATTGAACGCAGAACTTTTCTCTCAAAGAGACCCAGGACTTCTTCATCCGCTTTCGAGATTGCCCATGCCGTGACAGATTTTCACTGCCAAACAGAAATTGTCAATCGACATGTCAACTGAACAGTGACTGACATTGAAATTCAGTTTTTCCTCGAATGTGTGAAAAATTGCAGTTACAGGTCAGAACTAATTGGTTTTTCACCCATTTTTTCTTAATTTTCTTCCAAATACAAACCACTCACCATTACCACCAGATACCCAAATTACTCGAAAATGTATGAAAAAATAATACCATCATTAATATTCGGTTTTTTATCTGCATTTCTTTCCACTAAAGCAGTCGCAGGGGTGTTCAACGCAATGGAGATCTCCAAGTCACTCGATAATCCTCCATCGACTCTTACTCATCAGGATATATCCTCAGGCCCAACCAAGCGAATTTTGACGCCTTCCTGATGAATCCGCATAGGCACACCCCGGAAGACGTGTCGATGGGGACATTGGTGCCACGGGTCCAAACCATCGAAGCATACACAGCTCTCTCCGTTCGGAGAAATTAAGTCTATCAGCCATATTAATAAACACCAACTATTGACGGGTAAGCACTTAAATGTGTATTAACTCGTAATTTTTATTAATAAAATTGTATTATGCAGCCTGACTCACATGCAATAACGAGCGGATAACATAACAAATCGAATTCAGCGTATAAAGAGCGGATAACTTTTTTTTACGGAGTTGGTTGTCAAAATCTAAGGCAACTCTAAAAGCAACATGGCGACGCTTTAGAACCATAAAAAGTGTAAGTTAAATTCAAACATAGACCATTGATTGAGTTGATTATATCCTTCATAACTTATTTCTGGCTAGCTAAAGGAAAGTGACAGATGTACTTGATTGTTTGGTACAATACGGTGAAGGGTTGCCGCGCAGTTAGCTATAAAGGAGTGGACGGCCAATGTAGAGATAAAATATGGTAATTTATAACATATGTTATAATAATGATATAAAATAATATAATATGGGTGGCGCTGCAGCCCGTAGGGGACCAGGGCCTAGCTTCTCAGCACTCGTGTTGTGCGTGCTATTGTTCACGAGTGGAAGAGATTTTAAGCCGACTCCGAACGGCCAAGTTTGAGAAGCTTTTTCTTGACAGGAAACATTCTTTGAGCATTGTCAGTGACTCGAAAGAGGTGGGGCCGTGAAAATTATTTTTGTCGTATGTACGTACAGTATTAGTACCTCTTACTTACTGGCCTTCGGTGGACGTGATCCGAGCAAACTGAGTGAGAGTTTTATGAGAAGCCCTATTCAGTATGTCCGACTATCTTGCACTTTTAACCAGTGTAATTTGACACTCACACAATTTCAAAATCATGCATTAAATAAATTCATAAAATTAAAAAAACGTTCGGAATATACGAATTTCGTTTCGATTCATATTTGCGTCACAATTACAAAATTCTTAATACATTCGGCGAAATCCATAGCTCCCGTGCTTAGTGAAAACATGCCACATTTCCGGTTAAGATAAACCAACTACACATAAACCGAACTGACAAATAATTCAATCTGCGGCATCAGCTTTATTAATGCTGATTCCGACGAGGTTGGTGGTCTGGTGCTGACGGAGACGGCCAAATGTTTATTTATTCCTCGCTAATCGATGAAGTCGTTCATTGGTTGCTGAGGAATATTCTCTGGAATCGTTAGACCGGATGCGCAGTTATCCGTAATGTGTATGTCGTTGATATTCAGAGTGTCAGCATATTCTTCTTTAATTTATAGAAGGCGTGTGTATTGTTGTTTGTTTGTTTGAGTAGACGATACACTGCTGATGAATAAGGATTTCTATCAGCATTTGTAAGAAAAAAATTGGTATTAATTACGTGAAAGATGAGCTTATTTCGGCTCGAAAAGTGAATGGAGTATAGGGACTATTTTTGTTACGTCGCGTCTTTTGTTTTAATCATGCTGATTATGGAATCCGGCGGATTGAAGGAGGCATATTTTCCTATTATAGGAAACGCAATCCAGAAAGTGAGCTGATGTCGGTAAAGAAGTGCGAACTAAATGCTATTATAGAAAACGTAATTCATCCGCACTTCATACATTTTGTGACGTTTTCAATTCGAACCAAATGAGTTGCGGACTTGGACGCAAAAATTATGAGTGGTTGCAACGAAAGTAGATTTTAGAACAAGAAACAAACGAGAATTATCATTGATTTTTCATACAAATTTAATTTTGCCTTCCGCTTTTTTCGCTTTCTGCTTAACCTTATCCACATTGAACATAAATCGTCTTCAAATAGACATTCTAAGAGCCTCGGGCATAACAACTGACAAATGTCGGTTGTACAAATTCCAACTTCAACGTCCTTCTCCGTGCTGGTCTAATATCCATCCCCAAGTAGGAATCGTAAACATGCTGGCAACTTATGTTTCGTACTTCATGCAGTATTTCCTTCAATAAAACATATTTCAATTGGCATATTTTAATCGGCATTGACGAGATTGGACGAACACAGCGAGCTGCGAGCTGCTAATATGGATCTAGCGATAAATCAGGGCAAAACAAAGTACATGCTGTCATCACAAAAGGACGCACAACATCGACGTCTCGGACAGAGCGTCATATTGGGCAGCAGAAACTTTGAGGTGGTCAAGCACTTCGTCTAGCTAGGCTCTGGAGTAAATAGAGACAACAACACCAGTACCGAGATCAAGCGCAGAATTACTCTTGCCAGTCGCTGCTTCTTTGGGCTCAAGAGGCAATTGAGGAACAGAGCCATTTCTCGAAACACCAAGTTGACTTTGTATAAGACTCTGATCATCACAGTCTTGCTCTATGGCGCAGAGACATGGACGCTGTTTAAAGCGGTTGAAGAAGCTCTTGGTTGTTTTGAGAGAAAAGTTCTGCGTACGATCTTTGGTCCTGTTTGCGTTGATGGCGTTTGGAGGAGAAGGTTCAACCACGAACTGTACGAGCTGTACAGCGGCATGCACCTAGTTAAGCGTCTTCGGATCCAACGCTTACGGTGGCTAGGTCATGTAAAGCGGATGGACACCACAGTTTCGACACAAAGGGTCTTTGATACCGAGCCATTGCGACAGCGCAACAGAGGACGTCCTCGAAAGAGATGGCGCACACAAGTGGAGAAGGACCTCAACCAACTAGGTGTGCGCAGCTGGATGGCTAGAGAGGCATGTTGGTTGAGACCCAGGACCACTCCGGACTGTAGCGCCAATCAATTATGAAAGAATATGTTTAAATGCTGCTTTCGTTAGCATGGATCATTTCACAAAGCTGAATGTTCTTTACAAAAAAAAAAAAAATCGTTTGACTAAGTGACTGCCCGGTATCGATAAAATATCCTTGGCCCCACTTCTTATTTCGCAACAAATACCTTGGGAATCATTTTCTTTTACTTTATTTCACTCAGTAAATAACTACTTTTCAGAGCACTTGAATCAGAAAAAATCAAAATTTACAGCAAACAGCTGAGTTTATAGTGGGTCGATATGGAGGTTCTGCGGACCGATTCTATAATAGGGCCGAACTTCGATTGCGTATGTGAGTTATTCCCTCCGCCGGATTCCATAATCGTCGTGAATATGTGCTAATGCTCTTCTAGAAGGTGCGTCAATCGCATTTTTGACGCGTCCTGATCTATAACAGCATCGTACGAAGTCCAATCCTCCGATGAATCCAAGAACCTTTTCATCGATTTAAATGTTCCAGAGTCTCCTTATGTCAAAGTCAAACATTGCCAAGCAGTCTACTTCACATTAAATCCCTTCATGGCTCTTTTATCGCTTCTGGCGCATTTTTAATTCATATCATCGCCACCCCATATTGCAACGAGACTCAGCTCCGAGCTGATGTCTGGCAAGTCGTCATGGCGCATGTCAGTAGCTTCCGCTGGTGAACACCACCAGTTTTTAGTGATATTTGAAGTCGTGTTGAAAGGAGATGTTTTGAATTCGGATTTTTAAAGAAGTTGAGAGGGTGAGGAGGGTTTCAGAAAACAATGAAGACAGACCAACAGAAGGTTCCAAGAAATATGAATTTTTGCCGACATTCTTTGGAGTCTCGTCTGTCAAGCGGGCTTACCGTGCCGGCAAAACATTTTTTCGATGAAATTGAAAATGGGGGCTATGAGCTGTCGGCCTATGACAGTATACAAAAACTAATCATATACAGCTCGTAGGTGGCCAGGGCCAAGCTTCTCAGCAACCACTCGTGTTGTGCGTGCCATTGTTCTCTCACGAGTGGAAGGGACCTACAGTTTTATGCCGACTCCGAACGGCCAAGTTTGGGAAGCTTTCTCTAGACAGGGAATACTCTTTGAGCAATGTTAGTGACTCGAAAGAGATGGGGTCGTGAAAATTGTTTTCGTCGCACAGAGCAGGAATCGAACCTACGACGTCGAGGTTGGGGTCGACGCATATACCCAGAACGCCACGGGCCACCACCATTTTTCAAGCAGCTGCGACCAGCTAAATTGCTTTTTTTCCGAAAACAGCTTGGATTCTCAGGTGGCAGCTATGAATCCGTCTAGTTTGTGGCAATTCGTGAACTGGAGTGCAAATCTTGATCGATTGAAACGCAATAATTCTCGAAAATCGCTCACGAATTACGCACTGATTGCACTCCTTCAACGCCTTCCTATTTCACACTAGACCACCTATCACGTGAGACCCTCCTGCTGAATCACAAGCCAAACACTTGAGTTCCTCATTCCAAGCCTCGCAAAAAAACTGCACGCCAGCCAGAGGGAAAGAGATTGAGAAAAAACCAACAAATCAATAAACAATTAAATTTGTTACTATTGTTTGCTGTTTCGTCGTTTTATTAATACAACCTTCCTCCTTTCGCCAAGGCCACCCCGAACTCAGTCCGCCGGCCACACATACCCGCAACCAGCCGTCCAACTAAATTTAGTCGCCGTAGCCGAGAGAGAGCGCGTTTAAAAGCCGAACGAAACACCACCAGCAGCAAAAAAAAAACACCAAAACGAAAGACGAGAAATAATTCGCCTCCATTGAATCGCTCGAATCCCCGAGTCCAGCACTAGTGGTCGGGGTAAGCGTCTCTCTGCGTCGCATTCACTCCACCGCCGCGACGGCATGCTGCCGTCTCAGTCATCCAACACACCCTGCAAATACAGAAATTTTCAATATCCACTAGATATGAGCGCTGTGTATCTATCCAGCGGCGATGCTAGCGCCGCCACCCGACACCGTCGCCAAGCGCTCGCAACTGCAAACAAGTTTTCCCTTCGTTACACAAACAAAATGGACAGAGTCGGCTGACTTCGGGTCCGTTCGGCTCTGCTCGGGTTGACGTCACCCCGTGTACACCAATCGCTGAGAGGCAAGCTCATCTTGTGGGCGGGGTCTGGCGGCGGACACAATTGCCGTGAACATTCGCCGTCCCTGTCGCTCTCGACGAACTGCGACGTTGGATGTTCTGCGCCATGCCCGTGGCACATCAGTCGAGTGATAGTGTTCGTGTCGGACGGTACTCTTGTCGCCGAGCTCTCGACAAAAAAAAAATTTCACATTTCACACAGCACACCAATTAAAGTAAATAAATCTTAAAGAAGTGCGGCTACGGCATTTGAAACGGGAAAAAAAAGTGGAAATTTTAATCGAATTGTGGCAATTTTTGGATACCGGGCCGGATTCGGCTTCGCGGACAGATAGTGAATAGATACTTCTGGCGATGGAAAGTGGGGAGTGAGTGCGGGATTTCGAAAAAAAACCCCGAAAAAAAAAGAATACAGTGCGGATTTTCCTCGTGCCGGTGGCAGAGGTGAGGACCTGAATTTAAAGTGAAATTTTCGTGTGGTTTTGGAGAGTTTCCCTCGGAAACAGCTGGAAAATGGGTAAAATTTCGCCATCGCAGGAAAATTGAAAATTGAAGACGAACGTGAAAAAGTCATAAAAAAAAAACGAACGAAAAAGAAAAAAACGAACGAAACGTCGGAAAAGTGGAGAGTACGAAAGAACGAGAGATAAACGAAAAGAAGACACCGAAGCGAAGGAAAATCTAATACGAATTTCGGTCGCTCTCTCTGGCGACGATTCGTGCTCGGGCTAGCTATCTCTGTTCGTCGTCGGTCGGGTCGGGTATTCTCGTCGCATCGTCGAAGAAGTGGTGGAATTCGCGTGGCGGCTAGTGCTTGTGCAAGTGTAGTGGTGGCACGTGTGTGTGTGTGTCCCTACGCACACCCACTTATTTGAGCGCTCGTACAATTGTGTGTTCGTGGTGGTGGAGAGGTTGCGCAATTCCTATCGTATTCCCGATTGTATCTATTGGATTTTGAATTCAGATGTGCGTCTGCCTTCGCCGCCAGAGGTCGTCAGCGTCGCGTGCAGTGTGTTTTTTCATCGTCGCGTACTAGTACTCTGCGCCAACCAACCACCGAAGCAGAAAAGTGGTGTTTCGAGATACACACCGTTTGTGCCGTGCAGTGGAGTAGTGTTTTCGTCGTTTTCTTTGCGAGCGCTCTTCGTTCGGTTCGGTATTCCGATGCACAGATACGTGCCGTCGGATTGGATTGTGTGCGTTGCCTTCTGATCAACTGCGCGCGAGTGTGTGCCTGTGTGCCAGTGCGTGTGTATTGGTCTCTAATTGACGGTTTTATACGTCAGAATTTATTACAATCGGTCCTTTTGTGAAATACAGTGTGTATTTTATTACTTTGCGGCTCCCCGCTTGCTTCCAGTTGCCCGTTGTCGCTGTTCACTACTCGCTCTCTTGTGGATTACGCGTTCTGTGTGGTGTGTATGGGCCCCTGTGACGTACACACTCGCAGATACATCAATACATCGCTGTGAACCGCAACGGCAAGCAAAAGCAGCGCGCACCGAGTTCCCTTGGATACATTCAAACGTACACATATCTGTTGGATAATAATCATAATAATAATAAAGCAGCCCGATAGAGGAAGCCCACGAGAAGTCGAGGCCTTAAAGACACGACGACGAGGGCTTTTTTTTTCTTGCCTCCTCACCGGAGTGTGGAGGACGAAGAAAATTAATTCATGGATGGATGCTTTAGTGGATTTGGGCTGTAAGTATCTTTGCCTTGCTGGCTGATGTGCTGCTGGTGGTGGTGGTGGTGATGGTGTGGTGTATCTATGTGCGGTTTTTCGGTGTTTCTTTTTTGTGTTCACGTACTTTTCGCTTTTCTAGATTTCCTTTTAGGGTGCACGTCCGTGTGTGTGTGTGTTTGTTTTTTCCTTCCCTCTGTGTGGAAGAGAGGGCGCGCATCAGCATGAGATGTTGATTACTTTTCTTCCCGATATGTCCACGTGAGTGATGTGAGTCCGTGTGCGTGAGTGTACTTTCTTGAATTATACTTTTCTATGGCCTATGACACGTTTTCATCTTCGTTGTGTGTTATTTTTGTGTTCCTATGTTCGTTTTCTCGCTTTTTTTTCTTCCCCTCGTCTGTTTCGGCTGCTTGTCGGCTGTTCGCTCATTCTCGCCGTGTTTCTTTGGGGGTCTATCCGCTATCGTCGTCGATGTTTGATGATGATGATGGTTATTTTGATTAAAGAGCCAAAGCCGCTGTTTATGTTTTTTTCTCCTCTTCCTTCTCTCTCTCTCTATTGTTTTTATCGTATTGTGGAAACAATACCTGAAAAAGTATCTGCGTGGTTTTTTTTCCCTTCTTTTAATGATCTAAGTACGACTTTTCAAATGCCATCGACCTGTGTTGTGTGTGTGAAGTTTCTATCAATTTCTGTCCCCATTTCACAGGCTGAGGCTTGCGCTTTAAAGCCATCGCAGCGGCAAGGAGTCCATGTACCAGCAAGTACACTTGCCAGTACATGGACTCCTTGTGCCCTTATGTGCTGCAAGCTTTCCCCCTGGCGATGGGGGGAAGCTTTATTTCATTTATTTTCATGGTGCGCTCTTCCGTTTGGTATTTATGCCATGCCGTTGGGGTATGATATGCTTCGTTTTTTTTCCGTTTCGGCTGTTTTTTGCCTTCTCCTTTTGACATGGAAATTTCGGCTATTGACGTAATTTTGTGCGCATGGTTTTTAGCTTGAAGAGATTCATTATACTTTTTTTTTTTCGCTCGTCCCAAACATATTTTGCCTGGCGGTTGGAGGAAAACAACACAGAAGAAGTTTTGTGGTGGGAATACGTGAAGCTCGGTGAATTTTTGTTATTTTTTTTTTTTTTGGTCGGTTCAAGTCAATTAGTTGAGATGACATTGACACGTTGGTCACCTGTTGAGTTGTTTTGTTTTAGCCATTCCGCTTTGACTGTTTCCGCGAAAACATATGGCAACTGGTGTGGAGGTTGCCTGCTTTTCGGTGTTGTTAGTTTATTTTGATGTTAAATGATTTGGTAATTTGAAACTATCATGTGGCTGTTCGGAGGTCGCTAATCGAAAGAGCGCGAGCGATGGAATGGAATGAACTCTTGTCGTCAAGTTGGATGACATTTTGTTTTATTTTTAATTTTTTGGTTGGTCTGGAATTTTTTTACTCACCATTTTATCTGCGAACGATTGGTTAACTAATTGAAAGAAGGATTGTCAAGTGAAAAGAAGCCTGAGACTTTCTGTAAGCAGCCGTGTCGCAGTCGTTAACAAATTCGAACAATAACCGGTGTCAAAAATGTGTCCATATTCCAAAGAAAAAGCATGCATTTCAAACAGTTGCCATGTCCCCGATTGAATTTCGCACCCATCTCGAGATCGTAAGATCAACTGGGGTGGGGCCAGCACGTAACGTGAAACAGTCAAATAGACTCCATGCACTCGAGCACTCGCAGCATCTATTGTGGTTCACTCGAACATAGCCAATTTGACAATTTTATAATTCACAATGACATCTTTGAGTTGAAGTCAGAAATTACGTGCTGCCAAAAGTAACTTCTCTCAAGTTGACAAATGATCGCCGCGACGCTACTGATACGTGCTGATATCCTTGTTTTTTGGTGGTTCAATAAAACATAACCAATTTAGTAATACCCAACGACGTTTTTAAGTGGAAGTTCCATTGTCAAACTCGTCGCAAGTTATGTGCTGCCAAAAATAATTTCTCTCAAGTTGACCAGTGATCGACACAACTCGAATGATACGTGCTGACACCAATGTTTTTTGTCGTCCCTATTAGTGTGAAAGGGGCTAGACATTGTCTGACAGGGAATCAATTGTTTTATTAATGGGCCCAAAACGAAGTATATGCTGTCCTCAAGGAAGGACATACAACATCAACCTCTTGGACAGAGCGTCAAAATGAGCAGCTATAACTTCGAGGTATTCAACGACTTCACTTACCTCGGCTCCGCAGTAAATTGTACAAATAACGTCAGCACCGAGATCAAGCGTAGGCTCACTCTTGCCAACCGCTATTTCTTTGGGCTCAAGAGGCAATTGAGTAATAGAGCCCTCTCTCGAAGAACCAAGTTGACTCTATACAATAGACTGATCATCCCAGTCCTGCTATACGGCGCGGAGGCATGGACAATCTCGAAAGCGGATGAAGAATTCCTTGGTCTCTTTGAGAGAAAAGTTCTGCGTGCGATCTTTAGTCCTGTTTGTGTTGACGGGTTCTGGAGGAGAAGATTGAACCACGAACTGTACGATCCAACGCCTACGGTGGCTGGGTCATGTAAAGCGGATGGACACCACAGCTCCGGCCCGAAGAATCCTTGAATCCGAACCGAATATTTGTTGTGAACCAGGAAAAGCTTAGTCACCTGATTAATGGATCAAAATTCTTCCTCGAAAGTACCTGATCATGCCAAACATTGTCAAATGTAGCGGCGATCGAACAAAATGTCATGCTGTTGACGAGCAGGTGCTTCAGTCCTCCTGAAGACCCAGAATGGCGGGCTCCAGCTACTCACGGAATAAAATAATTGTTACAAAATGACGTCTGTTGGTTTGTACTACCTAAGGTTATTCAAATCCGAACCTGTCGGGCAACGCAACAGAGGACGCCCGCGTTGAATATGGCGCACCCAAGTGGAGAAGTACCTCAAGCAACTTGGTTTGCGAAACTGGAGACAGCTAGACAGAGATAGCTCCAGTTGGAGAGGCTTGTTGGTTGAGGCCCAGGTCCACCCCGGACTGTAGCGCCACACAAAAAAATGCTCAACGAATTAACATTTGTAGGAGGTGGCGTGTGTGAGAGTAACATCAGGAACAGTGCTGGGACTTGACTACAATTGTAGTAGATGTACTTCTTTTTTGCGAAATGTTCAAGTGTAAAGTGCAAATTCTGCAACACATTTTAAGTCTCTTCTTTTTATGTCGTTAACTTGCTGGTTTTTGCTTCTTACACTTTTCATAGCTTAATTTACAAAGAAAATGGTTACGGAACAAAAATACGAACACAGAGGAGCGTGAGGAGCAGTTTATTTCTTTTGTGAGAACAGTGCTAACACAGTATGATGGTGACCCGATTTACCACTATTTTTTTTTCAAATCTACCACCCATTTTCTTTGACGTCTGCTACGCTTTGAAAATTCCAAGTCGAAACACCGGTCAGAAAATACAACAGATGTTGAACAGGTGAATTTGTAGCCACGTTGCATAGAAAACAACAAGGCAAGTATGGAGTTTTCCCTTCATCATCGAATATACTCACTTACTTAGTTCAGTGTCAGGTCGGCGGCCTATAGAGGATCCGAACCTGAGGAACTGCTTGCATTCATCAAGACCAAGCCGTCTCACGTCCCCGTTGACTTCGTGTCTATACGAAGATCAACCATGAAGGGTCTGAGCCTGAGAAATTGTTGCCTTCCATCGATGACGGTAGTGGACACGCTGCTCCCAGTCATCAAGCCCAAACTGTCTTACATCCTCGATGACTTGATCTCTACACCAGAGGTCCGAACCTCTTCCTCTCCTTCTCCAACCAGGAGGCTGAGGTTCGAAGACTCCATGCTCTCGATGTGTCAGCGCCAGTGTAGGCGACGTATTTTTTCTTGCCGGACTACATCCACATCGTGGTACAGCTCGTAGGTCATGCGGTTATGTCTTCTCCTACATTCGTTTTCCTTGCTGACGAAAACAGTCAAACTTCGACAACTCGAACATTTGCCACGAAAAATAAAAATTCGAATTATCAAGACTTCGAGTTGTCAAGTAAAATACAAATTTTATGTAATCATGCATATATGTGTGGAAAATGTATTTAACATAATAATTATTATTTTTTTATAATTTGCGTGTGCTCAAGGGATTATTAATACCCTTAATTGTCCGGGAGTAAGACACAGCACGGGCCGGTGGTTAATAGAGAGAGAGGGGGAGGAGGTACCTGCGCACGGATTATAGTCTATGGGAAATATTGTGCTGGGAAGAGCAATCCATATTCGTGTGATGCGGCTAAAAATCGTGTCTCTAAATTTCACTGTGCATCCAAAAGCAGGCTTAAGGGTAAACTGATGAGCATTCCTGGCGAGACGTGTATTGCGGGTGAACTCAAGGAGAGGAGGAATGCAGTTAACTAGCTCACTTGAGCATCGTTTGTTGAAATAACGACAAAAAACACGGACAAAAAAGACACGGTATGTCGATGTTCGAGCGAATCTAGGGAACCCTCGATATCGTTGTCTCCTATAGGTTTTATCGCTCGCTTTTGGATTCTATGTAGAAGGTGCATGGTGGTCTTGGGGGCACCAGTCTGTTGTAAAAGACTGAAAAGTGGTCTCTTGGAGCTTTCACATCTGAACACTGTACTTGCCAGTACTCGATACTTCGCAGACTCTCTCTTTTTCGACCCACTTTTTATCTCTTTTAGAGATTAACTCTGCATTTTTGCTTAGCGTCTAGCTTTCGGCTCCATAAAGCAGAGCTGGTAGAATGAGAGTCTTGTAGAGCATGATTTTTTGTCCTTTCCGTCAGGAGTTTCGAGCCTAGTTGTTTCGACGGACATCGCTTGCCGTGGGCGGTTCTACGTCGGATCGTCACGAAGATGTCATTCATCGAGTTCACGTTTCGCTCGACGTAGACAAACTCCTGCACTACCTCAAAATTGTGGCGGACAATTTAGGGTATTAATAACACCTTGAGCACGCGCAAATTATAAAAAAAGATGATGTGTCGCGAATCGTTTCTTGCTTGACAGCAAGAATATTTGGTCGTGTTCATCCTGGAATTGAAACACCAGAAATCAAGACATTCGACTTCTACCTCTCTTGTCAGTTAAAAGTTCGAGTGTTTTCTTACAATTCTGCCACTGACCAGTCAGAGAATAGCCTTAACTTGGTGCACATGTGGTGGCTTATGAATTGCCAAACAATTTAGGAGTACCCGCCATGTGCCATGTTTATGTGTCAAATTCGACCTCGGACAAGAAGACAATCGGTTGCCAAGGTCGGATATGTCTCGAGTTCCTTATTTCTAATAACAACGGGGCGAGTGATAAGAAGTTAGTCCCCTGTTGCCCGGAGAGTGGGTTTAAATTGCGAATCAAAGCAGACTTCAACGAAAAAATGATCCGCATCATCCATGTGGACGCTGAGTGGGTTGTCGCAAAGATTGTTGCGCAGAATCTATTCAAATCCAAGGGAAGTTGGCACCATGAACCAGTGTTCCTTTAAGGAGGCAGAACAACATCAAGCGAAATCATGCCTCATGACTGGATGGCGCAATTGGTTGAGTGACTGTCCTTGGTTATTGGTGTCCCAGGTTCGAATCCCAGTGAAAGCAAATGAAATATGCCTTTATTTGGTTTTCAAATCTGCTCCAGTCACCGTTGGGATCAAATTAACGACACAGAGTATCACTATGGACCAACAATGGTCTAAGTGTTCTGACGGCCCAATAACTTAACCTATCTCAAAATCATGTCTCTCAACAACGTCAAAATGTGCCTTCACTGCGTTGAAGGAAAGTAATTGCGATTCTCATGAACGTACAACTTGCTTTCTGCATGATGGTCCCCTCTCTTATATGCGTAAGTGAACTTAGACTTGAGAGTTGCCTCCACTTGCTACAGCTGATTCCATGCACAATCTAGAGGCAGCCATCATCCAGCAGCCAAGCCACTACTCTAATGTGACGAAAATGAACTGAAATGAAAGCCAAAAAAGGTCTCCTTGAACCCAGGTCTCACACACCACTCGTCTGCGACTAGTTCGAGTGAGCTCTCTGGCTGTGCCTTCAAGTGGGGGCCCTCTCAAGTTGAATGTGACACTTTAATCGTCTCCGTTGCGCAGTCTCACAGGCCTCGTGTTGAAGATGCAGACACTGGGGATACCATTCTTATTCCATCCACTTCAAGTGCATTTCTATCGTCGTCCAAAAGTCATTGATTGAGTTTGAACAACAAACAAGTTTGTTTTGCCGCAAATCATAGCAAACACATACTCGACATGGGCACTTGGTTGGGGGTGATTTCAAATGATTCTGGCTTTCGTCTGATGTCTGCCAAGCTAATTTCGACAGCAAGCTATTCCATCGTGTTGGCAAGAGAGGCGAGACATAGGAAAAGCTTCACCTCTGTGAAAGTACTCCAACTCACCTTCGCACGGGGAGCACTTAAAAGACTCCTTTCGCACGCTTTTGCAACAAGATCGCAACCAAACTCCGCTGAATTGAAAGACATCCCAGCGTTCTGCACAAACAGCTAATCTGTGTGCACATCGGTGCGACCCTTTTGCAAAAGGTGTCTACAACGCTCCTGCTTTTCTTAAACAAGGCGACACTTACCTGTCGCCTCCGCGTCAATTCAATCCCAGGCCAGACTAGCCAGACCACGGCAGTCAAAAGACTGCGTCTGCCCGAATGCCTCACAAAGGGCCGAGTAAATCATCTTAACTACCTCTCGAGTGTGTGTGCCGACAGGATGAGTATAAATCATTTATTGAGGTGACTCCCCTCTCTCTATCTCGGGAACGACTTAAGTCGCACTTGGACGATTGACTCTCCTACCTCGCATTTCCGACTCGCATGAAGCATTGTTCAAACAGCACGGCACAGCGAAACGAACGAACGAACGAACGTCGCACTATTGACACTTACCCTTGACCGAAATTGACACACACAATTAGGATTCAATGCACATCTATAACAATTCCCTACAGGGTATGACTTCGTGTACGTGCTCGAACAATGTTCGCCGCATGTGATGCCCTTCAGTTTCGTTCTGAGGACGGGACGCTCTTTCTTTGAAAAAAATAAATGAAAGGCGACTCGGCAATCTTATCGTCTTTTTCGGCGCACAGGGAGTGAATGAAGAAATGTGCGTCTCTCGGTATTTAGATGCAAATGTTGTCGCGCAAATGGCCTCTCGAGAGGGGGCAATTCGGGTTGGATGGGAGATGGCTGTGAATTTCTTATAGAATCCATTGACCCTGCGGAAGTAGTTGGCACGGAGAGCATCGACTGGTGCTTGGTCTAAATTCGGAATCCAATTTACGGCGACTTCTCCCTCGAATGACCGAAATTCTGAATCGATTCGATGGTGTTATCAACATTCCCTCGAGTCACTCCAAGACTCTAGCTGTCATCGCAAGCTTCTCCATTCTAAGCCGGGATTAAACTGTACTCCCCTCCAATGTATCGAATAAACACCGCAGAAAGCCGATCAATAGGTCACAACGAACTGAAATGCCTCCGAAAAGAGAAAGACTCCCATCACCAGACATCATCTGGTGCCAGCATATTCACACAAAAGCCACTCCAACCCTCGCTTGACAGATAGATTCCCACCAACAAAAAAATGCTGGTGACGCTCGGCTAAACAATGCCACACGGATTTACCAAAATTATTCATCTCCCAGCGCGACACGGGCTTAGTGTTATTAATTTCAGCCGTATAATTTAGTTAACAACACTCGTAAAAATATCGCCCAGTTTCGGGTTTCCGTCTAACGATGCGCGAAGAATTTGGAACAACGTGCCGGTCGGTCGATTCCGTGGGCCATGTCCGTGTGAAGATATTTACGACTTCGATTTAGGGCAGACCGTATTAGTCGGGTCAGTTTAGTTTTTAAATAAGGAGCAGCGGGGCAACACACAGAACTGAACCGAGAACCGGGCGCTTTATTGCGTTCAAAGTCCGATGATCGTGGCGGCTGGGGTGAACTGAAGTTGGTTGTGCCTAAATTGGAACGTCCTTACAAATTAAGTGATGTTAGGCGTCTTTTAGGAGTCAGAGTGGAGAGAGAGAGACTTCTTTGGACTGGAGTCGTAAAATTATTGTTATTTTTGGAAAATTAAAATTTCGCCGATAATTGGAACATGAAACGATGTGCCAAAAATGTGCGAATAAGTGAACAAGTTTACGTAAACGGAGAACGAAACTAGTGTGAACCAGCAAACAAATCCGACAAATCTGCGAATTTAGAAGAATCATTTGCGACTCTTCATCAAAGGACAGTTTTATTGGATTCATAAGGTATATTGCTGCTGAATGATTACTGTTGCTAATCGAAGACGAATGGCGACACAAAAAAAAAATCCTCGGCAGAGCAGATGTGCAGACTTGTTGGCATCGCCACATGAAGACTCTTCAGTCTAGTCTGAGGGACAATCGTCAAACTCAAACTCACAAAAATCAACAATATATGAGCTATATGAGTGGTATCTGCGTCAATGTAACTAATTACACCTGTATTTACCCGTGCCCTTACACGTGTATTTATCCGTGCTCGTACACGTGTATTTACCCGTACTCGTGTATTTACCCGTGTCATTACACGTGTTTTTACCCGTGCCATTACACGTGTATTTACCAGTGTCATTACACGTGTATTTACCCATGCCCTTACACGTGTATTTATATGTATATGCCTCCCGTGTACAAACTTATCTTCATGCATCCCAAACCTGGCAAACGAAGCACAAAACCCACATGACAAGGAGAAGAAAACACCGCCTACCCTGGTGTGCCAACTGCCAGGGCCCATTTGGATCCAGGTCTGAATGGTGGCAGTATATGAGCATCTGGTGGCCAGCTTGTTTCGCAATGGTAGCCGGACGGGCGTAGTCCTAAGAAGGTTAGACCAACCCGGCATTGGCTTCGTGTAAGAAAATCACGCCATGCACACGGAGTTCAACAGGCAGCGGCATCTACTTTGAACAGGCACTTGGAACGTCTCATCGCTCACAACAACGAATCTCGAGCTATTGGGAGACGCTGCCGAGTATAGCTTAGATATCGTGGCTGTCTCTTCAATGAAGCAAAGAGGATCTAAAACTGGGCACCTTTCGAATGGGTGGCAGTTGCACCTCAAATGTCTGCACAGGCTGGAGTGGGCATACTCACAAGTTCCAAGCTGGCAGGCAGGAGAGTCGAGATCTTGAAGCTCAAGCCTGGAAGGTCAAGCTTTAGCTTTAGTGAAGGTGTATGAACCTAATCTAGAGTCAGAGTACGCGGCACTGAACATGGTCTTATACGTAGATGTATGTAAAAATCAGATGATGCGCAGGATTTCACACTCATTTCGGGGCGGCTTTTATCTCGGTAATGTAACCGTGCGTCGACCCCTACATCGACGTCGTAGGTTTGATTCCCGCGAAAAAATAATTTCCACGGCCCCACGTCTTTCGAGTCACTGACGATGCTCAAACAGTATTTTCCTGTGTAGACAAAGCTTCTCAAACTTGGCCGTTCAGAGTCGGCATGAAACTGTAGGTCCCTTCCACTCGTGAGAGAACAATAGCATGTAGAACACGAGTGGTTGCGTAGAAGCTAGGCCCTGGCCATCTATGGGCTGTTATACTGATCATCAATCTACGCAGGGCTCACATTGATCGCACGAACAACAATGCTTCAGCTAAGAGGATAAGTGTTTAGTCAGGACACGTCATCGACACTGGAGGCTGACCTTGAAGTTGATAAAATTGCCCCCAGTTCACGCAAAAATACACTAAACTTCATCACGAACTCAGGCTTCCTGCGTGATCTTCAAATGGGGGGAACCACAACCAGTCTGCAATAATGAGGCGATCTCTGCCCAGTATTCTTATTTTAATTCCTAGGGAAGTCCTTTCTACTATTCTTTAAAACCGAATCGGAATGACTGTAAGCAGAGCCCAGAATGGAAGCTTAACTCAAACTCAGACTTTCTTTGAGTCGCTGTCACGAGAACTAAGTAATCGATAGAATTTGAGAAAGTTTGTCAGAAAACTATGCCCCTTCACTGATTATAGACACGCACTGTACGAGGAGTTGCTGAAGCAGCTGGACGAATGCTCAGGACCAGGTTCTTGAGTTAAATGCTAAAATCACGCTTAATCCCTAATGATCCTCAATCGATTTGTCTGAGTCAGTGATTCGGTGTTTGCTCATACACTCTAAGAAAGAGTTGATCCGATCAAAATTGGTTGTATAATGTGTTGGTGCCTCGCTAGACGGTTGTCTAGACTTTCATTTTCATATTTCTAAAGGCTATAGGTTTTTGGGCCTCATAACCAAGGGCAACCAACTGCGCCAGCCGTTTGCTATTACCCTTACTCGAGTGACTGACAAAGGTTAGTGTAAAAAATGGCACGAAAGAAGTTCTCAAACGTTCGGAGCTGGCATAAAATCCCCATCACTTGAGAGAGAACATCTCATGCGGTGGCTGTTGAAGGAAGGCCCAAGCCTAGCTCGGATTGTAGCGCCACCCAAACCAACACATTTAAAATAGAGTGAACGGAATAAGCATTCTGATAAAACTGAAAGGGTCTAAAATGTTCCCCTTTTAGTGTGTCCAAGTGATTTTTTTTAACGATCGTGCATAGAAAACGCACTCTGCTGCAGCTCATGCTCTGCTGATCATGCCCCGGCGCGTCATAGAGACAATCAAATGATTACCACTGACTCCTCTCATCCTTGTTCTTAGAAATGATCAGAGTTACCAGATTGTGTAAACGATCGTTTAGGTGACAGGAACTGATCCTCAGCATGATCCCATGGTCTCGGATCGGTTCTCAGTGATTTTTTCGGCACATCGTGATAATCAGAGAGCATGGGGTATTTTAAGACAAGCTCATGGCTTTAAGTGCGAAATTTTGAAATCAAGTCGGACTGTTGATCGTTGTGATCCAAGTTGTACCAACACTTGCTTGTTGGTAGATTCAAGCATTCGGCTTTCGGCACATGCTGTGTCTTGATTCGGGACAATTAAGGGTATTAATAGGGACAACGCAGCAAAGACAGATCACCCCTCTGGTGGCGCAGGCAGCTATAAGACGATCTGAATAAGTTGAACGTACGTGGCTGTAAGCAACTAGCATAAGACCGGGCTAGATGGTGAGACGTGTTGGCTCCACCCTGGACTGTAGCGCAAGCCAAATGTACGCATGTACCGGCATTCGAAGGAGAGATGCACTTGGACTAAAAACAAGATTAGGTTCGGTAAGCGTGCTTGTGACTTAGGTCTGTGTAGACCCATTGTGAGATGCCCGATGAGGGGAAGTGGCATCCTCTCGCGCACTTCGACTCAGATGGCTCCCAATCGAAGCACACAACTTCTTGCGTTATTTCTCTCTATCTCCCACCATCCACATCCTCTTATCGAAAATCGAATTCACTTCCCCCCCATCGACACAACGAGCACTCAGCCACTTGATGAAACTCGAACATGTGAGTCATTCAGTCGTCGAATGGCCCCGAAATCACGTACACGACTCAGAATATTGAACCAACACCCGTCATAACCATAAACTGCAGTCAGCAATTTCAGTTCAAAAATAGCCCCGGCACCGGCGCGCGCCGGTTGCACGTGCAATTGAATGCATTTCAAGTGCACTAGGAATACCTGGAGCCACCAACTGATCGATATTGCCTTTGACAACCGTATCCAGATGTGGTGCATAATTTAAATGAGTTTGCCAGCTTTTCTCGATGCATTCATGCACATAGCCGGTCGCCCGAAGCTTACTCATGGGCCCCCCTCTCTGAGTGCAGCCCCAATCGAAGCGATCTCCTCAAATGGATACGACGGGGAGTTGCATAAGCGATGTTCTAGCCAATTTCGATTGTGCACACGTCAAGTAGCGTGCCAATTCAAAATGAGAATCTTCCATGGAGCTCATCAGCACACGGCATGCCATCGCATGGCAGGGCAATAATTCAAGGCACTAAATGACGTCTCTTGCCGGCGCCCTCCCCACACCGGCAGGGTGATCTAAATTCATTCGTGAAGCGAAGGGCATCGTTTCGGACGCGGGCGAATCGCGTGCGAATCGGTGTCATTTCACGAGGCGCGGCGCGTTAATGAGCTCAGTCCGACGGGGCTATTTGTCGGCAGCAGAAAAAAACGCCGAAAAAGGAGGAAGCATCCATCATTCGTCTCGGTGGATGAACTCGTTTTCGGAAGCCCACAAGAAGTCAAACCAAACAGACGACATGGAGACAATCGAATTATAGACCGAATCTCGATTCGACTCGTCGCGGTGCCCGTGCATGCGTCCGTCCGTTCGTTCAGCTGGCGTGGTGTTACATTTTATGGTGCTCCTCAGCTGTGTTGTTTCTCCTCCTTCGGGGTCTCATTCACACATTTTCCTTTCGTTTGAATTGCGTTCGTCTCACTAATGAGCACTTTTCTATTTTCATTGATGTCCGCAGCGGGGAAATGTGTTGTGTTTCTCTCTCGTGTGTATGCATGCCGCCGCCCGCATTCCTAGATATTGTCTCTCCCCATTCATCTAGATACAATGCGTTGTGTCTAGATGCGAGATGCTTATTGCACGGTGTGTGCGTTCGAAAAGGTGGCAATGTTTATGCCGAGAGAGCCGTGGATGGCACGGGCTATTTTTAAGGCATCACAGTACATGTCGTCTGTGAAATGTGAAGCAACAAATATTGTCTGGGGTCTTGGAAGTGCAAACAAGGACAGACAGACGTTCGACTTGAACAAGACGAAAAGATAAAAATTGTTTCCGGAAACGCAACGTCCCCGCAGCAGCAACGAAGTGAAATAAAAAAAAAGTGTACCGTCACCTGGGCTTACACGACTGCTTGTGTGTTTGATGATCTGTTGCCGCCGCTGCCTGTGTTGTTACTTAATCTTCGGTGACTTCCTATTCCAATTTGTGAGGAGAGGCCGTTCGTTTTGTATTTATTTCTTTTCGGTTTTTTTTTCTCGTTGGCTTGTCGTCTTGGGTGGGGTTGATGTGTCGGGTCGGCTTCGTGTTGGAAATGTGGTTTCTTGTTTGTTAATTGATTTTTGAAATAATTCATGTCGAGGCTCGTGGTCTGTGGTGGTGTGGTGGGGCGCGGGAACGGCTCAACATGGAAGTGATGGTGTGACTGTCAATTGAAAAGGGCTGCGCAGGTCCGTTCGGGAGGGAAGTGGTCGTAATTGAATTTGATTACAGCGTCTGAAAATGATTGATGGCTCACAAAATGACGCCGGTATCTAATCTGTGGTAATGTGAGGGAAATTACTGAAAGTTTGCATACCCAGATGGATGTTAAACCTTTCGTCACCTTCAGTCTGTCTTGTGCTCAAGCTGAATGAAGCGAGGACCTAAAGACATCTCCCATTTTGCCTGGACGCTAATAAGACGCGTGTCATTTTGTTGTGAAATTGCAGACGATTTGGTTCCTTAAGCTACTTTTCCACGATCTAAATCGGTCAGCAAGCTGTTCCATCTTTTAGGCAAAGGAAGCGAAGCCTTTCCTATGTCTGACCTCTCTTGCCTACAAGATGGAAAATCTTGCTGTCGAAATTATCTCGTGTAAAAGCACTCTTAGCAGACGGACCCAAGTGCGAATCTGAGTCAAACACATGTCGATGGACGAACGGGAAGACTTCATCCCACAGCGCTACTTCGCAGGAAGCACGGATAATCTTGTCGTGTCTCCTTCATCTTGGCTGCCGTAGAGTGTTTCTCCAATTTCTCCGTCCAAATCGATACCAAACTTCTATTCCTTCGCAAGCAACACGAGTAGTTGCCGTAAGAGCACTTGTCGTCCAGCACACATCCCTAGCTGTGATGGCAAAAAAAACCCTCTATCGTTGCCACGGGAACATTGAAATCCTCGAAGCAAGTAAAAAAATCGCCATCCAATCCAAGTGGAACATCTTAAACCCACGTCCCGTCTCTCATCAGCCAATTTCAAGACCATTTCCCTCGAATTACCTCGAAACATCCAACATCAGACGGGACATACACAAGAGCTGTTGAAGAACAACAAAAAACAAAAAAATTAACTTCCCTCTCGAGGACAGAGCACGCACAACAACTCCTCGTATCACGAGTGCATCAGCGAAACTGATAGCGCATAGAAAACACGCTGATAGGGGTTATAAACGTCACCGGGGTACCCTCGACATGCGTACACATTGTGCGGTGCAACTGAGAGGTAGATCCCAATCTAATTTGTATGCATGACCTGGAGCCGAACAGTGGGCATTAGGTTGCCATCAAATTCGGGCAAGATATGTGGAGGAGATAAAATGGAAGATTTATAATTCCTAAATTCCCTACAAAATGGATTCTTTAGAAATGAGAGTGCATTCAACCGGGTGACATCCTTTGCATATGTATTCATCGTTGACGAGTGATGGATGTGTTTTGTTTGAGATTTCGTGAAGTTTTCTTTAAAAAAAGACACGTGTGTGAACAATGAGAGGAGAATTAGAGGGTCACTCGTGATTATGAGAATCAACAAGAAGGCATAGTGTTCAAAAATTGCCTTAGGGCACCTCGGCTTGTGAACACTCGGGACCTAATCTTGATTAAAAAGCGAAGTTGGACTGCATAAAAGAAGGGAATTGAAGAAAATGAACGCCATGACAGCAGAGAGCAGTCAACTTCATTTTCCGACACGAATGTTCCAACAAAGAGGTCGAGGAGCTAAAGCACGCACTATAGAGGTCTCCAGGCCACTCGATCCTCAGCCATCGACTCTAACTCCTCGGGATTTATGCCCACGTGCACCCAAGCGAGTTTTTGGTCCAATCACCTCGTCTTGGGTCTGGCAAGGGCTTGCCTTTCTGATGGAGTCACACTTAAGACACGTTTCGGAAGACGTGGTGATGGGGACATTCGAGCCAATTTTTTTATAATGTGCTCGTGCTGCCCATAATTGTCCGGTGTCAAGACACAGCTCAGGGCGATGGTATATAGGGAGAGGAGGTACCTGTGTCAAATTGCTCAACCAACTTGGTGTGTGCAACTGGAGGCAGCTGGCGAAAGATCGTGCTGGCTGGAGAGGCATGTTGGTTGAGGCCCAGGTCCACCCCGGACTGTAGCGCCATACAAAGAAGAAGAAGAAGGTACCTGTGAACATTGGTAAGACGACGACGCTTAGCCCTTTCGTTTCGGAGAAGTAGCTACTCGACATTGAGATCCTCGCGTACGGTCATGTTTCTTAACCCATTCCGGCGGCTAACTCCCACAAAAGCACGAAGAAAGCAGGAAGCGGTACCAAACCTCATTTGGTGTCTATTAACTCTGGAATACGCAACTGCTTTCGGTATAAACGAATGCGAGTACCAACTCGAGTGATATTAGTGGCGCTACAGCCCGTAGAGGGCCAGGGCCTTATGTGTGTCGAGTGTTTATGGACAATTAATTTTCTACCGACACCTATTACTGTCATCAGTGGATTCCTCCCTCATTATTTATAGATTTGCGAAAGAAACCACGGGCATTGTGTTGGTTTCATCCGTCGGCATTATTTAGGCAATTCAGGCCAAGCGGCAAGCTATAAATTTGCCATAATCTTGACGCATGACATGTTTATTTTCTTGATTTTAATATTTCTGAAATTTCAAGCTCAATGCATTAATACGTTTATTTCTCTACTAAATTTAGAGGCGTTGTGTAAAACTATCTGGCAAGTCCAGTCTGAACTAAGAATTTTATGATCATCGAATTTTAATGTTCATACGGCGGCTAACTCATTGTAATTAATGATGTCTAGTCAGCAGACTGTGCCATGCAACTTGAATGTAATGTGCTCCCACCGATCTATCCTTGACTGATCGTTGTTTACTGATCATGCTTCATTGATCGGCTGTTTCTGATATACCAAGCGAGTTTTTGGTCAGAATACTGTCGAAGGTATGTATAAACGTGGATATTCTCAGATCGTCGAATATCGGTGTAAGCTTAAATTGCTTGGACTCTGTTCTAGACTCACGTCTGTGCTTGATGCCAGGCTATAGAGACATCCCGGAGAACTGCAAAGCTGATGTACCAGTATGAAGTGAATGTCAAGATACAAATGTCTCGATAGGGAACATTTGTTGTGAACGAGCCCTTATTTTTGTTTTGTTCGTTTGCTATGGCATCTGTGAAAAATATTTAGTATACATCAAGTCATTCAACGGACAAAATCATATTTTTTCATCGTGTTGTCGAATGTCGAATTTGGTACCAGAAAGTGATGATTTGCGGAAAGCATTAGTTTTTTGTTTTCATTTGAAGAAAAGTGCTGCAGAGTCGCATCGAATGCTTGTCGAGGCATCATCACGCTCTATCAGAAGCAACATGCAAAAGATGGTTTCAACGGTTCAGAAATAATGATTTTGATGTGAGAAGTGAATAACGTGGAAGACGCCGAATTGCAAACGATGTTGGATGGAGATGACACTTTGAGTCAAAAGCAAATGGCAGCAATGCTAAATGTTAGGTTAGGTTAGGTTAGGTTGTAGTGGCTGACTGCTGCAGAGCAGTCACACTTAGGCCAGAGTAGGCCCATTGTGATACCACGCGGATTGACTTCTCCTAACGCTGGAACCAGTTGGTGCTGCTGATGAACCGATTTAGTTGGCCAATGCTGGCACTTTTTAGCTCGTTACGGCCGCTGAAGTAGTAGGCTCCTAGGTGCAGGAACCTACGACTGGCAAGAGCACTGCAGGAGCAGAAAAGGTGATGAGTGTTCTCTTCCTCCTCTTCATCCATGCAGCTTCTGTAAAAATCATTATATGGAGCACCCATCCTGCGAGTATGAGTGCCAATTACACAGTGCCCGGTTATGACTCCAATGAGGGTCCTTAATGAGGGCTTGCTGAGTCCAAGTAGACTGAGTGACCGTTTTAGGTTAAGTGATGGCCAGATTTCTTTTGTTTTAAGGCAGGTGGTGCCTTCTAGCCATTTGTCATTGGTGGTTTTAATTGTATGAATCTTTAAAAGATGGTAGGCTGTAGCGATCGGCATGGAGGGTGGTACCCCTGCTATCGATAGGGATGAGGTTGTACCACACCTAGCGAGTTCGTCGGCTTTGCAGTTTCCTGGTATGTCACAGTGTCCCGGCACCCACATGAGGTGAATGTTAAAATGCTCGGCCATCTCGTTAAGAGACAGCCTGCAATTAAGGGATGTTTTAGAGTAGAACATGACATTGTCCAGGGATTTTATGGCGGCCTGACTATCACAGATGGTGATATCCCTTTTTGTTTTTAAGCCACGACAGCGCCTCTTTAAACGCTATGGTTTCTGCCTGAAAAACGCTACAGTGATCAGGGAGCTCCACGGAGATAGCAATGTTGAGGTCTTGTAAATAGACACCCGCACCCACTCCTTCTTTTGTCCATGATCCATCCGTGAAGATGCGCAGAGGATCTTTCAGCGTTTGCATGTCAGTCATCCAGTCCGATCTGGAGGGAATACTGATTGAAAATTTCTTTTCAAAGATGGCCTGGGGTAGTAGGCGGTCGGTGTCGCTAGGTAGGAAATTGAATTCCTTGAGACCTTGCTAAATGTTGCACAACAAACAATTTCTGATCGTTTTTACTTTCCCATTAACAATTAGTGTCTTGTTTTCAAAAAAACTAAAGTACACTAAACTAACTACGCCAAGACGCTTAGTACGCCAGCAGACTGCCAGGTTAAAATAATCTCCTGTAGCATAGGTATCCAACCTCTGAAGGTAAGCTACAGCTCAGCACCTCTACACACACAAAATCAATGACAGATGGTCAACAGACACCACTTGTTGAGCTTCAACGCAAATCTGGTCTCATGGTGATCGAAAAAGATCAAATAGTCTGATCTTTGTAAAGAGGTCTAAATTTAGAACTGCAGTGCGAATTATTCTGTGGCCGCAAGGCATAACAGCTCAAGTCGACTCTAGACGAAATTGAGAGTAAGTGTGCCAAACCTAGCTTGTCCTTGAGATTTTTTGAAATAAAACCAAGTCTAATTCATGTATATTTTTTCGTCGTACGAATTGTTTCTATATTAGTCTTCAGAAAATAAAAAAAGACAAAGACTGGAAGAAACTTCATATCGTAGTCTTAAAAAGATTGAGGGTAACATGGCCCACTTGGTGTTAAACACGGTGCACCCTGTTTTTCAGAGCATCCTTGTTGTTGATTCCCAATTCCGTCATATCCACTTTCCGCCAAGTCTTCTGTGGTTTTGGACTTTGTTTCGACATTTTAGCCGACGAAATAAAAATAAGAAAACTTTTAAATTCTCATCAAGAGAATGTGTCAATACCCAAGGCCTGGATCTGACTGCGTCAAATATGGCCTTCTGGGCAACACATGGGCAAATGAGTAAAACTCGACTTCGGCATTGTGGCCACAGATTTATCGGTCACTGTCTATTAGGTCTCCATGCAAAAATGCCAGGCCTGTAGCTATTAGGACTCCATGCAAAAATGCCAGCCCTATTCTCCAACGACTTCTGTAGAAGCTGCCTTAACGAGGATAAGAAGGATAGCTTCGAGCAGCTCCTCTGTGACTGTCCTAGTCCTTCATCAACTGAGAATGTTGTTACAGGCTTCTATTGCTACCATAATCGAAACGACTTCAGTGAAGTACTAGTCAACGGATTGGTAAATTTTGCTGACAAAATTGGTTGGCTATGATAACCACGGCATCCCTCTATCCACGTTGACAGTACCATGGACCTGCTCTTTGGTCTAAGTGCATCAATGCCACTTCCTATCGAACCTAACCTAACATGTACTAGACTTAAATACGTTTGTCGTCTTTGGAGCTTGAGGAGGTGATTTAAAGGAGAGCACGTCCATACACATGGTTCAAGGTGAAGACGCATCTAAAGTTTATGATGAAGTGAAATATGTCCGTTCGCAATGGGCAGCTCATTTAAGTTTTTTTCGTCCACAAAAATCTCTTATGTTACTCTTAACTTAAGTTCATATGACGTCGCCACGAACTGCGAACTTCGCAAACTCGAACAACTCATTCATATGGAGTTTCACGGAGAACTACGGGTGCAAACTGACACTTCACTGCGAATTGTTTGGTGGTGGTGGTTGTGGATTGCGTTCCCTTTTTGTGTATTGCGATCACAGCTTGACAGTTCGCAAGGAGAATGATTGATTTGCAGAGAAGTCAATAATTGGTAAGTACCTTCTGTAGAGATTTTTGTGGATGAAAAAAACTCGATAATTCAGGTACAATCTCTTTGCATACCAAGAAAAATAACTTTTGGTACATATCGCGTTCGCAATTCGCCGCTCATTTGAATAGGCCTTTAATCGCATTGAGTCATTCAGTAGGAGACTTTACAGAACTGGTGTACATACCGAAGTGGACATGGGAACGTGGGAGCTTCTTGGCGAGCAACCACTCGCGTCGTTTTTTCCTAACAGCATACAGCATCAAGTCGACATCGACTTCGGAAAGAAATTTGAGAAGTTCCTTCTTGGAAACTATGCCCTAGCTATACCCAAGTTCACACGTTGCTACAAGACCAAGAGCCTATGCCCGCCAGACAGGTGGGTTGCTTAAGTTCGGTGATAAGTGTGGACATCAAGCCCTTTTTTATTTTTAACACAACCCTGGAATTAAACACGAAGCCTTTGAGCATAAAACACAGCGGTTCGATAGAGGTGCAGCCGTCAATTGTGAATGCATACTAGATCAAGGGCTCAGAACCTCCAGCGAAAGAGTGGATGTACCTAAGCGGTTCGACAGAGGTGCTGCCGTGAATTATGATCCAATACTCAGAACCTCCAGCGAAAGAGTGGATGTTCCTAACTACTGTGCGACGGAGTCTAGTTTTTAAGAGTCAATGTGTCTAAATGCTTGGATAACGTGCTTTGCCTATTTTAACTTTTGTCTGTGGACGACCCTTACCTGCACATGCATCTGCACTTTCGATTTCATTCGCTTCTAAATTGTTGCAAACCGAGTCTTGGTTGACACTGCGTTTCGTCAAACGCAACCGTTTAAAGGGTTTCTCCGACAAAAATATCGCTTGAGGCACGAGCGTCTAATGAAGCACGCCACAAATGGATGCAATGGCTCTTGCTTTGTCGTCCATGCTGATGACGAGCCGCAGTCACAAAAAATCGATAATTTTGATTACATTTCTACACATGACACCAAGTGGTTTATTTTACGAAGCTCCGCATTAAGTGCGACGATGATGGCAACTGACTTCTCGAAATAGGATCCCCATGCGATGGAACAACAAAGCGTTTCAATGTTGTTTACTCGCCGCAAATATGATGAAATGTTGCTCGTCTCACGTCGCCATTTGTGCCGTCTAACGTCAAATGGTGTTTATTTATAAATGCCAGTTAAATTTCGTAATTTAATTAGTCCATCCGAACAATTGACGTCTCCACACGAGAGAGTCCCTTCTCGGGAATCGTTCATAAATTTCAATAGTCGGCTTATTAACTTTAACCCAAGCAAACATCAACAAACACACACTCTCTTCTACTAACTACAAAAATAAACAATCGCTTCTTCGATATGCACTTTCGCTCTAATAATCCTAAGCAAATAGGCCGTACTCTGGGTGGCTGAAGGGAATTCAAGAAATAACAACAACCAC